>JANFAM010000015.1:8230000-9480000 GCA_024362665.1 Prunus padus
GCTATTTGTCCACAATTGAATAATGTAGCGAAGTGCTTAAGACCAAAGAGCTCGGAAATGATTGCGAAAAGTAACGGCAATTGAGCCCCAAAAGAAAACCCTATGATCACCGATGCCACATAAACTGAACCAGGGACCGGAAATGCAATGAGTAGGAGACCAACACATGATAGAACAAGAGCAAAAGTCATTACTAATGGTCTGGGAATTTTCCACCTTATCAGTAGGCTTTCGGAGATGAACCCAGAAAAGACTCTGCCAAAGTAGTTCCATATGCTAGTTAATGACACAAAAGTTTTTATTGTTTTAGTTGGATACCCCAAAGACTCACCAATTTGCCCCAAGTTGTCTACTGCTGTCAAGCTTGACCCAAGTCCACATAATGTTGAAATGAACAAAATGAGCATGTCTGTACTTAAGAGTGCTTGTAAAATGGTATAGTCTTCTCCTCTTGGTGGTTTGTTCCATATGTCAGAAAAACAACCTGGCTCTGGTGTCTCCAATTCTTTCTCTTTCGGCTCATCCTTTTTCTCTTCGATCTCTTGTGGTTTCTCAACTTTGACCTCAGTTGGAGGATCAACAGGCTGTTTCTGGAGGTTCCAGAGGACTAGCTCTTCTCTAATGGAAATGCCAAGAGGGAGAAAGAGCAACAAAACAGCCCCAGTGGCGCTTCCAGCATAGGCAGCATGGGAGAAATTAATATATTTCTGAAGCAGATTCATCACCATGAGAAATACTGCAAGGATAATTGAGATGTAGAGGAAATGGTAAAAGATTTTGAGCTCATTGGGTTGCCTAACAACTTTCATGGGTCGAATGGTGTATACAAAAACTATTGACACTGCGGCAGGGAGCCAGCCAATAAGAAGAATCAAGGATTTTGAATCATTTCCATACACTGCCAAGTAAATTTGTGTCAGGATAGCTCCACTAAGCCCAGTAAAACCCTTTAACAGACCAAGCATAACACCTCGGCTCTCTGGGAAATTCTTGACACAAGTGACAAGAGCTCCTGTATTTGCAAAGTTTTGAGAGTTGGCTCCAATGCATATGTAAACGCACATCTGCCATACTTTAGGCTTGGGAATTCTGCCGGTGACAGCCAGCCAAATCATGAAGTAGCCTACAAAATTCATGACCGCGCCAATTATGAGCACGAACCAAACTGGGGTTACTTCACCAATTAGGCCGGAGAGGACACCAACGTTTGCACCAAAATCTTTGGAGAAGCCTAGCATGTTGATTTCTGTTTGGTCATAGCCAAGAGTGGACTTGATCTCTTTGGAATAGGTACCATAGAGGTAAGTGGCACCAGCTCCAGCCATAATGAGGAAGGAGGCAAACACACTGAACCATCTTCCTTTCAGCATATACCACGAAAACCTACCTATTTCACTGCATCCCATAGCATTACTACTAGCTTTAGAACTGCTCATTTTTGCCTGACTGTTGCAAGGGAAATTAAGCAATCAAGTGTACTTTTGGGTAGAAATTTAGAACTTTTTCTGAATTTTTTTGTTACAGATGCATTAATATGTAAGAAAAGAGAGAGTGAGATGGGTTATGATAGAATTTGGGGTTCATATAGTGGAACAGATTGACACAGGGATTTTACAATTGGCAGAAATGTAAGAGACTACAGCCAGCCTCCATGAACTGATAGAGAAGTGGAGCCACACATTGGCTACAAGTAAGGCTAGAGAGGAGGTGGGTGAGTTTGTGTAAGCCGTTGTTTTTGCTTTTCTTTTAAGGCTATTTTTATCAGATTAATATAGTGAGTTTTTTTGGGAGCTATTTTTACCGGTTGATTGACATTTGACCAATGTCTAATAAGAGACATTGGTCAAATGTCTCACACAGCCAGAGACAACTCTCCTCACAAAGGGAACTTGACACGTGTCCCTCTCAAAGTTAGAGCCTACTCTGAATCTTCTGATATGATCTTATGTGTTTGTATTAGTATGATGATTGGAGAAGGAAACTAAACTTATCCTTTAGAATTTTGAAAAGGTAATAAATCTTGTTCATACAAGAATATCAGGAAACAAAACAAACACTAGGAACAGATAATCAGATGTGTGAAACCAAGCAACTCGAAAATGAAAATATAAAAGACAAAGAAGGAAAACTGGCATCCTCACAATGTATCTAGTACACGTATAAGTGGACTAAGCCATCATCAAACACAAGAACCATATCATCTATATGTTCCCGGATGGAGACTCTTGAGCGGACGTTTAAGAATTAATTGGATAGATGCATAGTAGTAAGCCAGATCCATCGGGTGCATCAAGCGGTTCAGTTTGATGGAGGTGGGGAGAAGAATGGAATTGATGGAATAGTTGGGATTGAAGGGATTGTTGTCGGGAATGTAGGCAGTATTGGGTTGGCCGGCAATGGAGGTAGTGTCACCTTTGGGGTTGTGGGCAACGTAGGCAATGCTGGTTTTGGCAAAGAAGGGACTTGGGAGCTTGGGAGTGGTTGTAGAGTTGGGTTAGTTGGCAGTGTAGGCAATGTGGCCTTGGGCAGTGTTGGTACAGAGGGCAATGGCGGCAATGTGGCCTTGGGTGGTGTTGGTAATAAGGGCAATGGCGGCAATGCAGCCTTGGGCAGTGTTGGTAATGAGGGTAATGGCGACAATGTGGGCAATGTGGGCTTGGGCAGAGATGGAATTGTAGGCACAGTCAATGCCGGTGGTGGAGCTGCTGGGGTGTCCAAAAGGTGGCGAGCTGCTAGGCTCACATGGGTGTAGCTTGAGAGTGACAACACCATGGCCAAAGACAAAATGAAGAAAAGCTTGGGAAAGGCCATGATTGAGTAGACTCAGTCAAGGGCAAATGTCCTTGAAATGTTTTTGGTTATGAAGAGCAAGAGAGTCTCCATTGGGTTTTTATAGAGAAAATGTGTGGAAAAACTGCGAGGACTTGGAATTATTGGCATATGAGTTTGATGAGTTGTGGTTGTAGGAAGCATGAAAAAACTGTTGGTTGGTTCACCTCCCACCTTAACTGGTTCCAAATTCAACACCAAGTTTATTTATATATGCTGGTAGGCTAAGGCTATTGAACTAACCAAAGACCATCAAAGTATGATGATGGGACCCACATCACCTTCTGTTGGATGCATGATTTGAAATGCTGGAAAAGTCTATTAATTTATGCCTTGAGCTAGGCTAAACTTGGAAACAAAATGAAATGAAAAGTTAAAAGAAAAAAATATCCAATGAAAAAGGGAAAATCTATGGTAGATTTTTAGACGGATCGGATTGGAATAAGGGAATTCCAATTCCATTCTAAAAAATTTCGGAATGAAAATTATTTTCCAATTCCATTCCTTTTTTTTTTTTTGGAATTTCAACATCCATTATAATTTGGAAAACTTGGAATTTTCGAAAAATTTTGGAACTAACATATTTCAGATTTTTTTTTTGGAAATTCCCGAAAAATCGTTGAAAATTTTAAACATCTCTAACGATTTGAAAGGTTAAAATTGGCTTGAAAAATCATACGGAAAAGCTCGAAAAACTATTACATGCTATCACATATGAAATAGCTCGTCTATGGCTATTTGGTCATTAAGTCATATCAAATTCAACATGAAACTAGTCATTATGTGTAGTCTAAGCTTGAACTCTCAATATATTTTGTTATTCGGAATTTTCGGAATTCTGATATACATTCTTATTCCAATTCCAATCGAATTTTTTTTTTCGGAATTTTAGGATATCGAATTGATTTTGAGTCATTTTGGATCGGAATCGGTCAGAACCGGGATTTCCAATCCAATTTGCACCCCTAGGCAAAACAAATTAAAGAATGTAGTGCCTTGGGCTCAAAGGCAGCCCTAATTTGATGATGAAGCCCTCACTGTCTTTGTGGCTTTGGTATAATTCTTATATTTTCCATCCTTAAACTTCTTATACACGTCATTTTGTAAAACTTTGCTGTTCATGGAGCGAAAATAAACGAAGCCAGACCTCTGAAAAATATGACGAGGGCGTCATAATTGAAAAAGAACTTGTGAAACATGCAACTCCTTTGCAAACAAGTTGCCTAGGTCAGAGGTAATGCTCAATTTCGCTTTCAGTGACTCATGGTTTTGATGTGTATATCCATTGAGTAGCCAGACTCTATCCTTGGATTTCAAAGGAATGTAGAAATTAATCTGAGTAGCCATTTGTTATTTAGAACAGTGGTTGCAAGAACAAATCTGGGATTGTTTTTCTGTCTGAGCTAAATGTGAACTTTTTTTTTGGTCAATACTGAATTTCATTTCAAGCCAAACAAGGCACTAAAGATACAGAAAAGAGGAATTAAACAGCTAATTAAGAAAGTCTATCAACTGAATATATACTATCCAGCAAAGACAGACATCCCACAAAAAACTCAACAAATAGGGGGGCGTGGTAGCCCATCAGACTCTAACACTTGAACCTGAGACAGTGGTGGTCGCGAAACCCAGCTTTCTAGCTCCACTGCTCTAACACCAATCAAGGCAGCCTTATGAGCAGCCCGATTAAGACGCCTGCTAATCCAGTTCCATCTCACCTGCCTAAAAGAGAAGCAAGCCTTGGAGATTTCTTCGAGTAGGAGAAAAATACACCACACCTTGTTCCTCACATCTACCCTCACTCCATTGATAAGGAGTCTTGAATCAGTTTCCACAATAACTTCTCTATATACCCAAGGTTAGCAGCAAGCACAAGACCTTGGATGGTCACATTGGCCTCAGCAGCAAGGGCAGAATCGCATATAATATGACCAGCCAAACCCCCTTCAAAGCCCCCATTAGCATTCCTGATAATTACCCAAAGCCTCCTTTGAAGGAATCACTCACCCACCCTCCATCTATATTAATTTTCACAAAATTTCCATGAGGGGGTATCCAGGAAGCAGGGTCAGCACTTGTGTCAGTTCCGTAATATCATTGACGTCATTATTCCAGGGCAGGTCTTGGGAGGGGGGACAATTTGGTCATGCAGTTTTACCATGATTTCAAATTTTTCGATGATATTACGTGGGTTTGCCTGCACTTTAGAGCTCTTATATTTTCCATCCTTAAACTTCTTATACACGTCACCTTTGTAAAACTTTGCTGTTCGCCTGGCCAAAACATAGGATGTTAGAGCTCCCAAAACCAAGACAGCCGCCACAATCATAAAAGAACCTCTGAAACATGTCGTTCCTTTGCAAACAAGGTTCCCATCGACGACCATGTTCAATCTCTTTGCCTCTAAATGGTACATGGGTTGGGTCAGCTTGTTATTGAGAAGGATCCAGCCAAGCGGGGTTGCGAATTGAGTGCAATTCAGCAATGTGGCGTAGTACTTGAGGCCAAAGATTTCGGAAGTGATCATGCAGAGCAGCGTCACCTGTGCGCCGTAGGAAAACCCGATGATCATCACCGTGGCCATGTAGATGCCATTTTCGGATGGAAATGCTATGAGAAGGACTCCGAGGCAGGACAGAAGCAGAGCAAAAACATTCATAAGAGGCCTAGGAGTTCCTTTTTGTATAAGTATGTTTATTAGTAATTTGATGTTTCCCATTGTATTAAATGGAAGGTCGTTTGAAACGGCGATTTCTGACAGGTTGTCTATGGCTGTGGTGCTTGACCCAAATCCAGTTAGTGATATTATGAATATGAGCAACATGTCGACGCTGAAGATGGCTTGCAAGATGGTGTGGTCCTCTCCTCTGCGTGTTCACGATGCTTGAGGTTGAGAGACACGACGCACCCTTTGCCAGTCCAATTTTTTGCATCAAGATATCCTGTTGCAATTGACCTGCATCCGGTAGTACTACTGCTCCCTCTGTAGTACTACCCGTGTTTATCGCAATGTTGTGAATTTTAGACAACCTGCAAAATGGAGATTATAAAGATTAGTCTAAACACAAATTATACTCGCAAGTGCACAAGGTCAATCGTAATTTAGTATGGCAAATACGAGGTCATTCCCACGAGGACTGAGTTCAACTTGCAATTAGTCTAACCTAATTTACTTAACAAAATACTTTAACTAGTCTAATTATATAAACAAGAAATTAAACACGTAGCATACTCACGTAAACACAAAGGGGTTTTTTTAAGAGAATGATTTAATTAACACGAAATTAAAAGACAAAACAAGTAGAAAGCCACGAAACACAAAGATGAGAAATTCAAATTGATAAAAGCACTAGGACAAAGAATTCACCACTAGTAATCCAATCTAGCATCTTATTCACCTACCTATTAATTATCCAATTGATGTCGCCGCTTAGTTTTCCTTTTTCATGAATTACCTATGGTATTTAGGCTAACTCGTATATTCCTACATGCAATTCGCCTATGGTATTTAGGTCAAATATCAACACATAGATGTTGGAAATTGGCTCACATTAAGGTTGCAAGCTTCGGGAGAAGCGACCGGTCGCAAGGTTTTAGCGACCGGTCGTTTTGGAGCAGATTGGGTGAAGCTGGAGAGCTGGGAAATTCGCAGGAAGCGACCGGTCGCAGGTTTTGGGCGACCGGTCGCATGCAGGCAGATTCGCAGAGTGTAGAATCGGTATAAAAGCGACCGGTCGCAAAGAACTGGCGACCGGTCGCATGCAGCATGTGCTGAATGTTTTCCACGCGTTTTCAAGTTGCTTTTTCACATGGGTCAGATCCCTACCCAACTCCATGTGCCTCCAAAAGTCTTAAATGAGTGCTAGGGCATATGGCAGCTACTAGGGAAAGTCTTAAACAACATTAAGTATAGAGTGGTGGGTTGTATGATTGCCTACCACTTATACTTTCCTTGAATCATGGATCTGGTTTTTAGGGTGGCTGGTTTGCCACATGTTAGAGGCTTTTACAGGGTGGCTAATGATGTTGGGAGGCTTCCCACTTGTCTACTTAAGTGGGAAGTGCAGACATTACAAGGTGTGCTTAGTATTTTGTGTTTAGTGCTCTTGTACTTGAGAGCTAAAGTGCAAAGTGCTAAGGCCAAGGAATCAGAAATCCAAAGGAGTTCAAAGGGCTAAGGGCTAGAGAGAAAGCCAAGGAAGCCAAGGAGAGAGAGAGCTCAAGGGTTGGAGTCTTGTAAGTCTAGAAACCAAGGAGGGAAACACCAAGGGTGAGAGAGTGTTCACAAGTGCATCAAAGTGTTGAGCAAGGGGTGTGAGAGAAAAGAGAGCTTGGGAGAGAATAGAGTTCTAAGGGGGTTTTCTTTGTAAACCAAAGTTGTAACCTATTCTTTCATGAAGTGAATTTCTCAAGGGGATCACCAAGAGGAAGTAGGCAAAGAGTTGGCCGAACCTCTATAAATCTTGTGTCACTTGTGCTTGGTTATTTTCTGTGAGTGTGTGTGTGTGATTCATCCATCATTGTGTGTGTTACAAAGTCCATCAACAACAAGATCATTAGGGGAGTGCATTTCTATTTGCACAACAATAGAAACTCATTAAGATCCGTGAAAACCTCCAACAAGCATGTAAACCCTAGGAGTATGGTATTTACCCTAGACGAATTACAAATCTTAATCACAAGAAGCAAGCCTCAAATTAAGTATGGTATTTACTCTAATTTGCATCCGATTAACTCAATTAAAAGTCTAGATGGTGATCAAACATCAAGATAATCAACCAAGTTATTAAGCACAGTGATTAAGAATCCAACATCAAACGGCAATCAATAGATAGGTAAAATAAGAAAACTAGATTATCATACTAGGGCTACATCATGCCCTAGCAAGGGAAAATTAGTTACACATAGTCATAGAATTCGGCATAAGTAAAAACATAAGGAAGAAATAATAAAACTTAGCCAATTGCGATACTCTTCCGGCGTCTCCAATTTCTCCAAATCTTGCATAACCCTAAATGAGTTGTTTTCTAACGCTTAAATAAAGCACCACAATCCTATTCCTACCCTAGTTGCGCTTTTACAGCAGCCCAAAAATAAAGAAAAACCTAATTGAAACATAAATCCAAAATGGGTAAATAATTGACTCCTTTTCCAACTTTGACTGGGATAACACGTCAGTTTCTTTGCTCGCACGTTTCGGGTCGTTCCTCCTTCAAGAAAATTCGGGAAAAATATGAGAATTTTAGATCTTTGTCTTATCTTTCCAACCATATATCGCAGGACTTGAGCAAAAATCGGGAAGTCCTTCAAATTGCCTTTTTCGCACAGTAACTCAAATCTGACGGGATTGCACTTTAAGTTGACTTAACTTCAAAGACTGCTCTCATTGGCTGCTCCAAAAATTCTAGAAAAATTCCACAATTATCTTCAGGGTCTTAGCTTCAATCTCCAACTGGCCTTGCACAAAAACTCCACCAAAAAGTCGTATTTTCATAGGAAATCAATTAACTGCTCCAGAAATCTGAAAATGGAGAAAATAAAGTAATAAGTCCTTTTTAAATCCAATTCTCCTACAAAAACTAAGTATAAAGAGTACATAAATGTAGAAATTTATGGACTTATCACGCAACAGGATGGTTATCAGGCTGTTGCTTGAGGCGCTCAAGATAAACCTCTCTTCTCGGATGGCAATCAAAAGAGGCAGAGCCAACAGAAACAAAATTACAATTCCGGTTCCGACATAGCCTATTCTTGGGAAGGTGAAGAATCTTTCACACAGTGTTACAATCATGAGAAACACTGCAAGAGACAATGACACATAGAATATATGGAAAAAGACTCTCAGCTCATTGGGCTGCCTTTGAAACTCCATTGGCCTGATATTGTGAAGGAGAATGCCAATGCTATTGCAGCTGGGAACCACACAATTAAAAGAAGGATATGCCTTACGGATTGATCTCCATAGAAGGCCAATGCAAGCTGTGTGATTAGCGCTCCGCTGAGACCGATCAAACCTTTCAACAGACCGATAACAATGCCTCTCTTTTCTGGGAAGTTTTTGACACAAGTGACTAGAGCTGCTGTGTGTGTAAAGTTCTGTGCATTGTTGCCAACAGATACACAAGCGCATATCTGCCAATGCTGAAGCCTAATTGATCTCCTAGTAACTTCATGCAAAAGGTAGTAGCTGCTAAAGTTCATCACTGCCCCAACCAGGAGCAAAAACCAAGATGGGGTTACCTCCGCAATTAGGCCTGCAAAAACTCCAAGGTTGGCACCAAGACGTTTATAAGTTTTTAAAACGTTTGATCAACTTTAAGAGAAACTTTGAGCTCTCTGGTGTACATGTCAAACAAATAAGTTGCACCAGTGCCTGCCATGATCCATAAACAGGCAAAAACTGTGAACCATCTGCCTCTGACCACATGTGTTGAAATTTTCATCACCACCTCCACCAAATTGAGACATATCGATCCACCCTTTTTCTTTTTTCGAACTTTCTTGTTAGAGGTAATTGAGAAAAGAGAGAGAGATGCAAGGGGGAGTAGTTTGAATATGTATTTGTATTGCACGGGGATAAAAGAAACCAGCTGGAGTTCTAGAACAATTGGTTAAAAGCATGCTCCAAATTAGGAACTGGTTTTCTGTTTCACACAAGTCAGCAGAAACATTGACTGTCTTTTTTTCCTAGTTTTCAAGTATTTGACTAGATAAGTTACAAGGTTTGTTTATGGGTTTATGAGTTGCTGGATATTGACGTACGGTTGACGTCAATCTTGTGTTCTATCCATAACATGAAAAACAATCTTAAAAACTAGAGTTGTTCCGATATAGACCCTTACAACTACTTATATTCTAGTCATTTACTCACCTATTTTTAAATCTTTACTGAAAACTCAAATTTAAAATAGGTTTCCATATGAGATAGATTTGTCCTAGTATTATTAACTAAATTACATTATATGCCACCTACCTTCATATTTTATTTATAATTTATTTTCAAGCATGTCCTTAACTATCTTAATTATAATTAATACTCAATATTAATAGCATATCAATCACTCCATTTATTTTGGTTGGCATTCCCTCTACACATCGCCAATCCCTAAAATTTAAAACAAACAAAAAATCCCTAAATTACATATCTAATAAATAATGTACCTATAAAAAAAATATAAAATGTATATAATATAGGTACATTATTTATAAATTAAAAAAAAGGATCCATTACTTTGTAATCGAAATTTCTAAATTTTTTTATAAATTAAAAATAGGTACATTATTTATAAATTAAAAATAGGTACATTATTTATAAATTAAAAATAAGGTTTTTTTTTTGTTGCTAGAAAATAGGTATGTTGTGTAATTGAAATTTCTGCACATTTTTCATAAATTAAAAATAGATACATTCTTTATTTTTAAAAAAATAGGTGTGTTATTTATAGGTACACAAAGTAGGTATATTTACAAAAAAAAAATATGTAAAAAATAAGTATATTATTCATTTAAAAAAAGGGTGGAAAAAATAGGTACAAATAATAGGTACATTATTTTATTCTAAAACATGATAGGAATATTAAATGTTTCTTCATAAATTCAATAGGGCCTAAACGTGACTTTTTTTAAACACTGAATATTATTTTTTTTAAAAGAGAAAAAACTTACCCTAAAAATTCCTAAATTTAAGCCAATTTAAAACACCATTTTCATATCTTAAAAAACACAATTTGAATATTACTGACATTGAATTGCAGCAAATATGTTCAAAGTATTCAGCACAATCAATGGAGAAAACAACAATTGCAAATGCGTAGAGGTATTTTGAGAACATGAAAATTACAATAAATCAAATCTTGAGCTTGATGAGGTGGATCCTAGTCATGGTTTCTACTTATAAAAAATGGGTTTTAGTAATAGGAACAAAAAGTAATGGATTGCAGTTAAGGAAAATTCAATTTGGAGGAGGTAAGCCAGATTTACTATAAAAACTATTATGGGAGGTCAAAGAAAAGCTTCGAAAAACAAGAATATCAACAATGGAGGATGGGAGTGTGATCTAACTTAGGGTTCTTAGCTGCTATAAAGGGAAGGAGAAAGGGCAGAAGTTGAAAGAAATAACTGAAAAGGGAGAGAGAGTGTCACGAACTGACTCCCCTAGCATGATATTGTCCGCTTTAGGCCCTGCCCTCACGGTTTTGTTTCTGGGAACTCACGAGCAACTTCCCAGTAGGTCACCCATCCTGGGATTGCTCTAGCCCAAACTTGCTTAACTTCGGAGTTCCAAGGAATACGAAGCCAGTGAACTCCTAAAAGGCCTTGTGCTAGGAAGAGAAGTGCACACACATATAAGGCACTTCACCTTTCCCTCCTCGAGCGATGTGGGATTGCTCACCGTTCTTGTTTCCCCAAGCTCACGGGTCTTACAATCCACCCCCATTGGGGCCCAGCGTCCTCGCTGGCACACTTTCGATCGTGGTCTAGCTCTCAGCTTCTGCTGGATTAGCACCGCCAAAGTATTCACGTGCCCCTAGTTCTTTGACCCTCTTGATGTCAGAAGCTTCAGTGTTACATCTCCCTTGTAGAGCCGTAGACACTATTCGGGTGAACTGCTCAAACACTTGATCTCGAAAGCTTCACCTTTCCCTCCATGAGCGATGTGGGATTGCTCACCGTTCTTACTTCCCCAAACTCACGGGTCTTACAAAGAGAAACACATGTCCTTTGTGAATTCACACAACACGACAATACCCATTAGCTTAACGGATACCCTTTTTCAACATGACCCAAATACTGAATTTTTTGTGTGAATTCATATCGTGTTAACAGTTGTAAACAATATTGTCAAGTATAGTTTTATCTCAAAAATAAACAAGTAGTTGTACTTTATTTTTCATTTCTTTAACAATATTTTGTGGGCTGGGTAGAATGACCCGTAGCCCAAACAGAAAACAAAACACCCAGACCTTGGCTTGCTATTAGCCGCGCCCTTTTCAAAGCAGAGCCACGAAACTTTGGAGCTTTTTGTTTTCTGAAATTTGAGAACCAGAAAAGAAGTGATGAGAGAGACTGAAAGAAATAACTAAAAAGAGGTAAGCATCTCTGAAATTTAACCCAAATTTTAAAAGAGTGAGAGTGAGAGAGAGAGAGAAAAACATATGTGCTATGCGAATTCACATGCACGAACCGTTAACTTAACGGGCCCACCCGTTTTCAACACGAGCCATTAAGCCCTAACCCAAATACTAATGTTTTGGTGTGAATTCGTGTCATGTTAAATGGGTTGTATACAATATTATCACGTCTAGTCATGGGCGGATGCATAGAGGGACAAATGGGGTTAGGCGACCCCATGGCAGCCAGGAAACACAGTGGAGAAGGTCTGGTGGTTGGTGTGCAACCCCAAGGCTCACACCAAGTGCTTGACGAAATGCCCAACAGAGAAAGAAGAAGCTTGCGCACCAGAGGTTTTTTTTTTTAAAAAAAAAACCGCCTGGCCAAAAAGACACTGTTTTGGTCCAGGTGTAACATCCCGCTCCCAAGAATTTATTTAATTCTTAAATTTGAAGTCAAAGGACAATTTTACCCTTAGGGTTTCTTAGTGGTTTAGGATTTGACATTTTGTTCGGGAGTGGTTTTGGAGAATTTATCAGCTCCATTGCGTAGTGCTTGAGATTACGAGTTCATAGATACGTAGCGGGCCCAAATCGGAAATCAAACGAAGAAGATACGATTTGTTGAAGTGAAAATATATTAACCGTAAGAAAAATAAAATAAAAATAAAAATAAATTTTAAAAAAAAAAAAGAGAAGAAGTCAGACTTTAATTTCCCCCTCATTTCTCTTCCCCCAATTTCGCCACCACCCACAAAAGCTTCCCCTCCTCCTCTACATATCCCAACCCTCAATCTAACTCAAAAACCCGAGATTAGCCCGAAATTGGACGGAAATCGCGATTGGAAAACCTCAACGTCGTCGGCGCTTTCGAGGTTGTTTCCGGCGACTCCGGTCACCAAATCCGACAAGTAAGGTATGGATTTTCATCCTTTTTCCATGCTCTAGCTATTTATGTAGGTATCTTAGGTTGATTTTGAGGATTTAAGGGTTGATCTATACACCCAAAATACTCCGACAGGTTTGGCCGTGTTCGACTTGTTTCCGGCCACTTTTCGGCGAGGGTCCAAGAACTAAAAATGTTCCCCTAAGTGTGCTTGACAAATTGGCATAGGTATTTATAGCTGATTGGGAGATTTTCCGGTGAGCGAAAAATCTCTCAAGCCACCCAATCGGTGGCGGGGCATGGCGGCGCGTCGACTGAGTTCCAACTGTGTGTTATTGACCTAGAATTATCCCATTGTCGTCCCGAGCACGACGGTATGCTCGGAGTAGCGTAATGTTATCGTTTGAGTATAATACCGAATTTTACCTATTATGCTTAATCGGGTTCGTTAAGTTCGGACCGACGGATCTTGACGAAACTCATAGGACTTGTTAATGGGATTATTATGAACCTATAGGAACTTCCGGATTATTAATCGGACGTTGTTGACCCCACGGAGGGCCGGTTGACCATTATAAAGAATTTAATCATATAATTAATCTCGGATCTTCCAAGACCATTCCAACTGTCAGAAATGATTAAAACGGGTCTAGGAACTCTCTTAAGTTAAGTACACGCACTTTAAGGCCTGGGGTAAAGGTTTTGATTAAATGTTTATGGTGGAGTTGATGTATTAATTAAATATTTTTTTTAATCATTTAAATACGTACTCAGGCTCCACCAAATCCACAGGAGGGACCCTCGAAGGGTTAGGCAAGCTCAAACGCACAGTGAGTGGACGTTTGTTTTATAAATGGTTTTCATGAAATATTGCATAAATGAGTTAATTACGGTTTTAAGGATTGTTCCTGTTATGATGGTTTTTTATATATAAAATAATGAGTTATTAAATGTTCATGAATGATTTCAGTTTGGTTTTTACTTCCAAGCTGTTGGTTTGGTTTGAAATGATCTTAATTACTTATGCATGTTGGTAAATGTGATTAGTTTGGAAAATTTGAGATTGGTTTGAGAATGATTCGAGAATGGTTTGAGAATGATTTGAGAATGATTTGGAAATTGAATTTGATAAAGATTAGGAAAAATGGTTTTATGGATATATTCAAGAGAGTTCCTATATTCTGAAGCTGAAGGCAATTATATTCAAGAGATTAGGAAAAATGGTTTTATAGATATATTCAAGATTAGGAAAAATGCATGTTGCCTTCAGATTATATGGTTGCCTTCGGGATATGTATAGTTGCCTTCAGCTTCAGATGTTATGATGTCTATGGACATCCAAGTTGCTTTCGGTTATTAGAATGTCTTCGGACAGTTTGTTGCCTTCGGATGAGTCTGCGTGCGTATGACAATTGTCCCACGAGTCCTAGGGGTACCCGGATAGTGTGGAGTGAGGAATACGTCTCAGGCTGACCAAGTGTCCCTTGAGTACTGCGAGGAATGCGTCTCGGGTTGACTTTGTGTCCCCCGAGTACTGTGAAGATATATCACATAGGTGGTACTTGGAATTGACTATAAAATGATGGAATTAACAGAAAAGTTACATGGAATTGACAGATATTCATTGGGTACACCTTGGTGGAAAATATTTATTGTTTTAAGATGTCAATGAATTTGAAGTTTTAATTGAATGAATGAGTTATTATAGATATAAATATGAATGCTTGTTTTCTATACCATTATAGAACGAAAGGTTGAATGGTTTTCAAATGGTTTTTAAATGGCGGGGTTAGTGTGTTCATATTATTTTCAATAACTTTTGTTTTTGTCCATTCACGTTTTTATTGTTTTGCGTCCCCCAGGCTGTAGACGAGTACCATACCACCACTTCAGGGCGTTTCACCTTCCTCTACTCATCCAGTTTCTTTTGTAGGATTTCCTACTGTGACTGAATTACTTCTTGTAAATTAAATTAGTTTAGATTGGCTCTAATATTGCCCTAGTTGTTTGTAAGGCCTGAGGCCAGTCAGATTTACTATTTAGAGGCGTGTGAACTTAACTTGTGCGTGCTAAACACTTGAGGATTATAAAATTGCGTTTTGTGCATGTGTAAATTTTTGGAAAAGAGAGTTTTTCAGGGGAGACTCTGCCGGTTTTTGGGCAAAAGTCCAACCCTTAGTGGTTTCAATTTGTATTAGGGCAAATGGCATTTTGGTCATTGTGTTCGGCAATTGACAGGTGTTGGACACGCACACGGTTCGATGCGGATTTCAAAGTGGAATTTGGGTCGGGTCCTGTCACCACGTCGTTTTGAGCCGAGGTTAAAAAAAAAAAAAAAAACCCAACAACAGGCAACTTATCTACCCGATTCCAGCAGCAGCCTCCTTCATCCCAAAACCTTTTTTTTTTTCAAAATTCCCTCTCCTCTCAAAAACCTAACTAATCCCCAACCTCCACCATCACCAACCACTACATGTCGTCGCCGTCACAGACCACCTCTTGCTGCCGCTGCCATCGCTGCTCATAAAGTCAAGTGAATGATAATTTTTTAGTGTTATTTTCTTTTTAAAAAAATTTCGATACTTTTACACTATGACCCCATGACGTCACAATCCTGCATCCGTTACTGCATCTAGTTTTATCTAAAAAACAAACAACTAGTTATCCTTGGAGACTTTATTTTTCTTTTTCTTTTTTTTGCAATATTTTGTGGGCCGGGTAGAATGACCCAACCCACCTAGCCCAAACAGAAAACACCCGGACCTTGGGGGGTACTATTAGTCGCGCCCATTTCAAAGCAGAGCGACGAAACTTTGGCGCTTTTCATTTTCTGAAATTTGAGAACCAGAAAAGAAGAGACGAGAGACTGAGACAGAGATGATGGACATGGATAACTTCCTGGACTTTGAGTCAGAAGACCCACTCCTAAATCGTCCTGCTGTTACTAAGAAAAGGTTGGTTTTCTTCTTTTCTTTTGGTTTTTTACCTTATTTCTAATCTGGGTATTTAGGGTTTACCTTTGTCTCAGTTTTACTTTAATTGGATACTTTCGTTTTCATGGTTTTCCACTTTTTTTTTTCAACATGATTGCTGTTCACATTTATCATAAATTCTAGGATTTAAGTGACTGCAATGAAACCCCAATAATTTATTGAAAATGATGTGTTTGCATTTTATGTCGAAGCAGAGCTTACTTCACTTATAGTAAGTGTATGATTATCACCAGTAATTGATGAGAATGGAAGTTTCTTTTTGTGTAATATCTCCCTTTGGTGCTAATTTAGGAAGAAGACTATTGGGTTGGATGACCTTTTGACTGATTTCTACAAGGAAGAAGACAAGCTTGTTGAAAAAAAATCTAAGCGTGCAAAACCACGAAGGAACAATGATTCAGATGAGGAAGATAATCATAAAGAGGCTGCGCTCTATGACATTGTCGATAAGTGTGAAAGCGAGGCATATTAACGCATCTATTTCTAGTCTTTTCTGGTGTTATGTGTATACCAAGTTTCTTCCTTTTCAATTGAAAACATAAACTATTTGATGCAGATGAGAGAAATAAGCAGTAAGGAGGACAGCTTTGTGTGGGGCATATGCGCTTTTGGAGACCAGGTTTTTCTTTTTGGGATAAGAAACAAACTTTCATTAAAGGAAAAAAATATTGAAAAGAATAGAGGACATAAGACTTGACTATAGACCATAGGGCACCTTGTCCTCTATTTGTGATCTTTCTTTTGTTCCAAAGACCGGGTTTTCAATTATTACATAAAACCTCTACATTGTCTCAACTGATGCTTGGTTATTGTTATGTAGATTTTAATAGGAGTTGATCTTTAAATATCTAGTAGGTTCTTAATTTTCGTTTGACTTTGTGATTACAGAAAACCCCACCTCCTCTATCTTTTCCAGAGATTAAAAGTTGCACACTCTTGCAGTCTTTCATTAATGATGAGCTCAACTCTGTGATTGATATCTCTACAGAAAATGGTTAGTTATAATGCTTGGCTTTCTAATTATCAGTAGTCATAAATTATTGGCATGCATTTTTTGCATCAAGATGAGTTTCCTCTTGTGCAGATTATGGCCTGTACAGTAACATGGCCTTGCAAAGTATGTATTTAGCTGTTGATGTTTTGCAGGAGACACCTTCCTTGAAGGATTACTAGTAAATGGCTGGCTTTCAAAATTGGTTTTCGCCAGTCGTCATCTAGAAAAATCAGTGGCCACATGGACCTTTAATTTGAGTGAGTTTATTTGTCACCCCTAGCCTGTCCTTTTAATCCTCATGAAATTTCTTTTGATGTGTTTACCCCTTTGTTTTGCAGTGCTATATTCACCCACAGAAGATTTGAGGGCATCTGCATGTGACTTCTGGTGTGCTATTCTCTCATTTGAAAATGAGGTGTGCTTGGTCTTTGCTTTTTGGCTTGGAGACAAGTTTGATTGGATAATATGTTAAGGGAGTAATTCTGGTATTAATTTTTAACCAGGTTGACTTACAGCCTATCAAAATTGATTGGTTTCCTAGCTATTCTGAGTTAAAAATAGCTCTTGAAAGCTATGGTTTTCTATTCAAATTTTCATCTAACACGGATTCTGTTCGTTCCAGTAAGTTTCTTACCTTCATACCAGTGTTCATGCATGATTCAGGGTATATGTAATTTTTTCATGAACAGGAGAAATATACATCCTTTATTCTGTAGTAAACTATGTGTTGATACTTGATAGAATATCCTTAATCATGTATAAGTGCAGTAATTTCAAGAGAATTTTATTCTCTGCTTTCATGTTGATGCATTTTGGAAGGATTTTCTGGGTTGCCTTGATCTTGATGCTATTGCCACATATTACTTGGTATATACCAACATCTGTCCAACCTCGGAATAGAAATGGACCCAACCTCCATATTCATTTGGCCTACCCTACCAGTAAAGAAACAAAGTTTTAGTGTTCAAAGGGTTTATTTGTTCTTCAAATCTGACAAATGCTATACTCCAATGATGTTTTAGGATGGTTTATTCGGGTGTTATAGATCAGTAGCGATTTTCAGATTTTCTATTTTCCAATTTCTTTCCTCGTTTTTCTCATGCAATATACCGAATGTCATGTAGAACTTTCACAGTTTTGCATGTTTCAGTTATTAATCTTCTCATAATACTTTTATTTTGCCTTCTAGATTCTGCTTCTCGAGGTCCCGCTCAAAATATTAGAGCTTGGCTTAAACTTGCAACTGCTTCTTGTCAAATGAGGTAAATAACAATTAGAAATACTAGTTTGACGACACATAAGACTGCCATTTACTTTTCTCCTGTGGATCAAACAGTTGATTTATAGGTTGGTGTCTGTAATTGTTTTAGCTTATTGCTTATTGTTACTGTCATTGTCTCATTAGTATAGGCTGCTTATTGGGCACATAGCCTATATAAATCCATTTATTCCTTTCATTTTTATGGCTGATATAAGTTGATAATTAGGCATTCAGATTAATGGCTGATTAGTTGTCAATTTGCCTAGTTTGTGGTGTAGGCGGTTCAATTCAGTGATGGTATAATTTATCAGCAATTTATGTCTTGAATCCTACATAAATCATTGTACACTTTTAATTGGATATGCAATACAGTGATCTTCTTCCTTTGAAAATTTTTCTTTCAACAGGACCATCTTACAGCATGACAAATATATTAATGATGCAAATGGTTATGAATAATTTGGAAATATGTTTGATTTTAATTGATTTCAGTGGGTTGTTGTGGTGCTTTTATTTGCAGAAACAAAAGGGCTATGTACTTGACCTCAGAAGCCGAAGAGTTGATTGAAGTCATTATTTGTCTATTTTCTGACCGCCAACTTCAAGGTCTTCTTGTGCTTTTGCATGAATGCATGCAGTCAGCTATCAGTTACTTCACTAACGAAGAATGGGAATCTAGCTGTGATAAGATAGCAAACTCTCTTGCTTGCAGGTTATTGACTCTACTTGTTGTTTGGTTTCAATCCACATGTATGCAGTTGGATTGCTAATTGGAATGGGGATCACTCTTTCATCTATGTCGAGCAGAGTTTTTGATCAATTAGTGAATTTGAACTTTTCTGCACCGTTTGTCAGGGATCAGTTAATATTTATTGCATCTACCCTCATTATCATATATTGTAAACTTTGCTGATGATATGCCTTTTATTTGCTGTTGTAGTAAGGACAAAATTGATTATGGACATAAGTACTTGGGACTATATTTTCGCTGAAATCACTGTAATAGGAATTTTCTAGAAATGGAAGGTATCATAACGAGGGGTTTTGTTCAGACAGATAGAGAATATGCATAAGATAAATTGTCATGCTCATATTCCATTGGTTGGTTAGTGTGGATATCTGGATTATCATAGGAAGCAAATTGGAAAAATTGAAAACAAGAAATTTAAATAGGTAGTCAACTGTTATATTAGTACTTTCTGAGATCTTTGTGCCATTTAATTCTGCATATCATTCTTGGTGATGGTTAAAAAACAGAAAGGTAAGACGAAAAAAACTGATTTTATTGCCTAAATATTGTTGTTGTCTTTTTCTGTTTACCTTTACAATTCATCTCCCTTATTATTGTTGATTTTGTGATATGCAGAGTACCTAAGGACTTGAACTGCCTAAGAATTGTGGAATGCATTTCAGTAGTCAATACTCGCTGCAAGCTGTTTAGAAGTACAGTTGCCCATCAAATCCTTCTTAGTTATTTTGATCATAAGGTACTGAACCTGATTACAAGTTTGTTCAATATAGTACTAATTATGCTTTTATTCTAAGTTTTATCAAACAACTGTCCCCGCGAACTAAGTTAAGCCGTTAATGGGAAAGAAAGAGGCAGTCTCTATGCAATCCAATAACTTGAATTTTAATATCATATGCTGGTAATAAACAGATTTTGTAATCATTAATTAATCTCTCATCTTTTTATATTGTTTATTCTTTTTAAGCACTTATTTTTGTTGATATAATATCGGCGAGATTTGGAAGTGTTATGGTCATGTCCTACCCTTCAATTTTTTAATCTCATACTGATAGTAAGGTTTTTTGTTCTATATTTGTTTTCTTTACAAGACATTCATGGTGACATGATTATTACTGATTGTTCATTGAGTTCTGTGTGTTGCGTATTCTCTAAATGTTTTTCTCTTTAACTACAAAAGACATTGTTGTTAGTTTGAAATGTCTGTCTAGATGATCCTTTGCACAACAAATTGCATAAACTGATTTGACACTGCTGCTTGACATCACACTTCACCTCAGGCCCCTTCAGAAGAAGAGATCCTAAAACTGCTTATCCCAATCAATTTCAAAGACAAAAGCTGTGATTTTTTCAAGATGTACATACAATTGGTGTTGACAGAGAATTGGCTCTTGTCTAATCAACTTTTAAAAGACAAGCCAGTCTTGAAGGCAATGTGGCGCCTCTACTTAAGAAACTGTTCTTGCATGATAGCCAGCACAGACTTGCGGTGTTTTGCATCTAAGGTGAGGAATCAAACTTAATCATCTTCTTCCTTACACCTTGGTGAGTATATTAAAAGTATTTTCCGCTTTGCAGGTCCGCAACAAGGCTTCATATCTTCTGCAAGGCACCTTCAGCTAATTCGGGTCACCTAGTTGAAATCATGTATATTACGGAACATAGGAGTAGGAAAGAATCAGGAAGAAAGTGCCCTGATACATTATGAATTGCTAACAACTGGAGTTGTATTGAGTCAGGATCCTGAAGCAGGACGTTTTGAATCATATTGGGGGGGCTTGCCTCTAGTGGCTTTTGCAAAGGGAATGTTCGTTTGGTTTTCTTTGCTTCTGTCCTCCCTCACTAAGTTTCTCTGTAATGGATATATTGGTAATGTATTATGTAATTGGAGACAATTGCAGAGCAACAATGGCTTCTTCCCTACCTAGTTTAAAATTGCTTTTGAATTAGAGAGGAAAAATGTCATTAAATTATAATTGGGTTAATTTTAAAAGATATGAGACTAAATACAAATGCCTTTCGGCCATAATCAAGATCTCATTAAGTTTTCGTAGGGATGTCCCTCAAGAGATGTGAAAAATAGGATACACATAGATAATATTCAATTTTTAGAGTACTAAATGATTTTCGGGAATTTTGAAATAATTTTAAATTCCACCAAATTATTTAAGATAATTAATTAGTATTTATTAAGTAATTTTTATGAAATTAATTAAAATATTTAAATACTAATTCCTCATTAAATAAATAAGAGTAATTAAAACATAATATATTCAAAAATATAATATTTTAACAGTATCGCCGCACGGCTATACTTCAAAAATATAATATCTTAACAGTATAGCCGCACGGCTATACCCCAAAATAGAATATTTTAAAGTATAGCAGCACGGGTGTACCAAAATAGAATATTTTAAAGTATAGCCGCCCGGCTATACCCTGTAAATAGAAAACACTTCTCCCGACGAAGTTTAGTCGGGATAGGCCTATGCCGGCAAAAATTTGACGGCATAGGTTTTATTTTTAAAATATAAAATTTGTTTCTTTACTTTTGGTTTTTGGCAAACTTTTTTAATTATGTGATGAAGTAATATCTTAGCCTTTTTGAATTACTTTAATTAGTAATTATGTGTTAATTATTATTTCTTTAGTGAATATTTAAATATGTTACTGATTCAATTTTGTTGTGCAAAAATGAAAAAATAAATTACTTATTCTCGTTTGCGTGTCTTAATTAAATTTCCCCACAGCCCAAGTCCCATCTAATAGAGTCCTAAGTGCCCTACAGTAGGTTTAGAATTAGTGTTCAAGGCTTGCGAATGGTTATGGAACAAGTTCAGATAAGTTCGAAAGCTATGGTTTTTGGTTTGAGCCTTTGATGTAGGGTTTGGAGACTAAAATTCAATTTTTAGAATACTAAAATAATTTTCAGGAATTTTCAAATAATTTCAAATTCCACAAAATTATTTAAGATAATTAATTAGTATTTATTAAGTAATTTTTATGAAATTAATTAAAATATTTAAATACTAGTTCTTCATTAAATAAATAAGAGTACTTAAAGCATAATATATTAAAAAATATAATACTTTAACAGTATAGGCTATACTCCAAAATAGAATATTCAGAATATTTTATAAGTATAGCCGTGCGGCTATACTTTAAAAATATAATATCTTAACAGTATAGCCGCACGGCTATACACCAAAATAGAATATTTTAAAGTATAGCCGCACGGCTGTACCCCAAAATATAATATTTTAAGGTATAGCCGTCCGGCTATACCCTGTAAATTGGAAACACTTCTCCCGACGAAAGTTCGTCGGGAGAGGTCTAATGCCGGCATAGGCCTGTCCCGACGAACTTTCGTCGGGAGAGGTTTTTTTAAAATTTTTTAAAATATAAAATTAATTTCTTTACTTTTGTTTTTTGGCCAACTTCTTTAATTATGTGATTAAGTAATATCTTAGACTTTTTGAATTACTTTAATTAGTAATTATGTGTTAATTATTATTTCTTTAGTGAATATTTAAATATGTTACTGATTCAATTTTGTTGTGCAAAAACGAAAAAATAAGTTACTTATTTTCATTTGGGTGTCTTAATTAAATTTCCCCAGAGCCCCAAGGCCCAAGGCCCAAGGCCTAAGTCTGTCATTAATATAATTATTATTAATGAAAGCCAAATCCAAAGCCGAGCCTATAGCCAAGCTCATTAGCCCTACTCTCCAATGTTAACCACACTTATGAAACCATCAGAGTGCTTCGTTTTTAAACACCTTTATAGGAGTGTGGATTGTCGATGTGAGATTTTCACAAAGGGCACCTCAAAAGATAACATATTATGCTGATCATTGTCATTGTAACAACTGTTAAATTATGGTTATATTGAATTCACAGACTGCAAAGATCAACCAAGGAAACATAGCTCTCAAAAGAGTGGTTGAATCCATTGCCAATGGTGATTCTCATGTGCCTTTCAGAGACAGCAAACTGACCATTCTTCTACAGGTAACTTTTATTCACACTAATGTCAGTTACTGGGGATTATATGGTGCCCTGCCCTCTAACCTTGTATGTGAATGACAGTTCTCATGTTCTTTTTGTGCAGGATTCTTTCGAAGATGATAAAACAAAAATTTTAATGGTACTGTGTGCAAGCCCAGACCCAAAGGAAATACACAAGACAATCTCCACCCTTGAATATGGTGCAAAAGCAAAATGTATTGTCCGTGGCCCTCATACGCCAATCAAGGATAAAATTGGGACTGAAGATTCATCTGCTGTTATTTTAGGATCAAGGATTGCTGCCATGGATGAATTCATCCTTAAACTGCAAAGGGAAAATAAGCTCAAAGAGAAAGAGCGAAATGAAGCACACAGGGAGTTACAGAAGAAAGAAGAAGAGGTTGCTGCACTGAGAGCTAAACTTGAGCTTATGGATGGGACGAGATCTGGGAAAAAGGAGGAAGAAATCAACTTGAAGGTGACTCAAGTGGCCCAGACTCTTAAACGTGAGTTGGAACTAAAAAGGATATGTGAATTACAAAGTCTCCCACTCATGGAACTAAAAACTTAAACTATATATATTGCATATATAAAGGTTCAACAAGCAAGAAGAGATAGACATTATACAATTTACAAGAACACAACAAAGACGATATTTTCTCATGTATCTGTCTGGAAGTGATACTACTAATCAACTCCTAAATCAAAATCATAACTCATACATACAAAGCCTTAATTTACAAGTTTTTTTGTTTTTTTGTTTGGACCTGGTTATTTACAAGGGTGGCAACAAAAAGAAAAGCTTTTTTGTTTTTCTGGTATTGTCTAAACAGAATGCTTTTAATCGTAAGCAGTATAACTGTATAAGGTACAACGTATAGTATACGATTATACACGGATAATTTATTGCTTTCAAAGTCCAGGGAGATCAAATGGGAATTAGGCTCAGTGGTGGTTGGGATCAGACTCAATTTCATTAGCCAGTTCTTTTGTGAGCATGTCAGCAAGATCATCATGTCCACCAGCAAATGTGTACACCCTGAAAGCAAACTGGAAAGCCCTCCAAAGTATTTTAACACATATCTTTGTTTGCTTCTGATCTGTTTTGCTTCCAGTCTTCTCTGCTGCTTTTGCTTCTCTCCTATCCTGCATCAACAATCGTAAGCCCCATTTCAATGTCAACAACCCCTTTTCCCAACTAGCTAATTTTTGTGTCTTTATTTTTAAACCAACTAGCTACCTTTAGTGCCATCTCCATGCAGCTTGAGGAAACATCTACCATTGCTTCTTTGATCCTGATTAGGATATTGAAGTCAAAATGGATATTCTGACTCTGAAATTTCTTGGCTTCATCATCCTTAGTTCGTTCCATTGCGTCGATTTCTCCTTTGATCTGTTTGTTTCTTTGTGGTTAGTTAGGGAAAATGCAGAGAAAATTAATTAGAACAGTATAAAATGAAAATTTATGGACCTTATTGAAGTAACATTCAGTTTTGTCAAGAAGCTGACCCAATGGAGCCACTAGTTTCCAGTTCTGTAGTTCAACGAGCATGGCATTTAACTTTGAGTGCAGTGCTGCTGCCATCCTTATTGTTTCCAACTTCTTTGTTGGGAACCCTTCAAACCTTGATAGCACCTGCAGTTTGGAAAATTAGCATGTCACGATCAAAAAATAATGGAAACTAACAGATTAATTAGGACACAATTATTGATTGTTTACCTGTGACTCATCAGTCAAGTGCTCAAGAATGGATTCTACTTTTTTGTGAAAATCTATCAGCTCACTCATGTCCTTTGTCTGGAAAGAACTGAGGGTAGTTCTCATTTCCATGATAGGCTTTGCATACTTCTGAGCATCTTCTTCAATTTGTTGAAAGTATGCTGATTTGAGGCACAAGTACAGGAAAGGCAGAAGAACGATAAATGGTTTTGCCTTTTATGTCTTCTTTAATTACTTGGATTATTATTGTCTATGGTTGTTAGAAAATAGAGGGTCCATGGAAGTTAACATACATACCTCTTTGTCATCTCTGCTAGAGCATCAGCCATTCCTTGTTTTCCACCAGAGCTGCTCCCAATTCCCCCCTTTCTCCCATTGGCTGACTTGCCATCCAAGCTAGATCCTTCCACCTTGCCCTTGAGAAGGCGGTACAGACTACCCATTTGGGATGATCTCTTCAGTTTAGTGTCTTTCTTGGGGCGCAAGGATCTTGCTGCACCAAAGGCAGGAGGTGGGGGTGGAGCAGCTCCATTTGGTGATCCTCTTAGCATAGGTGGTGGGGGCGGAGGACCTCCAGTTGATGATCCTGGTGGAGGAGGTGGTAGTGGTGGACCCATTATTAGGCATTTAGATTAATGGCTGATTAGTTGTCAATTTGCCTAGTTTGTGGTCTAGGCTGTTCAATTCGGTTATGGTATCATTTATCAGCAATTTTGTATTGAATCCTACATAAATCAGTGTACTCTTTTAATTTGATATGCAATACAATGATCTTCTTCCTTTCTAAATTTTTCTTTCAACAGGACCCAGATATATTAATAATGGAAATGGTTATGAATAATTTGGAAATATGTTTGATTTTTATTGATTTCAGTGGGTTGTTGTGGTGCTTTTATTTACAGAAACAAAAGGGCTATGTACTTGACCTCAGAAGCCGAAGAGTTGATTGAACTCATTATTTGTCTATTTTCTGACCGCCAACTTCAAGGTCTTCTTGTGCTTTTGCATGAATGCATGCAGTCAGCTATCAGTTACTTCACTAACGAAGAATGGGAATCTAGCTGTGAGAAGATAGCAAAATCTCTTGCTTGCAGGTTATTGACTCTACTTGTTGTTTGGTTTCAATCCACATGTATGTAGTTGGATTGGAGTTTTTGCTAATTGGAATGGGGATAACTCTTTCGTCTATGTCGATCAGAGTTTTTTTTATCAATTAGTGATTTTGAACTTTTCTGCACCATTTGTCAGGGATCAGTTAATATTTATTGCATCTACCCTCATTATCAAAGTATAAACGTATGAAACTAGAAGGGTCTTTTTTTAATAAATTTTTTAAAATAAATAGTATAGCCGCGCGGCTATAATCCTTTTAAATATAATTTACTTAAAGAGTATACGGTTTTTTATTATTAAAAATAGTATAGCCGCGCGGCTATACTACGGTTTTTTTATTATTAAAAATAGTATAGCCGCTTGGCTATACTACAGTTTTTTTTTATTGTTGATTTTGTGATATGCAGAATACCTTAGGACTTGAACTGCCTAAGAATTGTGGATTGCATTTCGGGAGTCAATACTCACTGTAAGCTGTTTAGAAGTACAGTTGCCCATCAAATCTTTCTTAGTTATTTTGATCATAAGGTACTGAACCTGATTACAAGTGTTCATACCAAAAATAGCACAGGCCTTGAATCCACAGTTTGATGGACTGATTAAGTAGGACGAAAGGCCCAAAGCATCGAAAGGCTCATCTTACATTCACAAAAGCCCAAGAGAAAGGATCAACCAGGCCCAACAACGCTCCAACCGCAATTTTGGACCAAAAGACCATAGTCAACGAAGCGCTTCGAAGACACTGGCGCATCGGACACAAGTTTTTTATCTCTTTCCGGATACGAATGTCACGTCTCATTTCGGACTGAAATTGTTCAAAGGTGAGTATTTTTGCGGAAATCCTTCACAAAAGATCTTGTTTTCAGAGGATTCAAACCTCATCACGATTTGGTTTAATCACTGAAAAAATCCGAGCATGACCCACCAAATCAGAGGGAGTATGGTCTACAGCAAGTGGAGGAGCGTAGTAAGTAGAGGCGTTTCACACCACCATTAATGTGATTGCCACCGCATTTAATGCGGTATGGCCACTATTCCCATCAGAGGAGGCTTTAAACCATCAACTCAGCAAAACTGGGAGACCATGCTCAGGATTTTCTGGTTCTAATCAACTTGATCGTCTCACTACACAGCTGAAAATCTTCACTTTGAAGATTTCTTAAATTATGTCCAGGTCACATCAGCAGAAGTAGGTTTTACACAAGTGGCAGTCAAGGCTGCGTTTTCCAAAAGGCTCTCCAGGCATCGCCAGTTGAAGGACTAATCCATCTATATATATATACTGATCTCCAGTGGCAGCGCGACACACAACTTCAGCCAAAAAGCCAGACTCAACGTCTCAAAACCAAGACTCAACGTCTTAGACTCAATCTCTTGCAAAGTGTCTCTCTGCAGACAAAGCCAAGACTTCACTCAACTCCCTTCTCTTTCTTTGAGTTCCCAGTTGACAACTCCTTGTTGGAACTCTATTCTTTTCCCAAACACATAGCTCTGTCTAATTCCCAGTTGACAACTCCTGATTGGAATAACATTGCCATTGTTTGTAACCTATTTGCTCTGCCAGCAATGCTTGGTATGATTTGATAGTTGGTTTTGATTTCCAGCTCACTTATTTCGAAGCAAGTTTCTCCACCTGCGGTACGGGCTAGTTTCTGGTCGCAAGTGTTACTAGTTTGTTGGTATCGGACAACACGACATTGTCGCAAACAGATTATTGTCTCATGTCTGATACTGCAGACCTTCTGTCCGATTGTATCATCTTCAGCTTTTCTTGTTTGTTGAGTTATTGTATTCAAATCAGTTTCTGTTTAATCAGACTTGTATGCAATCATTAATGAAAATATCTTGTCTATCGGACTGATTTTAGTACAAAAGATCTACCTTTGAATGTTCAGTCCGATCAACGGACTAGGACACTGTTTTTCCTGCAATTTGCTTGATCTTACTTAAGATATCGAAAGTCCTCTTAGTTGAGGCAGAAAAAGAACCTATCTAAAGCCAGATTCCCCTCTTTGGAGCACAATGGCCTTGGTTGGAAGAAAGAATAAATGAGCGCAGTCATATTCATCAAACCTCCCTCCTTCTACTAGAAGAGTATCACTAGTAGTGGCACACCTTTTGCATTTCCTCGAGGAATAGTCTCCGAATCCACATCGGGTTCCTTGAGGCACAAGCAAATCAAACACAAAGCCGCTAAGTTGCCAAAGTACAGCCTGCTCAGCGGCTAGGGGCATCACAGAGTGTTCAGAAGCATTTTTAGACGAACAACAAGTTTGTTGAATATAGTACTAATTATGCTTTTATTCTAAGTTTTATCAAACAACTGTCCTCGCGAACTAAGTTAAGCTGTTAATGGGAAAGAAAGAGGCAGTCTCTATCCAAATATCGGCAAGATTTGGAAATGTTAGGGTCATGTCCTACCCTTCAATTTTTTAATCTCATACTGATAGTAAGGTTTTTTGTTCTATATTTGTTTTCTTTACAAGACATTCATGGTGACATGATTATTACTGATTGTTCATTGAGTTCTGTGTGTTGCGTATTCTCTAAATGTTTTTCTCTTTAACTACAAAAGACATTGTTGTTAGTTTGAAATGTCTGTTCTGAATGTGTGATCCTTTGTACAACAAATTGCATAAACTGATTTGACACTATTGCTTGACATCACACTTCACCTCAGGCCCGTTCTGAAGAAGAGATCCTAAAACTGCTTATCCCAATCAATGTCAAAGACAAAAGCTGTGATTTTTCAAGATGTACATACTGCTAAAATATGAATATGGGTTTGAATACTTTAGGTTTTTTGTTTATTCTTCTCCATAAGGAGGTATATATAGGAATTTACATATGGGCTTTACAAGGAAATAGAAAGCATTAATCAATTAGGATAGTATCTCCTAATTATACAATGATTTGTCAACTATATAAAATAAGGAAAGTAAATCCCTTAATTAATCAAGGAAATAAATCTCCTTGATTAATTAGGAGACTCACTTTAACACTCCTCCTCAAGTTGGTGCATATATGTCACCAATGCCCAACTTGGTAAGTGAGTCATAAAATACTCTTCCACAAACAACTTTTGTTAAGATATCTGCCAGTTGATCTTCTGATTTTACGAACGGTAGGCGGATGATCTTTTTCTCAATTTTTTCCTTGATGAAATGTCTATCCACTTCAACATGTTTGGTTCAATCACGTTGAACTGGATTATGAGCAATATCAATAGCTGACTTATTGTCACAATGCAACTCCATCGGCTTTTCAGTTTGAAGCCCAATTCACAAGAGTTTTCGATCCATAATAATTCACAAACCCCTTGACCCATTCCTCTATACTCTGCTTCTGCACTAGACCGAGAAACCACATTTTGTTTTTACTCCGCCAAGTGACTAGGTTACCTCCCACGAATGTAAAGTAACCAAGTATAGCGTCTATCCTGTAATGGACCCAGCCCAATCAAGATCTCAGATATCCAACAACTTCAAGATCTCTATTTTTTGAGAACATTAATCCCTTCCCAGGGGCTGACTTTAAGTATCTTAAGATTCGATCAACTGCATTCCTATGAGAAGTATTAGGTGAATGCATAAACCGACTAACCACACTCACAAAGATATGCAATATCTGGTCTTGTATGTGCCTATATATCACCTTCCAACAAGGCGTTGATACTGTCCTTATTGGTTGGTTCTTGGTCCATATCTTCACACAACTTGTGGTTCATCTCAATGGGTGTGTCACCGGCTTACACCCAAGCATTCCTGTTTCGGTGAGTAGATCCATTACATACTTCCTTTGAGATAGAAATATACCAGTTTTTGACATTGCTACTTCAATTCCAAGAAAGTACTTTAGATCACCTAAGTCATTCATCTCAAATTCCCGAGACAAATACTTTTGCAGCTTGATTTGCTCTTGATGTCGTTTCCAGCTACGACTATATCATCTACATAAACAATCGGTGCAGTAAGTCTTCTTCCATCACGCTTCACGAACAGGATGTGATCTCAATTACTCAGTATATCCAAAATTCTTCATAGATTTAGTAAATCTGCCAAACCATACTACGGGAGATTGCTTTAATCCATACAATGATTTTCTAAGCTTGCAAACGTGATTCTTCTTGTCAAGAGCTGAATTACATCCTGGGGTAAGTCCATATATACTTCTTCTTCCAAGTCTCCATGTAAGAATGCATTTTTGACATCAAAGCGATGTAATGGCCAATCAAGATTTGCTGCTAGAGATAATAGGACTCTAATAATGTTAATCTTGGCTAGGGGCAAAAGTCTCCTGGTAGTCTATCCCATATTTCTGTGTGTACCCTTTCGCCACCAATCTAGCTTTATATCTTTCAATGGATCCATCTGCTTTGAGCTTCACAAAGATAAATCCATCTCGCATCCTACTGTCTTCTTTCCATGAGGTAAGGGCACAAGTTCCCATGTGACATTCTTTTGGAGGGCTCGCATCTCTTCATTCATGGCTTCTTTCCATTTTGGGTATTCTAGTGCTTCAAGAATAATCGTTGGGGACAGGTATGTCAGCCAATTACTTTACAAAGTGTACACGTGCCTCACGATAATCTATTTGAGAGATATGTAATTGTTGATGGGATATTTCCCCTTGGCTTTAAGATCTGCTTCATATTGTACTCGAGGTTTGCCACGGTTCTTCCTTTCTCGGAAGTTGATATGCAGGCTATGTGCCTTCAAATCAAATCAACATGGGATATTTCATTATCAAGTATCGCTTCGAGGAAAGATGTTACTGAATGACTTCCTCGGCAGGTGATTGGTGTGGTAATCGGTCAAGCGGGCAAAATCTCATGAAACGGTTCAATTTCCTCCTCCTGATTTTGACAGCGTGGAGACAACGGAACATTTTCTTCTAGGGACCAGTTGTAGGATTCTAGCGACCGGTCATTTTGAAGTAGGTTCTCCAGGTTCGAAGAACTAAGGGGGGCGACCGGTCGCAATCAATTGGCGGCGGTCGTTTTGAAGCAGTTCTCCGCGACCGGTCGTTTTCCACTAGCGATCGATCGTTTTGAAGCGAGTTGTTTCCTGGGGAAAAAAAATCAAGAATTGGGGGAGTATTTGATTCTCCTCATGTGCTGCTGAAAAATATATGTCGTGTTCCCGGAACACAACATCCATGGAGGTATAGACTTTCCGACTAGGAGGATGATAACACCGGTATCCTTTACGATGAGGTGCATAACCAATGAAAACACACTTTTCGGCTCGAGGGTCCAATTTGCTTCGTTGGTGATCATGTAAGTGGACAAATACAACACAACCGAAAATTCGGGGTTCCAAGTTTGGGGTTTGAGGTGTTTGGATATGGTGGTGAAGTGTTTGAAGTGGTGTTTGGAAATTTAGAATCTTGGAGGGAATCCGATTGATGATGTATGCCGCAGAGACGACGGCTTCTCCCTAAAAAGATCGAGGCATATTGGCACCAAAGAGAGAGGCACGAACTACTTCCAATAAATGTAAGTTCTTCCTTTCAGCAACTCCATTTTGTTGGGGAGTGTAGGGGCATGAGCGTTGATGTATGATGCCATGATCTTGTAAGAATTTGTTAAGATCATGGTTGAGAAATTCTCGACCATTGTCGAAACGGAGAACTTGGATCCGGGCTCGAATCGTGTTTCCACCATTTTATGAAATCATGAAATCTTAAACTGACTTCCCCTTTAGTTTTGAGAAGGGAAACCCAAGTCATGCGTGTGCAATCATCTATAAACGTGACGAACCATCGAGCTCCGGCCGGAGTGGTAACTTGAGCAGTCCCCAAACATCGAATGAATAAGAGAAAATGGAACCAAACTCTTATTTGAACTTAATGGGAACGGGACACGATGGCTCTTAGCCAATTCACACGTATCACTTGTCGAAGTCGGAAACATCAAGACTGGAAAATAATGATGGAAACAACTTCTTAAGATAACCGAATGAGGCATGCCCAAGACGTTTATGCCATAACCAAATTTTGTCTTTCTCCCCTCGTAACGAGCTCCGCTTGTTGTGAAAGCTTGACCAACCTTGGTCTCACTATCCCGTGCCCACCCAAGTAGTAGAGTTTGCCCCGCCGAGTACCACAACCAATCGTCTTTCCTATGAGGATGTCCTGAAAAACACAATGATTCGGCCAAAAAGTTACAGACAATTCAAAGCCGTAGTAATTTGGGCAATGTACAAGAGATTATGGTGTAAAGACGGAACAATCAACACAGAATCCAATTTGAGAGAGTCGAGAGAGAGAGTGAGCCCTCTCCAATCACGGGGAGGGGGTACCATTAGCATTAGACACTACCGATTGAAGAGATGGTGTATGAGTGGTAATTTGTCCAGGATCAAAGGTCATATGATCGGTGGCTCCGGTGTCAATGATCCATGTGTGCTTTTTGAGGACGTATGAAAAGCAGAGCCTTTGGTGGTGACGATGGAAGCACGAGTCCGGATGGCGGGTCAACGAATGGAACGCATGCTTCGTGAGTCTTCAAGGCGGGAGAGAATCATAGGGGTCTTGACATCGCAATGAAGTAAAAGTTGATTTAAGAATTTGAGGAATTTGATTTGAGGACTTTGATGTAAGGATTTGATAAGAGGATTTGATTTGAGATATGTAAGATTTGTATTTGAGGAATTTGAATTTGATAAGGAATTTGATTTGAGAGGTATGTGTATAAGATTTGACAGTATGTGTTTAGGGATTTTGATAAGATGATTTGAGGAATTTAGATTTGAGGAATTTAGATTTGAGGGATTTGGATTTGAGGAATTTAGATTTGAGGGATTTGGATTTGAGGAATTTAAATATGAGAAATTTGATTTAGGGATTTGGGATTTGAATATGAGAAATTTGATATGAGAATGTAGAGACAACCGAGGATCGATTGCTCTGATACCATGCTAAAATATGAATATGGGTTTGAATACTTTAGGTTTTTTGTTTATTCTTCTCCATAAGGAGGTATATATAGGAATTTACATGTGGGCTTTACAAGGAAATAGAAACAGTAATCAATTAGGATAGTATCTCCTAATTATACAATGATTTGTCAACTATATAAAATAAGGAAAGTAAATCCCTTAATTAATCAAGGAAATAAATAAATCTCCTTGATTAATTAGGAGACTCACTTTAACACATACACTTGGTGTAGACAGAGAATTGGCTCTTGTCTAATCAACTTTGAGAAGACAAGCCAGTCTTCAAGGCACCATCAGCTAATTCGGGTCGCCAAGTTGAAATCATGCATATTACGGAACACATGAGTAGGAAAGAATCAGGAAGAAAGTGCCTGATACATTAACAACTGGAGTTGTATTGAGTCAGGATCCTGAAGAAGGACGTTTTGAAGCATATTGGGGGGGCTTGCCTCTAGTGGTTTTTGCAAAGGGAATGTTCGTTTGGTTTTCTTTGCTTGTTTCCTCCCTCACTACGTTTCTCTGTAATGGATATATTGGTAATGTATTATGTAATTGGAGACAAATGCAGAGCAACTATGGCTTCTTCCCTGCCTAGTTTAAAATTGCTTTTGAATTTTCTTTTAAACCCCTAAATTAGAGAGGAAAAATGTACAAATGCCTTTTGACCTTAATCAAGATTTCATTAAGTTTTAGTAGGGGATCCAGATCCTCTGCTCTGATTTTCTCTACCATGATCTGCTTTACTTTCGTTCTCCATACGCCACCTCATTAAAATTTAATCTAACGGATTTAAAAGTTGACACATCAACCTAAAAACGAAAGTCCAATTTAGTCCTAATTAAAAAAGAAAATAAAATCATAACACCCAACTAACAGGATAGTTAATGTCCAAAGATTTTTTTTTTCTCCTTCTTGCTTCACGTTCTGTCGTCTTCTATTTTTTGCCTTATTATTTTTTTCTCCTTCTTGCTTTATGTTCTGGCTTTTTGCTTTTCCTTCTTCATATCTCTGACCATATCCATTGTTTGATGAGTGTGGCTCCAGAGAAAAAATTCCATGTCTGATGAGCGTGCCCATATCCATTGCATTCGTGAGACAAGCCAGTGCTCCAGAAGGGCTCCTCTCAATTGCCTTAACCAAGAGGAAACTCACGAACGCAAAAGGAGTTCCTAGGAATTTTGACCAAATACAGAACAAAATCAAGATGAAGAAGGGGTTGTTTCTGTTTCCCGATTTACAGGAAAACATGGATATTTCAATAGTTCTTAAATTCATGAAGATTAAGATGTCATATCTGAGTTCAAGATCAAATACATAGAAAACCATATTTCAATACAAATCAAGATATTCAAGAAAGTAAGCATAACTAATCAATCAAGAAACCTTACAGAACAAAGCCGAAATGCAGTTCTTCAAATATGATTCCGTTTTTATCTAGAAAATCGATATGAACAGAAAAGGAATCTTTTCTCTGGAAAAACACTCATCAAACAATGGATATGGGCAGAGACATGAAGAAGAAGAAGAAAAAAGCTAGAACGTAAGGAAGAGCCAAAAAGAGAAGAAGACATAACGTTAAGCAGGAAGGAGAAAAAAAAAAGCTATGGACGTTAACTATCCCGTTAGTTGGGTGTTAGGGTTTTCTTTTCTTTTTTAATTAGGAGTAAATTGGAATTTTGTTTTTAGGTTGATGTGTCAACTTTTAAATCCCTTTGATTAAATTTTAATGATGTGACGTATGGAGAACAAAAGTAAAGCAGATCATGGCAGAGAAAATTAGAACAGAGGATCCGAATCCTTTAGTAGGGATGTCTCTCAAGAGATGTGAAAAATGAGAGTCCAAGTGATAGTGCATAGCTTTTTTCTTATTATTATTTTTTTTCTACTTAAAAATACGGCAATTAGAGAGAACAAGCACTGCAAAAGGAAGAGTGTGGTCCCAATATGACAATTAGAAAGGGAACGACTTAATCATGCTAAATCATTAGTAACCAAGTTAGTCTCTCTAAAAATACGTCGGAATTGTACATCATCAAAACAATGACAAACGAATTTAGTGTCTCAAATGATCATTCGAACTCGCCAAGAGATCGAACAAGCAAGTAATTAAGAGTTTGAAATCCCCTTTAACCAAAACGTTAAAACATTAATAGACCCTGACTTGGAAGCACACAATACAATAGGATTTGAAATTTCATCTCTAATAACAAAAACCTGAAATAGTAGAGGAAGAATTTATCAGAAAATAAATTATTACTATTTTTTTTTTGTCAAACAGAAGTTATACTTTAGCTTAAAACTTGTCTTAGTGTATAGTCACCACCATTATGATTCTGCTACAATGATCAAACGGTGCACAATTTCTTCATCATAATTTCACATTTATGTGTAAATTTTTCAGTTTTGATGAAATTAGGTTAAAATTTTACATTTCCTTCAAGTAAGTTGCTCGAAATTTAAATTTAAATCACATTTATTTGTTTATTTTTATTTTTATCTACAACTATAGGGATTAGCTTTCAACCAAAAATAAAAGTATTGATGTAGCTAAAAATTGGTAGTTGATCCCAAAAACAAGGCTAGGGTCGTAATATTCAAAATCAGGTTCGGATAGCTTTCTCACCTTGGCTTCGGAAAGCCGTTGTGAAACCGAACCTCACTCCGAATGTATATACCTTGCCACTTTGCTTTGCTTTCCTCTTTGTTTTCCCTTCCTTTCTTCTCTCTCTCTGTTTGCTCATCAGAAGAATCCAACCTTTTGCTTCACAGCGACAGAAGAAATAAAATTAGGGTTTTGTTACTCTTCAACAATTTGATTAGTTTCCCTCCCATATTTCAAAAAGTACAGCCATTTGTGCTTTTAAAAAAACTCTACTTTGCGGTCTTTTAATCCTCTGCAATTCACTTGCTTGGTTGTTTAATTTCCCAATTCCCATCTGGGTTCTCCTCAATTGAAGTGCTTTGTCTCCCAGAAATCTCTGTTTTTCATGTTTGGACCACATTTCTTGAAAACCCAATTGTGATTGTTGAAGTTAAATTAGGGTTTCAAACGTAAGAAGTGAGAGAATGGCCAAGAGATCTTTGGGTAGCATGATGCGGAAGAAGCTAACCGACATCACTAATTTGCAGACTGCGAAAGCTATTAGCCAAGATGAAAAGCCCCCAGAAGATTGTCCTACTGATAAGGACTACATTGACCAGCTCATGAGGGTAAAATCTCACTTGGGTCCTCTTCGATTTTTATTCTTTTCGTATTTTTTGTTAGATTTTCTTAGTGGGTTTTGTGTTGTGAACTTCTGAAACAGGAAAGAATGACTTTGATGAGACTTGTCGCGGAAAGGAAGTATCCTTCTATTATTCTTCAATTTTTATTTTAATGTTTGGTTACTGAGATTGTGCCCCGAGAAATTGAAATACAAGAGTAGGTTAAGATAGAAACGATGACACTCAAAGTTGTTCCCTTTTCTTTGGTATGTCTTGGTTTTGGCATGTTGCTCAATTTTTCTGAGATGGAGAAGGGTTTTCCTTTAATTATATTTGAACAGTAAAATCGTTGAATTAAGTGGAGCTGAGTTGCAGAAACTGCGGATTAGTCTTCAGAACTTGCAGCAACAAAATTTGAATCTTGCTCAATCAAACAGCCGGATGTTAGCGGTGTGTTTTTCACATTAATCTTAGTGCCTAAACACTTTTCTACATTAATCTTAGTGCCTAAGTGTCTCTGGTAATTACTCTCTGTTATTGATTCTACAGGAGCTTAATTTAGGAAGAGAAAAGGTACGCTTGTCAATAACCGAATGTAGGTACTTTGTTTGTGAAGTCCTCACTTCTCATAATATCTTAGACTTCTTTCTTTGTCAATACCAGGTAAAAACACTACAGCATGAACTTCTTTGCAAGGATGCCTTACTTAAAGCAAAGAATTTAGAAATAGAGGTTAGCCCTTATCTAGCATTGTATATAATTAGGAATCTTGACTTTTAACTTCAGTGGAACTAAAACCAATACCAATTTTTTACATTGTGTACACTATATATCTGCTGGAACCTGTTACTACAAGTTTTCCTGCTGTAACCGTTACTGCAAGTTTTCCTGCTGTTTACTTATATATTCTTGAGTTTTTATGGATAACTAATGGCATAATTCATCATGATGGATAGAGTTAATCTATATTTCCTGCTTTTTCAATAAGCCCCCAAAAGCAGGCTTGGAAACTGTCCCGTGCCTATTTTGGTGTGTCTGCATCTGTTCTATGGATAACTTTATACTGTTGTTTTTTTCTTAAGTAATTGTTTGCTTACTTAATAGAAGCGTTAGTTAAGCCTTGTTGTTCCACTTCTAGCACAAGGCCTTGTCTTCTGGTAACTTCCTGTGCATACTGTTCCTATAAAAATAAAAAATAAAAAAGAAGAAAAGTAAACTGAAAATAACCAGCAACAATGTTATAGTATATGCTATACAATGATGAAGTTGAGACGAGTAAATGCCAGTATTTAGAAGCTACTACATTAACTTCTTCAGCTGCTCTGCATGTATTCTTATCATTCCATGTACACTCCTGAAATCTCCCTTTTTTCTCATAAATGTTAAGCAGCATGGATGAGCAGCAATCAGTGACCTGTTCTGCTTTAGTAAATCTAATTCTGTTGTCATTCTATATGAAGTCATGCCTTGAGTCAGAAGTTTCAATTCAATGATATTTTTGTTTGATTCTTTTATAATATACCCCTCATATTACAGGGAAAAGCAGAGAAATGTCAAAATACTGAGTCTCAGGTATCTAAGGTAACCATTCAGTTATGAATTTGTATGTAGTTAAAGCCCTTACATTTCTATCACTTAACCTCATTTATTTGTCCAGCTCAAGGAAGTGGATGAGGCAGCTTTGCATAAAGCTGATAGTGATGGTGAACCATGTAATGACAACAAAAGACGCGTCACAAGAAGTCGATGTAAACTTTGATGATCTAATTTTCTCATTGGAATATTTATTGCTTTTCCCCTTTCTGTTGCACCGAACATGTTAACATTTGCGCTTGCAAATTCTTGCAGCAATGGGGCCGTCTACTGCATGCCCAAAGGTTGAGAATAAAGAGAAGGTTGAAAATAAAAGGTTAGTTCCCGAGTGGTGTTATGTTGATTTTACAACCCTCTAGATAGTCCTGCATCATGTATTTCTGAATATGGAATCAGATATGGACACTTCAAATGCCATTAGCCTATCTGTACTACAGTCTACATCCGCATCATGTATTTCAGGATGCAATTTTGCTGGCTTTAATGTTTGATGTACTTTTGTGTTTAGCAACAGACCAATTTGAGACCACTAAATCTCGATCCGTCACTGATAATTCCTCAACTTAGCTGCCTAGGTCTAACACAGGGTTTGGTCAGGCCTTGGATGACCACATAACCTCAACAATCTCCACACGTGCTGCTCACCATCCATGGCATTCATCACACAATCAGCCAATGGTTTGCATTGATCCTTGCAACTCTACCTCCTAACCATAATTTTTTCATTAGCTTGCTCCACGTAACTAGGAATTTTAACCACCCCTAGGACTTTTCTTCAAGCTGCTCCACCTATTGGATCAAGAGTTCCACTAAGTCTCCTCTCTCACCATGTGTCTTTTCCACCTTAAAAGATTATCACATTATGTGTGTGTCGGTTCTGGTACTACTTATAGAGCAACGAAACAACATGTACTAATCTCAATCCAGCACTGGTATGGTCCCCAACTTAGCCACCGTAGGGTTTTTATCACAAAAGAATGTCGTGTTAGTAGTAGTGGACCACCCAACTTATATACGTTGTAGATTTATCACCCTTCTTTTCTTTTTCTTTTTTTGGTCTGAATTATCACCTTTCTTATGTAGGATTATCTCCATATCCATGGCGTCTATCGAGCCACATAACTCCAACACTTTGAGTATTAATTATTATGTCAATCATCTAATAAGTAATAGCATGATGTTTGTCATATGTAATAAGTGCCAAGTTATTACATACGCTTCCCATTAATGCATGTTTTTCTTTGTTCAGGCGGTGTTTGAGGAGGCAATCTGCTAGGTTTAGGTCCCAGACAGAGAACTTATTTGAGATAGACGATGTCAAATTTCCAGTCAGTCGCACACCAATGCATAATAGTGGTCCCACTCCATTGATTTCATCTACCAGTAAAGAAGAGAAAGAAGATAACTGTGCCCCAATGAGATCTTCAGTTGGAAGACCACCGCGCAAAGCAGCTGTGAAGGTTCATTCCTACAAAGAAGTTCCTCTCAATGTAAAATTGCGTAGAGCAGAGTGAGCAGAAGAGCAGCATCTGAATTTTGAGAATACCAGTGAGTTGAAAAGAGCTTGTATAATTCAAAAAAATAACAAATACAAAAGAGCTTGTACAACTAGACAAGTATATCCACATCTTTATGTATCTTTTAACTTGTGGTGTTGCCAATGGGATCTAGTCCAGTGAAAAAGGGTCATGATTTGCATATCAATGGTCTCTGGTTCAAACCCACATGGCATCATGATAGTGTGTGAGAAACCCTCCTCCCTCTTGTAGTTTAGACTATTGTTTGTATTCCGAAATAAATAAACTTTGTGTTGTTTATTGTAATGTCGTTATTTTATTCCAATGTGGTGATTAATATGTAAGCAACATTCAGTTTTTCTAATGGGAAAAAAGCTTTTATTATCATTTATTGGTTTTTGTATAAAAGAAGTGACATCTACTGTTACTGTGCGTAAGTATTTTTTTTCACATATTTTTATATGAAAAGTCTTATAATTAATAATAAAAAATGCACCCAAAATTCTACACCATTCTTTCATAAAGTAATTGAGCACCCAAAATTCTATTTTATTAAAGCATCGTACAACTTTATTTATACATGCACACAATATTTTTGAAAATATATTTTACCACACATACATTGCAGGCCAATTGTCAAAACTCTTATTTGGGACCTTCCGACTTGGACTTAATTGCTCGACTCTTGATTTTGGATGTGGACTCAATCTAAGCCTAGGGACCTCCATATCAACCAACTTTAAAATAAAATTGTATTTTTTAAATAAAATAAAAAAGTAATAATTATAAAAATTAAAAAATAAGGAACTCTACGCAATGAGATGCAAAAACGCCAAAAATTAAAATCAAGGTATCATAAGAACAGCACCCATCCGTTGGATCCAACGGCAATGGATTGACCAAAAAAAAAAGTTAAAAGGCAATGGCTTTCCTTCGTGGTTGTTTGACCAAATCTTTGAGCAAAATTAAAATCAACAAGGAAAACTCTCTCTCTCTCCAACGGCTTTCTTTGCTTCCAAGTAACTCTCGGCTTATAAATTACACTCTTGCGCACTTCACTTGAACAAGAACAGTCTTCCTCCTTTGGGCAAAAGTTAAATCAAGATTGTGTGGTTCTTTGAACGGATCAGCAGTGCATATGAACACGTCCAGCGCTGGGAAATCCGATTCTTTGACAACCCTTTTCAGGTTTTCGGGGAATTCACTTCGGTAAATCGGTGTCATTCGACAAGATTGTGTGGTGAAGGTCTTTTCTCTCTCTCTCTCTATCTCATGGCTAATTTCTGCGTGACACAGCGGCTCGGCTTCCGGTTCCGCCCCACTGACCGAGAAATCATCGGCTCCTTTCTCTACAAGATGGTGGTGGAGAAAAAGCCTCTGACTTCGATGCCGCCATACAACAAGGTTATCCACAAGTGCAACCTCTTCGGAAACAAACGAGAACCCTCAGAAATTTGGAGAGATTACGGAGGAGATCAACTTACGGATCAAGACTTGTACTTCGTTTCGGAGCTCCAGAGAAACGGTTTGCGCATCCAACGCAAGACTGGCCGCGGTACTTGGAGCGAAACTGATTCCTACCAAAATGTTAAGGATGAGGTGGATGAGATTAATGGAAAATCTAATCTTTATGTTATAGGGAGAAAACGGAAATTCCGGTACGAGAACGGGAATACTTCGGAGGACCAAGCCGTGTGGCTTTTGGATGAATATAGCCTTTTCAAAAAGGCTTGCAATAACGGTACAAGTCGTAATTGCTATGATTTTGACGTTGTGATTTGTCGGCTGAGAAGGAAGGGCAATATGGACAAGTCTGGGAAAACGAGGAAGTGCTCGTCTCAAGATCAATCAAACAAGAAGATGAAAAGAGATCACTCTACAAAAGAGATGAAATCTGAAAATTCAGTGGGGCCGCAGATTATGAATGATGAGAGGAATCAGTTGATGATCAAGGATAGTACCACTTATGATCAAGAATATTTGATCGACACCAATTATAAAAGCTTCGACATTGATGAAATCTTTGCAGAACTAGACCGCGAACCGCCATTGTTACACTCGCAGCAACTGCCTCAGATTGCTGAAAGACAAGAAGAGCCTTGTGTTAATCAATTTGACGGACCAGTGGAAGCAGCCACCAGCAATATTCTGAGTAATTTTGAGTATAATAGCGATGAACTAGCGGGATTAATAGGGAATGCCGATGATCATGAGGATCCGAATTTATTCTTCGAAGTCGATGAACTATTGGCAGAAGATGCAGAGCCTTTCTCAACTTTTGAGCTCGATGATGTTTATAATGTGGTCAGCCAACCATTGAACAGCTACTGGTCCAATTCCTTTATGGATCAGACTTACAATTCCTTTATGGAGGAAATCATGGCTGATTAATTAGATATATTGTACAAGTGTAACTGGCTGTAAGTTTAGATGCAATTTTTTCATGAACAGGCGAAATATACATCCTTTATTCTGTAGTAAACTATGTGACGGAGATTAGACTGCCATTTACTTTTCTCCTATGTTCGTTTGGTTTTCTTTGCTTCTTTCCTCCCTCACTAAGCTTCTCTGTAATGGATATATTGGTAATGTATTATGCAACTGGAGACAAATGCAGAGCAACAATGGCTTCTTCCCTACCTAGTTTAAAATTGCTTTTGATTTAGAGAGGAAAAATGTCATTCAATTTTAATTGGGTTAGTTTTAAAAGATATGAGACTAAACACAAATGCCTTTCGGCCTTAATCAAGACCAGATAAATAATACTCCGCAGAACCAGCTTGATTGCTTTAGCTTATTATTCGTACAACTTTGAAGATTTTCTGATGATGGTTCAATCTTGAAAGAGCTGGTCACTGCAACTTCCATTTGTAAGTAGTCAGCCTTTTCCTCTCAAAGCATATGGAGGCAAAATGTGCAAACTCTTCCTTGCACCAACAGTGAAAGAATGAACTCTTGAGAACTCCTAAAAGCTTGACATGGTTATATCACTTATCATCGCAGAGAATGCCGTAATGAATATTGTTATTTGAACCACATTTACGGATCACTGATATATGAATCTAATTAGTAGACGTGCAAATAGTTTTACTCGCACCTTAATAGCGGACTGAGCCAACCCCCGTCTCTTTGTTCTAGTACTTGGGGCAGGTCATTGTGGTGAAGTGTCACAAATGGCTCTATTCCTGAATGGTAGCAGAGTTAGATGACTAAACGTTGTTTAATTTGGCTACTAACTTACTACTTAGTAAATCGAGTTCTCATGTATGCACAGGTACCTTTGCTTAGAAGATGGTCTATAAGTTTATTATAAAAGATGATCCCTCTTGGATTGCCTGAGCCGAGCATCCCATCTGTGAATGGCTCAAGAAGATCATTTCCAATTTAAACTAAGTTGTAAAAAGCCCAGATTAACAACAGAACAAATCAAACAAAAACCAAGATTAAACCATAAACCAAATTAAGATAACACAAAGCGGGCACCGTACCAGGTAGAATTATAGCCCAGGAAATGGAGAACCGGTATGTATTTGTTCCTAAGGAATGCATACCGGAACCAAAGATTGCCATCATGCATTGCTGCTGCTACTTTGGAACTCTTTGATTCAATTCCACAGGCATCACATTCATCTAAACCAGCCTCATGAACAGTTTCCCCAAATACCTTGCAGGAAGCGTTGTTTGCAAGCAAGGTTCCATTCAAACAAGATCCGGGATTAATATCCTGCTACTCTCGTATGACACCAATATCTCAACTGAGATTGATTTTATCACTCTTCAAATTATTCTGCTCTACTGAAGTATCTTGCTGGCAATAGCTTTTGTCATCTTCAGTCTGTAACTGAGGGACACCAGGAGCAACTTTCAACAGGTGAGTTGCAATCTTTGATTCCGAAATCTTTGGGCTCAATTACGTCTTTTATCGCAGAGCCACCCTCAACTTGCACTTTCATGTTTAGCTTGGACGTGAAAGCTCCCACACTATCCAATTTCAAAGAACAGTCTTGACAATGAAGCTGAAAGTCATTATTCCTTGACTGTGAGTCCAGGTTGTAACTCTCAACCAGTTTTCAGATACTGATGCAGTATTATCCACATTCTGGGACTCCACTATTTCTGCGACATTATAACTGAAATCTAGCATACCAAGTGGTATTAGGGAAAGGGTTCTGGAAATTTCTGATTCACTTCTGCAGGCACCAGTTCCTTCTGGTTGTTTTGAATCAACAGATTGAAGAACATTTTTCTGCTGGGATTCTTCAGGGAAAATACTGACACACAATCATTAAGTGCAATTTATTTTCCTGGAAAACCTGTCCTCCAACATAGCAGGAATTTGGAAGGTCTTGTTGGAGATTTGGCTCACCATAGATGCAAGCAGAGGAAAAAGCTCAGAAGTGTTCGCAGGATGCGACCGGTCGCAAGGTTGGTGCGACCGGTCGTTTTCAGACAGAGTCGAGAGCCAGTTTTTCTGCAGGTTGCGACCGGTCGCAAATTCCTGGCGACCGGTCGCGCAAACGTGCTGTTTCAGTTTCCACGCGTTTTCAAGATGCTTTTTCACATGGGTCATTGTCCTACCCAACTCCATGTGCCTCCAAGAGACTTTTATGAGTGCTAGGACATGGGGGGCTACTAGGGAAAGTCTGAAACAACATAAAGTATAGTTTGGTGGGTTGTTTGATTGCCTACCACTTGTGCTTTCCTTGAATCATGGATCTGGTTTTTTGGGTGGCTGGTTTGCCACATGTTGGAAGACTTTTACAGGGTGGCTGAGGTTGGTGGGAGGCTTCTCACTTGTCTACTTAAGTGGGAAGTGCAGACATCACAAGAAGAGGCTCAAGAGAGGAGCCAAGTGCTAGAGTTTGAGAGCAAAGGCTTGAAGAGCAAAAGGGGGAGCTTCTAGCCCCAAGTGGGGGGCTGGGAGTTCCAAGTGCTTAGAGAGCAAGAGAGCTGAAAATGCAAGGTGTCCAAGAGAGCTAAGGCAAGAGGGCTGAGGCTATGGGGCAAAGGGGAAACACAAGGGAAACAAGCATTGTAAGCTTTGCAAGAGGGCAAAGCAGGGGCATCAAGGGTTTGAGCAAGGGTGTGAGAGAAAAGTGAGCTTGGGGAGAGAGTAGTGTTCTAAGGGGTTTTTCTGTGTAAAACAAAGTTGTAACATACTCTTTCATTAGTGAAATTTCTCAAGGGGATCACCAAGAGGATGTAGGCAAGAGTTGGCCGAACCTCTATAAATCTTTGTGTCCATGGTTGTATGCTTGCTCCAAAGGTGTTTGCATTAAATTCATCCGTGTATGTTCGTGTGTGTGCCAGTCGCAAAGTCCATTGATAACAAGTTCTTGGGGAGTTTCCGCAATCCAAGAGGTCTTGGAATGCTCTGTCGCTCACCGAGTGGCATCCGGCTCGTTGGTCTAAACGAGAAGGTGCCAAGGAGTCTCGTGTTGGAAGCGAATTGCACAACAAGTGGTATCGAGCTATGGTCTCGGGGCATATGGTGTCAAGGGATGCCACAACAAGTGGTGGTGTCAAGGGATGCCACAACAAGTGGTGGTGTCAAAGGCTGCGGTGGAGCTACGGGTGATACCACAACAAGTGGTGTAGCTGGCAGCAAGGACATCCTCTATGTCCAAAGTGTTTGAGATGGCGGGCGACAAGGAAGCTGTGGGATAAAGCTCGCAGCAGGAGGCAACCACGAACGGCTGGTGTGAAGGTCAAGTTGATGGCATTCAAGAGGGACTTCATGCAGCAAGGTCGGGATGAAGCATGTTCAGACTCAAGGAGGTCTCATCGTTGTCATTGCAGGCAATAAGTAAATGCTGGAACCAATGACAAAGGAGGAGTGAGACATGTGCTCAAGATAGCTGGGCAAGTTCATCATCAAGGGAGCTTGATTTCAAAGGTGTAGAAGTGGCGGAGGTCCACAAGGTGAAGTCAAGACAAAGGGATGATGGGGAGAATGTTGTTGAAAGGAGCTTCTTGCCAAAGGTGGTCATGGGAGGTCTCCATTTGAGGTGGAGCTTGACACAAGGGCTGAAGAAGGTGGGCACCAACAACAAACTCAAAGGGGTTCTACTTGAGGTAGAGCCATCATCAATAGCAAGGTCCGGGCCCAAGGAATCCATCAAACCGTCTCTAGGTTTTGGATGGATGGACCAAGAGGATTCAACTACGTTTCGTGAATGCTTAGAGGAGCGTAAACGGAACGTTGGATAAGTGCTACGATGAAAACAAAGGAGGATTCGAAAGGAGTTAGTTCGTGAATTCGGGGCAACGACGTTTTGCGGATTTGCTGAACAAAGAAGGTGTGCTAGCTTGCATACAAAGGTGGAACTCTTTTCTACACAAGAGGTCCGGGTTACTCAAGTTTTTGGCTTGGGTGGAGCACCTTACTCCAAAGGTGTGTTTGAGGCGAGTGGTCTCTTGCCAAGGTGGAGCACTTGGAAATTACTAGAACGATTTCCAAGGGGTTGAAGAGGTTCTAGAGGTCAACAATGGTTCACGGGGTGATTAATGGTTCGCCAAGGTGGAGATTGTTGGAGATTTGGCTCACCATAGATGCAAGCAGAGGAAAAAGCTTCGAAGTGTTCGCGAGGATGCGACCGGTCGCAAGGTTGGTGCGACCGGTCGTTTTCGAGCAGTCGAGCCGATTTTTCTGCGAGGTTGCGACCGGTCGCAAATTCCTGGCGACGGTCGCGCATAAGCGTGCTGTTTCGGTTTCCACGCGTTTTCAAGATGCTTTTTCACATGGGTCATTGTCCTACCCAACTCCATGTGCCTCCAAGAGACTTTTATGAGTGCTAGGACATGGGGGGCTACTAGGGAAAGTCTGAAACAACATAAAGTATAGTTTGGTGGGTTGTTTGATTGCCTACCACTTGTGCTTTCCTTGAATCATGGATCTGGTTTTTGGGTGGCTGGTTTGCCACATGTTGGAAGACTTTACAGGGTGGCTGAGGTTGGTGGGAGGCTTCTCACTTGTCTACTTAAGTGGGAAGTGCAGACATCACAAGAAGAGGCTCAAGAGAGGAGCCAAGTGCTAGAGTTTGAGAGCAAAGGCTTGAAGAGCAAAAGGGGAGCTTCTAGCCCCAAGTGGGGGGCTGGGAGTTCCAAGTGCTTAGAGAGCAAGAGAGCTGAAAATGCAAGGTGTCCAAGAGAGCTAAGGCAAGAGGGCTGAGGCTATGGGGCAAAGGGGAAACACAAGGGAAACAAGCATTGTAAGCTTTGCAAGAGGGCAAAGCAGGGGCATCAAGGGTTTGAGCAAGGGTGTGAGAGAAAAGTGAGCTTGGGGAGAGAGTAGTGTTCTAAGGGGTTTTTCTGTGTAAAACAAAGTTGTAACATACTCTTTCATTAGTGAAATTTCTCAAGGGGATCACCAAGAGGATGTAGGCAAGAGTTGGCCGAACCTCTATAAATCTTTGTGTCCATGGTTGTATGCTTGCTCCAAAGGTGTTTGCATTAAATTCATCCGTGTATGTTCGTGTGTGTGCCAGTCGCAAAGTCCATTGATAACAAGTTCTTGGGGAGTTTCCGCAATCCAAGAGGTCTTGGAATGCTCTGTCGCTCACCGAGTGGCATCCGGGCTCGTTGGTCTAAACGAGAAGGTGCCAAGGAGTCTCGTGTTGGAAGCGAATTGCACAACAGGTCTAGCTGTTCAGGCTTTTCGTTTCCACAATCAGTTATCACCAGTTGACAATTTTCTGGAGCTGAACTGCTCAGGTCAACATCATTCATTTCATCTATTATCCTTCCACCTAAAGCCAGCATTTGTGCATCTTCCACATGTGGGTTCCTACTCTCTGTGTTAAATCTACTACCATCATCTTTTGCTTGGTTTTTAAATCTAGAGTCAGACAAAGCATCAGACATTTTCAAATCAGATGCACTAGAACTTTGGACCTTTGGACTGACATCTGCAACCTTCACAGAACTGTAGCTCTGGATCTCTTCAGAAACTTGACATTCCTTGGTGAAACTACCCGTGTTTTCCCATATCATTAGGTCCCCATCAGAAATTTGGTTGCCTTCACAGGTCATAGGTTTAAACAGATCAGCTCGTGCCCCATGCAGTTCATTGACATTATGATCGCTGCTTGACTGATCATCCTATGATATTAAGACACTACCCGAAGAACTTGCCTCTTCTTTGACTACTTCAACAGTTTCAGGGGAAGCAGTCTCACTTTCTTTCCATGTCATGTGTTGTTGGCTCATATGCAAGAAAAAAGCACAGTAAGAACGCTACTAAAACCAGTATTTGAATCCCACCCAGGTGGTAATGATGAGTTTTTCTAATTACCTAAAGTTCATTGTCATTGGGCTTTGGAATTTGAAGCTGAGCAGATATGTTCTGTAGCACAAGTAGAAGAATATGAAGAAGGCCAGATTCAAATACTGGTTATGAATTTATAGTTATCAACTCTCTATAGTTATCACAAGAAATGGAAAATGAATATATTACCCAAAGAACTATGCACCATTAAATTTTCTAATGCTAACAAGTTCGGTCATCAAAGTTGAAGTGCATGTTCTCTATAAATTTGACTGTTTATGAATTTCTCCTCCTGCTCAAGATACGATAACAGAAATGATAAATAAAAGCTGCACTGACCTGATTTGCTGTTAGCAGCACTCTCCTACTATAATTTGATCCCCGGGCACCAACTACACATGTGCAAGCATGGCTGCAGGGTTCTCCAACATACTTTACATACATAAATACATTTACAATTGCAAACATGCTTGCAGGCTCCAATTCCATTTGCAACAATGGTTAAACATCTTTCTCAAAAGCTTGATTCCCTTTTTCTTTGGATTCCCTTTTCCATGATTAAACAACTACAGCTTTGATAAGTGACTGATAGGAATGCTCCCAACAATTTTTATTAAGCACAACGCAGCACAGGCACAAACGCAATCCAATAACACAATCTTGACAGCTAAACTATATGAGCTGCAACTGCTTGTTTTCAAATCTTATGAAAAATCAGATGTTAGGTACAACTATTGATGTATTCATCCATGGATTGTCGATCCCCATTCAATTAAATTAGGCGGGCGCTTAAATATGATATTCTATCATGGGTCAAATATACATTTATATATGGTTTCTGGCTGGATTTTGTGTCATCTGCTGACTGGGTTCTTGTGATTCGTTGGGATTCATGGAGGAAGGGTCCCCTGGAGTGCTTCCTAAGCACTTAAGGCATTTTAAGAGGTCTCGAATTGGTAATGATGGCGATCTGGAGTGTGCTATGGAGGATGATGGTGTTCCTTCTTCGATTCTTGACTCTGAGTTGCAATCGAAGTCGAATTTGAAAATTGGTACTGAAAGCTTCCGAGATAAATTGATGAATCGAGTGAATCTGATTAAGAATGTGGGTATTGATGTGAATTCCTTAGATGCTGAGTATGCTGAGCTTAATGATGAGGACGACGTTGCGATTTCGAGATGTGATCGTGGGCCGTGTATCCAGTTCTCAGATCGTGCTATGGATCGTCTTTGTAAGCCTTGGCAAAATGCATTGATCATCAAGTTACTTGGGAGGTCACACACCTACAATTACCTTCATGATCGTTTGCAGCAGAAATGGAGTTTGAATGGAGGATGGAAGCTGGTGGATTTGGTGAATGATTATTTTGTTGTTAAATTTGAGGTGGAGGAAGATCTGAATTATGTGTTGACTGAAGGGCCTTGGATCATAGCTGGGCAGTATTTAACTATGCAGAAATGGAGGTCAGGTTTTTGTCCTTCCACTGCTAGTATTACAAGAATGGCAGTTTGGATTAGGGTCTCTGGCATTCAGTTGGAATGTTTTGATGTTTGGGCTTTAAAGAGAATTGGAAATCTCTTAGGCAAGCTGTTGAAGATTGATGCTCATACCACTTCACAAAATAGAGGTAAGTTTGCCAGACTTTGTGTTGAGTTGGATTTGACTAAACCCCTCGAAGCTTTTGTGCAAATTAACCAAGTTTGGTATAATATTGAGTATGAGGGGCTTCCTGAAATTTGTTATAATTGTGGTCTCTATGGTCACAAAAGGGAAAATTGTTTATTGAGTGCTAAATCTAATCCTGATAAGGCAAGGAGTACTCATGATGATGAGGTTTTGGGGGATGATGTTGCTATGAGTAAGGAGGACAATTTTATAAATACGAAGGGTTGCGTGGGCCTTGGATGAATGTGCCCCCTAGGAGAAGGCCTAAGGTTGGTGGTAATGGGGATAATGGTCAGGGTTTTGGAAATAGGAATCAAGGATCCCGTTTTGCTGCTCTCAGGCAAGTTGGGGAAAATTTTGGCAGTGATAATGTGAAAACTGGTGTGTTGGAGAGGCAACCTCCATTGGGGCAAGTTTTTGACTCTTTGCTTGGTCCAAAGGTGTGGACTAAATCTAAGGGGCACAAAGCTGGTAATAGGTCTGCTCTGAGGGACATTTCTAATCAGTCTCGAGTTATGGCCCCTCCTTCTATGAAGAAGAATCAAGGTGTGGTTAGGCCTAGTAAGGAAGTTTCAAGTGTTCTTAGCTCTAAAGAGAAATTTGCGTTCTCTGTCAAGCAGGGAGGTACTCCTAGTTCAGTTGATGAGCATATGGCTAGCTGGGAGTCTGGACAACATCTGCAAAAAGATAAATCTGTCTATATTTTTGGCCATCAACCACCTAGTATTATTGATCCTTGTGATGGGACTGAGGGTAGTGATTCTGGTGCTGATGAGGATTCATTGGCTCCTTCCGTTACTGAAGAAGAGTGTCCAATTACGACTATGGATTTGTCTGAGGGACAAGTGAGTGATCCTAATGAGAAGTCGGTTAATAATGCCTTCGCTCCTAAGGGAGGCATGGCCGTTGATTTTTAAGGGTTTCGCCCTTAGGTGACTATTTTCTTTAGTCTTTTTCTCATGAATATCCTTTGTTGGAATTCTAGAGGTGCAGCTTGCACTAAATTTCGATCTGCTGTGATGGATTTGGTCCATTCTCATCATATTGATGTCCTGTTTGTGTGTGAGCCAAGAATAAGTGGTACGAAAGCTTTGGCTGTGAAAAAATCGTTGGGGTTTTCTTGTTTTGAAGTAATTGATCCAGAGAAATTTTCTGGGGGTCTATGGCTTTTATGGAATGATGCTAAAGTCAAACTGGATATTATTGGTACTTCGGATCAATCTATCTCTGCTTGTCTTTCTTGGCAAGGTCAGAAACCTTGGCTTTTCTCTGCTATTTATGCAAGGCCTTGTAGTGTTAAGAAAGAGAAGCTATGGGAGTATTTGAATTTTGTTGCTAGTTGCCATCAAATGCCATGGCTATTGGCTGGTGATTTTAATGATATTCTCCAGGCTGAGGATAAAGTTGGAGGTGTTTCTTTATGTAGATTGACTGGTATGAAGAAGTGGTTTGATGCGAACAGTATGATTGATCTTGGGTTCTCTGGTCCTAGGTTTACTTGGACTAATAGAAGGGTTTTTGAAAGGATTGATAGGGCGATTTGTAATGAAAAATGGCGAAGTTTGTTTGCTGATGCTAATGTTATTCATTTGCCTAGAACAAAGTCTGACCATTGTCCTATTAAAATTTGTCTGCAATCAAGGTTTCCTTCTTCTCCTCATCTGAGGCCCTTTAGATTTGAAGCGATGTGGTTGAAGAGTGACAAGTTTAAGGATTTTGTTTCTCGGCAATGGGGCAATTTTGAAGGCTCTGCTTGGGAAAAATCTTTAGCCTTGGTTCAACCTTTGAAACATTGGAATATTCATGTTTTTGGTCATTTGAGACAGACAAAGGCTCGTTTGCTTGCTAGATTGGCTGGTATTCAAAGGTCTTTAAGTAAAGGACCAAATAGGTTTCTCAGTAATTTGGAGGTTACTCTTGTGGAGGAGTTCAATTTACTTCTTGAGCAAGAGGCTTTATTTTGGCAGCAGAAGTCTCGTGTGAAATGGCTTCAAGAGGGGGATAGGAACACTAAGTTCTTTCACCTGACCACTATTGTTAGAAGGAGGAGAAATAAAATTGAAAGATTAAAGGATGAGAATGGTGTTTGGGTGGAAGAGTCTGAGGCTATTAAGAGTGTTGCTGTGAAGTATTTTTCAGATCTTTTTAATCCGAGGCAGTGTTTGCAAAGTAATTTGGACATTCCTCAACTTTTTCCTTGTATTGAGGATGCTGAAGTGGCTGCATTAGTTAAGTCTGTTGACTTACAGGAAGTTAAGGACAGCTTGTTTGGGATTGGTGGGCTTAAAGCTCCAGGTGTTGATGGCTATCCTGCTTGTTTTTATCAAAATCAATGGGGTCTTTGTGCTGGGGATATCTTTGATATGGTCCGTACTGCTTTCTCTACTTGCATAATTCCTGAGACGCTTAATACCACCTTGATTACTTTGGTTCCTAAAGTGCCCAATCCTAGTTCTATGGTGCAATTTAGACCAATAAGTTTATGTTGTACTCTTTATAAAGTGATTTCGAAGATTCTTGTTGCTAGATTGAGGGTTATTCTTCCTAATTTGATCAGTCCTAATCAAGTTAGTTTCGTCCCTGGTAGACAAATTGTTGATAATATCATTATAGCTCAAGAGTTAATGCACAAGTTTAAGATTTCTAAAGGGAAAAAAAGGGTTCATGGCTTGGAAGATTGATTTGTCTAAAGCTTATGACAGACTTAATTGGCATTTCATTGAGTCTGTTCTTTTGGAATTAAAGTTGCCTCGAGCCTTCATTCAAATTGGTTATGAGTTGTATCTCTTGATTCAATACAAAATATGTGTTAATGGGGAATTGACTGATGCTTTTCGACCTCAGAGTGGTATTAGACAGGGCGATCCTCTTTCCCCCTACCTGTTTGTGCTATGCATTGAGAAGTTATCTCATATTATTTTTGATGAAGTGGGCAAAAAGAGATGGAAAGGTGTTAAATCTTCTCAGTCTGGGCCTTGTGTTTCTCATTTATTTTTTGCTGATGATTTGGTGTTTTTTGCTGATGATTTGGTGTTATTTGCTGAAGCTAGTATTAAACAAGCTCAGATTATGAGGGAGTGTTTAGAGAAGTTTTGCAGTGTCTCTGGGCAGGCTGTGAATTTTGACAAATCAGCTATTTTTTGCTCTCCTAATACTGGGAATGCACTAGCCCAGGAACTTAGTTGTATTTGTGGTTCCCCTTTGACGACAAATCTTGGCAACTATTTGGGAATGCCAATTCTGCATAATAAAGTCTGTAAAGATACCTATGGTGGGTTGGTTAGCAAAGTGCAGAATCGTCTTACTTCTTGGAAAAGCAAGCATCTGTCTTTAGCTGGTAGAGCTACCTTGATACAATCAGTTACCTCTTCTATTCCTGTGTATACCATGCAAACTGCCAAGTTGCCAGCGAGTGTGTGTAATGCTTTGGATCGAATCAATTGTAATTTTTTCTGGGGAGGCACAGAGAATAATCATAAGATTCACTTGTGTCAATGGGAGTTAGCGTGCAGACCTAAATGTAGAGGAGGCCTGGGTTTCAAAAAAACTCAGCATATGAACCAAGCTCTTTTGGCTAAGATTGGATGGAGGATGCATGCCAAAGATAAGGGGTTATGGGTTAAAATTTTCGAAGATAAATATTTAAAAGGGCAGAGTATTGTGGATGTTGATTTGAAAACTAGGCAAGATTGTTCCTCAACCTGGAGAGGGGTTTTATATGGTTCTGAACTCCTTGCTAAGGGTTTAATTTGGAGAATTGGTAAAGGGGATGTTGTGAAATTCTGGAAAGATAATTGGATTTTGGGCTCTCCTTTATCTCATTATGAGGGAGTTGTCAATATGGTTGATCCCGACTGCACCGTGTCTCGATTTTCAAAAATGGTTGGTGGGATATAGAGAGGCTCGGAGAAGTACTGTCTGAGGAAATGGTCCAGCAAATTATTAATTTTCCTGTGGTTTTGGTGGTGGTAGGGCTGATGCTAAGATATGGAAGTGTAATCCTAATGGAGTGTTCTTGTCAAGACTGCTTATGAGTTGTTGGTGCAAGGTGAGCAGTGGTTGGATCCTTTTGGAAGATTCTTTGGAAACTTAAAATTCCTCCAAAGCTACAATTTTTGTATGGTCGGGTCTATCATGAGAAAATCATGTCTAATGCTCAGCGTGTTAAAAGGAGGCTTTCTTTTGATTCTTCTTGTAGTTATTGTGGATGGTACAATGAAGATGCTTTACATATTCGAGGGATTGTTCGAAAGCTAAGGAGCTCTGAGTCAATTTCTCCTTCCCGATCGATTTAGTAAGTTTTTGAGGCCGATTTTAAGCCTTGGCTTATGAGCAATCTTTGTTCTTGAGTGAAATGGTATGGTTGCTTCCCTTGGATTGATGTGTTTGTATTTACTTGCTGGTACCTATGGAAATGGAGAAATCAACATATTTTTAGTGGTGATGCTAGCCTACCTTTGCATCCCATTCAAATTATTGTTGCTGCAGTTTTTGAGTGGTCTAAAGCTTTTGGTGGGACTAAAATCCAGGAAATTAAGGAGCAACGGGTTACATTCCGGGAACCTCCTGTTTCTAACTGGTTGAAATTGAATGTGGATGGCTCTAGAAGGGGTATGTCCGGTGCTATTGGGGCTGGGGTTTGATTCGTGACTCTGCTGGAATTTGGCATGGTGGTTTTGTAGTTAATGCGGGGCGGGGCCAGATTTTAGAAGCCGAGCTTTGGGGATTGTTCTTTGGCCTTAAACTAGCAATTGGGAAAGGTGTAAAGAAGCTTTTGGTTGAAATGGATTCAGCCAATGCTGTCAGGCTTATTCGGTGTAGGGAAAGTCTTGAGGTTCATCCCCTTGTGGGTTCTTTGGATTCTGTAGAGAGATGTTGACTCAACTGGATTGTGTGGAGGTGCATCATATTTTTCGGGAGAAAAATTTTGCTGCTAATTGCCTTGCTAACTTGAGCTATAATATGGGGTTGGGTGTTTGGTTTTTAGATGAGGCTCCTAGTTGTCTTGGTTCCATTTTGATTGATGACTCTTTAGGAGTTGGTCACCCTCGTTTTGTTCAAGTTGTGTAGCTGTTGGTTTGGGTTTTGGGGTTCTTTCCCCCTGTTTCATCAAAAATATACATTTATATATGCCAAAGGTTTATCTAAATCAGTAAGATATCTTCCAATTGTCAACATTCTGTCAGGTGAGAAAAACTTCTCCAACTAATCTTAATTATTTCAGAATTAAAATTGTGTAAGAAAGAGCAAGTGCCAATTGGACTTCCTAGTCCAGTTCCATCCAGATTCTTCTACAGTTATCCTATTTCTAGTCAAGTACTACAAGAACAACACTCTTGTTGTGCATCATGAATAGACAGAGAGGAACAGAGGCCCAATCCACACCACTTTTCCAAAACCAAGAAACAATTGGAGAAAAAGCCTAATTGGTGACCCACAGCCACCAAATAATATATAATCAGACGAGTTTCCTAAAATTCAAGCTGAATTAAAAATACATAAATTTTTAAATTTTTAAAAAACAGATGATTTGATAAACCTTTTCTTGAGCCAATTTCGGCAGGTTAGGAACTTCCTACACCAATCAATCTTTGATCCGTCGAATCTCCACATTCGCTGCAACCGCCACAGCCCGATTATTCACCCATCTCGGCTTTCTGCACATTTCAGCACACAATCAAACACCAGGCACTCAAATCTTTCCGTTTCCCCTGTCTTTCCGTTGCTACATTTTCTCGGCAACCAAACAGAAACAATGGAATGAAGAACAGACGAGATTCAAACAAACCTGAAGAGCAGATTAGATTTTGTCGTTGACGCCAGCGTAGAGACGAGCGAAGGCATCGTCGCCGTAAGGGTTGAGGGACTCGCGCTGCTTCTCCAAGTCGTACTTGTCATATTTCTCGTTTCCTCACAGAATGAGAAGAAAATATCCCGGCTTTAGAGAGAGAGAGAGAGAGAGAGTCTCTCTCGTCTCCTTCAGGCATTGCGTCTCTCTCGCTCTCTCCTCTCCGTGCCTGTGAATTTTCTATGCTTTTTCATTTTTGGAGGAGGAAGGAGACGAAAGGGCGACTTCATTCAGTCTTTTTGGCGGGTACACATCGGGAACAAAATATCAGGAATATCTCGATATTTTCATCGAAATTATTTGTATTTTTGAATTTCCGATATTTTAGATCTACATGGATCAAAATATCAATAATATTGACGACGTGAATGAAATATCGATAATATCCCGATATTTCCATTGAAATTTCCGTATTTTTAGATTTACGATATTTAAAATACCATCGATATTTTATTCCTCGCTTCTTTTTTATGGGATAGATACACTCAGAAACATCAATGATTCTCTAAGAGTTAAATTTGTCATTAATTATATTAAGAAAAGACTCTCGTGTGTGCACCAAGGGGCTAGTGTTAAGAAAAAACTTTCAGAAAACTAAATATACTACTTCCCAAAAAAAACCCAAATGTTCTTGAAAATTAAAAAAATAAAAGATCATTTTTTTGTGGATTTGTTTCATGTCTGGTACCTAAGAGCATCTACAATGATACTCCCTATTTTTTAGTTAAAAACACATAAAAATTATTTTAGGAGCTCTCTATAAAATTTGAACTACAATCATACTCTCTAGTTTATGGAGTCATAAATACTATAATTATTTTTAATTCAAAATAATTGGTTCATCTCTTATAAAAAAAAAAATAATTAGCATTAATTAAAAGTTTAAAATATGAATGAAACAAGCAGCATTAAATTATAGGAAGCCATTAGTAGTCATTTTTCTCTCAAATTTAGGAGCTCTTAGAAGTCTCCTTATTTTAGGAGGTGGATAGGGAGTATGGTTGGAGCTGCATTTTTTCAATTCCTCCCTAAAATTTGTCTAAGAATGTGATTTAGGAAGCCCATTACGGATGCTCCCCAATCAAATAATTGAGTTTTGTGTTTGCTACCCACTCGTTTCGTCTGGGGGGTCCTACTAACTCGATGTTACAGGGGCGTTCTTTGCGGCACCACATCTCACTTGACTAGACTTAGCTCAAAAAATCAATCACTTTAATAACCTGTGATAAGTGCATTATTTTCTATATTTTATACCTCATATATTTGGTTTTTGTAGGGAAAGTTAATTAAAAAAGAGTATTATTACTCTACTTTCCTTATTTTCAGCTATTCTGCGCTTTTGGAAGGATTTCGACGGAAAATCGACTTTTTGAATGAATTTTAGAACAATGCCAATTGGAGAAGAAATCTAAGACATTGAAGATGATTGTATCAAATTTTCATAATTTTCTATGAAGCCAATTGCTCCAGACCTGCAAGTTAAGGCAGCCTAAGTTGAAATCCTGTCAGAACTGCACTGTTGTGGAAGATTGAAGAGTTGAAGACTTTCCCAATTTTTCCTAGTGACGTGTGATATATGCTTGGAAAGCTTAGAGATCAAGCTACGTTTTTCATATTTTTCCAGAATTTTCTAGGAAGTGGAACTACCCCAAAACGTGCGTGCAATATGGCTGATGTGTTTCCAAGTCAAATAAGGATTCTTTCCTAGTTTATTTCCTTAATTGTTTGAGATTTTGTTTTGCTTTAGGAGAGTTTTTCCAGACATTTTTAGAGTAGCGCTTAGTTGTTTACACTATATAAGGTCACCCTAAACTTTTTAGAAGGATCTCTTCCACCATATTTTTACCATATTTTCATACACCTAGAGAAATATTAGAGAGAGCCAAGAATTTGCTACTGCATGATAGGATTTTTAGTACCTGCGCAAATATGGTTAAAATCACTTAAAATACTTGCAAGAATACAAGGCTATTGTAGTATAAATGCTCATGCAAGGTCGTTGTCCCCAAAGATTGTTTGACTAATTTGTAATTAAACTAACTCTTAGTTACTAATTAAAATAGATCAAAGATTTGAATTTTATGATGTTGAATAGATTAAATTAACAATAAAAGAAACCTGAAAGTTGGGAAATAATAATAGCAAGGAAGAAAAATGTCTTTTAAAATTAACAATTTATTGAAAATTAGGGTTTAGCCGTCACCGTCACAATCCTATGCAATTCTATCAATTACTTATGAATTTCCACATATATGCTTTGAAGGTTAGGTTTTCCTAATGCATATTTTCCTTGTGATGTTCAAGCGAAAACGTATATCTAACATGCAATCCGTCTGTGATGTTCAGATCAAATATAAACATGCAAGACTCATTAAGCTTTGTGAAAACCCTTTGAAAAACCATGCAACCCTTAAGAGCGTGATGTTCGCCTTAATTGAACTTACAATTACTAATCACAAGAAGCCCTCCTCAATTTCAGGGTGATGTTCCAACAGAAATTGCATCAAATTACTTGTCTAAATATCCTAATGGTGATCAATCATTAAAACAAATAGATAGTTTCAAACGCAGTGATTAATAATTCAAAGCAAACATGCATCCATTCATAAGCAAATTAATAAAATAACATATTCATGCTAAGGCTTATGGCCTCGCCCTAGCAAAAGGGAATTAGTTACACATATTCATAATTGAAATCATAGAAAAAGAATGAAAACACCTAAAAGTAGCATAAACTCCAAAATCCTAGCAATAGCTCTCCTCAATGTCACGTTCAAGAAGAAAAGAAGAATCCCCAAAATTATGTGAAAGAGAACTTAAATACATCCTAAAACCTAGCTGCCCAATACAGCTTTTCAATTCCCACAAGGAAACTAATTAAAATAAAATAATATTAGGATATAGAATCCTAATTGAATAAGTAAAATCTGCCTGGTTTTTAGCCAGCCACATTTTGGGCTCAATTCTCCTCCAAATCAGGTCCAAAATGGCTTGTTTTAAAGATAAAAATGTTATGAACACTTCTCCAGAAGGCCACGAACCCATCCGAGGTCATCTTGGGCTCCAAAAACGCAATAAAAGCCCAAAACGTCACTATTCCAGCACCGCTCACTGCTCCTTTATTTTACTGCCAGAAAATAACCGCTTGGTAGAAAAATCTGAAATTTCGATACGATCAAGCTAAGTGACTCATGAATGTCCTCCAACTGGAATTACTCCAAAATTCGTCCATTTGATTATGTTTTGCTCCAGATGAAGTCGAAAGTCCTATATTGACAATATAATTCAAAGTATCAAAATTCTTCCCAAATATTAACCAAAATATACTAAGAATAGGGTTAAATATATAATATAAAATATGCCCATCACTACACTACTTGAGGAGCTTTCGACGGTGTTCCTATGGAGATTCTGAAGATCAAGTCCATTGGCCAAATTGGTTTTATGACAATAATTCTCTCCTTCATATTTCTTTTGTCATTAACTAATTTCTCTTATTAGGGCTACAATGTAGCCTAACCAAAAACCCTTAATTTTATAGTTATATTAATTCATTATTATTATTCCGTGTTGATTATTTGTTAATGTTCTTAATGCTTTAAATATATGGCCATTATTTAATTGATGATCCAAACGAAGACCGAGATGAGATGTTTGGTGTTTGCTTCTTGTAACAAATACCATGTCTTGAATGAGTGCCCTAGAGGGACTAACATGACTCATGCATTTTTTGCAGGTTCTCATAGAACTTAATTGGTTCTTGATTAATTAAATATGTTGCTCGAGAGAGAGTGGGTTATTAATTAAGAATACTTTTGGTTGAGCCCGAGAGGGGATATCAAATAAATTAGGAGAAACTAACTGTCAGCATGGATAGTAATTAGGGTTAATTGACTATAAGAATTAAGTGGAATTGGTTATGGTGAAATCGGATGCCCTAATGTTCCATAAACTTGATTTTCCACCGTTAATTGAATTGTTATTCTTTTATAAATTGTTTTAGTTTAGTTAAATCAATCGATCTTATTAAACAACTATTCAAATAAACTTAAGAATTAATCAGTATTGGTAGTTAATAGGAAATTACAGTCTTTGTGGGAACGACACTCTACTTACTTCTATATTACTTGTGCGGATTGTGCGCTTGCAAAAAATTCACAACAACCTGCTTAGTTACAAGCCCACTTTACTGATTTTTTTAATCAAAAATAGCCAAAATTTATCCTCCACTTTCATAAATATCAAATTTTATAATTAAAAAATTCAAAAATAGCCAAAAACACAATTAAATATACTTAAATGCCCTCAAAACTAAAACTCACATAAATAAATAAAATAAATCTGCATTGTTCTACAACTCCGTTATTCTCTCCATTCTCTTTAGCCTTTTTCGTGCATTATTCAATTATCACATCATTGTTTATAGGTGCTCCTGCAACTCTGTCGCTCCCTCCTTTTTCTTTTTCTTTTTCTTGCTAATTGTAGCAAATTAATTAGCATGTCTTTCTTTTGTGCCTGATGTGGACTTGACAAAAATTGGTCTAGTTCTCCTTAAGATGATTTGTCATCTTTATCTACCAAGTTCTTCCCTTATAATTGGTGCATTGGGAAGGCAATCTAGTCCAAGCAGTCAAGTTGAAGCTGTATCGATCTTTGAGAGACCTACAAGATATCAGCCAAAGTATAGGGAAAGGTAGTTCAAAGTGGCAGTAAAATAAAAGGAAAGAGGAATTCAATACAAACAAGTAAAGATAGAAAACATGACTCAAGAAGATATTCCGATGTATTGCCTCAGGATTCTGACCAGAAAGTCAATTGCAAAGGCATTAGTGGTTCCGATGCATATAATTGCACATTATAAGGAAGTCGAAACAGGTTACTGAATTGGCTGATGGATCAATTCAAGGTCACTTCCCTAGGATATCACTCTCCTATTTTTTTCACTGACTTTCTTTTATTTATTCACATGGATTTTAATTTTGAGGGCATTTAAGTCTATTTAAGTATTTTTTGCTATTTTTGAAAGTTTTTATAAAAATTGACATTTATGAAAGTAGAGGGTAAATTTTAACTTTTATTTTATTTTATAAAAACTCCACTTTACTAGCATGGGCAATCTAATTAGAATATAGAGCTTTTGAACTCCATTCCCTTGCAAAAGTAATTATATAAATTTGGCTTTACAAATTTTGGGAGATTCTTCAATAACGTATTTTAAGTTAAGGACTGGTTACATACTTTTAATCTTAGTCGTTGCATTGTATTCATTAAATGTGTTTGTAATCACTTAGATGCAATCTAACGGTCGAAATTAGAAGTATATAACTAAGAGTTTTTCTATTTAAACCCGCACTTCTCTTTGTTCACCCCAACTTGTAATTCAAAATTTCACAATTTCTAAGAAAACTCCACTATCTTCCCAAACTACCCCTAAATACACACCCAACAGAAAAAATAAAAAGAAAAAACTCATCAACCTCACACCCCGCTATCTTGCCCATCACCACTCTAAGTTCACATCAACCTCACATTACTTAAAAAGATAAAAACACTGTTGTCAACTATTCTATATAAATATATATTTGGTCTTCATAAAAACATATTATGATCAACTAATATAATATTAGTTAATGATGTCATATGCAAAGTGTTTTTCAGTTTTTTTTGAAGATAAACGATGTATCGACAATAGACAGAAATAAAACTTAAGAGCTTAATTGACAACCCAAAAATAATCTCACATTACATACCTTAATTGACGACCCACAAGCCACTATTTGCATATCGTATTTAGGGTTTGTGAAGAGAATATGAGAGTGTAGTAGGTTTCTTGGATTGAAAGAGAAGAGTAATCTAGCAATAGGGTGTAGAGGAGTTTGTGTTTTTCTAAAACTTAATATGAAGAGTGATGGTGTGTGTGGGGTGTGTGTATAGATAATAGATATACACACAATAATAAGTATTAAGTTGGATGACTATTTTTTGTCTTTTTATACAATAATAAAACTTAATAGCTTAATGATTTAAGTATTGGGCTGAACAAAGAAAAGTGTGGGGTTTAAATAGAAAAACTCTATAATTAATCCTTAACTTAAACAAAGAAAAGTGTTGGATTTAAACAAAGTTTTGTGGGTATGTTGAGTGAATATGTGGGTACAAATAAACATCTCAAACGAAAACTGCGGATCAAAATATACCAGAGCCGCAATTGCTCTGCTTCTAATTTTGTTTCTAGACAACAGCACAAACGAAGACTGCAGAGAGCAGAGAAGGAGCAAATTGGAGAAAACGAGGTACAAGAAGCTATCTGGAAGCCAAAACCTAAGACAACAGCTTGTATTTGTCTACACTCACCTTCACGCCCATTCAAATTCACGACATACGAAACAACGAGACATGGCCTTGTCTCCGCAAGTACAAGGTCCCCCTCCTCAAGTTGCTCGCTTTGGTCTGCCATGGCTGTTCTTTCGAAATCAACGACACTGGTACCCAGTAGCCCTCCCCAAACACTAACTTTTTTTCATACATTATTTATGTAGATATATATATATATGTATGTATAGTTCTGAGTGCTGTTTTTGTTCTGTGTGTTTGGGTAGGCAATGGATTTAAGTATAGTGATGGGTGGGTCGAAACTAGGACACGACTGTGGTGTTGAGCGGTCTATTGGGTATTTCTTTGAGCCCTTGATTTTGCTTGGCCTCTTTGCCAATAAACCCATTACCATTACGCTTAAAGGTAGCCACTTTTTTCACTGCTAATTCTGAACCTTGTTGCTTCATCATTGCTATGACTTTGAAAACTGCATATTTGTAACTAGTTCTAAATTTTGGCACTTGGTAATGACAGAGTTTTGGTAATATTAAGAATTCAGTTTGTTTGTTTTTTTAGCAATCAGTTTGTTTGAACACTTACAGTTTTACAATGCAGGTGGGATTTTAACAATCTGTTCTAGCCAACTAATTTATTGAACACTTACAATTTTACAAACCCAACTATCTAGTTCTAGCATAGATGTAATTTTATTTTTATTTTTATTTTTAAGGTGCGTATGAGTTCATATTGCTTTCGGTCTAAGTGAAGAACCGGAGTTTGACAATGTCTTCTTGCTTTAAGATCATGGTTCTTTTATATAACCATAGCCACTCTTCCAACAGCACAAATTTTCAATTATTTACTTATTTATTTTCTAGTCAACACGGTCAATAGGGGGAAGTCACTTGCATTTTGTTCTTTCAGGAATTACAAAAGATTCCAAGGACCCATCTATTGATACCTTCCCGTCTACTACCTTTCCCATTTTAAAACGCTTTGAAGTTCCCTCAGAAGAAGGATTGGAGCTGGAAATAAAGAGTCGTGGATGTGCTCCTAAAGGCGGTGGTGAAGTCATTGTGGCAATCCCAGTTGTTCAAAGTCTGACTCTGAGTTTTTGAGACTTATGAGATAGTCTTTTTTTCTTGATTTTGTTGGGTTTTGTTTTATATATTTTGCTCTACAGGGAGTAACCTGGACTGATGAGGGGTTGGTTAAGAGGATTAGGGGTGTTACATTCTCAACGAGAGTGTCCGTGCACTTTGAAAATACAATGGTACACGCAGCTCGCGGAGTCTTTCATCCCTTCCTTCCAGATGTTCACATATTTACTGACCATAGAGTTGGCCCACAAGCTGGAGAGTATGTTTTCCATCCAGATATTGTTATATTTCTCTAATGTCAGGATGTATTTGATGGAATTGTGAATGTGTTGTTTTTAGGTTTATGCTATTTAAGTACACTTCCACTTATATAGACAACAATGACTTTATGGCAGGTCACATGGTTATGGAATGTCACTAGTTGCGGAAACAACCTCTGGCTGCTATATCTCTGCTGATACAACTATTTCTCATGCACGAGGGGAACAAATATCTGAAGTTGACTCTGAGAAGAAAGAGCTGGTGCCTCCAAAGGATGTTGGTTTTAAAATTGCTTCTGTTCTGCTTGGGGAGATTGGGCAGGGCAGAGTGGTAGATTTAAATCTCCAGGTTAGTTATTTTATGTATTGTGCTCCTTCCCTAACGACTTAATTCTCATACTTTCTCATTTTTATTGATTTTAGAACCTTCACACCATAGGACAGTAATTAGGGAAGTGTGCACTAAAACAGGAAAATGATTTCTAGAAATGGATGAAATGAAGGGAAAAGTTGTCCTAGATGGAAGATTTGGCAAAATTTTAGTCTGAGGAAGACCCCTGAAATTCCTTTATGATTTTATTAAGGCATGTGCTGGATATACTTTTCCTATTTCAGTAATCACTCCCATTTGTCAAATGAAGATAACAACAATAAGGAGTTATTGTTAACCTAAAATGATTAGTGATCATTGTTCATGGTCTATGTCTTTCCTCTTGCTATCTATGAAAAAAAGTATTGGATTGAAAATATTAAAATTGACACTTGTTACTCCAGCCGAACGGATGCAACATCTTAAGCAACAAACAAGAACCTTGAGAAAGCAATATCCAAACGAAAGAGATTTTGAAATCCTAGCCAAAGTCTTCTGAATATGTCAAATTAGGACATAGAAGAGATGCTGCTGTGAGGATACCAGCCAAATTTTTTCCATAGTAACAATCAAACATAACCACTAAAATATGAATTGTCTTTTATTGTTTATTCCACGCAGGGTGATTTGGCACACCACACTTTCTATAAGAAATGAATTATGATTGCTATTAAAATGAAATGTTAGAGTAGAATATATTATTTAAATATGGGTGCCTCTCACCTCCTCCTTTTTATGATTTATGTTTATGTTCTGATAGTGAGTTTGCTGCCATCTGGGTTTGTGGGGTTTGTTGTTTCTTCTTTGTGCATTATGTCCCCAAGATGTTTCAAAAGTTCGGGTCGTAAAGCTCTCCTTATGGGATAGATACACTCAGAAACATTAATGATTTTCTCAGAGTTAAATTTGTCATTACGCCATGCGCATCCACAAGTACTGTTATTCTCAAGTGTGTGGGCTGTAGTTTGAGGAACCTATCTAGAAAGATTTCGTGATAGTCACAATACAAGGTATATGATTTTCTATATATCAAGCAGTATGTTTCATTATGCTAAAGTATTGTCAAAAGGCCTCCCATGCATCAGTCGTGGAAGATTGTAACTTCATGTCTTTGTACATCTTTTGCTTTGTAACCCTGAAGCAATCACATGAACTCCAGTTAAGAAGTAGGAGTTGTTGCAATTTTTAACACATTAGTTCAGATTTTGTCGAATATATATAGAGTTTAATGTACACATTAGTAACACATAATCAAGGTACACATGCTTTCTTGGGTGCCTATTTAGAGGTTAATGTTGAGATGTGTATTGATTTTTCATGTTTGGCAAATGTTTGGATTTAGAGGCTTAAAATGGTTGGCGAGGTGTCCATTTAATATCTAATTTTGTTTTCAAAGTTAAATGTGGTTTAATAATATTGACATGCGTACGGCGGTGCTTCAAGTGTTGAAGGAGAAAAAACATCGACTAGGAAGTCAAAGAGGATAACTATACATAGAGGGGCGGTTTATTCGCACTCCTGTAAACTGTTTTGACATTTCCACTGGAGTGTGAACAGAGCTCCCCTTATCCATGACAGTAAGGAGCTATCAACATATTGGTGGACTAGTGCAAGAGAGTAAACCTAAGTGTTCAAGAATGGTCCGATATTCAAAATACCTCTTTGTTTGGAAAGGAAGAATTCAGTTTCAAGCCTCTCATGGAGTCTTCAATGATAACGGTTTAGACTCGAGGACGAGTCTTTTCCAACCAGGGAGTTTGATGCAAGAGCATCTACGAAGCTCTCTAAGATTAGTTAGGCCTGTTATTCAATTGGGCTAGGGTTCTAGTTCCTTTAAATTAATAGTTACTTCTTTTGTTTTCCTATTAGGTTTTGTTTTAATTTCCTGTTTAGATTTTTAGATAGTCTTGCATCATGTATCTCAGGATGCGCTTTTGCTGGATTTAATGTTTGATATATTTTTGTGTTTAGCAACATACCAACTTGATACCACTAAATCTCGATCCGTCACTGATAATTCCTCAACTTAGCTGCGTAGGTCTAACACAGTGTTTGTTCAAGCCTTGGCGGATGTATCGAGCCACATAACCCCAACAATCTCCACACATGCTGCTCACCCTCCATGGCATTCGTGGACCAATCAGCCAATGATGTGCATTGATCCTTGCAACTCTACCTCCTAACCATAATTTTTTCATGAGCTCACACCACGTGGCTAGGGATTTTAACCACCCCTATGACTTATTCAAGCTGCTCCACCTATTGGATCAAGAGATCCACTAAGTCTCCTCTTTCACCATGTGTCTTTTCAACCTTAAAAGATTATCACATTTTCAACCTTAAAAGATTATCACATTATGTGTCTTAGTCGAACTGTTGGCTCTGGTACCACTTATAAAGCAACGAAACAATATGGGATTGGTACTAATCTCGATCCAGGACTGGTATGGTCCCCAACTTAGCCACCTCGGGCCAACTTAAGCGTAGGGTTTTATCACAAAATATGCGTTTTAGTAGTAATGGATCACCCAACTTATATATATTATATGTTGTAGATTGTGTCATCACCCTTATTTTCTTTTTCTTTTTTTGGTACGAATTATCTCCATATCCATGGCTTCTATCGAGCCACATAACTCCAAGACTTTGAGTATTAATTATTATGTCAGTCATCTAATAAGTAATAGCATGATGTTTCCCCATATCTGATAACTGTAATTTATGTGCCAAGTTATTGCATACGCTTCCCATTAATGCATGTTTTTCTTTGTTTCAGGCGGTGTTTGAGGAGGCAATCTGATAATTCCTCAACTTAGCTGCCTAGGTCTAACACAGTGTTTGTTCAAGCCTTGGCGGATGTATCGAGCCACATAACCCCAACAATCTCCACACATGCTGCTCACCCTCCATGGCATTCATGGACCAATCAGCCAGTGATGTGCATTGACCCTTGCAACTCTACCTCCTAACCATAATTTTTTCATGAGCTCGCACCACGTAGCTAGGGATTTTAACCACCCCTAGGACTTATTCAAGCTGCTCCACCTATTGGATCAAGAGATCCACTAAGTCTCCTCTTTCACCATGTGTCTTTTCAACCTTAAAAGATTATCACATTATGTGTGTCTTAGTCGAACTGTTGGCTCTGGTACCACTTATAAAGCAACGAAACAATGTGGGATTGGTACTAATCTCGATCCAGCACTGGTATGGTCCCCAACTTAGCCACCTCGGGCCAACTTACGCGTAGGATTTTATCATAAAAGATGTCGTTTTAGTAGTAATGGATCACCCAACTTATATATATATATGTTGTAGATTGTGTTATCACCCTTCTTTTCTTTTTATTTTTTGGTATGTATTATCACCTTTCTATCGAGCCACATAACTCCAAGACTTTGAGTATTAATATTTATGTCAGTCATCTAATAAGTAATAGCATGATGTTTCCCCATATGCGATTACTGTAATTTATGTGCCAAGTTATTGCATACGCTTCCCATTAATGCATGTTTTTCTTTGTTCAGGCGGTGTTTGAGGAGGCAATCTGCTAGGTTTAGGTCGCAGACAGAACTTATTTGAGATAGAGGATGTCAAATTTCCAGTCAGTCGCACACCAGACAATCCAATGCATAATAGTGGTCCCACTCCATTGATTTCATCTACTAGTAAAGAAGAGAAAGAAGATTAATGTGCCCCAAGGCGATCTTCAGTCGGAAGACCATTCGCAGAACAGCTGAGAAGGTTCAGTCCTACAAAGAAGTTCCTCTCAATGTAAAAATGCGTAGAGTAGAGTGAGCATAAGGAAGCACCTGAATTTTGAGAATACCAGTGAGTTTGAAAAGAGCTTGTATAATTCCAAAAAAAAAAAAAAAAAAGGAACAAACATAAAAGAGCTTGTACAACTAGAACAGTTTGAGCATCCACAATCATGCTCTCTAGTTTTTAGTTAAATTTTAGCTAAAAATATATCAAAGCTATTTTAGGAGCTCTTTATAAAATTTAAAGTCCAATCATGCTCTCTAATTTAGGGAGTCATAAATGCTATAACTCTTTTTTAATTGGTCCATCTTTATAAAAAAAAATAATATAAAAAATAATTTGTATTTATTAAACGTTTAAAATACTCATAAAATAAAGCAGCATTAAATTATAAGGAGTCACTAGGAGTCCTTTCTCTCTCCTTAGATTTAGGAGCTCCTAGAGGTTTTCCTATTTTAGGAGGTGAATAGGGAGCATGGTTGGAGTTGTATTTTTCCAATTCTTCCCTAAAATTTGTATAAGGAGGTGGTTTAGAGAGCCCATTGTGGATGTGTTTCTTTTAACTTGCGATGTCGTTATTTTATGCCGATGGTGATTTATCGGATATGTTGTTGTAAGCAGAGTTCAATTTTCACGTTACCAAATTCCCTGAGGCCCCTGTTTCCTCCTTCGTTTTGTGACATGTGGCAAACAACTTAACACTAATTTAACTTTGTTAACTCTCTTCAGCCCTTTTTTTGAATTAAAATATATTAAAATTCAATAAAACACGTTTGCACGCCTCTTGATCTTCAGCCCCTACATTTTCTCCGCCCGCTGCTTCTCCATTGTGCAAAACTCTTTTGGCGTGCTCACAATGGAATTCTTAGCATATTGTTGAATATGATTGAATCTTATTGATGCTAAAATTTTGTAAACGGTGGAGAAAATTATTTTTTGAAGTGGACTCTGCTTTAAATTGAATTTTCTGGTGGTTTCTAGAAATGTATATATGTCTTTCAACTCTGACTTATTTTTTAAAAGATATCAGCATGGAGATGCAGAGGATATCTTCCTTTTGTAATTGAAGTTATGTCATCGAGTATTGAAATTCAACAAAAAGATCCTCACTTTAGGTACCTTTTAGATGATCGAACCAGATGCAGGGACAAAGAAGATGTAGGGGTTGAAGATGAAGAGGCGTGCAAACTGTTTTATTGTATTTTAATACATTTTAACGTTTTTAAAGGGTTGAAGTGAGTTAACAGAGTTAAGGTAGTGTTAAATTGTTTGTCACATGTCACAAAACTAAGGAGAAAACATGAGGCACAAGAGATTTGGTAACAGGAAAATTGGACTCTGTTCACTTGAACTTTGATTATTTAAGCTATTCATTGCGAACATGCAAACATTGAACCTTTGATCCATAATTTTTATCAAATTTGCTCACCAAATAATATGCTAGTGCACATTTCAGGATTTCAGTCGTTAAAAATAAATTAGGTCTAGAGCGGCATAAAAACAACTAACCATGTTGCACATATTTTTATATAAAAATATTATCATTATAATATAATATTATTTTTATAACGCGTAAACGACTATTCGTAACACATCTCATTTTTCGAATTGACCCTTGCGTAACCAATATATGTGATGGACAAGTGTATCCTAGATCAGATTTCACCTGCAATATAAAAAGAGCTCAAATTTTGAAAGGCCTCGTGAGCTTTTTAAGCTATGGACATGACATATGGAGTATGTTATGGATGTATGGACATACATGGGCTCCACAAATCCCAATGCACAAACAAACATCTTTTCTCCTTGAGAATTTAGAAACCAGATTGGGCCACATGGCGCAATCCAACTAAACTCCAACTGCGAATCGGGAGCGGCTCTCTTTCACATGCAAGTAAAAGAGCAAGAGAAGAGGACAAACGGGCCGTCATATTATCAGATTTCGAGACCTCAAAAACGCGTTTAGATCACGGACTGTTTAGATATTTGCAAAAAAAATGCACCCAAAATTCTACACCTTTCTTTCATAAAGTAATTGAGCACTCAAAATTCTTATTGTATTAAAAGTATTTCCAAATCGTACAACTTTATGTATACCTGCACACAATACTTTTGAAAAATATTTGACTATATTGGAGCATTTCTTTTCTATTTTCTTATGAGATAGTCTCATATACTATCATATCATAGAGTTTTGATTTGTTATGCAAAATGCAATTTGGCAACTTTCAAATGGTGAATAATCATCACTAGACATTTTAACAACATGACATGTCAGACGGTTCAATTTATTACGAAGCATTCGTTGCATGTATAACAAGTACAAGCATAAACTTGGCTAGGGTGTGCTCCAACCCACCTCAAATTAGAAAAAAAAATTCCAAACAACCAGTCTTAGCCCGCTAACCCACTCTCGTCGCAACACCTTCCTTCTTATATGGCTCAGCTCACCCTCATGTGAGTGGTTGAGTTCATCATCATATAGAGTAGCTTTCGATTGATCGATAGGGTAGCGCAACAAAAACATTAGTTGGATTGATTGGTATGAGGTTTTCCGCTTCTTTTTTTCAATAAATTACCCTATTTCAAACTAGATAAACCAAATGAAAAGAAGGAAAATTGTCACTTAACCCTAAATTTGGAGCTACACCTACCTAGCTGTAAATCCCCAGAATTTTGGTAACAAGCTTTTAACCTGGGGCTAAAATAAAAGCACCCCAGGCGGCCTATAATATAATAATAATAATATTATTATTATTATGAACTTAGTTGAAGCCTTTAACTTTTTGTATAACGACCGCTTGGGATTCCAAAGATCTGCAGAAAAAAACATGATATGATTTGAGATGGAATTGACGACCCACCTAAAGACTAAAAGAAGGATACCAATGACCCATTTTTTAATCTTTAACTTGATGGGACCCACACGCTTAAACAAAGTTGGCATCCATAATTTTCTAGCGTTTCATCCCGACAGGTATTAGCCGTTAGGACCCCACAACTTGTGACTTAAGGCCCCAATGACTTTGTGTTACTTAGTGATGTATCCAATTAATTCAAACTAAATCAAGGCAATTCGAGCTTAATTCTACTTGATGTAACCCCCAATTATATATGAAAATCCTGTGCTTACGTTTAGTGTATCAAATTGATTTGATTTGAACTCCGTTTCATATAAGTTTTCCTGTTTTTTAACTGGGCTAAACCCAGTTGTCAAATTCGAATAATTTTAAGTTAGCAAATTTAACAAGAAAACTGAATCATTAATTAATTAAGATTGTGTACTAGAGGCTTCCTATGCAGTCAATTTCTTGTGATGTAAGGATGAATCTAGAAATTATTATTTTTGTACGAATGACTGTTATTAACAAGGTATATGTTTGTAGTATCCTTATTTTGCCTTTTACCAAACACAAAATTCCCTCAACTGCCTTCAAAAGAAATTCGTTAGTTCTTTATGAAGCTTTAGAATCACTTTGATGCAATTTGCCTGCCATATATCCAAACACAACTTTTAAAAGAGACAACCTTAAATTACCCTCTTTATATAAACCTAGTTAATATATAAATTTATCTTCTTATCCAATTGTAGAAATTATTATTAACCTTTCAATAACGAACTCAATTTTGGTCCAAATGGTAGCTTAAATTTGTAACCTGAATGGATGGGGAGCTCCACTACATGCCTTTTTGGTTTGGAAATTGCAAGCATATTGCTCACCTTGTAGGCTTATCAGGGGTTCAAACTCATTAGCAGAGCCACTACAAAATTAACACTAGAATTGTGCTCTCCTTGTTGCCAACCAGATCATACCCCTTGGATCAAGCCATTTGCTTGTTTGATTTACAAGGCTTTGCAAGTAAGATAATGTGGGCCCAAGTGTAAAATCTGGAAGATGGGTCCTACCAAATATTTTGTGTTGGAGCTGGTGCTCATGCTCTAGTACAGTATATAAAAAATATAAAAAAATAATATGTATTAATATATTGGTGGATTTATCTTAGTATAATGCATGTTTATGTTGGTAAAAGTAATATTGTAATGATATTTCCTGTCTGCTCCTTTTTGTCTGTGAGGAAGACTTTCCTTAAAGATTTCTGCATTCTGCTGCAGAGAGAGCAATTAGATTGGGAGTCTCAATTCGCAAGCTACTATGGCTATGGGAATATATATTCGGTCCTGATACTATATTCCTTAATTGGCATAATTAATTTAATTATTGGTATTATGACATCTTTATCATTGTTATTATTATTTCATAACATGCCTGCGTGAGAGACAGAGAAAAACAACACTCAAGTTTGTGGCTTTGACACCCTTTCTTTACTTATCTTTTATGTGTTTTTTAATATGCTAATTAAGCTGCATGCTCATAGCCATATGGTTTACGGGGAAAAGAATTATGCTTTGGCTCCTCAACATAACACATTAATTGTAATGAACATATAGAGACATGATTAGTTGCCAAAGCATGAAGCTCCCCACCCATTCTTGTTCGTTACCCGTTATCCGTTTAGATTTGTGTTTAAGATTGTATGTGTTATTATGCTTTATATGTACGAAACTACAAGTTTCAATTATTTTATTAAGGGGAAAATTTAAACAAAATATTTATCGGGGGCTGTTTATCCAATAAGATTCCTGTGATCCACGAGAACGAGAATGACAATGACAAATTCAGCAGCAACCTGTCCTCTTGCCATCTATTCATGTCACACATGTAACAAGTCCATCAAAATCTTGGGGAGCAATAGTATCATAATTATGTGTATACCCTACTACCCTCACCTCAACTTTCTTCAAGCTGTGAAAGAGTGGAAAAGTTGGAAGGTGTCCATGGTCTTTTAGTTGGTCTGTCTGATGCTTAAGTTTGCAGCTTCCTAGGGCATCGTACAATATATATGCAGCCAAAGATAATCGCCCACAGATGGGACATAAAGGTTCGGCGCCCCATCTTTAGATATTCTTTTTTGAAAATTTGGGTTATTATCATGGAATTTTCCCTCTCCCTTTATCGGTATTTAAAAACTAATATTTTCTTAAACACGTCCTTGTATATAAAATTAATCAAATCAATACTCTAATATCCCACAAAACATAATCAACAAATCATAATATATGATGATGACTTCAGTGCTCCAGGCCGTACACGTGTATGGATAATAGACTTGTGTATTGAAAAAATATTTTCAAGCAAGAGAGAGTCTTGCATTAGTCAAATGGAAGCCTCCCTCCTTTCTTCCAAGGAGGACTTTAAATTATAATCGTGCGGAAGGGTTTCTTTCTTTCTTCACCTTTCTTCGGGCAAATGCCAAATATTGGTGGGAAAGTTTGGTTACCAGCTCCTTTTTCTGACCAATGAGACTGTATGAAAGCAGCTCACTTGACTATATATCTATACACCCACTTAGGAGACAGTGAGATATACGTTAGGAAAATGTATGAGAAAATTAATGTATGTTTTAGGCCTCTAGGGTTTCACTATGCTTGTCAAGAAATGCACATGCTTTGTTTGCTTGGCAAACCCCTCAAGTCAAGGATGTTCATCAAACCATGATTCCTAGTTATCACATAATTGGTTTTGTCAAACAAGACATGCTATTTCTCCTTCTTAATTCCTTTTTCTTTTTTGGACATTGGACGTATATGCTCTTTTCTACCTAGCTATCTAGCTAGAAAGACTAATAAAACTTTCTTATAACATTCGTAACGAATTTTTCTTTTTCTTGTACAAGAGTTTTTAGAACTGAGAATGAATGCAGTAAGCAAACGGGTCGATTTCAGATATAATTAGACACGGTTATATTGATATAGATTGACTAAGTACAGTCTCATAACAGGTCACACGATCTTAAAAATAAGCATTTGATATCATACTATAATTGACCAACAATTCACCTATTAAGTTGGAGAGCAAGAATATTATTGTTTCAAAGGACAGAAAAAGAATTCCAAATAGTATTCCATGGACAAAAGAAACAGATGAGGCATGAGACGGCCGCACGCAAGTAGATTAGTTCAATTTTGAAACAAATTGTTTAACCCCATGAAAACAAAAATTCTCTCTAATTTCCAAGTAAAAGTTAAAGAATCTTACCTAATACCAGCTTTTTAATTACTTCAATATGACTTCATATTAAAATATTAATAAAACCAAATTTTAATCAGAGGACTAGTCAGTTTCTTCTAGATTCTTTATGCTCATACAGTACTGTTCAGACAAAACCTCTCCTCTTCTTTGCAGAATAATAATCATATAAAAGCTAGACTTTGTGGTCTCAGGTCAAATTAAATGCTTCCACGTGGCAAGCATTTTCCAGTAAACAATTTGGAGCGTGGCAATTAAGACCGTAATTTTGTTGGTGCTTGTACCGTGGTTATACCTTTGATTTCTCGAATGTTCATAGGAAAAGGAAAATTCAAGGTAAGCAATTCAAATACAATCAATTCAACAGTGAACTTAAGAAGAAAATATTGAGTGCAGGTAAGGCAGCCCACGTGCAAAAAAATATATATATGAAAGTTTTAATGAACTTAAATTTATCGTTTTTTTAGGTAGTCCGAGACTTCGAAATACGTTATGTAATGAGGCTGTGAACGAAAATTGTACATATAAATATAATTTGACTTAATTAATTATAATAGCTGATATCATAGCATGTAATTTGACTTAATTAACTAATACCATAACATGTCAAACAAAATAGAATATGGTTTACTTCTAATTTCTAACTCATGTTATATTTCATAAATTGAAGTATATTCCCTTCAAAGTTCTTTATTCGTAAAGCTCAATATTTGATGGACGCACGTTGGGACTCCCAACTTGGGAGTTTTTTTCTTCCTAATCTTAAAAAAATAAAAATAAAAAAACTCTCACAAGAAAAGAAGTTTATGTATTATCATAGTAAACGTATGTGTTACTTTGTAATTGGTTCGATAGTTAGTCAACTCTTTATTCGAACCAGTAAGGTCCAATAGGTGTTATGGTTAATTTTCTCTTAATTAAAAATGTAAAAAGTTACAAAAACTAGGGGGTAAATAATAGTTTACAGAAAATATGTAACCCTAAATTGATTTGGGTGTTCCGGGTACACTTTAGTTGGTGTACTATCCAATAGACGTATGACATGTGAAATATTTACAATGCAGTCAGTCACATGTAATAAAAAGCAATGCGGTAAGGTGGAGAATAATTTCATATGTCCTACGTCTATTAAATGGTACATCAGCTGTTGTGAATCTTATTGCACGCGCACAATCCGCACAAGTAATATAGAAGTAAATAGAGTGTCGTTCCCACGAAGACTGTAATTTCCTATTAATTACCAATTATGATTAATTCTTAAGTTTATTTGAAGAGTTGTTTAGGAAGATTGATTGATTTAACTAAACTAAAACAATTATAAAAGAATAACAATTTAATTAACGGTGGAAAATCAAGTTGATGACACACTAGGGCATTCGATTTCACCATAACCAATTCCACTTAATTTTTATAGCCAATTAACCCTAATTACTATCCATGTTGACATTTGGTTTCTCCTAATTTATTTCGATATCCCCTCTCGGGCTCAACCAAAAGTATTCTTGATTAACAACCCACTCTCTCTCTCTCTCGCAATGAATTTAGAAAAACCAAGAACCCATTAAGTTCTATGAGAACCTGTAAGAAAACTGCATGAGTCATGTTAGTTCCTCTCGGGCACTCATTCAAGGCATGATATTTGTTACAAGAAGCAAACACCAAACATCTCATCTCGGTCTCCGTTTGGATCATCAATTAAATATTAGCTAGATATTTAAATAATTAAGAACAGTAACAAATACTCAACATGGGATAATAATAAGAAACTAATATAACTATAAAAATTAAGTATTCATGGTTAGGCTACATCGTAACCCTAGCAAGAGAAATTAGTTCATGACAAAAGAAAAGATAAGTAAGAGAATTGTTGTCATAAAACCGATTTGGTAGATGGACTTGATTTCTGGATTCTCCATAGTAACACCTTTGTAAGCTCCAAAAGCACAACGACAGCAACTCTTGGCTCTATCTTTGGTATATTTGTGGGTGTAGTGAAATATGATGAAAAGTCTATGGTATGTGGATATACTCTAAAAGGGTTTAGAAAAACTCTCCTAAAGCAAAACAAACTCCCAAACAATTAAGGAAACAAACTAGGAAAGAATCCTTATTTGACTTGGAAACACGTTAGCCATATTGCACGCAAGTTTTGGGGTTGTTCCACTTCCTAGAAAATTCTGGAAAAATATGAAAAATGTAGCTTGATCTCTAAGCTTTCCAAGCATATATCGCACGCCACTAGGAAAAATCGGGAAAGTCTTCAACTCTTCAATCTTCCACAGTAGTACAGTTCTGACGGGATTTCAACTTAGTCTGTGTTGACTTGCATGTTTGGAGCATTTGGCTTTGTAGAAAATTATGAAAATTTGATACAATGATCTTCAATGTCTTAGCTTTCTTCTCCAATTGACCTTGCGCTAAAATTCATTCGAAAAGTTGATTTTCCGTCGAAATCCTTCTAAAAGCGCAGAATAGCTGAAAATATGGAAAGTAAAGTAATAATACTCTTTTTAAATTAATTTTTCCTACAAAAACCAAATATATGAGGTATAAAAATATAGAAAATAATGCACTTATCACTAGTCACATGATATATTCTAACATATAAAAATGTCTTCTTTTATAAGGGACGCTATCTTTTTTTTTGGGTCTGGATAGGGGACGCTATCTATTGTTAAGTTTTGGCTAAAACATTAATGAGCCTTCCTTCTCTCAAGTTTGCAAATGTATGGTAAGGGATGATTCAACTTTGGTTTAGTTCGGTTTAAATTTCAAGCACACACGATTTGTATTGGTTTGGTTAATCGAACAAAACTAGTTTTTATTTGATTTTAGTTCAATTCAAGATTACATATTTTTAGTATAGAAATCAAACTGCTCGAATTGATTTCGTTTGGCCGAGTTTAATGGTATCTTCAGCCATTCATACACTTTTCACTTGTCACATAACCCATCAGAATACTCAGAAGCCATTTACCAAAAAAAAGAAAAAAAAAGAGAAAAAGAAAAGCAAAACTCATAAACTAGTGTGTCTTATCATCAAGTCTTTTTTTCCTTTTAAAATTATAATTACCTTTAAGATATAGGGGTTAAAGGCTGTTCAGAAATTTTGATGTCAAATTTCTTTCCCATATTTGTGCAAGTGGCTAGAGAAAAGTAAAACATAGCAAGACTGTTTTTTTTTGTTACTCCCGCTTTTTTCGCTGATTTACGATTCCCCGCGCTTGTTTGTACAGCAGAGAGTAGAGAGATTCATAGCCATTAGGCATTAGGTTTGGCTTGGCTTGGTACCAAAAGAAAAGACTGACTGATGACTCTGGGAGAGAGAGAGAGAGGAATTGGCCTTTTGTGCTTTTGTCCAACCCCCTCAGTGAGAAAAGCAACAAAGAACAGAAGAAAACAGTGACGTGAGGTACTTGTTATAAGAGCTAGAAGAACCACTCAAAAACCCCACATCTCTCTCTTTCCCTTTCTCACCTCTCTTTCTTCTTCCTCTCTCTCTCTCTCTCCTCTCTCTCTCTCTCTCTCTCTCTCTCTCTCTCAATTCACTTTTGGTTCTCTTCTTCACACCAGAGTAGCAGCAACAACAGCATGGACAACCAGCGCAGCAGCCCTCTTCTTAGCAGCTGGGCATACTACTGCCAAGGAAAGGTAAAACAAACAAGCAATTTTCTTAATTTTGTCAGCTTCAGAGGGTTTTTCTAAATTGCAACTACTTGTTTACTTTTGTCCTTCAAATTGCACAATGGGGTTTCTCTTCTCTTCCATTTGAGACCCAACTTTCAATTTTATGGATTTAGTAGGATTTTATTTGCAAATTGAGGGATAAAAAGTTACATGGTATTTGTGTATTGACTCTGTTTGGATCATACAGAGCATGGAAGAGTTGAGGCATTCCCTTTTGTACACAACTGTGGAGCTGGAACAAACAAGGGTTGCCGTGCAGGAGGAGCTAAGAAAGAGAGATGATCAATTGTCTCATCTCAAAGATCTGCTTAACAAAGCTATCAGAGAAAGAGATGAAGCACAAGAAAAATGCCAAAGACTTGTCCTTGAGAAGCTCCTTCTCCAACAGCAGCAGCAACAACACCAACTCCAACTCCAACAACAGCAGCAGCAGCAAACAGCTCCTCTGTCTGGAATTTCAAGCATTGAAGATGAACCCAGAAGGGGGATTGACTCCAACAATGGCTTTTCTTCCTCAGATTGTGAAGAAAGCATTGTCTCCTCTCCAGTTCTTGACTCAATTCAACCAACCCAGTTGCCAGCAGGACCATCTGTGCCACACCAAACAGTGGAGCTAGTGCCTGAGAAGCCATTGCCTGAAAAAGGAAAGCTTTTGCAGGCAGTCATGAAAGCTGGTCCACTGCTTCAAACCCTTCTCCTGGCTGGACCACTGCCTCAATGGAGACACCCACCACCACCACTTGAGTCCTTTGAAATCCCCCCTGTGACCATTCCTTCACCACAACCTCCATTGCCCACACAGATCGTCCACCAAGACTCCTCCTTGATTAACATTAATGGCTGCAACACCAACTGTGGCATAATCAACAGAAAAAGAGCCCCCTGTGACGGCTCTGACTCTCCTTCAGAGACCAAGTTCCAAAGGGTTGTTCTTCACTGACTGCAGCAGCTTTTTTACAGTTTGATATTTTATATAATTATAGTTGAATACAACTAAAAGGTTAGTGAGGATGAGAAAAAAACCATGAATTTCAAGTGGGTATGTGACTGATCTAGCATTTGTACAGAGGATTGTTCTAGAGAAAAGAGGCAGCTATTTTCCAGATTAACTCAGGGAGAAACCAGTAAAAGAGTAAGAGAGCTTTGTTTTGTGGGGATTTTAATTTCTCTTTTCTTTTTGGGCCTTTCACATTTTAGTTTTGCTCCATGAATGTGAAATCGGACCTGATTTTTCCAAATTTGTTGTGGGATGTAAAATGTAACTTTGATACTAGTTCAGTAAGTTAATTCTGTTTGTTTGTGTGTGTGTTGTGTGAGGTAGAGAGAGAGAGAGAGAGAGAGAGAGAGAGAGAGATCACATCAAAACATTAAGATTATAGGTGTGGAGTTGTTGAGGTTAGAAGATGGGTGTGGCCAACAACCAGAAAGGTTAAGAGCCTTGCTTGTCGGGTTGAGTGGAACCCAAAAATCAGAATCAGGATCTGCTACTGGTGTGATGTATGATTATAAATCTATAAATATTTTGAGGGAAGCATGATTGTTTTCCAGTCCAATTCCCCCCATGTTTCTCAACATCAATTTTTCCCTCTCCCCTTACTTTAAGTCCCAATTCTAATTAACTAAACCCCTCTTCTTTTCTAATCTGCCCCCACTTACTTGTTTATACCTTTATCTCTCAAAAGTGGAGCAAATTATTGCAGGCTATCCAACTTGCCAATAGCATTTCATTACTGCAAAACATACTCAGTTGACTTTGGAGTTACTAATTCATTGGCAATGAGCAATGAGGGTAAAAAAAAACCCCATTTTACTGTTCCAATCCAAGTGAAAATTCAGAACCAACACCAAGGTTGAAGTAAATATTCAGAGTGAGATTATAAAAAAAAAGAAAAAAAGAAAAAGAAAAACCTAAGTGCAATCTTCCTTCAGTTATGCCACCATCAAACATCATTAGGTGAATTTAGTCATTTTGGTACATAGAAGTCGTTGAGCAATTTTGGTTCTAATGCAGCTCATACAGTTCCAATCCTTGTTTCTTTTAGGTCCACAATTGACAAGACACTACAATAGATTTTCACCCAGAAAAAAACAGGTTAACTAGAAAACTGTACATGCACATGCAGACATGTGCATGGTTAAAAACCTTCCAAAGTTCTATTCTACAATAGCCCCGCCCATTCATGGAAATAAGAGTCATTCTAATTTTCAGTAAAATATGGTTATTTTAAAAAAGATTATATATTTCCCCAACGAGATCTAGTTTAGTGAAAAAGGGCATCGATTTGTAGACTAGTGGGCTCAGGTTCAAACTCCTATGGCAGCTAGGGGTGGATCCACATAGGAGTAAGAGGGGTCAATTGACCCCTGCAAGCCCGTAATCTACCATTGAAGGTGAAGATGTTGACCCCTGCAAATTGCCTACAAATTGCTTGATGAAATGCTCAAGAGGGCGTAGCACACCAGCACAGCAGGCAGGAGACGACGTTGTACAGATTGCCTTATTTCCATTTTCAACATTTAAGTAAATGTCTTTGTCCTTTTACTTCCATTTACTTAAGTTTACAATGTAAATAAGGAAATACCCCCCATTTGGATTCAAATAAAAATAATAGAAAATCAAATTCCCACCAAATCAAAAAATGAAAAATCGGTTTTAGTGCAAAATACGATTTAGGCTAGAAATGATGGCTCATTAAGTCAATATATACTTCATATTAAAATCCCATAAAATCAAGTTTTCTTATTTGATATGTAAGGAATAAAAGCCGCCAAAAATTATATTGAGAAAATGATTATTCTGAAAATCCATTTTTCATACTTAGCCAATATTTTTGCATAAAACAATTTTTCAATATGTATGATATGAATACATGAAGGGATCTAAGGTCAATTTAGGTAAAAAAACCTTAGATGTTCAATCCACAAAGTATTTTACAAGAATAACCTAACTTTTACGTATTGAAGAAATATTTTTTTGAATAAGCTCCCCTTAAGACAATACTCATAAGGGTCCAAAGTTTGAGAACTAAAGTCCAAAAGAAATGCATATAAAGCCCAAAATCAAAATGACGACGGACCTAAAAAATAACGTAAATGCCCTAAAATGAGTAGGATTGTGCTAATATATGACAGCTCTTATGTTGAATAGGATGAGACGCCTTGGGAGGCGAAGAGAATTGCGCTAATTTTTTAGTTTACTATTACATTCTTAGAGATATTTCTAGTTTATTGCAGTGTGTATCTATTTTTTGAAGTTGATTCAATTCTCTTTGATAATAAACATGAGTATTTTGTATGGTTTTATCTATTAATTATGAATTAGAATATTATCGTTTCATTTCGATGGGTCTATTTTGTATAGAATTTTTTTTAACTTTTTACACGTTGACCTCCGGAATGAAAATTTCTGAATCCGCTACTGATGACAGCATGGTAGTATGTGTGTTTGTTTATCTCTCTCCCCTTGTAGTTTAGTTTAAATGCTTATACATTATAGTTTTATTTAAATTATGAGTTCTTTCTTTTTGGCCGGTGAGCCATGAGTTCAAATATACAATTTGTACCAACATAGAATATCGGATCAAACTCTAACATATTTGTAGTTGTGGTTTACAACTACAGCAAGAAAATTCCTTATAAGCCATAATGATTGTTATTTTATGGTCCATCTTTCGAGTCATCAATGATGTGACCTATATTGATAATGAAAGAGTTCTTCCAAGTGCAATTGATAGCAATAGGTTGCCCCTCAAAAATTTTGATAACAACACTTATGTTGAGTCTCATATAGTAATTCCAACTAACAAAAAGTTGGCATGGTTGGCAAGTGTTCCAGCATCGTAAAGGTTTTTAAGTGGTAGCTAGTATAGCAAGTGTTGTAACAACATTTATCCATGTGTCTGAACGTTCAAAAGTACATTGATCCATTAATTAGTCTCGCATGCATATCTTGACAACTAGTGGCGGATCCAGACTTTCGTTCATCTGGGGGCTTAAAAAAAAAAATCTAACCAATATATAGCCAAACAAAAAATATTTAGACTTAAAGTGAACTTAGTGGCCGAGTTCTTCACAAAATTACAAAATGATTGAACTTGATGGGATCTCTATTCTTCTTTTATAATATATGATTTTTCTTTTTTAATATAAGTTTTGGACTTAAAGTATATGTATTGGATGAGCCATGTGGGTGCTCCACCTAAAAAGGACTCAAAAAAAAATTTTAAAAATGTGAGTTTGTGTGGGATTATATATGGCTGCAACTTTTTTGTAAGTGTGGGCAAGTGCCCACAGTAGTCCTTCATTGGGTTCACCAATGTTGACAACTGGCCATAGACTTAATGATGTCGAAAACAAAGCTCTATCCTATAAGGGCTCGTTTGGTGCATAGTATTATATTAGATAGGATAATTCCCTATATTTAAAGTATGTTTAAAGAAGAAATGAAATTTTTTTGACCAATTTGAAGGTAGAAGATGGATTACTCTTGGAAAAAAAAACTGGTCCCAGCTAATGCCCACAAAATAGTAGGATAACAAACACCACCTTATAACTTATACCTTCTAATCTCCAAAATGGAAAATCATTCACCTCTATCTTTATTTCCTCCTTCAACATATCTTAGATTTAATGGCGTATCCAATCCAATCTAATCATAGGCACCAAACGAACCCCAAGGGTAATTAATTGAACATAGACAAGAGAATTGAAACTTTCATCAAGAATAAGTGTAGGACTGGCGGATAACCCACGTGAAGGGGCTAACGCACTAAATAAACCAAATGCCTAATTTAAATAGGTTCAAGGTTTGCGGTGGCAAATATGAAACCCAGAACTAGTTAGAATATTTAGGCCAAAAAATCCAAACCCAGTAGCGGTGGCTACTTGATTTATTACTTGTTCAACACGGCAGAGGCTTAAGGAATGGAAAGATTCAATGGTTCGATTGTGAAAGATTCAATGGTTCGATTGTGACCCACTTGACCAAGACCTCCTTTCATCCTTTCAAAACTGGAAACGTCTTGTCTCTTTGTTATTATTAGAAATAGACTTCCAAACCATTTTCTATACATTATACCTATGTGGTAGGGGTTGAAGGTTGATGCAGCCATGCAAGTAACACGGAGGAGTTGTATTGTTAGGCGCAATGGCATGAAAAGGATGTAACATTTAAATAAGACAACTGTATTTAAGTAAAAATATGAAATGCAGACAAAATGTTTACTGTCAATATGTTAAAGAGTAGAAAGGATGACTCAGTAAGTTAATGTCAATATGCGGAGCTGTGGTGAAAATTCTCTCATCTTGTTGTTATCAACAGAATCACTGGCATTCAATTGAGACATGTCACAAATTATAAAAAAACAAGATTAGTGTGTAGCTTAAAACATATAATATTCCTAAGTTGTGCTCATTAGAATTGCTAAGCCCATGACCCTTGGTTCAAGTGGTCAAGGGTACAGGATGAAACATTACCACTGATAATCTCAATGTTTGACTCCTCTGCGTAGCTTCGGCCCTCTGGCACTATATTATTGGTGAACACGCTGAAGGATGGCAACTGGGCCCTCATGCACTGGTTAAACCCTAATAGGCTTAAACTTATAAACATCACATTCAGATATCTACTCGCATGGGCTGTACCAACAAGACTGCTGGTCTTTGCACATCAGAAATCTCCAGAAATGAGTGAAATATGGCGCAACTTTGCTCCTTAATCATCTTCGTTGTCATCTTGATTGTTTGAACGAGTGTTAGCTTGGGCAGAATACATCTCAGCAACCTGAACTTTCAAAGTAGTGTAAGAGAATGCATATTCGTATGTATAATATTGAATCAAAATGATTACATAACCAGAGTTATCTTCACCTGCGCAGATGATGAGGCTTGTTCTGGAGGTTTATCTTCCCGAACACGAACAAGACGTGGAAATCGAAGAGAAATACCCTAATCACATGTATACATGGAATTAGAGGAAGAAAACACATCATCTAATTTGCATTCCACAACGTGATAGCAAATAGAATTATACAATGAGAAGTACAATAAAATAAAATCCAGTGAACCTTATTAGGATCCACTATGCCAACTGCAGCACGATGAACAGGGCTAATAGTCAAGTCCGCAGCTTTCACTTCCCAAACCTGGGAGAAATTACACCATAGGCAATCTGAGAAGATGCTATATCCAACAAGTCTACCCCTTTAAAACAAAAGTTTAGATAAACCCATGTAATTTTCCTCAATTGCATTTTTTGACAACCAACAAACAGAAAACTAGAAGTAATAAATTTCATTAGCCTTCTAACTTCCTAATCCAGAAACTTCCCATCAATAGAGATTGAAGTGGAAAAAGAACTAAATCTGACAGAGCTGCATAAGACCTATCAAAATTACGGTGCAACAGATTTAAATATTTTAAAAATAAAAGTAAACCCCTAGGTAACACCAAATGCTCAGGAATTGAGTTCTGGCAAAACAGTTGCTAATTTGCTCAGTATATCACAGCATATTCTACCTGAATTATTAAGAAGAAAAGGGGGAGAAATGTCCACATGCATCTGTAAAGGTTACTTTTACAAGCATGCACCAGAAATGCTCTGAACTGTACAATGCTTAAAATTGCTGCTCCACACACCATCTCTCCTGCTTATGCTGTTGCTCCTTTCCACAAATTTGTATTTTACCACTTTGATAGCCTCTTTAAATTGCTTGCCCAAATAAGTTTAAAATTATAGTGGACCTATCTCAACCCTTGGAAAAACTGTTAAAAAACTAATATCCATTAGGCAAATAATTTGAGAATAGCATAATTCCTGAAGTGAATTTTGATAAACGTTTACTTGTATCAAAGCAATATCCTATTATTAGGTCTATTATTTTCTCAACAGGTTCTATCTAGACAGCTTAAGAATCCAAACTACTTGGAGGAATCAACTAAACAATCCAGGAGGTGCTTACCTGAACAATAATGTAAACTTCTTTGGGATTAGTTCCATTTTACACTTTGGGGATTTTTTTTCTTTGTAAGCAATCAAGGGTCAAAAAACTTCTAATCTCAATGTGGAAAAAGGAATTGGGTAACAAAAACTAAGCATGGAGGTAGTTCTATCAAAAAAAGTTTATGCACAGCAAACACAAAAGGCGATGGTTATTACCTCAGAGGCATCAAACCATACATCAGGATTCATTGTCTCTGCATAACGATAGTATGACTGCAATTGACAAGAACGTAAAAATTAGCAAGAGAATCCACAGAACCAAATACATAAACAGTCTTTTGTGGCAACATCTAAGTGGAAGAAAAAAACAGACCTTAGGTTTGGGTATCACTTTAGTACGGAGACTGGCAGAACGTTCTTCAAGCATTGCTTCAGAGAATCCAGTGCCTGTAATGCATCAAGATATTAGGCAGACTGATCAGTAATAGGTAAAGGGACTTGGAAATCATAGTAAAGGCTGCCAACACATGCGTAAACAAATTGCACTTACCTATTTTACAAATGCTTTGAAACTCTTCATTGTTGCTATCATAACAAGCAAGGAGGAAAGCACCATAGACACCTAAGGAATACCAGATCATCATTATCACCTCCCCCTTGTCTTTCAATTTAAGAATAAGATATTGACAGTTTGAGGAAGAAGATAGCTGGGCCAATAAGATGAGGAGAAAAATGATAGATGCAAATGACCGGAAAACTTTTAAGGGCTTCCTTATTACTTGGAAGAGAAAGAGGTGAGTTTTTTAATATTAAATTCCACAGAAACAAACATTTGACTGGAAAGTGCCCATTCATTCAACTGAAAATGATGTTTCATTACAGTTACCTGTACGTTTCCCCCGGCCATGGAAAGCAGCAATGGGTACCAAGTCTAGTGAGTCCCCAATACTGCATGTCACAGCAAGCCAATAAACAGAAATGAACAAAGCTTTATGAGGATTACTAAAATGGAAAATATTTGACATATCACTTACCTCTCCATGTAATCTTTCTTCAATTTCAGCCAGTTAAGTGACCGCTTTGAAGGCTCGTAAGTAGCATCTTTGTTCAATGTTTTGATAATTAAACCCTCAGAACTGCAAGCCAGGATGAAGGAATAACATAAAAAGTAATGGTTTAATGAGGATAAACTTTTACAGATAAAAAATTAACTGGGAAGTATGTGACAGGCCAAACTGCAAATGAACTAAAAACAAATAAATGCTACTCAACAAAACTGATTTTAGCAAGCTAAAGGGATCTCTTCAAGAGTATATTACTATTATTATTTGCCACATTCATGAAATGTATTTGTGCAAAATTTGCGACCCTGATGAAATACAAATGTATCATGAACACGTTTAGGAAATTTGAACTACTCTATCTAAGGATCATATCCACTTGTCCCTTGAAAAATCAAAAGCACGAAGTGAATACCTTGAATCAACAGCAGCATCAAGAAACTTTTGTATTTCTTCAATATCGTTTGATGTTATTGCTGTGGCAAACTGAAAAAATCCAGCTTCTTCCACAAAAGAGTCATAAAGACTCTGCACAAGACACAACCACATGTAAGAATATATTAGTACTTTCTCGTGAAATAACGGAACAAGAATGAACAATGATCGGAAGACATTAGAAATCCAGAAATTTATTTGTATAAATGATACCTACAACAGTAATAATGGAAGCACCTAAATTGAAAAGTTCAGTCAACAGGGCACCCTTCACATCACGAAGATCAATATGAGTTAAGGATACTATCCAGCATAGATAGACACCCTTTTTCCGTCTTTTCTTGCACTTTGTTGTTCACTTTCATTAAAGTTTAATTTTTCCTATAAAAAAATAATACTTTTAACGCATCATCCTTTAAGACTAATAAACTACTAGAAAAAAGGAATACAAGTAACAGTACAGCTGGCACTTTAAACTTTTTGCACTCCCCATTCTAGACATATGAAACTAATACATGGAAATTGAAGTAGTAGAAGTAAAGATCCAATAGCTCAACCCTTGAATAATACTACTGCCATTACTTTGCTACATGCACAAAAAACTTCTAAAATAAAACCTTTCCCTAGTATTTGGCAAGCAATAATTAACTTCTAGAATAATCCTTTTCAGCAGTATTTATTCCTAAAGGAAATTAGGGATGCCATTGCATGCCACACTACTCACATTGGTTAGATACCAATCCAAACATTTCCCTGCTGCAAAAATTCAGGGAACCTATCAATATTTTGCCATCCACTGTGGACATAAAGTAATTTCAAACTTAAGCGTGAATGGGCATGACGAAAATAGACAAACCAATTACATCCATACATCCTGACAATTCAAGAAAAGGAAAGAAAAAAAGTATAATTTTGACATCAGGTTTTCACTCCACCTACAGTAAATAATCAGAAAGACATGTTGCTCCAACTGGGCATTATAAATCATGAATTTCTAGAGAAGCACAATTACTCCCATCCAGAAGAAAAATAGCAGTAAATTCTAAAATCTAATTGAGAAGAAAGAAAAAGAGCGTACCTCTCTACGAACTTTCAGTTGTTCCTGAATTAGTGGTCGTCCATTAAGATACAACATGTCAAAAGCAAATATGCAGACATCGACCTTAATATCACTCATGGCCACATTTTTACGAGCTCTAGTGCTGAGTACCTGCCATGATAGTTTCTCGTAAAGAAATTTTCTGTCTTAACTCAACATCATCAGTAGTAAATACTATCCCTGGTGTTTAAAAATATATATATATATTTACAAACAAAATAAAATATTAAAAAAGTACTCACACAAGAAGAATATACTTACACACATAATCACATATGCATACTATTCAAAGAAGTGGGGAGGGCAAGAGTAAAACTTTTGGTAGGTATGACGGTAATGGATCTTCCAAAATTTTATGATTTATATTATTATATTAGAAAATGCAATAATATAAATCATACAAATGTTTGAGAACTTTGTGAGACAAGTATAAATCTGGAGTGGAATGTGAAAATAATTTACCTGGAAAGGAAGAATTTTCTGTTTTACACGGTCATAAGCAACCAATTCACAATCCAGAACAAATGATGTTACAGATGACTTCTTTAACCTGAAAGCTGACAGAACGCATTAGCAACTGAAAAGAAAGCACAGTTGGCGTTTTGGATAACATGAAGCTGCAACCGTAGAGCTCTTTCATGATAAAAACTTTTCACAAGTTAACTAGTCAGATACAGACTGGAAAATTGCAAACCACATATCGCCAGGCATTCATTTTATTACACTAACAGATGCCTTGACACCCATTTAGCAAGTCCTATTTTTCAGAAATATAAAATATTTAACTTTATTCAGTGCATTATGTATTATATGACATTAGTTACATTAATAGTGACATAGTAATAGAACATAGATCCCAAAAGCAGTTTGAAAATTTAAACAGTAACCAACCAACTCTTTTACACATCACTTTTTTGTTGGCACACCAAGAATTGCACAACTAATGGAATTATATGGAGATGTTAAAATATGGAACTTTTATTCTAAAGCACCACACTCCCTCAGATATTCTCGCACCTAAATTCAATATGAAATACCATATACAACCAAAGATAGAAGCCTACCTCGACACTGCAACAACAACATCAGGGAACTTTCCAGTGTTTCGTTCAGCATTTCGACTGTATATCTCAACAGAACCATCCTCCATGTAATGTATCTGTAAGGGATGAGCATGTTACGGCACATAATATATCACAGGCAGAACAAAATTACATGTTGGATTTCAACTAGATGGTATAACCTGGGCACGTTCTCCATCATACTTGTATTCACAGGTGTATTCTGTATCCTGAAACTTCTGTACAATCTCAGATACACCTTTAGTTGGCTTTGCTAGCATAGGTCCAACTGGGACACCCAAAGTGAAGCTACATGTCTTCGGAAGATTCCACACACCACCACTTAAAAGGGCAGGGATGATTTTATCGTAATCAGGAAGTAGAGAGTACACTTGCTTAACAATCTTTGCAGCCTGATCAATCAAAATTGTAAAGAACTAAGAACGAGAAAAACAAAAAACCACCAACACAAATTCAGCTCAGCTTGTATGTATTCTCACAAATATCAAGAATAATGGTATAATAGCCAAAGGTCTTTGACACAAAAGATTCTGAACTCCTAGTGCACTGCTAATTCAGTTTTAGATATAAAAAATTCAGTATCCAGAAAATCTGATGGCAGGAAGATTCAGTATAAGTTATAACTCTATCATTTGACCTGACGAACCTAAACACACCTCGTCTATAGGACTCTGAATATGAGAAGGTGGTGTAGAATGTTTTTCGGTATGCACTGCAGCTTGTCCCAATGCAGCTAAGAGAGTCTGCTCTGCCAACCCAATTCGCAACTTTGTCTACAAGAGAAAACCACTTAAACCTTACAATAGGCTAAAAGGAGTTAACAACTGAAATCTAGTATATGATCAAACTGCAACCTGAAGCAAACGGATCAGATATTGAGGTTCACAATCAGTGGCAGCAACAAGAAGTGCCTTGATATGGTTCTTTTTCTTCTCCTGGCTATCCTTCCCAGATTCCTATTAAATTTCAAAAGCAAGGGAAAGTGAATTACAAAATCAGTATCATAGAGAATACAAAATTCAACCCCTCCACAAACTCTTCATATTTCCTGCCCCACCAGTAAATTTAGTGTAAAATGACCTAAGAGAAAACAGTTCACCAGCTAATTACATTACATAGAGTATAATATAATCACCTACAAAAGTAAAAAGAAACTCTCATTCATAAACTAAATGACGAAAAATATGTTATTGTACCTACCAAAACCCCGCCCCCTTTTAGCTTCCATAAGGCATAATTTGAAATAAAATAAAACAAAAAATACAGGCCTTCTAGAAAGAAAAACTGCTTCCAAAGCAAAAGTAGTTTGACAAGGAAAGAAACAAACAAGCATGGGTGTCGAGGCCTTGGAGGCAATTAATCAGCTATACTTACGAAGGACTTTGATCACCACAACATTTGACACTTCCACATTGTTTCGCAATTGTGATAACTTCTCAACAGAATGCATATATAAAACGTAGATATAAAGTCCAAAGTGTTATTGCATAGAGTGGTAAAAGGTTAGAGTACTAGACCCAAAAACAAAAAAATCAATTGAGGAAACAAAATTGTACTTACCAAGTCCAGTTTCCTGTAAGCCAAAAATAAGCATCCAAATCAATGTATCAATGTATTAAAATTTCAGATTTTAAGTTTGGAAATATGAAGATCACCTTAGCAAGTTGACGAAATGTACTGAAAACCTTGGTGACAGTTAACGAATCAGGCTTGCGCATCATAGATTGAGATGAACGGCTTGCTTTTGCAACAAGACCCAAATCTCCCAATTCCTATCAATGTGAACCCCATTTATCATTAGAGGAAAGAAAAGGAAATACAGTCATAAACAAAAAGTTAAACACTGTTGAATAACAAATCCTACATAAATCAGACAAGTTCCAGGAAGATTTGAAAGAAAGAATGCATGTGATGGGACATCAACTAAAATATAGCACTTGAACCATCATAGAACAAAGGACTTACACATCCTCAAAAAATTTCAATGCAACCTCACTCCTCACTCGATAAAGAATGAAATAAATCAACAAAGTCGAGCAGAGCTTTATTAACTTTCTTGTTCTTTCATCCTCTTACATTATATGATGGACTAGATTTTGCATAAACAACAACCACATTAATGATTGATCACACAAAACTCGATACATACTCAATAAAAACCGCACAAAACCCACATGGAAAATACCTTGTATTGTTTCTTAACATGTGCTTCAGTCCTCCCACAAGCCTCTGCTAGCGCCTTGATAATCGAAGCATCCCCAATTCCAAGCTCCAATCCCTCATGCGCCGGCGCAATCCGATTTGCGGCCAGATAAACCACGGGCACCAAATCCTCAGGCGTGGTGTGCATTACAGTCCTCAACATGTTACACACTATATCCGTGATCATAATCCGACCCGTCTCGTTCGCAATCAAATCAAAAGCCAAACAAACAAACGCAAACGGAACCCTCTCGCCCTCGCCCCAATTCGCCATCAATTTCGGGTCAAAGTCACCGGCTTTCTTCTTCAACAGAGCGATTCGGCTCTTCAATTCCGCCGTCCGCTCCGGAGCACCTGCCGCCGCGCACACTTTTTTCGCGGGGGGAACCACTTGGCCGCCATTACTAGAACTTTCTAGAGCTTCTTTGACTTCCTTGGATTCTGGGGCTTGGGTTGGACTGCCATTTTCGGGTTTCAATAGCAATTGGGGGTTTTCAATAGGGTTAGGGTCTATGGTTTTTCGCTTCTTGGGGGGTGAAGCTTGGGGCTTTTTCTTGGCTGCGGCGGCGCGAGCGCCGGACATGAGAGCGTCGAAGGCGGAGGGGCGAGAGGACATGGCGCGAAGATTAGGGTTTTTCGGGGAGAGGGAAATGAGGGTGACAGAGAGAGAAGAGGGTTTGGAGCGGAAGAGAGAAATGGAGGTGCTGAGATGGTGGAGAGAGCGCGGGCGTAAACAATAGCATGAACACAGTGATTGGGAGAGCATCAAATGGAGAAGAATTGGGGGAAAATAGTGGGTGTTCTGGACAAAGGCCTGAGAGAGTGAGACTGAATTTACAAATGGCGGGAAGGATTAAGGTGTTTGATTAACCATCATCAAGATTCAAGAACGATATTTTTTTTTCTTTTTTCTTTTAAATAATTATTTTGTCTAAGCATAAGGGCACTTCCAGCAGTGCCCGAAGGCAAGGGCCGGGGGGCGGTTAAGCCCAAAACGTGATTCCAGCAGGAGGGGTTGGCCTGGGCAAGCTGTGGGGGCCACAAGCCTGGGCTGGCCCAAAGGCAGGGGGAGCCCTTGTGCTGGCCCGAGGGCAGGTGACGTCAGCACTATTTTTGCTGACGTCATCGACGTAAAAAATATTTTAAAAATCTGAAAAAATCCAAAAATTCAGAAATATTTTTAATACATACCTATCAATTTTATTATTATTAATTTCATACATACAACTAAAATTAATCTCATGTAAAAAAATAAAATAAACAAAAAAATGAATAGTGTTTGCCCTTTGCCAGAATCACGAAGCACACATTCTTTTGCTACTATTCACATGAATAGACTGCCCTAGCTCCCCTGCCATGGCAAGGGTTTCACTCAAGTGCCCTAAGAGCAACTCCACTCGCAAGGGTAAGTGGTGCTATTCACGTGAATAGTGGCGACTTTTGCATTGGTAGCTCCACCTCAAAAAGACAAGATAAGGCAATTATTATTTATTTTAATTTATTTTCCTATTTTTTTAAACTTAAACAATTAATTTGAATACGATTTTCGGATAAGATTTTGGGATGCCACGTGTCACTATTCATTAAAAAATTATCATATAACATTTTATATAAGATTTTTGTACACAAAATAGAATTTTTGAGTAGAAAATGTTGGGTGGAAAGTAAAAAATATTGAAAGGAGATGAATTTGTATGAAAATTTGGTGTGGAAAGTGAATGGGTATGGTATGTATTTATATAAATAATTTCCAGAATTTTATTATATTTTTAAAAATATTTTTGCAATTTTTTTCAATTTTTTAAACTCAAAAAATTGCCCAGCCGTCGGATTGTAAAAAAAAGACGATCGGAGGCTTAGGAGCGTGCCATGTGGCAAAGACCCATTGGCCCACGACACGACGCACGCTCGTTTAAATTTTTTTAAATATTGGCGCTTGCATTGCACGCGCCAACGGTAAAAAAATTTCAAAAAGCGCGCTGACGTCAGCTTACCTTCGGGCTTGGGCTAGGGCAAGATCTGCCTGTGGGCTCGCCCGGGCTAGTGGGACCCGCACCTTGCCTGGGCTCGGGCTGCTGCGCTGGAGCGCCTTCCCTCCTTTGGGTTGCCTCCTGCCCGCCTCCCCCCCTTGCGATGGGCTTGCTCTAAGAACAAGATGTTTTGTTTAAACCACCTCCAACGCAAGGGGTTGGGGCAGGCAAAAGGTAGCCCGAGGCCCAAAAACCACCTCCAGCGCGCAAAGTTCAGCCTGGGCAAAGGGTGGGATCCATCAACTCAGGCAAGGCCATGGGCAAGAATTACATAGGTCGTAGTCCCGAAGGTCGTTGACGTCGGCCACGACCCACAAATGCTGTAAACCAAAGGCTATAAGCCACGTGGATTCTCCTGGAGCCTCCGATCCAAAAATCTTATCCAATTCAATAGCTGTCCAATTTTTGGCTTAAAAATTGAAAAAAATCGAAAAATTTGTTTAAAATATCAAAAAATTATGGAAAATTTTTCTATAAATACCTATTACTTTCTACACCAAATCTTCATACAAATTTATCTCCTTCCAATATTTTTCACTTTCCACACCAAATTTTCTACTACAAAATTCCATTGTGCAAAATACAAATGGCCTCTTCCATCAAAGCCGGAGGGTCGTGGACAAACGTTCGAAGCGGTCAAAATCTTGGCGACGAGGTAAATTTTTTTTTAAAGCCGTTTTATTCAATTTAATGTTTTTGTTTAAATTTTATATTTCTTGCATTTCCAATTTCATTTTTTTAATAGATTATTCAAGGCAAAACAAAAAAGAGGAAAATCATTACACATGGCTCCTAAAGTGAACAATGCTCGCAGTCGATTCTAGTGGTGCTTTCCGTGTCGGAAATAATGACACTATTACTTCCTCCAAAGGAAAATACTCCCCCACGTTGTGATCTTGTGGAACCACCTCCGCCAATGATTGAGTCGTCTTTGTATTCAATTGTGTTGGACTATGAGGACCGGGAGTATTTTAATTGTATGATGAGTGAGTAGGTATTTCAATTGTAGGATGAGTGAGATGTGAATTTTATAATAAATATGGACACGTGGCAACCGAAAATCTTATCCAAACATTTTATCCTAAAATTTAGTCCAAAAATTTTATAATAAATAGTGACACGTGACATCCGAAAATCTTATCAAAATTAATGATTTAAGTATTAAAAAAATAGAAAATAAATTAAAGTGAATAGTATTTGCCCTTTGCCCTTCGGGGTGGAAACAAAAAAGGCAAGGGCTGCCACTATTCACATGAATAGTGGCAAGCCTTGCCTTTGCCTTGCTCTTCTCATATGGGGTGGAAGTGCTCTTACAGCTGCTTTTTATTGGGTTCATCTAAAAAAAGTTTTATTCAATTTTTTATATATATTTATTATAGGTCATATGGGTTTCTAAGCAGTCTTCTAGTCTACAACCATTTACAAGGGCACTATTGAAACAATTGATATTTCAATGAGTTTTCTTCAAACATTGTTTGGGAACTCAAAGTATGACAATGGATCTACAAGTGACAGTATTGTTTTCTCTCTTTTATGAGACTTTTTATTGATGCTTTATCACTCTTCTCCGAATATGATTTTTAAGGCATTCTCGAGTGCCGGTTTATAAGCAAAAATATGATGGCATATCCGTAAAAATCACAATAATATGAAGGAAAGTCAAACTCTATCTGATTTTCAGGTTAAAATGTTGCATGCAATTTTCAAAGTTATTGCACACCACCCCCTCTCATACAATAGCTTCACTTTGCATCCAGTGATTCCATTTGTTTCTCGTCGTGGAGCATCCACATTTATATTACAACAACTGGTTTATTTTCTTGTGGTCTAGTAAGTGTGAAAATGTGGGGCAGTTTGTTGCTAATTTGATACCCTGCATATCCTTTTTATTCTTTTCTTGCATAGCCGCACCCGCATGCATTGATCATTCTAGAGGGAAGAAGTGACTTGACTATGTGGTAAGGTGGAATTGTAGGCACTAATACTTTAGATGTTGTGTCATTTTCTTGCGATAGAGGTGACAAAGAGTACTATCTCAACTTCACCTACTCGTTTTAAAATACTGGTTGCTGTGTTCTCAGGTTAGTGGCTTAATTTAATGCAGCAAATTTCATTCATGTTGGCTTCTGATTTAATGATAAACTCATAGAAAAGTGAATGAACATTCAACACGCAAAGATAAAGGTCATACGTCCTGCATCAAGTATTATTTCATTTAAAATGATGTTGAAATTTTTAGAGCATATTTGAAACTGTTTTCGAAATGACTTTTTTTTTTTTACACATAAAACGCTTATGATCCCGTTTGACAGAACAGTTAAAATTTTTTATAGTTCATAAAAACACTTTTTGATATGTCTCCAAGAAAAGTTTTTACAAATTGCTTCATACATAAACGCATCTAAAAAAAGCACTTATGAACAAAATTATTTCATAAAGCAGTTCAGTTCCTGACCATTGCTTCCAAGTACCAAAGTTTTTCTTTTTTATGAAATTTCTTTTCACTTTCCTCCTCCTATTCTCTCCCATCCCTTTCCTTCATCCCCATTTTTCTGTTCCCTCAAAACCACGGCATTATCAACGCCAATAAAATACCAGCTGCAAAATAAATAACAAAAATATCATCATTTTATGACAAAAGTATTGTCATGTGATTTTACCTTCTTTTTTTTCTCTCTCTGAGACGTCATGGTCTTATTAGAGCATCTACAATAAGCTCCCTAAACCACATTCTTATACAAATTTTAAGGAGAAATTGGAAAGATACAACTCCAACCATACTCCCTATCCACCTCCTAAAATATGGAGACTTCTATGAGCTCCTAAATATGAGGAGAGAGAAAGGACTCTTAGTAGTGGCTCACTATAATTTAATGTTACTTTATTTTATGAGTATTTTAAACCTTTAATTAATGCTAACTATTTTTTATTTTATTTTTTTATAATGCTAACTATCTTAAAATTGTTAAAGAAAAAAAAATTAAAGTAGAAAAGTGGGGAAAATAAATGCATAAATAGAAATGTTTTGTTTTTATCAAGGGAAGGGAGGTGTAAAGCTTAGACTAAATTAAATACCATGTGTTGACGGTTCCAATTGATTGATAATAATAGGGCAATGCAATTCAATGCCCTCCGCGCCATGTCTTGGGGATTATTTATTCTTTAATTTGACAGATTTGGACCACATTGTGATAAGCATGAATTAATGTAAGGGTTTAAGAACATTACAAAAATTATTAGGCCAAGTGGATTATTCCAAAATGATAAAACCACAATCATTCTGTCCTGTAGTCTCAGTGCATACGTGCACATAATGGAACATGAGGAGTGCTATTTATATATCACGTATATTCACGTATATTCTATTTATATATATTTTATGTATTTAATGCAAAGTACAAATATTTTCCTTGTACAGAAGATAAAAAGTTTTTGAATATATTAAATATATAGATTTATATGTGAATGGAATACTTTAGAAAAAGGAAGAGCGAAACAGTGGAAACCCCCTTCACTGTTGACATTGGGCTCGTCACCAAGCACAACTCCTTCACCAATTTTCTTCTGAAGCACTTAGAGCATCCATAGTGGGACGGTGTATTTTCAGGGGTGTAAATCCACTTTTACAGCCCCTTTACACCTTCGGGGGTTATAAATGTGGTTTTTGCTACAGTGGAGAAGATTTATTTTCGGTGTGTAAAGCCACTTTTTCTTATTTTTTTCTCACTTTTTTCTCATGTGGGTCCCACCCGCAAGGGATGTAAAAAAAGATGTACATGTGCATCTAAATTTACATCTCATGGTGGTGATGCAAATTTACACTCATTTACACCTCCCCATTGCAAGTGATTCCGATCACAAAATGTGTATATTTAATATACACCTCATTATACACCCTCTCATTGTGAATGCTCTTAGAAGCACTACTTATGGAGATGCATTCAAATACCTAACCAATTTTCGAAGTGATTTAAATCTAAATGTTTCAATTTTATCATCGAAAAAAATTTAAAAATTTAAAAACAATTCATAAAACCTCAGTTAGGATTGGCAGCAACCCAATCCCCTTCCACCGTAGTGTTGTGTCCCATTTTTTTATTTTATTTTTAATACAAACAATATTGGGAAGGAGGAAATTGAACATAAGACTTTGGGTGCAGAGGTAAAAGCTCTTAATCACTTTCTACAAGCTCCCGCGTGCCCCTTTTCATTCTTTTCCATGATATTACATTAATTGAATTGAAGAGCACATTGGAGCAAATATTATTGAAGTAGCAAATAAACCTTTTCAAATTAACACATAGGTCAACAAACTTTAATTTGAAGAGTTTAATTTGCTACTATTGTTGGAGATGCTCTGATATATTGTATCAAAGTCATGTTTCACCACACAATTGGGCCAGACTTCACTCACATCATTCTGCCTTAATTTTTTTTAATGAGTTTATTGAGGGAAATTAGAACATCTTCAAGAGTAGTAGCAAATAAAACTCTTCAAATTGAAGTTTGTTGACCTATGTGGCAATTTGAAAAGCTTTATTTGCTACTTGAATAATTTTTGCTCCAACAGACTCTTCAATTCAATTAATGCAATATAATGGAAAAGAATGAAAAATATGAAAACATGTGAAAAATGTCTATGTATTTATTATATGAAAAGAAAAAATGCATGTTTTTAACATTTTCAAGGTAGGTTTTGTTTTTCCAAAGTAAAATTAAATATTTGAAGAGCCAAAGTCAACTTACCAATCCTGAAGAGAGAGAAAGATGTTGCAGCTTTAATGACTGGGGTTGAAGAGGCTGTTGGAGAGAGTTTTCCTGATGTGGCTCACCTATTTTAGAATTCCAAAACTGTTGAAGTGGCTATTGGAGATGCTCTTACTTTAACAAAACACAAACTGGTATCATATCAATAGTATAGTTTCATAGCTATAGAACATTACAAAATTTCGACCAAAAAAACATTAAAAAAAAGAGTGTTTTACAAGATCTGTGAGAATAAGTTTGTGAAAAGTTATTATTGCCACATAGAGAGAGTAGACCTAGAATACTTTAAAGCAAAATCTAGACTTCAACGCCTTTTGGATTATCAATCTAAAACACACATTCCAACCAGGAAAAAAAAAATGTAGATGCTGAAGAGTTTGAAGGGAGATAGTAAAGTCATCGTAGATTATTTGACAATATTACATTGGTGTCTGTGTCTACTTCCAACTCTTTTAATAATTTTGATGTAGAAACCAAGTTGGGATTTAGAACTAGGGGAAAATTATTGTTGCTTATACTCGATAGTGAGGAAGACATAAATAATTGGAGTTTAATTAATGAACTATAATTAATTAATGATTCTTAACTCATTTGCTTTTTTTTTTTGGTGAAAAAAAAGTTTAGGGGGAAGATTGGCTACTCTTACCACCAGAGCTAGGGCAGACTCATAATTTCGAGCCGAAAAGACTTATGCGCGGCATCCAACTGCCAGCTACTACCAATATGAATTTATGTAGGAAATTATAGATCGTGCACTAACGAAGACTGATGGCAGCGAAACTTGAATACTGATGGCAGCGAAACTTGAATACTGATGAAACTACACACAGTGCAAAGACTTTACCAATTGAACCAACCCTCATTGGCTCTCATTTGTTATATCTCCATAAAAGAAAGAACAAAACTCCATTTACCAGAACCTGAAAATTAACCATTCAAAGTTGAAAAGCAATATCACTCTCACTCTTTCTGAAGTCTGTGAGACGATCCTTGGCTTTCACATGAGGTAAAACCCGTACACAAATATAAAATAAAACAATACAAACAGAGCAAAAGCCAAGCAAAATAATCGAAAAGCAGCAAAAGCCAACGAGAGAGAGAGAGTCCCATTGAAGCATCAGGCGAGTCCAGATCCTCTATCTTTGTTTTTGTGTGTCCCTCTTTGTTTATGCATTACTTTTTTGACATGTGGAATTCCACTTAATAATACTTTAACAAATTAATATTTTTATCTTTTAATACAAATAAAATAATAAAATAATATCACGTGTCATAAAATTAACTCATAGACAGAGAAAGACACACAAAAACATAGACAGAAGATCTGAACCCGCATCAGGCAGCCACTATTTATCTGGTAATAAATTTCGGTTTCCTTTTTGAAGCTTTTTCTCAGACACATAAATAGACAGAGTCGTAAATACAAACACATACTGCACAGTGTGCCATTCTGCAATGCAATAAATGCGGGCGTCCACTTCCTCCGATGCTTCATCAGCTTCATCTCTTTGTTTCACTCTGTCTCTGTTTTTTTGGTCTCATTGTCTCGCCCTCTTAACAAGTTCAAATTTTTTTTGACTGGTTTCAAAGATTCCAACTCTCCAAGTCTCTCAGACTGAATCTCTGATCCGGTTTTCTCCACCATTTTAAAAACACACAAATCTTCGGCGGGTTTCACACTGATCTGAGCAGCAGAGCCGCCATTGAAGCTCCGAGAACTTTGTTTACTAGGTTTTGGTGAGAACCCAGAACCTGAAAAGCTTTCAACTTGCTAGAAAACTGTGGAGCTGAGCTGAAAACGAAGGAAGCAATGGAGGGTAGGATGAAGAAGTACTCACAAGTGAGTCCTGAGAGGGCTAAAGTGTGGACTGAGAAGTCGCCGAAATACCATCAGTATCGCAAAGTCCCTGTGGTTTACTATCTATCTCGAAATCGACAGCTTGAACACCCTCATTTCATGGAGGTTCCTGTAACCTCTCCTCAAGGGCTCTACCTCAGAGGTATTCAAAATTCAGCTAACAAATAGCATCAATTTCTGGGGATTTTCTAGTGGGTATTTTGTTTTTCTGAATTTTGAGGATTATTTGTTTATTTTTTAAAAATTTTGGTGCAGATGTGATTAATAAGCTTAACGCTCTGAGGGGCAGAGGCATGGCTTCCATGTACTCATGGTCTTCTAAGAGGTAAATTTCTACTCCTTTTTCAGAATTTTAGACATGGTCCATTTTTAAGACACTGTTTAAGTGTGGGGTTTGTCTGTCTGAATGAGTGCAGAAGCTATAAGACTGGGTTCGTTTGGCATGATCTCTCTGAAGATGATCTGATTCTTCCGGCCCATGGAAATGAGTACGTCCTCAAAGGTTCTGAGCTCTTTGAAGAATCTAATTCAGGTAAAAGGGGTAGAAGATTCATTTTCTCATTGTTTGGTTGCTAGCAATTGAAGTTAGTATCTAAAATTTTCATATATTTTTTGCACCAGATAATAGAAATTGCTTATTGACCAAAATTTTCCATTCCATGGTAAATAAATTAAACATCCTAAATCTAGATGCTTACGTTTTTCTGGACAGATCGTTTTAGCCCTGTGGCAAATATAAAAATCCAGAACTTGAAACAACTACCAGAGCCAGCATTTTCTAGAAGCCAAGATGATTCTTCATCCTCTTCGAGTTTGAATGGAAAGGAAACAAAGCATTCTCAAGAAGATGAGCTCTCTCCTCCAGTTCAACGTCCTGAAGGCTCTTCCAGTGCGTCTCCAGAGTCTACAGTTGGAAAGAATTCTTCTTTGGGGGGTTCTCTGAGTTTGACAGAGTACAAGGTTTACAAGAGTGACGGTTTAGCTGATGCTTCTACACAGACTGAAGAAAATATGAACAAACCTAAACCTCAAGAAACGTGTACAAGGGGTGTTTCCACTGATGATGGGTCATTAGAACCTGAAAGTAGTTATTACCAAAACAGAGTTCCATGTGAGAAAGAGAACTCTGAGATTTGCAGTGATTCGGTTTCTCCTCCTCCATCTTCCTCTAGTGCATCTTCATCGGGTGGGAAGACTGAAACTCTGGAATCACTTATTAGGGCTGATGCTAGTAAAATTAACAGTTTTAGAATTCTTGAAGAGGAAGACGTTCGAATGACAAACAATCCAAGGCCCAAGGCTACTAATGTACTTATGCAACTCATCTCATGTGGGTCAATATCAGTGAAGGATCACAGTTTTGGTCTTATTCCAACATACAAGCCTAGGTTTTCCCATTCCAAATTTCACTCCCCATTATTCTCCACTAAGGTAATGTTGGGAGAGCTAGACTGCCTATCAGACAATCCAAGGCTAAGGGGTTTGAGATTGGAAGAGAAAGAATATTTTAGTGGGAGCTTGATTGAGACTAAAATGCTCAAGGATGAAGATGGACGCTCAGCTCTAAAACGATCATCTTCATACAATGCTGACAGGTTTGCCTAGTCCCTGAACTTTTCTTTCAGTTCTTTTAGGCACTTTTTGTCTTATGATACAAGTATTTTAGGGTAATCTCTTACCACTTGATAGTAAGGTCAGACCAAAATCAGTCAAAAGCATACTTAAGATGATGATAATGTGAAGTGCAGGGGTGTTTATTTGAAAATTTTCATGTATGCAGTTTCCCTACATGGTTAAACCCAGGGATTCTACCAGAGTTTTAACTTCTTAGCTACCTTGAAGAACTAAAATGTTTCTTCATTCTTAAATCAGATTAATCAGTTATAGAATTTGAATGATGCTTTAAGATAGACCGCCCCTCCTAAGATCCATGAATCTAGGGCCGTTAAACATCTCAAGTCATTTGTGAAGTTGAACAACTTGAGCTTGGGCCCCGTGGATGCTTCTTCATTCCTGGTGACTGCAAGCACATTTTGAAGTCAAAAGTTTGGCAAAAGTTTGGTTGCTTAGCAGACCTAGCTTGATCAAGACCATGGTTAGTTCAATTAGGCTTCTGAACGTCCAAGTTAGGTCAATTTAAGAAGCTGGAAGCCTTGAAGTAACAACACCTGTTACTTCAAGGTATTGTTTCACATAATGTTAAATCATATTGGATATTATTTCTAAAATCTCAATTTGGCTTGGTCTATTGTAGGCTTTGTATTTAATTACTCATTTGGGTTTACTAGGGTAGAAAGGAATTCTTTTCTTTGTCAAATAAGGAATTTAGCTCTGGTAATTTAATAGATGTGTAGTTAGAAATAACTAGGATAATGAGGTAGTTGTCTGACTTTGTTGATAGAGATGCAACGTAGGGTTGTCTTATGAGAAACCAAAGAGTATTGAAAGTGGAACTAGGATGATTTCAAGGCTTGGTTTAGAGAGAATTGGGTTTGGTGTGGGACTCATAATTTTTTGTAATCCTCTATGCTTTAGCAGATTTTCCCCCTTGTCTATGGATATCAGCAAGATTCTGCTGAGTCACATTAAATTTTGTGCTCTCTTATATGTGTGATCCATTTTATCCGATCTTTGTAATGAATGTGCTTCTGCTAAAAGTTAGCAAATCACAAAGCCTAAAACTGTTAGATCAGATGTTAGCATCACAGTGACAGTGAAATAGAGAATTACATCAAATCATGAGAATTTGATTTGATCCCGAACAAGGAATGAAGCAGATTCACTTCATTCTTTTAATAAGAGAAGCAAATTCATTTCTAATGCTATTGAGAGCAAATTCAAGGGGTTACATGTACTAGGTTAGGTCCACCAAATTGCATCTTTGGGACTTTCCCTCAATTTGGATTGCTTTGTAAAGTATTCTGGAGTTTTTTCTATGAAGAATTATGGGGGTACTTATAAGAAAGAATTAGCCTCAGGTTTAATCCAGCAGTTGCAACAAGTATGGTTCAAAAGCTAAACTTATGAACTTGCAGGAGTTGTAGGAAGCCAGATTCAGTAGAGGACAAAGAGGACAAAGAGGAGTCTACCTCAGGACGTTCAAAATGCATCCCAAGATCAATCAAGGCGTCACTCAATAAGCAACCACGAAGTGAATTTATGAGATCACCTATTTCTGATAAACCAAGGAACTCCTCAGATGGAGTTGATGGTGCACAAATCAATACCCACTGTGTATCCAATGGAGCTAGTAAAAGAATCACAGAGCCTTCATCTCTTAAAAAGCAATCAAACAGGTTAGATGCTTTTAGAGAAGAGAAGGAGAAGGTGATCAAAATCGAAGAAAGTTGAGTGTTGACTCCTCCCCATTTTCTCATTGGTCAAATTTATTACTATAATCCTGTTTTTTCTTGTCTTATCAATGTTGGTTGACATTTTGTTTGTTTTCCTCCTAAACAGGCTTGCTTCAGGAGCTCGGGTTATAATCCAATCGAGAGCACCGTTCGATGCTACCGCAGTTGGCAGCTCATAGACAGCAATGCTTAGGGATAAAGTAAATGGCTGATTTTCAGGTCGTTCGAATTTCAAATGATGTAAACTTGTTGGCGGGTTAAGGCAAAAAGAAATTTTTTTGTACATCTGAAAAGTAAAAAGAAAGGAGCAAATAACATAATTTGCAAAGGGGATGATAGGTTAGGTGTGGTCCTGGTGGGTGGACCTACTCCTGAGATATGGAGTTGGATTTTTGGGTCTGGTTGTTCAAATGGGGTTTTTCCTTTTTCTGCCCTGCTTTTATTTCAGAACAGTTCCTCTTGCAGCATGGTGCTGCTCTTAGCACCAAAGATTTATTTTAGGGTTTCAAATTTTTCTGAGGAAAATCCCTTTTGGACGTGGATATTGGGATTCAACATCTCATAGGATTCCCTTGCCCCGTGGTAATGTGGTTGGCCTCAAAGCCCAAAGGTACTTTTGACTGTCATTTCTCAAAGCCAAAAAGGTCCTTTCAAAAGGTCAAAGCAGCTTACTTTGGGGTTTGGTGCATATAATAATGCCATTGTTCCTTCCTCGGGAGTGGTAGATTTCTAAATTACTATTTCTTGGCTATCTCTATAGCCTATGGTTGGTTTCCTTTCCTTTATTGTCTCTCTTCTTTTAGGATAAAGTAGCAAGAGGCAAATGGGGTGGGTTGTAAAAAAAAGATTCAAATCACATGTGAGATGACTTTGATTTGATGCTCAAAATTTTAGTCCTACAAGGATAGAATAGAAGGAGCTGTGCGAATAAATGAGCCGTCTGGTGGGGCTTTTGCTTTGAAAAAATAGTGCATCTGTTTTTCTTGCTTTTTCAGGGCACAGGAAGCTTTGCAGACTGAGAATAATGTTTGTTTAGTATAAATTTTTAAAACACGAAATTTGGGCTTTGCTCAAAGCAAAAAGAAAGACAAGTTGGCCAGAAATGCATTAATAATAAAGTGACTGTGAGGCGTTGGGTGAGTGGTGGTGGAGAGATTTGAGATTGAAGAAGGGGTCGTTTGGTACCGGGGATTGTTATGAACTGGACTAAATATTGGTACTGTATTGGATTGGCTAGACTTGGTGTCACATCTTGGATCGGCTTAGTCGTAGCACGATATTGTCCGCTTTGAGCTCCGCTCTTACAGTTTTGTTTATGGGAACTGAAGAGCAACTTCTCAGTGGGTCATCCATCCTGAGATTGCTCTAATCGAAACTTGCTTAACTTCGGAGTTCCCATGGAATCCGAAGCCAGTGAGCTCCCACAAGGTCACATGCTAGATGGAGGTGAGCATGTACATATAAGGCACATCACCCCATCTCCGTTGGTCGATGTGGGATGTTACACCTGGCATAAACTGGATAACACTTGTGCAGCGTTTGGTGTATGTTTGATTGGACTAGGACTATTTTTGTTGTTGTGAAAAGTAAGTTTTTTAAAATATTTTTTTGACTTTTTCTCTCTCCATCTCTTTCCACGTCTTCCTATATGCATCTCTTCTTCTTCCCCTCTACAACTCTTTCATCTTCTTCTTCTCCATTTTCTCTCCTTTTCTTCTGTCTACTTTTCTTTTATTTTTTTCGAAAATTCTCTCATTCTCTGTTTTTTTCGAAAATTTTCTCTCATCTTCTATGTTTTTTTTTTCTAAAATTTTCTCTCCTTTTCTTTTCTCTTCTCTGTTTTTTTTGAAAAATTTCTCTCATCTCTTCTTCTCCACTTTCTCTGTTTCGTTTTTCGAAAATTTTTTGTTCTCTCCTCTTTCTCTTCTATTCTGTCTTCTCCTTGGGTGGTTGTGGCTGGTGGTCGTGGCTGGTGGTAGTGTCTGGTGGTTGTGGCTGCCGCTTGGTGGGTCGGTGGTTGTGGGGAGATTGGGTGCGGTTGGTTGCTGGTTGCTTGGGTCGGGACTGTTAGTCTCTCGTCTCTAGATGGGTTTCACGAAGAACACCTAAGGAGGTGTTTTTGGTGGGCTTAGTATTAGTTAATCCCACTTAAAATTATAACTGGGTGAAACAAACATGGGATAAAATCTTAGCCAAGTCAGTCCAAGCTTGCATGGTGTAACAAACACGCTCGAAGAGTATTGCGTTGCTTTTCCAATCATTCTTTAGGTCTTTAAATGTCTCAATAAGCAATCACTATCTGCAATGTGGGATGACATGTTGGAACTTGTATTTATGCACTCTCTAAGTAGTCACTAGTTAAAAAAAGGGCCCGTTTCTAATAGTATTTAACCCTACACGTGAGGTTCGGTTTTGATTCCTTCTTCCCCTTACTCTCAATGTGATGGTTGAGCGGTTTCGTTTTTTAATTTCATTTTTACCATAAGTACAAAGTATACTATATACGTTAAATACAAACAAAGAAAGAGTATGATATAGGTGTTACTAGCGAAAATGCTAGACAACCCATTTTTTTCTCCCTAACATAGGTCGTATTCTCATATGGTCACTAATGTATTCCATATATATATATAGTTATTCTCTCATTTGGATGTCCATACTTTATTATCGTGCTGATGCTATTATAAATAAGGAGGAAAGCAGAGAGGGATTGCAGAAAATACGTAGCGTCTGCACGATAATAACGTCCGAATATCCGCATAAGAAAATTTCTGTTATCTATATATATATCTTTTTTCTTCTCGATCTCATTAACCACCAGTAGTTTATCCTTTAGCTACTGTCAAAGTTGACAATGGGTTGTCTTGGACAATAAGTGGGGTTTCCCTTGTATTATTGCTTAGGTCTCTGTCGTCTTTGTTTTTTTTCTTTACACTTGGACTGTTGTTGGCAGGTTCTGTCCATAGACAAGGAGAACTGACAAAAAAAAAGAAACTTCATTGATTTTTTTTTTCTTTCCTTTTCTGGACAAGGAGAATTGGTAGGGTCTTGGGATTGGTTGAAGATCATTCAAGCACTAATTCCTCGCAATGCAATTCTTAATTTTATTTTAATCGGGTTCCATTATGTTGCACTCATCCTTCTTATTTTTATGCTTTGATAATTGAGTAAACAAGAGGTTAATCAGAACATAAAATTCATAGGAAATCAACTAGCTCTTGGTCTAGTGGTATTTCTCTTCTCAACGTTGAAAAAGCTCTAAGTTCAAAATCCCCAACCCCCATCGATTTAAAAAAACATCTCAGAAAAAATTGGAGCATAAAAATTACTACCCTTTTAAATTTGGTAGGTATAGCCAAGGGTAAAATCTAGTAATTACCCTTCAAAAGTATTGAGCTGTCATGGTAAGAAGTGGGCCCACCAAATTAGACAAGTCCGAAAGCAAGATTTGCCTTAGCTGCTGCCTGGGCAAGCTGACATCATGTTGACGTCAGCATGACATCATATTGACGTTAGCGTGACGTCATGCTAACATCAGCATGACATCAGCGGCCAATTTAAATACCAAAAAAATTAAAGTGAAGAAACCATATCCTTGTAATTTTGTCAAGTTGGTAATCAAAACATACTTGAAGTGAAGAAATTAACCAACCATACTAGTAAAATTCACACGGATACAACATAATCCTTCAAAGTTGTAATGCAAAAGTATGGTTTGAAGTTAAGTAATGCCATGACAAGTGTTCTAACGAAAATACAAAAATGATTTGGCACTAATGGCACACTTAAACGCGTGGAAAGACAAGATTAGCGATTAATTAATTTTCGTTTGAGCTTATGGAGGGCTAAGATTGGACCAAGGCATGTGTTGGGGTTGTGTAATGCACTTACAACTAAATAATCGATTTAATTAACACCTAATACACTTGGTTGTATAAATAAATTCATAATTAGAAATAATATATGTAACTAAGTACGTCACTCACAGAGCCCCTACCGCGTTGATGCAACGTATATGCTTTTGGGATCAAAGTACATTCGATTCAACCAAACAAAGAATCAAAGCAGAGATAAAAATAAAATAATTTTATTAGCATCTTTATTTATTTAAAAAAGTAGGACTCTAATTGTAGTTTTCGTGTGGTAGTTTTTGTTTAGCCCCTTATATTTTGAATTGCCTCGTTCCAACCACACGTACATAAACAAATAAAATATTAAACAAAAAAATAAAAAAAATATTTTTCTATATGTACACAAAATCTAAGAAAATATCTTATTTATAAGTTGTTAGAAGACATTACTCGTAAAAAATTTTTCAGTCATTCAAATAAGTTAAGATTGACTATCCCATGTCCAAGTGTCGTTTTGGGGGTGCGCCAGGGGGGAACTTAAATCTCTTATGAAAAAAATATTTTAACGTTCAAAGCACGTAACAAGGCATATATATTTTTTAATTGAGAAAGACGATAGATTGCATTCATAATTTAGGTCTAAAGACCGTTAGACAAAAGGGCTAATACAAATAAACACATAGAGTTAATACAACTACGCAAGCACATTAACCACAAAGAGTACTTGAAATACGAAGGAGTCCACCAACAACAACAAATGCACAAAGCATACCTCTACTCATAACCACACATGACCAAAGAAATTCCACCATAAAAGCCACAAGCCTTGAAAAACTAGGCAAATGCTCCTCAACATACAAAACTACAAATGCAACTACAACCTTTAAACTCTCACAAATACAACCTACAAGTAGAGACTACAACGTGCAACAAACTCAAAAAAAGTTGACACACTTATTACAACTCTAAAAACTGCAATACATAACAAAGAAAAATAAAAGCCGAACTACCACCACATCGTCCCCAAGATAGTCAAGTAATCAATCACCAAAATCCAGTCAAAAGCTGGTAAAAGCCCCAAGGAAGGGAGGGGCGGGGATGAGGGGAGGGTGAAAGGGTGAAAGGAAATAAAGTTGCCTTCATCAACTAGTTTTTATTCTATTTGGTACTTCTTTTTCTAGTGTTGGAGGAGATCACAAGTTCAAATCTTCCCACCCTAATAAATAGAAAAAAAGATAAAAATTGCCCCCTCGTACCTTAAAATTCCTAAAAGAACAAATTATATATCATGCTATTCAATCTCATTTAAGTCTTTATCTTTTGTTTTTGGTCATTCAAATTCATGCTAGTCAAAACTATATATCATGTTACATTTAAGGCTAAGTAGTGAGATTTGAACTGAAACGCACAAAAGAAAATGTTTGTGGCTAGGAGAGGGCTGAAATTAAAAGCCAAGTCTAATAAGGCTAAAAAGGATGATTTTATGGACACCCAAAAATAGTTTCTAGACACCCAAACCTACCAAACACTTGTGAAAGCCTCAAAGCCTTATATTTCTAAGCTCACGGGCTATGAACAAATTAATATATGCTCGGATATATTTAATACTTCAAAATCCATATTCAGTGGCAAGTTTAAGAAAACAAAATCCTCTTAGAATTATGTTTGTCTTTTAACATATATGGCATGAAACCCAGGGCCGGCCCTGGGCATGGCCAAGGGGGCTCAAATTTTTATATATTAGTATATATTAATTGAGGTAGAATGAAAAAAGAGAAAAGAAACCGAAGTAACACAAATTGACCTTGTAAATTAACCCGCGCAATGACAAGATTAGTGGTTAATTAACTCTTGTTTCAGCATATTGATCATCAGACAGATTGGACTAATGCTTGTGTTGGTGTTGCTTAATCAGCTGTATGGCATACACGTTATATATGTTGCATTGGTTACTTTATTATTAGTGACTTTATTTTTCTTTATAATTGTTTTGATATGTGAAAGGAATAACAGAAGTTTAAATATTTAGGAAAAGATGCGTCGGTACAAAAGTATAAAACAAGAAAACCTAGAAAAATTATTATTTAATAATAACAAGTTTTATTATTATTATTGTTAGGATGTGTGAATATATCATGTATATATATATATGGTTAATCGGTGTTATATATTAAATTACTGTATTAATTATTCTACTTAAACGTAATATCTACCATCAGTGTATAAAGAGCTAGCCAGATGTCAGGTCATCCTCCCTTAGTGGAGGAGAATTATTATTGCGGAAGCTGCATGGCAGAGAATGCTTAATTGAACTACAACTAAGAAGAAAGTTTCTCGTTTAATGTAACGTTCCGGACCTAAAAATAAGATAAATAAATTAAAAGAAACTAAAATAATTAAATTGGATAATTTGAATAGTTAAAATTGGAATAAAAGGAATTAAATAAATATAATTGGAATTAAATAAGAATTTAATAAATAAAGGGCAATTTAGTCAACTATATTTTTGGGATGGAATTTGGCGAAACGAGTTGAGCCATTGCGTCCGTCTCGTCGAAACGAGTCCGTTGACGGGCGACACGCCTCGATCCGACAGTTGGATAGTAAAAAGGACATAATGGTCATTACGAAATTTGAATAAAATAATATAAAAAGCCACGTGGGCCAATCAGAAACGATTCCTCTCTCTCTCTCTCTCTCTCTCTCTCTCTCTCTCTCTCTCTCTCTCTCTCTCTCTCTCTCTCTCTCGTTGCCGGTGACACAGGTCACGGCCGGACATGAGACTGGTCGCTAAAGGACCAGCTCCTCGTCCCGGTCATAACCCGCCCAATATCTTCGCCGGAGTCGACGAATCCAGCGGACGGCAACAACTGGTTTTTGCCGGTTTTTGACAGGCGCATTTCCCTGAGTTCCGGGTAGCTTATCTGTCGATCTAGGTATGTTTTCGAACCTATTCTTCGAGCTCTTGATGTTTTTGGGGTGGGTTTCGAGCATTAGAGCCGTTTTGTAGTCGGATATGAAACCCCAGTTTTGGCCGGACTTTGATTCGATTTTTCGGCCAGTTCACTGCCGGTTCTTGGCCGGGTCTGAGCGGTTTTGGACGCCTGGGGTGGAGGTGATCGTGTTGGTATAGGGTTTGTAGCTCGATTCGAAGTTTTGTCGTTCGTCGGATTTACTCAACACACCCACCACGCGCTGCCGGCTCGTGTGGCGGCAGTTATCTATTCCGTTGCAACCCTCGTGTTGTCATGAACGTGTACGTGTGCTCGGATTTCAATTCGGACGTCGTTTGGACCTCGAACCAATGTACGCCTATTATGCGTTGTTTGGGTTCGATGGGTTCGGACCTTTGGATCGACTCCGAATTCACGTATATTGTTCCTTGTATTTTTAGGATCGTATAGGATTTGACGGATCGTGGATCGGAGCCCCGAATGCTCCAGATCATTGACTTAAAGTTTAGGTTAAACCATAACCGTCCGATCGTACGATCGTGAGCGATCCGACCGTCCAATCGAGACCAAACTTTCAGGACACGTTGGTTAGGCCGTGTTGAACTTGTAGGAACTTTGTGATCTAAGTTTGGAGGTCATGGGACCCACGGGTCCTGTAACATCCAGGACCAAATTTTTAAACAAAATAAAATAAAATAAAGGATTGAATAAATTGGGAAATTAAAAGGGAAATAAAAAGGAATAAAATTAATAAAATTGGAATAAAATTGGAATTTAATAATTAGAGGGAAATTTGGTTAACTTTATTTTTGGACGAGAATTTGGTGAAATGAGTTGCGCCATTGCGTCCGGCTCGTCAAAACGAGTTCGTGGATATACGGAATGCCCAATTCTGAGTTGTAATGAACGTGTAACGGTTTAAAGAAAAAATAAATAAATAAATAACGAATTTTCATATTTTTACTGTAGCGGCTACAGTACCGCTACAATAAAATTGCCACAGTGCGTAATGTTTCTTCTTCTTCTCCAGCTCTCCCTTATTTCTTCTCCCTTGACTTGGATTGGCGATTTCTCCCTCCACTGATGTCCATTTCGGGTGATACCAGTCCCAAAATCTTTGTCTCTTCGTCCTCTACCTAGCCTACCCAATTTCCCAGCTCAAAAGCCCACTGATTTTAAACTGGAGTGATTGAAAGTTCGGTGGTTCTCGAAGTTTCCTACGGGTTTTTCGGCAACTCCGGCCACCATTTCCGTAGAGTGAGGTATGGAACTTCATCTACTCTTCGTGCTCTATCCATTTATGTAGGTATTGTAGATCGATTTTGAGGTTTTGTAGTTCGTTCAATATACCCATATTTGGCCGGTTTTCGGGTTGAATTTACGGCCACTTGCCGTTGTCTATGGACGTTCCCATAGTTTAGAAAGTTGCTCCACTCATCGAGTAGTATAGGTAGGTGGAAGGCCAACTCTTGGTTTGGAGTTTGTCCGACTCCGGATTATCGCTTTGGGTACCCAATGTGCTGCCAGTGTGGGTGGCTGTGCAGGGCCCACTTGTAACTGTCAATCTTCATTCCTAAATTATCCCTACGTCGTCATGAGCGCGTAGGTGTGCTCGGATTTCAATTTGGAGTTCGTATGACAGTTTAACGGATTTACGCCTATTGTGCGTTATCTGGGTTCAATGTGTCCAGATCGTCGGATCGGTCTCAATTCTTAGTATGTTGTTCCCCGTATTTTTAGGATCGTGTAGGAGTTGATGGATTATGGATTGGAGCCCCGGATGCTCCGAAACAATGACTTAAAGTTTAATTAAACGAAAACCGTCCAATCGTGCGATCGTGAGAAATGTGACCGTTCGATCGAGACCGAACCTTCGGGACTTGATTAGTTCACTTTGTTAGACGTTTGGGAGCGTTCGTATCCATTTGGAGGTCGTGGGCCCCGTGGGCCCGGTTGACCTATTCGGGAAGTTTGACCAATCGGTTGACCTATTCGGGAAGTTTGACCAATCGGTTGACCGTGAGTCTTCCGAGGTGGTCCCACATGTTGAAAGGAGTGGTTTGACTCTAAATATCTACGGTAAGTGTGCACGCACATTGGCTCTGTCACATGAGGGAGAAAGAGTTGTAGATTCTTGCGAAGAGAAAGACACTAACCAATTTGAAGAAAGGTATACCTCTAAAATCATGCACGCGTTGCTTGGTTGGAAAGCAACATAGAACTTCTTTTCAATATGGATATGCACAAAGAAAACCCAATGTATTAGATGTTTTGTATTCTGATGTTTGTGGTTCTATGACCACTAGTACTCTTGGCGGTGCAAGATATTTTGTTACCTTCATTGACGATCATTTTAGTAAGGTATGGGATTAGGCACATAGAATGAAAGATCAAGTGTATGAAGGTATGGGATTAGGCACATTGTTCTGATTCTTTCAACAATGATTATGTTTATCTTCTCAGCTATGCCATTATGCTGATGAGTTTTTTGAATATATCGTTCATGTATGATTCCATTACTTATGCAATAGTTTTGAAACTCCCTGATATAGAAATGAAGAATTATATGACGATAAATAATACACTAATGTTAGTGCTGATGGAAAATGAAAACTCAACAAAAACTCAACTGTTCTAGCTTGAGGAAAGAAGAAGAGCAACATTTTACATAATACATGCAAGGGTTAGTAATCTGTACGTAAAAGCTCTTGGAGGAGAGATTCACTCGAGCTATAACATACAATGAAGTATTCAAGAAGTTTCATGTTAGTGTTGAATACTAGTAAAAATTTGAAATTATCAATGTTGAATGAAATTTGGTCTCTCCCTCTCTCTCTCCCTGTACTCGAATTTTGCAGTCATATATCATAGTTTCTCGTCAAAATTAACCAAACTGGGCTGATTTCTTGATAAACCAATTGTATTCGGGGAAAATTTTCGACGATTCAGCGTCGATCTCTGTCCGATTGTCGATCCCGACCAAAAACCGAAGGCGCTAGCCGTATGAGAGACTTAACACAAGAATCTTGCTTTCAAGAAAGAAAACGATTACAAGGATGTGACTATGCATATTTTAGCCTAGAAAGAAATTGGGAAATAAAAAGAGTGTGGATTGCGGCATGTATGCACGTGTCCTAATGAGCTGTCTTACAATCACGTGTTGTGCAACACATGCAAAACTCAATCCGATGTTTTGATTGCAAACTTACAATAAACAATATACGACATGTCACATTAAGCCATTGAATTAAGGCTTAATTGGTTCCATGAACATTATTAGCTTGGTCCGACCATCCGATAATATGATTAACTATTTTTAAGTAGAAGCTGATGCCGCCATGTGCCATGCCTTCATGCCATTCGGTGCCAACATGACATATTGAGTGATGCAAAGAAAGCTCTCCAAGTCAAGAAGCATCTAATATCTCTAAGAATATTTCAAGTATTCAAGTAATTTAATTAAGTGACTTGTATGATAAATCGAAGTTTCTTATGCAATGAAATGATCATGTCGTCTATCCATATAACACGTAAATTAGTAACACCACGTACCTGTGTTAAAGTCACACTTACTGAACAATTTTTCCAATTATAATTTTAGGAGTAGGACAAAACATTGATAAAACATATGCCAAAGAATATAGTGGAGGTGTTTTCTTTCTTTGTTAGATCAACTTTAAGCTTCTGGTAGAATCTGCAATTTCAATCTATGAAGATGATGCAAGTTAACGCAGGAAAGTCCTGGTTTCAGGTCAATACCAGTCCGACGATCCGCCAAACGCAGCAGAGGGAGTACCTAAAATAAAAAGAATTTTTTTACCAAAATTATAAATAAATATAATATAAAAAAAGTTAGTACGAGGTAAATAGAGAACTCATAGAGCCTCTTACTTTGTTGGTAATAATTGGGGAGGGAGGGAATTGGATAAGCTAACAGCCGACTAGGGAGAGGAAGTGGGACCTCTGTGATAAAATATAGAGAAGAAGATTACAGACATAGAAAAAAGATTTAATGGGAGTTGACTAAATAAGTGGAATATTGGTGAAAATAAGATTTCTTTACTTTGTTAACTATATATATATATGTTTACTGTTTTAATCCTAATAAATTTGTTCCAAAATAGCTGTAATTGTTTTCTTTTTAAATACAAGAAGTCTTGGTTTACTTTAAACGTAGACTTTGAAACCTCATATAAAAATTTGATTAATTTGTTTTTGTTTTAAAAATATAATGTTTATTAACTTACTAATAACATCCCTTACTTTTTGTACGTATAACGTACCATCTCTTTATTTTCGATCAACTTTTATATCCGCATGACAAAGTTTTTATTTATAATTTGCTCCTTTCTTATATTTTTACAAAAGAGAAAAAGTGCATGATGATTGATATTTTTAGAATGCCGATAACAACTCCCTGAAAGAATACGACTTTGAAACATTGTTGAGCGGCAAACAACTGTTACTCCATCATAATCAATTGTGGCACTCAACTACTATTGCATTGCTTCACTGTAGTATATGAGGGACACCCTTTAGAGTACCCTACGAATTTTTTTTTCAACGATTCAAATTATCTATTTTTTAAAGTCTATATTCATAGATCATCTTTGCAAAAAATTAGACAAATCGAAAACCGTTTCGATATTCAATTGTGTCATACAAAATCAATGAATACAGTGCTTCAATAAAGTACTAAAATTTCAATAACTCAATTGAGTGGTCAAATGGTATCGGATTTAAGCCATTTTTTTGTAGATATGATCTCTGAATGATTATCTAAAAAATAGATGGTTTGGATTAATTGAATACAATGCGGAGTGGGTCCTACAAGGGTGTCCCTCAAATAAGCTTATTTGAAGGATTCCTCAATGGAAGCTCTCTATACATATGAGATCAAAGCCTTCTACTTTTGTTTGGCATTTGAAATCATGGGTTGAGATAGGAGCATGACTAGAAAATAATATATTTGGCACTGTCCAATTAAGAAGTGCTTCTCCGCAAAAATCACCTTTCTCAAGATACTTGATTTCTGGAAATTTGATTGAAGAGTGTTGATTTCTGGGTTGTTGGGGTTTTTTTTTCTCAGGGATTGGGGTGGGGTTCGACTACTTTTTTTTTATTACTAAATAATATAAATGTGAAGTAATTTAAAATAAATAATATAAATGTGAAGTAATATAAAAGTGAAGTAAAATGAATTTAATCCGGAATAAGGGTAAAATAGGAAAGAGAAAGAATAAACAAAAATCAAATTGATTAAAAAGTATATATATAAAAAAGTGTAAGTGGAGAAAATGGGAGTGAGAAAATCAATAGGAAGGGATAGTAGAAAATACATGGCGTCCGCACGGTAATAACGTCGCGATGTCCGCATAAAAGAAGTTATATATATCATCCATGGAATAAGAAAACATATAATATAGGAATAGTATTTGTTATATTGTAATTTAGTCTAGTGGTATTAATTAGTCTTCATTCAAATTAACCTGAACACATGTTGATACTTGTCTGGTCATTTACTTCAAAGAAACACCATTTTAATCTCCTTATTAACACCCATATGTATCATGACAAGTTTTCTTTTGTACTTATTAAGAGGCATTCTTGGTGTTGTTGTTTTGTCGGCTCCGTTAAACTTTAATTAATAACAGCTCCAACGTCAGAAAAAAAAAAAAAAAAAAACCCATCCTGATTCCTTTCACACTTGCGATAAACATGAAACCACATCCGCGATTTTTGTATATATATAAATGTATTTTTATTACACACAATTACACCAACCTCACTATCAAACAAGGGATATGGATGCCCATGGAAACCATCTAGGAGGTCATAACATCAATAACTTTGAGTTACAAGACCTCATAGATTATGCAAACTTTGATCAATTCATTGATCTTATCCGCGGCCAGAACGAAGATCCAGTAGCGAATTTTGATTGTGACCTTATGATCAATGGCTGCTTTGATGATTATAACCTGTTTTGTCCAGCAAGTACTACTCCAGGTGTGGTTTTTGGTTTCAATGATGCCGTTGCATCCGACCCAAGTGCTTCTTTTCTTGCCACATTATCCGACCCAAGTGCTCCTTTGCTTACCACATTACCAAATTTTGTTGGAGAAATGAAGGGTGGGGAAGAAGATCATAATGGCGAGGATTCGTCTGGAACAACGACCACGACCACGAAAAAGAGGCAAAAGGTTGATCGGTCGAGAACCTTGGTCTCGGAGAGAAGGAGGAGGGGGAGGATGAAGGAAAGGCTCTATGCACTGCGGTCCTTGGTTCCGAACATAACTAAGGTACGTACGTGTTGATGGAATTAAAGAGCATCCAACCCAAAACTAGCAAGACTTTACTTCTTCTATGTGTAATGTGAGAAGACTCTCAACATGTGTGACCACCATAGCCTATACATGCACCCCCTTTTTTGCTAGTCCTAAAAAGTTTCATAGAAAGTTTGATCAGGTCTAGTTTCTTTAAAAATTCCAATAACATTGTGTCCGACATATATGTATAATTATATGATACATTCATGATTGCTGTTTAATTTGTTGGAGATATACATATGCACAGATGGATAAGGCCTCCATTGTTGGAGATGCTGTGCTGTATGTACAAGACCTACAAAAGCAGGCAAAGAAGTTGAAAGCTGAGATTGAAAGCCTTGAAGCATCCTTAGCAGGAGCAGATGATCATGAGGGATATCAAGACGGATCAACCGAAAATCCAAGCAAGAATAAAGTTACAAACAACAGCAATTTAGTTTCCAAAGGCATCATTCAAGTAAACATTCAATCAAATTGGATTTCAATTTATGATGACCATGAATTTCTGCAATATTAATTATTGAAACTAGTTCATGCCTTTGCAGATAGATGTGTCTCAAGTGGAGGAAAAAGGTTTTTATGTGAAGGTGGCATGTAACAAGGGAGAAGGAGTAGCCGCGGCACTTTACAAGGCTCTCGAATCCTTTACAAGCTTCAACGTTCAGAATTCTAACTTGAACACAGTTTCGACTGATAGATTTGAGTTAACACTTGCTTTAAATGTATATAATACTTGAACTTTCAATTTGATCTTCTTCTCAACTCTCTCTCTCTCTCTCTCTCTCTCATCAACATTAATTAATTTTTATTTGTCCAAAAACAGGTAAAGGAATGTGAGCAGGACATCATCAACTTGCCAAACTTGAAACTTTGGGTGACTGGGGCTTTTCTGAACCAAGGTTTTGAATTGGCTTCTGGGTTCTCAGCTCAAGGAGCTCTTTCTCATGCATGCATGCAACAAGAACAATTATGCTTGTAGTTAATTAATTTCAAGTATCTTCGACCCCCATCCAAATATGAGTAATTTTATGCCTTTGGATAATTAGTTCTATCTAATTAATTATTTGTTATACATAAAATATGCGTGTAGTCTTTTGAATAACAATAATAATGATTAACGTTGTTGGGTTAGCATAATGGATGATGACAAATGCCAACGCAGAGCTTAATTAATCCCGAAAGCAAGGCCACTTCAAGCATGTGTATATGTGGCATTGTTGTGGCTTCCCATTGATTACCATTCAAACTCAATTTATAAATTCCAATAAAATATTTTTAATTTTAAGAATTTATGCCAAATACTGAATTTTGACTTTATGATTGGTGCTTATGCAAGGCGATCGATTAGTAACCGTGTGATTAAGGATGAAAATATACGTCAATGCACCGATACTATCACCCGATATATCCCTTCTGTCAAGACGACGATGCTTATAGCCTCTATTTCTTCTCTCGTACCCTCGACATTTCCTAATATAGCGGAGATTTCTGCTTTATCCCCAACATTTCCCTTATATCAGCAGAGGAAACCCGGGCCATTAATTTGTGACAACGCCATTATCAATTTATATCATACAAATCAGCAAACGAATTCAAAAGAAAATGACTTTAAAAACATCATTTTGAGATATCAGAAACACGTATAAAATACCACTAGACCAGAACTAGTTATTCTCTTTCGAACCTCAGGCCCCCATCCCATGTCGTCTCTCACTCATTGTGTTTGAGTCAAGCCCATTTGTACCATAACCTCGCTGATATTCTTGGGCTAGTTTAATCAATTTATTTAAAGCCCTTGGCAAGAAAAGTTCGTATACGAATTCTTTTTGGGCCGTTGGTTTGTTGCATTCATTCGTGGTTTCGAAAGAATTAAGCATCTGTTGGGAGTTTCTTCTGCAATTATCAGCAACAGGCAAAAATTCCTATCAATTTTACAAGTTTATCATCCAAATTTGGAAAAGGAAAGGGAAACTATTGTATATAACGGTAAAGCTGAAAGGAAGTTAAACTACAACCAAGAACAAAATTCTGAGTCACACAAAAACAATAAAGTATCACAGAGTCGGATAAATTACAAAACAAAAGAAAATGCTTGGGAGTCAAACATTTCAGACTACTTTTGATACAAAAGCAAGAATTGGTGAACGAGATAATTGGCACACTATAGGCATCTGCTACGCCTATAATATATAGTGAGAGATGCAAGATCGCCCAAACTGACATTTTATCCATCCATGGTAACCATCTACTGCAGCTATGCAAGCTCAATGTCGGATACGGAATGGTTAAAACACCACAATTTGACCGTTTTAGCATAATTCGGCATGACAACCACACTGCAGCAAAGGATTGTGGGTCAGCAAGAATCCAGGGTATCTCATCATGCACAGCTTCTTATGCAACCATAGATGAAGAGTAAACTGTCACACAAGTATGGCCATATATTATCACAAAAAATCTGATGCCGACATTATTGATTAGTTTTCCAAATTTATTTGTTAGTTTCCTGGGTTCCCTAAGTTTTCCAGATTTCAGTAGGATTTCTAGTTTTTCTAGATTTCTAAGTTTCCTATTTTATTTGAATTGGTTTGTTTTCCTGGTCCTGTGTGGATTAGAATTTCTGTTTTAGTAAGAGATTTTTATCCTATTATCTCTAGGGTTTAGTTTGTAATAAATACCTCCCATGTAATTCATTATGGTAGAGTTGATTTATTGGGTTAAAGATTAATTTTCCAGAGATTGGAATTCTAGTGCGAAGCCAAACCCCTTGGTGTGAAGCCCCAGGAGTCATTCCAAACCTATCTGTATTCATTTAATCTTCTGTTTTTCATTGTTTTCGCTTCCGCTAAACTCTCTAAAAATAATTCATCTATATCCTATAACAAATTTGGCACCAAAGCTAGAATTTCGAGTCTCTTTTCAGCACACCGTGTGTTGTATGGCTCCAACTAAGGAGGGTAAGACAGACCAGCCAGAGATGGACTCTAAACGGATTGTTCAAATGCTGGAAACTCTAACAAAGCAATTGACAGATCTGACCACCAGATTTGAAGAACGATCCAGACTTGTTGATCGTCGTTTTGCAGACATAGAAGCATCTATTCAACACGACGAAGAAAGTGTGAAACTTGACGCTCCTTATTTTAATGGTGAGTTAAATCCTAAAGTTTTCCTCGACTGGTTAGCTACCATGGATCGTTATTTTGAGTGGCACGACATGTCAGAAGTCCGAAAGGTTAGACTTGCTAAAATAAAATTGCTGGGTCAAGCTGGATTATTTTGGACCAATGTTGAAACACAACTAGAGAGGGCTGGTGAAGAACCAATTGTCCATTGGGCTGAGATGAAAGAAAGGTTGAAGCAGAAATATGTACCATTCTCCTATCCACAACGCCTGTTGGACCAGTGGCAAACTCTTCGTCAAGGCAACATGCCAGTTATTGAATATATTGGAAAATTTGAAGAATTTATGTTTCGATGTGACGTAAGGGAGGATCGATTGGTAACTCTTTCTCGGTTTAGATCAGGCCTTAGTCCTGAGATTCAAAGAGAATTGATTCTTCATAGAGTGAATACGTTAGAGAGGGCTTTTGAGGTAGTACAAGAATTGGAGCGTTATCTAAAGTCCTCCAATGTAGTCAAGCAAATTGATTCTCAAAAATCTGATTTTCATGTTGGCACATTTGAGACTCCAACATCTAAGGGTTTTACTACGACTAATTTAGTTAAACCTGCCAACGAAAAAGGAGCACTAGTGGATACCCATGGTGGTGGGACGACAAGATGTTATAGATGCCAAGGTTTTGGACACTTTGCTGTCCATTGCCCAACGAAGAAGGGAACAAGAAATATGTGTGCAAGCATTGACAAAAAAGCTGACAATGAAGGCGAACGTGAAGAAATTTATGAGCCTCAACTTGCAGACAAAGATTTAGAAGATGACTTTGGTGAAGCCCCTCACTCGAGGCTAGCAGTGGTAAGGTGTACATTGACTCTACCTAAGAAGGATACCGAAGATTGGCGTAGGACATCCATTTTCCACACTTATATCAAGTCTGACAATAAAAAGTGTAAGGTCATCATAGATAATGGAAGTTGTATCAATGTTGTGTCTACACTGACCATTTCTCATCTTGGCTTGTCACCCGGTAAGCATCTTGAACCATACAGAGTAGCATGGATGGATGATACATCTTCTATTCCTATTACCCAGCGATGTCAAGTTCCTATTGAGTTTTCCTCTTACAAGGACCATGTTTGGTGTGATGTGGTGGCGATGGATGTGAATCATATTCTCTTGGGAAGACCATGGATTTACGATCACAATGTTACCATATTGGGTCGAGAAAATATATGTTCATTCATCCATAAAGGAAAGAACATCACGCTGAAGCCACTTCAACCCAAGCTCGTGAATCAGTTTCCACCAAACAAGGAGGTGCAAAACAAAGAGGACCTGCAGCGCATTAATCGAGACATTTTGGATCGTGATTACAAACTTTATCTCGCCAGAATTGAGCGCTTCTCAGCCAGGGGGAATTGATGCGGACATCATTGATTAGTTTTCCTAAATTATTTGATAGTTTCCTAGGTTCTCTAAGTTTTCCAGATTTCAATAGGATTTCTAGTTTTTCCAGATTTTAATAGAAGTTCTGGTTTTTCCAGATTTCTAAGTTTCCTATTTTATTTGGATTGGTTTGTTTTTTCCTTTTCCTGTGTGGATTAGGATTTATGTTTTAGAAAGAGATTTTCATCCTGTTATCCCTAGGGTTTAGTTTGCTATAAATAACCCCCATGTAATTCATCATTATGGTAGAGTAGAATTATTGAGTTAAAATTTTAATTTTCGAGAGACTGGAATTCTGGTGTGAAGCCAAACAAAACCCCTTGGTGTGAAGCCCTGGAGTGATTCCAGACTTATCTTTATTCGTTTAATTTTCTGTTTTTCATTGTTTCAGCTTCTGCTAAACTCTCTAAATCTATAATTCACCCATATCCTACATCAAAATATATACTGCAATTAAACACAATACTCAGAGACAAACTATATATCATCATCATACATCTCACACAATGTACTTTGCAAGTGAAAGTAAATCCAAAAGTAATTACGTTAACAATTACAACCTATTCACTCAAAGGAAGCTACTTTTTCTTAGTTAATCCTCCTTAACTTACTATTTTATTTTATTTTTCCTTAGATCATCTAATATGAAACTTTAGTTGGGCCGTGAACCTAGTTTTCATAAGTGTATCTGTTTGGCAATAAGGTCTGCTGTAGTTCAAACTGGGTCACCAAACGAGCTCATTTACCATCCTCTATCGTCATGAATGATTCCTTTTCACACAAAATCAAAATAATTTTGTATAGCAAACAATGGAATCTAAATCTGCAGGATCGTAATAATTTCACGTTTTAATAACTCATTTGAGTCATTAGAAAGTCATATATAAGATCCCTGAGTCTGCCTATTGCAAGAAGCACAGGTCTACATGTGCATTTCAATATACATGCACTAAAACGTGAACTTTTATGGTTCACAGAACAGAACAGGAACCTGATACACACATTCGTAACTAAATGTTATGTTCACCTATCCCAGAACACTGAATGATAGGGATATAGTTAAATCAACTTTTCATATAATGTTTAACTATACTGTTTGAACATGATAAGACAATCTAAGACCAAACATCTTTTATATATATATTATCGTCATGTTCCTTTCAAAAATAATAAACACAAGATAATATGGAAGGACATTTTGGATCTGATAGCATATAGGACCAGAAGTGTACCACATCTTGGAAGCCAGATCATCAGAAGTAACATATGATAGTAAGTATGCGTATAAGCTACTGACATTCCAGTGCAAGAGAGGACAAATAAAGACCAAAGAGCATGCCATGGCTCTAAAAAGCTTCCCTCAAGCACCAGCCACCTACAAGTTCAAAGCCATGCCTGAAAAACAGGCAGGACAAAAAAAAATTTGAGAACCATTAATAGCCATTACTGAAATGATGTCATCAAGATTAATACCTGGCTACAGATGAGAAAGCTCATATGTGTTTTGAGGTTGGAATTTATCAATCATCATATGCACCCTGATGTTTATCCATAAAAATCTTAGCCTGCATGCATATCATCCATCATCAGGTTCAAGTTCTAACTTCAGAACATTAACAGATTGCAAGATAAACGCCATCCTAACTATTTGGGATCAATAATCAAATTCTCTATTGGCATCCAGCTTTATCTGATCATCCATTAGATTGACAATAACTTAGCAATCTTGGTCGCTAATGCTAAACATCCATCCTTATGCTTGTGCTTATTAAATTGCATTAGGTGCTTTTACATAAGAAATTTCCTTAATGGAGAAAGTACCTGAACGTAATGGAGCAAACTAAATCTGCCTTTGCAAACTCAGCAAGGATAGAGGTCAAATACTTTAGATCAACAATTTTGACTATGTGAGAAATTCATCTTGACCAACACAGTTTCTCTAGGACATGACCTGCAATGTTGTTCCTTTGGTAATCCAAGCTGTTACTTCCGGTTGATGTTCAAGACAATTAAGAGAACGTAAACTTCCATCCTCCAGTTGCACACCATACACAAATGGGAGTCTAAGGGTAATGAAACTCTCTGGAGGTAAAACCACTTGGCATCCAAGGGTGAACTGCAACTTCTGCTCACGTTCTGGGACTGATGGAGGTAGACATGATGCCTACAAGTAAAAAGATTGTGATAACATAAGGAAAACCAAGATTTAAGTTACGAAGAAAGATGTAATAAACATAATTAGACTGAACAAAAGTGCAAAAAATGTCTATGCCTACGATATATTTTGTAAAAATAATAACACCAATAATGAACAAGTGCATGTTACAAGCACGTCAAAACACAGTAAAAACAACTGAAGGATTTGCTATTCTGACACACAACCCAGTTAAGAAAAACTAGCAAACTGATTTATTAACCTTCAGACGATTCTAATTCTTTGGCTGTCAAGTTGTATAATAAAATATACCACTAAGTACAGTAGGTAATATTGTAAAGGTTATGCATACTTGAGGAGGGAGATACACATACCTCAAATTGTATAACTGGGCAAGTAGCTAATATCACTGGAAAGGGGGGTGTGACCTACAAGCAGAATCTACAGTGAGCATCGATAAGTGGGAAAAACATTAGCATGAAATTAAACCTGCTTAATCATATTCCAGATTTTAAGAAAAAGATATTGCATATTTCAAACACAAATAACAGAAAGAAGCTGGTAGATATGGTCAATTCATAGTAACAAGCACAATGACTAAAACAAGCTACTTGTAAACTAATCCATATAATGCAAAGAGAGAAAATGGCTTCTAAGCAACGTCCCATACCACAAAAATCCTTTGAAGTTGTGATATTGTGCCAGCAAACTTAGTCTTCGGTGGATTTTGCTTATCCCTAGAGTGCCTGCAGTGTGGGCAGTTCATATAGATTGGTAAATTTCTATTCAACATGGAGAAAGCACTTCCACCATCATCAAGACTAATAGACTGAAAGCTCCCTTCAAGACGCTTGGAAAAATTTGGGAGTGCAGATGCACTAAAAGATGTTTGATTCTGCTCCTTCCCAGGTCCTGAGAACTGTATTAGCCCATCGAAATTCAGATTACCATTAGTTACTATCTCTTTTGACTTATTTACACGTCTCTCCTTATTTGCAGCAGTAACAGTCATCCTATTTGAATTTCGATGAACTTTAGCATGGAAACCATTCCTATTGATTTTGAAAGACTCCGGCAAACTATGTTCCGAGTTTTCCAGAGACTCTTCAGGCAATTGATACGAGGATCCAAGCTCACTAAGATGCTCAGGATTTAATAGAAAACGGTGGCCATGGGGGCACTCATGCTCGAATCCAACATACACTACTACATGTTTTAAAGAAGGGTTCACTTTGAGCCTTTCACTGCCATTCAGGTTCACAGGAACTACGTTACTACCTATTCGTAGATAGGGGTCACCATTTGTGCTGCTAATCCTGCTAAACTTCTCTTGAACAGATACAACATCTTCAGACTTCCGAGGTTCTTTATCACTAGTCCTTTCTACAATCTGATCCCTTGTCCTAGTTTTGTTGATACTATTATCTAAACCAGATGAAGTTTTTCTCTGCTGGATAGGAGGAAATCCTGAATCTGCACCTGCTGTTCCAGCGACGACCTCAGAAAAGGCTTTTCTCATAGTAAAGTTGGGAAGACCTTTACCGAAACTGATTTTATTATCATCAGACACTATGTCTTCTGCAGGCTTTCTACGACTTCCAACTCCAGATTTTAAATCCCCTGTGTACAACTGTATATCAGCTTTAGATTCAAACTTCAGGTTTGTATCTGACCTGTCTACAGAACCTTGATGCACTGCACTGACAGGTAAGTCGTTTGGGCTTTTCTGTTTTTCCAAAAATATTGTCCATTTTAAAAGAAACTTCTGAGAGGAAGAGAACCCACTTTGAAGCAAACCCTTAGAAGGTTCATAGTACTTTGCACCGCCAATGCGAATCAAACTCCATGAGGAAGGTTGAATTGGCCCTGTATTATTTACTTCAGGTAATTGAAGTGTGGGAAGGTGCTTGTCACAGTCTTGAAAGCAATTGAAAGTAATGTTTGCTGATTCAAAGTCAAAAGGATCAGATCGTAGTCTTCGTGATCGACCACAAGAACATGCATGAAGGAACACATATCCACTGGAATGTTGCTTCACGGGAGCCCCTGAACGCGACTCACTAGTCTCAACCTCATGTCTCTGGTGCATACATGGTTTTCCAGTCAAACTAATGGCATCACACAGTTGTCTTCCAGATTTCCAGATGGATGTGCATTCATCCTCCAGCTTTTTTGCAAAACGTTGCACTGCATGTCCTTTTACCATTGAGTGGAAAGCATGCAAAGCCTTCTCTAGATGGGCTTCATGCTGTGAAGTTGCGTAACAGGCAGGCAAGTCTTTCAGATAAACCTCTTTAGCAGCTGGAAGGGTCCTTTCACACCACAAAGTTGAAAATTTTGTGTTCAGCTTTTTACCACTTTCCAACCAAGATACTGCTAAATCTAGGGGATCCAAACCTTTCGAAGAAATTCCTTCAACAATCTGAGGAACAGTGTTTCTTAGCCGAGGTTTTCTTTTGCTAAATTCAGTTTCATCTATGCAACCACCTTTTGCAGAAAGAACTCCATGAAGAATTTGTTGACTGGAAGATAACCAAATTTGGAAATTTGGAAGTTCAGGGGTAGAAAACGTCTTTCCAGAAGTAGCTGATGCAGCTGATGCAGCAGCGACAGCTGCAGCAACAGCAGCCATACCAACACCACCACTACTGGAATTACTTACCAGTCCTCCCCTCCCTCTTAGAATATCAGATTGCCTGACAATGAACTCCTTCACTGATATGATATCCTCTTTGCTTGCACTCTGACCATGACTTTCAAGCAGAAGAGAATCTGAGGTTCCCTTTCCATTCAAAACATCTTCCACAAGTCCGGTGGCAAATTCAAGAGATTCACCCCTCTGATTAGTACACCTATCTAACAACAGAACAGCCCTTGATGCATCAAGTGAGAATAAAGGTGCAGAACTTGAAGCCCCCCCGCTTCTTGACCCTGGATGACTTGTTTCAGAACCTGAGAGTGTTCTACATTTCTTAATTAAGAAACGAATCTGTGCTTCAAGTGATGACTGCAGTTTCTTCCTAAAACTACCCTCAGATTTACTCACAGGGCGTGCAAGCACAACCACTGAACCAGAACCTTTAACAGGTAAGCTTGGCCTTGCTAAACTGCCCAAAGTAGAAGATTGATTATATGAGGATGTATCTGACGACTCCTCCACATTAGAACTGGGATTTGGCACATCAGAGAAATCATCAATAAAAACAAACAGTGTGACTGGGGTACACTGTCCTGGAAACAAAGAAGTGTAGGAACCTAAACCTGACATTAGTGAAATGGAAGAAGCATGGCGATTCAAGATGCTACTACTTCTACCTTGAGAAGAATTGTTAGTGGAGGTTGTGGATGTGGTACGCCGCCCAGATGATAATGATGAAGGTGGCCTGGATGGTGTTGGCTGCAAAGTTTGGGATCTCACAAATGGAGCCAAAGCATGCTTGGCAGCTTGTAACACTCGAAAATTTTTCAGGAGTTGAGATTCAAACCGCGACCCTTCCAGAATATATATGATTACATGGCAAACCTGCATTCCTCATTGGGTTAATGACAGTATTATTCAGACATTCATAACCCCGTGCATGAAAACTTCAAAAGTTTATTCTGAAAGTTGTAACTACTCAGAAAGAGAAAAAGGTAAAACAAAATGGTCATACACTGAGTACAGGTAAGTTCTTGTACTAGTACCAGAAACAAAACAATGCATAGGGGAAATTCTACCTCTATGAAATTTGCACTAATTTTTTTCACGAACTTTCTACGTTTAAGCATGGCTTATGAGTTATAACCGAATCCAGAAGTCTAAACCCTATACAGAGTTTGTATTTTGTACACATGGGTCCATAACAAAAATGTTAAAATTTTTTTTACAGAAAGATACAAACAAGGACCATTTCGGCTCAATTTTGCATTAAATTAGTACATATCAAAATCGCAATATATGCAACTAAAAATACGAGAGAGAAAAAAAGAGCAAGAGAAGAACAACTTACAGAGAACATGAACAACAGCCCCTGAAGGTCCCCAAAGTCGTGCTCTTCTACCGGTGAGTCAAAACCCGACCTGGACTCCGAGAACCCATCGTCCATGGCGGGGCAGCAAGTGGAGCAGAACTGCAAAAACAGAATGCCCTTTTGCTGTTCATGGAAGTAACTGATTCTTCGCCACCTGAACCAGTCCCTGAGCTCCTCTTTCTCAAGAGAGAGGCTTTTATCAAGATTGCCCGACCCGAACACATTGAAGTCGAGGATCCGGTTGATGAGTTGGGCCGAGTCGTCGGGGCTCCGCCCGATGAAGCCCACGACAACCACGCCGTCGGAGGAAGGAGGGTCTGAGGAGGAGGGTACCGGAAGGGTTTGGGAGGGTGAATAGGAAGTGGGTGTGAATGTGGTGGGTGAAGGAGGTGGGCGGACTAGGACCCGCATGGATGATGGGTTCGGGTTCGGGTTGGGAGTGTCCATGGGTGCAAGTTGGAAGGTCCTGTTGGGAGTCTGCTTATTTGGTTTGGCTTCTTTGGACTTCCATTGACAGAGAGAGAGAGATGGTTTCTAGGTTTGGGATTTCTGGGTTGTATACATACCCAAATACCCGTTGCAGCTATTTTAATTTATCAATTCGTCTAGTGTTGATCGAAATTTAATTTCGAAAATTTCTACTAACTAGATATAACATTTGACAAAGTTGGAGTTGGAAGTTCGATTCGTGTTGATCTAATTCGTCATTTAATTGATCAATTTTTAGAGTGCTAGACCTATAATAAAGCTTTGAGACATTTTTTGATTCATACAACATAAACTTCTTGTTTTGGCCATACTGATTATTTTGAAATTTTTTAAAGCTCATCCTGTTTGGAAAGAGATAAAAAGAAAATTACTTATTGTGAAAAATTATTGTGAGAGAAAGCAATTAGAGAAAACAGCTAATTAGGTACTTTTATTTTTTTATTATGTGGGAATCAAATTTGAGGACGTGCTAGGTGCACCTCTTTTCTCCAGTTTTTCTGGGTGTCCTTTTGTTTGTCATATTGACCGTTACTGAAAGTAATGAAGATTTTTCTTTTGATCAAAAAATTTGAGGACGCGCTTGACTTTAATGAAACTTTCATAATTCCAAAAATACCCGCATCTAATTCCACGCGCGCTCTTCTGCTTGCTCGTTTTCAGTCTTCACACCCTCTCTTCCCAAAGCTCTTCTCTTCCATTTGTTCTTCTTTTTTTGTTGTTGGATCATTTGAAGTAAAGCAACAAGACTCATGTAAGATACATATTAGGTTTATTTATTCTCAATTTCATTATTCCCTTTCGCTTTAATTTCTAGGGTTTTAATTGCTGCTTTGTGATGAATTTTGTGTTTATATCTGTGTTTGTATTGTTAAGCCAAAATTGAAATTACTCTATGTTTTTCTTTTTTGCTTTTACTACCCACCTTGTGTTTGGTGTTTGGGATTAAGTAAGGGTTTGGGTTTTAGGGAAAAGAATGTTGTTGTATATCGCTTGGCAAGTTGGAATTTTTAGTCTGGCTTTGGGGGTTAGTCATTTTGATGAGCCTCCAGTTTGGCTTAGTTCTTTTCTGATAGAAGATTTGATGGGGTTGCTACTTTTCGGATGATTAGTGTGGCTCAGTTGTTGTTTTTCTTGGGTTTTATAATCTCTCTTTGGTAAAAAAATATATATATATATATATATATATATATATATATATATATATATATATATATATATATGAATAATTCAGAGTTCCTCATTGTTCTAAAGTAAATTGGAGATCAGAAAACTCATTCGAGCATATGAATTTTAGATTATTTTTGTTCTACTCCAATATGCAAAAGGTCAAAATTCATCACAAATATAGAAGCACGAGTACTCTTAAATACGTATATAGATCCAATAGGCAGAAACATGCTTTTCCCATTTTATTCTTCTTTAGTTTCTGAGTCTCATGCTTCTGCATGGTTGATATATTTGTACAATTGAAGGTCAACTCTCCTATATTGATATGACCTTTTTTCATATGCCTGTCAACTTATGTACTGATATATGTTATACAAATTGTTTACAAAGATTATAATAATTTCGTTCAAACTACTGGAGGATAGGGGAAAAAATCGAAGAGTAACTTGGCATGTTTCCCGTGTCTGCAAAGTCAAGGTATCATAAGAACAGCACCCATCAGATGGTTGGGCCTATTAAGATACATTACGTCAAAGGCAATGGATTGACCAAAAAAAGGTAAAGGAAAATGCTAAAGAGACCAACTTTGGATACCAACGTGTGTACTAACTCTCTAATAGAGCGTGGGACCCGTTGTATTGATGGGCTCACTGGCGGATCTGTTAAGGTGCAAGGAGCTGCACCTCCCCTCGCCAGAAAAATCATTTTAGATGCTTCAAATTGCCCATTTGCTCAGCTGGTGTATATATTACCTTATTTCCATTTTCAACATTTAAGTAAATATCTTTGTCATTTTACTTTAATTTATTTTTATATTACTCAATTTACTTAAGTTTACAATGTAAATAAGGAAGTACCCCCCATTTGGATTCAAATAAAAATACTAGAAAATCAAATTCCCACCAAATCAAAATACTTAATCAATATTTTTACATGGCTTAATATCACAAAACGTCCCTAAGGTTTACGAAACTATCAGATGGCATCCGTACATAAAACAATTTTTCATGTATGATATGAATGTATGAAGAATCTAGGTAAAAAACCTTAGATGTTCAATCCACAAAAAGTTTTTAGCATTTCCAAATTGCACCTCTGCTAAAAAATTTCTGGGTCCGCCAGTTCATGGGCTCCACCTCTATTAGAGAGTTGATATCCAAGTTGGTATCCAAAGTTAGTCTCCCTAGCATGACCCAAAGGTAAAAGGCAATGGCTTCCTTCGTGGTTGTTTGACCAAATCTTTGACCACAATCAGTTATCACCAAAAGTAAAAATCTAGCTAATGAGCTTCTAATTAAGCTCGTTTTATAATGCTTAATTTGTTTGTTTTAGCGAAACAGTAGAGATTCAATTGAAATTAGGGCAAAAATCCAGAATTCATCAATAAGAACACAACCCCAAAAGGAGGTTCTTGCAATACATAAACTGTAAAATCATAACCAACTATGCACAAGTAGTACAAGACAGTGAGAACAAATATATATCTTGAATCCTAGCTCATATGAAGTTACAGATGAGAAGGACCCAAATCTTTGCAATAACTAGTGCTTCATGAAGATGAAGACATAAAACAATCTCTCAAACATCATGGACATGAAACAGCTAAAAAGTGGAGTGCTTAATTTGTTAATTATTTTTCATGGGCTAATTGTAATAATAATGCTTAATTTGTGATTCCCCTGACCCCAGCCCTACAGTAAAAATAACTAGACCTAGGTGACCTTCCCGTTTCATTGAAATCTTTCTTCCAACTAAAGGGTAGGTTTGAGAAGGCAACTTTTTTTTTTTTCGAGAACCTTGACGGAACAAGAGAAACTTTATTGATAAAACGAAAAATTACAATGGGGGACAACACTCCTAATCCCGACTCAACAAATCACATAATAGAGCGTGAATAAGATCAGGGGGCACCTCAAACCAAATAAAGCTTTCCACATTATGCAGACCAAATCGAGCAAGTCGGTGTGCAACACCATTTGCCTCTCTATGAGTAAATTGAAAAGGAGAGCCATGAATAAGAGAGGCATAAGGGGTAGATAATAAGTGAGTAATTGAGACTGCGAATCTGTGCTGTACGTGCTATCACTATTTTCAGGCAGGACTTCTCAGTCTCCTTTCTTGCCATGGTCACAGCTCTGCTGTTGATCAAGTCTTTGCATTGGTTGGCTCAGAAGAGGGTTGAATACATTGAGACTACCCCATCTGTGCCCATGCTGTCTCATGTTCGGATTGTCTCCTTTTTGGGGTTCTTGCTTGTTGTAGATAGTCTCTTTTTGTACAGTTCAATTAGCAATTTGATAAAGACACAAAAGGCTTCGGTTTCCCTCTTCTTTTCATTTGAGCAAGTGATCCATCCTAATGCTTCTTATTTCTGATTCTTTTTATTCACGTTTAGAACACACTAGTCATTATTTGATTTAATTGAAAACATTAGGCATCTTTTTATATAATAGTTGATATCGCATTTGACTTCAGTATTTTGAAAATGGCTGGAGCAACTCTACTATGTAAGGATATTAGTTTCTTCTTATGCTTACAGTTTTAACTTAGGCTTGGAAGTATCCAGTAATCTCGTTGCATAAGGTGGTTGGTAGGGTGACTGATATGGTGGTGGGTTGAACAAACTATGTATGTCCCAGTAATGATGGGCAATAGGTGAGAATTAAGAGTTGTGATTGGATATTAACATTTGTGTACTGTTGAGTTGTCTCATTCATGATTTATTTCCATTGCAAATCATATGGATAAGTAATTGTATATTAGTTATTGAAAAAAGATTTTGATATACTTATCAATTTATACACTCTTCAGTGTTTCTCATTTTAAAATGTTTATCATTTTGTATCTCAGGTACATGATACTAGCGACAACAACGGTGTCAACATTTGTGAAATATGTTTTCTATGTTAGTGACATGCTTATGGAGGGACAATGGGAGAAGAAGCCTGTCTACACATTTTACTTGGAACTCATTCGGGACTTGCTCCACTTATCCATGTATCTGTGCTTCTTTCTTGTGATTTTCATGTGAGTATCTTGTTTATCTTGAGTTTTACATAAGCCACTTATGTACACAATTTTTTTACAAAGTATAACACATATAAGTTGCTTATGCACCACCTTGAGGGCAGTTAGAATACAAATTAATATTGGCCCACTTCATGGTAGCTTAAACTTTTCAGAATGTGTTTCTCTCAATCTGTGTTGAATTCATCATGTTTGGTTCGCTAGTGGCGGAAAGTGACCCACATGTGAAACAAAATGTTAGAATATGAGACACAAGTGGGCCCACATCCTACAGATTTTAAGTTTTAAGCTTGTCAGAATTGTGGTAATCAACATATTTTGCTTGTTGACTTGCATAAGTTTAAGTTCTGTTTTTATTGACATGAGTTTTGTCCCATCCCAGGTACTATGGTGTGCCATTACACTTAATACGTGAGCTCTATGAAACATTTAGGAACTTTAAGATTCGCATTGCTGATTACATTCGTTATCGAAAGCTCACTTCGAACATGAATGATCGATTCCCAGATGCTACGCCTGAAGAGCTTAATGCGTAAGTGTAAAGTCTCTTATTAGAATTTAAGTGTTCTATTTTATGATAACTTCTAATTCTGCATGTTAGAGTCTTAGTTCTTTATGATGGATATGCAGAAGTGACGCAACTTGCATAATTTGCCTTGAAGAGATGACAGCAGCCAAGAAACTATTATGTGGACACCTTTTTCATGTGCCTTGCCTGCGTTCATGGTTAGAGCGGCAGCATACCTGTCCTACTTGCAGAGCTATAGTTGTACCTCCTGAAAATGGGGCAGTTACAGCTGGAGGACATAGAGGATCACGGTCTGATGCTCATCAACAAGGTAAACTTCCGAGGTTTGCAGTTTGTATGTAGCTTTTAGTTGCTGTGTGACAACCGTAAGGTCTGATATTTGGTGTTAGGGATCTTTCAGAACTTTGTAGCTTTTAAACATACATGAAAGATCATGGTAGTTTTTAGTGCTGGTGGTTTCATGTTTCATGGTCGCACTTTTGTCAAATGGGACTTTTAGTAAGACATGGTGTTTCATTCTTCATTATAAAATTTTGGTGAGGTGACTGATTTTAATTGGGAACAGGGACAGGCACAACAGCTCAAGGTGGTGGAGTTGCTGGTGATAATCTGAGTCAACATGAAGCCAGACTCCGAGCTGCTGCTGCTGCTGCATCGATATATGAGAAATCTCATGTATATCCATCTGCAAACAGACTAGTATGGTATGGCACCTTTATCCTAGTGAACTATTTGCATTTTTTAATTGTTGAGTGCTCATATTTGTCCCTTTGGCATTTTAGTTTGTTCGTAGGTTTTAGGTATTTGCATGCCTGTTCAAGTGTGCATGTGTATGTACTTTGGATATGTGGCACTGCATAGAATGCTGCAAAGCAGACCCTTACAGAATGTCCTGTTGTATGCAGGTCTCCTGGATATGTGGCACCTCCTCAGGTTCAAAGACAAATGGCCGACTCTGCTACTACTGAATCTAGTGGAGTATTGCACCCACAGCTTACAACCCCCTGGTGGACCTTCAAACTTGTCCTCCCCTCAATTTCCACATTACATGTTTGTCCCAATTGAGGTTCCTGGAGCCAATGTGGCCTATGGGGAGAGGTTGGGTGGCGATCCGAATATAACAGCTTCTCAACTAGAGGCCCAGAAAAAATTTCTCCAACACCAGATCGAGGTACTATTGATTGTTTGTTGTGAAACATAATTTGAAGAGAAGATAATCGCTTATGCTGTGATCTTGTGGTAGCTGCCCGCATTTTTTTTTCGTGCTTTGCTTCTGAATAACTACTTTTCATCTACAGATCCTGCAGAATCAGCTCCAAACTTTACAGAAGCCAAAACCGAAGGAAAGCATGGACACGGGGCCATCAGCATCTTCAGATGGCAAAGGAAAGAATGTTGAATCTTCGTCCTCATCTGTTTCCGATTGTGGACGTCATGTGGAGCTTGAAGAGATTGATTCATAGGCATCGCTAACTTTATGTATATTCTAAGACACAATATGTTATATTTGGATACAAGGGATGAGAAACATAGGTAGGGATAATAACTGGAGTTTGAGCGATATTGTATAAGTTACTCTTTCTTTCGTGAACATTAACAATGCTAAAATTTGATTATGAAAAGCGATGCGCTAATTCAGCTCGGGAGGGCGTATCTAATTTCTAATCTAAACAGAGCAGACGGAGGAACGTCTTTCTAGTGAGTCAGTGACAAACCATTTCTGATAAAGAACCATAAATCAAACTGTGTCAGGAAATAGGTGTGCTCTAAAACACTGAAAAAAGAACCGTAAATCAAACTAATATATGATTCCCTATAGTCCCCATTTCTTAACTCTTGGAGTATGCATTCACTCATGTGTGGATAATTTTGTTGTGACGTCACCTAGTCACGTTGTGTTACTAATTCGCACATGTTATAAGAGGTGCGACAGTTAAATTGGAAGTCAAGGTGTGGCATATGAATCACATATGAATCACATAAGACCAAGAAGCAAGAGCCGGCGTTTGACCTAGATGTTGATCACACAGCGCCATTGGGCCAAAGTGGTGGGGCGGGGTGTGTTCTTTTGGGTGATTACCTACCCGGCCTGCATCATTGACCTTGTTTGTCTTTGATCCCAAATTCATAAGGGTGAAACTATAGTGAGGGGCTTTAAAGTGAGGGGCTTGATGAGGGGTTTCAATCTCACCATCAACAAAGCATTGGGGGGTGCATCAATGGTGGGATTGAAACCCCTCATCAAGCCCTCACTTTAAAGCCCCTCACTATAGAAGCTCACAATTCATAAGAATTCATTGAGCTTTATCTTTATCTTACCACATGTGATATGATGATCGTGAATGGTAAAAAGATTAGAGAGGCTCCCTAAAACCAAACTGTTTGGTTTTGGTTGTTGCTCAAATTTCGTTATCAGGTACTATAATATTTTATCCATAAAGCACCAGAAATAGAAAAGTAGAAGCAAAGTAAATCGTGCAAGGTACTAGGATAATTAAATCAATTGATTGTTACTGGTTTCCTAAAAGTGTCACGTAACGTACCGTAATGGAGTCTCAACTCAAGCATTAAAATACAGTTAACATTAATTAATTAATTAATTAATTAATTAATTCATATTTAGAATAAAGTAAATGAAGAGGAACACCAAAACGTACCACTTGTCCAGGATGTTGGAATTCTGCTGGTGAGGTATGAATTAACTGCTACCGTTGATCACATTGGATCGATGGAGACTGGGGGGAATGAATTCAATATATATATGTATATATATATATGATATATATCTAGAATGGCTGCAGCCTATATATATATTTGAGCTGATAAACGTCAAAAAGTCTGGCTTATTAATTGATGATGATTATAATCCAAGATTAATTAGTTGTTAATGTAATGATTATTATAATATCCAAGATTAATTGATGATCAGTGGAAAATTCATTCATGGATATGTGACTGGAATGAATGAGAATAACAAGGAAGGTTAGGGTTAGGGAGTGAGAAAGGAAAAGCGATAAGTAGCATTCATGGAATATGGTAGCTAGGTAACTCTCACTGAACATGTTAATACCAATAAAGAAACTAGCCAAGACCAAACTAGCTTAGCAATGACTGTCAAATGCTTTAGGGTACCTTCACCAGCAAATTTTCGATTACGTCTAAATTGGTAGTTGCCTCCTGTTTATATATATATATATATAGGTGGCATGGCATTATGGCATATGCACCTCCTGAACTCATCTGAACTACATCAGCTAGCGTTGCTTGGCTAGTCATAGAAAAAAGATCAAGTACCATAGCTAGCTAGAAGAGAAAGAATCATGTTGGCCATGAAGATTTTAATTCGCTTGCAACTTTTAGGCTTGACGTTATTGTGTGTTGGCATCTTCCATTGCCAAGCTTGGCCTCGTTACACTTTTGTGGTAATTAGTATAGTATTATATCATCCTAATTATTAATTGATTATGTAACTCCTCTGATATTTTATATTGGTGTGTGTGTGTATGTATAAATTGCATGCATGCATGGTTATGTGTATATGATCATGTTGATTGATTCAGAGCTTGAAATATAAAAAAAAAAAACTGATGAAGGATATTCTGGTTGGATATCTTTGTAAACATTTGTAGGTGGAAGAAACTCCATACAGAAGACTATGTAGCACAAAGAACATATTGACTGTAAACGGCCAGTTTCCTGGACCAACATTGTATGCTCGCACGGGAGATACTATCATCGTCGATGTCTATAACAAGGGCAATCGTAACATTACTATCCACTGGTAATATTCATTTTTTAAATTTTAAATTATTATTTTTATGTAATTGTGACTTGTGATATATAAATTATAATTAAGGATTTCATTCCAGGCATGGTGTTAAGCAACCAAGGAATCCATGGTCAGACGGTCCTAATTATATCACGCAGTGCCCAATCCAACCAGGAGGCAGGTTTACCCAAACTATCATATTTTCCTCCGAAGAAGGCACCCTATGGTGGCATGCTCATAGTGAGTGGGATCGAGCCACCGTCCATGGCGCTATAGTCATCTACCCCAAGAAAGGAGCCTCTTACCCTTTTCCCAAGCCTCATGCAGAATTTCCAGTCATCTTAGGTACATAATGCAAAATTAATTAAACAATAATAATGTATTAATTATTGATATATATATATATATATATATTATATTATATATGTGATATGTTGATTTGAAAAATGCAGGGGAGTGGTGGAAGGAAGATATAGGACAACTTTATAATGAAACTATTCAAAGTGGAGGGGACCCTAACATTTCCAGTGCTTTCCTCATCAATGGTCAACCTGGGGATCTTTATCCTTGCTCAAAACCTGACACATTCAAGCTTATGGTTGATTATGGGAAAACCTACCTCCTAAGGCTAATCAATTCAGCTGTGCAAGAGATTCTCTTTTTCTCAATTGCCAATCACAAGGTCACGGTTGTGGGTTCAGATGCTAGCTACACCAAGCCATTTTCATCAGACTATGTCACAATATCACCTGGCCAAACCATTGACCTCTTGTTCACTGCTGACCAGAGCCCCAACCACTACTACATTGCTGCTAAAGCCTACGTTGGTGGGGCTGAGATTATTTATGACAACACAACCACCACCGCCATACTACAATACAATGGAAATTATACCTCAACTTCAACCCCTTCCTTTCCTAATCTTCCTTCCTATAATGACACCAAAGCATCGGTTCATTTTACTGGTAGTCTCAGAAGCCTAGCTGATAAAAACCACCCCGTTGATGTGCCACGCAAGATAACAACTCCATTGTTTTACACACTTTCTGTCAACACACTACCATGCCTAAATAATTCATGTACAGGGCCTAATGGGACACGTCTGGCTGCTAGCATCAACAACATTAGCTTTGTTGACCCAAGCATTGACATATTGCAGGCTTACTATTACCATGTCAATGGGGCATTTGGAACTCGATTTCCAAATTTCCCACCCTTGCTGTTTAATTTTACGGCTCAGGACTTTCCATTGTACTTACAAACCCCGAAGCAGGGGACAGAGGTGAAGATACTGGAGTACAACGCAACAGTGGAGATTGTGTTTCAAGGGACAAATTTGGTTGCAGGGGATGACCATCCAATGCATCTCCATGGATTCAGTTTCTATGTTGTTGGATGGGGGCTTGGGAATTTTGACAAGGACAAGGACCCGTTGACATATAATCTTGTTGACCCTCCTCTTCAAAATACAATTGCTGTCCCTGTAAATGGCTGGACTGCCATTAGATTCAAGGCAGACAATCCTGGTAAGACTCTCCTATGGTTTCGTTAACTTCCGAATTAATCAAGTTCTAATGAATGATAATGATCTTGTGATGTCAATGATTTTTTTTTTGTTGAGCACAGGAGTTTGGTTTATGCACTGCCATCTGGATCGGCATATGTCATGGGGCATGGACGCGACGTTCATTGTGAAAAATGGAAAGGGTCTAGGAGCCCAAGTTTTACCTCCGCCACCAGGAATGCCTCCATGCTAATTGCTACAAAGCTTTCTGGCTGTATGTTCACGGCAATAAATTGGGAACGTAGTCCTTGCTTTAATTTGCTATCATTGTACTACTCTTTGGACTGGCCAGGATATATATGTAATAAAAATTTACCTGGTCGGTCTTGTATTATAATTTACATGTTCCAAAATAATTGAGATTATTATTAGCTGGCTAGACCTGCAAAAGTCTGAAAAATCAATTATTTTGAAAGATTGGTCCCAATGGGTTGAGCTGTATATCAACGAACATACTTTGTCCATGAAAAGAAAGAAAGCTGCCAATTCCATGCCAACCACATAGGTCACTATTTATATTTATTGGACAGTTTTTGGCAAGCTAATCCCCTTGAACCTCAAAAAATCATAAAAGTTACCCCCAATAAATATTCATCTGTCCAAATCCATGCTTGATATAATCAAATTTATGCATTTGTGTTGTAGACATTGATAGAGTTAAGTTGTTTTCCAGTTGTAGAAAGTGAACTTCGACAAGGGCTGAAGGGCTGCAGCTACATCTTTCCATTTTCTCATTTCGTGAGCATTTTTCTCAATGGGTCGGACCTTAACTTTTTTTTCCCCCCCAAAAAGTTAAAAGTCGTTTTTTTCTTTTATAAGAAAAGTTAAAGGTTAAGTTTGCTACCATTTAGCAGTGCTTTTTCTTGATTAAGGCCTCAAGCTGGACTCTCTGCCCTTGAGGATACCTGAAAGCTGGACATAAAGACTTCAAGGTAGCTCACCAGTCTCTGAGAACAGAATACAATGGTTTGCTTGATATGAAATTATTATTGTTACTGTCAACAAAGAATCCGGACTGATCAAGACTGAGGAATTTGATCCTCTATTAAGAGAAGGGCTTTTCAAATATAAGTTGCTTTTTCAACAAGAAATAGTGTCAAAGGGACTTGAGCGCGTGCGTTTGAGCTTAATACACAGTCAACAAAGGGATTGACTGAGCCATCAGCTATCTGCCATCTGCTGCTGTAGATGGATCTGTTTCGCAAGTATCAATTTCTTGTTCATGGCTTGCTTTAGTTTTGAATGAGTTTTGAAGGTTTTTTTTTCCTTCTTTAATGAGAGTCTTCTACTTGTAATTTGCAATAATTTGAAAAAGAAGGAAATTTAAGGAATCACAAAAGTTTCATATCAACTTCCTCAATCCCGACAAGACATACATGCACAGAGCACAACTCAACTTTCTCATATCAGCTTCTATTTGTAAATTGTAATTTTCACCAATGTTGTTGCATCTTAAGCATCTAAATGAAAAGTTTCAGAATTTGTGTGAAATTTCATAACCTGAGGAATAAGATGTTGTTGTGTAAGAGAATTTGTGTAAATGACAAAGTTTCAGAATTTGTGCATGTAAATCGATTTCATAACCTGAGGAATTTGTGTAAGACAATCTGTGTAAATGACAAAGTTTCAGAATTTGTGTGAAATTTCATAACCTGAGGAATATATTGAGTTCTCATAGAATGGACTAAAACTGGATTTCAATCGCTGCAGCTCTGTTAAAATTTAGTTTCGTCGGCATAGGCCTATGCCGGCAAACATTTGCCGGATTAGACTTCTCATGTGCCTTTCAAAGACAGCAAACGGACCATTCTTCTACAGGTAACTTTTATTCACACTAATGTCAGTTACTAGGGATTATATGGTGCCCATCCCTCTAACCTTGTATGTGAATGACATTTCTCATGTTCTTTTTGTGCAGGATTCTTTCGAAGGATGATAAAACAAAAATTTTAATGGTACTGTGTAGAAGCCCAGACCCAAAGGAAATACACAAGACAATCTCCACCCTTGAATATGGTGCAAAAGCAAAATGTATTGTCCGTGGCCCTCATACGCCAATCAAGGATAAAATTGGGAGTAACAGAAGAAAGAAGAAGAGGTTGCTGCACTGAGAGCTAAACTTGAGCTTATGGATGGGACGGGATCTGGGAAAAAGGAGGAAGAAATCAACTTGAAGGTGACTCAAGTGGCCCAGACTCTGAAACGTGAGTTGGAACTAAAAAGGATATGTGAATTACAAAGTCTCCCACTCATGGAACTGAAAACTTAAACTATATATATTGCAAGGTTCAACAAGCAAGAAGAGATAGACATTATACAATTTACAAGAACACAGCAAAGACGATATTTCTCATATATCTGTCTGGAAGTGATACTACTAATCAACTCCTAAATCAAAATCATAGCTCATACATACAAAGCCTTAATTTACAAGGTTTTTTGTTTTTGTTTTCGGACCTGGTTATTTACAAGGGTGGCAACAAAAAGAAAAGCTTTTTTGTTTTTCTGGTATTGTCTAAACAGAATGCTTTTAATCGTAAGCAGTATAAGGTACAACGTATAGTATACGATTATACACGGATAATTTATTGCTTTCAAAGTCCAGGGAGATCAAATGGGAATTAGGCTCAGTGGTGGTGGGGATCAGACTCAATTTCATTAGCCAGTTCTTTTGTGAGCGTGTCAGCAAGATCATCATGTCCACCAGCAAATGTGTACACCCTGAAAGCAAACTGGAAAGCCCTCCAAAGCATTTTAACACATATCTTTGTTTGCTTCTGATCTGTTTTGCTTCAAGTCTTCTCTGCTGCTTTTGCTTCTCTCATATCCTGCATCAACAATCATAAGCCCCATTTCAATGTCAACAACCCCTTTTCCCAACTAGCTAATTTTTGTGTCTTTATTTTTAAACCAACTAGCTACCTTTAGTGCCATCTCCATGCAGCTTGAGGAAACATCTACCATTGCTTCTTTGATCCTGATTAGGATATTGAAGTCAAAATGGATATTCTGACTCTGAAATTTCTTGACTTCATCATCCTTAGTTCGTTCCATTGCGTCGATTTCTCCTTTGATCTGTTTGTTTCTTTATGGTTAGTTAGGGAAAATGCAGAGAAAATTAATTAGGACAGTATAAAATGAAAATAAAATGAAAATTTATGGACCTTATTGAAGTAACGTTCAGTCTTGTCAAGAAGCTGACCCAATGGAGCCACTAGTTTCCAGTTATGTATTTCAACGAGCATGGCATTTAACTTTGAGTGCAGAGCTGCTGCCATCCTTATTGTTTCCAACTTCTTTGTTGGGAACCCTTCAAACCTTGATACCACCTGCAGTTTGGAAAATTAGCATGTCACGACAAAAAAAACAGAGGAAACTAACAGATTAATTAGGACACAATTATTGATTGTGTACCTGTGACTCATCAGTCAAGTGCTCAAGAATGGATTCTACTTTTTTGTGAAAATCTATCAGCTCACTCATGTCCTTTGTCTGGAAAGAACTGAGGGTAGTTCTCATTTCCATGACAGGCTTTGCATACTTCTGAGCATCTTCTTCAATTTGTTGAAAGTATGCTGATCTGAGGCACAAGTACAGGAAAGGCAGAAGAATGATAAATGGTTTTGCCTTTTATGTCTTCTTTAATTACTTGTATTATTATTGTCTATGGTTGTTAGAAAATAGAGGGTCTATGGAAGTTAACATACATACCTCTTTGTCATCTCTGCTAGAGCATCAGCCATTCGTTGTTTTCCACCAGAGCTGCTCCCAATTCCCCCTTTCTCCCATTGGCTGACTTGCCATCCAAGCTAGATCCTTCCACCTTGCCCTTGAGAAGGCGGTACAGACTGCCCATTTGGGATGACCTCTTCAGTTTAGTGTCTTTCTTGGGGCGCAAGGATCTTGCTGCACCAAAGGCAGGAGGTGGGGGTGGAGTAGCTCCATTTGGTGATCCTCTTAGCATAGGTGGTGGGGGCGGAGGACCTCCAGTTGATGATCCTGGTGGAGGAGGGGCTCCATTTGATGATCCTGGTGGAGGTGGTGGTGGTGGAGGACCTCCAGTTGATGAGCCTGGTGGAGGAGGTGGTAGTGGTGGACCCATTATTGGTGATCCTGGTGGCATTGGTGTAGGTGGTGGGGTTGGTGGAGCTACTTGCATCGATCGTGGTGCCATTGGTGGAGGTGGTGGCAATACAGCTGCTGCTGCGTTTTGTGTTTTTAATGTTGGTAGTGGTGGTGATGGGGGTGCTGCAACTGTTGGCTGCAGGGTGGGTAGTGATGGTGGTGGTGGTGGTGGTGGCGGCGGCGGTGTTGCAACATTTCGCTGCAATGTGGGCGGTGATGGTGGTGGAGGAGGTGTTGGTGGTACTGGTATTTTTGTTTCTGTTACTATATTAGGCAGTGAAAATTGTTGTCGCGTTGGCGGAGGTGGAGGTGGAGGTGGAGGTGGAGGTGGAGGTGTTGATTCTGTGGGTTGTTGTAGTAGTGCAGGTGAGGATAGTGGTGGATTTTGTGACAATGTGGATGGTGAGGGTGGAGGCAATGACACTTGTGTGGTGTCTGCTTCCAAAGTTTCACGGGGTGTGGTTGGAATTTCAACATCATCAATTGTGTTGTCTATTTCCTTTCCATTAGCATTCTCATTCAGACTTGGATTTGGGACTTCTTTTGTGTCCCCTCGAGCGCTGCTATGTCTCACTTCCTCATCATCAGTTGCTGCAATTTCCTTTTCAGGGTTGCTCTTCAAATCTGCCTCAATTGATGGTTCCTCAACCAATTGGCCGCTCTTGTCCAACCCATTGCTGGTGCCATGGGCTCCTTGTTTTGACAAGTGAAGTGACAAGTGCTTAACATCAATTGGGTTCAGTTTCCCCACTGCTTGCACTCTGAGAGTCCAAAGAAGGGGTGATCTGGAAGCAACGTTGGCCTTCTTTCGAGCCTGGGGAGAACCATCAATCAGCTCAGGAAGGACAGAGGATGGAGTGACTGGAGAAGGGCAGCTGGAGCCTGAGGTGCAGCTCTCTGAATCGCTCAAGAATTTTCCAAATGAGCTATTCCGAGGGCTGTAGCCTTCTCCTTTCTGGTCATCCTCATCCATCATATCGAACTTGTCCCTTGCCATATTGATCAAGCAATCGAGTGTTGCCAACACCGTCTCAACTACAATCATATAGAGTGATCATCAACTTTTGGTTAAAAATTATGGCAGGAAGGAGCAGTTAGATTTTTGTTTCCGATAGCAGATGGAGGCCTCAATGAGTCCTGGAGAAAATTTGTAACATACTGAGTTGATCCAAATTGACATCCTCCTTGAATGATGGCAAATCATAACTCAGTTTGTCCAACCTGTCATGATTTGTCATCCAAGACTCTCCAATAGATTTCAATGCCTTGCAGAAGGAGGCAAGGACCTGTATGGAGATGTAAAATTTGTTCATAAGCTTAATAATGTTGAGTAATTACAGTTGCATTTAAGCCAAATATTCTTGGTGTAATGTAACTATGGATTTGACCTGTTCTGTAGATGCTCCCTTCAGTTCTGATAAATGATTATGCAGTACAATTTCAGGGTAAAGCTTTTGGAGATCTCTCATCAACCTCACCACCAGCTGCAAGCAGGAAATAGCAGGGAGATTAGATCTTAAACAGATTGTATAATACAGAAGATTAAACACAAGATTAAACATAATTAAAAAAAGAAAAGAAAAAGGAAGGCAGCCAATGAGTCATACACATACCTCATCTGTGGCAGCAGATGCATCACAAGCTGGTAGGTCAATGATGTCCATGAAGATGATGATCTTCTTCCGGAGCTCAATCATCATAACCCGGTTGACTGAATCTCCGGAAGACCTATCTTTTGGCATGCCTCTCCTAGAAGCGTTCTTCTGTTTCAAGGGCAGACTCTTTGGCCAGCTAGAGTCTTTCATCCCCTACAGCCAGAGCAACTCTTTTCATGTAAACCATTTTATAGCCGACCTCATTGCTAATTGACACCTTACCAAAGATTCATTTCCTATATAATATTGCTAATGGGAATGGATGGCATGAAGCAATGAGAAAAATGAACGAAAACAAAACAACAGAACTGTAGAGGTATGTTGTTGAAACTGGCCTTGATCATACAAGTTAATAAATAATCCAAGTTATGGTGTTCATGGAAAAGCTGAATGCTGCATGCAACAAACATAATCTTGACAGAAAACCAAGGTTTCCCTGTTGCCTTCAAGATAATTCGCATGTCTAGATTTCGATGGTCTTGTTTTATATGGAGATTTAAACATTAGGTTTTATATAGATAGACAACATTAATGTACCTTGATTCCAGAAGGCTTACGACGAAACAATGGACCGAAGCAGTTTCCAATAGCCATGGCTTGAACGAACAAAAAGACTGGAACTGGTCGAGGATGATAATGATGATGACGATGATGTTGAATGATCATGCAATTGGGTGCTTACCATTACTGGTCAGCACACCCTTAAGCTTACTTGGGTTTGGAAATGCAACTCCAAAATATAAAAATGCAGAACTTTTCAAACTTCAACAAGAAGATTTTTGTTTTACTTTTTTTTGTTTTGGATTTGAAAAACAAACAAAGAGGTGATGAATCAAAAGATTACGTGCAGAGCACTTAGGGTGATTAGTATGTACATGTGAATGGGACAACCATTTGTGTTGTGTTGTGCCTTGGAACTTTCTCTGAGAAGAGAGAAGCCAAGGAGGGATTGAATGCCAAAGTGGCTTTATTAAGAAGGATCATCCCGCGTTGAGAGAGTAGGCTGTAGCTGTCTTAGGCTGTAGCATTCAACTTTTCATATAACACGGACATGCTATTACGGAATGCATTCAACTTTTCATATAACACGGATTCTGCTCTTTCCAGTAAGTTTCTTACCTTCGTACTAATTCAGGTTAGATGAAATTTTTTTCATGAACAGGAGAAACTATGTGTTGATACTTGATAGAATATCTTTTATGATGTGTAAGTGTAGTAATTTCAAGCGAATCTCTTTCATGTTGATGCATTTGCCTTGATCTTGATGTATATACCAACCTGGGAATAGAAACTGAATGGGGCAAACTGTTTGATAAAATGCCTCAAAGAAGGCTAAGGCAGGGAAAAGGGGCAAATAAAAGGTTCAGACTTGAGCTGCATTAGGCCAAACTTTACAGGTTGTTGCTAGGCCAGAGTTTACAAGTTCTTGCCCCCAGGAAGGATAATTCCCGGATCCACCATTGATTGTTACTGTCATTGTCTCATGAGTATGGGCTGCTTATTGGGCATACAGCCTATTTAAATCCAGTTATTCATTTCATTTGAATATGTAATACAATTATATTCTTTATGGCTGATATAAGTTGATAGTTAGGCATTTAGATTAATGGCTGATTAGTTGTCAATTTGCCTAGTTAGTGGTCTAGGCTGTTCAATTCGGTTATGGTATCATTTATCAGCAATTTTGTCTTGAATCCTACATAAATCGGTGTACTCTTTTAATTGGATATGCAATACAATGATCTTCTTCCTTTCTAAATTTTTCTTTCAACAGGACCCAGATATATTAAGGAAGGAAATGGTTATGAATAATTTGGAAATATGTTGGATTTTTATTGATTTCAGTGGGTTGTTGTGGTGCTTTTATTTGCAGAAACAAAAGAGCTATGCAAAGAGTTGATTGAAGTCATTATTTGTCTATTGTCTGACCGCCAACTTCTCTGCTTTCATGTTGAATGCATTTGCCTTGATCTTGATGTATATACCAACCTGGGAATAGAAACTGAATGGGGCAAACTGTTTGATAAAATGCCTCAAAGAAGGCTAAGGCAGGGAAAAGGGGCAAATAAATGGTTCAGACTTGAGCTGCATTAGGCCAAACTTTACAGGTTGTTGCTAGGCCAGAGTTTACAAGTTCTTGCCCCCAGGAAGGATATTGTCTATTGTCTGACCGCCAACTTCAAGGTCTTCTTGTGCTTTTGCATGAATGCATGTAGTCAGCTATCAGTTACTTCACTAACGAAGAATGGAAATCTAGCTGTGAGAAGATAGCAAAATCTCTTGCTTGCAGGTTATTGACTCTACTTGTTGTTTGGTTTCAATCCACATGTGGATCACTCTTTCGTCTATGTCGAGCAGAGTTTTTTCTCAAGTGTTATTTTGGTAGTCAACTGTTATTTTGGTACTTTCTGAGATCTTTATGCCATTTAATTCTGCATATCATTCTTGGTGATGTTTAAAAAACAGAAGGGTAAGACGAAAAAAACTGATTTTATTGCCTAAATATTGTTGTTGTCTTTTTCTGGTCACCTTTACAATTACTCTCCCTTATTATTGTTGATTTTTGCGATATGCAGAGTACCTAAGGACTTGAACAGCCTAAGAATTGTGGAATGCATTTCGGGAGTCAATACTCGCTGTTTAGAAGCACAGTTGCCGATTTTTGTTTATCGATAGTTTAGAGCATTATCCATTGTCTCTTTTGAGTTTTTACTTTTCCAGAGTTATTACCCGTATAAAGAATTTAGCATTTTCATGTTTAATACTCGTATTGTACATGTACGTACATATTTTTCAGGTTTAATACACTTGGTTTTTTTTACAAAATTTTCAATAATACACACAAAATTCACGTATTATTCATATAATTTTCGCATATTATTTAATAAAAATAATATATATTTTAAAAAATCTATAAAATATATATATCAAAACTGGCAAATTAATATCTATAAAGTATAAACGAATGAAACTAGATGGATCCCTTTTAAAAATTTTTAAAAAAATAGTATAACCACACGGCTATACTAATAAAAATAGTATAGCCTGGAGTGGTTTTTTTAATTTTTATATAAATAGTATAGCCTACATACTGTGATTTTTTTAAAAAGTTGTTTTTCCCGATTTTTGTTTATTGATAGTTTATAGCATTATTCATTACTATTAGGAGATTATCCGAGTCTCTATTGTCCCCTTTAGAGTTTTTACTTTTCCAGAGTTATTACCTGTATAAATAATTTAGCATTTTCATGTTTATTACTCGTATTTTACATGTACGTATGTATTTTTCATGTTTAATACTATGGTTTTTTATTATTTAAAAAGTATAGCCGTGCGGCTATACTACGATTTTTTTATTGTTAATTTTGTGATATGCAGAGTACCTTAGGACAAAAACCAAAGTAACAACACATTAAAACTAGCAACTTCTGAGCTAATTACTTCTCAAAGTTACAAACTTTCATACATATATGTGTGTACATACATATGTATATATATATATATATATGTATATATATATATATATATATATATATATATATAGAGAGAGAGAGAGAGAGAGAGAGAGAGAGAGAGAGAGATTACTCGTCCAAAAACGAAGCTCCTCGCCATGATCAGAAGCAGAAATTGTATCTGTGAATTCCAATCAAGATCAGAAAAACGCTGGCAAAGATACTGACACATGGTGTATCCTTAATTATATGACTGATCAATTATATTTGAGTATCCTATTGTCCCATTATAAAAATTGATTGCACACAGAAGCAAGCGGAGATTTTTCAATGGTTTTAGGCAAAACTAAAGATTACCCATCATAAATGATTGCTTATAAGTATCCCTTTAAAATAAAAACAAAAACTGTGTTCATGAATTAATTTTATTAAACTTTTTTTGTTGGTTAATTTGTCTTCACCTTCCAGCTTGCATCGCAAAGCTTCATAGTTGGTGCTATTGCTTTAAGTTTAAACAATTGATGAAAACATAAGTAAATCTGAAATTGAATGCGGTGAAAGTGACAAAACCAAAACCAACTCAGCAACTGCAAGTCAGAAGTGAAAAAGTGGGAATGGTATGGTTTAGTGACACTGCTTGTTCTCTAGAGTCGATGACAAATTAAACTCTTATAAGAGTAGTGTTCTGACACATTTTGTTAACCCTTTTCAAAGCATGAAGGTAACAGATTTTCAATTATGAATTTCCCCTAAGCAAGCTGATGATTGTGCACCTTTGTAACAAGGACAATCCTATATTTCCTCTATTCGGTTTTGTATACAACGGGCAGCAAATTTTGTCCAAAGCCATATTTCTATCATTAAGTCAGTTTTGAACATCTCTAACATGAAATCACCAAATCAGTATTTATTACACAAAATTAGTATAAACTCACCAAATCAGTATATATTACACAAATTTACTCAAATCAACATTATAAAAATGGCATGTATGCCTCAAATTACATCATTATAAAACAATCCAGTGAAAGCACACCTCCCAAACAACAAACTTGCAATATTATGCTCTTAAAGAAGTACAGACCTGGCCAGCAAGGTAACCTGCGTATTCCCGTGATCCCTTTGAATATGCCGTTGCAGCCTGTAGATAAATGTGCTCTTGTAAGTAAGTTACTAAAATAACGAATCAAAGTAAGGTGCTAAAACCATCTTACTTTCTGATAATGCGACCTCACTGAATCCCAGTGCTCCTTTGCAGTTCCTCTGAATGCAGATACTCGTCTCCTTTAAGTAAATGAAAAAGGAAACAGGAAAAAACAAGAATAAATACAAATACACTGTAACACTACTACAGTTGGGTAAATAACCATTCATTAAAAGTAAACAAAAGATGCATTAAAAAAATGAAGCCTTAATTATGAGGAAAGGGGAAACTAGTCCTTAGTACAAGAGAAGATGCAATTCAAAGGAAACATCAAAGTTAATATTCTTCCAATTCATGGCTGTTGGTTTTCATATTCAGGAGTATTATTTTTGAGAGAGATCTGCTGGAGTATTATTTTATGGGCTGACGGGAGATTGAGCTTCAGAACTAGCAAGAACCTTCGCATAATTCCTAAAACAAAGAAAGCAACTTACACAGCGAGGAATCAAGGAAACTGAGACAGAAATTTAGCCTCAAATAAAGGGACCTAAACAAGATTTATGCCATGACATAATTGCCTAATCTGCATAATAGCATATAAATGGTATATGAAATACTTACTACCCTAAGTGGCACAAACTGAATGAATCTAGATAGAAAAATATGTATATATGTATGGTTTCGGTTTGAGACAAATATCAATGGTATCTCATAAAGGATATTCTATCAAGTATCAACACATAGTTTACTACAGAATAAAGGATGTATATTTCGCCTGTTCATGAAAAAATTACATCTAAACTTACAGCCAGTTACACTTGTACAACTTATCTAATTAATCAGCCATGATTTCCTCCATAAAGGAATTAGCCATGAGAGAGAGATAGAGAAAAGACCTTCACCACACAATCTTGTGGAATGACACCGATTTACCGAAGTGAATCCCCCGAAAACCTGAAAAGGGTTGTCAAAGAATCGGATTTCCCAGCGCTGGACGTGTTCATATGCACTGCTGATCCGTGCAAAGAACCACACAATCTTGATTTAACTTTTGCCCAAAGGAGGAAGACTGTGTTCTTGTTCAAGTGAAGTGCGCAAGAGTGTATATTTATAAGCTGAGAGTTACTTGGAAACAAAGAAAGCCGTTGGAGAGAGAGAGAGAGAGAGAGAGAGAAAGTTTTCCTTATTGATTTTAATTTTGGTCAAAGATTTGGTCAAACATGTTTTAGCTATAACCTTTACATAATTCCTAAAACGAAGAAAGCAACTTACACAGCGAGGAATCAAGGAAACTGAGACGGAAATTTAGCCTCAAATAAAGGGACCTAAACAAGCTTCATGCCATGACATAATTGCCTAATCTGCATAATAGCATATAAATGGTATATGAAATACTTACTACCCTAAGTGGCACAAACTGAATGAATCCAGATAGAAAAATATGTATATATGTATGGTTTCGGTTTGAGACAAATATCAATGGTATCTCCTGGACTGAAACTCCAATGACTTCAGCTACTTCTCCTCATAAAAAAACTAACATCATATATATGCTATCCAAATGCACAGGCTCTTCAGGCGAGTTTTAACATAATATTATAATGTACATCCTTGATGCAAGATAGCTAATTTGGCTTAAAAAAACAGTGTTCCTAACCATCAAAATCTTACACTGCCACTGATGCAGCACCTAATAGATGCCATCATGCCATGCCAAAAGAGAAAAGGTTATCACTATAACTATACTGTATACTCAAAATGAAATTATCAAGGATTTCATTGGGTTAAGAAAAGAGAGAAATGAAAAATGGAAAACACAAGTGTCAAATTAGAATAATTTAATGGCAAGTATATCCGGAATACCATATATTATCCTGGAGCTCGTTCAGATGAATGAGAAGTGCAATCAGATGCCCTATCTCTCAGCTGTCACAAAATTCCATAATCAATATAGACAAAGCACAAAGCCAACTATTATGAAATTTTATATGTAATAATTTTAGAGGTCAACCTATGTATAAAAATATTTCACAAAAAAGTTAAATAAACTAAACTATCAGTCGTTATCCTTCATAAGCCCACACAGCAAAGCCACTCACTAGGCTCTTACAGAAGACAGCATAAACATCTCAATTGCAGTAAGACAACACTCTGGAAAACGTATCAACTACATCCTACTACTAAATTAAGAAAGAACAAGAGGAGGGGTGGGGGATGTTTGCTGCAAATTCACAATCAGATGATGTACAGACACATGTAAATAACACTATGTTAGTCATGTAATATTTGACCTGAATTCAACCAACCCAAACCCTCCACAAACTCAGTCCCCTACTTGTCAAGATGTGAACAGAGGAGTAAGGTAAATACAAAAGTAACTTCTGGTGAGGGATTGATAAGAACAAATATCTTAGCAAAAAGACAAGGACAAGAAAGCATCTAGATGGTCCTGAATATATGGTAAGAAACTAAAGGCAGTCATATCAACATAGCACAAACCACCAAGCACAAACCTACAAACTCACACCATTACAAATATGAGTGCCACCAGAAACATGTGCAGTTAAACTCTGCATGTCAACTATCAAAAAATAATGTTCAGAATAATAAAGTGACACAATACTATTGAACGAAAAAGAACCAAAAGCACAACCCGACAAGTTTATACTATTATGTTTAACAACAATGCCTTGAAACAAAATAAAGAGCACAAAATATACTACTTACAGTATCAGACTGATCGATGCGATATCTACTATATCTTCTTTAGCTAGAACTACTACTGGACTGTCCAGTGAGGAAGAAGATACATCAAGTAATGCATCCAAGGCCTGGAGAAGCATATAAATTATCATTAGATTAAAACAGAAATTCAAATAGGAATTTTCTTTTAGATCGAACAAAATTTCCATAATGCTCATGCCACCTGGCGAATGTTCCATAAAAATCTTAAGCACTCAGTGAAACATGATAGAAACTCTAAACAAGCTAGCCACAACTAACTCATCTTCAAACCAACATATGCAAGCACTTAGAAGAATATGAAATCAAAGAAACATATCATATATACCAAGAAAGGAATTTACAAATTACAATGGTGCCTTTCGTGTACTATAAGAAAGGAAATTCACAATTGGTCAAAAATTTCTTACAGGATAGATATTCAAAATATTTTCTAATTGTTGAACCAATATGTGATGTCGTCTAATTGTTGATTGCATATATTCTCCAAACCACTTGAGTTCATAGCCTCTACCTGTAGGGTTTCGGCCATATGAGGCAGCTCCTGTGACAATGGTGGTGTTCCCAACAATGCATCCATGCCGATAGCATATTCTTCATCAGTAACACAACCATAGTCGAACGGATCATCCATGTTATCTTGATCATCACCACAAAGATAATTTGAAATCGCATTATAATTAATGTTGAATATCAACTCTTGATCATGATTATTTACCACGCTACTTAGGCTAGAAGATCTCTGTGGTTCCTCATCATCAATCTTGACCGTTGCCGATGCCAATTCTTTTCTTGCCTTCTTGTTTGAGGGTTCCTCCTTAAATTCTTGAGTTGAATTATTCCTCTTGTTCGAAACCCTGCTGTTCTTTTTAAGTCGGCAGAGCACAATCTTCTGCGCCTCTTTATCAAGAAGACTGTATTCTTCTAGTAGCCACTTGCCGTGGTGCTCGCACCCTCGGTTCTCGTAGCGCAAATTCCTTTTTTGCCCGATAGGGTTTCCGGTCTTGTCGTAAACCTTTTTCGAGAAGGCTTCGCTCCAAGTACCTCCGGCCTCAATCTTGCGTTTGATGCGCTTACCCTTTTGGCTTAATTTCTTGAGTTCGGAGAAGAAATATAGGTCTTCGTCGACCAGGTCAGGCCCTCCGAACTGATCCCAGACCACCCAGGGCTCTGTTTCGCCCAAGAAATTGAACTCATGCACAATGTTGCTGTAATACGACGCCATTAATGGATCCTTGGTTATCGCTCTCTTGTAGAGGAAGTGACTGAGGAGTTCTTGATCCGTAGGGCGAAACCTAAAACCCAACAGCCGATTAGCCATTGTTAACCCAACAGCCGTTTTCTCTCTGCTTTCTCTCTCTCGCTCTCTCTGCTTTCTCTCTTTGTTTTGCTTTAATCTTTGATGGGAAACGAGAAAGAAAGAAAGAAAGACTGAGTTTGCTTGTGACGTGAACTGATTTATAGGCTCGGTGGTCTCAAGTGTTTGACCTCACTACCCGGCTGTTGGATGTAATCTCATCCAACGGACAGCTGTCTTCCAATATCCAACCCTTGTTTCTTAACTAATTTTGTCACCTAGTATATGGGTCGCTTTCAAAAGTTTTCAAAAAAAAGTTTTGGAGCGCATTTTTTAGTTTTTATTTTTATCACTTTATTATATTACAGTTTTATTGTCAAACTGTGCAAAAAATAACATGCTACCGATTGCAAGGAGAAGAGAAAGGATAGGTAGGCATTAGAAACAAATATAAGAATTTTTTGTCCTCCATCATATCAAAATTACAAATCCAGTATGTTTTATCATATTGCGATTGTTGCTTTCTACCAGAAGTGTGAAGGATAAATCATTAGCAGTCAAAATCAATGAATAGTATAGCCGCGCGGCTATACTACGGTTTTTTTAATTGTTGATTTTGTGATATGCAGAGTACCTTAGGCCTTGAACTGCCTAAGAATTGTGGAATGCATTTCGGGAGTCAATACTCGCTGTAAGCTGTTTAGAAGTACAGTTACCCATCAAATCCTTCTTAGTTATTTTGATCATAAGGTACTGAACCTGATTACAAGTTTGTTGAATATAGTACTAATTATGCTTTTATTCTAAGTTTTATCAAACAACTGTCCCTGCGAACTAAGTTAAGCTGTTAATGGGAAAGAAAGAGGCAGTCTCTAAGTTAAGCTTTTCAATTCAGATGCACCAGAATTTTGGACCTTTGGACTGACATCTGCAACCTTCACAGAACTATAGCTCCGGATCTCTTCAGAAACTTGACATTCCTTAGTGAAACTACCCGTGTTTAACCAGATCATTGGATCCTCATCAGAAATTTGGTTGCCTTCACAGGTCATAGGTTTAAACAGATCAGCTTCTGCCCCATGCCATTCATTGACATTAAGATTGCTGCTTGACTGATCATCCTATGATATTAAGACACTACCAGAAGAACTTGCCTCTTCTTTGACTACTTCAACAGTTTCAGGTGAAGCAGTCTCACATTCTTTCCATGTCAGGTGTTGTTGTCTCATATGCAAGAAAAAAGCGCAGTAAGAACGCTACTAAAACCAGTATTTGAATCCCACCCAAGTGGTAATGATGAGTTTTTCTAATTACCTAAAGTTCATTGTCATTGGGCTTTGGAATTTGAAGCTGAGCAGATATGTTCTGTAGCACTAGTAGAAGAATATGAAGAAGGCCAGATTCATTGCCTAACTCAACTCTCTATAGTTATCACAAGAAATGGAAAATGAATATATTACCCAAAGAACTATGCACCATTAAATTTTCTAATGCTAACAAGTTCAGTCATCAAAGTTGAAGTTCATGTTCTCTATAAATTTGACTGTTTATGAATTTCTACTCCTGCTCAAGATACGATAACCGAAATGATAAATAGACGCCGCACTGACCTGATTTGCAGTTAGCAGCACTCTCCTACTAGAATTTGATCCCCGGGCACCAACTACACATGTGCAGGCATGGCTGCATGGTTCTCCAACATACATAAATACATTTACAATTGCAAACATGCTTGCAGGGTCCAATTTCATTTGCAACAATGGTTAAACATCTTTCTCAAAAGCTTGATTCCCTTTTTCTTTGGATACCATTTTCCATGATTAAACAACTACAGCTTTGATAAGTGACTGATAGGAATGCTCCCAACAATTTTTATTAAGCACAACGCAGCACAGGCACAAACGCAATCCAATAACACAATCTTGACAGCTAAACTATATGAGCTGCAACTGCTTGTTTTCAAATCTTATGAAAAATCAGATGTTAGGTACAACTATTGATGTATTCATCCATGGATTGTCGATCCCCATTCAATTAAATTAGGCGGGCGCTTAAATATGATATTCTATCATGGGTCAAACATACATATATATATGCCAAAGGTTTATCTAAATCAGTAAGATATCTTCCAATTGTCAACATTCTGTCAGGTGAGAAAAACTTGTCCAACTATTCTTCATTATTTCAGAATTAAACTTGTATAAGAAAGAGGAAATGACAATTGGACTTCCTAGTCTAGTTCCTTCCAGATTCTTCTACAGTTATCCTATTCTAAGTCTAGTACTACAAGAACAACACTCTTGTTGTGCATCATGGATAGACAGAGAGCAACAGAGCCCCAATCCACACCACTTTTCCAGAACCAAGAAACAATTGGAGAAAAAGCCTAATTGGTGACCCACAGCCACCAAATCATATCTAATCAGACGTATTTCCTAAAATTCAAGCTTAATTAAAAATACATAAATTAAAATTTTTTTATAAAAAAAACAGATGATTTGATAAACCTTTTCTTGAGCCAATTTCGGCAGGTTAGGAACTTCCTCCACCAATCAGGCTTTGGTCCGTCGAATCTCCACATTCGTTGCAACTGCCACACCCCGATTACTCATCCATCTCGGCTTTCTGCACATTTCAGCACACAATCAAACACCAGTCACTCAAATCTCTCCGTCGCTACATTTTCTCGGCAACCAAACAGAAACAATGGAATGAAGAACAGACGAGATTCAAAAAAACCTGAAGAGCATCTTAGATTTTTTCGTTGACGCTAGCGTAGAGACGAGCGAAGGCATCATCGCCGTAAGGGTTGAGGTCGCGCTGCTTCTCCAAGTCGTACTTGTGTCGTATGTCTCGTTTCCTCACAGAATGAGAAGAAAATATCCCGGCGTTAGAGAGAGGGAGTCTCTCTCGTCTCGTTTAGGCATTGCGTCTCTCTCGCTCTCTTCTCTCTGTGCCCTGTGAATTTTCTATGCATTTTCATTTTTGGAGAAGGACACGAAAGGGCAGACTTCATTCAGTCTTTTTGGCGGGTACACATCCACTTTTTTTTAGGGTTTTCTGCTGTTTTGCCCCTGAACTATTTGCATATTGTCAGTTTAGCTCTTAACAATATTTTCAGTAAATTAAGGACTCTAATTGTTTAAAATTGTCAATTGAGGGCCTACGGCCAATTTTTTTAAATTTTATCCAAATTTCCATCCAAATTAAAGGTAAACTCATAATTTTAAAAAATACTCAAATATATATAAAATAAAAACCTGACGTACCCTCTACAGATTTCACACATCGTAAAATACCCTACTATAATTAACAAATTAATTAATAATTTGTCTAGTTGTTTGATTCTTTTTCTTGTTCTCTTTGTTTTGTTAAATATCTCAATGTTCTGTCAATGAATCACATCACAGCTAGAAGAATTGATCACTATTCACCATGTCTTTGTTTTATATATATGTTTCTTGTTTTATACATTACTGTACATGTCAAATAAAAATGTTTTGTGTGATTTCAATGAGTGAACATAGGAGGATGACAGCTTGATTTCTGCTATATATGAATTTTTCAAGTGAAGATGGCCTAAATGACATCCAAGGTGAAGAGATTGTGAGAGAGGTTGATGCACACCAAGAAGATGGTCTAGTAGCACAAAAAATGGAGGCATTGAGAAATCATATAGCCACCAGTTTAATGAGTCCATCTACTTAGAAATTGTATATGATTCCTTGTTTATGACTAGCTTAATTTGTGTTAAGACCATATTATTGACACTATATTTTTGTTATGATACTTTTTTTTATTAAAATAATTTTTAGGGTGTGATGGAAACATATTTCACACAAAAAAAATATGTAAGAGAAAGTGAAAGTAATTTTTTTTTTTTTACCAAACACTTGAATAGAAAAGTCATTTCAACATAGTGCACTTTTTAGTCATTATACACAACTAACAACACTTTCACACAAAAATTTACCAAACACTCAGAAACTGATTATTATAACAACATCGCTTTTAACAAAAAGTTTACCAAACACCGAACTGCTTTCTTTAATAGCAAATTTGACATCGATTATTTTCATAGCACAATTCAATACCAAACTAGCCCTAACTAGATACATTTGACAAAGTTTGAGTTGGAGTTCGACTAGTGTTGATCGAATTCTTATTTTGATTGATCAATTTTACGAATATTCGACCCATAAAGTTTTGCTTCGAGATATTTTTTGGCTCATACAACATAAAATGAGATGTTGTGAGATAGGCCCTTATTAATTCTTATATTTTAGACATAAATTTACCTATTTATTAACTTCTATGAAAAACTCAAATTTTGAATGCAGTTTAATAATTGTCCTAGTATTATAAAATATTTGCAGACTATTTCATCTATCTTAATTGTCAAACCCCTTATTTTTAGTATTTATATAATTTCTTTTAATTTAGGGGAACCTATTCAACAATAAGACGTTTCAGCCAAAAATAATCAATGACCACACAAATATACATAAATAATAATACACCTAATACATACAAAATAATAATAATAATATAGCTAAACGAAAAATGAAAATATGCCTCATACAAATTAATCTTTTTTTTTTAAATTACAAATTAATATTTTTGCCTAAAAGGTATTGATTAGGTAATTGTCCCTCGGAAAATTATGGTGATATATGCCCAAAAGTAGGGGTGGGCATCTAAAACCGAAATACCGAAACCGTACACTAACCATACCGTACCATACCGATTTCATACCGTTTCATTTGAGATGGGGAGATAATCGGTACCATACCGTACCGTACCAATAGAGTATGGTATGGTAGCGGTATCAAGTATTTGGTACCGATCAATACCGCACTGCATCGAAATATAAACATGTTCAAATAGAAACATATAGTTGTTGTGATGAACTGTGAAGGAAGGAAGGAGATTTTCCAAAGTCCTGTTTTGCAAATTTGTACATATAAAAAAGAAGAATTTCTGGAGGCTGCTGGGGATTTGGGTAGCTGTTGTTTACTTTCTTTGATCAATGTCTATGAATTGTTATTTTCTTTTTGCATCTTCTGTCAATTTTTCTTTGATAATCATATCTGTAAGTTCATTTTCATGGCTTAGTTAATGTAAATTTCATTTCCTCAATTTTTGTTTTCCTCATTTTTGCAATTGAGTTGGGTTTTTTCCCCATTAATGTCTTGCACATATAAGAAAATGTTGTAATTTAATCTGGGTAGCCAACATTATGATGAAAAAAGTTGTGTTTTGTCTTCAAGCTTCAGTCTGAAGCTTTGGATTCTCAGGGCATATCATATGAATGAATTATGAAATTTAGTAGCCATTTTTATTGTCTTATTCATTCTGTCTTGCATTTTTTTAGTTGTCATTTTGGTACCGAAATGGTACCGATAACGATTTGGCACGGTACAGTACGGTACCAACTTTAGTAAACGATAATCCCATACCGTATCATACCGATTTTAATTTCCGGTATCGGTAGCGGTACGAGCTCAATACCGTACCATACCATACCGTGCCCACCCCTACCCAAAAGTGACAAACTAAGGGTTTTCTCGGCTTTTTCTATGGGTTCCGCCTTGGAGATGGCCTAAAAGTGACAAACTAAGAACTAAAGGCCCAGATAAACCCCAACCCGGCCTCAGAATTGGACCGCACCAAAGCACCTGAGTGGCATCTCCTCATTGACCACAAAAAGCTCACTCTCAAATCATCATCTTCGACTCATCTCACTATCATCCACCTCCACCAACCAACCCAAACAAGTAATGCAAGCAGCCTTGGCAGCCATGGCAGCCCACACTGTGATGCTCTCAGCCTACTCATCTCCCACTCTCTTCTCTCAAATTCAAAGCCCTAACTCTCACCCACTTCCTCACTCCTCCTTCCATGGCCTCTCTGTTAAGCTCCCACTCAAATCCCAATTCCAATCCATGTCTCTCGCCGCAGCCCATAAGCCTCTCACTGTGGTTGCCGCCACCAAGAAAGCCGTCGCTGTCCTCAAGGGCAATTCCAGTGTCGAAGGGGTCGTCACCTTAAGCCAAGAAGACGATGGTCTCTTCTTATGCCTACCCTTCATTCCCCTTTTATCTTTGATTTTCTAATCGAAATCTGCTTGTTCTTCTTTTCTTTTCTCACTTGGATTTTTATTTATTTATAGTGTTTCCGATGGGTTTATTTTATCCTTAACTTGTCATTTCTTCTTGGTTCCATTCTTACATTCTCTATGTCTGAGGGAATGAAAATGTGGAAAAAATGATGTGTTGGTGGAAGCTTTAGCGGATTAGAACTGAATTTTAGCTATGCATTATTGGGTAGTGAATAGGTTCTTTATCTTAAATCATTAGTTCAATGTATAGATTTTCTTGTTTCTAAATTTGACTTCTCTTTGTTAACAATTATGAAAATGGGGGTAGTCAACTTTGAGTTTATATTTGATTTAGTTTATTGCTGTTTCAATGCTTCCTTTAATTGTGAGTGAGTGGTCGGAATTCCATTCTCAAAAGCTTAGTGTGAAGGTAGTCTGAACTCATAATTTCAATGGCATTTGATGGTGCAATGACTGCTCATCAATGATCGTGTTGTACTGTTCCTAGGGCCTACAACTGTGAATGTTCGTATTACTGGACTTACTCCTGGGCTTCATGGGTTCCACTTAGTGAGTGTTTCTGCATTAGCTTCTGTCATCTGTGGATTAGTAAACTTGCAATACCTAAGTGTTTTTCTTTCTTGTGTAGCATGAGTACGGTGACACAACAAATGGATGCATATCCACAGGTATAGCTTGCTTTCGTTTCAAGCTTAAACTGTTAAAGTTATAATATTTCAGTTGATGTAGTTATATTTGTGATTCTTTTTTTAAGCCATTGTAATGAATTTATCTTTTCCTTATAACTTTGCAATTAATTCTAAATATTAGGACCACATTTCAATCCTAAAAGTTTGACACATGGTGCTCCTGAGGATGAAATCCGTCATGCGGGTGACCTGGGAAACATAGTTGCTAATGCCGATGGTAATTCATTTTTAAAATTCATTTACAAATTTGTTTCAATCTTCCATACCAGTTAATGTACTGACAGATATATTGTGGGGATGCAGGGGTGGCAGAGGCAACAATCGTGGATAACCAGGTAATCATTAAACTTGGGTAATGTTCTTCTATAAGAATGTTTGTAAGCTCAGGGCATGCTTATCTTTATTGGTTGTGGTGTCTGACAATTTTTATGTTCACGCTTTGTACTGTGTTTCCACCCAAGTAGTATATGATTACTCAGTTTTTGGTTTTGGTTTTGGCTTAAATTTGTAGATTCCATTAACTGGTCCTAATGCTGTAATTGGAAGAGCACTTGTCGTTCATGAGCTTGAGGATGACCTTGGAAAGGGTAAGTATGTCTGTAATCTAGCTTGTGGAAGAAACTTGTTAGTACATTTAAAGGATGAGTAGGGCAAACTTTACGTGCAATGGTTTATATGGTTGAACTAACCAGTTGGTGGCTAAAGACAAGAAATTTAAACAGAAAAAGTTTTCTCCTCCCTTCCCTTGTTCTTTTTTGGGGGATTGAGGAGAAGCAAGTTTTTAGCATAAGACCGACCCCCTATGTGAGTTTAGGGTCAGGGAAATTTGTTACTAACTTTGATGCTTCTTTCAAATTCTTCTTATTTCTTTCCTCAATCACAGTTGGGTTTCATTTGTAGGTGGACACGAGCTTAGTCTAAGCACTGGCAATGCAGGTGGAAGATTGGCATGTGGTAAGCAAGAGAATTCTGATTCACATTTATTCCTCTTTTCTTCAGTCCCTTTTCTGTTTTCCTGTTTGGAAGAAGATTATATGTTGTTTATTGCTCCTTTATGTAATTTTGAATTGGAAGAATATGATTAAGTTGATGATGATGAATAAATTTTTTCGGGAAATAGGGTAATTATTTCATTAGACATGGACCATTGTGCATAACAAATTATTCATAACTTGATTTTGATTATTTGGTTCAAGTTTATTCCACCTCAATCATTAATTTTATTTATTTATTTGTTGAACTAAATAGGTGCTCGATTTAGCGAAATAAAAATAATTTGATTACTGTAAATTTTTATTATATGTGAAAAAGAGGCAAAAAAATGCCCATATGCCTTACCTGTGTTAAGGTACTGTAAAATATGAAATTGTGATCAACAAGTATGTTATGCATAGAAACTTGGGAAACATCATACCTTTTGTCAACATTCTTTTGGGTGAATTTGGGGGAGAATGTTATATTTATGCATGTCTTTATGTCTGCATGTACTAAACTATAGCATTAGAAACCCTTCCAAGACGATTTACTAACCATTTTCCATGTTTAATTGGGGTCTTGAGAAACCTCTATGTAATAAAAAAATCACTGTTTTGCTTTAGCTTGTAAATATTGATAATGAGAATTGACTATTTTGGGTTCTAATGTGAAGATGAACTGGCCTCAGATAAAAATTAGAAAAAGGTATACGGGCTGTATTTTCAGTTGAATATATCCAAAACTCTGTAATCGTCTTAATAATTCACAGCCAACTAATTTAATTAGAACCATAGAAATGATGAGTTCCAGTTCTTAGATATGCTGATGAAATCTTTCATGTCCCAATCTATGGGTGGAAATTGTTATTTGCCCCAACATCTGGATGCCTGTTGCAATTTAAAATAATTGAAGGACTTAAGGCAACTCACAAGGTCACCTAAAAAACTGCCATTGTTGGGCACAAGTGAGATGGGTCTGTCAAACCGTTTGGGTATAGGGTCATCTGAGATACTATGTTGATTGGCTAGGTTCTAAAGGGTACATTCATGAAGCCATTGAACATGTTTAATGGGTTTCGGTAACGGTTCATCAATTGCCATTATCCTAGGATTTATTTTTCTCATCATTAGCCTCATTAAGAAGGCATTGGGAACCATTTGGAGCATCCCTCTCTGGTTTTCACTCTTTCCTATTAAACTGTAGTTCTAGTGAATTAGTGAGTGAAAAAAGGTTGAGAGTGCGTATTTTGTGCGTTTCATTCTGGTTATGGTAATAGCAGTCTACTCTTCATTATTTGTTCTGTCGCTCGTTGCTCTATATAATGGGCTTTAGTCACAACATTATAGGTAGACGTATAACAGAGATACTTGCATTAGGCATATAGCAGCTGTGTTCAACATAGGAAGAAAGGAACTAGTATATGATTTTCCGCTCCTTCGTAGCTAATAGGTAGTCCCGTGAATATCATTTCCCTGTGAAAAATGCTTTCACGCATCCTAGTTAGGATGAGGATGGTTAATTAGGTGATAATTTGTTTTATAGGAGTTAACTGAGTGATAATTGGGAATATAGTTTCTTATCTTTGCTGGATATGCTATGTGTTTAGAAGCATCAAAAAGGAAAGTTTACTTTAGTCGTACAGATGCATAGTGCTTCAAGTGCCGATATTAGTTGAACTTTCTTTTTCTGAACCCCATAATCACATAATCACATCATATTGTTGAGTTTTTTCTTGACCATGTTATCCTGCAACACTGCAGCATATATGGAACTTCTTGGCTTGTTTCCATGATTTCATTAAATTCTCAATTTTCTTCATTTTTCTTGGCTTTCAGGTGTGGTTGGTTTGACACCAGTGTAACGACAACATCCTTTTCAAATAAGTTTGGTATGAAGATTTGGCTCCTGTGGTTCTAAAGTTTCTCATATAGAGCTAATCTATTGAGGGTGTATTGTAATATTATGGACAAGGTCATTATAACATTTGTGGAATATTTTGATCTCAATAAACTTGAGTTGCTATGGTTGCCTTATGAGTGGAGGAGAACTTGCTTTTGACTTTTGAAAGCAGTAAGATTGGATTAATGATGTCCTTTATCCCAAAAGAATGAGCATGATTCTATAGTGTCTTTTGGCCTGAGTGCATTGTGAGAGTGAAAACTTGTTTTTGACTTGAGTTGCTATGCCTACATCCGACAAAACCGGAACGATACATGGAAGATTAACATGGTACATGCACAAGGATGCCACGCATAAATCAAAACCTAATGTTCTACCGTCACATAAGAGTGAGCATGATTCTAGTATTTTTACTGGAGTGAAAACCTAAACGATATGTGCAAAGAGTGATGCAAGAGTAGGAGACTCTTTGTTTTTTCTATTTTGGTACAAGGGAAAGATGAACGGTGAGGAAGGCTCAGTTTTATTTTTTGTTTTTTCTATTTAGGACAAGGGAAGAGCCTTGAAGGGGCACGAAGCACAGTTTTGTTTTCTGTTTTTTTCTAGGTATGTTTAAGGGCGTAGGACCAAAGGTGGCTCACAATTTTTCTTATTTTCTTTTGCAGACCTCAAGTGGCACAGCAAACTTCCAAGCTTGAACCTCGGCTGCTCAAGCAACTTGCTTTATCTTCTTTCAACTTGTTTGAACATTCTAACAATCTGTTCAGCTGCTCTAATCCAATCCACTAGCAAATGGTAGAATTGCACAAAGTGAATCCATCGCCCATTCAAGAACCTTTTAACCTGAAAATCATTTAGGTAAAAAAAAAATTTGTCAAAGATTCAATGGAGTCCAAATTGATAATTAATGTCTCCCGGAGCTGTGCCCTAATATCATGGACTATGCGAATGTGAGCGACTGTGAACCATTGATCTAGTGGGGAGAACTTGAATTTAGAACTATGTTACAATTTCTCTTTTATCACATTATCATGATTGGAGAATTTAAATTCAGAATCTCGAATAATGGTAAATGCTCTTAATCAATACAGCTGCAAGCTCACGATGCTAGGATATTTTTAATTTTGATTCTTCATAGATATATTATGAACCCTTTTGTGAGCAGAAAAACTTTCTTATAAAGGGGATAACACTGTTATGCTATCCCTGATCAATAATGTAATGACTTGTGGAAAAGTTATCCCACATATCATTATTACGATAATTGCTAGAAATAGCAAAAACTATCATACCAATCGCATGAAAGTTTCTCTCCTTTGTGAGGGGACACCCGACACCCTAATGATCTCTCTTAACTCCAAAACTACTTGTAGTTAGTTGATAGTGATTAGTCAACTTTGAATCACGATTTCTTTTACATTTGTTGGGGTCCTATAAACTAGACTTAGTAGGCTTAGCCAATACTTTTTAGTCAACACGTGGCTGGTAAGTGGTGCAGTTCATGCCATCATTCTAGTAAGAGCAGCCAACAAACTACTACACCTGCATGCATCAGATCTAGCAAACATCCCATGAATAGGCACTGTCGGTCCTAGCATTAAATTGAAATTCATTTTTAATTTCTTTAAAGGCATGTTTGGTAGACCTCACTAACTTGAACTGTGCTAAATAAGACTTAAATCCTATGTTTGGTAAAATGGGGGACTGAGTTAAATGAGACTGGAGTCCAACAGTACAAAAAGCTACTCACTCGCTCTCCTTCCTTATACAGAGAGCCTGAAATTGGGTTCGCTAAATAAGCCCTTCGCTAAACTGGAACACGCGACTCCGCCTCTCTATCGTTCGCTACTCCAGCTCTCTCTCTCTCTCTCTCTCTCTCTCTCGTTCGCCACTCCGGCTCTTCTTCGTTCAACATCGACTGGTCCCAGGCAAGTTTCTCTCCCTTTGGGTTTAATTAACTAACTAGAATTGAAACAGTGCGTGTGTGCAAATCACAGAAACAAGCGACTCCGTATCCTCGGACTCATCGTACTTCAGTGTTAGCCTTGTCGCCTGAGAAAATAAAAGAACAGAGAAAAGCCGGCCACAACCCACAATTTCTGAAATCTCATTCCTTTCACCGTTTTAGCAACTACCCACGATTTCTGGCACATTTTGTTGCATAAAGTTGTCTTCTTTCTCTCGATGTCTCTGGTTCTGTCTTGTGTTATGGATTGTAGAAGGTGAAGATGCATTTGATTTGATTGGACCCCACAAAGATTGTTACTTTCGCTCCCTGAGATCCGGTAAGAGTTTTTAATTCTTTTGATTTCGATATGAATTTTCATTTATTGGGTGCTTTACTATCGGTCATATGCATGATATCTACCCTGCATTTTGTGATTCTTTTATTTATGGAATTTTCTTGAAAAGTTTTACTTCTTTATTTGAATCAAGTTTTGGGTATGGTTTTGTTGTTGATTTTGTTAAATTGTCTGAAATTGTTGGTTGATTCCGAATAAATAGAAAAAGAAAAAGAAAACGGGAACAAAGAAAAGAATTGCAACTGGATATGATTGGATGATTCCTGTTTCAATCAATGTGGAGTTCACATTGATTGAGCTTAGGGGTTCTGTTAGTCTTAGCTGAGAGGTGGATTTGCAGGTTCCAAGTAATAAAATATTTGGAACTCTCATATTCTGATTTACTTTTTCTGCATATGCTCTTGAGATTTACTTTTTCTGAATCATTTTGTCATTAGTTCTTTTTTTTCGGATTTGGTAACTCATCATAATCTGCATGGATCTCAGTCCTGGAGTATTCACTTGTAACAATTTGGATTGAATGATTGAAAAGAAAGGAATTGGATTTGACAATAAGGCTAGATTAGTATAAAATTACCAACTATCACGTTTTGAAAAGGATTTGAAATAACTTATACAATATATTTGAGATGGATTTGCAATGACTATATACAATGATTCATTTGACATCCATGTGTTTATTCTTTCTTCCCATGTAAATATAAGTATTATGATAGTAACTAAAATCCCTAGAATAGAAATCACTCTTCCCATATGATAGTATTTCTTTTAGCAACTACTGAGGATGCAGCAATCCATTTGTGAAGTTGTTATTGTTATTATAATTATTATGAGAGAGAGAGAGAGAGAGAGAGAGAGAGAGAGAGAGAGAGAGAGAGAGAGAGAGAGCTGGTTCAAGAAGATAGCATCGGTGTGCTTAAACAAATTTATGTTGGTCTTTCAATATTGAGGAGATTTTTGTATCCAAAGGCACAGTTGACAAAGGTAACCTCTGACCTCTGAGAAATATGCTTCTCATATGTTGACTACTCTGTTCAACCATCTAAAAATCTGAGATGTAGTTGACAAAGGTAACCTCTGACCTCTGAGAAATATGCTTCTCATATGTTGACTACTCTGTTCAACCATCTAACAATCTGAGATGTTCTTGTGAAGACAGAAGCCCACTGAAAGGAAGGTTTCGAAACTTGAATTCTTGAGATACTTGAACATTTTTCTTTTGTATGACAGTCCAACCTATATTTTTACCTTTTGGAAGCTTCTAGTGATTGAGCACCGTCAGCAATTCATGTTCCTTCATCTTGGGACAGCATTACATTTAGTTGTAGGAAAACTATTTTGTACTTAGTTATGAGAAACACATGTATGTAAGATTATTGTATCGGACCATGTAATTACTTTGATGTCATTGAATGAAATTTGGGTTCCCATTTTACTTGAGAAACTTTGGGTTCCCATTTTACTTGAGAAACAATAATGGAAGTGTTCATCTTTTTGTAAACACCGCAAATGATGCATTGATGAGATTGGTTTCATTTTGGAAACACCACAAATGGTATAACATATTGCTAGCATTAAAGCCAAATGGTTCATGGTTGTGGGGCTTCTTAGTTTCATTTTGAAATTGTGGATGTTTATTTGTATGTATTAACTTTTGCATATATGAAGAAACTCTAACATTGACACATACATGTAAATTCTAAGTTTTGCATATATGCATCTCTTCAAATTCTTGAAGCATGAGTTGAGGTAGGTGGTTGTTATTAATACATTAATCAAATTCTTTGTGTTTCCATACAAATAAAGACTCAATTATACATAAACTCGATGAAACAAACAAAAAACTTTTGGTTTGGAGGAAAATAAATTTACATGTCAGTTTGGTAACTATAATATCAAAAAACCTTACATTTAATTATTTAAAAAATATTATTTTTAAATATTTAAATAATTATTTTTTAGTCCGACACAACACCAAACATAGGTTTTCACTATTTTTACAATCCAACTTCTTAGTCCAATGCAGCACCAAATATAGTTCAGTACTTAATCCAGCTTAAGCCAATCCGAACTAATCCGAGACAGTCCCAGGATTTAATCCACCCACGATCCATTACTGCACTAAACGACCCCTAAAGGTATTTCAAGCAACCATATAGCAAATAACATCAACACAAAAGCAGGTTCGAAGGTCATTTGGCAGTGACACTCAGTTTTCACTATATTTAAAGAGGTTTCGAGTTCAAATTTTATAGACGACAATTGTGGAATAAAATAAAATAATCAAGTCAAAAGCATAATATCCACACAACACAATTTATATAAGTATAAGATCCAGCTCATTATTAAGTCTCCTTTCCCACCGGCCATCTAACGTGTTGGGCTAAAAGTGACCTAGTCATGAGGCAGGCACTAAAATACGATTAGTACTAAAAATAGTATGAGTATGTAAGAGCCTAATTTGAAGGTATAAAAGAACTTTGGCACAAAGTCCTTGTGGATTTGGTTAGAGGGAAAGCCTTAATTATTATTATTTTTCCTTTTTAATTATCTTATATATTATCTTCTTCTATGTGCATTAGTTCTAACTTCCATCAAACACATGACTTTCAGTACTAATTAAAGTCATCACTATTACTAGTGCCTACTAATTATCTCAACCAGAGAGAGAGAGAGAGATCTGATTCTTGAGATTGCTTTAATTGGCAGCGTTAAGCTTTTTCTGTGTGTCCTTTTGTTAGGCTTTTGGGTGGTAAATAGTCAAGAGTGTAACGCTACACTGAGTCATGTTTCGTGACGTTGGTGTAATGAAAACAATTTGTTAGAAGTTTCATGCAATACATAACCCTATTTGATCCTTCTTTTTTTGGTAAAATAACGCATGTGAAGATGATAGAAGTTTTTACCTTTTGGGTTAAGCTTAAGATCATGAAATTCTGCATAATAGTTTTACCACGAATTGTTCTAATGGTAGCTCTTTGAGTAATAATGGTTGCAAGAATGGAAATTTAATGTTCCAGGACTTGTAAAGTTTATTGTTTAGTAAACCTATGATGAAATTTAAACACAAAATTTAATATCTTTTTAGAGGGTATGAATCTATAAAGAGATGTGGTGGTGTTAATAGTGGCTCTCTGCATTCACCCGAGCTTGAAGATTAGGCGCTGAAGTAAATTGTTATCCAAATGTAGTGAAAATTAATTTGGAAACATTGATGTGAAAACTAGCTACGAGAGGTATGTTGTAATTTCGTTTACCAAACCATATAGGGTCAACTTTCCTTCTTTATTTTGTATATTTCATGTTCACAAATCTTCTATCTAGTGTGTAACCTGCATCAATAAGTCATAGTTCAAAATCCAAAACATTAAGCTCAGACTTTGAATAAATTCTATATTCGCATTATCGGCTGCAGTCTTGCCAGTATTGGACTCAATCATTCATTCTTTTGATAGGGTGAGAATGCTTTGGTTTCCTCCACCACCCACACAACAACCATCCAATTCCACATCACCAAACACCAAATTACTGGCTTCATTGCTCTCTTACATTATCGTGCCTCGCTCAACTAGCCACATAAACTTTTCTGTGCCTGAGAATCGTTAGTGGGCCTGAATTTGTGATAGCAGTGTGCCCGAATTACTTAAGTTTGGCCATATTATAAGAAAAAGTTCATGATTAAAATATGTTATGTTGCCTAACAGTTAGTTAAACTTAAACATGTACATTGCTATATTGTGAATTTGAACATTAAGAACGTGAATTGTCATGTCATAAAAAACGTGTATTGTCAATTTGAACATTAAGAGCATGAATTGTCATGTCATAAAAAACGTGTACAAGGACAAATTATTCTATCGCCAAACAGTTTGATATGTATATTAGTACATTTTTAGTGTAGACATTAATTAAAGGGTGAATTCTTATTTTAATGTCTAGTTAGTAAATATACATACCAAAAAAAAAAAAATTTGAAGTAAACTGAAAGTAGTAGTGTATGTGGGTTTGCTGAGTCTGTCAATGTCCAGGCATGGTGTACTACCTACCAAAATATCATGAAGACTTTAGACATCACTTTGTTTGCATTATCTTTAATAACAATTTTCAAATTGCAAAAACAGTTAGTTATTTCACTGACAACAAAGGAAGAAAGAAAGAAAAAACTACCAAAAAAAGCAAAGGAAGAAAGAAAGAAAAAAACTACCAAAAAAAGCAGATCTAGCGTGGTTTGTTAGCTTTTGATTATTTTATGAGGACGTGCTTGGTTGCAAAACACTTGGCTGTCATGACCATGAGTGGCTCACAAGTCACAAGCTTCTCACTCTCTCCCCAAGTGACATCTCAACTGTTAAGTAAAGTACTCAATTCACAAAACTATATATGAATTGGCTTATATATGATGTAGAGGAAATATGGGTGAATTATGGTGTGAAAAATTAATTAAAATAAAGTGGCTCAAAGTTGGAAGGAAATTGTGTAAGAGAGGAAAATTCCAATTAAATGTCAATTATGGCGTTAGAAAAAGAAGGAAGGCGTATCGTTGGAATTTTCTGATTGATTAAGGAAGCTTGAAGCAATTATAATTATGTCAAGATTTGTATTTAATTTAATGTTTTATTTTATATTTTTAAGAATAAGTTATCTATTAAGATATTATTTTCTTAATATGACTTTAGCTATGATTTTTATTATTTTCTTGTTAGCTAAGTTTAGGAATATTCTATAATCTAAGATTTCCTATGGTTTTAGGGTTTATATGTTTTCTATTTAAGTCAACTCATGACGTTCACTACAAAAAAAAGTGGCAAAAGTTACCAATAATTGGTGACATTTGGTGACTAATGTCACCGATTATTGGTAACTGTTGCCACTTGTTTTTTTTGTAGTGGTTGTATTTGCCAGTTAATTCATCTTATTTCAATCAATACATTTGAGGTTTACTCAATTTCTCTGGTGGATTCAAACGTGTTACTTTTAGGGTTATCGTTCGATCTCCTTATTCCCTTATATCTCGCTATGTCAATATATATCTTAGGACACTTTCTCCCTCCAACTCCAAACAACGTGCACAACAAGTTACAATCACCAAATATAAATTAGGATAAATTTGTCCCATGCTAATATTATTCCTATTTATATTTTCTGAGGGAGCTTTTTTTTACCACTCAAACTAGAGCTTATTAGCCCTTTTTTCTTTGACCAACTCCAAACACATCAACAAAATACCGAACAAACGAAGAGTTCAATAAATAACATGAGCATACTCGAAAGCTTCATATATAAATGCGGCCTTGCAGAGACTTCATTAACTAACTTTGTATTTCATTTTGAGTATACAGTATTTATGAAAAATGAAAACTATAAACAATTTTGTAATATTTGTTTTATTTTTGCTTTGCCAACAAGCTTGCAGGTGGCCATGGCCAAGAGTGACTGTCCGTATTATCAACAAGCTAAGGGGCAGGAGGCGGAGCCAATTAAGGCCCACAAGGGTCACTTCACCCTTCTCATCTTTTGATAATTTGTTTTTGTATATGTTGCAATTAACTCAATTACTTTCTATATTACATGGCTGACCCTTATCATCTTTTGAGTTTACTCACTTTCTCATTTTCTTCTTTTTTTGTTTACTATTTAAATCTCTAGACTATAACAATTAACCAAGTACACTACAAAATCCCTCGTCTCTAGTAGTATCTTTTTTCTAACGCAATATCACATAAACACACCTCATAATTTGTAAGATTTCTTGTGATTTCTTTAATCGAATGAGCCAATCAATTAGGCAAAATTATCACTTTCTCTATTTAAGGTTGACTCTCCTTGAAAAAATTTCTAGCTGCAAAGCATGAACATTCACTGCAAATCTGCAGACAATGATCTTGGCTTGCAAATTCTGGCAGACGATCAAGAAACTAGTTGGAGTTTCGACCCTAATATTTGGCAAATGACACGCTTTTATTGCAATGTGTAATGGGTTAACTCACTATGGTACAATTTTGATGCCTTTATAGATAATAGAGATGCTTGGAGGTGTTTACATCTATGTAAATATGTGATAAACGAGAATCATCAAAACCAGTGGCAAGAATATCCTTTAACAACGTAGATAATATAATGATGAGTTTTGATGGAAAATAAAAGAGGAAGAATAAGTCCATCAATGCAATGAATTAATCTTTTATTTTAGCTTATGATGTCAATCAACATTAATATACGTATTATCATATACTTGCAATAAAAATAATCTATACTTTATATTTTTCATTTATGATTTCGTAAGAGCTTGTTAGGACCAGTTCGGCTTAGTGAGAAGATGTGGGTTAAGGGATCGAAATTCCAAAACTGATTGAGGGGAAACGGAATTGCTGAAAATATATAGGAGAGGAGGTAGCGTAGGTAGAGGTTAGAAGATGACTTCAAAAAAAAAAAACACACATCAACAAATCAACAATCATTTCAATATAATTACAAGGATTAGAATAATTTAGACTATCGCTTATATATAAATAAAAAGAAGAACACATCAACAAATATAATTAATTACAAGCAACCCAAAACATGTAAGAATTGAATATAAGAAGTCAACATAAATCATTTTCCCATATTATTCCATCAATCTTGTTGTGGTCCACCAAGCCAGCTCAATGTATATGTATATATAGAAACACTGATCAAAACCCTAGAAGTGAGAGTAGGACTATAACGGTGCATTTGGATGGGGAAATAAACTTGGGATTTGATAGAATAAAGTTTTAGAAATTAATTCAACTTATAATTCGTTGATTATCAGGAGGAGAATGGGAACCTAGATACTAATAACTCGAGATTTTGGAATCTCAGTTGGATCAAAATCATCCTTGGAATCCAATGCTTGGTTGGTTAGCCTAAGAAGACTCCCAGTGGCCAAAATAGCGTTGGGATTGATATCATTCATAGACCTGGCATACAAACTCCTACAAGCCTCACTGCCCTTATCAACCAACTCCTTGTTTTGGTTTGGACACAAAAGGCAGTGACTCAATATCCTCAAAACCGGTTGCATCAATTCCCATGGCAGAGGAATCCTCCCTACCTTTTCTCCATTTCCATCCTCTTCTTTGCGTTCACTCCTACTGCTACCGCTACTACCAGTCATCTCCTTGTACATTTCGCCGTCTTGGCCAGCCCAAACGCTACAAAACTCGCAAAATTCGATCTTCGACTGCACTGGCATTTCATGTATCTTGCTGTAGTACAACTCTAGCGCAACCCCAACAATCCTAGCCCTCCTTGTGGACCTCACTGTACCGTAGGGTTCCAAACTTGGAGATATGACAGCCAAGTTTAGGCCTGTGGAGTTGTTTTTAGAGGGCGCTTTGGTTTCATGGTAGAGACTGGGATGAGACAGGTCAGGGACACTGACGGTTATGGAGTGGCCAGAACGTGTTGCGGTTTCGTGGGCGTAGAGGGCTAAGAGGACGGCCTCAAAGCCGGCTAGGGGTACGCGGAGGGCGACATGGGAGATGTAAATGCCCGCGATGATGGGAAGGAAGCGAAGAACGAGTAGTTGGAGGTCGGGATCGGAGGATTGGAAGGTGTCGTAGAGCCAGCGGCAGAGGTTGTTGTCGCCTGCGCCGGAGTCGGGTTGGCGGAGAAGGGAGGAGATGTGGGAGGCTGTGTGGTGGTCATGGAGGAGGGAGCGGGCGCGGTTGGAGGAGGAGGAGAGGGAAGGAGGGAGAGAGGGGAGAATGGTAGAGAGGGATTGGATTGCTGATTGGGATTTGGAGAGGGATGAGTTATGTGATGAAGATGAGGCTGAGGCTGAAGTGGTAGTTGTTGGGGTTGGGGTCATGGTGGTGGTGGAATTAATGGTGTCTTGATCATCTTCTAGGATGGAGGAAGTGGAGGGGTCGTTGGACATTGCTTGAGAGAGAGAGAAATTAAATCAGGAACGTTAGTCAGAGGAGATAATTGAGGCGGAAGTTTCCTTTTTATGTTCTTTTTTGGCCGATAATCGGGGAGGAGGAACAGGTGAACACCCTTCAAATAAAATTAAGAAATATTTATCCACTCGAACCGGAAATTATATGTAAAACGGTGAGAATGCTTTGGTTGGTTTCCTCCACCACCCACACAACAACCATCCAATTCCACATCACCAAACACCAAATTAATGGCTTCATTGCTCTCTTACATTATCGTGCCTCGCTCAATTAGCCACATGAACTTTTCTGCGCCTGAGAATCGTTTATCCGCTATCTATATATATAATTAAGGCATGAGTAGTGGGGCTGAATTTGTGATAGCGGTGTGCCCGAATTATAGTTAAGTTTGGTCATATTATAAGAAAAAGTTAATGATAAAAATATGTTATGTTGCCTGACAGTTAGTTAAACTTAAACACGTACATTGGTATATTGTCAATTTGAACATTAAGAGCGTGAATTGTCATGTCATAAAAAACATGCACTGTCAATTTGAACATTAAGACACTATGCCAAATTTCACTTTACACCACACCACATAGGCATTGACGAACCTAAAAACCAATGTTGATATATTAGGCATCGATTTTATAAATAATAAGACTAAAAGTGTATAAAGACATGAGCAAAAATTTCAATAAGCCTTGCCTTTCTTAACTGTAGTTCCAGTGAAAAACGATTGATTTGATTAACAGTAATGGCATGTAGTCTGTGCTTGATCAATTTGCATTATTATATGTCAAGTTTAGGGAAAACAAAATTATTTTCTTTGTTCCTTATAATAATTGACAGATTTCAAAAGGAGGAGGCAGTAAAAGTGTGTAGCGAGACCAAGTGAAGTGAGCGAAAAAGAAGGGTAATGTTCTTCAACATTACTTACCTACAAAATGTAAAGACTTTAAGTTTGTACTCAATCTAAACACATTTTTGTACAGAGGCCTTTAAGTAAAAAGAAAAGGAAAGCTTCTATCTAACAACTTTGATACTATTTTTTGCTGCTGTGATGCAACATAAATTGAAACATATGGTGTCTTGTTGATACTCTAAGACAAACAAAATATGCAACAGGCGAAAAGACTGAAGTTAAAAAAATAAAACAATAGCAGAAATTCAAAGAAAACTGATGACTATAACCAAAAGCAGCATCAGTAGAAAATAAAAAACCGATGCCATAAGATATAAGTTGCAATAGCACTTGTGGTTTTTGGGATGTCGTAATAAGCATCAGCGTAGTATAGAATTCTAATGCTGTAAATCATATTTAGCATTGGCACTATTAAAACTATTGATGCCGTTGTAGGTTTAGGCATCGGAGGTCAACTTTTTTTGGCACATGAGAGGCACTTTAGCATCGGTGTTTTCGAAAGAAATGATGCCGTAAATGTATAAAGGCAACGGTCACGAATACCACGGTAGGATGGATAAATAGGCAACAGATATTATCCGTTGCTAAAGGTCAATTCTGGCATAATGAGAGCCTGAATTGTCATGTCATAAAAAAAAACGTGCATAAAGACAAATTGTTCTCTCGCCAAATTGTTTGATATGTATATTAGTACATTTTTAGTCTAGACATTAATTAAAGGGTGAATTCTCATTTTAATGTCTTGTTAGTAAATATACATACCTTTGGCATTACTCTTTACCACAAAAATAAAAAATAAAAAAATTTGAACTAAATTCAAAGTAGTAGTGTATGTGGTTTGCTTAGTCTGTCAGTGTCCAGGCATGGTGTACTACCTTCCAAAATTTCATGAAGACTTTAGACACATCACTTTGTTTGCATTATCTTTAATAACAATTTTCAAATTGCAAAGACAGTCAGTTAGTTCACTGACAACCAAGAAAGAAAGAAAAAAAAAACTACCAAAAAAAGCAGATCTAGCGAGGTTTGTTAGCTTTTGATTATTTTATGAGGACGTGCTTGGTTGCAAAACACTTAGCTCTCATGACCATGAGTGGCTCACAAGTCACAAGCTTCTCACTCTCTCCCCAAACAGTGACATCTGAACTGTTAAAAAAAGTGGAGTGAGTTTCAAGCTTCCAACCCCAGAGACGAAGTAAAGTACTCAATTCACAAAACTATATATGAATTGTCTTATATATATCTTAGGGTCCCCACTTTCTCCCTCCAACTCCAAACAACGTGCACAACAAGTTACAATCACCAAGTATAAATTAGGATAAATTTGTCCCATGCTAATATTGTTCCTATTTATATTTTCTGAGGGAGCTTTCTTTGACCACTCAAACTAGAGCTTATTAGCTCTTTTTTCTGATACTTTTTGCGTGGAGATTATGATATGGTACCTCTTCAATACAGATGGTTAGGGAAATTCAACCTGAAAATGTTTTTTATAAATAAATTTGGGCAATGAATGTCCTTTTTTTTCTTTTTTCTTAATTGAACAACTGTTTGAGAAATTTTGGAATCAAAATCAGAATGCTTTTATGATATTCTGAAAATTTCGAAATGCCTTATGGTCTTATATCCATTCGGAAATTGACATAATTTCGTTAGCAGTGTTGATGCCCAATATTGGCGTGTTCGGAAATTATATATAAATTGAATATTTGTATCGAAAATAATATAAATTGAATATGTCACAGTCTAACAATTTATTTATTTAATTATTTATTCATGAAGGAAGAGGATATAAGAGTTTAGCCCTTTACCCTTTACCGTCAGTGTACGAGAGTAAATGTTTTACCACTTGAGTTAGAAGTTTCCCTTTAGTTAAGTGATCGAGCTAGTCGAGTTATACGATAGAAAAAAGTATATCTTGGCTTTACATATAAGTTAGGACCCCAAACATGCCTTATAATGCAAGATATGGACGTATTTTACACTATATAATAGGGTTATAAATTGCTCCAGTGTTGTGCTTAGGGAAGAAAAAGAAGCTTAATGACTAATGAGATTCTAAAGAAAAAGAGTAAAGTTGTAGTCAGAGTCACTCTCTGCGCCTCTGATAAATGATGGGATTATTATTGCAAATTTCAGGCATAGAACCATTGGCATTATTCTCATCCAATATTCCCTCTTTTGTCGTAATCCTTTTTTCTGAATTAATCCGAGTACAGATACGCACAAAGAAGAAGTAGAATATCTTATATTTTTGGTACACCACATACCCTTATACTTTATGCTTTATAAGCAACGGCAACTGCAGCAGCACACACCACTACTACTACTACTTCACTTACGTGCCTCACACGACTAATAACCACACATTCATCTGTTACGTCAAGAATTTTGCCTTCCCTTGCCTCCTCAATGTCGTCCCACTACTCTCCTCTTCTTACTTAATTTAGATTTCATCTGCAATAAGCATCTCCTTGTATGCATAATTTTTTTGGGTTGATCAACCACATTTTGCAAATCTGTGGTGTGAGGTTAATTTTGGTCAATATCTTTTTAATATTGACAAATAAAAATCTTAAAGTTACGAATCCTTACACTTGGACCTCACCCTCACTTCAATCGTCAAGGTAACCTTTGTTTTTGGTGACGCATGGATTAATAGATGTCTAGATATTTAAAGAGATGAAAAGTGGCACGCGACCATCAATTTGGTGTCCATACAAGTAAAAAACAGGCTCAATGATTCCCTATAACATTAGCGGTTAATTTGATAGTTTGACGAACATAAGGGTCTATGATTTACCAATTTAATATCTTTTTTTACAATTGAGTGATTTCACTATCAATAACACACCGAGACATTCTATGATAAAATTCCACATCTGCTAAACTATATGCATGTGATTAAATTGGGACAATATTAACCTTCGACCAATTAGTAATGAGCAACATATCCGTCACTCTAAAATCTTGCAAAGTAATTCAAAAGAAATTTTCTTTTGAAAAATCTCAAGAAACGTCCAAACATCTTGTGTTGACTTTGGAATACATGGTGTTTGATGACTTGTACCCCAATTTTTGGGGGAAAAAACATACAAAACTAAAAGTATTTCTTTTTTTCTACGTAACTAATAAGGGGATAGATCCAAAACCTATATGGACTTTTGAAGAGGATGGCTTGTACCGTAGGAATAGGTGCACCCACTTCTTTGATCATGTCCATGGATCCTTAGTATCTTACACACAAATAGAAAATATTTTTTTAAAAAAAAAAAACTATAAAGAATAAACAACAAAATTCGAATATATGTTGTTACAAGCCACGATCTTAATTTTGTTATTCTGAGTGCGAGGAAGGAGGTTCATGCATGCTTCGTTACAGAGGAAGAAAGGCATATGCTTAAATCCTTTAATGGCGCTTGTCGGTTAGATAGATTCTTTATTCCACTGCTCCAACTGACAGTGTTTCACACTGATAACTGATGCCCTGATCATTAATTATAATATATAATTCATCTCTTTATTTACAATGCCTTTTTTTATATATAAAAAATCTTCATTTTATCTTAAGAAAAATACGGATTCTTTGTGGAGCTACTGCGAATTATGATTTATCCACTTAGAAAATTAGTCATTCAAAGGTCTCTATTACAAAAGGAATCAAATGAACCAATACAAAATTATTCAGACTTCTAACTTTGACAAAATAAATTTTATAATTTTTGTAAAGACAGTATGTATGTACATACACGACTTGTGGACTTGTTAACGGGGTCTAACCCAGTGGAAAAGGGTCTTGACTTGTAGACTAGAGGTCCCATGCTCGAACCCCCATGACATCAATTATATGTGTGTGAGAGAAACCCCCTCCCCTCTAGTTTAGACTATCGCTTATACTCAAAAAAGTCACATATGCCAAAACTATATTTCACAACATATCATTCTTCTAGTTAAATTTAAAAATACATGGTTCTAAAATGAATGCACTCTAGTGATTGGGGGAAAAACAAATGGGAAAGAATAATGCACACCAAACAAATAATGTAGCAGATGATGAATGGGTGGCTGCTTAGGAAAAAAGAAATAAATAAATAAAGTGGGTCAACGGTACATGAACCACGCTAGATGATGAAGTCGTGAAGAAGTTACCTACAACTTTGTTAGTTACTCTGAGACTTTCTTTACATTTTTATTTTAGAAGTTTGAATGAATATTTTTATAAGAAAACCATTTAAAAGTCAATACAAAATAATAATAAAAAATAGCATAATAACCAACTATAGTATATATTGCAATTTAATTTCTTTAATCTCTTACACTTTCTGAGTCTCAATCAGTGTGCAATAGGTGCCCCGTCAACATGGCCTCGAAATTATTTTTTCTTTTTCTAGATATAGGTCCTTTTAAAAAGAACGAAAAATAGATACTTTGAGGCTGTAAGTTGCAAAAGCGACCGAGTTTTATAGCGAAATAGCTCCCATATTTCCTTTTTAAATGTTGGTCCATCTCTGTTTTTTAAACCTTGAATCCTCCTTAAAACCAATGGGATTTTGACACTTGTCAAATTCCAGCAATATTAACAAAATTTTAACAAAAAAGGAAAAATGATATTAAAATAATTTAGCACGTGTAAAAACCACATTGGTGGTAAGAAGAAACCAAATTGAATGATTACTTCAACCTTAAAAAAAGTTAAAAATTCGATCGATTTGAAGATTAATGATATACAACTAAGTAATGTGTAAAAAAGTTTAGACGATAACGAAAATGGTAATGAAGATGCTCATGATCTTGTGCAAGATAAAAATAACGAAGTTGGTGATTTAGGTCAACCTAATTTGGCATGGGATGCTTAATTAGTCTCCCTTATGATGTATGTATTCAATTTACTAAATTAGCAAATTTTGACTTTGCTTTATTAATGCAAGGCATCAGCATAAATGCTGAAATACGGTTAGCGTCGAGGCATCACAAATGAATTAGCTGCAAGTGTCAAATTGCTTTTAAACAAGATGATGATGAGGATAATTAGTCACAAAATGCCCGTGTGCATATATACTTGTATTGTATGGTAAACATACCCTACTTAGCACTTAACCAAAGCCTACTTGACTTGTTCACAGTGCTTGAATGATTTCCCTTTCTTTTGCTTGCTAGGCTGGGCACTGTGGTGGCTTAATTGGTGCCCTGCAAACCCAAATATATGCTTAGAGAGAGAGAGAGAGAGAGAGAGAGAGAGAGAGAGAGCTTATTGGCACGAGCTTTAGATGAGAGAGAGAGCAAGTGAGCAAAGAAAGAAAGAATAGTTGACAGAAAAAAAGTTGTATGGGGTTTGCTTGAAAGCCACCCGAATCTCCTCCCATTACTCAATATATGAGAAGTAGTGGTACTTTTCTTTAAGAGGACATGAAGTGAATGAGGTGTAGCCATGCTTTTAACGTGCAATTCTCCTTTGCTTTAATGGGTGTGTTTATTCGTGACTTTTGTTGGCTTACTATGTGAGAAAGAGAGTGTTAAACCGACTCCAAACGTTTGTACCAACCATTCTTGAACTGTTTCCATTCTAATTTTCTATTTTTCTATTTTTCAATTCCTCTCTCTCTCTCTCTCTCTACAATAATATCATTACACTATAACAAAGTATATTAACACTCTACAATAGTATTATTGTGTAAACAATATAGAAAGTAAACCTTTTTGCCATGAGTTCCAACGAGTCATGTCTTTTAGTTTAGCTACAAACAACAAACCAAGCACCTAATCATTAAAAAATCTATCTACCCTTTTAATACTCGGCCAAGTAATATATTCTACATGTACCATATTTACTATTCACTTTAACCTAATTACGTTAAACGAGTCTTATAGATCTGATGACTTTGATAAGAGATGTGGGGAAAAATATGGTGAGTAAAAATATGTCTCTCCCTTTTCCTCTCTTGCCCTCTCATCATGATGCTAGAGGAGAGAACACATCACTCCAATTGAAATAAATGTTGACGTACAATATATTCGCGTGAAAGTAGAACAAACTTTTCTTGGTAGTAACACTTCGAAGGTTGGAAACGCAAGGAAGATTTTGGTGGCAGACTAATTTATGGTTAACTGTGAGCGGAGGGGCGGCTTTTGAACCCACAAAACTTTCTTACCATTCACTATATATAACAACCACACTCACTCTTCTTTCCTTGCTTCCCTTCATTGCTCTCTCTCTCTCTCTCTCTCTCTCTCTCTCTCTCTCTCTCTCTCTCTCAGCCTTTGCCTGTCTTACTTCTCATCAAACACCTTTCATTTCTTTCATCAAACACCTCTCTCTTTCTTTATTTCTTTCTCTAAGCTAAGCTCTTGGTCAGAATCAAGTTCTGGGTTTTGGTCTGCGAGTATGGAAGGGCAAGAAGAATTGGTTTTGAGCAGTGATCAAGCATCCCAGATGATCATGATCAAAGGCAAGCGCACCAAGCGCCCGAGGCCTCTGTCCCCGAACGGCGTCGTGTCTGCGGGGACGTCTAGCTCATCAAGCGCCTGTGGTGGTGGTGGTGCTGTGGGAGGAGATCATGAGTATAATTATTATGGTAATTCGTTTACGTCGCCCACAACTTCTGGTGAGATCTATGAGAGTACTGAGGAAGAAGAGGACATGGCCAATTGCCTTATTCTCTTGGCTCAAGGAGATCATGTAACTGTTAACCCAAAGCAGATCTTTGAGGAAAGACTAGCACAAACCAGTAACATGGGCAAGGCTGGTTTCTTTGTCTATGAGTGCAAAACATGTAACAGAAGCTTCCCTTCATTTCAAGCACTTGGTGGCCACAGAGCAAGTCACAAGAGGCCCAAAGCCATGAGCACAGAGGAGAAAAAACCAGCACCAGCCCATTTCATCCCAGCCTCCACTTTTGATGAATTTGAAGAACAAAGCAAGCAGTTCATCAAATATAAGAGCAGCCCACCTCCTGCAATTCCAAGCCAAATAGGAAGCAAGCCCAAAATTCATGAGTGTTCAATTTGTGGCTCTGAGTTCACATCTGGGCAAGCTCTTGGTGGACACATGAGAAGGCACAGAGCAGCAGCCAACAACAGTACTAATCATGTGGTGGCTTTGCCTAGCAATATTGGGACAAGTACCAAACTGCAGAGAACTGTTCTTCCACTGGATCTAAACCTTCCTGCACCAGAAGATAATGATCATCATCACCGCCAGCTTCATCATCATCATCAACATGGTGACTCTAAGTTTCAATTTGTGCCTACCCAACAAACAACTCTTGTCTTCAACGCCCCTGCTTTGGTGGATTGTCATTATTAAGAGAGAGAGAGAGAGAGAGAGAGAGAGAGAGAGAGAGAGTGAAAAAAAGAAAGAATCATTCTAAATTAGTAGATTATCAATGTGAATTATAAGCATTATTTTTCAATTAATTACTTACTGTCAATTGGGTATAATTGTGGAATATTAATTCTTTGATCAATTCTTTCCACTTTAATTTGTTGTTTAATTTTTTTTTGTTGGTTCATCTAATTTGTTGAAGTGTGAATACTTTGAGTAAGTGGTTAGTGTTCATGGTTGCCTTCATTCACGAAAAGTGAGTGATGAGGCATCTTTTCCTTTTCACAATTTTCCTTTCTTTTTCTATGTTCTTTTTAAGTGGGAGAGCTATGCACATAACACCAAGAGAGAGAGAGAGAGAGAGAGAGAGAGAGAGAGAGTGAGTGAGGAGTGAGAGAGTGAGGGGCAAGGCAATGTGGTGGCATGGGATGGCAAAAGGGCTAGGGTTAGGCAGCACCACCACCACAACCAAAAGTCATGGATTAGGTTCTTCCTCTCCTTGGTGTGTATTTTTATTACAATAAAGCTAAAAAAGCCTATAAAAGCTCTCCCTCTCACTTCCCAGTCTGTTTCATTAAATGACAAGAAGTAATGGATAGCAAAGCAGAGTTGGCAACTGCCATGCCACATGTATCCACCTGTATCTTTCTCTCTCACTCTCATTTCTTTTTAATTTTTAGCTTAATATAATAACAAAACAATATTTTTTATTTTAATTTTATGGTTCACCTCATCAAGTTTTTTTAGTTCCAAGCCTAACATATATATATACACACACTCTCTCAGTTGTACCTAATTTACCCAACTGCTGTGTATGTATGATCCCTTACTTTGCAAGTCACTTTAGCTATATTTGAGATCATCAATCATCATCATCATCATCCTCTCTCTCTCTCTCTCTTGGGTCCACCCCATGCCACATTCATTGATATTCCCTAGAAAGATACTCTAACTCATACCACAAACACTTTCGGTTTGGCTAGCTTCAACTTATCCAAGCTCCACTCTACTCCACTGTACTGTGAACTCTACTTCATTTGGACCCACAATCCCCTAATGTATTGTTGTTGTGATAGCTCACTGCTTTTCATATCAATTTCTCCGTCATCATTTGAGAGTTCCTCTTTAGTATTTCTTTTCTCTACTATGTCAAAGAATTTCCTTTTCTATACCTGTCACATTGTCAAGAATGTAACCCATCACTAATCAAGTTTTATATATCCAAGATCAAGTCAATCGTTCACACACGTATTTAGGGACAAATAGTTATCTATGTACGAACAATCAGATATCAACGAACAGTTATCTAAATTCTAATAATTGTGATTTGGTTGTATATAGATAGATGAAAATGGGAGACTTGAAATGGGTTCAAAGAGAGTGTTACTTTCACACTACTAACTTGCAAGAGAGTTTGCTAAGTGCACGTTTAGGTGAATGTGGGAAGTGAAGCATGTGAAGAGATTGCGTGGGAATTGAGATTTCCAAATACACTTAGAGAGAGGGAGAGGAGATAATCATTGACATTGGCACATGTAGTGGGGAGGTTACCTTGTCGTATATCCTCTCCCATTATTCTTCTCCACATTATATTTATTCAGTATATGCTCAAAACCAGAGCTAACTAATTTAATTAATGGTGTGAATTTGCTTCTTATATAAAAAGATTCTCCTTCTTGGCTACTCTGCCAATCATCTAGAGTAGGGGTATAGTTTATGGAGAAAATAACAAGGTCAATAAGGCTTGCTTTTTAGTTTATATTAAAAAAATAAAAATACCAACTAGTTATATTTCTCTTTCTAATATTAAAAAAAGCCTCAATTATTTCAAATCTTCTTCGCTATCTCGTTGATCAAAAAAGACACTACGAAAAGAAAATACATGAACTTTTAAACCTAAGCATTTGTATTTGGTACTAATTTTCAAGCCACACATACTTACCCTCTAAATGCCAACCCAAGTCAATCTATGATCTTTTTAGCTTACCAAGTAGACATGTAATCCTTCATATGGGCATCCTTTTCTTGTTCTACGGAAGTGAAGAAATCGACCTCTTTGCAGTTTTGAGTATATACAACAAGTGCCACTAAGAAAAGAGTTCAAAAAAACCACCACCAATCACAATGCGACAGCAAAACATTGACACATATTTTGATCCTTTCTACTTGTCCTATTGAAAATGAAGTGTTTTTGTTTTGTCAGTTTTGGCTCGCATGTTCTGAAAATTTGGCTACTTTTCTGTGGACAGTTTTCACTTCAAGTCGTATGCTTTAAAAATATTTATATGGAAATAGTAGTGTGGCGTGCTCTCCAACTTCACACAGCTGGATGGCTGTGAGTGAACAAAAACCACAGGCTAGCAGGCAGCTCCTCTCCTCCAATCCAATGGCATGGCATGCAAGCTCAAACTACCAAAAGCAAAGAAACCCAAAAAGGTTACTTTGCTTAGAGACAAAATTAATTAATTAATGAATTAAATGAATTAATACTCTAATTAAGCCAGCCGTCACACTGTCCAGAAATGGGTATTTGCCGGCCATTCTTGTTGCTTAAACTATAATCACATTGGACTTAACTAAATCATTAACCAAAACGGGTTTATTTGGTCTTGCATTTGTGTGACACTTAAGTCGTGATCTTTTTGGTGATTGTTTTTGTGGTTGTCATTACTTGGTTTGGTGAGATATTGAGTACCTAATCACTACTATGCAGCTGGTTCACAGATTTTGGTGGGTTAGGTTTTTTCATGGTCATGGACTAATGGTAGTTGCTGAATGGAGAGAGTTGAAAACTGCTAATTAATGTAATGTACTATTTTTTATTAGAATAGAAACTCCACAATTTAGGCGGTGTTCAAAGTGAAACATGACGAGTGAAAAAATTAAACTAAACGTATATTCTTCGATATATTCTCATATGGCGGGGAAATTTGTCCTAGATTAATGGCATGATTGCTGTTTGATGAACTTATTATTAAATTAGACAATAGTCCAATATATTATGTCGTACAAGTCTCATTGAGAAAAATGAGACTCATAATTTTATAAAAAGTGATTTGACTCAATCCTAATCCAATTCAAGTTCAAGCCAAACCGAGAAAAAGTCACAAATCCAAATCCAACTCTCAATTGGATAAAAGAAAAAAAAGTTGTGTATACTACTTTCTATGGTGTAGTACGTTTCATTTCAAATTCATTGTACGGGACCATGTTGCATGTTGGGCCTTTAAAATTTGAGAGAAGGGATGCATGACACCCTTTATTTAAGAGGTATGCTTTTCATATTGATGATGAATTTAAAGGTATGGTTTGAATGCTAAGCAGAAGCTAATTGCGTGGACAAAAATGGTAGGGCGGGGATTTTTTTAATGGCATGTTGAGTAAAGATGCCTTATCTTATAAGTAAGGAAGATGCCAAGGAACTCTCAGTTTTTCACTGATAGACTATTTACATCTGTCTCACATGAGATAGATTCAACATAAATTTCACCTCATCTCAGAAAGTTGGAAAAGATAAAAGTGAGTTCTAAAGTATCTTTCTATAAACAATTTTGAATTGATTGATTGGCCTGATTAAAATGACATGTAATGCTATGATAAACTCCACCGATTTGACTCATTAGTGTCTTGACTAATGGAAAATGATGTTTTGAAATATTCTAAATTCAACAAATAACTAATTTGTTAATCAACATGGTTTAGTCTGATGGAAAAGGGCATTGACTTGCATACTTGGGATCTCAAGTTCGAATCCCCACGACATCATAATTATATGTGTGTATGTGTAGAAATCTCACTCCCATGCTTGTACTAAAAAATAATAATAATAATTAATTTGTTATGGCTCATTACTTATATATAACAAAAGTAACATTATATGTTTATTATCACTTTAACCAATTATATTATTTGTCAGCTAGCTCTTAGTTTAGTGATACTTGATTCCCCTCAGGAGTATCGATTATAAAACCTTATCATATTATCTACTTATGAAGTGTATTTGACTACAGGTAGTGGATGCATTATTCTCATACCTCCTTCCCCTCTCTTTTTCACCCATAAAACCACCATATAAAAACAAATCGTGGCATAAATAATCTCATGGGTGCAGAACAAAACGATAAGGGCTATCAGAGACATAAACTGTGTTATGGAGAGCCGTTATGCAGCAAAGTCTCATTGATGAGGCCAAAGAGCCTGTAAACATTGTGTTTTTTTTTTTTGGTCAAGCAACCTCCCACCCACCACGCTTCTGCAGAAGTGCCTCCATTTTTGGGCCCGACTGCTATTGTAATGTGGTTAAACAAATTTCTCTGGGCCATTTCAAATCAAATCAAAGAGTATTGTTGGTCAAAACATCCCTGTAGATATTATTTTAATAATAAAATTGAGAATACATGAGCAAATGGTTGCTGTGGTGTAGTGGTTATCACGTTAGTCTTACACACTAAAGGTCTCCAGTTCGATCCTGGGCAGCAACAACTTTCTTTTTGTTTTAACTTTTAATTAATCGGTCTTTAGATTTTATTTTTACCATTTATATGTCGATATTTTACTGGGAACCAATATGTATAATTTTAAAATTACTTATTTACAGAGGTTGCTGTGGTGTAGTGGTTATCACGTCAGTCTTACACACTGAAGGTCTCCAGTTCGATCCTGGGCAGCAACATGATTGTTTTTTATTTTTTATTTTTTGCTCCTTTGATGAACAGCCATCTTTGTGTATTGTTTTTTGCTCCCTTGATGAATGTGGATCATCCAAGGCACATTAGCATGGCGTACTTCTCCTGTTCGAACCGGGGTTTGAAACCAAACTTCTACTCATGAAGATATATGGGGCGATTCATGTGGGATCCAATGTAGGTCCAACTTCCTATTCACTCGTGGGATCCAGGCAGCCTTTTTTTTTAAACCCGGTATACCGTATATGTTGAGACTTAAATGAATGACAGTATGACAACACGAAGCAGTTTAAACTAGGTTTTCAACTACATCCCAATTAGTCCCAAGAGTCCTAGAACGAAAACTGTTTCTGAGGAGAAGAATTATACTGACAAGAAACAAATAATATTGCCCCCAAAAAAAAGGTTTATATAGAAAATGGAAAAAGAATTGTCCAGAGATGGCTTCTCATCAAAAGGCCACTAATGCGGAATAAACATACATTGGCACAGCCAAAGGTAAATCAGATTTATACATCTCTACTTTCATTAAATTACAGCCACCCTCCAATTGGTGCCTATATGATTTCATGATGTTGATACTACTTTGGCCATGTACATCCTGCATAAACACATCAAAAATTCATCTTCTCTATTCAAGTGGGCCTCCAAAGACGACTCCAGAAGGTGCTTATCCCTAGTTAGCAGAAACGATCACCCGCACTTTAGCAGTCACTTCTGGGTGAAGCTTCAGTTCTGCAATATACTCTCCTATCTCTCGAATATCTGGAAGAGAAACAATTCGCTTGTCCACATCCCTACAGATGAATGAAAGAGCAGAGAATGGAGCAATCAGACAAGCCTGGATGTGTTTAGCAAAGTTAAAAAGAGAAACGTGGGCAATAAAGAGTTGCCTTTGATCAAATCCATAGATATGAAAAGATGCAGAGACCATCTCTAGTTGCACATTGTTGAACTTTCTGAATTCTGGATTTCATTGGCCAAAGAGAGTAAAAAAGTAAGACTTAATTAAGAAAATAAAATACATATTTTCTCCCTTCTTTTTTTTGCTTGGGGGTTGTGGCTCAGAAGTAAAACTTTTCTGCTAATAGTTCTTAATTGTAAAATTATTGATGCTTGTGTTAAGAGCCTATATGGTATATATGTCATGCATTCAAGTGGGGTATTCAGAATGCAGTAACAGTGCACAAAGTGAAAATTGTGATTGATATATAAATCATACTCTTACTAGATAAAAGATACTACCTGTTAAGTTGTGCCTTGATTATGTCAACGAGATCTTGCGGGGTCACACTGCAGAAATATGTCTGTGTTAAACAACATATGCAGACAGTGCACTGAGTGCTTAATGTCGCACTGAATATAACTCACCTTCCAAAAATTAGCTTTCCTTTTCCACCTTTGCGCTTCACCTTGAAACCTCCAACAGTTTCAAAAATAATAGCAAGTTGCTGCGCCTCTTCTTTTACCTACACCAAGATGAAATAATCTAACAAGACATAATGAATAGGACAAATTCAGACAATATAGAATCTACTGCCTAGAGAGATTAAATGCAATTATTAACATTTGGGTGAGACTGCCTGATGCAGCAGCATGCTCACAAAGCAGTGGCACCACCGTATGTGGGTCCTACCTGGCCTCACCCCTTTGTGAGTGTGCTGCCAAATAGGGCAGCCGCACCCAAGAATCTCTCCTATTAGTAACAAGCTTTGCTATGTTTGACCTGACAATTAATGAGATTAACAGACAGCCGGATGTAGCATGGTATTATAATAAAAAGTATTCAGGATAATCTCTAAGAGAATATAAACATGTGCTTTTCAATCCAGTTTAGGATGATCTGATATGTCCAAAGTCCCAAAACCCGAGCCTTAAATGAATGATATGTGTAAAGGGATGTATAGAAACAAGGCAAAAAATACATCTAATTTTATATCTATAATTTGAGTTACAGCATAAGAAACATATGAGGGGCGTGGCACATGAGGCAGAAGGCAAAAATACATGTGTTGTCTAAATACCCTTATTTTCTCTGCCTCAATCCTTTCGTCTTCCATCTTCATTTCCCTGGAAAGAGCAATTAGAAAAAGTGTGCAATGATAACATGTTCTCATGATAGAGTATATGTTAATTTTCGCAAAAAAAAAGAAAAAGCATGAGTGCCATTAGGAAAGTTGATTCATCCCCACCGAAAGTAATGTTTATGCCACGCTATAAACATAAAATTCTTGTATGACATGTCTCTTATCAATCTGTAATGAGTAATATTTTTGTTTTGGTGAATCATAACATATATTACAACATAGATCAAATATCTTCTAATTGGACAGAAACCATATAGTTGTAACTTGTAAATTAAAGCACATTCGTGACTTGTGCACTCTAAAAATACATCACAAGAAGAGGCATATTTGCACAAGAATGCTAAATCCTCTTCATGTTTATCTCTACTTTATATTTTATATTCGAAATTGTAAGAGAAGAGTTGCACCTAAGGGTTGAGGTGCGTCCAATAAATTTCCAGAATCAACTAAAAAGTATCTAATAGTTATGCAAATAAAAATTCACACTTTCACATTTTTGATGCATTTTAAGAAGTATTATATGTACCAAACAGAACTTAAGAAGCATTACTACCTCATATTGATATGATATGAGTGTGGAACGTAGTATCTGTGCGTCCTAGGAATAGGTTGAAAACCCTTGTATTCAATTTCTTTTGTTGAATGTTATGAAAGAGTTTCAGAGGTACAATTAAACACTATAAATGCTATAATTAAACCTCACCACAAACATCACCCTATATCAAGCAACATTCATACATTACTCTCACAACTTGTATATGCCTCCTCTGTCCATTGTAGGTTTATAACTTGAAATGTTTGTGTATGTGGTAACGTTTGTATCCAAAATAATTATTGATTCCCTCATCATTCTGTCCAAGTCCCATCTTTAAGTTTTCCAACTTAAACTTTTCGTCATCAAATTCAGTTGACTCCGTAAACACAACACAAAAGATTGAGAAAAGTATTATTCTAACTTCAGAATTGAAAACTTCAAAAGTAAACTACACCAAAATTGAAAAAAGTAGAGAGAGGAAACAATTTCAAGTAAGATAGTTATGCATTACTTGAGCAGCACAGGAGTGACAAGCTGGGCCTTGCCTAATGGTAGCAGATAATTCCTGTAATAACCAGCTTTCACACTACGAAGCTCCCCTTTCTTTCCCAGGTCAGCTATATCCTCCTTGAGAATTATCTGAACCAATCAACAACAACAACAACAATAATTAACAACCCCATCATAGTGCTACATTCTAGCTCACTAATTTTCTGAGAATGATTAAGAACAAAATTGAATAAAAGGAAAATCTTGGACAAAATTTCACCCAACCCAACTGTTCTTAGCAAACCATGTGGCTCAAATTGAGGTGGGTTCTTCTTTTATGAATTCACAGAGCAGAGACCATACAAATTTTGTACTTTCTGGTAAAAATATAGAAACACCAAAGTGGTAGAAGAGAACCCATTTCTTATAATTACCGTTCGAGCCTTCTTGGCTTTCTTTTGAGCGAAAACCACCAGGCCCGTTCTTCTATCTGACAATTTACAGGCTTCGTTTGTGTTTGCAGCGAAGCTTTGAAGCAACGAGGAAGAACTCCATGAAAGAGTCGATGCTGTGGATGCCATTGCCACACTTTCTTTCACTCTTACACAAGCTCACACTGTCTCTCTCCCTCTCACACATACACTCTCTTGGGCTTTATGAGATTTATGATCTTATCTCTTTGTTATGCCTCTGTTATGTTACAGAGACGAGCACAATTTTGTGTTTTATCAATTTGACCTCTCTGCAAAATGCAAACTACAAATGTTGCCCACCTAATAACTTTTGAATTACAACAATTCACCCTTTTCTTATTCTCTTTTCATTTTCCCTTTTCCTTTTAGTGGAAAATAAATAAAATAAAATAAAAATATTTGACCGAAAAAAAGGGGTTTAACTGTGGATGTCCCTAAACTTTATCTCAAGTTTCAATTGAGACCCGGAACTTTTTTTGTGGCAATTACATCAGTGAACTCGACAAGTAATTTCAATTGGGTCTTACCGTGATAGAATTCGTCGAGTTTGACCATGTGAATGGCACATGATGTTGTTATTAGGGGTATATTGGGCTTTTGGTGCAGGGAGAGAAGTGGTAGGAAATATTTTGCCAGAAAAACCTCTTCACTCTTCATAGCTACAAATCAAAGCAAAGAAATTACTATGATGCATTGGTTTATAGACATTGGATGTGGTTGCTCTCAGGTGCGGCCCAGAAGCAATTTGAAAGCCTCTTCCTAGCAATTGGATTGGATTGGATGTATACCCGTTGGGGAATGAAGCAAGTGACTAGCCACAGGCACCCTACGTCATCAGCAAAATCACTTCATTTGCAAACTTGGGAGTAGGCAGCTCTTGTTACGGGAGAGCGGCGAGGATGTCGAAGTTTTTTGGTTGAGAAAAGCCCTTGTGATGGTGGTGAGGGGTTCAAGAGGTAGAAGAGGAAGAAGGGGTTGAGGAACTAGAAATGACTCTTTTAGCCCTCATTTTAATGGCCAAATTGACAGAATATAACGGTAGGACCCAATTGGAACTACTTGTTGAGTTTGCGGATGTAATTGCCTGAAAAAAAGTTCCTTACTCAATTGAAACTCGAGGTAAAGTTCACGGACGTCTACACTTAAAAACCAAGAAAACAAAAACAGCTCATGATTCAAATCCTCAAGTGAGTACAAAGACACTGGAGTATACCTAATACATGTGGTTACAGATAGAAGGTCTGGTCCGAGTCTACAAGTATCAATGGCTTTCTCTTTTTACAACTTCGACGATATCATGAAATTTTATTAGATTAAAGAAAACACTTAGCCAAGGAGACATGAAATCGTATCCCTCAAAAGAAATTAAGGGCATGTTTGGGAATTCTTCTTGGAGGGGTAAAAGTGCCTTCAGACAACCAAAACGCTTTTTGGAAAAGCACCTATTATGTGCTTCTTCTTATTTTTGGTACAGGGAGGGGCTAAAACCCCAAAGCAGGAAACACTTCTTCAGATGGTATTAAGAAAGACACTTCTTGTGACATCCCTGACCCAAAATTTAAAAGAAAAATAAATGAAAATAATTAAGTAATTAAAATGGGTAATTAAAATGAATTAAATAAGAATTAATTGAAATTATTTGGAATTTAATAATTAAAGGGATATTTTGGTCAACGATATTTTCGGGGCGGAATTTGGCGAAACGAGTTGCGCTATTGCGTCCAGCACGTCGAAACGAATTCGGGGACGTGCGGCACGTTCAATTCGGAATTGTAATGCTTAAAAAGGACGTAAGCGTCATTTCGGAATTTGTTAAATACCCTCGGCCAATCGAATCCAGTTTCTCTCTCTCTCTCTCTCTCTCTCTCTCTCTCTCTCTCTCTCTCTCTCTCTCTCTCTCTCTCTCTCTCTCTCTCTCTCATCCGTGCGACTCATCCCCTTCTCTCTCTTCGATCTCCTCCGTCCAGGTCCACGGTGGTGAGACCGGTCGGGATCGAAAGCTCTCGTCGTCCTCTTCATTTCCCACCCAAGATCGGAGCTGATCTCGCCGGTTGGAGGCGGTGCGATCGACTGGAACTTCCGCCCGATCCTCCATTTTTCCAGGCGACTTTCCGGCGGCTCCGGCAACCTCTCGCGTAGATCCAGGTATGGTTTCGACTCTCCTTGATGTGCTCTATCTATTTACGGGGTGGGTGTCGATCGATAGGGTGGTTTTGTGATCGGATCTAGAACCCTAGATTTGGCCGGATCTTTGGATCAATTTTCCGTCCGGATCACTACTGCAGGGTGGGTGTGAGCGGTTACGACTCCTCTCGGGGCCAGGATCCTTTTGGTATAGGCCTTGGTCGTTGTAGCGAAGAAAACCCGATGACCGGAATTACTCTGGCCACCCGTCACCCACGGTGGCGCGTGTGGCGGCGCGTGGTGGCGGTTCTTGGTCCATTGTGATCCTCGTATCGTTGCGAGCGCATGGGAGTTGACGGATCTCAATACGGAGATCGTTTGACCATCGAACGAATCTCGCCTATTGCACGATTCTCTGTTTCGATAGAATTGAAAGGTTGGATCGCGTCCATTTTTGGATATGTTGATCTAGATAATTCTAGGATCGTATAGGAATTGACGGATCATGATTCGGAGTCCCGGATACTCCGGATCAATGACTTGAAGTTGGAATTAAATCGTAACCGTCCGATCGTGCGATCGTGAGCGTCCGACCGTCCGATCGAGACCAAACTTTGAGGACACGTTGTCTAGGTCGTGTTGAACTTGTAGGAACTTTCGGATCTAAGTTTGGAGGTCGTGGGACCCACGGGCCCGGTTTGACCTATTCGGGTCGGTTTGACCAAGTTTGACCAGGGTTGACCAAGTGTCTCCCGAGGTCTGTTTTCCATGTAGTTGACTTTGTTGGACTTCTAGGAATGTCCTGATCCTTTTGGAGGTCGTGGGCTCCGCGGGCCCGTGTTGACCGAAACGGGGTATTTGATCGCCGGTTGACCGTGAGTCTTCCGGGGCAGTCCCACTAGTTAAAAGTGGTAGTTTGACCTTAGAATCTCTCGTACGACGTACGTGCATGTTAAGTGGGGTTTTGTTAGGGTTTGAGTTAAGGTTCTCGTTCGGTTCGATTACTAATCCAATCCTCGTATCTATCGCTTTAGGGTTATGCAGCGTAGGACCAACGGTGAGTGGACTTTGTTTTCAAATGAGCATGACTTGAATGAATTGCATGAAATGCGTGAAATGAGATTTAATAATAGTTTTAAATCTTGAATTTGGATAAGTGTTTTAAGTCTTGGTATGACTTTGGTTTAATTATATTTAAAGGGGTTTGCATTGAGGTATATGCATGATTTGGGTTGCCGGTTTGTTTGAGGGGCCCTGATGGCTATTTTATTAGTATTTATACCTTTGGGGTATTGAACGGGACGTGGTGAACGCCCGGTGGTTTTCGTATTGGATTTTAATTATATAAATGAGCTATATTAAGCTTGGAACTGTTATATTATATTTTAACTATATAATTGAATATTTGGACGTTAGTATAGTCCGTTTGATTTCATACTCGGTTTTGGTGTTAAAACCTTATGATTAATAATATGTATACTTTAATTATATATATATATATATATATATATAAGTATTTATATATATAGCTACTTTGAGTAAATACTTGAATAATGGGAAATGGTTATATAACTATATATATATATATATATATATATATATATGTGTGTATATATATATATATATATATATATATATATATATATATATATATATATGTATGTATACTTTGATTAGATATCTTGAATATGAGGTTTTGGGGATGTTTAAACGTCCGGACGTATATGTATACGGAATTGGACTTTGGGTATGTATTTTAAAGGATCGTTATGTATTATATATATATATGTATATTTTGAATGAACATTTCGGGGTTTGGACTTTATATTTTTAAAGGATAGTTACCCATATTATGATTTCGGGTCATATGTTTTATTTGGGCTTGACTATGAAGTTTTAATTGTTTATGAATTGATTAGGGTCTGCTATGCGGTCGTTTGACTCTTGTGATTATTTTAAGTAGTGTTAATATGTGTGGGACAGTGATGTCCTGTTTTTGAATATATTTATATTGGTGAGTTGACTGATGGACTTGTATATGTCCTGGTGTCTGTTGTTTTGGGGTTGGGTATATTGTGATTGTATATATATACTGTTATCGCGTGGCGATTGATGTGAGTGCTGTTAGCACCTTGTATTGTACCTCCCCCTGTTCTGATACTGATGATCGCATGACGATTGATATGAAACGGTTACCTGGTTTAGGTATGATTCGATCCGGTGCATACCTTAACGGGATGTAGCTGTAGACCCTTGATTGGGTAGTCTGCGCGCGTAGGACAGATTTCGGAGTTATGGTTGGTAAGTTTTTTTACCATATAGTCCTGTGAGTTTAGTCCCACTTTGGACGGCTCAACCCTGGGCACGATGTCTCGATGAGACTGTACCGGTGTCCAGTCAAATGATCCCCTGTTGGATTGTTTTCCCCTGGTACTTGTGTTTGTGTTGGTTATACTATACCTATACGCGTGTGTTAGTACATTCGTATTCATATTTCTTTTAGTGAGGATCGTTCCTCGCTTGTCGTGCTTGTGAGCACGTGGTTGTGAGAGTGGGAAAGTTTGGGAAACTGTTTACCTGTTTCGGTTGCAGTACTTGATTAAATTTCAGTACTTGATAGGTTTTACTTATTGGATTGTAAATCCTGATTTGATATATATTTATATATACGATTTGAACTGCAATTGATTTCTGTACTGTTGTCGAGTTGGTTTTCTTGGCATGAGGGTGATCTTTGATATTTTAAAGATGGTTTTGGGTTATGGAGTTTTATGATACTTTCGTACTCACGTTTATCTATTTCTTCTAATTCTGTTTTACAAATATATGGGTTCGTGACTTCGGAGGTTATGCCTCGGGAAAGGTAAAAGGTTAGTCGTTCGAAAAAGGGGTTTTAAACTGGGTTGCTTTCACTTACTTTGAGATAGTACGGTTTTCAAATCAATCAAGTATTTTAAAGGGTTTCATATGCATGTTTAGCATTGTATTTAAAAGGTGGGGTTAGTACTTTGTTTTAAGTATGTCAAACCTTGTTTTTGTCCACTCACACTCTTTCTGTTTTGCGCCCCCCAGACCGTAGTTGTTGCGTCGACACCGTTCGGCCGTGCGCTTCTCTTCTCGAGCTTCGTTGGAAGGGTAGGATTGTCATCCTTGAACCCTAAACTTGTAATCGGTTATTTCTTTTCCGCTGTTGAATTCTTATACTCTTAGTTTGCTCTGTATCACCTCTAGGGTTGAATTAGTTTGGTCGGAGGCCTGTGATGTATATGTTGTATGCATGCTGGCGCTTGGGTTGTTTATCTGTTGCTTGTTTGACAGGTTGAAGTTTTGAGATAGTCCCTGTTTTAGGGGAGACTCTGCCCGTTTTTCGGCAGAAGTCTTGGCCCCTTTCTTTGAAAATTTCGGGAAGAGGGTACCTGTTTTAGGATGTGGGCCCAACATGGGTTGGTGTTGGGCCCATCAACAGGGTCCGGCTCAGGTTCCGGGGTGGAATCTGGGTCGGGTCCTGTCACTTCTTCAGAAACATGGAGACCAGGACTAAACTCAAAACTTTTGGCAACCAAGTTATCTGCAACATAATTTTGCTCACGAAGGATATGCTTAACAGAGCAGTTCCAATCCTCCTGAATCTTCAAAATGAAGCAGTTGATAATACTAAACAGAGGATGATTTGAAACAATTGGGTTATTTAACAGAGCCACAACAGAACTAGAGTCACACTCAACCTCTACCATTCTGAAACCAGTATCCCAAGCCAAATTAATTCCATAGAAAATGCCCCATAACTCATACTCAACAATAAACCGTCACCTAAATTCACAGTGAAGCCTTTGATCCAGTTTCTAAAAGAATCTCTTAGCAAGCCCCCGACGCCAATAAGACCAAAGGCATTAATTTTGCTGCCATCGGTGTTGACTTTACAAACTCCAGGAGGACGGACACTCCACTGAAGGTGAACATCATTGTGCTCAGGGGGGTTGGCCCTTGGATTGCAAGCTGTAAACCATTCTAGAGCATATTGAAAATTCAAAAGAAGAAGCTCAGTAGGTAGGTGAAAATTCTGGTAAAAACAACCTTGCATCTCCATTTCCATATAAACCAGAGAAATATAGCAAAAACCATATACTATAAGGCATGCCATGGAGAACAATCCTCTTAGACTTCAAATTATGGAATAACCAGTCCTCAAAAGTATTTGAAGACTGACTGTGCTCCACTACACCAATTTCAATCATGTTCCAAATAACAAGAGTAGCAGCACAATCTTTAAAGAGATGTTCACAGGATTCCATTGGATCACCACATCTAGGACAGATAGTAGAAGTACTGAGCCCTCTCTTCAACCTTTTGTTGGAGATTTTCAACAATATTGGAATCTGGGAAAAGTGACTGGTCATTTTCCCAAAGCAACCAGTCATTGTGGTCAGATGCTTCAGGTTTTGGTCTCGGTACAAAGCGACCGATCGTCGGGGAAAATTGATCGGTCGGTTGACGCAGAATGTGTAATTTTGAAGCACCTCTTCAGTCATGTGGTATGCCTCTTGATGCCTAAGTGTTTGAATCATATATATGAATGTTAGAAACACTTTATATTCATGATTTAAACATAAAGACACATTCTTTCATGACGAAAAGTGTCCTCATTGAAGTGGTACCTCTTGATAAAGAGATACAATTCAAGAGTTGTATATTTTATGAATTAGGAGTTAAACTAATTTAGAAAAGACATTAATTCCTCTATAAATAGAGATGATTATACTGCAACAATTACATGAAATTATATCCAAGAGATATAGGAAAGATCTAAGAAAGATCAAAGTTCAATTCCAACTATTCTCCATCTAGTTTCACAAAGTAAAACTTCTATAGGTTATTTCTATTGATTTAGCCTCTAGGAATCTTGAGTATCCTTGTTACAATTCTAAAGTGTGTTTGGGTTATCTTTGGTTGTGCAAGACATTGACAACATATAGTTTAGGCTAGGCTTCATTGTATCCACATGGCTTATTTGCTTAACCTCTTTGCACACAATTTGTGAGGGCAAAGAAAGTTCGAAAGATAGTGTATTCATACACACCTTGAAGCATATTTCATCCTCTCATTATCATTCATTCTTAAACACTTTTTCCGTAAGTCATTCCCACAAGATTTGTAAACACAAATAGTCAACACCTTTGAGTATAAGTAAGAAGCTTTTTGTGACACAAGACAAGAGAAAAGTTTGTACCTTGGGTGGAATACGCAGCTTCCATATAAAATCTCATTTCCAACTAGCATTAGCCTCATCCATATGAAAACTGTTATATGCAATATTAACAAAGAATTGGCCATTGAGGGTGAGGTGCCAAATACATTTATCATCCCCACTACCATTATCACCAGCATGAGTACTAAGAATCAAATGGACAATATTCATAGGCAGACATCCTGATAAGCAATTGATGTCCCAAACTCCTTCCTCCAAGAAGTCACTAACGTTCAATTGGAGTCAATATTTGCTTCTTAAAGAAGCACTTCCAAGTGCTTTTTCAGGAAGCACTTTGATTTCTTATGAAAATTTCAATATCTTTATAACAAAAACACTTATGAGGAGAAGTGCTTCCTAAAGAAGCAATCCCAAACAAGCCTTAAGCAAATTCCAAAAGATAATCGGGAGGATAATCATGTCACCAAAAAGATCTAGGACGAGAGAGTGAATTGTGAGATTTTTTTTTTTATTCAACGGGTGCTATATTCAGTTTTGGTTTAAATATATACTAGCCCCTTGGCACCCGCTCACACGTGTGCCAATTGGGTTCTTTTTAGTAATGTGTTTTATATTATTTTTCATTTAAAAAGAAGTTTTGAAGGTAGTTGTCTCTTATTTTATGAATAACTTCTCCTAATTTTATGGATAACTGCAGTATATGTTTGTTTGTTTTTGTTTTTGTAATTTAAATTTAAATATAAATAAATCATGAATGTACCATTTTATTCATATTTAATAAATGGTCTTCTGTTTTAATATTTTATTAACCAAGGGTAATTGTGGAGATTTTGAAATTTTCACTTTTAAGGCCTCCTGCCTTAATATATATAGATTATACATATTTTAAAATAATTTAAATAGCATATAGATTTTAAAGTAAAATTATTTGGGTAGCGAATTATGAACACAAAGATGGACAATAAAGATCAACCCATGAATAGGAGAGGGGCCGTTGTCTTGGTGGGTTTTTAAACTCTAATTAAAACATATAATATGATTTATTCAAAATGTAGGTTGTTTTCTGGCCCAAGTGAGATATTTTTGGCCCAAGTTGGAATATTTTTACCATCCAATTAGTGAAACGGTGAGTTTCACTAAAAGGAGCCATCTTTGCTAGGGCATCATCTTCGATGTTCTTACCACCACCACCTCTGCAACTCCAAAAATAAAAAATTTCAAAGATTGTTGACCATGCGCCTCATGTCGTGTCTTGGCCACAAGTGACCCGTGTCGAGAAGTGTCTTGACCATATCTAAGTCGTTGATTGTGTCCAATGAGTGTCTGCACCGTTTCGCTCCGACACTTGAACATTTTGTCATGTACCCGTGCAACATAGGGTTTTTTATGTGTTGTAACCATACTAGTAAACTACAAATTCTTGCTCTCTCCCAAAAAAAACACACTCCATTACCGTTTTCATTTTGAGGGGGAGGAAGCCACTGTTCTTCCTCCCCTCTCCCCCTTCTCCCTTCCTCCCTTCTCCTCTCTTCCCCCATTTCCAGAGATAAAAATTTTCCCCTATTTGTCTTCGTTTTGTTATGATTTTCCTCCACCCATCACAAGTGGTTGCGTCTCGGCGTTGGATCTCCACATGTGTTTCAGTGTCGGATCTCTACCACCGTCCTTTTTGCGGTTTCTTTATGTTTAGAATAAGTCGCATATATTTTTTGGATTTTTTGTGTAGTTTTCACCTCTCCTTTTGTGAGAGTTTTATTTGTATTGTTATGGCTAGATTTTTTTCAAACTTTATCTCGTTTTGGTTGTTCTGAGTTTGCAATCTTAGTTGGGATGCCTATACCAAAGTTTTTACGCTCCCGCGTGATCGTTAGTAGAGGTGCACCAGATTGTCTTAATTTTGATGCTATATCGCTCCGTTATTGAAATGGTCCTTTGTGGCTAGTTTGTATTGGCCCTTTGTGGCTAGCAGGGGTGGCATTTAAACAGAAAAATCAAGCTGAATTGGGCTGGAAAAAACCAAAAATAGGACCGAGTTGACCTAAAACTGGACTGGACGAGTTTGGTCCAGTTTCGGTTCTGGTTCTTATAGTGAAAAAACTGGACCGGGCCAAATTGGACCGTCTGTGTATTTTTTAAATTTTTTAATGAAATATTTAAGAACAATGCTAAATTTCTAAGCCCATAGTTAATCTTTCCCCAAGTCCAACTTCAAATCACCACTCTTTTCTAGGCCCAATCACCTCTCCTTTGCATGAAATTAGGCCATTTGTGAAATTTTAAGCCCAAAAAATAAAATAAAAATTCTTCGCGTTTTGTAATTAAAAACATTCTAAAATAAAAAATATGGTCCAAAATCGAAAAACGAATCGGCTTATAGGAAAAAATAAAAAATCTGGTCTAAACCAAACCGAATAAATAGTGTCGATTCTGGTTTGGGGTGAGAACTAGACCAAACTGGACCGTGCCCACCACTAGTGGCTATAGGTTTTTTTTGCTCAATTATGAATGTAATCCCAGAATTTCTAAAAAAAACTACAAATTCTTGAATGTAACAGTTAAATTCCATGAACGAAATTAAATTGAGGTTAAACGACATAACCAAAATTCTTGTTTCTCTTTTATTTTTTTTATGAATTAAAAAGATAAATAAATAAAAAAGCGTATTTGAGACACCTTTGTAGGGCGCACTACGCATTCTCTACAAAAAAAAAATCACTTGAGTCCGAAACTATTTGACCGCTCAATTAGATGGTTGTTATTATAGTATTTTCTTGAAGCACCGTGTTCATGTATTTTGTTGGTCTCAACTAGATGCTTTAATGATTTTCAATTTGCCTGATTTTTTGCAAGAATGATCTATGAATATGAAGACTTGAAAAATAGACTATTTGGATCATTGAAAAAAAAATCATATAGAGGACCCTAAAGGGTGTCCTTATTTGAGGAATCCCTCAATAAAATGTGACTATATATATATATACACACACATTGTTGTACATCAATTTTAGGTACAGTTTAACCTCACCATTTTAATTTCGGCAAGGAAAAAGATATATATATATTGTTGACACTTGACTTGACCAAGTCCAAAGTTTTGTTTAAGAGGAAAAGTAACCTAATTAGTCTTAAGAACACAATCACAATGTGTAAATATGCCACAATATGTTGTGTGGTATACAAAATTCCAAAGAGGGGAGTATTAAGGAGAGATCCCTCGTATAAGTCAGTCTTGCAAGTTTGAGTTTCGTTCGTTGCCACGTAAGCATGTCAAGGTCTAAGCTGTGGTGTGGAAGAAACATTCTAGCCAATTCCTCACGCTGAGCTCAAACTTGAATCCCAGCCTGAGGTTCAGACACAAAAAGATTCCAGAGAAACCCAAAAAAGCCCAAGAGAATGGTTTGAAACCCTTTCAAAGGAGAAAATTTGAGAGAACATCTGGAAAAGCAGTGCCTCTCTCTCTCTCTCTCTCTCTCTCTCTCTCTCTCTCTCTCTCTCTCTCTCTCTCTCTCTGGTTTAAATTATACTATATGCCATTTGCAGACAGCTTACGTACTAACAAATGAGAAGGGCCGTCGTCGACAACAGCGACTTGGGAGTAGCCATCATCCATGATCCATCCACCTTGAGATTGATACATAGGAAGGCAATTAATTAAATATCATAAGCCTTAATTACTATTCAAAAGAATAATTAATTACTTGTAGCTTACAAGCTGCAAAATACCACATCCAAGACCAACTTGTTGTCGATGATCATGTGTTCCAAGAACCCCCACACCCAATTAAAAACCCCTACAAACTGTTCTGACAATATTATTGCATATTCAAGCTAGCTTGACTATCATATATATATATATATATATATATATATATATATATATATATATATATATATATATATATATGTGTGTGTGTACAAAACGACTGTGATATATTTTGTATAAAACATATATATATTCATAAGCGTTTACTTCTTCGTTTTTAATCACCAAGGAGGATCCGCCCTGCCCGTGGGTCTATCTAAGAAGAAAAAACCTAGGTATATGTACTCATCCACACACCCAAGATTTTGTTAATTAATAAATTATAAAATTAAAAAAATGTTGGCTAGGGATGAAAAATGCAAGGCCAAAAGCATGCTTCAAGTAGTATAAAACAAGGCAGGCAGCAATCTAGATTTAGTAATAATAAGTTAATGTAGGAACCAATATAGAAACAATTTTTAATTGGATTGTAACTCACAGGCGTTGAATTTGGAAATATCTCCAAATGGATGTAGGAATTAATTTGAAAACTTTTTAAAATTTAACAATAAATTCAGATAATATGCGTGATTAATTTTTAAACTTTTTATTTATTTATTTATGAAGTATACGTGATTAATTATCTATTTTATTATTGTTTTATAAATATAATAGTGTACATACAATTTTATGTTGAAAAATAACATACCTATTACTTTTTTTTACGAAAAATAATGTACCTAATATGAATTTACTTATTATTCAAATAATATACCCAACTTTAATAAACGCATTTTGGATATAATTTACCTAATAATTTCCTATTATGCAATAATATAACTTGTAATTTACCTATTATGGGGATATTGTAGGTATATTAAAGCCATCTCATGTATAGGTATATTGTGAAAATAATTTACCTACCCGTATTGGATATATACAAGATATAAAATATAGGTAAATTTGTAGGTACATTATATTGTATTGATAATAATTTACCTATTATATTTTATTAGGACGAAATTTGAGGGATTTTTTATTGGTCGAAATTTTAGGTATTAGAGGGAATGCCCCCAAAAAAAAAGGGAGTCATTGATACACTATAAATGAGGAAGTATTGATTAGAAATAAGGGACTTAATGACATACTTGAAAATCGCAAGGTAACGTTGGCTTATTTGAAGTATGGTGGCAAACAATGTAAATATGTAGGAGTACTATGAACTTTTATAACTTACAGGGCATTTTAGTTTGAAGTTAGGTTTTATACATAGATTTCAAAATTAATGAGTTGATATATGAGAAATAGAAATTGTAGGGGCTATATTAGACCAGCCCAACTTTCTAGTATGATCATAGCTAATTGGTTAAATGTTTAATAGCTTCTAGTATGATGGATGATGGAATTATTTTTGCTCACCACTTTAACCCAATGTGTATGTTTACCACCCTTCTTAATACTTGACACGTGTCTATAGACATAACCATGGTTAATTTTTTACTTTAATTTATGTAACCGTAGTTATGCTTATGGACACATGTCAAGTCTTGAGAATAGTAATGAGCAAAAATGCTCCCGATGGATGATATGGTTCTAACATGAACTTTTCATAAACCATCCAATAAACCATTTTAAGAGATTAAGACAACAAGGCTGCATTATTTCATACCCATGTATGGCACACTTCATGATTACGTTCGCACTTGTTTAAGCAACTTTCCAATATGCGCCGCCACGACCAATTAAATCAAGGTGCTTTCTTTTCTATAATGAATTATGAAAGTATGTGTTATATTCAAATGGCCCAACCGGCATTATATGGGCAGGTTATTAGGACATAAAGAATCCACACAGCATGGATATTATTAAGAAAAATTAGATGTTAGTCAAAAGAATCTTTACTAATTAGGATATGATACATGAAGTATTTTAGTTTTAGGTTTGGTGAATGAGATTTGAATTTTCTTTTGTAATAGGCCAATGAGTGGCCCAAATTGGATGGGCTTATTTAAATTTATAATGAACAGACGAATTTACCCTTTTTACTTTAAGAGGGCACCACCACCAGGCCATCGTATCCCCTCCTCTGGCCCCACTCAAACTCTAATTTCACTCTCTCCAGCTCCCTCCAAGCCTCGGCTAACACTGCGGTGCTTCAGCAAGTTCAGCAAGAACTACGCGTCGCCTGAATCTCGGTTTTGATCGATGTCTCTGGGATCATGTGTGGCGGTTGTTTACATCATTGATATCTACATTGTTTTTTTGTTGTAGTTTTTGTTTTTGTTTGCAGTTTTTGCGTGAATTTGTGTTGAAATGATTTTTTTTTTAAACCGTTGATTGTTTATATAAATATTGTGTAACTAAATGAATATCACAAAAACAAGTTTGGTGTAGTGGTTTGTGAGTGAGGCTTCCTCCTTTTAGGGTCAAGGTTGAAGTCCCTTCAATGTAACAAAATCTTTTTTTTTAAGGTGAATAAAGGGCAACGGAGTTGGTCCCCTGCTGGGCGGCGGCGGCTGGTCGGGAAGGGGATTGCCAGAGGTGGACATGTGACATAGTGTGCTTGCTTTAGAAGAAGTGGCATTGTGTGTAATTTTGATATTTTTTAATTACATTTTTGTAAAATTAGGTAATACTTTTTGGTTTAAAATGAAATAGTTAAAATGGCATTTTTTGTAATTTTTAGCTTTTTGCAATGCATGATTGTAAAATTACATCCTATGTTTTATTCTTTGGCCTTTTCCTAATTAAGTGAAATTGAATTTGTATTTTCCTAATTAGTAAAATATATAGTGCCTAAAAACTAAAGAACCCGCCATTGGCTTAGTTCATAGTATTTTAGGAATCGAAAAAGTACAATAAATTTGATTTTACGCTTAATTAGGTAACTTGCCGAGTTGCATCCTAGTCATCGGGTTTTAATTAGTAAAAAAACAGGATTTTATTCAAACAAAAATAAAGAGATGGGTTGTAGTTGAGGAAAAATGACTTTGAAGGGGTTAAGCTAAATTTACTAAAAAAAGTTATATACTTTCGTAAACAATAATTGACAACCGTTGATAATTGTAAACCCTCACAATGACTTCGATATTCATCAACGGCTACATCATAACACAAGCTAACCATTTAGTCGAGTCGCTCCAATGGGTGGTTGTTATAGATAAGGCAAGAGAACTTGCATCATACGGCTCAGACTCATCGATGTGAAGTGACGACTACATCATAACAGAAGAAATTAACTAATAAGTTAGTTTCACTAGAAGTTATTAAGCTGGCGAAGGGCTCATCCAAATCCCAGAGTAGTTAATAAGACATATTCAAACAAGGGCAGCAGCGGAAGCGGCTAGCATGGACCAAAATGGCATACAAAGCCGCATGCTTTTTGACGATCACTGATTCAATGATACGATTGTTATGAGATCATTCTTTTGAAAATTTCAATTCACGCGTACGTGAAGATAAGTATACGTGACTTAGGCTCCCTTTAATTACAAACACCAAAAAAAAAAATTATATATATATAGTCCCCTTCCATTAAGGGATCTTTCAAATAATTTTATTTGAGGGACACCCTTTAGGGTCCCCTACGAATTTTTTTTTAACAATCCAAACCATCTATTTTATAAGTCTACATTCATAGATCATCCTTGAAAAAATTAGACAAATCGGAAACTGTTTTGATATCCAATTATATCCTACAAATCAATAAACACGGTGCTTCAAGAAAGTACTAAAATTTCAATAACTCAATTGAGTGGTCAAATGATATCGGATTCAAGTGATTTTTTTGTAGATATGATCTTTGAATGATTATCTAAAAAATAGATGGTTTGAATTAGTGAAAACTCTACAAAAAAATCCAAACGGTTTGATCTTTCACTAATCCAAACCGTCTATTTTTTATATAATCATTCAAAGATCATCTCTACCAAAAAAAAAAATTACTTGAATCCGATATCATTTAACCACTCAATTGAGTTATTGAAATTTTAAGATTTTCTCAAGACCGCCGTGTTAATTGATTTTGTAGGATACAACTGGATGTCGAAACTGCTTTCGATTTGTCTAATTTTTGCAAGGATGATCTATGAATGTAGACTTAAAAATGAATGGTTTGGATTGTTGAAAAAAATATATCATCGGGAACTCTAAAGAGTGTCCCTCAAATAATTTGAAAAATCCCTCAATAAAAAGGACTATATATATATATATATATATATATATATATATATATATTCCTTAAAATTTTAACCTTTCTTTATTAAACTTTGAAATTAAAAAACAAACAAACAAACTATGTGAAGGGTTCAACATGTAAGAAATAGCTACGTATAGGCTTAGTAGGCAATTCATGCAAGTAAACGGATAAACTAATATTTATTAGTTTAATTAATTAATTTATACTTGCCAACTCTTCAAAACTCTCTGCACAAGGGCTTTCCTTGTCCTAACGTGAGGGTAGTGAGATATGAGGAAGGTCATAACTGGGGATGATCAGTTGATTGCTAAACTCCAAGTTGACTTCTCTCTCTCCTCTACCTGAAAACTTAGCATATTTAATTATATATATTCTTGAAAAGCATAGGTTCTTTCTTAAGCATATCCCTATATAATCTCCACCAATACACTACAAACAGTTTTTAACCTTTACAGGAAAAGATCTGAAAGCCAATCTAAGGAAACAACAATCCAGACTCAGAGGGGGAGACAGATTGGAGAAAAAGCAAATCAAAAGCGAAAGGCTATACAACTTGGAAATAAGAATGATTTCTGGGGCCACATCTAATTGTTTCCAAACCATACCACAACAACAAGAAGATGAGCACCAAGGTTTACAAATCTTTTCCATGACTGAAGATCCTCAAGTTTTTTCATTTTCAACATCTTCAGGCCCAGAGAACCACTCAAGCTCTCTCCTCTACAGCCTCTCAGTCCTCAAAGAGAAGGTTCGCCAAGCCAAATCCGTGGTCAGCATCCTTATCTCTCCAGATCATCACCACCATCAAAGTCAACCCCCGGAGTCGACCAGCATGGCCATAACAAGCATGAACAATGTGATCCAAGAGATCATCGTCACGGCTTCTTCGATGATGTTCACCTGTCAGCAAATGGCCCTTGTGTCCCCTCCTCCTCCTCCTCCTCCCCCAGGTAATAACAACCCTACTAGCACTTCTAATACTATTGACCATGAAGAACAATTGCTCCACCATCAAGGCCTTAATAAGCCTCCTGGTCCTCGATTTTCCCAACCAAACTTTGGTAGCGGCCTTGACACTAAAATCGAAACTCCTTTCTATCCAACTAACGATGATCAAGCACTCGATTGGTTTAGCGGCAGCTACATCGATTGTCCCACGAGAGATACGAAAACTAGGCATGTGCAAGGCAAGCAACAGCCTATTTCTCCGAAAAGCTTCGACATTATTGAGCTAGAAGCTGCTGATTTGCTGGCCAAGTACACCCATTACTGCCAGGTTTGTGGGAAAGGGTTCAAGCGCGATGCGAATTTGAGAATGCACATGAGGGCTCATGGGGACGAGTACAAGACCACCGTTGCACTAAGCAACCCCATGAAGAAAAACACTAGCACTAGAAATAACAACAACAATCATGGCGCCGGAGGCACAGATGGAAATACAGATTGTTCGACGAATTTGCCAAGGAAATATTCATGCCCGCAGGTAGGGTGCAGGTGGAACCAGAAGCACGCCAAGTTCCAGCCCTTGAAGTCGATGATCTGTGTGAAGAATCACTACAAGAGGAGCCATTGCCCCAAGATGTATGTGTGCAAGAGGTGCAACAGGAAGCAGTTTTCTGTGTTATCTGATCTGCGCACCCATGAGAAGCACTGTGGGGATCTGAGGTGGCAGTGCTCATGTGGAACCACATTTTCAAGGAAGGACAAGCTCATGGGTCATGTAGCTTTGTTCACCGGGCACACGCCGGTTGTGATCAGTTCTTTGCCTAGTAGGCTTGGGAAAGCTGATCAAAGGAGCCATGGATCACAGATGTAATTGGACAGAATATTAATGGTAAAGAAATTGATTAATGGTTTTGTTTCTGTTGATATGTCTGTACTTTTTTTTTCCATCTTATTATGTGTCAATAAAAATGTTATACTATAGGATTAGTTTGGTTTGTGAGTTCAGCATCGGACACATTGTAATTAACTAATTAATTAAACGTTAAGTATGTGTTTAATTATGGTTGCCATTTTCCCGTCATCCCGGGGAGCTTAATTACTCTCTGTTCTATTAGCTCTGGAACTTTTGATCAACTTTTCCTTTTTCAAGGGAAACTTGTGTACTGCTTCCACAAAATCGGAGATGGATATTATATGCATTTTTCTTCATTGTGTAGTCAATCGTTAGTTTTGTTGGTCTTAATCTTTCTATACATACATTTATTGCTTCTAATTCGTGTATATATCGTATAATTAAGTGGCGTAAGTTCATTCATATGATAAAGCATGTCTACTTCATGTCCATTTGTATGTGTGTCTCATTCTTTCTGAGAAACGAAATCGAATCGTGCATTCTGCTGCATATAGAGCAATTGTGTTGAACATGATCGAACTTCATTATAAGTTCATCATGATACTTTGGTTCTAGACACTTTCGTTCTTTGTTTGTATATTTTATTAAATTGGAAAAACGTAAAATGATTTTCAATAGAAAAAATGTAAAAAGATTTTTTTTTTTTAAACATATAATGATATTCACAAAAAAAGGAGGAACAAAGAAAGTGAGAAATGGTTACCTTTTGCGTGCAATGAAAGTTTTCTCGGGTTTGCAATGAGAGTTTCAGTTGAGAGACGAAGACAAAGAGGAGAGGAAGACAATGAGATTCAGACACGGCGCTTTGGGAAGGAAAAATGAGAGGAGAGTGAAAATTTTTCTTGGGATTGGAAATAGTGAAAGTGTAGGTCTGGTCATGTAAAAAGTTTAAAAATAGAAGGAACGTTCAATAAGATGATGCTATTAATAAAAACCGACCTAGTATTCTTGTTCATACGGTAATGAACTTTAAAAAACCGCCCTGGTACGATATTTCAGATGACCTTTAGTTTTCCGAAAACGCCGTGTTTACGAGACAACATACGACCATGAGTTCTTCCAAAACGACGTAGTTAAGTAAAAATTTACACAACACGACTGTATTTTTAGTGATGTGGTACACTAAAATAATACGGCGCCTATTCCAAAATAAGTGACGTGGATTTATTTAATATTAGACGGCCGTATTTATGACTACACCGCCGTGTTTAGTTTGAAACAACAATGACCGTATATTTAATATTTCCGACGTCACAATCTATATTTAGAACGACGTTTATTTATGGAAAACAACATCTTAAAGACCGTCGTAAAATATAAAACGACCGACGTGGATATGTTTAAAATTACACGTCGGTATGTACTCTCTTACTGCCGTGGTATATTATGTTAATACGGCGCTTACTAAAAAATTAGCACCATGGATTTGTTAATATTAGACAATGCAATTTATAATGGGACCGCCGTGATTAGTAAAGATAATTGCTTTAAATTGGGTCTTTTCATGCGTTCTTTCACTTTCAGTTTTCACTTAGGGTTCCAAATCGAAATAAATTCGCACTCTTCTGGCCCTTGGAGGCCAAATTTTCTGTTCACACCCTTGTCAGTCCTCACTTCAGGCCTTGGCTCTCTCTCTCCTCTCTGGAGGCAATAATTTGGATGTTAACGATGTATGCGTTTTGGTGTATCTCAAAGACACCAAAACACACACATCGTTAACTTTCAAAAAATTGTCTTTTTCAAATTGTCTTTCGCAAAAAATTATCTTTCTCAAAGCTTATCATCAGTTCAGGCTCTCTCTCACCTCTCTGAAGTCTGGGTTTGGTTTAGACAGAGGCAATAGTTTGGATGTTGGTGTGTATGTGCCTTTGTGTATCTCAAAGACACAAAGACACATACATCACCAATTTTCAAAAGATTGTCTTTCTCAAATAGGTGGTTTGATTTTCTTTCTCAACATCATTTGTTTGGTTTTCGCTGTTCATCAGACGACAGGTTATGCAAATTTGTGTCGTCGTACCTACCATGAGAAGTCGGCGCTACGACATAAGCGACGTGGATTCATGTAATATTATACGACGTTAAACCGCCGTGGTTATGTACAAAAACCTCGACGCTATATTCTACTCTAACGACATGGTAAAACACTTTACCACCACCGTTTATTTATAAGGACCGTCGTGGTGTACTAACTTAATACGGCATAAAATAATAAAAGTAGGACGTGGATTTTTAAAAAAATTAGATGGCGTTATGTACGCTATTAGTGCCGTGGTTACTTGGACTTTATACGACAGTAATTTTATAATTACCGTCTTATTTCATGAGAACTTCAGAGGTCTTTAAGAAGACAATTACCATCTTGGTTAGGTACACGTTAAAATGGAGGCATTCTAGGTAAAACGTCGTCTATAATATCTACTTCGGTATATTTATATCTAGTGTCATTGTTTATTTGTTAATTGTTTACCTAACGGGAAACGAATGTTTCATAAGACGACGCTTTTTAAGTTTCATGTGTCGTGTTTTAAAAATACCCCAACGGATGTCTATTTTTTAGGTGTTTAAGTTACTGATCCACGTCGCTTTTATATTACCGTCGTCTTTCTAAATACAACGACGACATTTATTTTTTCCATCGTCGTTTTACTGTCGTCTATTTTGATTTTTGTAGTAGTGTCACAAATCACTAAATAAACTATAAGTTACAATAACCAAAATAGAGGACAAAAACAAGTTTGGTATGGTGAAGCATTAAAGACTGTCTTCAAACATTTGTAGCCTCCTTGCAACCCATTGCCCAAAAGTATAGTATAAAGAATTTGAAAGTAGAGGGCTTCCAGAATAAGAAGTGTCTCAAATGCAAAGGAGGGGTGACATTTTAGAGGCAGCCTAGGACATATAGATGTAACCTTCACACACATTAACTCACAATTTTTTTTAATCACATGGTCTCTAACGCTTTTAAAGGTCAACATATTGGTTCCTCGTGTTCAAAATCGGTTGATGTTGTTTTTCGCATTTTGTTCCACATATCAATATTGTCCCTATTATTCCACATCCAAATTTCAATGCATTTGAGTAGTGGATAGTTTTTTTGTCTGGCAAAGTGCCTGTAGTTTATAGTCTCATCTTGGGGATTTTTCACGTAGAATATGTTGTACACTTTTTTTTTATTTGCTTGCTTTGCTTTGATTGATTTTGGACTAAAATTTAATTGGAGTAATAAGTCAGTTGGTAACATTAATATTTGGAATAAAGGCTTGAGCGTCGGAGAGTCCTTGACCGGCATCACACATATGACCAATTACTCTTCGAAACTTTTCCTTGTTTTGCAAGCCTCTCTAGGGTTCCAATGAGATAATACTCCAATTTTACTTTTTATTGAATCCAAATGATCTTGATTAATCTTAGATAATAAAATTTATTAATTATCACTCTTTCTTTGTCCTCCCCTAAATTACAAAGAAAAAGTAAGTAGTAGAAATGCAAAATAGACACACACACAAAAAAAGTCAATGTGGTCTAGTCCAGTGGAAAAGGGCCTTGACTTGCAAATCAATGGTCTCAGATTCGAATCTCCATGACACCTTGTTAGTGTGTGTGTGTGAGAAACCACCTCCCTCCCTTAGTTTAAACTATCACTTGTATTAAAAAAAAATACACACACAAAAATTGATATGTTCTGGTATTGTGGTTTTGACTGAGAAAAATATATATATAAAAAGTTTGATGGAATGAAACACGACAGTGAGTTTTGTAGATGTTAGAGAGATTCGATGCGTAATCCAACATCCAGAGGTTGGAGGGATTGAATTATGCTTATTAATTTAATGTGTATTCTATTTCACATATATTTAATGTGTTTAACAACTTCTTACAAATATGCTCCTAATTATTGTACACGCCATTACTACTTCTCTTTCTTTTTTATTAATACTAGTCTCTCCACGCATGCATGAAGCCTTACTTTTAGGGGGCATTTTAATATAGGCCCATTTTATAGTGAAAAAGTTGGGAATAACCCATGTGTAATAGTTGATGAATCACGGCCCATTTTCTAGGGTTAGCATCTACGTAGGCAGACATTGGCCCATGGTTATTTCAAAAACTACATATGGTGCCATTTGGAGAAACGTATACCCATTTCGACAACATCACAACGGTTCCATCTAAAATTCAATACCTCAACACAACCACTGAAATCAAACGCGATAAATCCTATTGAGCTAAGTCCAACATGTCATGTTGCTCATACAATATGTGATTAAGTATCCTATTGAGCTAAGGAGTCCTAATTCTATATTATAACTTATATGAATTATCACGTTTGCTTAGTGATGAAGTTGAGTCCTAGTTGAATTTGTTGATGAGAAGAATTCACTTAGGGTTACACCAATTAAGTACAAAAACAAGGGTTTCTGCCTACAATTTTGACTTTGATCATATTTAAAGAAAGATTTTGTATCGAAGATTTTGTATCGATTGAATTGTCAAAGCGCTTCATCGATTACAACATCTTAATTATTCAAGGCTCAATCATCAAAATTGCATTATGAAATTTTCCTCTCAAATGAGGATTAGTATGGTTCAATTCATAATGGCTCAAGATAAGACATATGTTCATTGTGCTTTTGTCTTGTGATATAGTTTTTATGAATGGGTTGTATTCTCCTCAAATGTGAGAATATAGCATCTGTGTAGTTTTGGGAATAAATTTGTTTTGAATGATAACCTAAAAGAAACTTGAGCTTTTATATGACAAATTGATTGTACCATATTATGTTTTATCATGTCTGATGTTTCTCTTCATTTAATTCCACTGCAGTTTTTTAAGAACATCATATTGCGTTTTGATAAAAGCCCACTAACTTATTCAGATTAGTTTCAAGTGGTATATAGTGCATACAGTTTGGACACATAAGGATATCAAAATTGCTTATAACGTACATGCTAGTTTTCAAAAAATTTATCTTTGTTCAGTTTTCAGTTGTGAACTCGAAGTTTCTTTACTTCGAATTAGTTTATGATAAAGTAGACTTTCTAAGGTTTCTTTAGGCACTGATTTCATGAAAATATGTTTAGAAAAGAATTTTTTGTGGATTTATAAAGTTGAAATAGTTGCACAAGAATTTTCCTGGCAAATTATGTATCATGTGTAAGGATTAACGAATCACTCATCTAAAGATCTTCAAATGACCTGAAATTTTGATATGTTGAACTTATGTGTCTTCTTTTACTCTGCAAATGTTCGTGGTTATTGGATATAAATTTAAATTTAAGGCTTATTTTTAAGTAACCTATGTTCTGAAGAAAAAAAGAGTATGTTTTGGCAGTTTTTATAAGTTGGTTTTTGCTGGTCTTTTTAGACCATTGAATGGACAAGCAACTCTATTTTTTTTTGTTATGTGAAGACTTTTGTTATGTAATTTGGGGTTAATCAAGCTAATAAATAAATTGTGATAATTTTTCAAATAAGTGCATGTCATTGCTAGAACCTTATTTGGCATGTTCTGTATTTGTTTTGGTGCACCTCTGGTATTATGAGTTATTTAAAGTAGTATATCTTAAAAGTGGTACAATATTACCTTATCAAAGTATACTAATTATCATGTTTTAAAGTTATATGACTATCATAAGGTTTTAGTGTACTCTTTGACAGTAACAAAGTAATGAGTGTTTTGCCCAAGATGGAGAAGTGATATACAGATTTTTGGACTTGACACTCACTGCACTATTTTGTAAGCTCATGAAGTTTTACTCCCCTATGTTTCCAAAAGTTTGCCAATAATTTGTTTTGGTTGTCCAGTTATTCAGTTAAAATTTAAATAAAGAGTATGCATTAATTAGGAATTCAAGTTCAGTCATAGCCTAAGGATAGTTGCATTTTTTTAATTGTTTTGGCTTTAGTATATTTTTCAGCATTAACATAATTAAGATTACATGTTTTTGTGCTTGGTGTAGACGAGTATTCATTACGATAACATGTTCATATTTTTCATAAAGGAACTTAAAGGTAATATTAAAGTCAATATGGATGTTCTAAGGTTGTGATTGTCACTAAGCTTTTAGACATGTTTTTTTATGCTTGTAAGAGAAAAGGTAAAAGGAGAAAAAGTTACATTGCTATTAAGTTTATGATGTAGCAGATCAATGGGAGCTTAGTTTCATATTTGTTTTGTTTATTGTATTTTAAATATAACTTATAGTCTTCTTATGCCATAAGTATTATTTTTTTGTTTGCTTAAAGTATTTGTGTGATTAAGAAATTTTAATTTTGACGACCAATCAGAATATTTGGCTAATTGTATTGATTCTCTTCAACATTTCAGCATTAAAACAATAGAGAATTTGAAAACTATTAAAGATGATTTAATACGTTTGTTAATGGATTTATAGTTTACTTGTGAATGAAAGATGTAATTAGTGGTGGTGATGTACCCATTGTTGGTATTATTACAGATGATTGGTTGTCCGGAAAATGTATGGTTCCATTGGCCACTATGGCAGATGAAGGACAATTTCCATTATTCGCGAATGGTACTATTGTTTTCAAAGCTGTAAATGTCGTAAGCTCCCATTCTCCGAATCACAAGTCGTAAGCTCCATTCAATCACGATGGCCCTCTATGGTGTTGTAAGGGAGGGCATCAACAACATGTGGGGTCAACTAAAGGCTGTATCGTTACACATGGGCACTCTAATCACTATGGCAGGCGTTGGTGAGGCAACTGGTGACTTCTTTAACAAGAAGCACACTACTTAGCAGCAGAAACTGATGAGTGCGAGTGTTGATAAGCTAACTACCATTACAAAGGAGCTGGAAACTACCACTCTTGAGCTAAAAGAAATGACGAAGGTGTTGCACACGAAAATGGATACGATTCAAACTCTTTCCCAGCCTCCATGGCCTCTGTCTCTCATAACTTATAATAAGTGGTTCCACTCCTAACGCTTACCGAGACCTTTTGTGATAAAACCTCACACCTACTGGGTTTTGTAGGTGGTTAAGTTGGGAACAATATATGTGTTACTAGTTGTGGGCCACTAGCCCATCTATCTGAAATTTAACATGGTATCAGGGCGGGTTGATTGACTGGGCCTACCCTTACCCAATATGTGGTGCTCACATGTTAGGCTTGAATATTTACTCCTACCCCTTACCCAATACGTAGTGTTCACGTATTGGGCTTAAATGATTGACTCCGATGTGGACTTGGCTCCACATGTGGCCCACTATGTGGTGGTTCCACATGAGGGAGCGTGATGAAGAATATAAGTACCACATTGAAAACATGACTAAATAAATCACAACTTATAATAAATGGTTCTACTCCTAATGCCAACCGAGGCCTTTTGTGACAAAACCCCACACCTACTGGGCTTTGTAGGTGATTAAGTTGGGGACAATACATGTGTTGCTAGTTGTGGCCACTGGCCCGTTTCTCTGAAATTTAACAAGTAAGATGATATAATTGTTACTAATGCACAAAATACTTCAGATGGGAAGCTGTTGAAACTATTTCGACTTTATACGGATATCGACTCAAATACCAACTCTCACCACCCAAATGCATCAAGTTGAACTTTGCTTGAGCATGGGACTATGCACACAAGTTCATTGTCATGGTCGAAGTTGAAGTGGATCAATCTGACCTTTATCATTTCCCCAAGCTGAGAGATTAATTGGTGAGGGCAAAAAGAACCTTTAGTTTCCCTCTGCCACTCCTCTATTCATTTTGGAGACTGAATCCCTATACCAAGTTGTTGGAGAATGGAGACAGCTCCTTAGCTGATCTTGGCATTGCCGATGGTGAAACCCTTTTGTTGTGCTGCTCACTGGCCAAGAGTACAATGACTCTTATCGTTAGGTCAAGGCTTGGTAAAAATAAAACTTTAGTGGAGATGAAGCTGGGGGGCAAACTTGGTGACTTGAGGAAGGAGCTGAGCGATCGTGGTGACTTTGCAATTAAAGGATGACAACATGACCCTTGGCTCATATCATCTGAAGCAAGGAGACATTATAGTTCTATATGGAAAAGTAATAGCCAACGAAAAACTGCAAGTTCAAGATGAAAGCAACTAGAAAGATTGAATATTAATGTTGTCGAGACGGTTTAGTATGTCTAATATTTTAGGATGACATCAATCCTCAATTTTTCTAGTGTTGATGTGGATCAATAAATATTTAGTATGTCTAGTTGAATATATAAGGTGCAGGTTGAGCTTACTGTATGGAATGCTAAAGTGATAAATGTTACTATATGGAATGCTAATATGATAATGTTGCTATAAAAAAAAAAGGGATGTAATAAGTGGTATTACAGTTGCTAGCATCACAGTTTATGCATAAACTTTTATCCATTTATCACTTAATGGTATTCACATAAGGTATTGAAATTTATTTGATAACTTTTGTTTTGGGAGTATTTAGTTATAGAATATTTTGTTTTATATGTAGATATGCATTGAGTAGTAGTTTACTATTTACTTAACTGCTTAAAGTTCATTGTTGCTTATAATTACTTCAGTTTTTCCATTAATTTGGAGCAGTTTTTCAATTAAGTTTATTGTCTATTTTAGTTTATCGTAATATGTTTTGTTTGATTACTGGGACAAGTTATGTAACTATTAAAGGCTTCAGTTTATAAGCATAAAGATGACCTAATGCATTGATATGCGTACATTTCACATATTTGGTGCACATGATACATTGATTCATTCGTATCTTATAGGAGTTTCAAGTGAACAAGGGTTTTGTGTATGTAATTCTGTATACCATGCTTGGTTGGAACTGAGCATGTGTGCTTTAATTATGCACATATATTCTTATTTATCAAATACTTGTTGTTAGGGTTGTTGTTGGTTTAATCTATTGGCCATTAAATAATGTATGCATAAGTGTGGTTACATCTGATTATGATGTGTGTGCCCTAGTGGGAGAATGTAAGCAATATTAGGGCATCACACACGTTAATTTGATTGAAGCTGTGTTTGAAGACATTGAGTTTAAGTCCAACATGTCATGTTGCTCATACAGTATGTGATTAAGTATCCTATTGAGCTAAGGAGTCCTAATTCCATATTATAACTTATATGAATTATCTGGTTTGCTTGGTGATGAAGTTGACTCCTAGTTGAATTTGTTAATGGGAATAATTCACTTAGGGTTACACCAATTAAGTATTAAAAAAACAATGGTCTCTACCTTTGCAAGTAGTTACACACATAAAGTACTGAAAACCCATTTAGAGAGAGTGTGATCAAGGGCTTGCAAAAGGGAGAAGACTGGTGTTGTTGATATGGCTACACGGGTTAGTGTGTTTAGTTGTTTATGCAATTAAGATCTTACAATAGTTTCTTCTGATTTCAACGAAGCCAAACATTACAGAATTATTCGAATTCATTATATAGTAGCCAAACATATGTGCTACAGTGGTCATCAACTGACTTTGTAGCATATTGGGATTGTTGGATTGCATATATCTATTGGATCAAGTAAACTCCTACTTACTTATGTTGTAGGTAAATTGTGAGGTTCTTTTATCGTCAGGTTATCATCAGTGAGATTTTAAAAATATCAATTGACCAAAAGTGTTTTCAAATTGACAAATACAGTTGAGTACTTTAATTTATGGTTTTGATTAATGTGAGATATAGATAACTAGTGGTTTGTTGCCTTATTCGGAGGGACAAGTACAGGTAAATAGAGGTTGGGAGGCTTATCAGATTTAAAAGATTTTGAAATGTATTTTAAGTATAACTTATAGTCTTCTTAATATCACATGAACACACCACTGACACTCCTATTTATTTTTCCTAAAGCATTCTGCCGTCACACGTCTCGGTTCATTTTTTATATAGACAAATCGAAATATCTTCTCCAAAGCATACTTCCGTAGCTTGCCCCTAAAATCCTCAACACCACCTCCAAATTTTTGCTTGACATGTGAAGTATAATGCTTCCAATCGTAGGACAAATATTTCTTTGGTGCAGGTAGGACAAACTTCCCAAGATGCTCATTCTCATCAATGAACCGGCTCATGTCATCACAATTTTCAACATCACCCACAAAAACATTGACATTTATATCAATTTGGGACTTATTCATCTTAGAAAGTGACAAATGCATGACATGAACATCCAAGTCAGACTCTAACAAAACATGTCGAATGAACACCCAACGAATATGTCACACATACATCACAGTGCCGGCCTTGGCCCAGGGCTACCAAGGCTACAGCTCGGGGCCCAAAAAAATATTTTAAGCCTATATATGTGTATATAAAAAAAAAAAATTAAATCATATAGAGAAGCCCAACAGCCTAGGAACCGTAGGAAGCCAAACAATCACATAACTTTTGAGATCTCAATCTCAAGAAACGTATTGAAGAAGCAAAACAATTATTAATTATATAATACAATTTAAAACAAAACATACAAACCACCACGCCACAAAAAGAAGAAGGAAGAAAGAACCCTTGCTTTGCTTGCCAACGTATCAACCTTCAGACCTTCTCACTCAGAAGTTCATAAACGCAAGCAAATATTTTTTTTGTGATTCTCGTCTTTAATATTGAGTTGGAAAACAAATCATCCACAAGCTTAACTAGACCAGTGCCTTTCTTTGCAGGTAAATTTTTTTTTTATATATAGATTGATATAGAATCTAGATGTAAAATTTTTGTAAATTGTAATACATATCTTTATTAACTTTTTTTATTATTTGATTCAACAGAAAACTTGGTTGGGATTCTTGTTATTTATAATTGGAAGTTTCAAGTTGAAGAAAATATGCTCAAGATCCAGGTTTTATTGTTCTTTGTTAAATAGTTTTATTGTTTTTTATTGTGTTGTGTTTATTATAAAAATTAAAATGTTTCCTAAGAAACAACTTTCCTGAAATCTTAAGAGACAAAGAAAGAAAAAAGATGAAGAAATTGCTAAAAGTTTAAGAGGATCTTTGAATAAATATTTTGTTTAACAAGCTAAAGCTTCACTTGAAAATTTAGATGAAGATTTACCAAATGAATATGAACAACCAATTCAATTAGAAGAATTAGCAGAAAATGAGAATGATGTGAATGAAGAAGTTGGTGATCTAGATGAAAATGAAAATATTGATGAACCTTTCCATGATGAAAATGAAAATATTAATGAACCTTGCCATGAAAATGAATGTCCCGAAACAAGATTTGATTTGAACATTATGATCCATGAGTTTGGGATAATCTTGATGCAAAAATGAGAGATTTACTTGTAGAAAAGGGTCCCATAAGAGAAACTAATCTCAAATTCCCCATGGACGAACACAATAGACATTTTTCCTAAAATTATTATCTTCGTACATTACCAAATGGGGAAACTAAGGATCGAAAATGGCTAGTGTACTCAAAGGAGTTGGATAAAGTGTTTCGTTTCTATTGTAAGTTGTTTAAAACAATGCATTCTAGAAGTTTGTTAACGAGTGAAGGAACTAGAGATTGGAAACATCTTGGTGAGAAGCTTAACCAACATGAAAGCAGTATTGAACACCTCACTAACTTGAGGTCTTGTGTTGAATTGCAAATCAGATTGAAAATAAATCAAACAATTGATAAAGAATTACAAGAGCCTATTAAGAAAGATACACTACATTGGAAAAATGTTATTGTCATAATCATCGCAGTTGTGAAATGTCTTACTATGCATAATTTGGCTTTTCGTGGTGGTAATGAAAAAATTTATGAAGATGGTACTGGTAAATTTTTAGGCCTACTTGAAATGATTGCAAGGTTTGATCCAGTTATGCAACACCATTTTTTACTCATTCAAGATAAGAAGATTCATTATCATTATCTTAGCCATAAAATTCAAAATGAGTTGATATCTATTTTAGCATCAAATGTAAACATGCAATCATTGAAAAAATAAAAATGGCTAAGTATTTTTCAGTCATTCTTGATTGTACTCCTGATGTAAGTCACAAAGAACAAATGATTGTAATATTGAGGTGTGTAGATGTTTCAAGTACTCCAATAAATATAGAAGAATACTTTTTAGAGTTTCTAAATGTGGAAGATACATCTGGATTATGAAGTTAATGAATTGCAAAATGTAATTGAGTCCCTTATAATATTGATTATGTGGGGAGGCAAGGTTATGATAATGGCTCTAATATGAAAGGGAAAAATCTAGGTGTACAAAAAAGATTACTTGATATAAATCCTAGAGCATTTTACATGCCATGTGGTTCTCATTGTCTCAACTTAATAGTTTGTAATATGGCCAACTCATGTGTTAAAGCAAAATCTTTTTTTGGAGCATGTCAATGCATATATAAGGTATTCTCTAATTCAACAAAGCGATGGAATGTTACTTGATTACATAGATGGTTTGACTTTGAAATCATTGTCAACTACACATTGGGAAAGTCACTTTGAAAGTGTCCAAACAATAAAATCTCAAGCTTCCCAAATCAAAGAAGCTTTATTTAAATTAACTGAAATTAGTGAAGATGCCAAATTGAGTAGGGATGCTCAAAGTTTAGCATCAGAAGAGCTTTCAAGTTTTGAATTTATATTAAGTTTGTTTGGCATGACATTTTGCACAAGATTAACTTAGTTAGTAAAAAGTTACAATCTGAAGACATACGTCTTGATGCTGCTGTAAAACAATTAGAAGGACTTGTTTTATTTTTTGAAAACTATAGAATAAATGGGTTTGTTTCTACCATGATTGATGCTAAAGAAATTTTGCTTGATATGGGAATTGAGCATGTATTTCCAAAAAAAAGTCAAGTTTGTAGAAAAAGGCATTTTGATGAGATTTCCAATAGTCATAGGGAACAACAATCAGCTGAAGTGTCATTTAAAACTAATTATTTTCTTGTTATAGTGGATATTGCTCTTGGTGAATTGAAGAGTAGGTTTGAACAATTGCATTGTTTTGAATCTATTTTTGGGTTCTTATTTGATGCTACAAAGTTGACTTCATTTGATGATAATGAATTGAAAAGTTCTTGTGTGAATCTTGAAAATGCTTTAAAACATAGTGATGTTCTGATGTTGATGCAAGAGACTTATTTTCAGAATTACAAGTGTTGCAAGTGATGTTACCCAAAAAAAAGCATATGAAACAGATAAACCATGGACATCCATTAAAATTCTTGAGTTTGTAAAGAGTGTGGATATGTTTCCTAATGTAATGGTTGCTTATAGGGTATTATTGACTATACCTGTGACTGTGGCATTTGCTGAAAGAAGTTTTTCTAAATTAAAATTATTGAAATCTTACTCGCGGACCACCATGACTCAATATAGGCTAAATGGATTAGCAATATTATGCATTGAAAATGATATGTTAGAAAACATTAAATATGATAGTATAATTGATGATTTTGCTTCTAAAAGTGCAACAAGAAGACATTTTAAATGATGTTTTGTGGTTGTGATTTCATTCTATTTTTATTTTGTATGTACATGTGATGATTGTTTGCTTTGATTAATTATGGAGGATGAAAAGAAGATTGATCAAATCAAGAAATGCTTACGGAGATTGGAGATGAAGCATGTAGACTTAAATATGTTTTTTTGTTTTTGAATGCAATGTTTACAATGCGGGGTACTCTTTTTCCTTCGTTTGGGGTTTTCCCTAAACAAGGTTTTAATGAAGTCCCAAAGTGTTCTTCCTTATCTTTTGTAAATTCTTATAATTTTAATAAAATTAATTAGTTGATTTTTTTTTAGTATTTAATTTGTATAAAGGGGCACACTGGAGAAATTTGCCCTAGGCCTTTAAAAACCCAGGACCGACTCTGGTACATCATCGACACTAATGGCAGTAAACCTTGAAGAAACCAAACTTCGAATACTCTCGTATGTAGTGTGACTATAGATTGGAAATGCAACCATTTTTTATTCAAAACTACACACTTGCAATGATTGCGTCCTTCATTGTTCACTACATGGAAATAAGCATCCAATCAAAAACCACAACACACAAAAAAAAAAGAAAAAAAAGTGTTATTGTGTCAATCTTTTACCTCATTACCAGCAACAAAGAATTTTGAAGAATGTTGCAAGCTTACTAAATCCCCAACAATGACACAACAACGAATTGGGTCTTCTACCTTATGGGAAGAACATTGAAGCTTACTAAAATAGCCACTACACGACACAAAGCAATAAACATGCAGTTTACCTATTGTCAACAAATTTAAGAATAATAATAAATAAACACATATTCAAAAAAAATGCCATAAATCTGAAGTTTAAAATGAATTAAAACGTGAAAAAGCATAACCTCAAGTTGGGGAGAAAAATTACCTATTTGGCAGTCCAATATGGTAAATTCGATGACATGGAAAGATGGCCAGTGGGTTTCTATTGAAACTCTTAAGTACGTGGGTTATTCCTAATAAACCCTACTAGTTTTGGGTTTTGATCTAATTTTCTATTCTTTTAATCATGCACTAGACTTGCAATTGTATTTTTCTAGATGTTTGTCTTTAAAAAAAAAATCATTTTATTCTATGTATTTAAGTTTATTTTTCTTTTATCGTTTTTTGTGACATTTAATTCGTGCGATATAATTTTTATTATTATTTATAAACATAAATAAAAAACAAAATTTAAAATTTTATTTATGCCAACAATTTTTCTAATTTTACAATGATTGTTTTTTCAATTTTTTCAATCCAAGACTCGATGAGGATGTTCTGGGAAAAAAAAGGACTTTGAAGCCATGACAAGCGAGTTGCAAGTGACTTCTTGGGGACACTCTAAGATAGGACGTCCAAAAGCATTATCACCAATTCCATGCTGAGCTTACCATGGTCCATGACGAGTTGAAGGACACGAAAGAAGATTTGACTTTGTACAAGGAGGCGATTGCTCACAAGACTCATACGACTCGAGATCCGAAGTTGGATGTCTTCAAACCCCAAGTGTTTGATAGGAAGAGGGAGGCAACGATGCTTGGTACCTTCCTTTGGAACATGGATAGGTATTTCAAGTATTTGAAGATGGATGATGATGATGTCAAGATCTCTACGGCAACGTTTGTTCCTCACTGACAATGTCATCTTATGGTGGTGTCGACATTCCATAGAGATTGACTAGGGTACATTCAAACTTAATTGTTGGGCCGATTTTAAGGCTGATTTAAAGTTGTACTCCTATCCCGAGAAATATAGGTATGAGGCCAAGGAGAAACTCAAGTGGTTGAAACACACTGGTACAACCAAGGAGTACGTCAATGAGTTCACCTCCTTGCTCTTTGAGATTGACAACATGTAAGAGCAGGACACGTGATCTATTTTATAGGTGGACTCCAAAATTGGGCCAAGGTGGAATTGCAACGCAGAAGGATCAAAACTTTTTTCCCCAGCCATAGTCGCAGCAAAGTAACTCATGGAGATTAAGAAAGGTGAGTCCCAGTTCAACGGCAGAAGGACGGCAATGGCCATGGTGGGGGAGACAACAAGCCTAGAGACAAGTCCGAGGACAAGAAGTGAAATTACCTGTAGGATGTCTATATATGCCTAGAGAGTGTTAAATAGACTAATTCGAGTTTTTTAACAATAAATAATAATCAACTCTCGAAGCAGGATTGATATGAGTTATCAATCCTGAAATGTACAGAGCTTAAAATAAAAGAACACGCAGTTATTTATTTTACGTGGTAAAACCCCACCTCTGGGGAAAATCCACGGGACTCCTTAGTCCAAAACAAATCCACTATAGAATTAAGATTACAAGAAATACTCACACATTTATCATAGACTCAATCTAGATAAAGTTTACCGACTTCTTCGTATCTTAACTTCTGTCTCGGGATGAACTTCAACACTCCTTATGTTGAATTCGATACTGGTCATGATCGATTCAAGCTCTTCGGAGAAAAACCGCCACCACGGTCTTAGTGCACTCAACCGTATGAGTCACAGAACATGCATATGAATGCAATATGAATGATGAAAGTGTTTGATAAATCACCAAGTAAACATGGAACACTTGATGATTTATCTCAAATAAATGCGCAGTAGCTTTTCTTAAGAATGTCAAATGCCCAATTAAAACATGTGAAAGCTACAGTCCAAACGGAGAAGCAGGTCATGTTTTTATATGGCTAGAGAAGTGCATGACGGCAAGGAATCAATATCTCGCCTAAGCAGATTGATTCCCTATTCAATTTCAATACAATGAATCCTATAATGAATTGTGCACTCCTCAAGATAACTTCCAAAAAGATCAATTTATTAAACAACATATAACCAAAACTAAACGTGCTCTCCAATGACTTCCCAAATATAGTCTCTCAATAAAGACGCCAAACACAGACCACCAATCCTAATCAATCATGCGTCTTAATATTAACAGTAGTCATGCCTTTTTATTTAATTGATTCCAACATGCAAGTCCTAATAGGAAAAGATAATATTTTAACTTAAATCAAATTAGAGTCCAACTAGGATAGTAATCTCAAGAGATAAAATCTAATCTTATTAAAAATAGAATTAACATAATGAAAATAACTCCAACTAGGAATCCTATAATGAATGCATGATTATGTCATGATTTACCTGAAATCAGTTTCTCATATGGTCAGGTCATGCCTCGGAAGAATGGAGTTGAAAGAGTTGTGCCAAAACGTCCAATAACAATTCCTCACAAACTAATTTTCAACCTATGCTAGAGTCTAGGAATGCCAATACAATTTTCATACTAACACCCAAAGACAAATCCGAGTCCAAGCCATCAAAGAGAGATGACAAAAGCAATGAGAAAGAGTGGAAAGCCAAATTCTACATATGCGACAGACAACATTGTATGTGTGAGTGTTCAAAGAATAAGTGTGCGATGATGGCTCGACTTGACTCTGAGGAGAAGGATAACGAGGAAGAACCTGGGGAGAGGTGTATATGAGCTATTCAACTTCTCAACTCGGTACAAGGGACAACCAAGACACTTAGGCCCCATTCGGTAACGTTTTAAGGGGTTGTTTTCATTTTCAGAGAACAAAAACAATGCAAAAACACGTTCGGTGGCCCAAAAACAGAAAACACTGAGAATGTTTTCATAAAATGAAAGCAATTCATGTGTACTTGTAGAAAACAGAAAAAAGTTGTTTTCATTCTCATGGGAAACGTTTTCATAAAAATAACTCACATATTATTATTTCAAATTGTACTACCAGACACATTTTCATTGTTTTTGTTTTCTGAAGATGTTTTCTAATTAATCTAACAGATGCATTTTCATTTCCTGAAAATGAAAATTCGTTTTCTTGTTGTCATTCTTTGAAAATATTCTAAGAAAACATTCTCCGAAAACGTTACCGAACGGGCCCTTAGGGTTCCATTGAAATTACTCATGTACATAGATGCAATTGTGGGTGAAAATACATCTCATTCGTGGATTGATACAAGTGCTAGCCAAAATTTTGTATCAACTGAGGAAGCTAAGAGGTTAGCTCAAGGTTTCTAAGGACGAAGACGGATTCAAAGCAGTGAACTCATAGTCTCTTGTCAATTTCAAGGAGTAGAACGATGGACTCAAAGTCTCTCGTGGTGTGAAGCTCCACCTTGGTTCGTGAAGTGGAACGATGGACTTCAATGTCATTCCGTTGGATGACTATGAGATCATATTTGGGATTACATTTATGTACGACGTACAAGTTTCCTCATTCCAGCTCGCACCACTTTAGGTGTTTTGCAAGATATGATGCCATACATGATGCTAGCAACACTGTGAGGAACATACTTTGCCAACAACCTATTTGCCGGAGTCCAAGAGTGACAAAGGGAGTACCAATTGTATAGCTTGTCAAGACACACCTTATTGTGGAGAGGGAGTCTGGAGCATAATATGGTGACAACCAAAAGGGGCCATTGAGTTGGGAGGTGGATGATGTTAAGGTGTTAAGTACCAGCCTTCCTAGGAGTCAAGGCAAGAATGAGCATAAGCTTGGTTAGCTTGTTGTTCCAACTGACTGCATGGAAAGTAGCCATGGATATACTGGCTAAGGAATCGCATGCACAACTTGACCATACTCATGAGCAAGTAGCAAAAATCCAATGGGAAAAATCGTGTCAATCCAAGAAGAAGAAGAGATAGAAGGCGTATAGTCACTCAAGCCGATGTTAAGGACGCGAGTCATAAAAATGAGAAGTGCACTTCCCTTATTTTAGAGTCATGAAGCGGTGGAGTGTATCTTAGCTTCTTCAGAGGTAGTCATGCCTAGTGCCCTGAGGTACCGCTCATATCTTGTCAAGTGGAAAGGCGTGCTAGATTCTCAAGCTAGTTGGGAGAAAGAATAATCATTGTCTATGCCCAAGGACATGGTCGAAGCATTTAAGAGAGAGAACATCGCGAGATTGGGTGGGGGAGAATGTCACGGACCGCTTACTTGAGGTTCTAGCCCACGTGTAGGAGGCCCATTTCCTCCAAGCCCATTCTAGATAGCCCAATTCGTTGTATATTTGCACATGTGGGAATATTCTGATGTCTATGTCTAAGTCCAAGTATTGTGTCTATTTCCAATGTATTGTGTATATTCCATTTCCTTATATACATTGCTTGTTCTAGTACTTCCCCCTTCCCTTGTAATATGCTAGACCGTTAGATCATTGTAATTTTAGCCATCCATTCAGGACTAAGAGTTGTATATAATGGAGATGCCTCATTTTGCCAAACCTTCTCAGAGATATATAGTTCTCTTGAGAGCAATACAAACATTCTTTCTCCCAAATCATTATTTCAGTGTTATTAGCATTCTTATTCTTGTTGTGTTCTTGTTCACTTTTGATATTTCGATCCAATTTTGCAAGTTTTAGGCTGGTTTAGATTGTTCGAGGTGTCGACCAAGTCTAAGGCCGCACAAGTTTCGAGTGTCGAAACCTCATCCTGTGACACTAGGCAGAAATTAATTGACGTGGACTTCAAAATTAATTGAATAGCCTAGCCAAATTGTCACTCTCACTACCGACTAGCCCAAAAGGGGATAAATAACAAAAAAGATAACGAATTTAATTCCACGTCAACACACATACATAAAATAGTACAGACGCAGAGGGTGGATTGTTTCCCGAGAAATTGTTGCAAGTTAATTCACGGTTTGTTTCTCAAGAAAGTGAGAAAGCTTCTTCTTTTCAATCATAGTCCAGAAAGTAAAGTTAATTGTAAAAGTAAGCAATTAACCGTACATAAGTATCAATATCAACCAAAAGACAGCGGAAACAAATTGTTCGTATCATCAACCCCATGACACTAGGCTGATTTTAGTTTATTCTTAGCATTCGTGTTCTGGTTGTGCTCTTGTTCTTTTTTGGTGTTTCGATCCAATTTTGCAGGATTCAGACTAACTTAGCTTGCTCGAGCGTCGACGAAGTCTAAAACCGCACGAGTTTCGAGTGTATGAACCTCATCCCGTGACATTAGGCATTGACGTGGACATCAAAATTAATTGAATAACATTATCAGATATACTAATTAAGATATTTTAATGTATTTTTCTTTTAACCAAAAACAAGATTTTCAATACATAAATTATGGGTGCAATTAAAAAAAACAAAAAAGGAAGTCAGGAAGGGCAAGGGAGTGTGGCACGAGCAAGAGACGGAGCGTTTGCTCCCCATCCGGAGGAGAAAAACTTTCTTGCACCGGGGATAGGACTGTAGTCCTATCCCCCTCCAATCAAAGCTTGCCACGTGTGCTGTTTCTTTCTCTTTTTCAACAAAGTTATCCACGTGGCGAGTTTTGATTGGAGGGAGATAGGACTACAGTCCTATCCCCGATGCAAGAAAGTTTTTTTCCATCCGAAGGCCACACACAAATCGTCACTTTCACTACCACCTAGCCGAAAATGGGAGAAATAACAAAAGAAAAAAGTAACGAATTTAATTCCATGTCATCACCCATACGAAAAAGAGTACGGACGCTGAGGGCATATTGTTTCCCGAGAAATTGTTGCAAACAAATTTACGGTTTGTTTCTCAAGAAAGTGATAAAGCTTCTTCTTTTTAAATCACAGTCAAGACGCTAAAGTCAATAATAAAAGCAAGCAATTAATCGTTCATAGGTATCAATATCAACCAAAAGACAGTGAAAACAAATGGTTTGTATCATCAACCCTATGACACTAGACAGAAATTAGCTTGTTCTTAGCATTTGTGTTATTGGTTCTCTTTTGGTGTTTCGATCCAATTTTGCAGGATTCGGGCTGATTTAACTTGTTCGAGGCATCGATCAAGTTTAAGGCAGCATGGGTTTCGAGTGCCTAAACCTTATCCAGTGAGACTAGGCAGAAATTAATTGAAGACTCTTATCTTATATACTAACTAAGATATTTTAATGCACTTTAACAAAAAACTAGATTTTCAATACATAAATTAGGGATGCAATTCTTAAAAAAAACAAAAACAAAAAGGAAGTTAGAAAGGGCAAGGGACCGTGGCACGCGCACCCTCACTACCGCCTAGCCGAAAGTGAGAAATAACAAAACAAAAAAAGTAACGAATTTAATTTCACGTCATCACCCGTAAGGAAAAGAGTACCGAGGCTGAAGGTAGATTGTTCTAGAGAAATTGTGGCAAGAAAATTTACGGTTTGTTTCTCAATCAAGTGAGAAAGCTTCTTTTTTTTCAATCACAGTCAAGAAACTTAAGTCAGTAGTAAAAGCAGGCAATTAGCCGTACATAGGTAGCAATATCAACCAAACGACAGTGGAAACAATGGTTCGTATCATCAAACCCTGTTTATTTTCCAGGAAAACAAACAGTACTAATGGAAATGCATGAAATGAGACAAAATCTCAAATCTGGAGTGACATACCTCAATTATTCTTCTTGCCCACCCCCAAAATATATGGTTCTAGGTCCTGAGGATGGAGTACCAGTTGTACAAATTAGGGGTGGGCGCGGTCCGGTTCGGTTTCAAGCTCACATCGGAATTAGTACTATTCATCTGGTCCAATTGAAGTTGAACTTGGAAAAATATTAATTATAAAATTAAAAATATAGCAATAGATTTTAAAAAATATAATTTAGATAACATACCTTCGACTAAACTTTAAGACTTTAAAAATATAGCATTGTTGACTTTTTGGTCAACCAATTTTTTTCTTTCGGTCCGGTCCGGTCCGGTTCTGATGCCCACCCCTAGTACAAATACAAACAAACGAAAGAGATCTGCCGCTTCGTTGTGCTGTTGACTTTGGCATCCGTTTCTTCCACAGATTCTGTTCCTGTTTTCATATCCGTGCAGTAATCCTCCAGTAATATGATAAATCAGTTGAATTGTATACGACAGAGTGGCATGTGAATTTCTGATACAGATTGATTCTAGTAAATATTGATATATTCCGATGTGTGAAAGTTTGGAAATTATAGATTCTGTGCTAAAATTGATATTGCAGAATGTTTTGGTCTTGGCAACCATTCTGTCACACAATAACATGTTTCCCTGTTACAGTTTACATGAATAAATTAATGAACCCCTCCTAGAATAACACATAAGGTCCGAACCCAAAAGAAAAGAACAAAAAAAGTCTACTTCGGAAATAATATGTACATCTCAGGCCAAAAAATTTGTAGGATGCTCATCTCCCCCTTGGAACATGAATTCATCCACTTCAAAATTCCCTACTACTAGCATAAAAACAAGTAAAAGAAAAACGGGAGGAAACATTTTCCAGGGAAAATTACAGGTATAGGGAAGCTGCAAAGACAATGTCCCTCTTGATTTTCGAAACAGCCTCCTCAAATTTTGACTCGAGCTCAGTTTCTCCAATAGACTGGGCTGCTTGTATAAGTTGCTGAAGAACTTCCTCTAATCTCCTAATAGCCCTGATCAAGCTTCCCTCAAAAACAGGTGTAACTGACATGATCTCGTAGAATTTGGACCCTTTCGCCCAAGCATACAAAGCCTCCATAATATCAGGCCGAAATGAACTCACAAAGCTGTCAACATCAATTTCGACCTGTTGTGTATATAATGCAAAAAAGCATTTCAATGTATAACACGTCAAGAAGGTAAAACTTCAATATTTTGCAATAGCACAGATAAATTTGAGCACTTAAATGTTTTACAAAGTAGTCCAGTTGGGTCAGTTTAGACCAATATACCAGTGGGACCAAACAGTACATGCGCACTGAGCAAAGATCATAGAAATTTATTATACTATTCTTGTCCACAGGCAATAGCCATTTAATTTGATAATATTTAATCTATGAATCATAATCTCTTGGTGGTCTAAATGTACTCCACACAAAAAGGAATCTAAGCTTCTCACAAATTTTACTGTGAAAGATGCATGAGTATACAAATGGTTTGAATGACCATAGAACTCTGGTAGACTGATCATATACAAGCTTTAAGTGATATTCAAATCAAGTTGGTCGTATAAAGATGATTGAATTCGCTTGGTCGTATAAAGATGATTGAATTCGCACAAGATATCAGATTATAACTCAAATGATCATCAAACTCCTTATGAAACTATGATAGGATTTCCAGTTTTGGTAGTAGCTACTTCGCAGCCAGAGTTCAGTATGACAAAATGGCAGAATGTGACCACTGACCATGGATATGGGACCTTAAGTTCTCTACAAGGTATAGATTGTTATTTTTCTACAAGGACACAAACACTACATCAAAATACTTTTTGGGAATTCTTGTGTCACAGATCTTTAAGTAAATTAGTTAGCATTATCTAATGTATATGACTGCAATCAGGAAGGCCCAACAAAACAGGGCTGCCACTTTCTCAAGTTGTCCTTTATTTTAGACAACTCAACATGCACCCAACTTTTCTTTGACCATTACAACTTCCAAACTTCCAAGTAAGAAACATTTCATTGAGGAATAATCCCCTGTTATCTAGAGTTCAGTTTATTTTCAAATGAAAATTCAGCTGTACCAGAAAGGAAGTCACTTCTTTACCTTGCACTCAAGCTGAACCTCAGCAACCCTCCGAGCTGTATCTTGTAACTGAGAAAAGAGCAGGTCAAGTTCTTCCCTTGGTTTTGTAGCATCCTTAAGTTTCTCCTGCCACACAAAACATGAGAGAAGAGACACCATCTCTTCCACCTTTATGTCCTTAAAAACCCCATTGAACATGAGCTCAGTCAAGGTCAACTCCTCTGCACTACTGATTTCACAAGCAACTTTACCCTTCAACTCCACAACATCATCACTTGTAACATATCTGCATTTCAAGCCACAAAATTTGTGATATAGAATTTCTGGTTTTATAATAACAAAGTTACACAGAATTACGAAAAGTTTGCCACTCCTTAAAATCTGTCTCTAGCGTGAAAGAATGATAATTTTTAAATTTTATACTAAATAATAAGCAAAGAGTAACATATATCAGTATTAAAGAAAAAAAAACATTATGGTTACAATAGAAAGTGAGGGAAGGCCAGAAGAAGGAAAAAGAGAATCATTACCCTAGCCTCCGAAGAACCCGCTTTCTTGCCTTAAGTTCATCTTTAAAAGCCAACGCAGTGGAAGAGCGCATTGTTTTCTTGATCGACTTTATCTTGGCAGCCAATTCTTGCTTCATGTGAAAAACCTTAAGCTTTTGTTCTATAAGTGGAGAATTTGCAACTTCATGCCTGTCAAAGAGGTTCTCTAAAGCCTCGATCCTACGAGACACCTTCCTGTATGAACTACTTTCAATCTGAAGAACAACAAAGTCAAGTTGAAATCAATAACATATAGAATATTTAAATTAAAAATAATAAAGAATAAAAATCAAATTACAGCAGCATACCTTCATATCTTCTTCTGGATCTAGCATGGGAATCTTTTCTTTATCAAATCTTGAAAGAGTTTCAAGAACTCTCTTCAGTGTGTTTTCTCGGGCTTGTAGTGACAAAAGATCATTTGGAATGACCATACAAAGTCTACTCATAGTATTTATCTGTTCAGAAATATAAGACAGCAAATAAGAAGTTTAATGAGTGGTCAATGAATTAATACATGTAAAGGAAATTACATGGCACCAAATTGAGAATGCTCTCTTAACGAATTTCAATAACTCATACACAGGAAAAATAAATCACATTAAAATAGACGCAGATAAACAGCAGGAAGCATCAGACATTTTACCTGAGATATGGAAATGGAAACAACAACAGGTTCTCCTGGCTCTTTTAGAGGACAAATTTTGATGGTTTTCTTTGCCACTCCATCTGCCCTCACCCCACATCTTGTCAGGACATCCACTGTGTAGTCTGAACCTTCAGGTTTTCTACTTGCATCGTCTGGAAAACACATGGGCCATTTAGCAACCCAAAAACTCAAATCAGAATACAGACTCTAAGCAATTGAAAATCCTAACCTTCGGAAACATTTTTCACCCGTTGAAAATTAAGTACTACTCCCCATGTGATAGGGTCTTCAACGGAAAACGAGGGGGAAGCTTCATCATTCCTAGAACATTGGATTGACACAAGCCTACCAGGTTTCAGAAATGGTAAGCAGTACTTTGGCGAAAGCACAATATCACGAAGTTCCTTTTTCAAACTCTTGTATTGCTGCAATAGATTGTAATAATTCTTTACACTATCTTCTTCTTCAATTATAATTGAATCCCTCTCTTGCTCAAGGTCCTTTCTTTGTTTCTGCAATAATAACATAATTCACAATTTCACAAATCGAAAAACACAATAGAATTGATTATCTGTAATCTCTTAATAGATTTCTTTAGATTGTCGAGACACCTTGTGAAATAAAAACAAATCTCAACAAAGATACAAAGAAAAGAAAGAGGAACTGCAATTGCAAGATTACTATCCTCATCAAAGCCAACTAACCTCAAGATTGGGGATGGCACGATCAGCTTGAAACTGATAGAATGAGTTACGAAGCAAATTTTCTGGATTACCATCTTCGCTGCGTAATTGATTCAGAAGCATGTTGTAGCTCAAATGAAAAGCACTGGATAGAAAAGGGACAGAGGTCAGAAGCATGAAAAGGGGAAAATTTATTACAGTTCAGATTGCTATTGAATAAAAATTTCAGAGAAAATGCATAGGTGTACCCGTCTATGTTGGAAATTGTATAAATGAGTATTATCATTTTTCTTTTTTAAGTTCGATACCCAGAAGTCCACTGAACATGCTTCGAGGACTCGGTTTCAATTCTGGGGTCCCTTGCTGAACGCAACAACCTTGGGACATAGTAAACTCTGACAAATAGCTAAAGCAGTACCTTGAGGAATTGAACCAGATACCCTGTGGGAACAAACTATGGGACAGACCACTTAACTAAGCCCTCATTGGCAAGCTGTTGTTTCTCACGATAATGTTTCCTTAAATGTTTTTCAACATTAAAAAGATATGTTGTCAGATATGTTTAGATATTTCTGGTAGCAGGATGCAAGTTCTTGTATGTATATATCATGAACAGCTTCTTCACTGCGTTTGTGCATACTTTTCTATTTTATTATATTAACAAATTAATTTGTTTCTCATAAAAAATCTAGATTAAAAAGTAACACATGTACCTGTTCAAACAATCAGCACTTCCTTTGAGTATCATCTTAGCAGTAGATGGTTCCAGCTTCTCGTCTACCATGAGTATGCATATCCCACGTTTATCAATACCACGGCGACCAGCACGGCCGCTCATTTGTATATACTCTCCACTGGACAGCCATCTGAACTTATCACCATCAAATTTCCGGACATTGGTAAACACAACAGTTTTTGCAGGCATGTTCAATCCTATGCTGAAGGTCTCTGTGGCAAATAAACACTAAAGAAATATATTTCAATATTTGTACCACTTTGTTTTTAAAAAAATGCTATAAATATATGTTAAGATGCATATAATAAGGCTGGAATTGTGAGAAAAAGAATGATAATGCAACTTATTGAAAAGGCTTTTCTGGCCAATATGTCCGGAACAGTATTGCCAACAGAATAAGTAGACCAATTTGGATTTTGGTTAAAAATAGTCATAGCGGTCTAGCCAGAACAAATCAAGACTTTCCTATGATAAAAAAGTCCAACTGCCTGGTCCAGATTTAAAATACTGTTTGGGATTTGTAACTAAGCCATTTGAAACAGCAATAGATGAAACATTATGCATGAGACAACAATAGATGAAATAAAATTTAAACCCAACCTTGATCAGACCTTCCTGAAATAATAGTTCAATCACTTCCTTCAGAATGGGAAGCAAGCCGGAATGATGCACACCAATTCCACGCTTCAAAAGGGGTAGCATATGTGAAACCTGTTTTAAGCAGTATCCTAAGGAATGAATATCAATATGAAATAAAGCAAAATTCTTAGCAGTTTTGGGCATAGAGATCACAAATTTAATACAAAATATGATTTCGAATAATTACACACCACTTTATCTGAATATCTATACAGAGGTTAACATTATTTACTGTGATTTTATTTGCTATTATATATGAAGTTAATTAGATTAACCCAGCCACTAAATGTGTTCAGTTCCATTATGCTTTAACTGAATCATCAAAGCTCCATTTTGCTTACTCAACTGCCAAAGTCACGAGACAACTCAAATATTTAAAAGGAGTGCAAGACACATGCACACAGATCAACTCAAGACTGATGAACATAGAAACAAGTTATACCTGACGTAATATTTGAGAAGCAGTAAAACAATATCTAAATTCTAAACCAAACACAAAGACATGCTTGAACAGACATGACAACTCAAAAAGGAAGAAATGACAGCTTGCCTGGGGTAACTTCTTATCGTCATCTGAAAGCATATCCATAGCACTCCAGAAGATCGTTTCTATGTTTTTTTTCTCATCGTCCCCATTTAGATCCATTTTTGACATCTGTCACACCAACCAAAAAAAAACAAAAAATTGGAACCATGAACAGGTGCTCAACAATAAGATGAAGAAACTAAAGAATTACAACAAAAATATTTTTAAAATAAATTCAAATAAACATTCAGGGCCACATTTGATTGGATTCCACAAGGCTTCCCAACCAAGAAGTAACACTTCTGAATGAATACCCATCCACATATATATTACACTTGAGCTTTTATCCAACAGGTTGACAAACAATGGATGATCAAAACATAATGGATCATATCTGCAACATGCGGGTAACAGGGTTCAATAGGTTCACTCTGCATAAAACTCGGCCAATAATAATCGGATAATTTATTGGCATGGGGCTTGCCAGTGCTCCATGTCATTTTAAAAAATTATAGTTTGCAACAAATAGGTTTGTACCTGCATTGCAAGAGATTCGCACTCCCTTTTGCTAAAGCTGAAAAGTATGACAGGATCATACTGTCGTTGAATGATCATTTTCACCATCTTGAAGATATCACTTTCCTCGGCAGCCTTGCCCATGATCAAACCCTTCTGCCACTTTCCACTATCCTTCTTCTTAGCACCATCCGCAGCAGGGACAAGAGCATTTAGAGCTTTTTGAAAGCTGTCCTCACGAAATTTCCCTTTTTCATCAACTACCAAGAACAAACCATTCCCTCCAGAAGGAAAAATATAATGCTGCAGAGGAGTTGGCCTATAATCGGTATAGACAATGTGACAAGGCTGACGGTGAATCTTTGCGAGCCAATCAGCAAATTCCTTAGCATTTGGCACGGTTGCTGAGAGGAAAACAAACCGAGCATTCTTTGGAGCCATAACAATGCTCTCTTCCCACACCACACCTCTCTCCCGATCACGCATGTAATGTACCTCATCAAAGATGATCCAAGCCACTTCCCGTGTTACCTCTGACCCTTTGTACTGCATGCTACGCCAGATTTCTGTGGTCATAACCTGAACGAAATTCGAAAGTAGCTGATTAGCTCAGGAGCAATATGGCTAAATTGGCAATCTACCAAAAACCCTGAAAATCCAAAAAGAAAAAGACGTGCATACCAAGCAGGAAGCGTTGGGGTCTATTGTTACGTCCCCAGTCATCAACCCAACATCTGAAAACTCCTCTTTGAACTCTCTATACTTTTGGTTGCTCAGAGCTTTGATTGGTGAAGTGTATATCACCCGTTGCTTATTTCTTAAAGACATTGCAATGGCATACGATGCCACAACGGTTTTTCCAGCCGATGTATGAGCAGACACCTATTAGCATATCCCCACAATTTCACAAATTATTATACTGAATTCGAAATACACCAATTTCATAATTCAAATAGTTTCAATGGGAAATTTTTTTAAAAATAATTGAAGAAGAAAAAATCATTAAGAAATTACCATGACTGACTCGGCTTTTTCCAGGCACTTTATGGCTTCGGACTGAAAAGGGTCGAGAGTGAAGGTGAATTTCTTGGCGGGCTCCGAAGCTTCTCCAGCAGAAGCAGAAGAAGAGGGAGGAACGACAAAACCCTCAGGGTAAGACACGTCGTGCAAGCACGCCACGGCTTCGTCGTCCAAGGTTACACAACCATTCTCCTTCTTTTGTTGTTTCTGTGAAGCTCCTTCTGCCTCGGCCGCCACTTCCTCCGACTTTCTCTTCAGTGATCCCATTTCCATTGGAGCTTTTGCCCTACCCAAACGCGTCCCGCTCTGAAAGTTTGACCGTCCGATATTTCTCCAACGCTCCAAGGATACGGTCCCGATACGGCTCTGCTGTGCGAAGTCTGTGAGGAAAATGAAGAAGCGTCGTCGTCTGTGAGGCTCTGCTGCGCGAGGAAGACGAAGAAGCGGCGCCGCAGCGGGAGGAAGAAGAGGAGAGCGCGTTTTTGTTTTTTTAGGTTTTATCTGAGACGACGTCGTCTCATTGTTGGGCTTTCAATTTCACTTTTTTTTTTTGGACAAATAATTTCACTTAAGTTGGAACCTAGTTAGCATTTTCCCGTTTAATAATCGTATTATACACGTACGTACATTTTTTTTAATAATACTTTTGTTTTTTGTACACGTCTTAAAGACTCAGTAAAATACATGTTTTTTAAAAAGCAAATGTACAATACACGTATTATACACATACGTACATATTTTTATGTTTAATACACGTGTTTTTTTACAAAATTTTGAATAATACATATAAAATTCACTTATTATACATGTGTTTTTCACATATTATTGAAAAAAATAATATATATTAAAATATTATATAGTGATTTTGGGTTAGTAATTTTCTCTTTCGATTTCTATCTTTCTGGATGATGGATGTGTCAAATGACAAAAAATAAAATAAAATAAACAAAACACCCTTTGATAATTCCCATACTTATTACTTATTGTTTATATATTGGTTTTGTGATGAATTTATTGTGGTCACACACTTCACTGGATTCTCTGCCCATATGGTGTCTTATTTGTTTTTTTCTTTTACATGTTTAGGATCTAAAATTTATTTTAATTAACTTCATAAATATATTACTTAATACTATTTATTCACTAATTAAATAATAATTAAAACATAAATAGGGAATCAATTGTGGATGCTCTTAGCAATGTAAAATAGGAGGAATATATCCATTGCACCTATCAAGTTGTTGTAGTTGACCATATCAAATAGGCAAGTTTTATGTTTACACGTTTATTAACAAATAGGAGGAATATATGCAATTATGTGGAGTCTCTACACAAATGCTATGTCAAAGAAAGTAGAGGCATTTTTTATGTTTCACTTAAGTGCAATAAAGTACATTAAGAATCCTAGACAATGAAAAATAGGAGGAACAGGTGGCGCAAATAAGTGCAACAATGTATAAATTGACAATGAAAAATGAAAGATCAATTAGAGAGGATCGGGTGGCGCAAGTGGTCTTGATCGTTGCATGTCTTTCTCCTATGTGCATATTATGTAAATATTTATGTACATAATCTAAAACTACAATGTTGTGTAGAATGAAGGTGGGTATACGTGTTTCCAACTGTTAAAACGAGCATCTAGAAAAATAAGGGCGATAATAAATTAATAAGAACATTAAGAAACCTGTAAAGCGATGATGCTAAATATTATTTGCCTAGACAGAGAATGGTGAAACATAACCTAATATCACTAATATTAGGTCATTCACGTAACCAACCTAATATTAGTGATATGAGTATCACTAATATTAAATTAGTGCCTGAATATAATAGTGTGCGAGAGGCTTTTTTTTAATCACACGCGCTACGTGCAACTTATAAAGTTTCGTTTTTATTTTTTCGCAATTGTATTTTGCTAGATGCCTAAATCAACAAATTTTAATTTTTTTATCACCCGTACTTTTCTAGTAACCCGTCTCAACAGTTTCTTCTTTTCTTTTGTTGTGTGTAAATTGTTGAGATGGGCATCTAGAAAAATAAGGGCGATAAAAAAGTAAAATTGTTGATATAGGCATCTAGCAAAATACAATTGAAAAAAAAACTAAAACGAAACTTTGTAAGTCGCGCGTAGCGCCCGTGATTAAAAAAAAGCCTCTCACACAAGTGGAAGCGTGTGCAGAGAGGCTAGTTTCACTTAAGTTGGAACCTAGTTAGCATTTTCCTGTTTAATACTCGTATTATACACGTACGTACATATTTTTTAATAATACTTTCGTTTTCTGTACACGTCTTAAGGACTCAGTAAAATACACGTTTTTTAAAAAGCAAATGTACAATACACTTATTATACACACACATACATATTTTTTTATGTTTAATACAAGTGTTTTTTTACAAAATTTTGAATAATACAGACAAAATTCACTTATTATACACGTATTTTTAATATATTATTTAAAAAAATATTATATAGTGACTGAACTTTTCAGTTCTTACCAAAATTTTACCGAATAAAATACAGACATATTTTAATCATACTTTTTCCGTTCCATATTTTACTAACTAGGGTTGAAACGCATTTTTAGAGGAATAAACCTTTTTTTTTTCTTTTTTGAGACAACAAACCCATTTTTTAAGGAGCAAACTATGTTGTACGTTTTTTTATTGTTATCAAAATGCATTTAATTTGGTTACATGCATTAATTGGTTTTTAGTTTTATGTTTTGAACTTAATGGATGATTATAACATGATGGATGCAATATCAATTTTTGTTATTTATGTTATTGTAAAGGACCTACTAATATAGTGGTTTGGAGTATTTATTCCTTCAAGCAATGTCTTGGGTTTGAGTCCTAGCATCCGTGTAGTGTATGTGAGTTTAGTATGCTATCACCCCTCTCAATAGGAAAGGTCCTCCAAAAAAAAAATTATTATTTTTTAAATATATAGTATTTTAATCGATGTATAGGTGCCGTATCTATATCCCAGTTTTTGGAATTTTGTCGTATCGGCGAATCGTATCGTATTGTATCGACATACCCATATCCGTATTCGTGCAACATAGTTGAGAACCCTAATTCTCGGTGCACCGGAGAAGATAAAATGAAGAACGAAAAACAAAACAGAAAAACGGTGTTGGATAGTGGTTTGGTAGCTCCTTTGAGGTTGGAAGTCAGGGTTTGAATCCCCTGGCTCCAGCCTCTTAATATTTATTGTAATTTTTGCAATTAGTTCGGTTCGGTGAACCGTGGATCTTGAGAAACTCAAATCGTAAATCAAGAAATCTAATAAATTACATAAAAAGTTTAGTAAATAGAAGAATATTAGTATGAAATAATAAGATGAGGAAAATTTTAGAAAATATAGTTAATGGATATATTTATTTATTTATTTATTTGATAAAAAGCAATAGTCTACTACTGTGACAATTTTTTAAAATAATCATTCTAGGCCTACTTTGAACTTTTTTTTATTCACAACAAATAAGAAATTGTCACATGAGTTGATGCATAGTATTATTGTTAAATATTTACTTTTCACTACTTTTTGTTAGGTTATTTTCAATTTTAAATATTCATGAGACGATTGTAAATGATGACTTTTGTAATGAGGGTTAGGCATGAAGTCCTAATTTCCCATTCTTAATTGTCCAAGAATGCATGTTCCAATTATTCCTCATCTCATCATTATTGTTGTTATTTTTTAGTTTATTTTTTTTACTTTTGTTGTTGTTCATGTTGTTTTTTTTTTATGCTTCTTTGATATATTGTATGGTAGTTATTGTCTGAATGAGTTATTTTTTAATGAGTTCTCAATCTTCCCCAACCCAATCGTCTGTGACCAGACCTTTTTTTATTTTTTATTTTTTAATTATTAGATTGATTAGGGGTATATGTGGAAAAATAAGAAAAATATTTGTCTCCATTCTTGAAATAAGGAACTCATACTATCCTACAAATCATAGCTTGACATGTGTGTAGAGATTTTTCTTTTTGTGTTTTTGATGAATTAAGTTTGCACATGATTCAAACTGTGATTTTTAGAAAGTAGGAATCCCTCCTTCCGGGAAGAAAGGGAAGTAGTGTCCAAAAAATAATCCTTTTTGGCTTAGAGCATCCACAGTAGTAAGGTGTATGTTAGATATACACATTTGGTTGCTGGAATGTCCTGCAATGGGGAGGTGTATACGGATGTATATGTACATCACAACCGTGAGATGAGAAAAAAGATGCAAATGTACATCTAATTTTACACCCAGCCAAGTGGATCCCGTAACAGAAAAGCCAAGAGATAGGAGAAAGGAAAGTTGCCTAGCATTTTTGCTTACCACTTTAACTCTAGGTGTATTCTCACTACCATTCTCAACACTTGACACGTATCTATATGCAAATCACAGTTCCATAAATACAAAGTAAAAAGTTAACCATGAATCCATGATTATGCATATGGACACGTGTCAAGTATTAAGAAGGGTGATGATGACACACCTTTTTTTTTAGGGTCTTTCCTATTGAGAGGGGCGATAGCATACTAAACTCACACACACTATACGAATGCTAGGACTCGAACCCAGGACCTTGCTTGAAAGAGTAAATACTCCAAACCAATACACTATTGGGTCTTTTGCGATGATAACACACCTTAAGTTAAAGTGGTGAGCAAAATATTTCCCCTAAAAGATGGGGAAGTTATTAAAATGGTGGGCCCAAGGCGTGGCTAATATTTATTAAAATGGGTAAGTTATTAAAATGATGTAAATGTACAAAGTTCTTCTCCAACAACTCTCTAAGAGCATCTCCAACAGTGATAGCAAAAAAAACTATTCAAATTGAAGTTTGTTGACCTACGTGGCAATTTGAAGAGCCTTATTTGCTACTTTAATATTTTGTGCCTCATCAGTCTCTTCAATTCAATTAATACAATATTTGACTTAAAACAATAATAATTAATAACATTTAAAATCATTAATAACATTCTTTTTTTTTAAAGATAATATTTATGAAATTTACATCAAACCCATAAAAATAAATAAATGTTTTTAGCCTTTTGATATGATTTTGGTTCTCCCAAAACAAAATAAATGTTTTGAAGAGGTAATGTCAACTTACCAGTTTTGAAGAGAGAGAATGGGGTTGCAGATTTGATGACTGAGGCTGAAGAGGCTGTTGGAGGGAATTTTTCTGATGTGGCTCACCTATTTGAGCATCCCAAAGTGGTTGAAGAGGCTGTTGGAGATGCTCTAATGTATGGCCAAATTTCATTCAAATTGAAATATGAAACCAACAACTACACTGATCAATGGTGAAGAATAAATTCATATCAAAGCCGACGGTTCAGATTAATTTTATTTACATCATATTGAATGAAATTATATCTTATCGGAAATTTAAAATTTTTAGGTCAATTTGTTTAGAAAAATTAATTAAACCTAACACACAAAAAAGTAACACAAAAAAATTAACATAAAAAAATTAAACACAAAAAATGAATTAATACAAGAAAATCGGATTTACATATTTGAATTTACATCAAATTCATTAGAGCAAAAATGACATTTGCATCTCCGAGAAGTATAAAGGAGATGTAAAAATGACTTTACACCTCCGAATTTACTCCTCCCATTAATGATCAGGTTTATTGGTGGAGTCTATCTATCAACAGAAGAATGGAAAAACCAAATTAGGGAAAGTAAATGAGAAAGGTAGATAGCATTCCTCTAACACACTGGTGTGAATGTGTGATCTAAAATTAACGATTTTTTAAAGTTTAAAACTTTCAATTATTTCGCCAGAGCGCGCCTTAAGACCCAAGCCCGCCAAACCCAAAAACCTATTTTAAAAACATTTCAAAACAAAACAAGCCCAAAAATTCCACCTCTCGACCGAAACCCAATCTCCACCGTCCATGCCCATCTCCCGAAAATCCAACCGCTCCACGTCATCGATCCGCACCTCACAAACTCAACCAATCACATCCCACGCCCTCCCACTATATATAGAGAACCCCAGAACTCAAACCCAACACATTCATAACACGACCTTCGTTTCAAAAGCTTTCTGTATTTCTCTCTTCCTTCAAAAGTCTCTGAAAAATCTCTGAAATTTGCCATGGCGCCCAAGGCAGAGAAGAAGCCAGCTGAGAAGAAGCCAGCGGAGGAGAAGAAGGCCGAGAAGGCCCCTGCAGAGAAGAAGCCGAGAGCCGAGAAGAAGCTTCCCAAAGAAGCCTCTGGTGCCACCGACAAGAAGAAGAAGAGATCCAAGAAGAGCGTGGAGACCTACAAGATCTACATCTTCAAGGTCCTGAAGCAGGTCCACCCTGACATTGGGATCTCAAGCAAGGCCATGGGGATCATGAACAGCTTCATCAACGATATCTTCGAGAAGCTCGCCCAGGAGTCTTCGAAGCTCGCTAGGTACAACAAGAAGCCGACGATCACTTCCAGGGAGATTCAGACCGCTGTGAGATTGGTTTTACCTGGTGAGCTCGCTAAGCACGCCGTCTCGGAGGGGACCAAGGCGGTGACCAAGTTTACTAGCTCTTAGGTCATTTGGGGAAATGGGTATTTTGTGATCGGGAATTTAATTAGGGTTTTTAGTTGTAAAGTCTAAATTTGGGGTTGGCATCTGTGATGCTTAGGATGTTAGGTTTAGGGTATTTTGTAGTTTGCCTTTTGGGAATCAAATTGGAACATTTTGCTTGGTGATTCTGGATGTAATTGATCAAGCTGCCTTAATGCAAATCAATGTATGTCTTGTTATTTTTTTGCATAAATGCAAACTTTTGTACACTGTTTATGTTTGTATGCAAGCAAATAACTCTAAACATGAATTAAAGTACCTAGATTTAAATCCCATAATCCAAACGGACTTGGACTCGTATACAACTCCAGTTTGTATTAATTCTCAGCAAAACAGTGATGCACTAGAAACTAGTATCTAAGGCAGTAAGCCCTGCATCAGGCAGAAACAATTTGGGTTAGTTTCTGTATACAACTCTATATCTCTATTCAATTTCAGCATGTACATAATCAACAAACACAAAATTCTTTTCGAGTTCACGTAAGGCATAAGCCAAGCCAGCACTTAGAAGTGCAAAGCCGGCCAAAATGATCCGTAGCTGCAGATCTGAAGGAATCCCGGCTGTTGCGCAGAAAACAACGGTTGCCCCAATTAGCAGCTTCTGCCATGTCTGGAATGCCGTATAAGCTCGCTTACATGAGGAACATTTGAGGGTGTGCTGCTCAAATCTGTCTAACATCTGTAAAACAATGTTAGAATAAAAACCAAGTCAAATAGCAGCTTCAGATCGAATTTGTTTAGTTTGCTTTTCAAGAAAGGAAAGAACTGCTTATCACCTGACGTTTTGATAAGACCATTGATGGCAAAGGCTGTTGGTCACTGCTGCCAAACCACTCAGGTTGGCTGTTACCATGCCGCCTCAGCCAATTCCGAAATGCCAAGACGAAGCGATCTGCTTGTGTGGGAGTGAATGTGATTTTTGTGTACTGCTGATTAACATCACCAGATTCCTCCTTGGACTTGGAAAGAAAGACCTTCTCCTGACCCTGAAGGACAATCATGTCTCCATCATACACCTTATTTGAAGTCCAATGCTCTTGCCATCTAGGAACCACCTGAAATATTGAAAAGTTAAGAAATAAGGAAAATCCAAGATTATAAGGATATTAACATTGAAAAAGGATATTAAAAAAATGAACTTGAAGCCTACTATGAGCATAACATTCAGATTGGTTTATTGCTAAATTGTTTGACTAACTTGACTCGGGAATAAGAAATCAGCAGGAGAAAGGACTGACAGCAAGTAAGATCAATATATTTCACACACAAATCAAAGTAAGAACTTTTGGAAGCTCATTGAAAAGTGATATTGCTTCTTAGCTCATATGGCATCCGATGCTCATAATTTGAACTGGTGCCTAATCCCTTCTTCTATAGTTTAATAACTAATCACATACAACTTATCTCAGTGTCAACCAGAAAAGCTAAACATCAAGTGTCGTATGGAGAAAATCAGGAATTCACATATCCTCTCATCAAGTTATACGAAGTTATAATGAGTAAAAGTAATTTATTTCTACACAAGAGATCATAATAGTCTCCACCATAAGTATCCTGCTGGACAACATGTGCTGGTTCACCAAATTGTTGTTATGAAGTACAAACTACGACATAAGATAACACAAAGTTCATACCTGCCACCAAGCAGGCCCTGGCATGCTGAACTGAAAGAAGTTTCGAGCACTACAAACAATTGAACGAGTCTTCCCTGGTGCCATTGGAACGTTGAAGGAACAAATCCATATAATCCATTTTTGATCACCAACTAGTGGAAGCTTTGTGTCAATCTCTATTCTGGATAAAAGAAGAAAATAAAAACATGATTTAGTTTTAGAAGCAAGTAATTACTTACAATGACTCGATATAACTTCTTGCAGGTTCATTAACTTCAATTGATATAGAAAATCATGTTGGTCGGAGTTTTCATGAATTATGGATGTACAGGTAATGAACTAGAGAATGCCTCTAGTATATGTCATATTGCTCTCAAACTTTATAATGCTCCTCTGCAAATAGCCTTGTAGAACTGAGAAGTTTCTTCATTGAGGAACATTGATCCTTAAGCGTCACATTTTCTTTTATGTTTTGGTTGGATGGTTTTTGGTTTGCTTTGGGTTTGGGTTGTGATTCTTACAAGAAGAAACTAAGAAACATCTCAAGACTCCTAACCTACAAGCACTAAACTTTACCGATGTTGTACATTAATTAGGTATGATGAAAAATAACAAGGAGTTGATAACATCCAAGTCCTACACATAACTCATATAATCTTTTACTGCTTATACGAGGGTGATGAACTTACTTGTTCAAATAATAACAAGGCGCTATGAACTCAGCAGTAATCCGTGGGTTGCCTTCATTTGCACCAGCAAATCCCCATGGGCCGCTGGCCTCCACTTTAAATGGCAAAGGCTTGGCTCTATCTCTCCTTCCTGTAACCTGTTTGATTGATTTCACCATTAAGCAAAATGGAAACTTTATCTATCATGAAATGTACTTCAATTGCCAAGTATTAACGTTCCTTATTCTACATTGCCCATTTCCTTAACACATCCCGATTAGCAGAGCTTGGATCTTAGAATTCACATGCCAAGTACCACAAAGCAGAAGTCAAGTTCCAAAGACCATCACATGCAAAATACATGTAGCAAAAGTACATAACATTAGATTGGAACAGACACAAATGTGTATGATAATACTTTCGTAGATTTATCCACCCACAATACGCCAACTGCTCAATTTACTAGCATTCACTATTACCCCTCTAACTGCACAACTTTATCTGGTTAAAGAGAGGACCAACCAACCAAAATTTTTGCTTGAATAACGAAAAAGAAAGAAAAACCCAGATATTAGATCGAACCATATACCTTGTGATGAGCGAAGTCAATGTGAGAAGGATCAGAGACATTTTCCATGAGGGTATCATAGCCATAGAACAGATCACGCTGGATTGTCACTGATGAAAACTCAGGTTTACCAAATTCCTCAGGCAGCCTAAAAATTGAATAAGTACATCACATCAAAAGGTCATTAAAATATTCAGTAATCAAAGGTATAACAATTAACAACTAACCATATTAAACAATTAAAAAAACAATTCGAGCACAGTAATCAACAATCCTAATCAATATATTCACAAATTAAAAATTCACAAGAGAGACATAAAATGAATCAATTACATGGGAGGCTTAGTGGCATTAGCTCTTTCCCATCCATTCTCATCTGGCCAAACAAAGAGTAGGCCTTGAGACACCAGTGTAGGAAACCTTGTAGCACATGCTCTTGGAGACCGAAGGGCACGAGCCTCAGGACCTTCAGATGAAGCCTGTGGAATCTTAACACATGATCCACATCCGTCAAATGACCATCCATGGTATGAACACTGCAAGTTTCCCCCTTCATCAATCCGTCCTTCCTGCAAAACCAAATAACCCCACCCATGACCCAGTTTCTCATTTAATTATCTAAACATTTTAAAACCAGAAATAGATGTTACGCTTTCATTACAGTTACATGGAAGTCATCAAATTTTATATGATCAGTGAGGACCAACTGTACAAAAAGAAAGCAACCAGAACTTTTGTGTTTAACGTATACAAAAAGACCAACTTGGGGAATTTTATTGTCTTATTGTTCTTTCTTTTCCTCCAAATTCTCGGCAACCAAACAGAGCATAACATTAATCTGACAAAAATTATCAAGTAAGAGTGAACCCAGAAAAGCTTACAGATAAGGGCGCGAGGCGGTGAGGGCATTTGTCATCAAAAGCAACCCATTCACCAGAAGACTTATCATACCATAAAACAAGGTCACGACCCAGAAGCTGAAATGGGGTAGGCAAGCGAGGGTCCAAATCTTCAATCAAAGAAACTGGGTACCAATGATCCCTCCAATTGAACTTGGTTGTCGGGTTCTCATCGTCAACCTCATCCTCAACTCTGTAATCTTCACCATCTTGTTCTGTCTGTGTGGGTGGTGCCTCTGGGTCTGTGGTTTGTGGTTGGGTTGCAGGCACAGCTACTCTCAAAGGAGATAGACTTTTTGCTCTACCTGGTAATTTACGATTTGGGTTATTGATGGAGATCAAGAAAGGAAGTGTCTTGGGAGGTTTGGGGGTTGGTGATGATGATGATAGAGTGAAAATTGTAGAAGAAGCAGAGGAAGAGAGTAAAACTGCCATTATGGTTTTGTTTCTGATACTTCAATTCTGTGATTTTCTGCTGAAGAAATTGGTAACGGTAGGCTCTAATCTAAAAACGAAAATGGAGGACTTTGCGTGCAAGTTTGAAATGGGGCCCTTTGTCCTTGCCTGAGCTAGAGAATTCCAGTTTAAGCTCTGAGGAGATTAACGGTAATTTCGGGAGGGAAAATTGTGCACGAAATATTGTCATTTGTGTCGTGGCGAGAGGTCATTGGTTAGGTTTTGTTTGGGTGTTGACGGTGCCGGCCATTAGTGAGTGAGCCACCGTTGAGAAAAAATCACGTCCACAACTTTGGAAGACAGTAAACTTGCTGATTCAGAGTTCAGACGTGGGACAAGGACACGAGTATAGAAAAATCAAGAAGCTGAATTATGGACCAAGTGGAAATTTCTTTGGACTTTTTTCTTAAGGAGTTTATTTTTGGACCAAATGGCAATTGGGTTCATAAAATGGACCCTATAAGATCCTTATGGACCAAAAAACTCTTACTTAAGAAAGCATCTCCACCCATAAAGAAGCAGTTTAGGGTAAGAAGTACGCCACTATTTACATGAATAGTACTTTTGTTTCCACCCCAAAGGCAAGGGTAAGGTCGAGCGAATACTATTCATTTTAATTTTTTCCCCTATTTTTTATACTTAAAAAATTAATTTGGATAAAATTTAATAATAAAATTGTTAGGTATGTATAAAAAATGTTTCGATTTTTTATATATTTTTTCAGATTTTTGGATTTTTTGGTTGTGTCAAGCAAACCTGCTTCACCTAAAAGATTTTCCCTTGGGCTTACCTGTGGTGGGACCCACGCGAAACCGGCCGGAGGTCGCAGTCACTGGAGTGACTTGGGCTTGCTCGGGGTCCTTTTGCCTGGTTTTTGGGTGAGCGCTGGAGGTGCTCTAAAAGAGGGTGAGGGTTGCGGCTGGCTGGGTGTTGGTGGGAGCGGCACGGGGTGGGTAGAGTGACCTCTAGCTCTCTCTTTTCACCACACTTGTCCACATGGTGAGATTCGATTGGAGGGGATAGGACTACGTCCTATCCCCGTTCCAAGAAAGTTTTCTGGTAGAGTGGGTTGTGAATTTTTTATTTTTTCATTTTCCAAATATTTTAGTTATTATTATTTTTGTTTTATAACTCAAACAGTAAATCATGTGACAATTGGACGGAAAATTGGATGGAGTTCAAAAAATTTGACAATAAGGGCGTATTGGATATTTATAATAATTTTAAGGACTAAATTAGCTGAAAAATTAATTCGGGGGTTAAGTTCGATTAGGGTGATAGTTGAAGAGGTAAAACAGCTGAAAATTCAAGGAAAAAGTCACTTTTGGTCACTGTAGTTTGTCGGTTTTTTCAATTTAGTCATGTAATTTTAATTTTCTCAATTTAACCCATGTAGTTTGATTCTATCACAATTTAATGACACATCCAAATTTCTATCTAATTCCATCCAGAATACCCCTCCACGTAAGAGACACTTGTTCATTCCATCAAGAAATTGAATGGAAATTTGAACGAGTCCTTAAATTGCAATAAAATCAAATTGCATGGGTCAAATTGCAAGAATTGAAACCACATGGATGGAAGTGAAAATTTCATTAAACTACAAGGACGAAAAATTACTTTTAACCTACTTAAAACGAGCATACATGTTGAGTGCCAATTTGCTTCGAATAAAGTTTTTACTTTGAACAAGTCTTGACTTTAGTAGGGTTAGTGTTTATTGTTTAGAATTTAGAGGCATGCGAATAAGAAAGTAAAAATAACTAGGGTTTAGGGTTTAGGTGTACCTCTCTTAAACTCTGGTTATATTTTTCCTTCTTCTCTTTTCAATTAATCAACATATGTTTTAGTAAACATTGAGAGGTACACTCTCAATTAGCCAAATCCGGTCCTCCGTTGCATTTTATAAAACATAGACGTATAATCAGAATCGAACACATGATGCATAAAGAATTTTACATCCCGCTAACAAATGCACTTTTCTTATTTTCTTAACTTGAATTTGATTTTCCTTCAGGAATCAGAAACTAGAGTATGATCCTTCTCTTGAAACATACATCAAAAACACATAATAATACTAGTTTAGAATCAATTAAAACAATTCATATCCATCTCTTTCTCTCTGTCTAACTAAACTCTTTTATCTTTATTCTTTACACAAACGAGTTCTAGTACTAATAATAGTATTAAACATCTCGCTACCACTCAGTTTAATACATTCAAAAGTGAACATGAGAAGAATTTTGACCTCTCGCTCTGTGGTACTCAAGACATTCCTGGTCCCCAATCCAGACAAGTACGTTCATCTGGAGCAGCAAACTCCAAATTGATTCAATTTATTAGGGTTTACTTCCTGAGAGCAGATATCATGCCAGAATACTCACTTCTTTGGGTAGGTCTGATGGTCAGGGCCAACGTCACGGGAACCAGTGTTTATATAAGGCCCTCGAAACGTTGCTTGGGGTGACAGTGGCTTTGAAGGGTCAATGACAGGCTTTGGGGATGACCTGGAAAACAAAAAACCACATTATGCTAACTTTTTTTTTTCCCTCATGAATTAACATAACATTATAGTGTCTATTCATCGTCATTGAAATGGCAATCTACTTACGCCATGTAAAAGGGAAATGCCAAGCCCGCAGCTGCAAAAGCCACCAAGCCAGTAGCAACAATGGCATTCCGTGTTCGGGCCATTGAGAGTATCAAAGCAAACTAAACATGAAGTAAACAAGAAACATAACTGTTATATTCAGGTAGATTCTTCCATGATACTACTTCAAATTAAGTGAATATGAAACTAAGTACTTTGGTATGCTTCCAACCGAACAATTTCATGGTTATTGCCTCGAAAATTATAGCCAGTATATTACAATACGAGCAAACTTCTATTTCATTTCCATAACCGATGCACAAGCCAAGTTCAGTCAAAGAAAATGTTCAGCCGACTGTAAAACTAGGAAAGGAAATGCTCAATCCATAAATTAGATAGACATTATCTCTTGCTATCTAACCTCCAAACTGTAGAAAGAAGGCTATACAGATTCTAACTTCAATTAAAACAGTAAATCTTAGGTTCAAATCAAATCTCACTAAAGAAAAGAAAGGCAAAGATACATTTAACTCCTGGTAGTTCCAACTAAAGTTCTCCACAACAAGTATGCTTCATATATTCACATTCATGATCTTGATTAAACCCTCCAACTCACATTAAGAAATTGAAAAGCTATCACTCTGTTTCTCATCTCATGGATTGAATTTTTCGCATATTTTGATCCAAACGGATAATTAGGCATTCACACACAGAAAGATCAAACTTTTTTCAATGAATTGAGTAATGAGTGAAAAAAAAAGTTAATCCAATCATATTTCAAAAATCGAAGAAAACCCTAATTTTGAAACCGAACTATAAATAATGAATTGGCGAAAACAGAAATGGAAGTTCGAAATCGCAAAGAAGAAAGTTGAAATTGAACGATTGAATCACCTGAGTCACTTCCAATTGCTGCCCAGAAAGAAATAATAGCTGCCCCAATACTCACCGACTCGGGATTCGGGTTAAGACTCGGGGACTGAAAGTGTTTGCCGTTTTTTTGGTGAACTTCTCTTTCATTTAGGAAGAAACGGAGCAAAGCATAACAAATGTGGTTCAGGAAAGTTATGACCCAAAACATTTAGGGTGCTATTAAACGAATCCTAAAATTAACTTAGTACATCCTACTACCAAACTATTTATTGAATTACTAATTTACCCTAATATAAAATGACAAAAAAAGATATATTGAATATTGAAACAAAAGTAATTTTAATAAGTATACTCTACTCAACATATTGAACCCTACTCAAATTAGAATTTCAGAGTTTGATTCCAAACCCAACTGAGGACGAGTCCTGGAAAATTCAGCAACTGGGTTCTTGCCTCTAATCTGACTCAAACTGAGAGACGCCAAGGATCAAGAATTTCAACCAACTCTTGTGCAAGTGGCTTCGAGGTGTAAATAGTAAGAACGAGAAGAAGAAGAAGAAGAAGAAGAAGCAGATGATGATCAAGATTGCGTTTTGATTTAGAGACAATTTTGTCAGCATTTTATGCCTTCATTGTCTGTTTTTCTCTTCTCCCTTCTATAATCATATACTTATGTTTTAATGGAAATTTTGTGGCTAAATATGAGTTTCTCTTCCTCCATTGTTGAACTATATGTGTTGATTGTATGTTTTCTTGATCATTCTCATACTCTATGGCCTAATTTTTCAGTCAACCATTTTGTACTGGAATGCTTGTTTATGTACTGGATGTATGCTGGTGCAAGTGGCTTCGAGGTGTTCGGCCAGCTTCTATATGCTGGTGCAAGTGGCTTCGAGGTGTGAATAGCAAGAAGGAGAAGAAGAAGAAGCAGATGATGATCAAGATTGAATCCGAGTTAAAAAAAAATATTCAGTGGGCTTTATGGGAACGTGGAGTTATAGGAATCGATTGTGTCTTCTAGCATTTGGTTGAATTTGATGGTGCAAAGTTTGAATATTTTAATCCATATAGATTAGATTAGAAGGACTGCATGTGGAATGTGGATGGTGACTGACATATTAGATGGGATTGGCAGAACATAGATTAACTTCATTTTTTACCATTTTCGTATATGAATAATTCAAATTAATTCAAATTTGAGATGGGATTGAACAAAACAACCACATTCAAATTAATTCCTTTTTATATATGAATAATTTTGCATAAACTTAGAAGAGCTCATGAATTCGGTTCAATGAGTGGGTGAACCCTGAGAGTTTTGATTTAATGAAAGAAAAAGAGCTGACAAGAACAGATTTAATGAAGACGACCAATTCATGAAAAATAGGGTGTACTTAGTATTAGGGTGTGTGTGTGATATAGTGTATTAGGGTGTATCAGGGGTATTTTTGATAGTTAAATAGGGTGTACTTAGTTAATTTTACATTTTGATTTAATTATTAGGGTGTACTTATATCATATGGTGCACTCAGTTAATTTTAGGGTTCGTTAAACAGCACCCAACATTTATTGGGTCAGATGACAGATAATTCTATCGGCACCTTAAAATTAAATTATCACACCCATAAAACATAATGTGATTTTTACAATTTTGGTTTTTCTTTTTTGAATACATGCGATAGTCTAAACTAAAAGAGGATGAGGTTTCTCACACACAGTACGGGTTCGAATCTGACACCACTGGTCTGCAAGTAAATACCATTTTTCATTGGAATAGACCCCGTAAGGCTTACTGTTTTAATTTAGTTTAGTGTAATTATAATGGTTACCCGGAGTCTAGAAAACATTTCATCATTTTCTAGCTTTTATGTTTAAAATGATTGGGGGTGGTAATCTTAGGTCTGGAATTTCAACTGTGATAGTCTATGATCTACTGGGCATACTTGTCTTGCAAACCCATTTTGTAAAATATGCGTCTCCATATTGTTTCTTAGACAACAAGAGCTTAAGACTTGTGACCAAAGAAGTTGAGACTAAGATAATCCCACGTCCATGACCAGGGTTAAAGATGTAGCTGTTATATGCGTAGTGAGTTGGTTATTGGGAAATTACAATGTACATCAACTGATGACCCATTCAAAAGTTCGACATTTCCCACGCAAAATGAAGACCTACAGGAGATAAAAACTGATATGAACACAACCCAGCAATCCCAAATTACTTTCCAACCATTCTGACAAAAATGGAGAATCAGCTTTGCTTCTCAACAATCACACAACTATTCAGCATTCATGACTACTTCCAATCAATTGGGAAAGTATAATATTTAGCAGAATCACCGCCGCATCCATCCATTATTCTAATTATGAGATCTCACTTGTTCAAGCTCACCACTTGTTCTAAATCTGAGAAAGCAGGGCCGCAAGAAGCTTAAAAACCCACAATCAGAACATCATCATTCAAGCTCACCACTTGTTCTAAAGCCACACAAGAAAAGCAGTAAACCGGAGGTAAACAACCATGTACGTTATAAAAGTCATCAACAATACCATAGATTACAATAATAATAGTCACTACGCCTCACAATTCTCCAAATGAGAGAATTACCCTACAGTGCCAAGACCCAAACATCCAAATTACTTTTGAACAAACCATAAACCTGTTTATCTAACATTTCAGTTCTAGAGATTACAAGGTGAAATTGAACACAACAATCACTTTGCAAGCACCTGCTGGGCTTGGTTCTCCTGCTGTTGCTGATAGTTCAGTGGCCTCCTGAAGAGCATGATGTGGGGCTCCGGGCGATGAATTGCATAGTGAACCCAGCCACGGCTCTGCTGAACTCCAATGGCACGCCATTCATTCTGAAATCAAAATGCAAAGGGAAAACAAAAGGGGTTACTTAATTTCAGATACCAAGGGTTTTCATATTCAGAGATCAATGCTTCTGATTTTACAACTTAGCAAAACCATATAATTCAAAAATCTCAATCCTCTTTTTTCCCTTTCCTTCAGGTTCTCAAAAACCAAATAGCACAATGATTTTTTACATAGACATCAGAACACAAAAACAAAAACGCTCGTTACAAAACCTCTACATATCACCGAGAAACAAAAATTAGGAATTCAATGCCTTTTCAAATTAAATTACATTAAAAGATCCTAATAATTTGGGATTCCATAAACCGAAAAGAAATAATCCACTACATGAAGAACCATATAAACCAGTATAATATATTGCAAATTAAATTGGGTTCCATGATTGAAACATTAACCCAATTACACCAAACAACGAAAAAATCCCAACTAGATTCTAGGTTTTCACACATTTGCATAACTGAGATTCAGAGTTTGAATTCCATTTCTTTAATTTCTTCGGCAATCAAACAGAACTATGGCTCCAAATAACAAAACAAAGAGAACACAATGTATCTTAGGAAAAAATATGAAAAAACAAAAAAGAAAAACCCTAAGCACTTACTTCAGAGAGAAGCCGATTTTTTGGGAGCAGTTTAGCCACTTCCTGAGGAAGAACCACATGCCTGTACAGAGGGTCAGAAAAAAATATTTAATCAAGAAAAACAAAGCAGCAAACAAAAGAAAGCAAAGCGAAAATGAAGGTACCTGTACTCGTAAATATCATCGAAGTACTTCTCGGAGTATTGGATCTGACCCATATTCAGGGATCGCTCTTTCAACCCAAAATCTCAAACAAGGTTTGTAAAATTTCGCAGTTTAATCTGCGAAAATCGAACGAATTTTCAAGAAATCAAATGAAGTCGAAATTCTAGAGAGAGAAAAGAAAAAAGAAAAAAGAACTAAAGCAGAGCAACAGGAGAAAGGGCATACCTCAGAGAGAGTGAGGGACGAGAGGAAATGAAAGAGTGTGAGATTACAATAAAAAGGGGTGGGGATGGGATGGAAGGGATTGTGGAATAAAAGGAACTTCAAGAAGGGGTATTGTGTAAATTTACTTTCCTAAAATGTGCTCTTCTTAATCATTTTGTTAATAATTTTGTATTTGAAAGAAAAAGAACGCCCCGTTGTATGGGTTTGAATTTCAAAATTTTGAATTTTCCCGCTTTGATTTGTTTTATGATTTCTTTTTCTCACGTAATTTGTTTCACAACGGCAGGATTGTTTGAAATTATCCTGAAATATTTAAAACCAAGTCATTTGCAATGATGAACATTGAAAAAGAAGAAGGGTGAAATGTGTATGTCACACTGCGCCAACACTCAATAGTTAGAAACATCATGCGAATCACATACTGACACCAATTTACAAGTTAATACTCTTTTCCACTGGGTTAGACCCCATGGCGAAACATCATGCATGCAAATTGAGATTATGGAAGTTACAGTTGGAAAAGAAAAAAATGATACTGAGAGTGAGAAAGGGGCTGTATCTAACACAGCAATGCTCAAGACTAACTAGTTAATGAGTTAATACAGCGCTAAACACTTGTTTAAACCTACTTTGCAAGATAATCTCATGATCCGAACCAGTCTTTTCTTAAATACAACATGGAGTGAATCTCGCATCTTTTATTTTGTAATAGAGCATTTTCAAGGAATAAGACAAATGGGAATGCCAACCGAAATTGGCTTTTCCCACAAAAATTTCAAGGAAACTGATGATAAACAAAACTACTTAACACTTAAATCTCATCGGAAGCCTTCTTTACTAGTTTAGAGCCAAGGAGCTCAATTCAAGTTTGGAACTACAAAGAGAACCACAATGGAACTGGGAGAAAAGCATAAGCTACAAAAATGAAATCCCATGGCCAGAAGCAGAAATAAGAGTGCCATAAAAGGCATAGTACCAGGAGACAGGAGTTACCAAAATTTCTGTAAGTCTCTTCATTAACCTACTCTCACTTTTCTGACCAACTGAAATCTCTCAGTTTCTATACGCTACCAAAATAACAAAAACTGCCTGTAGGGGTTGGTTGTATATTTTCTGCTTTTCTGTACACCAAGAGCCAAGGGGAGTCATGTACATTTTGAAGGAAAATGATCCACAAATTAGTTGGCTTCTCTCCATTCCAAAATAGAAGACTTCGATGATCCAACATTCAATTACTCTCTTTTCAAGCAAGAATTCTGCACTTAGGGACAGGCTTCCGCAGCATGGATGTCCCATGGAAGATCATCATTTGGTAACTTTTCCTGTAATTGCTTATCTGCAAGAGAAAATATGTAAATAAATAAACTTGAATTAATTAAGCATTTAAAGAAAGTAAATCTCTTTCTCCAAAAGTTCACGTACCTCATTTTGGGTCAACTTCTCCAAACCAAATCTCTTTCTCCATATTGATTCTGCCTCATCAGCAGCTGGCACAACAAGACTTTTCACATTTAAGAACGCAAGAAACCTCTCAATACATGAAAATAAAGTCTGGAAGTAACCCTACAAAAAACAATAATGAATTCAAGTCAGGAAAAAAAAAATTCATATAAACTTCATTGATTCCAAGAGAAAAAAGGTGGCAATGCGACCACACAGCGATGTAAAAATAACCTGTCCTTGGTAATCAGCACTTGTTGCCACTAAAGGAAGCTCTGCCACTTCTGCTCCATAGATACGAAACATTCCGGCTGACACAACCAATTGGCTGCATAATAAGCAATATATGTCAACACAGACAATTTTATCTATACTAACACTATATAACTGCATTTAGATATGATCCTCACTTTACTGTAATTATTGCACAGTACATCCCACCAAATTCTTGGGTCTGGATGGTCCCCCTGCAAATTCAGTTGATACATTACGTGATAATTGACGCAATCAGAGCAACCAAAAGAATAGAGGCTGAGTATGACTAATGAAAAAGAGAATATCGTGGCTCACCCATAAAGCATTTCTTTGATGAAGTCAAGGCGTGAAGTAGGATCAACTATTGGGGCAAAACGATCCTATAGTGCAGAAATGAAATTGACAAATAAGTACGCATAAAATTTAACCCCTGAAACAATGGCAGAAAGTCATCTAGTAACATCAGACACAGATGCCCAATTATGCACCATATAGACAAAAGCCTGGAAGCATGGGACATCAAGGCATGTCAAATCACCCATTAACATCACCAAATACAGCACAACATTCTCCCCAATATAGGAAAATAAATTAAAATTTGATTTACTACAGCTAGGTTGGCCACCATAATTAAAATAACAGATATTCTTAACAGGGAAACAAATAACAAGTTTACTCACATGGAATATGGCAAGAGCCTTTGAAAGCAACTGTAAACTTTCATCATCAGTGGACGTTTTCCCATTAAGCACCCTCCATTTTATATCAAGATTAGCCCCAAACTTTGTACTTTTCTCATTGTGCTTCTTCCTTAGAACATTCAGTAAGGAGTCTGGAAGCTTCTGTCCCCCATGAACTACCAACTTCTGCAAAGCTGAATGAACCCTGTGGCAATCTGGGCAACAGAACCACTTTCCTTTCGGTATTTCCTGGAGAACAAATGTTTTCAACTGTTATGAAGTATGATTAAGATAGCAGCAAAAATACAGCACACAACCAAAACAAGAAGGGAAAAAAAACAGATTAATTACTGTTCACAATTAAAAAAACAAAGGAAGACTGAGGCACCTTCAAATCTTCAATCCCGTTATCCTTCAAACAGCCTACATGAAACTCCTTTTCACACTGGAGAGTGAGGAAAAGAATAAGCACATCAATTAGAACATAAGGGTTAATCATAAATAAAGTGGAAATGTAAAGCACTTCAAAGCCAAGACTTAATAAGTTAAGAAATTAAGTTAGCAATCAAAGTACCTGATCACACAAAATAACTGTGCCAGGACCAAAATCAGAGCCGCTGAATTCATGTCCTCTGCAGACATCAAAATCAAGAATATTCATATTTTCTAATGGAAAATCTGAATTAAGAAAAAAAGCTGAAAATCATGATAAGAAGTAAGTTAATGCACCAAACATATGGAATGCAGTAATTTCTCCGTGGCAATTGTGTAATATAGGGAGACTAGACACACAAATAAAATCACCAAAGGGTTTTGCCAAAAGTTAGTGTTCTACGATAGCTGCAAATATTTTTCTGGTTCATTACAACTAATATGAGAAATCACCTGCACAGTGCGCAACCACCAAATTTCTCCTCGAAAGTTGTGACAATACGAATGCATCGGTTGGTTATTTGTTCTATAGGATCAACTCCTGCAACTCTTCCAGCTGCAACAGCATTGGCATTATGCTCCACAAATTTCTCTCTCTCAAACATAGACTGGCACTGTTTACAGTACCAAGCACCTTCAGGGACACTTGGTAGAGAAAGGCACTCTGCAATTGGCAACAAAATAAATAAAAACATGTAACTCATGCACAATACATTACAAGCATACTATACCCTTCTCTTTTTAAAAAAAAAAACTTTTTCCCTTACATGTGTTGTAATTATCAAGCTACTATCTTAACTAGTTACGAAAAAGGATCCAACAAATAAGCCAAATGAAAAACCAGATTTAAATGAATGTATATGCATTTGAAAACACAATATGCATGCATTAGCAATATCAATAACCATAGCGTATGTTTTTAGCTTAAAGATTCAAGTAAAAAAAGAGATAATAATTAGCTACCCCATTCATGAATCCTACCATTCAAAGAATAAAGTGATATGGCAAACTGCACAAGTTCTATTTGCAACTATTTTGAACAAACTGTATAATGATATGGGAGTAATTACAAAAACAAAAAGAATAACGACATCAAAATGTAAGGGACAATAGGAGATAAATCCTAACAATTAACTCTATGGAGCGAAATCACTCTTAACCCTCCAAGTGGAGGCAGCTAAGGCATTGGCTTGTGCATCCACTCATGCTTGCCTTCCCGGCATACAAAATAGAATTAAGGGTCTAACGTATCACGTTGCAATTTTATCTGTGTTATTTTCACAAGCCACTAGCTTTTGTATATGTTGAGCTCATCTCCCCTACCCCCAGAAAGGAAAAAAACCAAAAAAAAAAAAAATCCCATTTTCATGTTTTTATTTTCGACAAAGATATTCAAGGTTAAATCTATTTGCACTTTCTTCTGATCACCACACCGATCATAATACTCTTTTCCTTAAAAAAAAAAGAAGAAAAAGAAACAGGCTTTTTTTTATTTAAAAAACAGTTCAAAAATAGTGATCAAGGAATCCACTTCTGGAAAATTAACTAACAATCAAACCTGCAGCAGCAACTCTATCCTAAGAAAAATAGAACACAAAACCAGAATTTGCCCAAAAAAACTATACATTAGTTGCTTTCCAATCTCATAAAATAACAAGGAAAGATAGCTCCCAAAACTCCAAAGCTACACAGAAATATCCCAAAAGTGAACCCTAATCCACTAAACAATTGACCTCCTCAACGCACACATTCTCAAAGACCCTCCTATTCCTTTCAAGCCAGAACATTGTCATCATAGCACACCTCCCCAGAACTGTACACCTTATTAATCCAATTTTTAAAAATTAAAAAGGAAAAAAATTTATTTTCTTCTTTTCCTTCTCCTTTCTCCTTCCCCTCCCAACCCTAACCCTAACTTTTTATCTTTGCAGGTCATGGCACTACCGGGGTGTGTGTTACCTCAGTCAAATTACTTTTACTTTTAATTTTTATCCACTTAAGTAACAGATTAAAGATTTTAAAAAGGTCAGGATGAAATGGGAAAGTTATGAAAGTTTTACAGAGGGGGCATAATGAGACAACCGATGTGCAAACAGAAGCAATCCACCACTAAAACATACCCATGTCTGTCCTTATTTACCTATTGAAAGAAATATATATTGAAAATAACTTTTATAAAAGTAAAAATAAAAAGAATCACCCTCGCTTATCTATCCCCTTTCACCGCCTCCATGTCCGGCCCTTTTTCAACTGAGGAGGCTCAACAGTTTTACGGATGCAAATGGAAGCTCCTTCAATATATTACCTAACATATATACTAATGAAAAGTTCCACATGGTATTTGAGAATATGTGTTGATGCAACAAAAACAACTGTGAAAATCACCTTTGTGAAAAGCCCTTGGACAATTATCACAGCACAAGAGATCTCCTCCATCTCGACACATGGAGCATAGGTCATCATTCTTCTTTGTAGATGACTTCCGATTTCTTGACAGAGATAATGCCAATTCATGGAGAGATACCCCATTAGATGTGTAAATGAATAGGTAACTGCCAAATAAAGCAAATCAAAGTCAAATGATAATTTTTTTATAAATAAAAGAACACATTAACGAAAACTCCCCACGATCTTTCCACCCAAAAATCAGGTAGACAGGCCCATGGAGAACTTGCCAATTCAATCATGACTCATGTCATGGGACAGAGCTAGAACAAGACCAGGACCAATACACACTGCAAAAGTCCAGGACCAATACACACAAGACCACAAACTTAGACCCAACAACCCAAAGAATATAACCAAGGACTCACGGCTTGCGACGTGATGCAAAACCAGCATGAGCTTCAAACTGCGATGCGCTGACCTGCCAATTAGACATAAGAGAATCATATACCTGTCACTAACACCATAAGTGATAACAATTCAGTAGAAAGTCAACATACCACATCATTGCAGCAGCTACAACTAATGCCAGGCCCCTTTTTATAACCAACCAACATTTTCTGCCAACAAAAAATCACTATTGAGAAAATAAAACTCCACTTCAATTAGGCAAAACTGCTGTAGATATTTAATTGCAACCTCCCCATGAGAATAATAGGCTACTTCTGTTCCATCTGGCAAAACATCTTCTTCAAAAACCAACTTGTGCAACCGAAGATCCCTTTCAAAAAAATGTCAGACAACAAGCAAATTAAGTGCACAGATTAGGATAAGAAAGAAACAGCAAATACCAGAGCTCACATCAAGGGAAAAGATAAACATGAGACAGATACAAAACACGAAAGAGAGAGAGAGAGAGGTTAAATACTTTCTAGTTACTCGTCCCTGACTCTTACTTTCTGAGGAGCTACACTTCAATGCGGAATCAGGACACTTTGGTACTGTAACCGGCTTTGGTGAGCTATACTTTGACACAGTATCAGGAAACTTTGGAACTGGAACCGGCTTCAGTGAGCTACAATTTGACATCGTATCAGGCCCCTTTGGAACCGTAACCGGCTTTAGTGATCTACATGCACACCCTCAATTAGAAATCATAGCATATGGATTAAAATAATACTTATGATATTCTTTTGCACTTATATTGGACAGAAGGATAAAACCCCTGAATTACACATCACACATCACACATAAAAGTATATGATATGTACAGATCACTATATACAAAAGCCTAGATAGCAAAATCTTTAAAATACTTTAACCTCCCTTATAAAAAATATGTAACTTTCTCTCTGTCAATGTTACATTAAACACATTGGTCATCTTGTAAACATTTTGCATCAACCCATCACAGGCAGAAAGATTTGTTAGAAAGCCAGATAACATATTACCAAAAGAGCGGGGAAAAGAAAGCTTACTCATCACTATGGTTAGCACCTACAGCAGGCGTAGCTTCACCAGACTTTTTTAACTCCATGCATGAACTACAAAGTAGCACTGCCAACCTAGTACCCTCTTCGTGAATAGATTCTACATTTCATCATATGACAAAAGTGTTATGTATATGCAAAATACTCATCAAGAGGAGTTGTAATTATTTATATGGACGTAAAAGCAACCTTTGCAATTGAGACAGATGGTACATTTGTTTATCGATGAGCAACCAACAGCAAGTCTAACAGCTTCTTCCAAAATTCCCAATGGAGAATTTTGGCATACGGTCATGACATCCCGAAGGGTATTGCCATTTTCAAGATATATATAGTCCGGAGGACGTTTATTTGAACTACCCGCATGCAGCTCAAACACCGCAGGTGTAACAACCTATAAATTCGATAAATTGATCTATCAACTCTTCACAGCAACACTGTAAGATTTATGAACTACAAAATAAAATATCGTTAAACAACACTCACTTCAGTTCCTTGGCAAGAATCACAGTGACACAATATGGAAGAGCCCGTAATCACTCCCATAAGCCACGTATCTCCAGCTCCTCTTACCTAACAAAAAATAAACATGAACCACAAGATAAGCCATAGTCTAGCCCAAACCACAAAACACTAATAATATGCACACAATGAAGAAACAAAACCACCAATCGAAACAATACCTTTCTAAGGTACTTGACGGGCTGCCCCTCGAGGATACCGGTATCAAGAAAATCTTTTAATTTAATAAACTTCCTCACCATCTTCGGCATTTTAATCTCAAGTTTTGATTTACTAACAAATGGGCTTTTCTGCATCTCCGAATTTAACTGTTGGGAATCACTTTTCCCGGGTAAATTATTCACTTTTTCCGCCTTCGGCTTCAATGCTGACCGAGTAAACCGCCTCTCCGGCTTTTCAATCACTTCTCCTTCCACCTTATCGCCGCCACTCTCAATCATCTCCTGCAATTCTTCATCCACCAAAGGCTTTTCTGGTCCACTCTTCTTCAATTGCTCCTCCTGAGCCTCATCTTCATTCACCGAATCACCAATGCAACCCGTCTGGGGCTCATCGTCGACTGCCATCTCAACCTCACCGTTCTTCAACTCGTCTTCGTAGACCCTCTCGCTCAGCACAGAGTCATCCACGTGGGTTTTAGGCTCGTCGTCGCTTATGAGGTCCACCACATCGCTTTTGGCGTCCTCTTCGCTCATGGTCTCATCCAAATCCTCCATAACCTTCACATTGTCGCTCTTAACCATCTCCCCACCCGCCAATATATCGTCACCACTCGTCAATTTCTCGTCCCCATCATCCTTCTGCACCTCGTTCGTGGTCGCTTTCTTCAACCTCTTACCATTCTCATTCTGAGAATTACTGCCCCGAGTCCGTCCCAAAGAACCAGACACTTCAGCCTGGGCCTTCAACGCAAACGCGAACTCACGTTTCAGGCCCGTCCGGACCTTAGACATCACCACAAACTCCTCAGAATCCGTACCGTTCGCCATGCACCGCCTCAGATCAATTCGAAACCCTAGAAATTTACCCCCAATCACTGGCTCAGATTTGTATTCGAAGAACTGCAAATACAAACCCAGACAAAACCTTTGTTTATATACGTGTGGGGTTAAACTGAAAAGGCTCGAACTTTTTTATATAAAAACATATAAAATTTGAATCTGAAGGAGTTAGGTTTCTGAGAAAGAGATAAGAAATTAGGGTTTCAGAGAGAGAAGAGACAGAGAGATTTATTTCTGCGTTTTTGGGAGGAAATAGGAAACGTCCGGTTGTTTTTGAAGAAGAGCCACCACCAGGTATGAATGAAAGAAAGAGAGGGACAAATAAAGAGGGAGAGAAGGAAAAGGGAGAGTCCACTTGTAATTTTCTTCATTGACGAAACTACCCCTGACACCACGATTTCTTTTGTAGTTTATATTTTTGAGATTGCGGTCCTCTATGTTTTAATTATTTTCATTTGTGCGCCACCCCCTCCCCCCAATCCTTGTTTACTTTCTCTTGAAGAAAAGTGCATCCAAATCCATTATAATGTTTTCTTTGTCTTGTGATCAAAATTGGAAAGGTAATAATTTATAGGGGAAGGCTAGTAACTTTCTCTTTAACTTTTTTTTTTGTGTGGATATTCTCCATTTTTCTCATGACAAAAATTAAAGAGTCAAAAATCCTTTGAGTTTTCTACTTTCTTGTTGCACCTGCCATTTTTTGTTTATTTAATTTGCACCACCTACTTGTGCTAGCAAACACAACCAGATGCCAAAGCCACCCATTTCCCACCCTCCCAGCCCAAAGAACCACCCACCCATGACACAGCCCAACCCCTGACACTCTATGTCCCTCTCTTTATCTCTACCTCTATCTTTCGCATATTGGGGTGGTGAGAAAAAAAAACCCATGACTTTTTCTCTACATGTCTGTCGCATATTTGTGTCTTTCTCTACCTCTACAGACCTTTTTTGTGTGTGGTCAAAACCTCTATAGACTCTTTGATTTTCCAAATCATGAAAGGTTGAACACTTTTTATTTATTTATTTATAACAAAGCCAAATAAAAAGCAACAATAGTACTTTGGTGGTGAGATTTGATAAATTAAAAAAGAATTGTTCAATTTCATGAACGGGAAAAGAGAAGGAAGTGGGAAAGTGGGAAGGTGGGGGAATATGCGGAGGGGATGAGGGAGATGTGGTTTGGGGGTAACGAGGGGGAGAGAAAATGGGTCTCTTGCATATGCTTCTTTGAATCTTGTTTGGGTATTGGTCATGTCATGGTTGGGTATTAATTAGTAGTTTTTATTTTGGGGAGAATTGGGGAGGTAGAAGAAGGGTTGCGGGGCTGCTAATGGGTGAGCTGCTAAAGGATAGAGAGAGGATTGAGAATGAGATGGAGAGAACATTTAAGAAAATATATAATAAGGGTAAATATGGAAAACAAAAGTTAGCTTGTTTGATGTATTAACGACATTGTTTTAAGTGTAAAGAAAATTACATATGTCATGAGAAGAAGGGATAAGGTCCAAAAGAAAATGTTAGAGAAAAGGTTGCTAGCATTCCCCTAATATATATAAAGCAAAAGGCAGAAAATGGTAAAACATTCAAAATACCAGAAAATGCCCTTGGTTAATGCAAACACTAAGAATTGAAATTATTAATTAAATGAGGATAATATGGTAAATTCACACTTTTTCATATTTAAAAAAATTAAAGTTAAAAGAAAAATCAGGTAATAAATCCTATTGTTATGGAACACAACTACACATTATCTTTTTAATTCTAAAATAAATTTAATTTTTTTTAAAAAAAGCCTCTCGCAGGCACGGAAGCTCGTGCGGAGAGGCTAGTTAGGATATAATGTTTTTCCGCATACAAGGATCTCTAAGCACATCTTCTATTGTTTTCTATGGCTACTACATCTCATATTGAAAATTTAACTAAATAAGCAATTTGGTTGATTGTTAATTACTGGTTGTTCGATCAAATTTGTTGTGGTCAAGAGTTTGACAATTTTAATTAGCTAGTGTGACACCTTGAAAAATTCAAGAATATTCTTTCGCACATAGTAAAAATTGCACGGTCCATTTTGAGGTAAGTAACATTTTTTTCCAAGTAAATATTGCCATTATGTTTAAGATTAACGTATTTCCGAAATTTTGAAGTTATAATTCTAGTGTTTTGACTTCATAGAAAAATAGTAGATGTCATTATGATCTTGTGGTATTTTTCAAACTCAAGTATTTGTAGTGAATTTTCGAAGTTGGAAAATAAGAAATTAAAATGTGAATTTCCACATGTCATTTTGTGATTGGTTGGAACCTATCACCACGCCACATGTCAACTTCTCGATTGGTTGGAATACTTGAAAGACTTGGAAAACTAGGGTATATAGCGCTATACCGTACACACGTTTAATCTAAGCCATTAATATGATTCTATATCAAATCTTGACCGTAGATCAAATCAAAGACTTTTGACTTGATCTAGGCCTTTAGTTTAGTTGTTAGGAATGCATCTGGACCATCCATCTTGGAGCTATCATGTACCTTTCTACACATGATCCAAAACTCATCTTTTAATCTAGGCCTCTGAATTAAATATTCGAATCAATCCGAGCCGTTGGGGAATTCTATAAATAACCCCTAATTCTCTCATTTTCTTCACACTAAAACTCTCCAAAAATCATTCTCCCTCTCTTCCTCTCCTCTTCCACCATCAAAGTCACTATTCCGATTTTTTTTTTTGAAATTACTATTCATCACGAGAAGTTACTATTCACCAAGCATTATTCATCTAAAATGACTATTCATACCCGAAACCGCTCGCGGTGTCTACTATTCATCGTTTCGTGCCATCTTCACTCGGGGGTACTATTCAATCATGGTACTATTCATCATAGTATTTTACCGAGGTAATTTCTCTCCCTTACCTCGTCTTTTATTCCGTATTTACATTTCCTAACTGTTATGTAGCCCAATTTAAAATTGTCAAATACGCAATTCGTATTATTTTATAATTGGATAATTTCTAAGTTATTCCTAAAATATACATCATATGTCGTTACTTTGTCCATTTGAAATATAATCAAATTGGATAATCTTTTTGTCATTTTCCCTCTTTCAAATTCTTGAACTAAATTATACATATTCCTTTGGTCCATGTGTACAAACAACAAAGTACTATTTTGACTTTAACTTTACCGTATCGTGAACTTATTGTTTTACGAACCAGAGATGGAACTTGAATGACTTTTGGACCATATTACAATTACCTAAGACTTCAATGACCTATGAACAATTATTGGACAATATGAGGACCGAATGACAATTTGGACGAAGTTAAAGGACCAAAGTGCAATTAAAGTAAATATAAGGATCAAAGTGAAAATAAACACAAGCATAAGGATTTTTGTGTAAATAAGGAATTTTTAGTAACATTTTTAAATGTTGGACTAGGACTCAATTTCCCAGGTGAGGCAAGTTGAACTCGAAGGCGCAGAAGACAAGTCAGGCTTGAGCTTTGGATTCTAAGTAGGGACCCACTCTCAGACTTGTATTTTGTGTAAGTATGACATAATAAATATTGTTGTGTGTGAAAGATGCACTGTTTTTGGATGCCATATTGTTTGGTTTTATGAATGCTTAGCTTTGGTTCTCCAAAGTTTTGAGGGTGTACGTCATGCGGGCATTATCCTCGACAACCTAAAGGTGAAAGGGGCATAGCGACTTCCTTGGGTTTCGATTCCCTAAACATCCGGAGGGGTTATGCAGACAGACTTTACCAATACCCTACGCTTAAGGTATAGTTGACAAGTTGTAACTGTTTAAATGGACACCCTCGCTACCGTACCAGGTAAATTGATTATATTTTTATTGCTAGTAAAGATGGTTGGCTTATAGGAATCAGTTGTTAGACAATCATATTATGGGTACCTGGGAACCGTTTGCGAAAGTTGTGTGAGCATGCCAACTGTTTTGATCCTATATCTATATGAAAATGGTTTGTGTTGTGCATATTATTTTCACTGTTTTTTCCATGAACACTACTATGTTATTTTGCTATCTATTTTCAAACCTGGCCGGTTACTTCCTGTGGGGCAAATGAACGTATGTGATGCTCACCCTTACTTTTTCATGTATATCACAACCCTTGAGCTGTAATTGGTGCTATTCATGTATCTCAACATATTGGGTCCTTGTACATCATCATCTCTCACAGGTCGTGATTTCTTTTCCTAAGAGTTTGATGATGCTTCTTGTTCATTTCCTTCCTCTGTATAAAATTTTGGATGGTTGGTGTATATTTAAATTTTTATGATTTGTAAAATAACTTAAGAGGTTACTCGTACTCTTCCTTAACCTATGGGGTTGGTATTTAATTAATAAAGTTTGTATAATGTTTTATTCAGTTTCCGCTGTTATATATAACTATGATCCAACCCGTTTTATTTAATTAAAAAGACTTATCGTATTTTGGGAATCTTGGAAGTATAACCCTCGGATCTAGGTGTTATATTTTCGGGATCCTCAAGGTACGTGCCACTGTCACGTGTCTTGATTTTGGGGCATGACAGGTGGTCATGACATCGAAGTGGGGTTGGGTGGAGATGGCTATTGAAGGTGGGGCACGGAGTTGCAGGGCAAAGGATGAGCCTTCTGGTTTTTTTATTTTTAATGTTTAAATTAAATTAATTTGAATTTGAATTGTTTAAGAGGATTTTTTTTTTCCATTTTTTATAAATTGTTTCTATGCTTACATGGAATCCACATAAGCCTAAAGGAGGTGGAGGTTGAGGTGGGCTTCACAATTTGCCAAATCACCCTCTCATATTAGTGGGAAAATAGCCTACTAGGATGAAATGATGAAATGACCCCTACCACGTCAACAATTTTGACGAAGTTTGGAACGGAGTTGACGGCATGGGGCAAAGTGAAAATGGCCCTTCAAACTTGGGCTTTCTTTCATGGTTCTTTATATTTTCTCAGGCCCTATATAGCTTGTTTCAACTCTTGGGCTTAGGCCTCTCACATGTCATGTTTAAAAGAAAAGCCCCATTTTGCCTATAACATATCATTTCAAACTTTCAAAGACTTTTATATAGTTTAAAAGTTTGGAAGTATCCAATTTAGGAGAGGTATATCCAATCCATACTTATAAAGACTTTTTTTTTTTAAGTGAGTAACTTTCCTATCGTTGACATATTTTTAAACACATTCATAGAGTTGATAAAAGTCACTAGTAAATTAGCAAGACTTTTGGCAAGACTTTTGTTATTAATAATTAGCCTTAAAAGCATACGAAAACAATTCATTTAGGGTTTTTAGGTCTAATAGTCCCCAAACTTTGACCCGATTCGCATTTTGGTCCCTCAATTTCCAAAATCGTTCCCGTGGTCCTTTAACTTCAGTTTCGTTAGGACAAAAGGTAATGTCGTCAATTTTGTTATCTTTTTGTTAAATGCAAGGGCAAAATGATATTTTTGTATTCAAAATAAATCTCTATCTCCTCTCCCTCTATCCCGATTTCTTCTCCCCTCCAACCTAGATTTCTCCTCTCCCTCTATCAGGAACAAGGAAGCTTACCTGCATACTCAAGATTCAGATGAGAGGAAGAGAGAGCAAAGAGGGCAACCCACAGCCACCCTTCACCCAACTCTCCCTCCCTTCGATTTTCTTTTCCCCCATGACCACCGGCCTCCAACCCCCAACGAACCCAGAACCCCTCCTCCTCCCCCCTCCCCAATTTCCTTTGCTGTTAAGAGAGCCCTTCTCTGACATCAGAGTGTGTGATATACAAAAATACCATTTTTTTTGTTGGGTGGAGGGTGGCTGTGAGGGAAGAATCAGGATAGAGGGAGAGGAAAGAGAGAGAGAGAGAGATTTATTTATATTTATATTTATTTTGTTTTTTTAATACAAAAATACCATTTTTCTCCTGCATTTAACAAAAAAAGTTAACAAAATTGACGGCAGGACCATTTGTCTTAACGAAACTAAAGTTGAAGGACCACATGAACGATTTTGGAAATTGAGGGAACAAAATGCGAATCAGTCAAAATTCGTGGACCATTAGACCTAAAAACCCTTTCATTTAATAAACTTTTTGGATACCTCCTTAAACTCTATAAAAGTCTTTAAAAGTTTGAATTATAGAAGACTAAAAACCCATAAATAGATCTATGTTTTTTTTGTAAATTCCAAAAGACCCCCAAACTATGAGTTGATTTGTGAGTTCATACCCATAGTTTGAGGGTCTTTTGTAGTTTGTCCATTTTTAAATTTACAAAACATGTTTTAGGCCAACGACGTCGTTAGTTATATTAAAGGGTAAATTACTCAAATAATCCTCAAACTTGTACTCAATTTATATTTTAGTCCATCAATTAAATTTTTCATTCAAATGGTCCATCAACTTTATAGTAATCGTTCAAATGGTCCTACCGTTACATTCCGTCAAAGTTTCCGTCAACTTTGTGGACGATTATTGACGATTTTACCCTTACATTTGATGGAAACTTCGACGGAACGTAATCTGCAGTGACCATTTGAACGATTAATATAAAATTGATGGACCATTCTGAATTTAAAAATTTAATCGGCGATCAAAATGTAAATCGAGACAAATTTGGCGACCATTCGAAGTAATTAACCCTATATTAAAAGTTAGGTCAGCTCATCTTCTTTTTCCCGCGCTTGCACAGTGCCGATCTCTCTCCCTCTTCACACGCACCGCCCAGCGCCTCAACTGCGTGTCAACGCTTCTAGCGCGCCTCAATGGCAAACCGCGCGGCCAGAGACGCTTCGCTGCATTTCACGAACGTGCGCGCCTTTTAAAACTGATAGGACCAAATCCTATCAATTGATTTTACGCTCAGAAAATGGAAAAGAAGATGAGAGAGGATCACTTCGAGGGGATCTAACCTCCAGGTTTTTAGCTAATACTTTTATGATTGCCTCAAGAGCCATACGGCATCTACAATATAAGGAATAAAGCCATACTAAAAATAGACTATTACACTTCTAGAGATATTGGGAAATAAACAGCCACAAGCATTGGGAAACCAAACCACTCACCGACTCACCGACTGACCCCAACAATTCTAACATTCCACCCCCCATTAAACCAACCTTGTCCTCAAGGTTGAGAAGCAATAAACTCTGGAAATTTCTCCTTTATACAGTCGTAAGCCTCCCATGTAGCATCTTCAACTGACATGTTGGTCCATTTTATCAAAAGGTCTACATCAGCACGATTACTTCGCTTGACAAGTCGGCGTTCCAAGATACTTTCTGGCTCAAACCTAATGTCACCAGTAAGAGTGACCTCAGGAAGTTGGCTCTGAACAGAAACTTGATCACCCAATTTCTTTTTAAGGCAAGAAACATGGAATACAGGATGAATTTTTGTCCCCACAGGCAAGTCAAGACGGTAAGCCACTGGTCCTACACGATCAAGAACCTTGTACGGACCATAAAAACGGGGAGACAACTTCTTGGACGAACGAACTTGAACAGAGACCTGCTTATAAGGCTGCAATCGCAAAAACACCCAATCACCGACCTCAAACTCACGTTCACTGCGATGCTTATCAGCCTGCTGCTTCATCCTTGATTGTGCCTCAACCAAATTATGCTTCAAAAGCTCGAGCATGCGATCTCTATTTCGAAGGTCGCAATCCACCTGATGGACACGCGAGCTACCATGAGTATAGGAGGTAATGAGCGGTGGGGTCTTCCATACAAGGCCTCAAATGGTGTTTGTTTGATTGAGGAGTGGTATGTTGTATTGTACCACCATTCAGCCCAAGGTAGCCAACGAACCCAATCTTTTGGTCGATCACCAACAAAACACCGCAGATAATTTTCAAGGCAGCGGTTGACTACTTCGGTCTGACTGTCCGTTTGCGGGTGGTAGGAAGTACTCATTCTTAGCTGTGTTCCTTGGAGATGAAAGAGTTCCTTCCAAAAAGTGCTAGTGAATACTGGATCGCGGTCACTGACTATTGACTGAGGCATTCCATGCAACTTAAAAATGTTCTCAACAAATAATTTAGCAATAGTAGCAGCAGTATAAGGATGAGATAACGGACAGAAGTGAGCATACTTGGTAAGGCGGTTAACTACCACATAGATGACATCCTTCCCATGAGAGGAAGGTAACCCTTCGATAAAGTCCATTGAAATATCCGTCCAAACGTGCTCTGGAATTGGTAATGGTTGCAAGAGACCCGGACTAGCAATGGTCTCACCCTTGTTTCTTTGGCATGTATTGCATTCTTGAACAAATTTTTTTTATCTCCTTCCGCATTCTTATAGAGGAGAGATGGTTTCTGGAGTTGAACTAGTCGCCAACACAATGCGACCTTTGTATCTAAGATCTGTCCCATCCCATGAGTAATGACGAAACACATTGGGTTCTGATTGCAGCTTGTGAATCAATTCTTGCATATCTTTGTCTCCAGCCACTTCTTTTCTAATTTCATCTAGTCCAGCAAAAAGGGGAACTGAGAGTGCAGAAAGTTCAGCATGTCCAGGCAAGCGTGATGGTGCATCTGCCACCACATTCTCCACCCCTTTCTTGTAGATTATTTCATAGTCATATCCCATCAATTTAGACACCCATTTTTGTTGCTCCATGGAGGAAACACGCTGCTCCAAAATATATTTAATACTTTTGTGATCAGTTTTGATTTGAAATCGTCGACCAATTAGATAAGGCGCCATTTGGTAACAGCATGTACTATGGCCATCATTTCCTTATCATATACTGACATTTGCTGGTGTAATGGGGACAAAGCTTTGCTTGTGAAAGCCAAGGGACGACCCTCTTGCATTAAAACAGCGCCAATCCCAATACCAGAAGCATCACACTCAAGAACAAATAATTTTTGAAAATCTGGTAATGCCAAAACCGGAATGCTGGACATTACTCTCTTCAATTTGGCAAAAGCACTATCGGCTATGGAATCCCATTTGAATGAATTCTTTCATAGGAGGAAGTCAAAGGCGCACTGATCTTTCCATAATCCTTGACAAACTTTCTGTAATATCCTGTCAATCCAAGAAAACCTCGTAATGTTCGAATTGTTTTGGGAGTTGGCCAGTCCACCATGACTTGAATTTTTGAAGGGTCTGCTGCCACACCATCTTTGGACACAATATGTCCCAAATATTCCACCTTCACCGCACCAAAGCTGCATTTTGATTTCTTAACGAATAGATAATTCTCCCGAAGGAGGTGAGAACAATGCGCAGATGGTTTAAATGATCAGTCCATGAAGAGCTATAGACAAGAATATCATCGAAAAATACCAGAATGAACTTACGAAGATGTGGACGAAAGATATCATTCATCAAACTTTGGAAAGTGGATGGGGCATTTGTAAGTCCGAACGGCATTACTAGAAACTCATAGTGACCGTCATGAGTCCTAAATGCGGTTTTTTGTATGTCTTCTTCATGTACCCGAATCTGATGGTATCCTGCTCGGAGGTCAAGCTTGGAAAAATATTGTGCTCCACCAAGTTCATCCAGTAACTCTTCCACCACAGGAATGGGATATTTGTCTTTGACTGTTATTTTGTTCAATACACAGTAGTCCACACACATGCGCCACGAACCATCCTTCTTTCGTACCAACAATACTGGACTAGAATGAGGGCTAACACTCGGTCGAATAATTCCAGCAGCCAACATCTCACTAACCATTTTCTCAATTTCACTTTTCTGAATGTATGGATAGCGATATGGTCTAACATTAGCCGGTCCACTCCCCGGAACTAAAGGTATCTGATGGTCATGGCTGCGTTTTGGAGGAAGCCCTTGAGGTGTCTCAAATATATCAACAAATTCAGATAGGAGATCTTCCAATTCCGAGCAATTTTTATTTGAGGAATCTGATTTGTTGATGCTGCATAATTGTGCTAGAAATACCTCTGGCCTTTTCTTCAAGATTCTTTCCATTTGATGAGTGCTGACAGTAGATACTTCACCAGAGCCCTTCCCATGAATAACAACTCTTTTCCCATCTAGTGTGAATCGCATAATAAGTTTGGAGAAATTCCATGTTATGTCACCCAAGGTTCTGCAGCCACCGTGCTCCAAGAACTAAGTCATATCCCTCCAACGGCAGCAAGAATAGGTCAGTTCTTATGTGCTGACCTTGCATAGAAATTTCTACGTCATAGCATTTCTCAGAACAAGCCAAAGACCTCCCATCAGCAACCTTAACTTCAAATTCGTCACAACTAGTAGATGAACAAGCCAGTCTCCTAGCAATTTTTGAATCCAAGAAGTTGTCAGTACTACCAGAATCAATAAGAATGGATACCGGTTGTTTCTTTATAAAACCTTTGACATGCATGGTCTGCGGGTTCGCATATCCCGCCAAGGCATGAACAGAAATATCAAACTCTTCTTTCTTGGAACCTCCTGTTTCTTCAGAATAAATTTCTTCATCCAAGTCCTCTGGGTCAGTACTAATGGCAGGTTCAATCATCAAAATTCTCTTTTGTTTGCACTGATGGCCCCGTTTCCACTTTTCGTCACAATACCAGCAAAGCCCCTTGGAGGTTCTCTCTTTTAACTCTGCTTCGGAAAGTCGCTTTGGTGTATTTCGAGGACCAGCAACACTCGGCTCATATGGAACTTATTTGTGGACTTAGCATGTCGACGACCATCATTGATTTTCTCCTCATGCATTCGAGCAAGAGAGGTTGCCACTCTCATTGTTCGGGGTCTAGACACCTTTACTTCACGACGAATCTCAGGATTGAGGCCTTCAATGAAAGTACCCACTAGTTGTCGCTCCGTCCAATCACGAGCTCTATTAGACAACCGTTCAAAGCGACTGATATACTCTGCAATAGTGGTTGTTTGGCGAAGTTTGGCAAGCTCACCATCCACATTTTCATATTCTGAGGGTCCGAACCGCACAAGCAGGCCTTCTACGAACTCATTCCAGGTTGGAATTCCATGACTGGACTCAAGGCTGTCATACCATTGAATAGCATCACCATCAAGATTAATTGCAGCTATCTCCACCTTAGATATTTCTGGAGTTCGGTGAAAGCGAAAATACTTCTCGCTTGAGAAACCCAGCTCGCAGGATCGCCACCTTCCCATCGCGGAAACTCTACTTTCATTCGGGGAGGACCCTCTCCATGGTGTCGCTGATCAAATTGTTGACGATGGTTTCCCAAGGATTCAGAACTTGCTTCGTGTCGACTCCTCTCCACGGCCTGAGAAATTGAATCTTGGAGAGACAACCGGAGTTGCTCGAGCTTTTGATCAATATTAGCCATAATCCTTGCTTCAATCCTTGATTCCACTTGGGAATCGTTGGCAGATAGGGAATTCGATGAATGGCCCATAGCGTAGTGGTCAAGATTGTGAATACCCAATTTCTTCTTCTGTTGTCGAGTCAGCGGCATGCACCAGTTCGAAGCTCTGATACCAACTTGATAGGACCAAATCCTATCAATTGATTTTACGCTCAGAAAATGGAAAAGAAGATGAGAGAGGATCACTTCGAGGGGATCTGACCTCCAGGTTTTTAGCTAATACTTTTATGATTGCCTCAAGAGCCATACGGCATCTACAATATAAGGAATAAAGCCATACTAAAAATAGACTATTACACTTCTAGAGATATTGGGAAATGAACAGCCACAAGCATTGGGAAACCAAACCACTCACCGACTCACCGACTGACCCCAACAATTCTAACAAAAACACTGTATAAACCCTATGCTATTTCTAATTTTTCTTCAATCAAAATCAATGGTATGTTGTTTTTAACTTTATATGTGCGTCTTTGTGGTACATGACTTGGATAAAAGTCTGTTGTGACTACAATGTGGTGGTGATTATGGATGAAGCTGACTCAGTGCCAACGGTGGTGAGTTCTGAAAATTTGCTTGCTTGATGTTCATGAGATATTGGTTCTGAAATATGTTTGATGTTAATGAGATATTGGTTCTGAAATTTTTTGTGATTATAGATAGGCTTGCTGTTGTTTATAGATAGGTTCTGCAGTTTATGAGATAATGGTTTAGGCTTGATGTTCATGTTGGATTTTGTTGTGATTGCTTGATAGTCTTGATTCATGCTTGCTGTTTCAATCATTGTGCTAAATCTGTTGGGAATTTTATATAGATGGAGGTGCACCAGGGGGTGGAAGAAGGTCTTGCTTCTAATGAACCATCAATATGAACTCAGATGCATGCTTTTGAATGTTTAGTATGCTGGCAGCCTTTGATGGAATGGAATAATAGAATGTTAATATGTTAGCATGATTTCTGTTACAGCAGGTGGAAAAAAATGTATGCTTTTGAATGTTCATTATGCTGCAAATTACGCTGCCCTTGATGGAATGATATAATGATAGAATGTTAGCAATGATTATGTAAGAACATGTTGAAAAATGCATGGTTTTGAGTTAGGCACAAACTGGCCTAACCAAACCTAACCACACCGATTACCAATGGCTTGGATTGGTTTTGTTTCCCTTATAGTTTTAGGCAAAACTGAACCAACGGATCGTTTTGGTAGAACAATGAAGCCGGTTCTGTTTTGTTTCCTTTATTGCATTGCACCCTGCTGTGGATGCTCCGCTGCATTTTTCGCCACGCACTGAAATAAAGGAGCTAGCCTTTTGTGATTATAGGATGAAGGAAGTTGAGGTTCCACCCCAAAACCAATTGGCAATGGGGGGAGTAGCCCAACTCCTTATAAACTCAGGCTAGGTCCCTTAACTTTTCAATGTGGGACAAACACTCTCAACACACCCCAGCACGTGTGGCAAACTTTCAAGCCTAACACGTGGACAACACATATTGGGTGATGAGGGAGCACGTGTGGCAGTTGGGCCCAACACGTGAAGCCTTGCTCTGATACCATGAAGGAAGTTGAGGTTCTACCCCAAAACCAATTGGCAATGGGGGAGTAGCCCAACTCCTTATAAACCCAGGCTAGGTCCCTTAACTTTTCAATGTGGGACAAACACTCTCAACATAGGATATGTCAGATAGTGAAGGATATGACTCGGATGATTATCCAGCAATCAGAGACCCAGACTCAGAAGATGAAGAGAGTGGTTCCTCTGGAAATGAGGTTAGAGTTGTGGAAATATGAAAAAATGTTTAAAGATGTAAAGATGTGACTTACTTTTCCATGCCATGTGATCTCTTATTTTTATTTCAACTATTATACAGCTACACCTAGCCTATAGGTCAGACACTATATAATTTTCATGATTTGGTAGAACAACGAAGCCAGTTTGGTTCCACAAGTTTACTGTTTTGTCAGTGTGTTAATATTGTTAGCTATAACCATGGCAGGGCGTTCTTAACTCAAGCAACAAGGATCACTTGGCCAATGATCATGGTAATGATGAGGAAAGTGATAGTTCTGAACTTCATGAAGGAGTTGAGGAGAGTGATTCATCTGAAGATGAGGTCTCCTTTCTTTTTGTCTTAAGCAAATTAAATCCGATTTTATATAGTATAGTTACCTGAATGCACTTAAGTGCCTTTTCTCTACCTTTTTCTGTTTTTAATAGGTGGTTCCTCGAAATACAATTGGCGATGTCCCCTTGGAGTGGTATCGGGATGAGAAACATATTGGTATGACATTACAGGGAAGAAGATAAAGAAGAAGGAAAAAGAAGATAAATTGCAATCCTTTCTTGCTAGTGCTGACCATTCAAAGAACTGGTACGCTTTTATTTCTAATATGTTGATAGCCATCAATTATAGGATGTTAATACACTGGCGCGTAGATAAGCAACCCAGTCTTCCTTCTCCTCTGAACCAAATCACAAGTATTGACCTCCCATGGGCAATTATCAAAACTACGACTTGTACCTTGGGAGGTGCTTCAGCCTTCCAAATCATTGTGGGAGGAATCAAAACAAGAAAGAGTGGAATTATCAATCAGCTATCTTGTATATTTTTGCAATAATTTTATTGTCAACCTTTTCTTCTTCTCATTTTGTTTTGAAGGTATAAATAAGTGTATATTTTTTACTCTGGTTTTGTTACTTTTCAGGCGCAAAATTTATGATGATTATAATGATGAGGATGTAGAACTGACGAAAGAAGATATAAAATCTATAAGTAGATTGCTCAAAGGAAAGGCTCCGCATGGTGACTTTGATCCTTATGCAGTCTGTAGATCAAACTCATCCAATTCTAATATTTATGATATTCTTATTGATCATATGACTGTAGTACATGGCTATTTATAAGAACTTTCTTACAAATGAATTCCTCATTTTAAGTTGAAGTGAAATTCCCCATGTTTCAAGTGCAGCCATATGTTGATTGGTTTAAATGGGATGTCTCCAAGCATCCACTGTCAAATGCACCTGATCCCAAGAGACGATTTATTCCTTCAAAATCTGAAAGTAAACTGGTAAGGCATGCTTAATGTATTACTCCTGCTGGGTGTTTTCTTTCTTTTTCCTTTCTTCTGTAGTTTTATTTTCTTTTCAACGCAGCTTCAGAGTCAAACAAGTGTACTAGAGTTTGTTTTGATTGGAAAACTTATTATTATTAATTTAACATGGTTTCCTGTTCCATCGTCTGCACTTCTGATGAATCTACAGGTTAATAAGATCAAGTTGGCCATTCGCAAGGGTTTGATTAAGCCTAAAAAGTCCAAAAAGGTGGAGGAAGAAGAAGAAAGTGTTTGTCCCTTGTGGGGAGATGACTCTAATTCAACGGAAAAGAATGACTATCTATCTTACATTCCTGCACCAAAGCCAAAATTGCCTGGTAATAATTTTCATCCATATTCTGAGGATTGTGAAAAGTCAGAAGAGCAATTCCTTTTTTTGGCATGAAGTATCTTGAGACTTGATGGAAAGCTTAAAATTGTTGTTTGCTTTTAGGCCATGAGGAGTCCTTCAATCCTTCTTTAGAATACATCCCAACACAAGAAGAGCTAATTTCTTATTAGTTAATGTATGAGGAAGACCATCCTAAATTTATACCTAAAGGGTAATATTCAATGTGACTTGAAATTTGGACTAATCGTAATTTGCTACTCTTTCTGATATTACAGCATCTAACAAGCACATTATTATCATATTCGTTAGGTTTACATCTATGAGAAGCATCCCTGCACATGAGAATGCTGTTAAGGAATGCTTTGAAAGATGTTTGGATCTCTTTGTGCCCCCGAGTCTGGAAAAAACACGTAAGTGAAAAATCCTGATTGAGGAAAAGATTCCGTAGTGATTATTTGTTCAGATTTTGATGGTTTTGCAAGATATTTCAATTTGTACAATCTACTTATAGTCATATGAGGACAAGGATCAAATTATTCAAAGTATATCCTTTTATGTTCCAGCTGAATATCGATCATGAGTCTCTGAAGCCCAAGCTACCAAACCGAAGTGATCTTAAGCCTTACCCTGTATCATGTTATCTTGAGTTAGAGGTCACGAAGATGCAGTTACATCAGTTTCTATAGAAGCTTCAGGGCAGTGGGTTGCATCAGGTGTGGATGACATTCTTAATTCTTTGTTACATTCAGTAACGTAATTGAAGTTGGTAGGTCTCATCATCTGTTCTTCTTACAGGTTCATTGGATGGAACTGTGCGTATTTGGGAGGTTGAAACTGGTAGATGTCTAAAACACTACAGGATTGGTGAAGCCGTCAAATATGTAGCGTGGAATCCTAATCCCGAGCATTCTATACTGGTTGTCTCTGCGTAAGGCTACATTTACTTTTGTATTTATTTGTCATTTACATTTGTTTCACTGGGGATCTTGATACCTAACTGCAAATTAATCACTGGTAAATTGCAGGGGCCAAGACGTACTTCTTTTGAACACTGGTCGTGGAAATGAAGAAGTACAGAAAAGGATTAAAGAACTTCTTTCTGTTGAGATGCCTGTGATGACTTTGGTCAGTGTGAGATCGTAATAGCTTTCAATATCATATATCAAATGAATGGTTTCTAACCTTTGCGAAACATGTTTTTCTTACGTAGGCAAAACAACATCCAGTGTAAGCTGGCTTCAAGATGATAAACTTGAGGGAATCAGGTTAAGGCACTCTAAGGTACATTAGCCTTTTCCTTCACCAATTTATCTGTGGTTGTGCAAGTTTATGAGTTTCTTAAGCTGAAGTCAAGATTAGAAGGTTGGTCTTTCTATGAAGAATCTTAACTGCTTTCTTTGTTGGGCTCCAGCAGACTGTGGCTTCAGTAGAATGGCATCGTAAAGGAGACTATCTTTCGACAGTGGTGCCAGCGGATATCCTTTTTGCGTATATATACACATATTTTTATATTATATGCTACTTTAAGCATGACACAGATGGGTTTGAGTATGTGTTTTTATTTCTTAGACGTGTATGGTTAATGCGTATATTTGTTGTTTGCGAATGAGTTATTATTAAATTTCTGATAACAAAACCAAGTTATATCAAATAAGTCATCTCCCTGGATTTTCTTGACTTGGCTTTACGTGAATCAAGAACTATTTTTATACACAAGCTCGCTAAGAAGTTTACCCAGACACTTTCATTCAAGTTGCAAGGGATTGCAGTTACTTCAGTTTTCCATCCTACACGTTCCTTCTTATTCATTTCAACAAAGAAGATAATTCGTGTTTATGATCTGGTGAAAGAGGGAAAACTCGTCAGAAAACTTGAGATCGGACTACGTGAAGTCTCCTCTATTGCAGTTCATCCTTCTGGTAGTTCTTTTTATTTATTTTTCATTCATTAAATTTTTGCCAACTATATACAACTGTATGGATTGAGTCCATTCATTATTCTCTTCGTCGTAACAGTTGTGCGTGAACTGTACTCTGATTTATCTGGGCTGTACTGTTTATGTTGTGGGGAGCAGAGAAGGAAAACTATGTTGGTTCGACATGGACCTTTCATCTAAACCTTACAAAACTCTCCAGTATGTCACACATTTATTTTTCAAATAATGATGCAAAACAAATAAATGTTCTGTAGGGTCTTTTCTTTTGATTGTTTGGAGAGGGGGTTAATACTTTCTTGCAAGACACTGGTTCACTTTAAATTTTGCAATCTCTGAAATGGTCTGCATATTGCGTAGATTTCTGGAAGATGTTATCTAATAGATAGGTTTAATCAGCTAAATGACCAATCATTAACAATTAGACTAACACCAAACCAAATATAACACATCAAATTCTATTTGCTTGATTTTTGGACATATAATTGTTTTCTTCTGACATTGTGAAAATTTATCAGGTTGCATTAGAAGGACATCAACAATGTGTGTTTCCATCGCTCGTACCCCCTGTTTGCAACATGCTCTGCATATGTTTTTCATGGCATGGTTTATTCAGATCTTAACCAGAGCCCTCTTATTGTTCCACTGGAAATACTCCGAGGTCATTCAAGCACAAATGGGAGAGGTGTGCCCTATAGCTTTCTTCAGTTTGTATCCTGTTGGGTAGTTTAACAAGATGAAGAAAAAAAAATGCTGCTAGTGCATGTGTAAAGAGTTTACTGAATTCTGGGCATTATATTAAACATACTTTCACCGGCTTGAATGTTTTTGAACGTATGATATGTTCAAGGTCCCTTCTCTACAATGGGGATTTGATAAGATGTGACTAGGAGTTAGTGAATAGAACTTGCAGAGTTGCAGGCCAAATTTATAGTGAACTCAGTTTCTGAGTGTAATTCAAACTTGAAAATGAAAGCTAAATCTTTTATTGACTGCGGTCGTATGCAGGTGACTGTAAATTCCATCCAAGGCAGCCATGGTTATTCACTGCTGGTGTGGAGCTATGGATCTCACTAGTCGGGTCAGAATTTTCTGTGCTGTAAATGTCTAGTTAAATTGTTGTATGTATCATGCGTTTATTGAAATGGTCCAATCAATTTTGACAGTATACAACCAATTATTTTCTGTTATAAGGATCCAATGGAGGAGGCAGCACATACAGACCATCTTCTGGTTTCAAGTTTGCTTTTTAAAGAATCCAATCATGGAGAGAGAGGGAGAGTTTGTAGGAGAGAAAATGGTGAGAGGGAAGAGTTTTCCTTTTGTGTAAGAACCGATAAGAGTTTTTTCTGTGAATTGCAGAGAGGAAAGCAGTGAGGAAGAAGAACACATCACATCTAAGGGGATAGATAGACCAATATTGAATAATGTGCAGTAAATAGTTTTTGTACCTTTAGCAGTATGAAGAAGATGGAAGATACAGATTGTTGTGAGAAGAAATAGAATGAAAGATAGAAAGTATTTTAATTGAAATTTATATATGCAAGACCAAGAGTTTAGAGATGTGGGGTATATTCCATCTGAAGAGCTGTTCATATTAAAATTAAAGAGAGCTAATTAAAAGTCTAAACGACTAATAAAAACCAGCATAAATAATTAATACATTGCTTTGAAAAATAAAATTACAGCATCTGCAAAACTTCATGTACATCAAAGTTGCACCAGCTGCCTGCTGGCTTCTGCTACATTAATATAAATATGAAAGAAAAGAAGCAAATACTGAAAAACCCAAAAGCTTTGATACTTACTAACAGATACATATATATATATATTAACTGAACCCCACATATTGATGCAGAGAAATTCCCAGTTGGGTAAAATGCCAAAGGTTTGAAATTGACCTGTGCAGGAGAAATTAACAGCTAGCTATTTAGGCCCTTTGAGAGCAGAAGAACTTGTGTGAAACAAGGATGGCATTGTTTTGCTATCCCTGGACAATCACGATATGCAAAGTGGAAAAGTTATCACACATGACATATCGTGATTAGTTGGGGATAGCAAAAGAGTGTTATCCCCTGTTCGTACCAAAAAAGCACAGACCTTGATCCACAGCTTGGATGGACTGATTAAGTAAGCGAAAGGCCCAAGGCTTCAAAAGGCTCACCTTGCAAACGTAGAAAGCCCAAAAGGAGGAGTCAGCCAGGCCCAACCACGCTCCAGCCGCAATTGTGGACCAAAAGACCATAGTCAACAAGGCTTTTTGAAGACAGGCGCATCGGACACAAGTGTCCGATGCTTTTGTTTCGTCTTTTTCCGGATACGAATGCCACGCCTCATTTCGGATAGAAACTCCTCGTAAGTATTTTTCGCGGAAATCCTTCGCAAAGGACCTGGTTTTCGGAGGATTCAAATTTCATCTCGATTTGGGTTAATCACAAAAGTCCAAGCATGACCCACCAAATCGGATAGAGCATGGTCTACAAATGAAGTGGAGAAACGTAGTAAGTAAAGGCGTTTCACACCACCATTAATGTGATTGCCACCGCATTTAATGCGGTATGGTCACTATTCCCATCGTAAAAGGCTTTAGACCATCAACTCAAAGAAAAAACTAGGAGACCATCTTCAGGATTTTCCGGTCTTAATCAACTTGATCAAGCAGGAAAATCTTCACTTTGGAGATTTCTTAATTATGTCCAGGTCACATCGGCAGAAATAGGGTTCACACAAGTGGCGATCGAGGTTGCATTTCCCAAAGGGCTCTCCAGCATCGCCGATTAAAGGGCTTACCTCTCTATGTATATATACCGACCTTCAATGACAGTGGCACACACACAACTTCAGCCAAAAGCCGACTCAACGTCTCAAAACCCAAGACTCAGCGTCTTAGACTCAATCTCTTGCGAAGTGTCTCTATGCAGCAAAACCAAGACTTGAATCAACTCCCTTCTCTTTCTTTGAGTTCCCAGTTGACAACTCCTTGTTGGAACTCTCTTCTTTTCCCAAACACATAGCTTTGTCCAATTCCCGATTGACAACTCCGATTGGAATAACATCGCCATTGTTTGTAACCTATTTTGCTCTCACGGAATGCTTGGTATGATTTGATAGTTGGTTTCGATTTCCAGCTCACTTTGTCCAAGAAAATTTGTTCATCTGCGATACGGGCTAGTTTCTCGATCGCGAGTGTTCTTGGTTTGCTAGTATCGGACAACACGACTTTTTCGCAGACAGATTATTGTCTCCTGTCCGATACTATAGATCTTCTGTCCGACTGTATCATTTTCAGTTTTTCTTGATTATTGAGTTATTGTATTTAAATCAGTCTCTATTTAGTCGAACTTGTATGCAATCATTAGTGAGAATACCTTGTCTATCGTACTAATTTTAATACAAGAAATCTATCATTGAGTGTTCTGTCCGATTAACGGACTAGGACATTGCTTTTCCTGCGTATCCCTCGATCATACTTAAGGTATTGAAAGTCCTCTTAGTTGAGGCAGAAAAAGAACCTATCTAAAGCCAGATTCCCCTCTTTAGAGCACAGTGGCCTTGGTTAGAAGAAAGAATACATGAGCGCAGTCATATTCATCAAACTTCCCTCTTTCTACTAGAAGAGTATCACTAGTAGTGGCACGCCTTTCACATCTCCTCGAGGAATAGTCTCCGAATCTATACAAGGTTCCTTGAGGCACAAGCAAATCAAACGAAGCCGCTAAGTTGCCAAAGTACAGACTGCTCAGCGGCTAGGGGCATCACAAGGTGTTCAGGAGCATTTCTAAACGAACAATCCCCATTCCACACAAGTGTTTCTCCTTTGAGAGAGGCTGCTGCAGACCAAGCTCAACTTCTCCCATTACAGAAAATCATTACTCTTCTGCTGGAGAGCCACCTCCCACCACCAACCCCAAAACCAACCCACATGGTGGGGGTGGCATCACTAGCAGTACTAGTGTACCAAAAACTCAAGTATATATTTCATATTAGGGACTATCAAATATTGTTGCTGTGGTTGTGAAAGAGCATGAGAGAAGAGGGTCTCATTTTATATGCAGAGATGGGAATGCAAAAAGTGAATGAGAACTGTTGATTGTTGAGCAACGTGGGTTCCTTGAGGATCTTCCAAAGCATATGCGGCGACCAACTCAGATGCTATCATCACTTTCAGTCCTTTTCCTTCTCATTCCTTTTCATCTTTTGCCTCCATTGCCACCTTTTTTAAATATATAGTAAAATGCTAGAGACACTAACTTATTACACCAATTTGGGACACCAACTAATATAATAATGTTTTATTTACTGTATATAAATAAAGTTCAGAGTAAGTCAGAAAGAAAATAATTGAAACATCGACGCATCAATTGGTATCCAAAAATTAGTGTAATAAATTGACGTCGCTCTAAAAATATAATTATATGATCTCTCTGAAAAAAAGCATTTTATCATTGCACCCTATAGTTGAGTAACAAGCATCTGGTTATTGGTGTCAGTCCATTGCAATTTGTCTCCATATTAAGTTAATGAGCATATAAATAAAATAGGTAAAAAGTGTTCGAGTAAAGGTTTCTGCCCCCACGTGCCCATTGTGATTGCTAAATTCATGTGTATGTGGGATCTTGAGATGTCATTGAAGAAAAAAATTAAATAAAGTTTTCAAATTCATGTGAAAGTCACCCAATTTTTGGTTAGGTCAGGCTGATCACGCACAATCTTTTCTTTTGTGTGGGAGGAAATTGCTTTGTAGAAATCTTAGTGCGCCTCAAGTTTGTTTGATTAAAGTTCAAATGTTAAAATAACATTATGTGTAAAGTGTGTCTTGTTGGGTTGTAATTCTTCACGCCCATAAATGCAAGCCCAGAAGCCCAAGAAGAGGCCCATAAGGCAATTGGTGCAAAGGATTTCAAAGTTAGATTGTTAGAGTTAGGGTTCTTCTTGCCTCCCTGAGCATAAGGTGGCTCCACCCTTGAACAATGCCTACCTCAAGAGCAAACTATGAAGCCAAGCTAGTGGGAAATGGACAAAGTAATAGATTATCAATTTGTTGTGAGAAGTAGTTATGCCGATTAGTTGAAAATAACTCGGAAGAAGGTTTAGAACATTTACCAACTAACTTTTAATCTAGTGGTATCTATTCACAATGTTGAAAGAGATAAAAGTTCAAATCCCCCTCCTATGTCGAAATACAAAAGTTACATACTTGGAAGGCAAGAGCTTCAAAACAAGATAAACTCTCAAAAGATTTCACCTGGTTTGTTATGTTTTCTATATTGATATTGTGTTGAAGTCCAAAACTACGTCGTTTCAGGCCTCTATGATATTTTCATTGAAAACTCACAGATATTAGCACAAAACCATAAACAAATGTATGACCCCACAGAAATAGAACCATAAACAGATCATCCTAATTCCTTTCAATCCATAGAATTTAATCTGCTTGCAACATAGTTTGGCTTTGGAAGGAGAAAAATTTCCTTTCCTTCTTTCTTTATCAATCAATTCTTTCAATTCAACTATGTGCCTAGTGCCTTTCAAAAACTTACATCCAATGAAGCAGTCCTCTGTTTGATAACTCTATCATATATTAATTTTCTTATTTTTTTCCTCTTTTTTTGGGGCTCTGATGGGATGGGAATAACAGAACAAAGTGAGCAACTTACAAGAGTGGTTTTAGTATACCTTGGAGGCAAAGCAAGAACCATGAATAAAATATTATACAATTATTACACTAATAATAATAATAATAACAATTAGATGGTTTTGGATAGGAACATGATGAATATCTAATCACATAACTAATACTAGTGACTTGAAGCAAATGATATTAAAATGGTACTTTTGCCACCATGTAAGTATATTCCTTTCTTTACTTCTTCTTGTGGGGTCCACTCCACAGTCTTTAGCATATTTTTCTTGATAGAAAAGTAGTTCAGATGACAGCACAGCCAATTTCTTCAGAATCAGAATACTATGATTTTGCTGTCAACTGTCACAATCACATACATAAAATACTACTCAAATCTTAATCTTAAGACATCCAGAGCTGAAGAAAAGAACAAACTGGACTGGCAGCCTCAGCCCTTTATCAAGATGTCTTGAGTTTCATGCAAGAAACAAAAAGATAAAAAGTGTCATGGTGACAGAGAAAAAGAACCTCAAGAGTTTTCTTATATTAGCACATTTGAGAGGTGCACCCACCAAGCAACAAATTTCAGGAGCGGTCCAAATTTCAGTCCAAAAATTTTGTGCAAAATGCCAACCTCTACATCACAGCCCCCACAAGCACCAAAGTCAAAATCAAATCCAATTAGACTCATTGCCATAGTCTTGCTAGCTTGCATTGTCCTCTTGGGTCTTGTGGTGCTCATCACTTGGCTAATTGTCAAGCCCAAGCGCCTTGTTTACACCATTGAAGATGGCTCAATCCAAAACTTCAACCTAACCAATGACCAACTCTCTGCCGACTTTGATTTTGTCATAAGATCCTATAATCCCAACAAGAGAGTTTCCATATACTATGACTCCATTCAAGCCACTCTGAACTACAATGACCAGACAGTGGCATTTTCTGGGGTTGATCCCTTCCACCAGCGCCATCGAAACGTGACCCGATTCGATGTCAAGTTCACAGCTCATTCCACTGCACTGCCCAGCTCTGTCTCTCAGGATCTACAGCTTGAGAAAAGATCAGGCAAGATCCAGTTTGATGTTTGGCTCAAGGCAAGGATTAGGTTTAAGGTTGGAGCTTGGAAATCGCGCCATCGCACATTAAGGGTTTCATGTGCCCCAGAGTTGGAGTTTTCAAGGCCTAAGAATTTGAAGAGGACTTACTGTTATACAGAAATTTGATCAGCCCTCTCTCTGCAACTGCATGCATATTTCAATGACTGAATTTTTCTCTGTTGTTTGGGAGTTTTTTTAATTTTAAATACCATGTTTTTTAGTCACTCTGTTACAACTTACATTGTTTTCTTCATATAATCCTGAACTATATATGTGTGTGTGGTCATTGTTGTTGTGTTGAACGTTTCTTTTTTCATGTAATTGTGATATTTATTCATTTATTTATTGTGTAACTAAATCCATATGGATTGATCAGGTATGCTTCAAGTTTTTTTATTTTATGTTGTACCTTATGGGCTTTGGTTCGAAATAGCAAATATGTGGGCTTCTTTTTTCTTTTTTTCTTTTGAGCAATTTTTTCACCAGTTTCTTGACACTTTGACTCCGAAATTCCAATAGTTTAGAAATCATTAAAGACCCAGCAACAATTTTATTAATGGATATTGTCACCTATCAATTGCAAGTGAAGTGATGCCCTAATGTTGTATTCAGTATCAAGTTTCAGAACGAGTTTGAACAAGTCACCATATATAAAAGGAGCTGGACTGTCTTAATTTGGATGAAGTAAAAGTATAACATGGAAACAGAGGCCGTGCTTCAAATTGCATCTCTCTCAAGCTGGTGGTGTTTGACAGAATGCCTTAGCCAAATTATGTCTACGCAGCCAGCAGCGAATGTGCTAATTTTTTATTTTTTTAAGTCTTGATCAAAACAACGTCGTTTTGAGCTAGGGCCAAAAAGAAAAAGAAATGAGGAAATCGGTTCCATGGGCTTTCAAAAAGGCTTTCATTTTGTGGGCTTTAAACAATGATTTTTTCTTGAAGCAATTCTTTGCGTGGGTTTTAAATAACAATTCTTTAAACAAGGCAAGCATTTCGTGGGCTTTAAGCAATTCTTTCTTTTTCTTTTTTTTTGTTTGATGTTTTCATGATATGAAACCTCATCGGCAACAATTGTAGGTTGATTGTAATGCTATTTTTCTATATGACTTATGAATGACATTGGTATTGTTTAAATTATAAGCATTTTTGGTTGTCATTTTTTATATAAAGCTTTTAGCCCTTCAAAATTGCACCTCCTTTAAAAACTTCATGAGTCCACCAGTATATATACAAATAGGATCTTCTAAATATAAAGGCTCGAGATCCAAAAATATTTTTTATTTATAAATTTAAACAAATATAATTAAAGTATGGATTAAATTGAAGTTTTTTTCTTCTTCTTGTGCGCAAGGAACGTAAGAATAAACAATTAAACTTTTATCGTGAATGTGGAGTAAAGAATAATGGAAAAAATAGTGAAAGCTTACAAATGTCTCGATTCATTAAAATGTTGGTTGAAAAGCTTGCCTCACCGAAATTTATATACCTGGCTTTCTGTATTATTTTTTTAAAATGGGATTATGACCCTTAATGTTTGGTGGGAGTAAGAAATTTGGTTGTATGACAATTCTCTGTCAATTTTATTCATTAGGTGTGAAATGTGAAGGAAGGTCAACATATGAAATGGTGGAAATCAAGCTTCCACATGATATTTGGTTGGCTAGAACAACTCTAATTAGCTGATATGGTGCTGACGTGGTACATTTGAACTAATGACAGGTTGTAGAGTTAATTGGGACATCTTGTATTATGTTAAGCTGTAATTATTGCCTTAGTAGTCAAGTCTTTATCATATAAAAGGCTAACAATTACAACAGCCTCAATTGTAATTATGAAGAACGATCACATTGGATGTGAATCATATAGTATATCATTTCTTTGGCATGTTTACTAATTTGGAATCAGAGGACTGCCACCGATCACTCATGATTAGCAGCAATCACAATACTTAATAATGATTTGGAGTTTATTGAGCCTAGAAAAGAGAGGCGATTTGAAGTTGGACTTGGGAAAAAATAGTTACGGGCTTAGGAATTTATAGCACTGGACTTTTTACCTCTTGTAATATTTTTTCACTGTTAGAGTTACTTTGACCATAAAAAAGATTGCCAAATTCTGTTTCAATTCTAGTGATTGTGAACTTGATTTTATCTTTAGATGGGACTTTGATGCAATCCTTACTTGATTTGATGCTAAGTGAGCAAATAACATGAATGAACTCATCTGAACAACCAAAGTGGGACATATATGCATGTGATTTAATAGGACACACTTACTATAAGACAGAGAGAGAGAAAGAGGAACGATATTTCCCAACATAATAAGGTCCAGCCCTTTTTAATTAGGCCAATGTTGGGGTCCAAACCCTAAACAGATAGCTTGCAAATGTGTGACGTATATTGATGTGGCAGTTGTCCCCTCAAAGCAAAGCAAACCTGCCCTTTCCTTTCCAGACCCCTCCACTTACATATACATTCAACTAGGGCTCTTTCTGCTTTGTCAGATATTGCTAAGGAAATAAAACATAAAACATTCAAAAGGAGAGGGCCAAATTACATCGACAAGAAAAAAGATTTTGAAAGAGGTAACCTAACACATTTTACACCATCTCTCTGTCTCTATGTCCTTGTCCATATGCAGACATTAATTTCACAACCATCTTCTTTCTACTTCTAGTCTTTTCTTTTTCCCACATTTTCTGGGTTGTATAGCTATGTAAAGAGAGATTTTAATTATATGAAAAAAAGAACTGAGGGAATAAATAAATACAAAATAAAACACATGCATTTACCTTCACATATAATAATATATATAGAAAATTTGATATAGATCCAAATTCCCATTAAGAAGTTGGTTTTAATCCTCGAAGTTGGTGACTTTAATACAAGTCCTTTGACTTTTGTGCCACATAAGATTACATTCCTTTTTTAATATTTTATGATGTAATCTTTAAAAAAAAAAAAAAAAAAAAATCATTTTTGCTCCAATGTTGCCCCTTATACCTTGAATTGGGTAAATGTATTTTATGTGATAATTATGGGAAAGAATTGTTTATGACCATAATTAATTAACAAATTAAGTGCTTATGACCATAATGATTTTGGTATATTAATTACGTTGACTTTTTTTTCTTCTTCTTTTAATTGCATCCATGAATTCTATTAATTGTCCATGATTTTGTATATTAACCTTGTCTTTGTTTTTCCTTCTTTTATTTTAACCCAAAAAATAGTTGGCTTTATTTCTTATTGTTTACGACCTCTTTATTAGGTAAATTGAAGAAACCAAAAAAAAGGTATATTGAAAATAACAAAATACCTATATGTCGGAGTAGATTATATATTATCTCATACTTCCCCCAATAATCAGGTACAATCCTATATTTACCTAGTAAATTATGTACATAATCTCACATTTACCAAGTAATTAGATACATAATCTTATATTACCTAGTAACTAGGTACATTAGAAAATTCTACCTATATATACATATATTAATATAAAGCACATTAGCTCATAGTACCTATATATTAGGTACATAAAAATGTCATCAATAGTTCTCTTGTTTATTTTGTTTTTCTCAAGTTTTTTACCCGATGCATAGGTATATAATTTCGTGTGGGTGCTTGCTCCATCGATTAGTGTAATATGTGAGTTTTTACTTTTATTGATTAAATTGTATTTTATACAGTAAATAGTCACAATGAAATAATTCAAAATTTAAATTATGAAATTCAATTACAATGAAATAATGCATTAAATTTGGATTTTCAATGTGTTTCCTTATTTATCTTAAAGGGTAAAATTGGCACCAAAAAAAAAAAAAAGTCAAAGGACTTGCATCTAAAACCAAAACGGTGAGGACTTAGGCTAATGACAACTAATCTTTTTGGACCTAGATCTAAGAAGCCCTAATATATACAGAGTTCGACTCTCATTCTCCTCATTATTTTGAGAGTTAGGTTATTTTATTTTAGGTTATTTTTGGTATTAAGTGTTAGGGTTCCGGAGTTCTTATATTTAAAAACAAAATGTACTTTCTACATCATGTAACCTTTTTATCATTTAGTCATCTTGCCAAAATATTATATTTTCATAGTTGTTTAACTAAATGGTTACACTTCATTACTAGTTTCTTGTTCCCATGATATTTCGTTTTTCAATATTGAAATATGGTTGATCATAAAGAATAAAGAAAACTTTTAAACTAAGCATAAGCATTTTATATGTGAGAAGTGAGTGAGCGGCAGAAGAACGTGAATGCTCACGCAATCTAGGACCCATGCATCCTGCATGCAAGCAAAACAAGATGTAGCAAAAGCTGTGGGGTTTGGCCTCAACGCTCAAGTAGCCGGGGCCATATATTAGCTCTTGCAAGCAGATTACATGTAGATTTCATAATGCCTCCCTACTTTTTTTCTTCTTTTATTTTTTTTTAATTAATCATAATGTCTACTACTTCAAAGACATAATATGATATTATGTGACCTAAAAGGGGGTTTTTTTCTTTTCCAATTATAAAATTTAGAATATTCATTTATAACCTAAGAGAAAAATCAAGAATATTCATTCTTATATATATCAAGGAAGTTTTGGGATGATGTTCATTGGATCAATTATATATATATATATATGGGATAATATAAACATAATTCTTTTTTTTGTTGTTGATAGAGGGACCATGTCATTATGCTCATGCGTTATGATTATTCATAAAAAAAGTCATGTTTGTGTTGAAAAATAAAATTTTAAAATGGATTTTGGGTTTGTCCAATATAGGTTCTTACATTTTCTATTTTCTAAACATATACCCATTACTCTATAAATCTATGTGTAAAACCCAATTTCAAACTTAAATGACCAGTAGGATATAAGAGGTCATAGTATTCTTATGTTTTTACATTGTTGCCATCATACTTCATATTTTATTTATAATTTATTTCAAGCATTTCATTAACTGCCATAATTGCAATTAATACTCCCTATTACTAGCATACCAATCACACCATTTCTTTTGGTTGTCATTCCCTCTAACATATCGCCCCTATAAAATTGCAAACCAAAAAAAAAAAATTCTAAATTACATATCCAATAATGTACCTATGAAAAATATAAATATATATGTATAAAAATATAGGTATATTACTTACCAAAAAAATTAAATAAAAAACACTAGGTTAGTTACTTTGTAATTGAAATTTCTGTACATTTTTCATAAATTAAAAATAGGTACGCAATAATTTATAGAAAATAGGTACGTTGTATAATTAAAATTTATGCACATTTTTTATAAATTAAAAATAGGCACATTATGTAGAAGAAAAAATAGGTTCATTATACTAGGTAAATTGTTTTACTAGGTACATTATTTAGAGAGAAAAAATAGGTTCATTTAAAAAAAAACTTCATAAAACAACAATAAATAGATTATCAAATTATTTTTCATAAAACAAGTAATAGGTACATTATTTAGAGAAAAATAGATACAAAATTTAGCAAAAAAAAAAGGTTCATTATACTAGGTACATTATTAGAGAAAAAAATGCATACATTATTTAGAGAGAAAAATAGATTCATTTATAAATTTTTTTTTTCATAAAACAAACAATAAAAAGATGATCAAATTATTTTTCACAAAACAAGTAATAGGTGCTTTATTTAGAGAAAAAAAGGTGCAATATTTAGAGAAAAAAATAGGTTCATATTGTCAATATCTTTTTTGGACAGTAATTTACCTATTATTATCTACCTATTGTCAATATTATTATCCATATATTGATATGGATATTAAGAAAAAATAATAAGTAGATAATATTATTGACAATAATAATCTACTTATTATCAATAGGTAGATAATATTGAATATATTAATAAACTCTTCATCAATATATCAATATTGATATTGATATCAATATCAATACTGATATTATCAACATATTGATATATATTGATAATGTCAATATAAAATTGTCAATATTGATATTGACAGTTTTTGACCTATTATCTTTTTTTATAATAATCTACTTATTTTTTATGGACAATAATCGACCTATTTTTTTAATAATAATAATGTCCACTTCAATATTGATAATATTGATAATGATATTGATATTAATTACTAATACGTTAATGTTGAATTTAATAGATTATTAGTCATATAATTCATAAAAGGAAAACAACATTATTTTTTTATTAAATAAACCAAAACGTTAATCACCTATAGATTACTAATACGTTAATGTTGAATTTAATATTTAATTTCAAATAAGTTTCTAAATTAATTTCTATATCCATTACAACCATTTGGAGATCTTTCCAAATTCAACGTGTGTCATTAGTTTCACCCCCCACATAACACGTTAGCTTATAAATAGGGGTAGTTTTGGAATGCGAAAAGTATAATAAATAATATTTTAAGTTATATTAGGTAACTTGCTTAGTTGGATCCTAGTTATAGGGTATTATTTGAAAAAATTGGGTATTTTAAATAGAAAAATAAAGGAAAGGGCTATAGGTGATTTAAAGTGAATTTTATGGGTCTAAGCTCAATTTACTATTTTTTTTTAATACAAGCAATAGTCAACAACAGAAAAGAGAATTTCTCACACACATTCACATAACTAAATGCTATAGGGTTTGAACCAGAAACCTCTTCGGTCTTGTATTAATATAAAAGTTCCACCCAAGTTTTCTTGAAGACGATCGAGGACCCATTTTGGCCACGTTGTGATTACTCAATTTCATCAACGTTTGGTTGGAGGTTTGAGCTAACCCTAATAATGATTCATTCATTTATTATATTTATAAACCAGTGTCAGCGACATGCTTGGCAACAGTCAAGTCAACACTATATTTTTTTTTTAATGGATTTTTTGTCTGATAAATTTTCTTTTTGTCGGAATAATTTGATAGATAACCAACACTTAACAGGCGAACAGGCAACAGCCTTTCTCTAATGTGTTAATTAACAGGCTAAAAGGAGTCACTAATTATTGCAATCTCTTTTTGTTATACTAATCAAGAAAGCTTATGTGTACTTGGGCAATTCCATACATCTTAAATAAAAAAAAAATATATATTTATATAAGAACCAATCATTGTTGAGCTTGAGCAAACATGATGAGGAAGATAAGGGTAGTTGAAAAGGGATTTGAATTGCATGAAGCCTTCAATTGCTTTAGGACTAAGAAGACTCAATCTATCTAATTACCCAAAAAACAAGAAGAAAAAAGAAGACTCAATCTATCTAAGATTTCACCAGCCAAATGCACCATCTAAAAGGCCACATAGTGAATACAACTTGGTCTCTCTTTATAATGAATTCAATACTTTACGGTTTGAGTAATGTTAGGTACATACACTAACTTATTACACCAACTTTTAGACATCAACTAATGTGACAACGTTTCATTTGTTTTCTTTCGGAACTCGTTGTAGACTTTATTTATTCACAGCAAATAAAACATTGCGATAATACGAACCAGCTAATAAATTATTGAATAACCTTATTTGTACCTTATTTAGTCACCAGATATCTTTCATAAAGGTAAGATTTTCAATTCTATAGAAATGTAATAAACAATGCAGTGTTGGTAAAGAAACTGTCACTAAATAAACTTCACTGTCTTGGTCATATATTTTGAGCTCATCCTCCACATCTATTGGTTGCCACATCTTTATCATAAAATATTATAAAACATCTAGAATGATATTATATTATAGAAAAATACTATATTTTATTCTTTGAATATAATATTATTCAATTTCCTACAAATTAATGTATGGTGAAAAATGTGTCATGCCATAATGGAAGCAAACAGAGCACATCACCAATAATTAAATGATAATTTCTTTTTCTTTTTTAAAAATAAAAAAATGATAAATTTTTTTTTGTAATAATTTATTTTGGCTAATAGAATGGAATGATAAAAAGAGTCCACTTCCAAAACACAACACTGAGATCCTTACAAAAGGAAGCTTGTTAAACGGCGCCGCATCACAAAGGAGTGAAACACGAAACAGCCCCACTTCCCGTTAAATTTAAGATTTGGAAGGTTTCGTAAAATGACCGGTACAAACAGACAGGTGACCCGTGTCAGCCCTGGCGGGCTCCCCCAAAATTTAAGACGTTTGCGTTACGGCAATATTTATGGGGGAAGACTCTCAACGGTGACGTGTTTCCATTTATTCTTCGTAAAATCGCCGCTCTTCCGTCTCTCTTTGAAACTTCCATTTTCTCTCTCTCTCTCTCTCTCTTTGTTACTTTCTACACAGCTAGGGTTTCGTTTCCTTTACTCCCAAATCAAGAGGCAGAGAGCTTCACCGGTACGTTTTTTTAATCTTTGCTTTTTAAATTGCTCAATAACATCGCGGTTCATGTTCTCTTCGGTCATTTATCGTTTTTCTCTTGAGTGATTTGCAATGTCGATTTGAAATTTGATTGAATATTCATTTACTGGTTGTTTGGTTCCGGGAAAGGTAGGGAAAATGATGGAAAATAAACCTTTGAATCTCCGGTTATGGTTGTTAGGTGTGGGAAGTCCAATATTGACTAAGTCTGAATGTGCTGTTGGGATGTTTGTGTCTCTGGGGTTCCAAATGATGAGGGATAGGGGATTGTGCTCCTTAGTTTCTTGTCCTTTTGTAAAATTTCTCAGGGACCAAACAGAGGCATTGAGGAGTTGAATAGATTTATGACTCCGGTGGTTTCGGAGTTTTGGACTTTAGCAAGATTGTTTGTTTGTTCAATTTCTGTTTTTTTACGTCTAAGGTATTTAATTGGATTTTATTTTATGTAAATGGTTTATCTTTCTACAACTTCGTAATGAGTTAAAGCTTTAAAAGGAAAAATATGTTGATTTTTGTTTCTTATTCTTTTCTGAAATGCAGCGACAAGTGAAGAAAGCAATCACGTCATGGTGAAATTATGGTGTTGGATGATTTAATGCTGGTTAGACTGGATGATTATGTTTATCATCTTCATGTGGCCATGATGACAGGGATGATAGCTATGACCTTGGCTAATTTCGTCTGACTTTGATGATCTGATTTTTGAAAGAATCACCTTGTTGTAATTCCTGTAAAGAAATGCGGATTTAATATGCATTTTATACAGATGAGTTTAAGGTCTAATTATTAGTTTTGATCTTGGACAATGGCTATTGCTGGTCTACACAATGTTTCTGTGCTCGAGCCTTCTATCCTTCGAGATTCTCAGTCTCACGCATCTAGACAGATAGGCAATGAAGGGAGGGTAAACACCCGCCCGTCCTCCCTACTACAAATGTGGCGAGAGCTTGAGGATGTGCATGTGGTGAGTCGTGCCCAAGAGAGAATCAGTGAAAGGCTGCTTCAACAAAGAAGTGATAGGTTGATAGATGACATCTCAAGAGCAGATGCTGCTGAAGGCCACGGTAGTGAACACACAGGTGATTTAGAGGATGAGAGTGTGGCGGAGAGTGAGTGCAGATTATGGTCTCAAGGTCAAATTGGGTCATCCAATGAACATGAGAACTGTAGCAATTTTAGCAGTGAGCATTCTGATTTTGGGGAGGTTGAAAGGGGGAGGGTGAGGCAAGTTTTCAGGGAATGGATGAATTGTGGTGTGGTTGAATGTACTTCAAGTGTTTATAATATGAGTAACAGTTCAAGGGCAGAATGGCTTGGTGAAACTGAACAGGAGAGGGTCAGAATTGTAAGGGAGTGGATGCAAATTAACAGCCAGCAGAGAGGTGCTTCTGGTGACAATAGTGGAGAACAGCCTGCTGAAATTGGTAATCAAATTGAACGAGTTCGTGATGGATTGGTTGTTAACCAAACTGAAGGCCGGTCTGAGCTCACGCGAAGGGGCATTCGCAAGTTATGTGGTAGACAGGCTCTGCTGGATATGTTAAAGAAGGCTGAGAGGGAAAGGCAAAGAGAACTTCAAGAATTGTTGGAGCACCAGGCCGTATCACATTTTGCTCACCGCAATCGCATTCAGGTTCATTGTTATCATGCTTTCCACATCTTCAGTTGCTTATCATAGAGTTACTCTTTGAAAATGGGTTTTGAGTTTGTTATACTTGAGCGTACAATCTCATTTTGGTGAAATTTTTTATGTACGATATTCGATAGTCATTGGATAATGTGAATAGCCATACAGACATCCTTAGCGACAAGAAATCAATATGCTAGTATCATGTTCTAGAAGTGTAATGATGCTTTGTTATGCCTGTGCATTTCTACTGGTTTCTAGGCATGTAAAACTTTTCTTGTTACTAATATGTCATCATGTTTTTTCTTTTTTCGCTTTTCTCTCGCAGTCATTGCTCAGAGGAAGATTCTTACGAAATGGTAGAGTGATTGAGAATGAGAGACCCACTTCCATGGCTGAAAATGAACTAGGCTTATTGAGGCAAAGACACACAGTCTCTGGTCTAAGGTAATATTTTCCCTGCTTTAATAAATAAGAATGATATCTTTAATTTTCTTTGCTAAGCTTTTATGCTCTAATTTGTTTTCTTAAGTATCGTGTGACCTTTCATTTTATATACACCTGAGATGTCTTTGTAAGTTTTACGCAATGAATAGGTGGAATTGCATCATCTCGTAATGATGAATTAACCCATCCTTGTGATCCTCTTTTGTTTTCTGTATAATTTGTATTATCTTTACATTTATTGAAGTAAAAATGATTTGGGACACCTCAAGTCTAAGTTTTCTAATTATTTTTCTTCCACGAGTTGTTGATGCACGATTTTTGATAATCATTGAATTTAGCCAAAAAGTGATATACAAAAATGGTATGCAGCAAAGCCATTCTTCCAACCCCTTTCTAATCGTGAAAGTGTTTTTGGTATAATATGTGTGAGTTTATGGGGCTTGAAGGGTGGTCCACCATAGAAAGATGATTAAGTCTAAATTACAATGGGCAGATTGTAAATTTTATATTTTGATTGTTGGAAAGATGATAAACTATAGCTATTAGCTTGCGCTGGTGAGTTTGGTCGATAGTTAAACAAACGGATTAATTCCTTGGTACAATTTTAAGTAGTGGGGTTGTCAAGACGTAGTTATTTGTGTTTCCTTTCTTGATTACTAGTTTTGTAGAATTTGAAGTGTTAAAACAAGATATAAATCACTTTTGACATGGTGAAATTCAGTTTGAGTTCTTTTTGAAAACCTATATCACCGTTTCAGTATGATGTTGCCCTGCAATGGACCCTCATGGTGCTGTTTCTGACTGGTTGGAAAAAATTACGGTTCATGGACGTTGTTTTATGTAATTTTTTGCTTTTGATGCTACTCTCATGTTCATGTATGTATGCATATAGACTTTTTCACCTTTAGAGCATCTTAATCTTCTATATTATTATCAATTATGGATTGTGGTCATGTAAATCCATTAACTTTTTTCTTGTTTTATTCTTGAAGCTGTCTGGATTATTTCATTGACTAATACTGAATTAATTTCTTCATTCATTTTTTTGTCTCTTATATAGAAAAATGCTTTTATTTATTTTCTCATTCATATTTGGGCATCTATTCTTTGGAGTAGGGAAGGTTTTTGCTCCAGATTGGATAATACTGCATGTGGTCAAGTAAGCAGCAGCCATTCTGAGACATCTTCAAGTGTGTCTAGTGGTAGTAGAAATGGACATGCTGAAGAAGACAATTTACATGAGGTACATGGTTTTTTCGAACAATCTGACGCTAATGAAGAGGCAAGTGATGACAGAGGACATGATGGATGTGGAATGTCAAATGGTAGGGGTGATTTAGGTGGCAACACCATTCTGGATATAGATTCACAAGAATCTTATGTTCCTGTGGAAGGTTGGCAGGAAGAAGTTCCAGATAATGTTGTAAAAGACGGGCATTGCTCAACCATTTTTGACTTTGTCGAAAGGAGTGAGGGTACTGGTAGTAACATGATTGGGAACTTACAGGCAACCACTGCTGTTGAGCAGCCCCTAGAAACTTCGCAAAATGATGCTGGTGAACACAGTAACATGAGAGAAGTCATTGATGTATCTAATGAATCTGAGCCAAATGGGGAGGAAAGTGTAATCTGTGAACAATCTGGTGATACATATAATTTACAAGGCAACATGGTTGGGGATGTAAATTTTCAATGGGATGTAAATTTTCAAGAATTTACTTCTCAGGTACAACAATGGCAGGATCGAGTTTCAGAAAATGAGGAAGGAGACTGGGAAGAGCCTGTTGCTGAGTATAATGATTTGAGAGAAAACGTTGGTCAAATTACAGTTGGAGATCAGCAGGAAACTGCTGGTTATGAATGGTCCCAAGAGTTGTTGGAGGGCGAGGATAGAGAAAACAGTCATCTTGAAGAAGTTAGTGAAGTGTGGCACGAGGAAAGTGGTTTTCAAGAGGCTGTTCACAGTTGGTTAGAAGAGCCATCTGACCAGGATGCTGATCCAGTCAGACAGATCGATACCTTTTATTTTCCTGATGACGATAATGCTCATAGTACAGAGATAAGGGAACTCCTAAGCAGGTATTAAATTTATTAATTCATGATTATGCTTTGGCTTCTGAAGGATCAGTTTTTCTCATGGAAATCTTATTAATATTGCAGGAGAAGGGTTTCTAATCTTCTTAGTAGTGGTTTCCGTCAAAATCTAGATCGACTTATACAATCATATGCGGAAAGACAAAGCCATGCTACCATTGACTGGGAGCTAGATGATACATCACCTTCTCCTGAATCTGCAGAACAGGATCTAGAGCAGACTGGTGGATATCAAAATGATGGTCAAGTGGATTCTGTTGAGAGTCCTAGTCCTAGTACTGCGCTGCCATCACAGCAAATACCTCCCTCGCCACTTTGGGACCAAGAGTCACACCCTGATAATTGGCCACAGCATGACATGCATCAACGTTTTGGAATTGTACGTTCACATAATTTTTCTTGCATCTTGTGTTCACATAATTCGATATCAAGTCACTTGTATTCTTGATGCCTACCTTTTGGCTTAGTCAATTTACAATTTGCTTTCTGATACAGGACTGGGAGATAATTAACGATATGAGGATTGACATGGGTAGGCTACAACAGAGGATGAATAACTTGCAAAGGATGTTAGAAGCCTGCATGGATATGCAACTCGAGTTGCAGCGCTCAATAAGACAAGAAGTTTCTGATGCCCTGAATAGATCATCTGGTTCACAAGGTTTGTCAATAGTTTTGATGCACTTAAGCATATTTTACATAGTTGTTTTTTTAAGGTGAACTTTTACTCTACATTGACCACCTCTAGGATAGCTTTACTAACTCTGATTGGATAGTTGCAATGAAATTATGTCTGATTGGTTTTTCTATCAATGGTGTTGGTTCTGCTTTAATGTCTTAGAACTCCATCAGTTTGTTCCCAGCCCACCGTATACAACACGTTACGTTTCATTTAAGAAGAAGATTGATGTTTACTTATGGGCCTATGCTGCCCTCCCAAATCTTGGGCTAGGCCTGTAATGTGCTATTTTTGCAATGAAAATATCATTTGACCAAAAACATTCAAAAGATAAAATCCCAACCTGTATGACTTAACCACGAAATTAGATTTTCTAAACCCTAAAATCCTCTCCTTTTAAAACTTTGCAAAGATGATACTAGTTGTTTGTGTTTCCTCTCCTTTTAAAACTTTGCTCCCATCTTCTGCTGTGGATCCCTTGTCATTTCGCCTTATTTGGTTGTTGGTTTGGTGAACAATTCTCTAAAACTTGGGTCCATTGCTCGCTTTCCTTAAGTTGACTGTGAGAGGTGTCTGCTTCTGCAGGGTTGTGTGAAGATGGTCTGCTAGAAGATGGCTCTAAATGGGATCATGTAAGGAAAGGAATTTGCTGTATATGTTGTGATAGAAGTATTGATTCTTTACTGTACAGGTAAAACTCCAAAATGTGCACCTTTGTGATTCGAATTGTTGGATATGTGGAGATTCTAACATTGTTTTTCAATTTCTGTTCATTTCGTCTTTGCAGATGCGGGCACATGTGTGCATGTTCAAAATGTGCTACCGAATTGGTTGAGGGTAGCGGAAAGTGTCCGATGTGTAGAGCACCCGCAGTTGAGGTGATCCGTGCTTATTCTGTACTGTAACTTGAACACTAAGTTACTAAGTTAAAGTTAACATTTATTTAGGCATCATAGGGTTTTGCTCCAATCTCTTTTTCTCTCTGTTTTTTTGTTGCTGCTTAGGTGCCATGATGTCTTACATTTATTGAGTGTACGATTGACACAGAAAATGCCCTCTTTGATTCATTATTCTGATCTAATAAAATAGAACGGAAAGCAAATATACCATAAATTCAGTATCCAATTAGGTTATAGCTGAGGTTTGCCTCTTGACCGCTCCCCACCCCCAACCACCCCCACCCCCCACCAAAAAAAAAAACAACTGAGAGTTGCTTCCTGAAAGATATCACTCATGCATTTGTTACTGGGGTGCAAGTTGGATTGGAAATTTCCGATTTTGGTGAGCTCAAATGAATTCCAAAAAAATGGGATTGAAATTGAAATGTATTTTAAGATTCCGAAATTTCCGAATTCCGAAATATATTGGGGTTTCAAGCTTGGATCTGAATCCTTTGCTCTGATTTTCTCTCTGATCTGCTTTATTTTTATTCTCCATACGCCACCTCATTAAAATTTAATCTAAGGGATTTAAAGGTTGACACATCATCCTAAAACAAAAACCCAATTTACTCCTAATTAAAAAAAAAAAAATCCTAACACCCAACTAATGGGATATTTAAAGTCCCAAAGCTGTTTTTTTTTCTTCTTCTTCACTTCTGTCCTATTCTCTTTTTTTCTCCTTCTTGCTACACGTTCTGTCCTCTTCTCCTTTTTACTTCACCTTGCTCCACCATCACAAAGCAATAAGCATCACTATGAAAATCCATTGAAAGCAAAACCATCTTTGACAAACTACACGTCATAACAAAACCCAACATAAATTATGAATCTCTCTATTTCGTTCTTCATAGCAAAGGAATAAGAAAAACCCCAGAAAATGAAAACCCATGAATTAATAAAAGGCTTACTTTTCTAATATTGGTCAAGTACCCATAATTTAATTCCTCCACCAAAAGCAACAATCTTTATACAAGAAGGAGAAAAAAAAGGAGAAGAGGACAGAACATGAAGAAGAAGAAGAAAAAAAAATACAGCTTTTGGACTTTAACTATCCCGTTAGTTGGGTGTTAGTTTTTTTTTTCTTTTTTAATTAGGAGTAAATTGATTTTTTGTTTTAGGATGATGTGTCAACATTTAAATCCCTTAAATTAAATTTTAATGAGGTGACATATAGAGAACAAAAGTAAAGCAGATCATGACAGAGAAAATCAGAGCAGAGAATCTAGATGCTTCAAGCTTAGATTGCACACAATAACTAATTTGATTTTCAACTAAATATGACTTAATGACCAAATAAACATATATGAGTAATTTCATAAAGGATAACAACATCTAAGTAATAACATATAATAATTTTTCAAGCTTTTTGTACGAGTCTTCAATTTTGAGTCAATTTTAAGCTTCAAATCGTTGGTCATGTTTAAATTTTTTAACTATTTTCCAAAATTTTCCATAAAAATTCTTAAATATGTAAGTTTCAAAATTTTCCAACAATTTCGAAAATTCCGAGTTTTTCGGATTGTGAAATTCTAAAGTATTTTGAAAAAGAATTGGAAAAGAATTTTCATTCCGAAATTTTTTTGGATTGGAATTGGAAAGATTCCGATCCCATCCTTCCGAAAACCAGCCCCAGTACCATCAACTACCAGAAGAAAATGGTACAATTAAATTAGTTTTTAAAGTGGTTGACAGTACATTTTTTGCTAGCTTCCCAATCAGAGAAAGTGTTTCTTTAATATTTTTCCATGAAAGATATCATAAATTTTGATTCAAATAGAAGAAATGCTTTTACTTTGATTTAAATAAAAGTGGTTTTGATAGGGGCAGCTATGAGTAGAAATAATAGGTCCTATCAAACGATTTTTATAAATAATAATAATAATAAAAGATTAAAACTAAAAGGAGGAGAATGTTTTCCTTTACCAAGTGCCAAATCTAATACCCGTGACCAAGGAATAAAATATTCATAATATCCCCGATATTTTCACGAAATTTTCGTATTTTTAGACTATCAATATTTTCAATACCATCGATATTTTAGATATCCAATGAACCAAAATATTGATAATATCGACGATAATCGAAATATCGATAATATCCGATATTTTCATCAAAAATTTCGTATTTTTGAATTTCTACCGATATTTCTGATATCATCGATATTTTATTCCTTGCCCGTGACCAAGTTCAAATTTAAAACCAAGTGTTCGACCAAAAAAAATAAATAAATAAAACCAAGTGAATGACTTTTTCTACTGAAATGACTCGGTTGGCATGAATATAATTCGGAAGTGTGCTCTGAATCTCAATAGAACTCAGACAATTAATACATCCTGTCCTTAGCTGTCGAAAAGTATAATATCAAAATGAGACAAAAAAGAGAGAGGAGGAATTCATAACCAAAACAGGTGGATCAATATTCACGGAAAATCCGAACCCTTTTACAAAGACAGAAAGAAGACCAATTTACAAAAAGAAAGTAACATATAAATAAACAAACTAAAACGAAATCCTAAATAAGACTCTTGTTTTGGTTAAATCCTAATTAAGACTTGGACTGTCTTCCATTATTATTGGACACATAGGTTGATACAGCCTTGCCCCCTCTGCCATGGCATGTCTCCCGAGCTCACCAGGCAAAACCAGCCTCACTGCCCCCTGAATCTCCCCGGACGACAAGGTTTTTCTTGCCGTGTACTTGGTCAGCCTCGCTGCCTCATCCGCCAGCCGCTCAAACATGTCGTTCATCAAATTGTTGAGCACTGTCATGCCCTTGGACGACAATCCCATGCCAGGGTGCACCTGCTTCAAAACCCTATACACATATATCTTGTACTCTTCTCCAGCACCTCTCTCTCTCCTCTTCCTCTTCTTCTCACTCCTTTTCTTGCCTCCTTTTGGGTCTTCACCTCATCACTTTTGTGCTCTTCTTTCTTTGTTGTTTCTTCTTCCTCTTCTTCTCTCTCATCAGAAGTTGTATTGGTTTCCATGGAATCTTCCTTTTCTCCTTCTTGGGTCTTGACCTCTTCACTTTTCTGTTCATCTTCTTTCTCATCAGAAGTTATATTGGTTTCCACTGTATCTTCCTGATCTTCTTCTTCTTCTTCTGCTGCCTCTTTCTGATCAGAAGTGAGAGTGGTTTTTGCTTCAGCGTTTTGGCGCTTTAGGATTTGGTTTTCCTCTTCTGTTTGAATGGCGATCGTTCTAGTCTTGAGTGGCTCTGAGATTTCCACGTTTTGGGTTTGATTTTCTTCTTGGGTTTCAATGGAAATAGTCTTGATAGTCTTGACTGGCTCCCGAGTTTGATCATCACCACTGTCTTCACTCTGCTTCTTCTGCCTTTTGCTTTGAACCACTGATGAGACTTGAACTGTTTCTTTCACAACTTGCTTGGTGGTCTTCACCACCGTCTTCGTTGAGCGCTTTGGAGCCATTTTTGACAGTACTGGCCCTATATTTGCTTGCAGTAAAGTTGCCTCTTTCCCTCTCAGAAAATGGATTTGAAAATGGCGATGTTGTTTGGATATTAACAGAAGAAACTAATGTAGTTAAATATCGATATTGAGTAGATAATAACTGTGTTGTGGGGTTTTACCAAATGTTGACAAGTGGCGGACAGGTGTTGAGTGGTTTCTGAACCCAATGGCTACGTGGGGGGTAAAAGTGGTGGACAGAAGTTATATTTTCACTTTTCTTTGAGCTTTCCTCAACATTCCCAAGTTCCCAAATCTTTCTACTGAACTTTCCAGGAGAAGATTTTTGCAGTGGGTCCTCCAACATGAATATATGGGCTGGGGCCTAAAATGCGTCCAGTGAAAATGAAAGACTTTGAGAATATTGGGCTTCGATGTGTACATATGCCCAAACGGTGTTGGGTCCTCGACCCAATTTCTAAACCTTATTAGCCGCAAAAGTGCACTGAGAAATTGTAACGAGGAGTTAGAGTAAGGGGTCCTTAATAGTCGTCTGATAAATTACAAAGTTATTATTATACGGCTGGATTGAACCCCACAACACACCTCCTCAAAATGCCCCCCTCATTATACAAGCTCCCAAAAGTGCCATGATTTGAATTAGAATAGTGATTTTGAAAGAGTTGGCCTTAATATCAAATGACATCAAATAGGGCTATGCACAAACCCAGATAGAGTGCAAAAACAAAAACTACATACCACTGAGATACCGAATTACAGAATATGCACAAAACATAATAAATCTCCGTTTAACTATTGCCATATTAAGAAAATAATTAATTTTTTGTTTCTTAAAATCTAGTATATACAAGCCATGGAATTATTTGAGAATTTCTAATGGTTTTGTTAGTATTATGATCACATCGGTTTTTGATCTTAAATGTATGATTTATTTAGTTTAGAAATAAACAGAGTTGTGTTAGTTTTGAGTTATGCTCAGCGGCTAGTTAAGTAGTTTGAATTAAGATTGTTTAGTAATGGGTTTCTATTAACAATAGGGTTTCACAAATGGTTTCTGAGATTTGCGAAATTATCATGTTTGATTTTTATGTTTTTCGTTAACCTCAAAGACCATTTGTGATAAAAACCCAAAATAATATGAACTTGGAATATGTTCCAACAACGTGGAGATTAAATTATAGGCTTATTTACTATAGTACCCCCTCAAATTTTGGTCAAATCTCACTTTAACCCCCCAAAGTTAAAGTGGTCCATTTAACCCCATTGACCGTGATTTTGTGTTCCACTTTACCTCCCACCATTATCTCCATTAATAACTTTGTTAGTTTTGATGACGTGACATGGCTATTTTAGACTTTTTATCACAAGTGATGATGTGTCATGTGAATGGCCCACTTTTTTTGTTTAAATTGAATTAAATAAATAACAAAAAATTGTAATTTGTTTAATTAAAAAATATATATATATAATGGAAAAATTATTAAATAAAAAATTTTCTTTTCTATGCTTTAAAAATTAAATTAAATTTTAAAAATAAACCTACCCAGATCCAACTCTCCCCAAAGATCCATCCTTTTTCCTTTCTCCTCTCTCTACAACCAAGCATCGCACCATTATCCATAACCACCCAAAGACACCACCAGCCATACCCCACACCTCTCTCTCTCTCTCTCTCTCTCTCTCTCTCTCTCTCTCTCTCTCTCTCGGGCTCGTCGTCGTCTTCATTTCTTCGTAGATCTAGGTCTCCCAAACGTCAACGTTTCGAGCTCGCCTTAGATCTAGGCGATCTGAGTTTGACATCGTAGTTGTTGCTGCTATCAATCTTCCAAGCCAACAATGGAGGACCTGATCTCCTTGGTGAACAAAATCAAAACAGCTTGTACAGCTCTAGGTGACCACGGCGAAGCTAGCGCATTACCGACGCTATAGGACTCCCTTCACGCCATCGCCTTCATTGGTGGCCAAGTTCACTTCCGATCCCTTACCTATCTCTCTCATCGATCCGAGTATATGAATTTTGCTTTGTGTTTCTTTTTATCTACTCTATAACTTAGCGCCCAATTTTGACGAAAGCTTAATGCTTCGAACCAAGGTCTAAAATATCCATAATATCCCGATATTTCTATAGAAATTTCTATAGAAATTTCCGTGTTTTTGGACTACCGATATTTCCGATACCATTGATATTTTAGACTTCACCAGTATACTTGGTTTCAGGTCTAGTATACTTGGTTTCAACCATGGACCAAAATATCAATAATATCGACGAAATATCGAGGATATTATCATTTTTTTGGGTCACAGATATTTTGGAACATATCCATACACATATTGAATGAATATCGATAATATCAACGAAATGTCGATGTCTATAATTTCGCTCAGACTTCAGCAATATTTTGGCAAAATATCGACATGATATCGCTATAATATCGAAAATATCAAAAATATGGATTTGCACATGAGAATGAGTCTACTTTTCAAGTTTCAACTTTCCAACTACTCTTCACAATACACTTACTCTACACATAGAGATGAAGAAGATAATGAAAATTTTGAACCTCATAGGAACTCTATGTGGTACTAAGTCACTCATGTATGTTACCATGCAATGTATAAAATGTAAAATATTGTAGTAAATCATTATATATAAATCGACATATAATCAGTTTGTCAGTTCGCTATATAATCAACTTAAATCACAGTGTTTGTCAGTTCGCTATATAATCAACTTAAATCAGTTAAACCCATCATACAATGCATTTCCTTCCAATTTTTTGTGATAAACTAATAGATAATTGACTAAATAAACATCCTCCAAATTTTCAATAAAAATTTCCAAGTTTTTCTTACAATTTCCATGGTTTTTATTCAATTTTTATCGATATCGATAATATCCCGATATTTCCATCGAAATTTCTGTGTTTTTGGATTACCGATATTTCCGATACCATCGATATTTTAGACCTTGCTTCGAACTAGTTTATACTCGTGGTGCTTAAAAATAAATATGGAATTGCTTTATGTGTTTTGGTTGAACTGCTGGGAATTGTCTATGCTAAGTGGAACATGTTTGCTAATTGGGAAGAAGAAAGAAACAATACTTGTTGAATATGATAGCAAATTTTAGATAGGGTGGGTATGGCTGGTGGTGGGTTTGGATGGTTGTGGATGACGGTGCAGTGGTTGGTTGCAGAGAGAGGAGAAAGGAGGAAGGATGAGGAGATAGGGATTGATCTTTGTGGAGAGTTGAAAATGGGCAGGGTTTTATTTATTTATTTAAATTTAATACAATTTTTAAAGCATAGTGAAAAAAAGATTTTTATTAATTAATTTTTATATTATATATATGTATATTTTTAATTAAACAAATAATTACATTATTTTATTATTTATTTAATTCAATTTAAACAAAAAAGTGGACAATTCACATGACACATCATCACTTGTAGTAAAAAGACTAAAATAGCTCTGTCATGTCATAAAAAATGATAGAATTATTAATGGAGATAACGGTGGGAGGTAAAGTGGAACACGAAATCACGGTCAAGGATGTTAAGTGGACCACTTTAACTTTGGGAGAGTAAAGTGAGATTTGACTGAAATTTCAAGGGGTACTATAGTAAATAAGCCTAAATTATACGATACCAAATAATCCTTGACAAGAAAATACTTTACACGTGGACATTGGAAATGACATGATATGAGCACAAGAACTAGAAAACATAACACTGAATATGACACGGTATTTTCCAGGTCTCGTATAGATCATAAATGTGGGATCAAAGTTCATCAGGGTGTTTATGGCCAGTCGAAGATATATTTTGACTCGCTCTCTCTCTCTCTCTCTCTCTCTCTCAAAAAACAAAGACAATTTAGTGGAAGCCTTTATCTTTTGGAGCTACTCTCCTTGCGAAAGACACACACACACTAGGATCCAAAGCTATATACGTACCTACCCAGGGCCGGCATTGGGGTTGGGCGGAAGGGCCGTGGCTATAGGCGGTCTCAAAATTAAGGGGGTCTCAAAATTTTTAATATTATACATGTATACGAGCATCAAATATAAAATATATAAAAAATCTGGGGGCGTTTCATGAATTTGGAATAAATTTTTGGGGTCCAACTTATTAAAAAAATATGATAAAATTAAATGAGGAAACACGATTCCACTTCCGAGAAGAAACCCCAATATGCTTCCTCTTTTTCCACGCACGCCTACTCCTAGTTTCTCAATGGAAGAACATACTCTCTATTTAATCCACCGAGCTCTTAATCCACCACCATATTATTCTCTGTTTTCCCAATCTCTCTTCAATCCATTCATTATTTCCAATTTCTCTCATCCATCTTTTCTCATATTGTAATCCTAAGAATCGACCTCTCATTGAAAACCTCACAATTTTTCTTTTTTGATCTTTGTCCTTGAGATTTATGGCGACCAAGAGGAGAGGAGCATGAGAATTTCAAAAGGTAATCAAATTTATGAATTTTTCTTTATATTTGTTCCTATCAAGCAAACTATTTTTTCAATTTCCAATAGGAACAAAACACAGAGAGACCCATTATAGAATCAAACAACAAACTCTTTCCTTGGGCTATTGGTTGCTGGAACGTCAGTTTGTAAATTTGTAATTTCCTTCATGATATTAAATATCTAATCCGAATTTTTTTATGGAGATATGTCCTACTATAATGTGTACTATCTTTTTTATTTGCTCATATCTTGCGAAGTAAAATCATTTTATTTTATTTTATTTTATTTGTAATTGTATAATAAGAAAGGGGCCTCATTTAGTTTATGGCCTAGGGCCACCCAAAAGTTAGGCCCGGCCACCCTTGCTTATACAATACTGTTCCAAACTTGTTTTTGGCCAAATTTGATTTTTCCCAAATGTATATCACTTACTTAGCTAAAAACAAGGGCGACATTGCCCTCTTTCCCATTTGGAGCCTTAGTATTATTAGATGTAGTGGTTGCAAAAGTTGGATTGTGTAGCAGGGAACTTCTTCACATGTTTATTACTTGGGGGCCAACAATATATAGATTTTTCAATATTTTGTTAATAATTACACAAGCTTAATATAAATATATAAGTTATTTAATATCAATTTTACATGAAATGCCGGAGTTTGGAGAACCACGGCCACTTCCGGCCGAAGTATGGCTCCAAATAAGAAAGTATTAGTATTTTGGTATTGTTTGAGTCTGGTTGAAATCCGGCTAAGTCAAGCTTAAGATCCCGAAAAAGGAAAACATGTATAGATCACAAATATGGGATCAAAGTTTATCCTCATGCCTTGAGTATTTATGGCCACTCGAGGATATATTGACTTCTTGTTGCATCTCTCTCTCTCTTCCAAAAACCAAACACAAATTAGAGGAAGACCTTTATCTTTTGGAGCTACCCTAATTGCGAAAGACACAGAGAATAGGATCCAAAGCTATACCTTGTCACTCCACCCCTTGCTTATACGTTCAAAACTTCTTTTTGGCCAGTATATATATATTAGTAAATTTGATTTCCATCAAATAGTACAATTTTCTTAGCTAAAAACAAGGTCGACCCTGCTCTTTTCCATTTGGAGATATTGGTTTGGCCGTACTATACGACTTGGATTTAGTGTTTGCAAAAGTTGGATCGTGGAGCAGTGAACTTCTTCACACACAGCCAAAATAATTGGTCACCTCTTAGCAGTATCAAGGTATCACAATGATGATAGCTCGTCACTCAACTCTCTGTGGGAATGGCAGCCTTATTTTCACTGGAGGAGATCTTTGGGATATGCAAGAAATTATTTCCCTTTTTTTTTCCCAGTGCAAAAAAACATTACAGATTAACTCTCTTGATGTTTAAAATCAAAAGTATACGTACCAAGTCAATTGGTTTTTCCCTAGAGTTTAAGTATTGTAGGATTTCTTACGTGAAACTCTTTTTTTGTTTTGGCGATTGCATTACCATATATTTACTTTTTTCCAGTGCAAAAAAAGATTACAGATGAACTCTTTTGATGTTTACAGTTTACTGACCGAATGGTGAGTTTGATATGAACATATAACTCAAGGATGGAGGCTTAGACAAATAAAATATATAGAATTTCACAAATACATGATCTAATCAAAGTTTTAATTACAAATTTACTCTAAGATAAACTCCTTGATGGATGAGATATAAGAAGAAACAAAAAATAGAACATTGCTGCCAGGTGCTAGTGCTACTGTGCTAGTTATATATCTAATAAATTGGAAAATCAGAATTTCCTTGCAACTGAAATTTAATGCTACAGATGGTCAAGAGTGGATAGAAAACCCACGAATAAATCAATCAAAATTTTCAGAGAAGAGGAGCATGTATATTCTTTTAATCAAAAGGAGTATATGTATGTCCGCAAAAGCTAGAACAAGAGAAGCTTGTTGAAGATAAAATGACAAGAACAGAATAAATCTGACCAGAATAAAAAAGAACCAGAAAGGAAAGAAAAAAAAAACCTTGAATTTGAATATTTTATTATAAAATTTGTACATAATTTGTAGTCTATCCACTTATTGTAGCCAGTCTTGACCTTGCATCATGATTGATATCTACATATATATCTCAAGGAATTAAGAGGAATAATATAATGAAAAATATACAAGAGAGTGCTAGCTATTTAGAAATATATACCAGAAGGCTCATATACTGGAACATCTCTTCTTAACCCTAGGACTAGGAGATTCAAAGCAAGAGCGAAAGAAGGACTCTACCTCTTCACGCCTGGTGCTTTCGAAGAAATCGAACACTGCTAATTTCCTCTTGCGCACAAAAGCTTGTCCTTTTTTTCTTGGTGTGGTTGGGCAGCTTTGAATGGTAGGTATCTTGTGATCATGAGAGGTCGGTGTTCGACAATCATCCCCTTCCTTTCGATCGAATGGTAGCTCATGAATAATTGGTTCACTATTATCATCTTTCTCCTTCAGACCTTGTGGCGGTTGTTGGTGATCATGAAATATTGATAGAACTTGGTGTTGATCTGACGCTTTAGGATCTTCAGCCATGGAAAGTGGAGTGGAGAGTTTATGGGGCATGAAATAAAGGGACTAGGACTAGCTAGTTTGGGGGAAGAGGTTTGGAAAAGGTTGCCATAATTTGTAGAGAGAGGTGGACAGAATTTGACAATTTGTTGTGTTGTATCTTATCTTCTAAAAGTATATCTACACTCTCGATAGCACCTCCTTGGATTGTATTCTTTTGCCTACATAAGCCTGACACTCTCTCACTCATTTGAAGCTATGAGAGCCTCTTTTTTAGAATATTTCCATATACAACCAAAAATATTGAAACTTCAACTTAAATATACCTCATCGCTTTCACTCTCTACTGATATGTATGTAGCCATCACATTTGTACATTAACCTCTATCATATTTGAGACCCATATATCTTGTGTTTAGTACTATCTAGTTATAAAGTAATAAAAATTTCTCTTAACTCCAGTTGTGTGGATGTGGATGTGCAGTACTTCCGTTCACTTCAATGTTTTGATTTTGATTTTAGTTTTTTTTTTTCTTCTTTCAAGACCTTGATTCCATTTTCGATAGGTATGTGAAATTACTGTTCTAGGTTTTAGGGTTGAACTCCCAAGTCCTGAGAACAAAGTGTTTTGACTATTTTTACCCTATTATTTGCAAAGAGAAGTATTAGTAGACAGGGCCGGCCCTGAATTTTTAGGGTTTAGGGCATATGTAAAAAATTAGGCCCGTAGATATATAATATTTTTTTTCACTTAAGTGCTAGACTCACTCTCATTTTTCAATCAAGATTTAACTTATTCGAATTAACTAAAAATTTAACATTCAAGACAAATAAGTTATATAAATTCAAATTTCAATATATAAAAATCTAAAATAAGAGGCTACGCTTGATACATTCAAATCTAATGCATAAACAAGATAAATACTTGTAACAATTCAATCATTTCTTTTTGTTTTTTGACTTCCAAATTGTTGTTTTTTCAAGAATCATTGCTACTTGAAATAAAAAACAGTACAAGGAAAATCCAATGAAATTTTAATACTTCAAATAATAAATAAAGAACAACATAACTTGGAATTTGAGAAATTCCCCTCCACAACAACAAACTTAAAACTTCCAAATTTGCAATCAATTAGAGCTTAAAAGAATTGAAACACCCCATGTTACTCTTTTTTTTAAATATTAAAATAATATATAATAAATATAATACACCTCTTTATAAAATACAAAATAAAAACATTTTGTGCCCCCCTGGACAGTGGGTCCAGGGTAGTCGCATTGACTCTCCCTATCCAGAGCTGTCACTATTAGTAAATCAAGAGTTAACTGATAACGTTGTCGTAAGATCCAATAACATATCAATCATGTCGTTCACTCATATTATAATAAGTGAATTAGGTAGTATTAGTAATGTGACCGCCCGACTCAAAAATTTATCCCATATATTTTCTATAGATTTTGTTTCTAGATTATTTCTTACAATATTGAAGCTGGCTTGTGAGGATGTCATGGATATGTATGCACTGCAGTATCCTTTTGTCCACAGTAGGGGACCCACATCTTGATCTCTATTCAAATTTCATATAATTTCTCTATCAATGTCTCTTCCTCTCCTCTTGTCTGTATGCACACCAACGTGCTTAGCCGCATTGGATACCTTCTTGGACGTTGGACTCTAATTTTCACCTGACGAGGACATAAGGAATATTTCCTCAGCCTCTTACATATCCCACACGGAACAAATAATCAACAGTTCCTTTTTCTTAGTTTACCAAACAATTAAAATATATTACAGGTTGGGTTCCCATCACACACCATTCTTAGGTTTTCTGTAGTTTTACAGCCATAATCGTACAAGCTACATATATATGCTCGGGAGTAGAAAGGCCAGGATACTTTTGAGCAATTTCCGTTTCTGTAGTTCTTCTTTCTTTTTTTTCTGGAAAAGATTGAATACTTCTTAAGGGTTTTTAAATAGTATTTGACAACTAGTGTACATAAACAATATTTTTTTATAATGTGAACAATGTTGTTTACCTAATGCCGTCTGGAAATAAAAACTGATACCATATAGTATTTGGCCTAGTTTTGTTACCATAGCTAGAACATTCACAACAAGGATCTCAGTCAGATAAAAACATTTGTGCTACAGTTCCAGTTACTTCCCTTTAATTGAGTATAATAATGCTCCAATCACTATAGTCCCTAGGATCCCCCCACCCTTACTATATATATAATTATTCTTTTGCAACATTGTTTATTGTTGACCTCAAAATCTTTTTGGGCAACTAGGATGATTATTTTGAATAGAATAATCAAGGGCCAAGCGGATTTGGGAATAAAGTCGTCTTTTTTTGGTGTGAGTACTTTGTACGGCGTGCCATCTGTCACGGTCGTTGACGACCGTGAGAGCGAAGAGAGTGATATAGTGGTGTGCGTCTTGGATTTGACTTCGTCAAACGATTTTAGTGTAGAAATGGACACATGTCATGAAAATAATGAAGAAGGTCCAAAAAAGAAGGTTGAAGAGAAGGTTGCTAGCACTCCCAAAACACTTATAAAGTGATTGCTAGCACCATTCTAAGTCGATTATATTACCCTATATTTCACGTTGTGTCAAATTGGCATCAGAATTTGGTTGTCATTTATGGAAACTGTTTAGCTTGCTGAATGGAAAATCAACTATGAGTATATTCCTCATTTCACGGGACGTTTCTACATAGAAGTTTTATCAACTAGATCTCTGATGTAGAAAAACTCTTTGAGAATATGGTTCACGTTTTAATTGAAAGCTAGTTCAATGGTGGAATCATATATAGAGAACCAGACAACAACAATGCATGTCGATAGTCAAGACATAGAGAAAGATGAAGGAACTTTTTTCTAGAAAACAATTAAAACGTTGCCAAATTAAATTTTCCGGGTCAACAACAATGCATGTCATACATTTTTAGTGTCTTGATTGTTTCCTTAAAAACTCTTTGGTCGATGTATTCAATAAACACTTTGGCCACGAATTTTTTATAAAGATATTGTTCATGCCTTTCACGTTTGGATTTTAGATGATTTTCTTGCTATCTTTTATACTCTTTTAAAGTGCTTCTATTTTATAGAATGTCTACTCCAATAAATAAAAAGGTCAACTTAAAAAAATTTGGGTCGATATTTTCATGATGGGCCTTTTAAACATGAGCTTTTAGTGTTGGGTAAGAAATCTGTAGTGTTTTCTATTGTGTTAGGGTCTTCCAACTTGACTGTTGAAATTTTATAAAAAATAATGTGGGCTTGATCTGATTACTCCTCACGAGGGCTAAGTTCCATATTGTAAGCTGTCAATGTGGGCTAATAACTGGTTCCAACAGTACCTTCTCCCTACTTCTTTAAACTCGTGATTTTTTTTTAGGTTGGGTTATGAGTATATATATATATGAACAATGGAAATTTGGAGCACTGGTTTTGAAGGGGATTGGTATCTTTTTTATTTTATTTTATTTTATTTGTTTTTAAATCGTTTGGTTGATATTTTTGCTCTAAATTACAAATTCACCCTTAAAACTAATGTAAAAAAATTGACGGTACGCCTTACATATTGGCTAATTTTTATATAATTTACAGCGCCAATTAAGAACAGAAAAATTATTTGATAAAAAAAAAAGGACAGAAAAATTATGAGGGCAAATTAATATTATTGCAATAGTTTATGGGGCAAAGTAACAATTTACTCATTTCCAGGATTGAATTGTATTGTTCAAGCAATAAAAATCATAACTATTCCAATTGGTATTAATAATATATAACATATATAACAGTTATATGACAAGTTTTTTTTTTTATCTGACCACTAAAAAAAAAAAAAAAAAATAAAAAAGCTGAGCTGTTGTTTCTTTATACATATAAAACGGTTCATGTGTATCTGGATGCCATTTACACCTTGCATGTTTCAAATATTAATGCAGCATTATTGCACCCAAAAGCCAACCCAAACCCAATTTAAAAGTGCTTAAACCCAACTTTTTAATTCCTTTTAAAACCCCATAAAGACAGCTTCCCCATGTTTAGGACACATGGAGCCTGTGTGGAATGAGCTGGCTAAGCAAGTTCTAGGAAACACTAATTATGTAATTAGGGCCCTAAAGGTGCCCTATGAGGTATGCCTTTCCTTCTCCTTGAATTTGAATTTGAATGATGAGGTGGAGTTGGAGTGTTTTTGTACATGTCTTGTTGCATTCCTTGAGGCAATTGATCTTCTAACTCTTTTGATGGCAATCTTATTTCTATTCCTTCCCTTCTTCCCACCTCTTCTTCTTTCTTTGCGCTCAAGATAAAGCTTGCTTCCCCATTCTTCTTTAGTCCCACAAGCTAATGTTTAAAGAATGAGATATTGGATTAATTGCTAAGATATGACCATTTAATCATGAGTCAGCATCATCAACTAAATTACAAAATATACCAACATTGTGATTTTGATTTAACAACATGAATTAATTTTCGTTCATGAGATTTGAACACGGGGATGGAGATTGAATGCGAACCAAATGGTTGTCCATCAGCACATGCCACCAACATTGTGATTTTGATGCACATTTTAATCACAATGACTTCCCACACAAAATTAAATCAGAAAACTATAAAGAGATTGAGATCTAACCTTGCATCCCAATGAACAAAAACGTAAGGGGTCCAAGAGACTTCTGGCACATACTTCACAGATATGTGAGCTCCCTTTAACGGCATTTTTAGGCTGAGGCCTCTCATTCAAAAACAGCACTCTCGCACTGTTTATCACATAAGTCTGAACTCCATTGATGTCTAGAACCTTCTGAATCTCAGACACCCTAACAACATCATGATACGAGGACCGCCTGATCTGCATTGCAATTTTCATACCCCATAAGGAAAAAAATTTCACACAAAAAGAAAAAGAAAAGAAAATCTGGTGGAATTAATTACCTGAATTACTTGGTGATCTTTGTGTCTTGATGATCTGCAGTAAAAGCAAAATGCGCCATTGTTGCAATCTAAGCAGTACATGTTGCATTCGCTTCTGGGGGCATCTTTGTGTGATGGGCAGATGGAGAAGAAGGCTGTTGATAGCAACGATTCAAGCCATGGAGGCACCAACATGGCCGCCTGTTTGGGAGGCAAGAAAATATAATGGCGTGAGCCGAGAAAACAATCAAGAGAACAATGCTAGGCAGATTTAGCCTTCACTGCCGCATTAACGTTACAAAATATATGAAACTCAGAGAGAAAGAAAGAACGAAACAAAAAAGGGTACAAAAGAATTTGAAAGAGTAACATAAGATTTATCAGCAGAATGAAAAAGGACAAAACTAGAGCATACCATTTGTTAAGGGTGAGTGGGGAGATAAACGCATAATAGAGGCTTAGCTTGCTTTGCTTTCTCTTGTTTAATGCTTGGATTGAGCCATATCTTGATCATGAGACCAAAGTGGCACGCAGAAAAGGACAAGGTAGCTGTAACGAATGGTTGAGATGAGAGGATGGTGGGTTGGGAGGGAGGGTTTGGACCGTTGGATTTAGAGAGAGAGAGAGAGAGAGAGAGAGAGAGAGAGAGAGAGAGAAGGGTTTGTATTATTGTATTAATTGGGGGTTACGAAAACACTTTTGATTGTCTTGAGTTTGCGTCTTTTTGGAGAAGCACAGAGTCAGCAGGAAAGCACCAAGTAGAGGTTTGCAAGGTTGCGTTTGGGCGCGGTAGATGGCTTTTCCAATTTATGAAAGGAAAAGTGGAAACTACGACAAACCTACATGAATTCCACGTGCAATTAGGAAACAGGTGGCTTTCAGGTTTTCCAATCAGACCAATGCATTTTTCCTTTTATTTTTATTTTTGCCTTGTGATTAGATATGTGATATCATAATCATATTGTCAACCAATTATGTCATGTGGGAATTTATTTTTTTCCCCCAAAATATTATTTGTTTTGATCCGGACTACTCAGGACCTAGAATGTATGGATCGAATTAATAAAAAAAGAATTAGTATTGTATGAGGTCATGTATATTATTTCTTTTTTGTCTTTAGCCATAGAAAAATATTTATGGAATTGATTCTTGTATGATAGTCCAATTTATACATAAGAAAATTAAAAAAAAATTAAAAAAAAGCTTTTGGGAGAGTGATCGAAACAAAATTGTAGACACTATATATGACTTTAAACTCTTGTGTCCGAAACATAATTGATGAGTGCATTGTGCTGACCTCTGGAATTTCTTTAGCGTGCAGACTCAATGTTTCTTCAGTTTCTCCCTTTGTTATATGCTTGCAAATCAAGTCCTACCTACACTGCTATATCATAATATCCAGTCCGTGAATAAGAAGTATACATCTTGAAATCACTTTTTATAATGTTTTATTTTTATTTTTGTTCAATTTTGGAGACAACTTAAAAGGATGTAAAGTAGTTGTGTCTTCGGCAGGGTTGAAGGGTAAGACCTTCAACAAGAGGGCATGACCTGAAAAAGGAAGGGGAAGAAGCAATTGTCAAGACCTTGGCACTGATATGGTACCAACCGAAGGCATTCCGATGCTTAAGTCAGCTAAGTAGGAGATTAAAAGTAATTTTAGTAGAGTAACAATAATGTCCAGGATTAATTACCTTTCATTTTGGGAGCTTGCGGCCTTTTATAGACAAAAGAGTGAGGGATGTTGGCATAAATTTTCGATGTGGGACTTTGGCAAATTGCTATGGTGATGACATGTGTCCAAAGTTGGCGTGGCAGCCTTGGCTTTTGGTGTAGGGCCTTCGCGGCAATCCGGCGTCTTATCGGAGTAGGGTGTTCCTTTTGCAGTGTGTTAATCTGTTTTATGCTAATTGCTTCTATAACATGATTTAGTTGCAAAATGCATACTTGATGAGTGGGAGCATTCAATGATCTTCTTTGTTATATGTATTCATTTTTCTGATTAATCACGTAACAATCCCATTTTACTGAGGCTTAATAAGAATAAAGATTGTTTTGGGTATGTTAACTATTCTTATTAATTCATGCAGTTTTGTTCAAGTCGACAATGATTAATCAATGACTTTGACCTTTCATTGAATTTGTAATTGCTAATAAGCTTTTGGTTTTGGTTTCATATTTGTAAAGGATAAGGTAAAAGAAAGAAGAAAAATAGCATTGGTTCATTGATTCACTGAATAAAGTTATTCCCAAAAGTTTTATTAGGAGGGAATACAAGTGTCCATGCTCAACCGATCAATGTAACCTACACTAAAGTATTCATCTCATCTAAAATGACTGTGTGAGGGATTAGATTGGGGAGAAGTACTCTTCTATGTTCTTGATATTTCAACAACCCTAGTGGAAGACCAAAAAGTATGTATTCTACTTATTTGCAGCCAATATAGTTTACATGTTATGCTTGCAGTGGCAGGTTGTTGCCTCCTTACTAACTCCTAGTATGCTTTGGTGTTTGAGGGCCAAGGAACATCATAAAGCCTGCTTATGAGCCTGCTTTATCTTTTTCCGGAAAAAGATCAAAAAATATTCTGGGCTTGAGCCATCCTTTGAGGCTAGATTTGGGCCCCCATGAAAGTCTCCTAAGCAAGCCCACATATGATTGAAACGAATTTAAGTACAATATTTTAGCTAACCGCTAAACACATGTGCTGGCACAACCTGGGAAATGGAGGGCATTTTCACACACATATATATATATATATAAGTCTATGATGATAGAAAAACGATAAACAATGCAAATTATATTGGATGTTGGCAAAGTTGCCTAGAGACTCATCATATTTCACTTCACATTATCTGTCCCCTACGTGGACAGCTTACTCGACAGAGTCCACAAGGGCTCAGGTTCAGGTAGTAGGACCATGTGTTTGTTTGAACACCAATATAAACATCAATAGTTTAGAAATTTAATTACGTCAATAATTAGCATCTTCTCTGTCTTTTTTTTTCTTATTTATTTATTTATTATTATATTCCTTCCCATTTCAGGGAAATCCTCGAAGGAAAACACCATATTCCTCAGTTGGGAAATGGTTGCATTACGATTGTATATAGATTCTCTTTTTATCTCTCTCACAACATATACATGTGAATCCTATCATATAATAATGAATTCTACGTCTCTATGGTAAAAGAAACATTACATATATAACCGATGCATACAATAATTTTATAGCATGTGACACAACAGGTAAAACGTATGAACAATGAGTAGGCTTAAAATGCTCAGTTGTTTTGCTTAAACCAGTTGATTTTCGAAATTGACACCCTCATAAATCTTATGCGTGGGTGTAAAATTTCCCCTTAAAGTCACCGAAATTTTGTTCGCTTCTCCCTTAATATTCCTATTGAGGGCAACTTGAAATTCCACGATAGTTTCATTTACCTAAAGGAGTGGTCCGAAAGGTCCATGTGCCTTGGCCAAATTTATGTGGTTGTTGCACTAGTGATGTTTCACCAAACAATTTTCTTGAGTGGAAACTAGCTGTGATTATAAAACCTGCCCAGGCAGCCCTTCTATAGAAAGGCCTACATTTGACATAATGCACATGGCTGAGAACAATTCCCTCATTTTATTTATTTATGAAATATAATTTCTTTACGCAAGAGACTTATAGCTCAAAAATTAATAGCACCCTTTTTTCTAATACCGATTGTATAAAATAAAATAAAAATACAATCTCCTCACCATTTTTTTCTTTGAAAAAGGATGCTCAAGCTCCTAAATTTGATTTTCCCTTCTTATAATACTGCTTGTATAAAATAAAATAAAAATACAATCTCTTCACCTTTTTCTTCTTTGGGAAAGGATGTGTCGCATGCGAGTGTGCTTCTCAAATATAAATGTGTGGTTCAACATGAAATACACCAATGTATATCATCCAAATTCCAATAAATGAGCTAGCGATTGTTTGATATGCATATGCAGCCCTTATGGATTTTTAAAGAGTAATCTTTACACTGGCGTTTGTATCCCGCGTTTTAAACCACCTTATGTGGCGGATGAAGTGAATACAACTACATCAATTAAAAAGTGTCGATAAATCATAAAAGAAAAGAAAATCTTAAATTAATTTTAATTTATGTGTTGTCACCTCATCCGCCACATAAGGTGGTATGAAAATGTGGTATCTGAACGTGGTAAGAGTAGCGTTATTCATTTTTAAATTGTTTTTAAAAACAATTTTCGTCAACCTTTGGGTTATTTTTTTCCCTTTATTTAGTTCAATTTGTCAAGAACATTGGGTTGACACGTTTCCAAGGAAAATAGATGTCAATTTGATTGAGACATCCTATTTTAAACATGTCAACCATCTTACAATTTGCAGCTACAAGCCAAATTAATTTGTTTTATACTGTTGGCAATAAGCCATTTGCAACCTTGGGGAAGCTGTTCTATTGTTGGGTAAAATGTGCAACAATAAAGTGCAAGCTTTGCCAAGGGCCAGTCACATGGATTTCAACGTCAACTTCTGCCCTATACATTAATATTATTCAACCTTAGCCTAAAAGTTGAGTGCAAAATTACAAAAGCATAGGATATAATGACATTCATATAATATATTCAACCAAACCCACACTGACACCAATGTTGGTGAAAACTTTGTGATTACCAAAACGTGTGGGCACTAAAAGTTTCTTCTTATATAGAAAGGAAAGAAAGGATATTGTTTGCCTCGTTCCCTTTAAGGAGATACTTATGCTTTGTGCGAATCACAGTTTAACACATATGCAAAAATAATTCTTCAAAAACTCAAAAAGAACAATTTCTACACACATATCACACTTCTTTTAGCATGAATGTAGGAGCTCATACTTACATACGAGGGAGGGAGGAAAGTATAATGCGAAATGTTAATATCTACAATTTTCTTTTAAATGGATTTGGGACCACACGACAAATTCAGATGGAATTGCAACATCTTTCTTCACTACGAAACAAAACCAAAACTACCTTTTTTTTTGGACTAAAAACCAAAACTACCTTCCTGCATACGCAATTCTATCTTATGCAACAACAACAAAAGACGAAGCTAATAATATCTTATTTTGTGCATAATTTCTGACATGTAACGGCCGAGTCACATTTTCTTTTGGTGGTGTGCATGTAATGTGATTTTGGGAAATTCCTCATCATTTATATTTGCATCTTCCTCCTCTGTTTGAAGAGAAAATCGTCTGACATAATTTCTTTTTTAGTAAATTTGGTTTTTCCCCTTCAAACTATTTTTGTCATACCTACAACCCATCATCTTATTTTTCTATAAATAAAATCCAATTTTTATATGTAAAACACAATGATTTGGATCCAAGTCAGCTAGTTACCTAATCAAGCTTAAGATAGGATTTATTATATTTTTAGATTCCAAAAATACCCCTAATTATTCCTTTATCTATTCAACGCAGGATTAGAAGTGCTAAGTGTTAGGGTTTATAGTTTCTGTCAACTTTCCTCCATTTTTGTTTTTTGATCGAGTCAACTTTCCTTATGTTGTAGATTTGTGATATCTCTAATATACATTTGATACGTGTGCCTATAAAGTAACTTGACTATTAGGTACATTATTATTATTATTATGTATATGTGTAATTTCTATATTACTTAAAACATGTACCTATCTTTTCAATAAATAATGTACTTATTTTTTATTAAAAAATGTGCCTATTTTTTAAATAAATGATTTACCTATTTTGTTTATAAATAATGTACCTATATATATATATATATATATATTTGTAAATCAGTAATTTTCCTTTTTCTTTATAAATAATGTACCTATATATTTTTTTTTGTAAATAAGTAATGTACCTTTTTTATTTTATAAATAATGTACATCTTTATAATTTTATAAATAGTGTACCTATGTTATATATATAACTTACTGTTTTTTTTTTTTTTTTTTGTAAATAACGTATTACAAAGAGGAAAGCAATGGGATAGGTAATGTACCTATTACCTATCCCGTACACAATGAGCAAAAGGAAAATTATTTTTCTTGATATGAGTATATTTATATGTACATTATATATTACAAAGAGGAAAAACAACTAAGCCAATACGTGAAGATCACCACCCTAGTATATGTTTCTCTATATTAAAAAATTTGTGTATGAGGGCATCAACGTACCTACTAGCATATAATATATATATATATATATATATATATATATATATATATAATATTTACGGAGTATATTAGGTAAAAATTTGTCAATGTCAATATTAAAAGATAGGTAATGAGGGGAAAAAACGGTTTGCCCATTAAAGAGAGGATTCAATTAAAGAAATTATGAGGGGAAAAACGGTTGCCCATTAAAGAGAGGATTCAATTAAAGAAATTATGAGGGGAAAAACGGTTGCCCATTAAAGAGAGGATTCAATTAAAGAAATTATGAGGGGAAAAACGGTTGCGCATTAAAGAGAAGATTCAATGGCATAATTTGTAATTAAATTAAATTACATGGACATAGTTTGTCCTACATACTATCCAATTTCAAAATTGGGTTTTGTTTAGAAGTTTTAATTTAGGCGGGTTAATGTCTAGGGTTTTTAATTTGCAAGGGCCTATCATTCTATGGCCCTTTCTTTTTATTACAAGCGATTGTCTGACATATTCAATGGATAAGATCACGATAAAACAAAATTAGTATAAATTAACGATTATATATTGAGATTTATATAATTTCTAGCAACATGGCCTCAATATAAACATGTGAAATATTCAAATATATATATATATATATATATATATATATATATATCCAAATTTGTCATGGCAGTGGTGGAGCTAGACTTCAAGAGGAGGGGCCCTGCACTGTAAAGGAGAGGGGAAGCATGATTTCTCTTCCAGAAAAAGAGGCATAATAGGCGAGAAAATAGGGGAAAGAACTTGGGAGGGCAATCATGGTCCTTAATTAGGTGGCTTTCCCCCTAGTCATAGGCCAAAAATTGTTGTTTATACCGCGTTTATTGACTATATACAGGTCTGGTAAGGATTTAGGGCTAATAGTTTCCTCATTCAATAAAGAATGTTGAAAGAATGTTTCTGAGTGTTGAGTTGGTCAATAGTCATTATGACATAACCTTCCGATATTTTGAAAAATGTCTCAAGTTCGATTTTCCCCTTCGCATTGAAATAAAAAAAGGATAACAATACCGAATTATCATCTTATAATCAGAAGAGAGGTTATGCAAAGAGGTCCCTCCTCCACTACAACTTTCTTCGTTTGAGATAGAAAGTATTTTTGTTATATTGGCAACTAGCTATTGACTTGCACTCCAAGTCAAGGGTTACTTTCCGGGTTCAACTTGGACCAAGATCAAGAAAGAGACCGTTAATGTTATGGAAGATCAAATCGGGTTATAGCATTGTCAAGGTTGGGTCATTATCAGGTGCTTTATAAATAGTAAGATTAAGCTCATCAAAATGACTGATAACCTAACCAAAAATAATTTCAGTGTTTCATGATTTTGTAATAGCATTTTTTGTAGTGACTAGTGAGTGATTCTCTCGGTTTCGAAGATTTGTCAAAATTTTATTTAAGCTTTCTAGATCAAGAGAACTTAAAGTTCTTAGTCAATTTAACCCATGGAAAGAGCCTGCACCAAGTTTTTTAAAGTTTGGTAGTGGAACGGAAGGGGTAAGATTAGATAAGAATATTGAGCCTATATATTTTGAGCAAAAGAGTTTAACGTTTTTCATATTGTAATTGAGAAGACACGTATATTTCCTTTTAAGCAATCGTGTAAAAAGTATTGGGCTTCAATGGTTAAGAATTTTTTTTAGTACAAGCGATAGTCTAAACCAGAGGGGAGGGGGTTTCTCACACACACACAACTGATGTCATAGGGATTCGAATTTGAGACCTCCAATTTGCAAGTCAATGCCAATTTCTACTGGACTAGACCCCGTTAGCTCAATGGCTAAGATCTGAATTTTGGTGAAAGGAGAGGAAAAGGAGGACAGAAAAACGAGTGAATCCTCCTCCATGATTAATATTCTACTACAGAACAAACACATGTATAGTAAATCCATGCATATTTTGTTGATTTTGTTTATTTATTGTATGAGAAGAAACCATATACATTGATAAGGAAAGAAATGTCACACACTAAATTTAAAGAAATCTACAATTTGATTTTGTTATTAGTTGACCGTTTCCAAATCAATTTTGAAAACTAAAATAATGATATAAACAATACATGACTCAGCAAATACTGTTGTTTCCCTTGTATTTTCTGTTGCACACAGAGACAAAGTAAGCTTCAGTTTCATAATCCTCTGTCTGTGCATATATAAACCTCCTCCTTTTTACTGCATGTTAAACATTTGCAGCTGGAGAAGTTGGTGTCCAGTCTTTGCTCTCAGAATGGAAAAGCTCTCTCTAATTCTTGTTCTCTCTCTTCTCCTATTCATACCACTTTTTCATGGAGGCACAGCAGAAGCTGCAGGAACTCAAGATGGATCAGAAGAGTGGGGTTATGTTGAAGTCAGACCAAGTAAGCAATTCAAACCTAACAAATTTTCTTCCTTTTTTGTGTTTTGGCAGAAATGTGAGTGTTCATTCATGGATTTCTTGGTTCTTTTTTTACACAGAAGCCCACATGTTCTGGTGGCTTTACAGAAGTCCTAACAGAGTTGAAGATCCCTCCAAGCCATGGCCAATCATTCTCTGGCTTCAGGGTGGACCTGTGAGTATATATATATTTATCAAATGATACTAAAATCAAAGAATGAGAAAAACCCAGAAATTTTGTACCATTTGTTTTAATAGTCTTATAGAAATATTTAATCTTGCTCTTTGAACAAAAACTAGGGAGCTTCAGGAGTTGGGATTGGGAATTTTGAAGAGGTTGGGCCATTGGACACCAATTTGAACCCAAGAAACTCAACATGGTTGCAGAAAGCAGATCTTTTGTTTGTTGTAAGTCAGCCAAAAAAACTTCAAACTCTGTTCTCTGCTTATTTATTATTTTTATTTTTTGGGAGGGGACCAACCAGATTTCAATTACCTGAATTTCCATTTCTTTTGTTCTTTTGGCATTGGTTTAGGATAACCCAGTTGGAGCTGGATTCAGTTTTGTGGAGGAAAAATCTCTGTTTGTGAAAAATGATTTGGAGGCAGCCACTGACTTGACCACATTGTTGGAGGAGATATTCAACAGAAATGAGAGCCTCCAAAAGAGTCCTCTGTTTATCGTGGCAGAGTCTTATGGAGGAAAATTTGCAGTCACTCTTGGACTTTCAGCTCTGAAAGCCATTGAAGCAGGAAAACTAAAACTCAGACTTGGAGGTAATTTTAATTAACCAATTCTTGGTCTAATTAAAAATACCAGGTTCCAAAAATATGTAATTCTGAATTTATTTTTTTGGTTCTGTTTGTAGGAGTGGCATTGGGAGACAGTTGGATCTCCCCGGAAGATTTTGTGGTACGTTTTTACAGTTCATCTGCTTTGACCCAATAATTTAATTTCTGCATTATGAAGATTTGCACTGTTTAATTTCCAAATTTTCAATTCTGGGTAATTAAATTAAATTAATTATGATTAGTACAATTTTATGCAATTTGCAGCTTTCATGGGGTCCTCTGCTCAAAGACGTCTCAAGGCTTGATGACAATGGGTTGAAGCAATCAAACAGGTCTATTAATTTTTGTCCCATTTTGCACCACACGCAATATGTAATAATTGGTATGAGAAAAAATAATTGGTGAGAGATTTTCAGATGTCTAAAAAAACCTTTTTTAATGAAACAGTGTGGCTCAAAGGATTAAGCAGCAGATTCAGAATGGTCAACTTGTGGAGGCAACCAATTCATGGAGTGAACTTGAGCAAATCATTTCCTCTAACAGCAATTCTGTGGTATATAATATATATTGGTTAATTTTCATATTATTATATATTTTTTAATATAAGCGATAGTCTAAACTAGAAGGGGATGAGATTACGGGGATTTCACACACACACACACTACTAAGGTGTCATGGAGGTTTGAACCTAAGACCATTAGTGTACAAGTCAAGACGCAAGACCCCATTGTCATTAATTTAGTAAATATTTGTGACTTCAATTTAATTACAATTAACATTTTGTGATTATTTTTTTCTTTTGGCTTTGGGGTATTTGCAGGACTTCTATAATTTTCTGTTGGATTCAGGAATGGATCCAGTTTCATCCTTGGCAACCATTGAAGTATCAAAAGGAATTGCCCTTAATAAATATTCAAGATATCTCAGTTCCTTGAGGTCTTCATCATCAGCAGGTGGTGGTGATGGTGATCTTGATACTTTGTTAAACGGGGTCATTAAAAAGAAGCTTAAGATAATCCCAGATAATGTGACGTGAGTATATTTGACCCCTTTCAAAAAATTTTGATACCTGTTTTAGTTTTCAATCTTCAAAAATTTATAACTTTATTTGAAAATGATGCATATTTTGTGTGTGTACAGATGGGGAGGGCAGTCCGACTATGTCTTCACAGCAATGGCAGGGGATTTTATGAAACCAAGGATCAATGAGGTAATGATTTTGCCAGTCCAAAAAAGCAAAATTTTTGTACACATAGGTTATATTATAAATAAATTATCTCTCACAATATACGACGTGTTTTATGTGGTGAAGTTCACATGCATGTTGTGAGAAATTGTTGATTATATCTAACTTACGCATATACAAATTCACCCCATAATTTTGTAGATGGTATATTTTCATGTTAGGAAATTAAATTTTTATTATCAAATTTTTATAAGTATTAGAGTTCGGTTGTTAGAAAGTCATTTTCTTGTAACCGAAAAGAGAAAAAGGGAGCATAAAATTCTGATTTCCTTTTCATCACTTTTGTCTTTCTAGGCGCATTCGATGGAGAAATCGAAGTTTTTTCTTTTTCTAATTATTATTTGTTATTGTTTTTTTCCTAATTCCGAGTACCTTTTCTGCAAAAAAAAATTAAATTTGTCTTCACTCTACGATATTTCTTATTTTGAGTCAACTTTTAATTTTTATTTTGTGGCTTGGACAGGTTGATGAACTCCTTGCTAAAGGGGTCAATGTGACAATATACAATGGGCAAGTAAGATTTCTCCAATCCTTTTTTAAGATTACTTTCCTTTTATACAGCAATAGGCAATAGAAAACGGATGGATCCCTTATGGAATACTCTACCTTATGTACAATCTTTAAGGTTACAACCTAAATTAAAAATAATAATAACGCCGATTAAGAGTATTGATTTATGTACATTTCATAATAGTAACACATTTATACCATACATACACGTTTGTCCTGAGGACCTTCTATGTACCCAAAAGAAATGCTTTCGACAATTTTACACCAGCTATTTATATTTTAATTATAGTAGGAATTGGGTATAATTTGGTTGGTAAATGTTGTAGGTTGATGTCATATGTGCAACCAAGGGGACTGAAGCTTGGGTTGAAAAGCTCAAGTAAAACCTCTCTCTCTCTCTCTCTCTCTCATGTTGGTGTAAATGTGAGTTAAATTGATTTTCCGTTTTCTTTTCTCAGATGGGAAGGACTTCAAAATTATTTGAGCAAGAGTAGAAGCCCTCTCTTCTGTGGCAATGATAGATTCACCAGAGGGTTCACTAGGTCTTACAAAAACCTACACTTCTATTGGATTCTTGGAGCAGGACACTTTGTAAGTCAAAACTATCGACCTGCACATAAAAGTAACTTTTTCTCTGTCTTATCATTGTCATGTCTTCTCATCGATACCTATTATGAACATCATCACATCGTAGTCACCCTTGCCCAAACTTAGGAAAAGTGAAAGAACAATCATTATTTTGGGAAGGTAAATTTATTATTCATGGTTTTTTTCTTCTGGGGTAAATAATGCTATTAAAATATTGTGCAAACCTCAACATAAGATATAAGAGGAATCTTGCAACCTTCTTCTTTAATGTTCTCTTTGGATTTTTTAATTCTTTATGACACGTGTCATTTTTACACTTAAAAAATGGAGATTTTGACATAAAGGTTGTCTAATGTAATAATGACATTGTTTTAAGTGTAAAAATTGCACGTGTAAAGAAGAGAAGGAGAAGGTCAAAGAAGGTTAAAGAAGGTTCCCCAATATATAATAATCCAAGAGAGAGAAAAAAAAAGGAAGAGATTTGAATTCCTACTTACAGTGAAAGGAGGTATTTTCCTATACAAAATCACTTGTTGAGATGTCAACTTAGCTACATTGATGAAACCACCATGGCATGATGGAGACAGATCATGTTAAATGTAACTCTTTAAAGAAAAAGCCCAACAAACTGGCCAGCATCAATTAGCTTTGTAACTCTGATGCTTCCACCTGAGAGTGATCTATAAACCACACACTAAAACGACAAGCCAAGAGAAACAAAATAGTACCAGACAACACAACCAACCACCAATGACCCATTAATACCCAGTGAGGTTTAAGGGTGGAAATACCCAAATAATAATGTGTAGTCAAATAACACTTCCATGCAAAAATGACTTGTTTTTCTCATAAGGATATTTTTATTTTCTTCAAAATAAGTGATTTTCATTTTGTCATTTTTAATTCATTTCGTAGTTCTTAATCCAAAATAAAAAGAGTTGTGTTAATGTCACACAATCAATACGTAAAGTTAATAAGATCAAAGTAAAACTCATAATGAATTATGCACTCAATTATAATTTCAGTTGGCTAGCATCAGTCGTGTGTGTGAACGCATGATTCACACTACCACTACTCAATCAAACAGAAAAAATGTAACACACTTGAAAGCGAAAGCAGAATTTGGTTTTGGAGATGTGGGGAAATGGATATCAATTATCATTATCTCTTCTCTGCATAGTGACAATGGAGTTGAAACATTAAATAAAGGAAGTGGAAGAAATAATACCCTATCTATCCTATTTCTATTACTGGACTGACAGTCCATGCAATCAGCGGAGAAGTCTGTCTGACCAGTCAGTAGTTTTGCACCACTGGTGTGTGTTTGGAAGACAAGCTGACAGACTCTGACCTGCTCTGCTCAGAGACCATTAAGTTTTTGTTTTTGTTTTTTTAAATTTATTTTTTGCTGAGTTTTAAGATTTTATAAGTGTTGTGATTTTCACTCACTTGGGTAATTGAATTGAATATAATTTCACAGGTACCTGTGGATCAGCCCTGCATCGCATTAAACATGGTGGCTGACATTACACATTCACCTGCTGCTTCTTCTACGTAGCAAAGAAAAGAAAGGAAAAACACAATAATTTGACAGACAGACAGAGACACTCTGTGTGTGTACAACAAGACTGTAGCTTCACTACTAGATTAAGCAACAAGAAAGAAACAAAGGATCAGCAGAGGCAGAGTCAACAAGCAAAACTAATAACCATGTGGGGCACACACAAGCAAATGATACAAAGGGATTAAAAAACTGCAAAGGGCAGGGTTTTTAGATATTTTTAGTTTTCAGAGGCTGGTGCAGTTTTTATTTTTTATTATTTATCTTTTTAATTTTCCATTTTCTAATTGGTATATGGTTGAACATTTACTCTGATTAGTTGTTTGGTTTTTTTCTTAAGAGTAAGATTAGTTGTTTGATTCAAAACAAAAGTGTCCCCTTATTTCATTGAGTTAATAATTATGTTCAACCCTCATCAGAAAATAAGATTTATAGTTCATTATCATATAAATTTCTTAGGAATGAACTTCTTGGGAATTGAAGTTCTTGGGAAACTTCTTGGTTTTTTTTCATTATCAGATAAGGTTCCTGCCCATTTAGTTTGTGGATTGAAATTCTTGGTAAGTAACTTTCCATGTCTAATCCCATGATATAGGAATGAAGGATGTTCATTCCCATGTTTGGAAATGTTAGGAAATGGGAATCAGGAAATGTCATTTTATCTCATTCCCATGTTTGGTTTGTGCAGTATTAAGAATGAAAAATTGTTCAGTTTCCCAACAATACCTTTAATTTTTTTTTATTAAAAAGAAAGAAATACAAAGAGTTTTTGGAATGATAAAACATGGTATTTTAAAAATAGAACAAGGGTAAGTTAGTCATAAAAATTTACATTAAATGCTTTCCCATGTGGGGGAAAAATTCCCAAGCTCAGCCAAGGGTATGAAATTCCCTCCTACATGGGAAGGTCATACCCATGAGTTCATAATTGTATTCCCAATAGTGCACTTACCAAACTTGGAAATGCAATTTCAAACCCATAAGAATGCAGTTTCAAACCTATTCCCAGCTCCTAAACCTTCAACCAAGCGGGCATAAATCCAATATACTATTTGTAGTTGATTATCGTTGGTTTAGATTTTAGATTTGTTTTTAAAAACAGTGTCCTTTTTGTTTGTTTTGTTTGATTTCTTTGTTTTTAGACTTCAAATCCACATCTTCAAATTGTGCAGTTGATGACAAGAGGTAGCAAATCATTGATATGGTTTGACAACATGGCCTCGCTGTGGATATGTAATTTCCTTAGGCCTGTGATACCAAAAGGTAGGGTAACATAACCTTTTTAATCATTTGTTCAGTTCCACACCCCTCCCTTCTCTCTCCTTGCTTTTCCTATGTCATTATCACGTATAATTGATCACTCTCCCTTCTCCTTATTAAAATTCTTATAATCAATAGTTTGTTTTCTTTCTCCGGTTGTCCTTGAATAGGCTCATTAGGTATAATCACTCCTTGGTTCACGAAAATGAATTGATGGGAAATCAATCTCCATGGAGTTTCTTATGGGAAGGAAAATCAAATGCTCCTTTTCCATATTTGGTAACATTGGAAAAATAATTAGAAAATATCATTTTATTTCTTTTTCTATGTTTAGTTAGTGTAGGAATTGGAAATATATTTTGTTTAGTTTTCCAATTATATCCCTAAATCAGAAAGCATATTAAAAAGTGTAATTCATGTTTGTCATGGTATTTTTAATTGTTAATAGTGGTACATTAGTCATAAAAAGTTGTAATTAATGCTTGTCTTGGTTTCCGTGAGGGAAATCATTTCCCAAGCTGGATGGAGAATTATATTTTCCCCTTTCTTCCCATGAGCCATGAAATCATTTCTCAAGTATGAACTTACTGAACATGGGAAATCAAATAATTTCCCATTTCCAAGCCCTTTTTCCACGAACCAAACGCAACCTTTGATCAAATATGAATAATGTATCTTTGCCTTTGCAAGGGTACGGGGATCAGGGGAGAGAGAGAGAGAGAGAGAGAGAGAGAGAGAGAGAGAGAGAGAGAGAGATTTTCACAAACTGCATTGAAATTTATACCAATATCGATTCTACAGAGCAAATTCAAAAGCATGTGCTCAAAAGTAGGTAACTGATGAAAACTTTTCTAGTTTGAAAGTAAGCCTATGATTCCAATTGTATTTTCTTTTATCTTGATATATCTCCATTATTTCAAGACTCAAGTGATCCAAAAAATACATTTAATCGTCCCTATAAGGGATGCCAATAGATTACACAAACTGAGACACGAGGAAGATATACAACCTGGATCAACATTTACAGTGCATCATGAAGAAAAATTAAAATATAGATAGCTCATTGAAAAAATTAAGTGCAAAAGTGAGAGTGACAAGCAACAAGTGTGAGGTTCTATATGATTAAAACCTACCACAGTGATCCAAAGTTACATGCTCATTCAATCTTTTCCAGCACTTCCAATCTGGTTTTTCTCTTCCAACCTTTCATAGAGGCAACAAGGTTGACCAACCCAACAATTTGATTTTTTGTGTATTCCTGCAAAGGAAAAGGTAGTTTCATATTCATAATGTAACATAATATGTGTCCAAAGCCAGAATATGTCCACAGAAATGAAATTTCTTACCGGGTGAGCACGTGCCCAGTGCACATATTCCGTTTCTGGAAGATAGTATGCCTGATCAAGAGTAGAAAGAGAGTGACAGTTAGTCTGCAGACCCCTATTGGCACAAAAGATTTCTACTTGTTTATCTCCATAATTTAATCGACATCATTCCATATGATCTTCTTAAATACGCATTCTAGGGTTGAGCTTACCTTAATGAAGGCTTCAACAATTTGTAAGTGGGGCTTCACGTTCATGGAGACAAAATGTTGGAGGCCATTGATCAAAACCTGAAACCCATAAAGGAGTCAGTCCTAAAGTATATTAAGCTGCAAAAGAGGAGAGAAAGACTAAGTGCTAGTTTGGCATTGCTTATTTGGGGTGATAAGTGATTTTAAAAAAATTTTGGGAAGCCCAGCCTGTTTGGTAAACTATGAAAAAAATCACTTATTACTAAAAATTGCTGTGAGAGAAAGCTATAAGGGAAAGCAGCTAATGAGGTGCTTTCATTTTCTGATTATACAGGAATCAGTTTCGAAGAGGTGCTGGGTTTAATGATTATGCGGGAATTATTTTCTGATTATGCGGGAATTAGTACCAACAACACTTTTAACAAAAAGTTTACCAAACGCCAAACTGCTTTCTCTCACAGCTGATTTCTCTGACAACAAATCTGACAGCGATTATTTTCACAGCACAGCAATGCCAAACTGGGCCTAAAGGAATATTGAAATGCACAAATCCTGCCAAAGTTGAAAAAGAACCTGAAGATCTAATGACATGAGAGCCCGCCCTTCATCCGTACACCTCTTGACACGTGAGAGGCCTTCGATGAGAGTCTGGGAAACAATTTTAAGCCCATATTCTATGAGGAGGTCTTGAACCTACATGTACAGTATCAAATCAAATTTGTATCCTTAAAATACACGCCTACTTTAGACCAGATAATTAATGCCCATAGGCCAAACAAGTGGTGATTCATTACGATAAAGTGATACAAATTTAATATTTGGCAGTCTGTCATGTCACAAAGCTCAGACCATTATATACAATATGAGAACAATGTATCCCTGACTTATTATCTTTTTTCCTGGGAAAAAAAGGAACTTTAGAAACAGCAGAATGGCATAACAGAACCAAAGATTTCACAACTTCTGGCAGAAAAACATCAAGTCATCCCATCAACCATCCAAACCTATTCCTCACTGCCCCTGACTCCAATAAATAAAATAATAGACATCCATACCAGCATGACACAATGAACAAATGGTATTAACATATATTGCACAAAGTAAACATCTCATAATTGACCAAAAAAAAAAATCTCTTGTAACAGCTATAAAAGTTGGCCACAACCATATAGGAAAAGAGGAGCAATTTCTCAATTTTCTTCTGGTAGCTCCTAGAAAATTTAATTTAACTGCCAATTATTACCTCCTTGCGAATTCCCCCATGAGCAAGCCTTGTTTTATAGTGCTTAAATTCTCCCAACAACAAGTCAACATACCTATTGAAGGCAACAACTCATGTCAGAACACTTAATACTTATCATATGGTACTAGAGAGAGAACACAGAGAAGAAAGGCATTCCAGGAAGAATCTGTCACAAATTTGAAATTCTTGCACATACAAATAGACGGCCAACACAGTCAAGGACTGACAAGGAAAGAGGAACAATGTTTCAACCTAATTGTAAGGCTAAAATAATTTATGGTCAGTGAAAAAAAAATTCTCAGACTTCTGAATTTGTAGGAAATGATATATTTAACCAAGCACCCAAACTCAACATGTCACAAAAATAATTAACTAGAATGCCATAAATAAAATCAAGACCTTCAGAAACATAAGATCTGATATTGAAGAGCCATTAGCATCATTGAAGTTTGATTCTCATCCAAGATCTAAATTGCAACCACAGAACCATTATTTCCAAACATGTAATCCTCATTTAGCATACACATAGATGTTTAACAAATCTGAAAGATCAATGTCAACAACAGCATGCTACAAGATCACAAAAATGAAACATGGAAACTTCAAACAAATATAAGATAACATCTAAAGAAACTAACCCATTATGCTCTAGTCCAAGCTCTTTTACTTCCCATTTTGCATTGGCAATCCGATCAACATAACTGCAGAAAATGGTTATCCATAAGAGACTTTATGGTAAATAACATAGATAAACCACCTCCATTACCAAAGACTAAATAATAATAAAACATAGATAATAGCCCAGAATATGCTAAACCTGAACGAATATCTTACTTGCACACATATCAGAACGGGAGTAAATATATGACAGAGTTTCCCAATATTGCGCTATTGTTGATCAAAATGGAAACTTCAACTTTTTTTCTTTTGTTTTTGTTTCCATCATATAATTACAACTAGGACTTTATCTTCACATGGTGAAAAGACAAAGTAGAGACCAAGAGAAAAGGGAAAATTGTATTTATAAAAAGATGTTTTCGATTTATCTACAGAAAGGAACACCAATTGGTAAAAAAACCCAACCTAGCCATGAATTATCTGGTCTTACCCATTAATATGGAGCAGTTGTCTTGCTGTTGTCCTATGAATGTGCTCTACAAGATCCGGTACAGCATCTACCTGATTGTCATCAAGAAGATTAATGGTTTGTCAAAACATTTCATTCCTTAACTGAAAAACAAAAAAAGAAAAACATAGCCGGTAGCCATAGAGCCTGTGCTGGTAATATCTCACAGTGCAGGTATAGTGTACTCCTCACAGCACTCTTTGGAGAATGCATAAGAGGCTTATGCCTCGCAAACCTTTTTTCTGTGTCCCCAGCCCAAACGATGTCGTTAGGCATGGGGTCTTTGAAAAATTAGAAAAACCGGAGAAATAAGAGGCAGAATTGTCTCGTTTTATTGGCTTTTTATATAGGGATTGCAATTTAAGTTGGATGATCTTGTTGAATATTGTAAGTTTTAATGATTATTATGCTTGAATGGCAATCAATATCTTTCTTTAAATTATATTATTAACTACACAAGCATGTCTAGTACAAAAAGAAAATACAAATGTTAAATAGGCATCAACCTCTTCTAGGTGCATAGTATCCATAAGTACCAGCAAGTGTGCACATGCTTTTGTATTCCAAAATGTGTCGTTTAATTTGGCTTCATTTTATGACTGTAAAAAGTGCATTGGCAAGTTTCTAAGAAGCATCAGTTTGCAATCCAAATACAACTCCCTCGTAGAATCATCCATGTCACATAGATATTAACTTATGATATGAATCATTTCATACCTATATTACATATTCTTAGCCAAATGCTCATTGAATCATCAAGTATGGCAAGTTAAACTAAGATCACATCACATCATTTCAACAAGTCGCCAAACCACCATGAAAACTCCTGAAAAATTCCAACAGATATAACAAAGTAACCTACCAGATGCACATAGAAGTCTTCAACTACAGCACCATTATTCTGAAGAAGCATTGTCTGGAGATGAGCCTTCGATCTATGCAACATTCGAGCAACAAGTGAGATGGTGTCAGCACCTGCGCATCTTTCCTGCAACATAATGGTCGTGCAACTTAAAGCACATTTACATTGCATATGAACTTCAAACCTAGTTAAAGCAACGAGACTATTGAACTTCTGGTAACTTCCATGCCATCACGGAATAGCATAATAGAAAATTAAATAAGGAATTTCATTATATTACGAAATTATATAGCAAAAACGGCAATATTACAAAGCTCCAAACGAGATTTTAAAAAGAATAACTAGATTTAAAAATTCCGAACAGCATTGTAAGTGAAACGTCTTGTATGAGTGTAGCACCACGACCCATTTATGTTCTGTAGACCATATGGTAAACTGGAAATCCGTGTTCCAGAAAGTGTGGACTGCAACTTTTAACTTTAGGGCATGTAAATAAATGGAAAAGTAAAGCACATCAAACTCAAAAAGTTGGAATAAAGAGTTACGGGTTATTTTTCTATCTAAAAGATGATCGATGAGGACCATAAGATTTTTAATGAATACCTTGAGACCGACGGATGTTCCTGGTGTGTTACCAAAGTTTGTACTGGGAGGACTCATAGGTGTTATGTCTGTGTGTGTAAATGCTGAATTCAAAGATGTGGGTGAAGATGATGGGGCCCTTATCCACTGGTCACAGTCCTGTTGTATTCTGGACAACGCTGTCTTCAGCCGATCTGTATATGATAATATTTTCCAGTGCGCATCACAAAGTGAAAATAGCTGTAATCTACATATCTAAACTAATGCTTTACCATAGGACAATGCAACTCAATAACTGAAAGCTAGAAAAAGCAGTAGAGGATCAGCTAAAGACGACATAGCAGTATGAAGCAAATAAAAAAAAATTCACTTACAATTAATAGGGTCAGGTGAGCCTTTTCCACCTGAATTGCTGTTTTGCTGAGCAAATGTTTCAAATACAAAATGAAAAAATACCTCAAACAACTGGCATATCCCCTGCAACAATATACTGAATCAGGAAAATAGACTCATCATAGGTATTTATCAATAAGCACAACAAGGGAAGGAAAAAAAAGACAGGAGAGAGAAAAAAGGTACACATAAACTAGAAGATACCTTGAAGAACTCAACGTTAACTATTTCTAATTTCTGCATAAGCCTAGCATATTTATCCATTGACCTGATACGTTAAAGAACATATATATCAACTGATTATGCATCCATTGGAAATAACATAATTCAGGCTTTTGTATCCGAAAGAGCGAAAAACTATACAGTAGTAAAGAGCATTTCACCTTAGAAGACAAATAGATGATCCAGTTTGGGCTATTATATCTCCATCATTATAATGTGAGGATTGATTTCTCGGGAGTTTGGGTTTGGAAATTCGACTTGGGAGTTGACTATCCTCATCAATAAAGTCTGCAAGAAGATCTTCATTTTCTTCTTCCAGAACAGAATTAGCACCATTTGAATGACTTCCATCACTCTTTCGTGGAGAGACCTTATCACCAAGCCTTTCACTAAAATTTCCATCAAATTCACCAGAAATGGCACCATTCCATTTAAGACCTTCTTTGGAAGTATGTGTCAGCTTTAGCAAAAATGGGTTTCCTTTTCTAAGCCAATTAGAGAACCCACTTTTATTCACACCAGTATCAACCAATTTGGTAGACTTATCAGAATGTAGAACCCTGGCATTAGTAGAGTTACCATCAGATGGAACAATTAGAGGTGCTCCATCACCAAGAAGCCCAGGAAATGTAATTTCTTGTACCGTATCTGGTGGCATTATCAACCAAATTTCTTTTTCCAACACCATTTTAAGCGCCTGAAAAAAAAAGTGTCAATTTTCATTATAGGTAAGTGCATCTGGACCGTGTTGTGCAGGGTATAACACATTTGAATTGTACACAACAGGGGAACACATGTGATTTGACAACCATGGTTGAGCACCAGTGATACACATGCCAACTAAATAGTGTTTTATCTTTAATGTGATGTACATGTTTTGGACAAGTAAAGAAATATGGAATATGGATTAAAAGATTATTGTATGAATGGAACAAACACGCGTGTGAAAGCTGTGTGGTAGTCCACAACTCTAATTTGGTCATAAGTTCATAACAATCTATAATTTCTTAACCAGTAAGCAGTCCCTTCTATAAATAATTAGATAAAACATAAAAAAGGAACAAGAAGAAGATATCAACCATCACATGGCATAGCAATTAATTGAAGGAAAAAGCCTCTGAAGTTAACTTACATATATATTCTGCCGATGAAAAGCTACAAAATAATTTTCACAAACTGCCTTTAACTTCTGCCTGAAGTCAGTCGCTTCAAATCCGCAAAATGCTTCTCCAGCCAAGATGAAGACACTCAGATCTTCATAATTTTTCAAGAATTGGTGTATACTAGCAGAAGAAACTGAAGCAGAAGAAAGCAAGACTGATACACGAGTAGTTGTAAGTTGCCAAAGATTTTTGCGTCCCCTCTGAAGGGTTTGTGAAACAAATGTTGTGGCATCTTTCCGCAGTTGGTACCATGGGGATCCACTTGTTGATGCTGCACTGTCATCCCTCCTAGCCTCATCAACTAAATTGCCAGAACTAGTACACATCGAAGATGTGTTTCCAGTAGACTCGACTGAAGAGCTGGTATTTGTAGATTCCTCTATATAAGATGAATCGTGCATTATATCTACAGATTCCAAGAGAGAGCCATTAACTTTTTGGGAAGAGCAAGGAGACGAAATTTGCTGAACCCCTCCTGGAGTCTGAGAGATTTCACTTTCCTTATGCGCCATGCTTGAAGTTTTACTTGCTGAATCCTAGAACAAAGAAAAACAGGTTTTTCTAGTATCCAGAAGAAAAGTAGTAACAGACAAAAATAGGTTGATCTATTGTATAATTGATACATTAATACATTTGAGTGAATATTCCAAAACAGTTTTTCGGTCGTAACTGAGAAGGAAAACAAAAAATGATTAGACAGTACTGTATATTTAAAAACTTTCTGAAGGAAAGGTTAAGTTGTAAACAAGGGGTTTAAAAATACAATCAGATATACTTAACTAGCCAATGGTATAACCTAGAGGAAGTACCAACTAATATTATTCAAAATTTTGGAAAAATAACATACAATATATGTAATAAATGACCAAATATATAACCAAAAAATGAATAAATTATCAAAACATATAAATAAGAATATGAACAAGTTAAAACGGTGAAACGAAGTGTACCTTATTACCCAGCTGAAATCCCATGATTTCATGATATGAAAACATCAACTTGAATAAGATAGCTAGCGTATTTAACAAACACTGCCTAAACTTAGGCTCAGGTATCTGAAGGCATAGATCACTGTAGGTAAGTCTGGAATAAAATAGAAATGCATTAGCAAGCATACCAGAAGTAGAGTTCTGTTACATTATGATACAAGCACTGGTAGATACAGAAAAACGTACCGACTATTTTGCATGTGAACTCCCTTATCCTGCAAAGATGAATTAGTCATCTAAGTTTAAACGTCCTCTAACAATAAAGCTCTAAAACAAACACCATAAACCTTACCATCTATTTAAAAAAAATAAGAAACACAACTTTTATAGAGAAAATAAAAATAGGTACTCTCTTTAAGCCAAACAAATCTACGATAAACTGCACAAACAAAACAATCAAACCAGTGTACCCCCAATAAAGATGGATCAAACTAAACGGGCTGTTTCTAAAAAATTTTGACAAAGAAGCCCACAAGGATATGCCAAAAATACTCCACCCCCAAAGAAAATCCATCTCGTTCTTATCTTCAGAAGTTGTATTGTTTCTTTCTATCCAAAAAACCACCAAAACTGCACAGTGCCTCAAAGTACTGACCTTATTTGCACTAGCCCCTAAAAACTCCTCCACCAACAAGGAATAACAATCTCTATCCAAAGCACATATAATACAAATTCGAAGCACTTGCAACGACCTTGCTCAAGGTTTAAGGGTGAAAGAGCAATGCAGAAAAAATGAGCATCCCTAGGCTATAGAGCAATGAGGGAATGTGCAGGTACTTGGTCTTCTTATTTGGAACATATCACAACATTAGTAGACTTGCCCCAGATGAATCTACTTTGGGGCTTTGCCTTGAAATTGCAACAAGTAATTTCGCATCAGACTAGGTCCAAGCCTCTGTTGTTAAAAGCTCTCACGGATCGGGCCAATACCCAGCCTCAGACAAGGCCATCAGAATTGCTACCGGTCTGGACTTTGTAAAATTAGGGCCAATACATCTAGCAACATTTAAGTCATCCGCCCAAGTATCTCCCTTGAGCTGGGTCAGTTATCCTCTAATCTGCTCCCATTACCCCTTCATTAAGTAGGCCCTCTGGGTCTACCAATTCTTCTATCCCTTTTCTAATCTTCATTTCTTACTTCCCAACTTAATAGTTGGCATAGCAGACAAATCTGTGCAGACTGCAGAAAAGCTTTAAGAACAGACAAGGACAACATTGAACCCTCGTGGTACAACAGGCTTTAAGGAGAGATCTGCTGATTTCTGCTCCAAGACAATGTCTTCACAACCCCCATACAAATTTTTCTGTTTGTCACCCTGTAGGATACAGGCACCCTAATCATTTTTTGGCTCCCAAGTGTAACCCTTCAACCCCGTTTCTTCATCTTCTACCTTTGCAATGATTAGACTGAACTTTCACGCTACCCAAAATTCCCCCAAGACTGGACTTAACTGCGATTTTGAAATGCCCAGCTATATCAAGAGTACCTGGATTGAATGCAGGCTCCCTTCTAATTTGTAATATTTTCTCAAATAACCTCTGCTTTTTATTCACTGCCTTCAACCCTGCAACCCTTCTACCTGAATCCAACCGCCCTAGCTTGATATGTTGCTTGGCTCGAGTTAATCTCAAGAACCCATTTTTGTAAACCCATCATCAGAATGCCTTCCATAGCCACCTGTTACTGCAGCGTCCCTAGAGTTGTTACCAAAGAACAATGCCTTATCTGAAACTCCTTTGTGTCCTAATTGCAAACCCCTAGACTTCTCTAATACTTATTCATCAACTTATCCCAGTACAAAGTTTGACGTTTCCACACTATAGGGGGCAAATACAAAACATAATTTCTAAGAAATAAATCCACAATTATGTGGAGTCATCTTTATGTTTGTTACCCTAGCACTTCAGTACCTATGTACATGTACTATTCTACTGATAAGTTGAAATCTCAATGATGCAGAATTTGATGAGTACGCAAGTCTCTTGAATAAATTAGAGGGAGTGAGTCTGTCTCAAGATAGGAGGGATCGCAGGTTTTGGAGTTTGGAATCGTCTGGAGTGTTCTTGGTTAAATCATTCTCTGACCATTTGATTGCTAATCCCTTTCCACCTCTTTTCCCTCCTTCTCGTGTAATCTGGAAAGCTAAGGCACCCCCCAAGGTAAAAGTGTTGGTTTGGCTTATTGCTCATGGTAAGGTTAATACTTGTGATTTAATTCAGAGAACAAATCCTAGTCTATATCTATCTCCTAGCTGGTGTGTTCTTTGTAAAAGGGCTAACGAATCCTTGGATCATTTATTCATGTTTTGTCCAACTGTTTTATCTTTGTGGGCAAGGTTGTGGCGGGAGACAGATATGGTCCGGGAAAATTATACCTCTGTTGCAGACTTCCTGGGGACAAGGATGAAATTCTTTGGAGGAAAGAGGAGAGGACACATTTTGGGCAGCTGTGCAGTGATGGCGCTTCTCTGGGTGGTATGGGGAGAGCGGAACAGAAGAATTTTCGACAATTGCGAGGGGAGACTCGAGTGATCAGATTTGGGAGCGAATCAGGTTCTGGACTTCATTATGGGCATCCACGACCTCAGACTTTAGGGATTCAAGTTTAGGTCTTATATTGTTAGATTGGAAGGCCACAGTAGTGTAATTGGGGGACAGTGCAGGCTGTAGTTTTCCAGTTCCTTTAAATTAGTTTAGTCTCATGTAATTTTTTGTTTTCTGTGGCTTCCTTAGCCACCCCACTCTTTTGTTTCTCCTTTTCTTTGGAATAAAACTCATTTCTTCTCAAAAAAAAAAAAGTTATAACTATATCAGCATACCTCTTGCACAATATTCTTCAATATAGAGTGGGTTTCTGAGAGAACTTCCTGCATAAAGAAACTTTGTATCTTCTCAGCAAGACCAGAGATATCCCCAATTAGTGCATAAGCATCAACCACCTGTTCAGCATTTGAAAACTGTATCAAGTCAACATAAAAATTGCATAAAACTGAAACAGTGTAATACAATGGATCCCTCAACTAAAACTTTTCCTTGAACAAAAAGAGAAGAATGATGATTTTCAAAATACTAGTGCGTTTGTGCATGTTCACTAATTGGCCATAGAATTGCAAGGTGTACCTACAGTAACTAGAAAGCTCCAGTACTAGCTTGAGCAAAATAACCACTTATGTTTAATGATGCTATTCTTTGCACATCTCTCTTATAACCCATTCAGTTCATTGGAGATCATACCTTTCTTATGGATTTTTGAATTTGTTGATAGCTTTTATTTTATTTCTGTTTGGTGTCTTCCATATTAGCCCTAGTTTAGCCTTTTCTTTTTTCCAATTAAATTAGGGAAGGCACTCCAAAAAAGTCATCATGCACTCCCCCATCATAAAAACACAAGGGATAAATTGCACTTGGAGTGCAGGATTTGCTTTACTTCACTACATGATTTGATCAGACAGGTTGTTTCTCAATTCAGATGTTAAATGGAACAAAGCAAAGGAAACTCAGACTGACTGAGCAGAACATAGGGTGAGAGCAAAAAATACTACGTTCCCTGACTAGAGTAGAACATAAAATAAAGGGAAAGAAGTTTCTAAAGTACATGACTAGTTGATCCATCCCTCTTGTATAAGTGATATTGTACTGATCTCCTAAAATACGATGAAGAGAGTAGATATTTTTATCGAAAACTGAACCATGGTATCAGTAGAAAATAAGATGCAGAAAATTTCTGATATTTCATTCATCTCCAATGGGAGGTATTTATAGCTATACAAAGGGAAGAGATGCAGCTGTACAAACACTAACACAGCTGTAAAGATAGCAGCTGTACTAACACTTCACTAACACAGCTGTACAAACACAGCTGTATATTCTAACACTCCCTCAAGTTGGTGCATGGATATCGCACATGCCCAACTTGTCTAGTGAAGAGTAGAGTTCCCTGCTAGAAACAGCATGAGTCATCATATCTGCAAGTTGGTCTTCACTCTTTATATACTGCACTCGAATGACATTTTTGCCAAGTTGTCGCTCGATAAAGTGTCTGTCAATATCAATATGCTTTGTTCTCTCATGATGTACTGGATTATTTGCTATTTCAATGGCAGCTGTATTGTCACAATACAGAATCATAGGCTTCTTAGGTTCAAACCCGAGTTCCCTTATTAGAATCTTTAACCAAATAAGCTCGAGTTATGCCATGGCTGAGTGCTCTATACTCTGCTTCAGCGCTAGATCTCGACACAACCCCCCCATTTACTCCTCCAAGTTACAAGATTACCACCAACAAAAGACACATAACACGAGTTGATTTTCTATCAAGTTTTGAGCTGCAAAGTCAGAGTCGTTGTAACCTTCCACATCTAAATGCCCATGTTTTGAAAACAATATACCCTTGCCTCGAGTATACTTCAAGTACCGAGACCCGATCCACCGCACCTTGGTGTGCTTCACTTGGATTATGCATGAAGGCGACAACACTAACGGCGTAAGACAAAGTCGGTCTTGTATGAGCCGATAAATCAGCTTTCCAACCAACCTGCGATACCTCTCTTTGTTAGTGGGTATACGATCACGGATAAATTGACAATCCATGGTTAACCTCCATTGGAGTATTAATAGGTTCACACGCCAATTTTCCAGTCTGTGGTAAATCAAGAACGTATATTTTCACGAGATAAGAAGATGCCTTTCTTAGAACGTGCAACTTCAATTCCTAGAAAATACTTGAGAGATCCCAGATCTTTCATTTCAAACTCTTTGGCCAAGTAACTTTGAAGATTCTCAATCTCTGTTCATCATTACACTGTAACCACCATGTCATCCACATAAACAATTAGCAAAGTAATCTTGCTGCCAACACGCTTTAAGAAATAGTGTGTGATCAGCTTCGAGGCTTAAAGCCATAGTTTCTCATGGAATGACAATCGCCAAACCAGGCCACTAGGTATCGCAAGGCCATATAAAGCCTTCTTTAACCTGCAAAACCTTTCCCCCTTTAGGTGTAAACCCTGGAGGAGGGTCCATGTAAACCTTTTCTTGTAGATCTCCATGTAGAAAGGCATTCTTGACGTCAAACCGTTTTTTAGCGGCCAATCTAAGTTTGACACCAACGAGAAGAACTCGATCGTGCACTATCTTGGCAAGCAGGAGCAAAATGTCTCCCGATAATCGATCCCATAAGTTTAGGTATAGCCCTTTGCCACAAGTCGGGCTTTATACTCTCTATCGAACCATCTCGAATTCCGCTACCGTGAACACCCACTTGCACCCCATGGGTTTTCTTTGTCTCTTTAACTCAACCATCTCCCATGTAGAGTTTTTACGAAGAGCCTTCATTTCTTCTACCATAGCAGATTTCCATTTAGGATCATCAAGGCGATCACGAAATTTATTAGGAATGTACACGTAAGACAATTGTTGTGCGAAAGTCAAATGAGACTTAGAAAGGCAGTGGTATGAAATATAGTTGGAAATGGGATACTTAACAATATTGGATGAAGGAAACCAAATTTTTCGGGAGGGTGACGATCACGTGCGGGATATCTTCTCCCACGGTCCTCATCATGTTGAACCAAGGGAGTTTCTAGTGGAGTTATATGATCGATTCGATAATGAGTCAATATCGGAAGAATTAGATAAGATAGGGATAGAAGCATGTACGATCGGTCCATCACCTTAAGAATCGAGTCGATTGGATGGTAGGATCATAGAGAGGAGGATCCAAAGAAGGAGGTGGCGGTGAAACATTCACATGTTTCTTTTTCTTCTTTCAAATGTTTTCAAAGTAACAAAGTTCATGTTCAGCCAATATCTCCCCTCACCTTGAGTAGGGAGAGTAGGGAGAACTTTAATTTCGTGTTCAAACCACAACTTCTCCTCGTCCGTACTTCTAATCTCCCTCAAGAGGGAAGTTGTGACTTCCTGAGAAATATGATTCTGTTCACAAAATTCAACATCCATAGACACATATGTCTTACTCCAAGGAGGATGAAAACACTTATATCCCTTTGAGATGGGGGGTATCCAGAAAAACACACTTAAGAGCACGTGGATCTAATTTGTCCTGTGGAGTGAATGAACATGGACATAGCAAAGACAACCAAAGATTTTAGGAGGCAAATTAAGTAAGGAAGGGATTGAGTGGAAGTGAGACAATACTTTGATGGGTGTTTGATAATTAAGCATACGAGTAGATCTGTTAATGAGGAACGCACGTGTGCATGACAAATTCGGCCAGCTGTTTGAACTTGCATAGTAAAGCATAAGGACCGAGCCACATCGAGAAGATGGTTCTTACGCTCTGCTATACCGCTCGGCTGGGGTGTGTAAGTCGTAGTTGTTATGCCGTGGATAATGCCATGCTGCTTTGAAGAACTCAGTAAGAGAAAGATTGACAAACTCACGTCCATTATCGAATGAAAAACCTGGATTTGGACATGAAACTGGTATTGATTAGTTGATGGAATTTAGGGATAATAGTACTAACTTCACTTTTAGATGTCATCAAATAAACCCAACACACTCGAGTGCAATCATCAATGAAAGATATAAAGTATCGACAACCGAAGAAGTAGGAGTAGAAAATGGTCCCTACACATCGGTATGAATACGAAAAGGAGTAGTACTTTTATTAAAGCTTGGTGGAAATGAGACCCGATGATTTTTCGCATAAATGCAATGTTCACATCGAAGACTAGCCAGAACATTAGCAAATAAATGCGGAAATAAGCGTTCTAGATAGATAAAAAGAGGATGTCCTAAACGGCGATGCCATAGAAGAATTTTTCTCGATCTAAAACTGGATTTCCAGCTACCCGAAAACCACGGCTGATTGGATATGAGATTGCCTGCCCTCCAAGTAGTAGAGACTCTCTCCTTACAGTCACAATCGTCATCTTCGTGAGACGATCCCTGAAAGATACAATGAGTAGGAAAAAGGTTGCGAGCAATTTAAACTGTTGGTAATTTGGTGATAGAGAGAAGACTATTAGAGAGGTTAGGAACATGCAAAGCAAGATAAAGGTAAAGTAGACGAAAGTGATAGGGAACCAGCCCTTTGAACTGAGTAGAGTTCCATCTGCAACTGACGAATGACGAGATGGGCGATGCAGGTGAACTGAGATGAGTCACTAGTCATATGATCTGGTTGCCCCCAATCAATTATCCATGGATTTTTAGAAGAAATAAACGACACTCCATTCTTACCTTTAAAATAAACTGAGATGGTTGTGATGTGTCGGTAGAGACCGAGTTAGCTCGAGAGGACTTTTTTCCCTTGCGTTCACTGTTTCAACTTGAACCATTCCGGGTATCCTACAATTTTCCAGCGGGTTTCCTTCTCATGACCCTTACGATCGCAATGAGAACACTTTCTCTCCGAAAATGTTGAAGAAGTCCGAGGTGTTGTATAGTAGTTTGCCAAGGTTGAGCCCTATTAAGCTGCCACAAGGTCAAGCCTTCGGGTTCCTTCGGCAGCCATGGTGACTGGCGCCAGGTTTCTACGAACCATAGAATAAGCTTCATCAATATCGTGAAGAGGTGATGTGGCCGAATACGCCCACATACTTGATCTGATTATGATCAAGTCCAAGAAGAAATGTATAGACACGTTCTTGAGAGATGCGCTTCTTCAATTTGGCGAAGTCTGATGGATTCTCCAAGTCATTCGGACGACGAAGTCAAGCCCATAAAGGTGGAATTGAGTTCCAGTGAAATAGATGGTCAATGGTCGGCCATCTTGACGCTTATCCGGGAAGGATTTTTCATCAACTCATAGACTTGGGAAGCATCGGAAGCATCATGATACGTTTTCTTGACGGTATCCCAAACATCTTTAGCATTTCACAATGAATAAAATTCATCATGAGGGCAGGGGCCATAGAATTGATGAGCCACGACTTCACTAGTGCATTTTCTACCATCCACTTCTCAAATTTAGGATCTGAATCCTTTGGTGCAGTCCTAGTCCCGGAGATGTAACCATATTTTTCACGGGCAGCAATATGCATCTCAAGAACTTTGGACCAAAGACGGTAATTGGTGCCATTGAGCTTTACCCCAATTGAGGAAGGTGTATCTTGCTGGAAATTCATCATTGGGGCAGATGTTTCAGCACCAAGAGAATCTGAAGTTTCTATTTGTCACCCATAATAGCAGCGGAAATTTGTGTTTATGGTAGAGAGAAATAAAAAAAAGGAAATTTCTGATGTAGAAGTTCAGTCTAGCTGCAACTTCTGAGCATACTGAGATTTCAGTAAGAAATGATAGAGAGAACACCAAAGTCGAGTATACCCTTGGTGAAGATGATAGAGATCTGTGGTAACACGTAAATAGGAAGGAAGAAGAAAGTAAAAAGAGCAAATTAGTATGCTCGATACCAAGTAGAAAATAAGATGCAGAAAATTTCTGATATTTCATTCATCTCCAATGGGAGGTATTTATAGCTATACAAAGGAAGAGATGCAGCTGTACAACACTAACACAACCAGTAAAGATAGCAGCCGTACTAACACTCACTAACACAGCTGTACAAACACAGCTGTATATTCTAACAAAGTATCGCTATGACCTATGATGTATCATATCATCATTGCATAAGGGACAATGATGACTTAAAAGGATATATAAGTTATGGGGACTATCAACATAAAATAAGCACAGTTTCATGTAAAGATACTCGAGTAGAAATTCAAAACTTCATCCATGCAGCATTTGAAAGAAATTAATGATCCAGTTCACAGAAAAAACCACTGACAGTTACATAGCCCTCCTCTTTGAACTCCTGGCACACTCCTAGCAACAATGAATCCAGCTTTTGAAGAGTTTTTCCCAGCCAAACCTGCATCCATGTTATGAAAAAAAGAAAATGCTAAGTCTTTTTTTTTATTTTTATGAGAAACAAAATTTGATTAGAGAAACACAAAAACACATAACAATGCTCAATGAACAAGAGGTCCACCAACAAAATGTTACAACTCTCATAAAAAACAAATTGCACCTCTCACATTGTAAGACAACTCTAAAAATTACCTACAAAAGCTCCCCAATCAAATAAAATTACAGAATGAGAGATCCCTAAAATCTGGAGAAAGAGAAGTGCATAAGGATGCCAGAACCTGACTTTTCCCCAAGAGACTATAATTCTTAAAAATTCACCTACTTCTCTCCAACCAAATTACCCAAGAACCAGCTAGTCCTGCAAAATTTCACAAAAATTCTTGCCCTCCTTCCACCATCAAAATAAATGAATTTCACAAAGAATGTTTGAGGGTGACTAAGGGATAACCCAATTAACCCTGCCACCTCAACCAACTGCCACCACAGCCCCAAAGCATATGAACAATGCAAGAACAAGTGAGTTCCAGATTCCGCCTCTTTTTATGCACAAAATGCTAAGCATGATAAAGTTTGTTGGTTTACCACTATTCCCAGAAACTTAACCTGTAGTGATGTGGCGCGACGATTATTTTAAATTCTAACATGCCCTTCCCATGTGGGTTCGCACTGAGGTTGCAAATTATTTTGGGAATTTGGGAGGTTGCAATACCTGTCTATCCAGCAGTAGAGCCAAGCACATATTCAAATTATATTGGGAGGTTGCAATTGCAAGGATTCGCACTGAGGATCTCCTGCTCTAGTATCAAAATACAGTTTGTTTGGTTTGTATTCTAATCTAATTGATTCTAATCTAATTGATAATAATCAAGTAGCCTCTCAATGGGGAAATAGGTAAGCCATAAACAAAAGACTCTTTTAAACCCTAGTAAAAAATATTGGCATCAGAAAAGTTAAGTATCAGCAGTGAAGATGACATACTGCTTAATAAAAACCTTAAACTATTTAAATATACAGAAAAGTATATGCAATATTATTGAATCTGTTGACCAAAAATGCTTCTTAATAGTAATTCAATACTTGCCTCTACACCACGACTCATCTCTTGTACTGCAGAAAGTTCTGAAAAACTATCTAACAGCTGTAAATACTCAGACAGGACTTGAAAGGCCTGAAAACGTGAGGAGCATTTAAGCAAATACCTTAGGAGCGCCACTTAATTAAGAAGATTATATATTTAACATGAAAATGAAACTGGAAACTTGCAGCACAGATACCATAAACTGCAACCAGAACAGATATATACACCCACCTTGCAGTAATTTCCTTCCTCAACAAGATTCTCAAGTTCTGCTTGCATTTCCGATGCATGACGAAGCTCAGTTAACACAGGAAGCATGTCCTGCATTTCAAATGAAACCATATCCGTCGGGTTATGCTTATGCAATGAAAACTACTTGCGAAGTGACTATGATGCAAGGTTTTTAAAACTATCCAATATTGCCGAAATATCCCTAAAATGGGGTTGTCGATACTCGAAAGGGGAGGAAGCAATATCTTTCCAGGATTTCTCTGAAAGACATTTCGGCAACATCGATAGTTTCAGTAAAATTAAAAATCGGTGTTTCAGTACAATATCCAACAAAATTGGGAAAATCAGAAAGCTAAAGTCAAATAAAAGATTGATACTGCTACCATGCATAAAGTAAGGAAAATACCAGAAGAGCTTGTTTCTTTTTGGAATTGGAATTCACGATGAGATCCCTAGAAACCTCATTCCTTGATGAGGTAAGATGACGTCGTCCATTCTGCACATACGATTACGAAAACTGTAAATAAAAATCCAAATCAAACATATAAAAGGAGTTTATTGAATAATCAATATGGAAAATTCAGATTCACCGCATTCCAGATCACACATCCTGTAAGGACTTACCATGCAGATGACATTTGCAACTTTCAAGTCTTTCTCCAATTCCCTGACTAAATGCATCCCCTTCACTGGCCAAAAGTAAGTATCAACATCTCATTTGAAACTGATATATTTTGTAATTAAACTTCGGCGATAAACTATGTTGAGCCCACCAAGTAGCCCCGGGTCAACAGAGAGTGCAACCAACCCCACCACTCCCACCCACCCACCTCTAGAAAATAAATAAATCAATAAAAAGACACGTCCTTAAATATACTTCAATAAATTGCAGAACAGGTTTAGAGATTCTAATTAATGCTTACCCATAACTTCGTGATGTTCCATAACATTGCGGGATAAACGTTCTGCTACTCTATCCAGTTGTGCTAATCTAAGAGTCGCCTATAAGGAAAATTTTAGATCGTAGAAAATATTGTTAGACCAAAAAGTTGAAAGAACCTCACCAATAGAATTGAATATTACACATCAACTAATCATGCCACAATAATTCAAACATAGACAATGACTATTCTATAATCACAAATGATGTGGGCAGCATACCTAGACAAGGACACACAAATTTTAATCATGAAAAGTGAAATGTACAAGGTCGATTAAAAAAAGTGAAAACACCATCAAAAGCAAGATAATTATATTGGAGTGCTCTTGATGTTACAGAAGAAGTATGATTATCAGAGAAAAATGAAAGGCTATGCATGCACAGATCCTAAAAAGTGGTCAATACACATGTCACTTCGGCCACAAGCTATATCACGAGGCTCATTTACTTCATAAAACCTAAGTAACGAATCTGTCTGACAATAATACAGAATGAAGTCATCACCAAGCACATAAGCCTAACAAAAGCATTGGTTGGCTCAAAACCTTGATAATTAGCAGAAAGCAATTGGTTATAGATGAAACAGGTTACTTTTGCCATTTGAGCATGGAGGAGCAAACTAACTGCAAATGGAGGCAGTAGATCGGTTATGTATATGTAACTAACGCCAACATGTGAAAAGAATTTCCCAAACGACTTTGGCATCACAAATATGCTACTTTGCCGCAAAATGACAAATGATTAAACCTTCTCAAATAAGATTGAAACAAGGATTTCAAGAAAATGTGCACACTTTATGCAGAAATTTGGACAATAAAGAAACCATTTAACAAAATGTTTGTAAACTAATTGACCTGGTGCAAACAAAACAATGGAATTATACATTGGAACCTGAAAAACACATTTAGCTTCCATACATGCTGAACAAAATGAAGAAACTGAAATTTGTTAATTAGGGGAGAGATTGATAAACTGGAAAAATACCTGTCTCTCAAAATAAGTCAGTTCATTTTCTTCAGATGGAATATGCTCCAGAATATGTCTAACTGGATCAAAATCCTGCATACAGGTAATAACAAAAGCCTTTCAGACAGATAATTCAAAACTTAATCCACATAGAAACAGTAACTACTTAGGTAAACAATCAGTCAAGAAGTGGAGCTTTATCAAGTTTATTACAGTGCCAAAGAATGGAGATGAAAACTACCAAAGAAGATATAATAAAACAGTAGATGCTCTCAATGAGTAGAATGAATTTCCATAAAAATGGTTCCTTCATTTTGTTTGTGCCCTAACTGACTTCTAAGGTGTGTGGAAAGAGAAGGGGTCATAATAACAAGGAGAAAAAGAGAATGGAGTGGCAGAATTATGATAAAATTAATTTCTTTACCACACATCATATATGTGCAGATTTAAGGCAATTACAAGTCCAGAATTCCAAATTTTACGTGTGGAGAATACATATTTGGACTACGAATCATTTTTAAGATTGGAGATAGCAAATCCAAGTTGTCATGCATATCAATGATTTGCTCCCTCTTGTCATCAACTGCATAATGTTAAGGAAACAGCTTCTTACGCCACTATAACATGACTAAACTTATTATTTAATAAATGAAAATGTATGATCTCATCAAGGAGAGTAGTAAATCAATCAAACATGTGAAGAAGTTCCAGGAATATAAATCTCATGCAGGCTAGCCTCCTTATTGACACCAATGTTTTATAATTGAAAAACTTTAACAGGAACTTAATTAGCATTTGTCTTATTGTGGTTGTTAAGAAAATTTGTCTGTTACACGTAAGAGATCACATTAGCAACCTTTCTGCTATTTGAAGCATGTCAATGACTTAGAAAAACAAACTAAAGTATCCTAACATTAAAGGACAGTACACGTCATAAGCACTCCCACATTGAAACCATATTGATATAAGTAGCACCTCTTCATAAAATTCTTCCTCTATCTCCTCCACTACTGGACCTTGCGGTGTGGTTCCATATATTGAGCTCAGTTCTTCAGAGCTTGATGAGAGACCAAACCTTTGATGTGGAGGCAGTCCGGCAATAGCACGAGCAACAGCTGCAGCAGCCGCAGCTCGTGCGGGAACCTGTTCGAGAAGATAAACAACACACGAATCAAAACAACGCTTTTCTTTCCAATACTATCAGTACATTTATGACAGAAAACAAATGGTAGGCCTGTACCAAGCAGCTATATTTCGCAGTGAACACAACCATTTTCTTTCTTTTTCAACAATGAATTAACTACAACTGTCAGATTAAGAAGCATTGCTCTTAAAATGTTACTCATTTAACTTAAACCTCTTCTTGATTGCCACAAAACCACAATTAAAATTACAATAAATTATTATTAGTATGTAAAGCAATATCCATGCACTTGGATTAAGCATTGTCAAATTAAAATACCTAATTACATAATTTGAACTCATTTTTAGTCCGAAATAATCAAAATGCATCAAACCAAACACGAAACACATCGAATTGGAGTGCAGCAAAGCTGCATTGTGAGCAAAACTTGAAATTCAATCACCTCGGGGCGATCAGAAGCAGAAGGAAGAAGGCCAAGCGATCTGGCAGACCTAACGGAGCTCAGAATTTTCTCGCCGACCTTAGACAAATCCATCTCACCACCTTGGAACAACAAAAAGGGGACCAAGAACAAAACCCCAGGACTCTCCAAGCCCTCGCTCAAATCGCCATTGAACAAAAAAGGATTTCCCAAAACGCTGCCGAAGGGAAACAGATTCTGCTGCATTTCAATTGGAACCTCCAAGATCAAGCGCTGCAAAACCCATTTCAGGAAGGAACTGCGTTTGGGTCTTTGGATCTGATTTCAGTATTTCTGTTTCGTTTGCTTTTGGTTTTCGGGATCGGGGGGGTCTGAGTGTGAGTCTGCGATTCTGGGTCTGGTGGAATTTTCGTTGCTTTTGTAGACCTGGGAGTTCTTACTCTCTCAGGTCTCAGCTATTATGATTTGATTCGCACGCGTTACACTTAAAACTTGTACAGTAGTTGTAAATAAAGTTTAAATTATCTTTTTTGACCAAGATTAACTGTAACTATCATCTGTATCATCAGTACCCATTAATTTATGTCCTTAATTACCATTCTTTTTTTACCAATGGCCTTCTTTTTAGGGATAACAATTTTCTTCAATCCCCTATTTGCTCCACGAGACTTCCCTTTAACGGGGCACCGATGCAGATAGCACCCAATTTATACCAGCTCCATCACTCGTTTAAGCTTGTATATGTGAGAACTTTCAAGTTTAAGTTTATGTTTGTGCTTTTTTATTTTAATAATCTAATTGTACGATTGTATATATGGCATCATGTCTGTTTTAATACATAATCATTTTTCTCCAATCCATGCTAATTATGCGAGACTTCGCCTTAATGAGGCATGGATGAAGATAACACCCAACTTGTACCCGCCTCGAATATGTATCAATAAACATGTATGATGAATAATTTTCTAGTTAACTTTCAAGTTGTCAGGTTCAGAATTAAGTATTCATTTATATCCAAAATTATTAGTAAGTCTAATTAATATTCATATCACATTAGTAATTCCATGTTATATAACTAAAGGAAAATTGTAGAGAAAGACAAGAGAATTTGTGTCAATCAATTTGTATTTCTCATCCTTGTAAGACCTCTTATTTATAGGCTTACAATGATATAAAGACATTAACAACTCATAAATTACAAGCTCATAACTATGATATTTAGTGCATAGGTTACATAGAATTAGAAAGGGTGAATGCTAAGAGGTATGGTGGTCATCCACCAACTCATGCATTTACAACACTCCAAGTAATATTTAGATATTTTAGTCCAATTAATACTCAATGTCTTAGTTCCCATTTATACCCAACTAAATAACAACTTTAACCCTACTTCTTTTTCTTTTCAGTGAACCATAATCGTTCTTCTTGTTGCGCTTCCGTTTTTCTCTTTTTTTCGCATATTTCTTACCCTTTCTTTTCCTCTATATATTTTCATATATTTCTTTCTTCTACCTCTTCCTCTCTTCTTCATATTTTCTCTTCTTTGTATTTTTTTTCTTAACCTCTTCATTTTTTTTATCTTTCCAAATTGAAAACCAGCCAAACCAAACTGAAACCGTATAGGTCTAGTTTGGTTCAGTTCTTCTATACAAGCGATATTGAGGATGAGGATTCAAACATAAGAGCACTTCCATCGCAGAGCCCACTGGGCAAAAGGCCCCCCCATGTTGAAGAAACCCGCTCCACCACACAAATCTAGGCGGGGCAGATGGTGGGCTCCACGAAGATTGGGCAGGCCTGAAGCAAGAACATCCCGATATGTTGCTTGATGGTGCTAACGTCAGCAAAGAAATTTTTTTTAAAAAAAAATTCTGAAAAATTACCAAAAAATTTAGAATCTTGTTTTTATACATACCTAGCAATTTATTATTATTATTATTATGAATCTCATACATTAAAATAAAATTAACTCCATGTGAATAGTAATTGCCCTTGGATTGCCATGGCAATTGGTGGAAAAAAAAAATTGCTAGGGTTGACATTATTCATGTGAATAATGTGCGTGAATAGTGTTTGCCCTTACTTGCCATTTGCCATGGCACCATGGGTGGAAGTGCTCTAAGACATAGAGTGCATGAGTAACTTCTCTTAAATACATAAGCCCTTTAGAGCACTTCCACCCATCCCATTTTGAGGCTCCAAAAACAACTCCCACCAAGGAAAAATTGTCGTAGCCAGAAATGGGCCCCATGAAATTGGGCAAGCCTAAAGGCAAGATTGAATGGGCTATTGTTTGGGCAAGCTGACTTTAGCGGCCAATTTAAATATATAAAAAATAAAAAACCAAAAATTCAGAATTTTTTTTTCTATAAATACCTAGTTATGTTCTTCACTTTCTACACCAAAATCTATACAAATTCCTCTCCTCATATCTCATGTGAATAGTAGTCTTTCTTGAGTTGCCCAGAATGCATAAAAAAATTGATAGGACATGTACTATCAAATGGGTGAAGTGCTCTTATAGAATTAGTTTATTTTAAAATTAAATTATGTCGTTTATGATCATTTTATTTAAGAATAAAATTTAAAATATAAATTCTTAGATAAGGTTAACTTATGAAAAGTTGGGTTTATTTCCCTTCATTATTGATTCTTTGCAAAGTGACCGCACATAAAGTCAGCAAGCGACAGGTCAAAACTAACACAACGAACCCAACCCAAGTGAAAAGTCACATTCTATACACCTGGCGCTCATGCTGCATTCGTCACTCTTCTTGTCGCCTTGTAAATAACTCACAAACCGTCGTTAAATAGTAAAGACCCCAAATTATTAAAAAAAAGAAAAAAAAGAAAAAAAGAAAAAAAGAAAGCTCAAACCAAACAGATCTCTCCCTCAACTCTCAACTCTGAAACTCAAATCATTCTTCTCTCTGACACGACGAACATCCACGAGAAGAGCTGACGAGGTATATAACAATGGCTCCAATTCCGCCAGATAACGGCGTAGAAGGAGACGATGAGAGAGAGGAAGAGGGCGAAGAAGAAGAAGAGGAAGAAGAGGAAGAAGAAGAAGAAGAAGAGGAAGAGGAAGAGGAGGAGGAGGAGCCGAGGCTAAAGTACCAGCGAATGGGAGGCAGCATTCCTACGCTGTTGACGAGCGATGTGGCTACGTGTATCGCCGTCGCGGAACGAATGATCGCGCTCGGAACTCACGGGGGCACCGTTCATATTCTCGATTTTCTCGGGAATCAGGTGAGGGACTGAGCTTGGCTTCAATTAAGTTTTTTATCTTCTGAATTAGTCGTTGTTGGAATCATTGTATTGAAGGTTATGTTAGTGTCATTCGTGGGATTTGAGTTTGTTCTGGATCAAAATGGAGCTGGCTGGATCTGGTTTTTCTTGATAATTTTAAATTTGTTGCGGGTTTATTGGAAAATTGGGTTTAAGAGCTTGAACCCAATGGAGTTTAGTTCAGGGATGGTCCACGGGGGTTTTCAATTGCTCAAATGGAAACAAAAAAGAGAAAAGGAAAGCCCTTTTATTATAATTTCATTTTATTAATTATGTGCAGTCTTGTAAAGTGGTTTATTTTGATTTTGCTGTACTTTTATTGCCTGCCCAATCAAACTACGAAAAAAAAATTCTTAATCAAGTGTTTCTGTGCCAATTCAATTTTCAGCTCTGTTGAACTTACACTCCTTGTATGATGATTGAATTCTACTTCTCCTAAAACCTTAAAATCAAAAGCATTTATTTTTTGATTGGGCAATTACCTCTGCGTTAGGCTAGAGATGCAACGTACCTCGACAAGCATTGTAGGTTGTTTGTGATATTAGTAGGTGGTTTACCGATATGATTTCTTTGCGATATTTGTAGTTAATTTTTGAATTTGCATTTCATATAGGCTGCTGCCATTAGTAAATCCTTTACTTATCTAGTTGTTATCTGTTGCATTATCACGTTTGTTAATTCTTTTAGACATAGATAGAGTCCATGCGACAATATAGGCATACAATAAGTGTAAGGCTAGTATGCTTACGAATTACGTTTATATACAATAGATGAGATGTGTTCCTTGGAGATGTTTGAATTTGCTCTAAGTTAGAGGACCTTGTCGTGCAGCAAGTGCAGCAATCAACACCATGATTTTAGAGAATATATAACGTCCACTGAAAACAGAATTAATTTTGCATGAGTTTTCATGTTCATATGTGTGACAGTATAATTGGTACCACTTTAAATCAATTAATAGTCATTTTTCTGCTTCCTAAGAAAAGAGTAGTAGTCTAGTAGTCTACTACTCTATGCTTATTGTTTGGTTATGTGGTTTACAGAAAAATTAAATAAAATAAGCATTTCTGTTGTCTGCCTTCTAAGCATTACTGTCATCAAATTTCTTCTGCCAATGCATTCAATTTAAAAATAGTGGGTCTGTCCACTTTCTTTATTTGATTTATTGGAGTGCGGGCGTTTATGTTGGGGGGGATTGGTTAAAATTTTAACTCTCTTTTAACATATTTTTATTAATTCATTAACTTGTAGGATCAGTGACCTTTTTTTTCCGTCTCATATCATATTAAGGTTGAAAGATTGTTGCATTTGGCCCCTGATTTATCATTGAAGACAATATCATGTACGTGATTGGCTTCGTTGCAGGTTAAGGAATTCCCTGCTCATACTGCTGCAGTGAATGATCTTAGCTTTGACATAGAAGGTGAATATATAGGAAGCTGTTCAGACGATGGGTCTGTTGTAATAAACAGCCTTTTCACTGATGAGAAAATGAGGTTTGAGTATCATCGCCCAATGAAGGCTATTGCTTTGGATCCAGATTATGCAAAAAAATCTTCTAGGAGATTTGCAGCTGGTGGTTTAGCTGGTCATTTATATTATAATACAAAAAGATGGCTGGGCTTTAGAGATCAGGTTTGTACTAAGCTAATATTATTGCATGTCAAAAAGAATTTCCCCAGTATGCTTTCTAATTTCTTAAAGCAAATATGTCTTTCTAGGTTTTGCATTCTGGTGAAGGTCCTATACATGCAGTGAAGTGGAGAACAAGTCTCATTGCTTGGGCTAATGATGCAGGTGTTAAAGTATACGATACTGCAAATGATCAGCGTATAACATTCATTGAAAGACCACGAGGAAGCCCGCGACCTGAACTTTTGCTCCCTCACCTAGTTTGGCAGGTTAGTGAAAGAGTTAATGCTCACAGTATTTACAGGCACATGTAGTAAATAGGTGGACCACACTTTAATAATTTTTGACGTGGTGCATGGGAGTGAACTTACATACGATGCTTGTATTTGGGGCGGTGGGGTCAAGGGTGCACTTGGAGCTTTGAGTCTTGGAGTTGTATGATTCGGCAGAATGAAATAAGGGTTGAAACTTGAAAGATTAAGGGCCTGCTGGTAGTGCTTTCTTAGGAAGTGCTTTTACTCAGTTGCTCTTCAGCTGGAAGCAATTTTGTTAGAAGCACATGAATTCTTTTATTAAAGGCCAAGTGATTCTTGTAAATGTGCTTGGAAGCTGTCAGGCGCTGCCCCATAAAGAACTAAGCTGTGCTTCTATAACCCAGAAGCAGTTTTAATATTTTTGCGAATCGCTACCAGAAGTGCTTTTAATTATTTGGGAGCGCTTTTATCATTTGTAAAAGCATTTCCAAAGAGGTCCTAAATTTAAAGCGTAGAAGGGACTTTATAGAAGATTGCTGGAATTCAGGAGCAGCAGGTAATTTTGGGGTTGTAAATGCTGTTGTTTCAAGGGGCAGTGGAGGGATAAAGGTAGTAGCAAAATTTGCTGTTTTAGGATTTTAATTGGGGAAGGAACGGAGAAACGATTGGGAGGAATTGGAATCTCAAATATCATAGGTATCTAATAGTTCTTTAACAGATGAAGTAAAACCTAAGAAAAGCCGGTCAAACCTCTCACAATTCTAAAAAAAAAATTAGACTTGGCGTAGCTACATATAGGAAATTGTCAAATTTAGACACTGTTTTTTCTTGGCGCAAATAAAGCAGTGGATCATTTGTTGCTTCATTGTCGAGCGGCTTTGTCCTTATGGCCATGGCTGCTCAAGGAGACAAGTTTATTTGGTCTATTTCGGTGTCATGTAATGACTTTTATGTGAGAACTTTAAATTTTTTGGGGGAAGGAGAATGGGTGTAGCTCTGGGGAGATGTGCTATGATGAAATTTTTTTGGGTTATATGGTTTGAAAGGAATAGGAGGGATTTTGAGAATGTGCCTGGTGAGGTGGTGGAGTGCTTATAGGACAGTTCGACTTTGGGCTTCTTTTTGGGCATGGTTTGCTTTGGAGCATAGAGACCTGTCATTTTCTGTTTTATCATAGGGAAAGCAGCTACTTTGTAGTGTGTTTTTTTGGGCATTTCTCTGGTCTTTGTTGTATCTATCTTAGGGTAGAGTTGTTGGTTGCAGGTTTCATGTGTAATCCTTTTTAGGAGTGGACTCCTTGTTCACTATTCTTGTACTTTTGTTCCTTTTTCAATGAAAGTTTTGTCTCCCATAAAGAACTAATATAATGAAAGTTTCTGCACGGGAAAAATGTGAAATTCCATTTCTACACCTGCACATTATAACGCAATGATTTTACAATTAATGACTCTAAAAACTGATTTAACCTTTAGAATATTTAGCACGTAATCCTCATAACTATATAAGATTAATTTTTCAATATGAAAAATGGCAGCCAAACCTTCTTTCCTAGTTTTGTCTCTTTTTCTTAGTCCCTTAAATAAAGTAGTTATGGTGTTCTTTTCATGGGTTTCTCACTGTCCTTCATCACATTCAGGACGACACATTGTTGGTCATTGGCTGGGGAACATCAATCAAAATAACGTCGATAAAAACAAATCAGTCTAGAGCAGCCAATGGGACAGTTAAGCATGTCTCGATGTCAATGTCTAATATGAACCAGGTGGATATCGTGGCATCCTTTCAGACCAGCTATTTCATTTCTGGGATTGCTCCTTTTGGTGACTCTTTGGTCGTTCTAGCCTACATCCCTGGTGAAGAAGATGGGGAGAAGGAATTTAGTAGCTCTGTTCCATCACGGCAGGTATTTTATTTCTCATCATGCTGTATGATATACATCTTGTTACTCTGTATTTTTATTTTATTTCCCCTCCGTTTTTTTGGTGGGGGGCGGGGGACATTGTAAAGTTGCTGGAAGTGTGATTTCTCCCTGAAGGTGGCTCATTGTGCTTTATGAAAATGTGTGTTGACCCTTTTTGTTTAATGTTTTATACCCACTTATTCACATTTATACAATTTATCACATTTACGAGCCAGCCAACGGTTGGACTGGATTAGATGCTTTGCTGTGTCTGCATTTTTGGAACCTATTGTTTAAGATCAAACTTTGTTTAATTTCTTGTTGGAAATTCCTTTTTTTTGTTTGTGGGTTTTAACTTATTTTCCTGATATCCCTTTTTCACCTTATTTAGCTTCCATAATTTTTTGCTGACTTATTTGTGTGTTTTTGGTGCTTATAATAAAGGGCTTTTTAGATTTAGGTTATTGGTAGATATTTTTTATTAGCTTATCCAATGACTTTTAAACTTTTAAATTAAGCAGAAAAGTCGAACACTATCATAGGTTGAATAAAAAAAACAAAAAAAATTACAAACATACCATTTTTTAAAACAACTTTAAAATACCATACTTTCATTATACATGTCCATTTTTCATGAAAATTATATTTATGGAAAGCTTTTGTTGCGATCTATCAACCACAACCCATTACTACACAATTATGTTAGCAAAAACTGAATTACTGAACATGTCTCTCAGATACATTATCTTAATGCTAAAACATTCACTTTTTCTTTGATCATGATAATGTTTGTACATCACAGATGTTATCACATGTAATTCACTCCTTCACATCATGATAATGCATAGTCTTACTAATACATTTTCATTATGCAATTTAATTCATTTTCACATCAGGATAATGTGTTCCTACTGATACATTGTCATTTATGTTGGTGCTTTAAGTTTTTTTGTGCTTATTGGAAAGTTGAGTTTAAGGGCTTGAACCAAGTGAGTACAGGGATGGTCCATGGGGTTTTCAATGGAAACAGAAGAGAGAAAAAGAAAGCCCTTTTAGTATAATTCATTTTATTAATTATATGCAGTATTATGAAGTGGTTTCTTTTGATTTTGCTGTACTTTTATTGTCTGCCCAATCAAAAGAAAACCCTGTTATTGTTTCTAATTATAATTTATTTGAAGCAGGGAAATGCACAGAGACCAGAAGTACGTATTGTAACACGGAATAATGATGAGCTTTCAACAGATGCTTTACCTGTACATGGCTTTGAGCATTACAAAGCGAAGGACTATTCTCTTGCTCACGCTCCTTTCTCAGGTTAACATACTTTACTTTTGAAGTTCTTGGTCTAAGAATAGCAGAATAATTACATCTATATAGCTGTAAAACCCTTTAGTTTGAATTTAGGTAGCAGCTATGCTGGTGGTCAGTGGGCTGAAGGTGATGAACCATTGTACTATATTGTATCCCCAAAGGATGTAGTCATTGCAAAACCCAGGTCAGTGCTGTATTTTTTTATTTGTGCTTGTCTATAGAGTAAATTATGTATGAAGATTTGAAGTACATACAGTAAATAGTCACCATCTACTCTCAAGATCCATAGTGATCAATCGATCTCTGTGTCATAAGTAAATTTTTGGTGCTTGTGACCTGGAATGATGTCGTATTACTGTCTCATCTATATAAAAGTTATGGTTTAAGAACATAGTTAGTACAAAAAAGGAAGGTATCTGTCTTGTTTTTTTTTTTTTCAATTTCAGGAAAATGCTGAGACTGAAAACTAAAACAATAAAACGAAGGAGCTACACAGAGCATCATTTAAGCCAAAACAATAGAGCAGCCAACCCCTTAAACTACCAAACTGAAGCCATCATGTAAAAGTTATTCTTGAGTTAAACTATTCAAAGAAATCTGAAACTCACCTCTTTTTTAGCCCAATAGTCTGCTGAAAGAATTAACTTCCCTATAGATATGAGAAAATTTAACCTTTATATTAGACAAAAAGAATTGGAGTTCCGGCCAGAAACACCAAAGTTTCCAGCAGAGATAAAGAATCAGATACAATGGCATGAAAGGACCAATCCCTAAAATCTGAGGAAACCGAATAAGGATTGAGTTAAATCATAAACTCTTTTTCTTCTAGATTTACTATTTTATATTTTGTACATCCATCCTTGAATTGTTGTCTTCTTATGTTGACACCTGACTCAAGGATGATTCAGGGGATGAGCTTAGTTGGGTGATTAATTAGCACTGTAAATCTTTACCATACTTGTATAGTGATAGTGTTAATTTGTCTTTAAGATTAATTGAATAAGAAGTTGAGGGGGTACTTAAGTGGAGGAGTACATGTCGAGTTTTATGCAACTGTAGAATATTTATAAAGTTAAGTGAGATCTCGTTAACTTGATCAAGACATGAATGCATATATTCTTTTCAGGGATGCTGAAGATCATATTGCTTGGCTTCTTCAACATGGTTGGCATGAAAAAGCTTTGGCTGCTGTTGAAGCAGGCCAGGGACGGAGTGAACTTCTTGATGAGGTATGAATTCGTTTGTTCTCATATCACAGTATAGAAAAGATGAAAATGTGTCTGTTGTGTGCTTATGCATTCTAGCAGCTGTTTTCTTCCTCAAGTTACACATTTTTCACCCTTCTGGCTAACATCGTGCGGTATCATTGTTTATTAGATTTAGGTACACTTAAATCAGTTGGGTCATATGAATATAGATCATTTAATTTCTTATGCACTTTGGTTTTATGAGTTTTTTCTTTTTTATGCTAGGAGGCTTTATGAGATTATGAACCATAAGCAAAATCATTATAATCATCCTCGTGTGAAACATATCTTAATGCTTGAAAGTTTGACAGCATGGCCTTCATAAGGATTATATTGCCCTTTCGATCAGAAAAAAAGGACTATATTGTCTCTAAATTTTATGAAGTGCAAGATGTTCATTGAATAATTAGAAACTAATCTTCACTTCTACAACTCCAGATATTAAAAGAATATTTGTATGTTCTCTTAGAGAAAGTTTCGTTCACTTTTTATTTATTATTTATTGGGTGGGCTAAATACAGAATAAATATAACCAAGATTTATGTGCCTTGCGTGCACATAATGACCAAAGTAACATAGCGAACAAAGTTTTTGGAGCGGCTTGAAGCACCATGGCTTATATTTTATTGCTTTTCTCTCTTCCCTTGTAAAATTTTTGGATGTTGCTTTGATGGCTCTTTAGTAATGCTGTTGCACATGCATGCGTTAACTTTATTTGCATAGTGTTATTCTGTAAACTTATTTCACTTGTACTTCCACTGTTAAAATCCATGTAATTTAGTTGATTTAATTTCACAGTTTGTTCAATTTTTTCGCCTCTCTGTAGGTTGGTTCTAGATACCTTGATCATTTGATTGTGGAAAGAAAATATGCTGAAGCCGCATCTTTGTGTCCCAAATTGTTGAGAGGATCTGCTTCAGCATGGGAAAGGTACTAATTACCATTCTATATAACCCGTTTTTTACAATGTTCCCAGTAAATAATTGGCTAGTGTCATTCAATTCTTCAAAATAACTGGCAGTGGACTATGCTTCACAGATGGGTTTTCCACTTTGCTCATCTGCGTCAGCTTCCAGTATTAGTCCCATATATACCAACAGAAAACCCAAGACTACGTGATACTGCTTATGAGGTTTGTGAGGACAATTTTCCATTACCTCTGTGAACTGCTAAAGTTGTGTCACACTTTTTTTTATATTTGCCAACTGCAGAATCATATGTTATCTTGTTTCTCTCTGTCTCTGTCTCTGTCTCTCTTTTGGTGCCGTTAGGTTGCTCTAGTAGCGCTGGCTACAAATCCATCTTTTCATACGGAGCTCTTGTCAACTGTTAAATCTTGGCCACCGGTGATTTATTCTTCTTTGCCTGTTATCTCAGCTATAGAACCTCAGCTGAATACATCGTCCATGACAGATGCTCTTAAGGAGGTAAGTCAGAAATTATTGATACGAAGTATGAATTTTGAATATTATGATAATTTTTATTTTGTTAGACACCCCTTTTCTTTTTCAGGCTCTAGCAGAGTTGTACGTGATTGATGGGCAATATGAAAAAGCATTTTCACTATATGCTGATGTAAGTGTTCTTGATGCATATTTATGCCGTTTATTCACAAAGCACTTCTACAATTAGAATCTGTTACAGAATATTAACATCTTCATAGGATTTTGTGAAAGTCGATATCTAATTGGTTAAATTTTCTTTTATTCTTTTTCTATTTCCAGCTTTTGAAGCCAGACATATTTTCCTTCATCGAAAAGCACAATTTATATGATTCCATTCGGGAAAAGGTATGGTGAATAAGATCACAACTTATATATATTGTAAGTTGGAACTTATTGTTTCTGTATTTAATGTTATAGTTGTTTGTTATCAACAGAAGAAATTTGTGTTTAAAAAATTTATCTGGGTTTTCTTGCTTTGATTTTCCAAATGTTTATGGTTTTTGCATTGATTTTCTAAATGTTTATGGTTTTTGCATTACAAAATATTTGGTCCTGGTATCAATAACAACATAATAATTTTCTATCTAACATAGAAAACTTGCAATGTAGATAACTCATCAAGAGATGAATTATCAACTTTGTCACTGTTTTAATTTTCTATCATGTTGGCTCATGCTAATTTCTATTGTGGTTGATTGTTGCTTGTGCGCTTGTAGGTTGTCCAACTGATGATGCTAGATTGCAAGCAGGCAGTTCCTTTATTGATTCAAAACAAGGATTTAATTACTCCATCTGAAGTGGTCAAACAACTTTTGAATGCAAGTGACAAGTGTGATTCCAGATATTTCTTGCATGCATATTTGCATTCACTATTTGAAGCAAACCCTCATGCTGGAAAGGATTTTCATGATATGCAGGTATTGTGGAAGCTGAAATAATTTATTTGTTCATGTGATTATACCGGTTTCTGTATGTGTGATGAAGCTACTTAAATAATTATTGCCTTAACTCCATTGACGGTTTCTGTGTGATATACTTGAGTTGTTCTAGATATAAGTTGTTACGTCTGTTAAATATTCTATATATCTTATTAAGACGAGGACAAAATTGAGTTCAGGGTAGACAAATGAAACACTTGCACACGTACATTTGTAATCAACTGGGTCTCTGGGATCTTTTGGAAACTCTTGCAGCCTCCTGGATATTGTATTAAAATTTTATTAAAATTTTCTCTTTCTAAGTTTACTAGGTTCATAAATGCATGATACATGCCTTTTCATTTCCCTCTCTTTTGGTTGAAGAAAAAGAGTGTTTTCTTATGCAATTTGAACACTTGGGATTTGTGATAAACAAGATTATGCAGGGGTTCACATGGAATAGCAGATGCAGCTTTTCTTGTTTTCAGATATCTGCTTTTCTACTTTCTTTTTGGTACTCCTAGGTACTATGAGTTTTATGAATTGATTTCATACATATTCCTGCCTCTTCCGTCTCATCTTCTTCAGACGCCTATTACGTGCACTTCCTAAAATGGCGGCCCTCCACCTCGTTATGCGTAAACTGATCACTAACTCACCTAAATCCTAATGCATCTAAAATGTGGTTATTATATCTTCAATCACTTGTGGTTGGATCTGACCTGCCATTATGTTGTCCTCAAGTAGTTTCCAAGTTCTTCAAGAAACAACTGGGTTTGCTGTTTAGGAGTAGATCTTTATATTACTGTCTTGCTTTCATCGTTTCGATATGGAATGAATGAAACTGAAGTTGCAGATCTTTGTTATTGCTTAAAAAAATGTATTAGGTACTTTATAGTTTGCAATAGTGGTTTGTTTTTAAGAGGCTTCCTTAAGATATCTATTTCAATTATTACATGCCTTGCTTAGAATGTATCGTATGAGGTTGTACTCTTTTCCTTCTTGTGCAATAGCTTGTGTTAGGTTATCACAATAGTTTGTGCTGTTTGGTGAAATTTAATCTATGTGTTTGCTTTTATGCACATTGTTTAACACTTGTGCTGTCGTTTGTTTACTGTGGTAGGTAGAGCTTTATGCAGACTACGATTCAAAGATGCTACTTCCTTTTCTTCGTAGTAGTCAACATTACAAACTTGAGAAGGTTTGAACGGTTGTAAATGATCAATTAGGATAAACTTAATGTTTTTCAATGAATTGATTTTTGAATATACTTCACAGGCATATGAAATTTGTATCGGAAGAGGTCTTTTAAGGGAGCAAGTCTTCATTCTTGGAAGAATGGGAAATGCGAAACAAGCCCTTTCTGTAATCATAAATAATCTTGGGGATATTGAAGAGGTACCTAATGTCCTCTTAATGTGGAAGAGGATTTTCTTTGAACAAATTGCTTCAGTTGTTCCTTTGGGGTTATTTTTATCTCTTTACTGTGAAGTGTGGGGTGATAACGATGAATGTTATGGCTGTGTACAGGCTGTGGAGTTTGTAAATATGCAACATGATGATGAACTTTGGGAAGAATTAATTCAGCAGTGTCTTCATAAACCTGAAATGGTATTTGTTCTCCCTATAGTCTGCAGATCTAGTGTCGTGGTAATTGGACATATCTACTTGTTCTCTTCAAGTTCCTCTAAAATTTTGTCCACTAATTGACAGGTAGGCGTGCTATTGGAGCACACAGTTGGAAATCTAGATCCTCTATATATAGTGAATATGGTTCCTAATGGGTTGGAGATTCCTAGGTCAGTTTGATCAGAATATTGTGGTGTTCGTTTTAATGCTACTTTCTTATATTCCTATTTCTATCAATTAATAGAAATATAGAATTCTTTGTTTCCCTATAATTCCTAGCATATATGACTGTTGGCATTTTAAGAATGAAACTTACAGGATTCTTCATAATGTTTGTTGACACCCGTTCTGGTGGTAAAATCTTGTGCCTCGCATGCATAATCATAGCGTTAATTATGTTACATTTTTTTTTCTGTTAGAAGTCCTGACCTGTTTTTTACGCATGCTTGCCCTCATGTGTTGATATCCTCTAGATGGAAGAAAGAGTAGCTTCATTAGATTAGATAAATAAATACACACACATAGACAGAAATCCTTTTCTTGTCTTTAGATTGCTTGACTTTCAATGTCATTCATATATGTATATCACAGGTTCAAGAACTACCATGTTTTCTTTTTATATGGTAGTGAAAGTCAAACGATACATTTTAAAAAGTTGTTCAGCTTGCGCCATGACAAGGAGAATCCATATCGGATAGACATAAATAAAGATGTTTGGTGCAACCGTGCAACTGTACATACACATATGCATGTATTAAACATGCATCCATATGCCCACACACCCACACACATATTGCACATATGGAAGCAAGTTTCAACATATATCTTTGTGTTATACGTCTTAGTGTATAGGAAGCTTATATGGGTACATATATACATATTTTCGTTTGTGCTTATGTATACACATCTGTGTTGTATATATGCTGGAACTTGCTATACTCTAACATAACATAACCTGGATATTTGTCAGTGATAAATGCGAAGGTTCTGGAGTAGTCTTTATAGAAGTATTTGTATTGACCTTGTGCAATTTTCGGTTTCAGGCTTAGGGATCGCCTAGTGAAAATCATCACCAATTACAGGACTGAAACATCTCTAAGACATGGGTGCAATGATATCCTTAAGGTACTCCTGTCTTCCAATTAAGTTTGTTAGATTTGAATAGAGCGCGGTGTAAAAATTCTGAGACTCGGTGTAATTGGGAAACAGGCTGATATTGTCAACCTCTTGGTCAAATACTACAAAGAGGCAATACATGGAATTTACTTGAGCAATGAAGAAGACGAGGCACGGACGAAAAGGAATGATAGTAGGGCTTCTCAGGTGATTGAGAAATCACCAGGTGTGAGAAGTATGGAGGTTAAATCAAAACCTAGGGGTGGTGCAAGGTGTTGCATGTGTTTCGATCCCTTTTCTATACAAAGCCTTAATGTCATCGTTTTCTTTTGCTGTCATGCTTATCACTTGACTTGTCTTATGGATTCCACCTATACTAGTGGAATAAAAGGGAGTGGGGCCACTTCCAGTGAGAGAGTAGCAGATTATGAGTATGGTGATAGTGTTGTGGAAGAAGATGCTGATGATACCCAATCGGGTGACTCTCGTATGCGTTGTATCTTATGTACTACTGCTGCTAGTCGAGTTAAGTGATGCGTGTGCTTGATGGTGCTTTCAATGTTGCATGCTCATTATTTTTTTTTTTCGGGTTCTAAGTTTTTGTGTGCGCATGCAAGTGTGCGGCGGCTTCTATTTATCGTTTCTTTTGTTGTGCTTGTGGTGTCAATTCTTGTATCATAGTTATACATATTTATTGTGTAAAGCGGCTTTTATTCTTTGGTGAGTTATGAGGATTGTTGCCATCAGGCCTAGTTTCTCGAGTGCACATTGCAGATTTGTTGGAGTTGATATGTACCTGCGTTGCTGTAGTAGTAGAGGAGGTTTTGAGTGGGGTCAGACGAACAATAAATTTCAGTATTTTCTTTGTTGTCATAATTGATTGAATTTTCTCTTCCTTTGAACAATTCACGGAGTTTTTACATCTTGTTGAAATTTGTTTATTTTAATGTTCTATTTGATATGGATCGATCAGAGCTTACTGATAGAACGCAAAGCCAAGTGGATATTGGTATTTTAAAAGGATGCTTATTATAAAAAAAATTAACTCAAATATATTTTTTGTTTTTTGTTTGCCAAAGTTAGGAAAGGGACTACTCATCTTCAAGTCAAAGTCTTTTCAATTGGGCTAGATTTCGTTGACAACTCAAATACAATAGAATAGAATCCATCATTTTTTGACTGATTTAAACATAGATATGACATTATAAATGACGCATTTTTTTTTGGATAAATAAACATCAAACGACTTATGTTTGCTTGTCTACTGGTTGTTGACTGCATGAGAATTAGGTTATTTCCAACACTCGATGCCATCCATATTTGATACTACACAATTGCAAATCTGTCCTTTGGTTCTATTTGAAAATTCTAATACTCATGTTCCATAAGCTTGAAAACTCCACTTTTAGGCCGTCTCCAACTATGTTGGGGCTAAACTCAATTTTTCACCTTTCAAAATACAATTATTCATGTATTTTTAGGACTCAAATTTTTTTTTCCTCCAACCTTGCAGACTCATAATTTAAGTCCTCAACTTTATTAAATTGTTTAAGAATGATTAATTCCTAATTTTTTTTTCTCATTAATTTTTCTTGACATTATTTTTGTTTTAACATTCGTGATTTAATTTTCTAAACATTTTAACCTAACAAAATTAAAATTCCAAAATATAATAGAATTTCACTTAAACAAAACAAACATTTTAACATTCGTCAAGATGCTGCCACTTGTCGCCCAGCAAGAATGCAATCAAAACAAACTCAGCTTTCAAATTTCCACCATTTGATCCCAACGTCCCTTTGTCAAGATGCTGCCACTTGTCGCGCAGCAACAATGCACGCAGACAGCTTGCTGCCACATGGGACCTGCCTCTTTTCTCTCTTTCACGTGGGCTGCAGAGCAAGTATTTGGGCTCCACAAAATTATCAGTCCAGGCAAAATTTGGACTGGTATTTCACCCAAAATTCCACTCATCTCAAAATTTCACCCCTCAAAATACATGGTTTAGAGATGAGTTTTGGGTTCAAAACTCAAAATTTGAGTTTCCACCCCTTGTGTTGGAGATGGCCTTAGGATAAGAAACCAAAAACCAAAGCAAATGTTATGACTGGCATCATTCACTGAAATTTGGATTGTGACACCCTGAAAAATTCCAGAATATTTCCACACAATAAAAATTATATGGTCCATTTTGAGGTAAGTGCCATTTTTTTTTTCAAGTAAATTTTACCATTATGTTTAAGATCAACATATTTTGGAAATTGTGAGGTCAGAATTTTGGTGTTTTGACTTCATAGAAAAATAGTAGACGTATTTACGAGCTTGTGGTATTTTTTAGATAATTTTTCGGAACTCGGAAGTATTTTTAGTGAATTTTCGAAGTTGGAAAATAGGAAATTAAAATGTGAATTTTCACATGGCATTTTGTGATTGGTTGGAACCTATCACCATGCCACTTGTCAACATATGATTGGTTGTAAGACTTGGAAGACTTGGAAAACTAGGGTATATAACGCTATACCGTACGCACGTTTAATCTAAGCCATTGATCTGTTTCTAGATCAAATCTGGACAGTAGATCAAATCAAAGACTTTCGACTTGATCTAGGCCTTTAGTTTGGTTGTTGGGAATGCATCTGGACCATCCATCTTGGAGCTATCATGTATCTTCCTACACATGATCCAAAACTCATCTTTTAATATGGGCTTCTGAATTAAATATTCGAATCGATCCAAGCCGTCGAGGAATTCTATAAATACCCCCCTCCCCAATCTCTCATTTTCTTCCCACCAAAAATCAGAATTCTCTCTTCCTCCCTCTCTTGTTCTCTTTCTCCTCCATTAGAGTTATTATTCCAACATTCTTCGGAGTAACTATTTACCCTAGATACTATCCACTCAAAACACTATTCACTTCACATACGTAGTATAATTCATCACTATTCACAGGTACTATTCATCTGAATTTAATATTCACCTCCAGAAGGTAGCAAGCGTCGTTATCTATCATTTCGAAAAGTTACTATTCATCGATGTATTTTACTATTCATCGCCGTATTCTACTATTGCTCACCGAGATAATTTCTACTTCATACTACATATTTCATTTGTTTTAATTCCGTATTTCTTTTTGCTAGTTGTTATGCTGCCCAATTTAAAATTTTCAAATACTAAATTCGTATTATTTTATAATTGGGTAAATTTGGATAATTAGTATTAGTACTCATGGACTAAAGTGAGAGATTTTACCCAATTTTGTTGTTCGTACTAGTATTATTTTACCTTTTTCGGACCAGAAATGGAACTTCAAGGACTATTGGGACAATTTTGGACTTTTCAGAAAGTACAAGGACTATTTTAAAATTACTTTGAACTTTAAGGACTTATAAGGATTAAGTTGAAATTTGGATTAAGTTTAAGGACCAAAGTGCAATTAAAATAAAGAAAAAGGACTAAAGTGCAATCAAGGATTTGTTGTAATATTTTTGAATTTTGGATTATGATTCAGTTGCTCAGCAGTGGCCAGTTTGAGTTCAAAGGTGCAATAGGCAAGTTAGGCTTAAGTTTTAGATTCCAAGTAGGGGGACCTACTCTCGGACTTGTATTTTGTGTATGTATGACATAGTAAATATTGTTGTGTGCAAAAGATGCACTATTTTTGGATGCCATATTGTTTGGTTTTATGCTTGGCTTTGGTTCTCCAAAATTTGGAGAGTATACGCCTACGGGCATTATCCTCGACGACCTGAGGGTGAAAAGGGCATAGTGACTTCCTTGGGTTTCGATTCCCTAAACCTCCGGAGGGGGTATGCGGACAAACTTTACTAATACCCTACGCGTGAGGTATAGTCGACGAGGTGTAACTATTGAAATAGACATTCTCGCTACCGTACCAGGTAAGTTGGTTATATTTTTATTTCTGGTATGGGTAGTTGGCCTATAGGGATCAGTTGTTAGACAAACATATTATGGGTACCCGGGAAACATTTGTGAAAGTTGTGTGAGCATGTCAACTATTTTGATCCTATATTTATATGGAAATGGTTTGTATTGTGCATATTCTTTTCACTGTTTTTCATGAACACTACTATGTTATTTTGCTATCTATTTTCAAACCTGACGGGGAGCCTCTGGGGCAAATGAACGTATGTGATACTCACCCCTAATTTTTCATGTAGATCACAATCATTTAGTTATACTTGGTGCTGTTCTTGTGGCTGTCAACACATTTGGTCTCTGTACCTCTTCATCTTTGACAGGCCTTGATTTCCTTTCCTAAGAGTTTGATGATGCTTCTTGTTCATTTCCTTCCTCTGTATAAATTCTGGATGGTTCGTGTGTATTTAATCTTTATGGTTTGTAAAATAACTTATGAGGTTATAGGTACTCTTCCTTGACCTCTGGGGTTGGTATTTTGACAATAAAGTTTGTATAATCTTTTATTCAATTTTCCGCTGTCATTTACAACTCTAATCCAACCCGTTTTATTTAATTAAAAAAGGCTTATCGTATTTTGGGAATCTTGAGAGTATAACCCTCGAATCTAGGTGTTATATCTTCGGGATTCTCAAGGTACGTGCCGCTGTCACATTTAGTTATCCATTATATATATATAAAGAGTATATGGAAGTGGAAAAGTATACAAAAGTATATAAGGTTATCCATGTACACATCGTGTTTTTCGGTTCATTCTTAATGCAGGAAACTCTCATCTTGTCACGAATGTCTCACATGCGTTAATGTATGTATAGAAAAATAATATACGAACTCCTAGAGCATCTCCAACCGACGAGTCAAATGATAGGTGGCATGGCAAATAGTAACAATTGAAGCTACTTGGAGATCCAACCAAGTTGTCATTGCTGACATGAAAAAGAAGGTTGGAGCAAAGATGTCAAAATTGATGCCAACATACCGAGTCGTTATTTCCTTGTTTTGAATCTTTTATTTCCTTTGGCCCCACTTAGCTTTAATTACTATTACTGTTTGTTATTTTTTATTAGTGCCATTGGATTTTTTTTAATTCTTTTGGCCCCACCAGCTTTTATTGTTTTTTAAACCTATTGAAAAATATTAGTATTTTTTAACATTTCGGGTGGAGTATAAAGTTATGCAACATATCAAATAGCCACATCAGCCATCAAATTCAAATTAGGTGTTTTGTATTTGACATCTCCATTAGAGATGCTATTAGGTATCTTTTTCTTAGTCGATTTTGTAGGAACAAGTTCTATTCACTTTGATATAACATGGAATAGGTTTTGGCATATCCAACCTTCAAATTCATGTAGGATTTGACTGCTCGGTTGGAGCAATTTTAACTTTTAATTTTTGTCATTTCATATCCACATGGCAATTTAACATATCGGTTGGAGATGCTCTAAGAATATATACAAGAAAGGTGACCTATTTACAGGTTAGACTTAAATATACATTAGTCTTATCTATGGACATATGATGGGGCCATAAAACATATAGGCACACAATTACAACTATTATGTAGGGAATGGTTGTACTCATGAGTTAGCCAATGAATATAATTTCAAACTCAACCTTGTTTTTTCTTAGACAAAAACTAGCAACATTGATATTTACCTAAAAGAATACCGTTTTGGCCAACTAGGTCTAGCCCAGGGAAAAAATGCTTTAACTTGCATACCAATGGTCTTAGAGCCTCTACAATGGGCTCCCTAAATCACATCCTTAGACAAATTTTAGGGAGGAATTGGAAAAATATAACTCCAACCATGCTCCCTATCCAGCTTCTAAAATATGGAGACTTCTAGGAGCTCCTAAATCTGAGGAGAGAGAAAGGACTCCTAGTGCCTCCCTATAATTTAATGATGCTTTATTGTATGAGTATTTTAAAACTTTAATTAATGCTAACTATTTTTTATATTATTTTTATAGAGCTGGACCAATTAAAAAAGAGTTATAGCATTTATAACTCCATAAACTGGAGAGTATGATTGGAGTTAAAAGTTTACAAAAAGCTCACAAAATAGCTTTTATATATTTTTAGCTAAGTTTTAACTAAAAAATAGAGAGTATGATTGTAGATACTCTTATTCTTAAGTTCGAACCCCTATGACGCCTTTGGAGTGTGTGAAACCCCCTTCCTCCTTATAGTTTAAACTATCGTTTATATTTATAAATAAAAAATTTTTATTTTTCATAGAAAAAATAAATCAAATTAAGAATCTAAAACCCATTCAATTAACAGTACACGTATTTGTTTGATTTTAAAATTCAACATGAAAGTAACTAGGAACCTTTTTTTTTGCTTGACAATGATATACAACCCAAATTTTTTGTTTTGTTCTTGTGTTTTCTTAAGCGTTAATTTCAATTTGGTATCTTGAAGTTGTACCCTTAAGGCATGTTTGTCTACGTACTTTTAATTTTAACAATGCAATACCCCGGTATTGAAAATTTGTTGCAATATGGTTCTGTCGTTAAATTGACTGTTAAAAAATCTATGAAGTGCTAAAGTGACGCATGTGGGACCCACTTTTTTAAAAATTGAAATAAAATATTATTAAAAACTATAATTAAATTTAATAAATAATTATTCAGTATTTAAAAACTAAAAAAAGCCAACAAAAAAAAACTTCATCGCACTCTCACTTTCTCTAGGCAAAAATCTGTCGCTCAAACTCCATTGCCACTGCCTAGCTCCCCCACTGACAGGACCTGAGCCGAATTTTCCCTTGAAATCCGTGTCGAATCCTGTTACCCGTCTAGCATCCCAACAATGCCGAACCCAACCATCTACCTTACCCTCCTTCCCGCAGTAAAACAGGAAAATGGGTAAGACTTCTACCAAAATTTCAGCAGAATCTCCCCTAAAAAAGGACATTTACCAAATTTTCACATGCACAAAACACAATTTTATAACTACCCAAACTTCAGCATGCACAATGTAAAGCACACATATTTTACAAAATAGGCCTCCGGCCTCAAATCCAACCACAGCCAAAAAAAGATTCTAAAGGAATCCAGACAACGCTACATATAATACAAAATAACACAAGCATCAAACAAGCTTCAGATTTAAGACTCAACAACCTTCAACATATTTAGTGATATACTTATATACAATTCAAGCACAATCCATGCAGTTTCATCCGCGGCTGCACCTGGGTTAACCTAGGTTGCCTACGTACCCTTTCTAAGGGATCAAGCCACACGTAGTTCTTAAATCAAAATTCACCATTCAGCAAATACATAGTTATTACTCAAGTAAAATCGACAACTAAATTTAGATTCATTCTCAACTTCAATTTCAACAAGTCATATAACTAAGCATTAAATAAGTTCTTTTCCTCCCATGATTCACAACTCAGAATTATTTAATTAATACTTCTCAATTTCTTGTAAACACAAACTTAATCATTTAGTCCTTATTGTAAAACCATAAAAATCGAAACTTCCAAAATTATTCTGTTAATATAACATATGATCAACATAATCAAACTAACTCATTTTTCCCCCTTCCCAAACCACTATCTGCCCAAAACCCATGCTCGTAGGCACAAGTAGCGAGGAAGGATCCTCACTAAAAAGAAAATAAGAATAAGATTGTACTAGTATATATATATATATATATACAAGTTTATAACCACTACACCAGAACTTGTACCGGGGAAATAATCCAACCGGGAGATTGTTTGGCTAGAACACGGAAATGCATCACATCATCCCTTGATTATGGTTGAGCCGTCCAACCCGGGGACTAATGCTCAGTAGCACACACGCTGGCATCACATCGCATGTGAGGCCAAAAATAGGTCATACGTGCGTAGACTATCTTGTAAGGGCCTTCGGTAACACCCTGCCAAGGGTGCCCGGGACATAACCACGTATCCATATTCAAGTATCCGATAACAGGGGAGGTACATATCATGATGTACATCATGTACCGGGGAAAACAATCCAATCAGGGGAATTGTTTGGCTAGACCATGGGACGACATCACATCATCCTGTGACTATGGTTGAGCAATCCAACCGGGGACTATTGCTCCTAGCCCACATGCCGACAACACATCACACGTGTGGCTGCATTAAGTCTTACCCATGCAGACTGCCCGCCAAGGGACCATGACACACCCGGTCAAGGGTGCTCGAATCATCCTCCCACACGCCGGCAACACATCGCACATATGGGTAGCATCCGTAACCAATGGGAGGTACATACATTGGCGTGCAACCCATAGCCAAAATCTGAAATTCATTTTCATAAACCCATATATACACATATACAGTATAAAATACTCTTCCCTAAGTCAATTTCCCAAGAACTCACAACCAAAATCAAAATCCCAATTTCTCAAAATGCACATCCAATAATAACCAAATATCACCCAATGCATTTACTTTAATAATAATAGCGATCCCTGTAAATCCCATATCACATTTCCAAATATTTCAAATGTACCTAAACTCAATATCCAAATATTTACATCTAATAATATTAATAACAACAACAATAAGAATAATAATAATAACAATAATATTGTGTAGGCCAAAGCCAAACCGATAGCGCATTTTAATAACCTCATTTAACCAAAATACTAATTACCAAATAATTCAGTTCCCACCAAAATCACCACCACCATTATATACCACTCACACCCAATATCTCAACATCATAACAAATACAAGTTCCAACTATAAGCCATAACCACAATTCAAATTCCAAGTATTTATCAATATTAATTAAATAACCAAAATCCCCTTTAAAACCGAGATAAGTCCCTAATTTCACTATTTTGAATTCCAACCATTTATAATTCTATCAAAACATTCTCAACTAAAACTGGAACATTAACCCACAATGAAAAATCATTCTTAAACATTTAATTATCAATCTCGCATGTTAAACCACAATTAAACATATATAAATCATTTCCATATAACATAAATATATAATAAATAACACCCATACTTCCTTTTTGGAAACCAAAATAAAACCATAATTAATAAAAACACCAAAACAAAATAAGCTCTTTTGATTTTAATAATATTCAAAACACTATTCATACACTTTGGAAATATAACAACCTTCGACAATCCCATAAGACAATATTATAAAATTCCAAAACACCATATTTTAAATTCCAAAACCAAAGCCCAACCTCAAAATTGGTTCTTGGATCCTGGCCAAAAAGTGGCCGGAAACATGAAGAACATGCCAAACCCATCGGCTAAAATTGGGTGTCTTGATCAACCCTTCAAACCTCAAAATTGACCCAAACTACCAACAAAATTGGATAGAGCACGATGAGAGGATGAAGTTTCATACTTGGTTCAACGATTTTGGCCGCTAGAATCGCCAGAAATCACATGAACAGTTTAGGCTACGAACGAGGGTTTTCGGCTCGGTTTCAGTTGAAAATCTCGAGCAATCTTGGAGTTTCGAAGTTGGGAATGGGTATAGGCATCTGGGGAGGAAGAAACGAATAGATTGTGGGTCGTGGCGTCACGGGCTGTTGCGGGATGGAGAAGAAAACGCCGGCCAAAGTGGCCGGCTGTTTCGCGACGAGAGAGAAATTTGGGGGTCGATGAGCGAACAAGGAGAGAGAGAAGCTGGGTTTTTAGGAATTTTTTATGGACAATTTTCAAAATTCCCTTTACCCCTAAAGGCAAAATTGTAAATTACAAATAGAATTAAATTGAATAAAATGATTAAACTGGGTCGAGGATGTTACACCTATCATGTCCAAATCACCGTTCTCTCTCTTTCTCTCTCTCTCTCTCTCTCTCTCTCTCTCTCTCTCTCTCTCTCTCTCTCTCTCTCTCTCTCTCTCTCTCTCTCATTCACCAAGCCCACTACCCAAATCCTCCATCTCGCGACACTGTCCAACTCCTCCACCATGCCCAGATCCGTTATGGCCACTACCCAAATCCACCATTCTCTCTTACATTGAGTCTGAAACGGCAATGGAAAGAGATCGGGAGGGCTAGCTAGCTCTAGCCAGCCGCCGCCACGCTCCTCACTCTCATCGACGACCACCACCGAACCATAACATTGGTCCCACTCTCACGACCTTGGACTCATGTCATAGACCTCTCAAAATCCTCCAGCTCGGCTCCGGAACCGGCTTCATCAAAATCACTGTTGCCGTCACATTGGGCCTTGGTGAGAGAGAGAGAGAGAGAGAGAGAGAACGATGGATTTGAGCATGGGGAGGAGCTGGGCACCCGCAATGGAGTTTGAGCCATTGAGTTTTTCCCACAGAGAGAGAGAAAGTGATAGAGCGACAGTTTATTTTTGGGCTAACATCAAAAGACTCCTTGTAGGTTTGGGGTCATTCTTAATATGGGCCCCCGAGTTTTAATTTCATCATTTTACACCCCCAAAATTTTCAAATTTGACCAATTTAAACCTTCCGTTAAGGTGACTATTTGGTCAAACGTTAAATGCTGACATGTCTATTGTGGAACCCATCCACTAACCAACCAGTCCCTAAAAAAATTTATATAAAATGATAAAATACATATTTTTTATAAAAAAATCCAGCCCCTCCCCTACCCAACAAACCCAGTGCCCCTGTTCACCCCCTCTCGCCCTACACCAACCCCATCCCACAACCCTCTTTTTGTCCCTCTCTCTCTCTCTCTCTCTCTTTGGCTTCGGCTGGCTACCGCGATGCTCTTCTTCTTTTCCACGAACCGGGAGATGATCTTCCTTACGCTCTCGAGATCAAAGAGCCTCTCGTTGTCGTAGGTGAATGATAGGGCCAGGAGGTTGTCGACGGTCACGTGCTCCAATATCGCCGAGATCCGCTTCTCCAGCTCGGTCTTGCAAGCGATCTAGGCCTTGAGGAAGGTCGCAGATTTGAGAAGGCAGTAGAGGAAGTTTATCGGCAACGCCGCTTTCTCGGACGACAAGAGAGAAATGATCGCTTCCAGAAGCTCGCGTTGCCGGATTCGGAGATCGGAGTCTTCCGAAACGGCCGAGTTCGTGCCAGTACCGGAGTGGTCTCGGACGAGATCTCGGAGCCATTTCTCGGCGTACGCTATGATCGCGCTGGCTACAATTAATGATTTCGCTCCGCGCAGCTTCATCGCAATGATGAATTCGTCGAAGAATTCAATGTCCAAAATCACCAGAGAACTGGGTTGGGTTTTGGGCAGGGGAGGAGTTGGGTTTTTAAGCTTTTTTTTAATTTTTTTAAAAAAATATGTTATTTTATCATTTTATATAAAAAAATTTAGGAACTGGTTGGTTAATTAGTGGGTGGGTTTCACAATAGATACATAAGCATTTAACGTCTGACCAAACGGTCAATTTAATGGAAGGTTTAAATTGGTCAAATTTGAAAATTATGGGGTGTAAAATTATGAAATTGAAACCCAGGAGCGCATATTGAGAATGACCCCAAACCTTAAGGGGGTCTTTTGATGTTAGCCCTTTTTTTGACTTTTTGGATTTTTTTAAATATTTATTAAATTTAATTATAGTTCTTTAATAATATTTTATTTCAATTAAACAAAAAAGTCAATCTCAAATGCACCACGTCAACAACAACATTCAATTTAGGGTTATATGCCGATTTACCCCCCAAACTTATACCATATGTTCGATTTACCCCCAAACTTTTTTTTTTGGAAAATTAAGGATATGAACTAAATTTTATTGCCAATTTACCCCCTCTTGTCTAATTTGAGGTTAAATATGAGGGTAAATTGGTCATTTCATATGTTAAAAATAAAATAATATTTCTTTCTTCCTTTTTCTTCTTTTCTTCTTTTCTCTTTTCTTCTTTTCTTCTTTTCTCCTTTTCTTCCTTTTCTTCTTTTCTTTTCCGGGCCAGTCACGAACGCTCTTCTTTTCTTCTTTTCCTTTTCCTCTTCTTTTCTTCTTCTTCTTTTCCTCTTCCTCTTCTTTTCTTCCTTCTTCTTTTCCTCCCTTAACCTTCCTTATTTTTTTCTGGTTCTTCTTTTCTTCTTCATTTCTCTCTCTCTCTCTCTCTCTCTCTCTCTCTCTCTCTCTCTCTCTCTCTCTCTCTCTCTCCTGCAAATAGCCCATCCTGTAAACTCAACCAATTTCAGATTCCTCATCTCAAACCCATCCTGCCATCATAAAACAGAGGTTGAGAGAGGAAGAGAGGGAGAGAATGAGGGATCGGGTGGGGAGGGGGATGAAGGAGAAGTGGGTGGGTTTGGTGGCGTCGGGGTGGGGTGGCTGTGTGGGGGTGAAAAAAACAGAAGGAGGAGGGGAGGGGTGGGGGGAGAGGGCTATGTTGGTGGGATTGGTCTGGGGGTGGCTTGAGGTGGTGTGGGTAGAGGAAAAAAACAGAGGGTGAGAGAGAGGAAGAAAGAAAGAGAGGGAGAGAATGAGGGTCGGGTGGGGGAGGGGATGAAGGAGAAGTGGGTGGGCCCCACTATTTTTAAAATTGATATTTTAATTATTTTAATTATTTTAATTATTTTAACATATAAAATGACTAATTTGCCCTCATATAAAATGGAGATTTACATAGTAGGGGGTAAATTGGCAATAAAATTTAGTTCATATCCTTAATTTTCCAAAAAAAAAGTTTGGGGGGTAAATCGAACATATGGTATAAGTTTGGGGGGTAAATCGGCATATAACCCTTCAATTTAATGACAGAACCACATTGCAACAAATTTTCAATACTAGGATACTGCATTGTTTAAATTGAAAGTCCATGAACAAACATGTCTTAAGAGTACAACTTCAGAATACCAAACTGAAATTAACCATTTTCTTAAGTAATGATATGTTGCTCATTTTTTTCTTTTTGCTCAGTTTGGAAACTCTATTTCTTATTAAAGATCGATCTAATATTACTAATATATCTAGACTGGAAAATTTACATAAATTGGAAAAGCATGTTTACACAATTACCTAATTCCACCATAGGGAATTATTCATTAGATTATGATAGTAGGCCACTGACCAAACAAACATGATTTCCCGGCTTAGTTGCACATCGATTATGTTAGGACAAATTCTATTTTCTTATTAATATTTTAGGTGGGTGTCCTCAATAGTGGGGATAAGCAATAAAATTTCCTCTCTTTACTTAAAGTTCTTTGCTGAATTCCTGTCCAAAATCATATATGCCAGGACTATCATCATTGACTACCCCCACTTTTTCTTTTCTTTTTGTGCTTTTAATTTTTTTTTTAAAAATATAAACGATAGTCTAAAGTGACATGAATATTCGAACCTGAGACCACTTGATGTGAAAGTCAAGGTCCTTTTTTACTGGACTAGACCAGTTGGATTTTGTGCTTTTATTAAGTTGATGAAAGAGTAGGTGGTTTCTGATTTTTTGTAATTAAGTACTTTTATCTGTAGCTGGCCATTATAAAGTCAATACAATATATGCCATAATCTCTTCTATTCTTTGAGCTCTCATAGTATATATATAGCCATATGACTGCTCAGAATCAGGTCAGAAAACAAACACACAACTGAAACCTTGCCATGAACCCACTTATATCTTTACTTCAATGCCTTCTAATTGCAATTTCTCTATTTATCACACCCCCAGTTTCTGCTTCACCCTTAAACATCCCAAGGCTGAGTCCAACTGGAGGAACATTTGAACATGGAAATTATTTTTCAGACGGCCAACCCAAAGCTTTGTCTAACTTTGATCCAAACGATTTTGAAACCTTTTATTACAAACAAACACTTGACCATTTCAACTTTAGGCCTGATAGCTTCTCCACTTTTCAACAAAGATATTTGATCAATTCCAAGTATTGGGGCGGCTCCAATGTTAGTGCACCCATATTGGCTTACTTGGGCGCAGAAGCACCAATTGATAATTCTCTTTCTAGTATTGGATTTCTCAGTGAAAACGCCAATCAGTTACAAGCTCTCCAGATATTTATAGAGGTTTGTATGGAAAGAAATTCGTGTCGACGTATAGGGCTACTTGTGTGTAGTAAATTTTTCTCTTGCCAGATCAATCAAAGTATTAACCTGAACTGTAGATCAAGTGAGTTCTTATATGCTACTTTCTCTAAGTCTCTTATTTTTCTCCTTAATTAGCACCGGTACTATGGGAAGTCGATCCCATTCGGATCAAGGAAGGAAGCATTTCAGAATGCAAGCACTCTTGGGTACTTCAACTCAGCCCAGGCAATAGCAGATTATGCAGAGATCCTCATACATGTAAAGAACCAACTCCGCGCCGAACATTCTCCGGTGATTGTTATCGGTGGATCATATGGTGGAAGTAGGTGTCTGCTAATTAGTAATTAAGTAAAAGTAATTTTGTGACCTTGGTTTTAGCTCTCCCTTTTGATTTTCTATTTTTCTTTTTATACAGTGCTTGCTTCTTGGTTTCGACTAAAATATCCCCATGTCGCTCTAGGAGCTCTAGCCTCATCAGCTCCAATCCTTTACTTTGATAACATTATTCCACCAGAAAAGGGATATTATTCCATTGCTACCAAGGATTTTCGAGTAATTTCTTTTTCTTTGTTTACTTTTTTCTTAACATCAATATATATATTATGCAAATTAATTATTATTTTTAGTAAACAAAAACTTTTAATATTTATGATTTAAGGGCATGCATGCGTGTGCAGGAAGCGAGTGAGACTTGCTACCAAACGATTAAAAAGTCGTGGTCTGAAATTGATGAGATTGCTTCTCAGCCTAAAGGCCTCTCAATTCTTAGCAGAAAGTTTCAGACTTGCAGGTAACCTTGAAATTTCATGTTAGGATTTCCATAACCTTAAAAGCTAAGCTAAGTAGATGGATATTCTGATGATTCTCTTATTTACTTTTTTGTGTTCTTGTCATTTTGATATTGGCATTTACATAATTCTATTGATTTTGTCATTATTCTTTTGTTTTCTTCTCATTTAAAGGTTGGGATATTTACTAACAATCGTTAATCCTAATGTTTAATCTGTCATTACTCTCTTTTGTTCATCATTAACATAACGAGAGTTAATTCTGATGATTAATTGTCGCTTTTGTTTTCTTGTCCTTTTACATGTTGGGATATTTGCAGATAAAAGAACAACAAGATTTGACCATACTTTCAGGAGGCACTACAATAAATAAGCGAATCTTAATGATTTATCATCCATTCCTCTTTTGTTTACATTTTGGGATATTTACATAACGATAGTTAATTCTAATGATTAATTTGTCATGACCCTTTTGTTTTCTTGTCATATTTACATGGTGGGATATTTGCATAAATAAGAACAAAAGTTTTCTTGTTTTCTTGTTTTTCAGTAAGTTGTTGACGTCGTCTGTGCTGGAGAACTACTTGATGTCAATGTATACTGGGGCCGCTCAATACAATCGCCCACCAAGATATCCAGTTACTGTTGTCTGTGGTGGCATTGATGGAGCTTCTCATGGAAATGATACTCTAAGCAAAATATTTGCTGGTGTTGTTGCATACAGAGGAAACAAGTCATGCTATGTTAACGAACCCAAAAATAAATCTGAAACAGATGTAGGGTGGAGATGGCAGGTAACTATCTATTTATTTATGTAATTATCTTGTTATATTTTCTTAATTGATCAATTATAACCAACATAATAAGGAGTGATAACAAGGCTCACATTACAAGACCAAAACTTATAGTTCAAATTTAAGTTCGACTCCAGATAACTATTTGGTAAAGGATATACATTTGATCAACTAGCTAGATCTTTTTTTATTAAAAAGAAGAAATTCGAATTTGGGATCTCTTTTAAGATCGGAAAGATGAATACCACTAAAATAAAACTAGTTAGGAACTAGATTTTGATTTATGTATATTTCTCTTTCAAATGTTGAAAGATATCTCGAAGTTCGAATCCTCGTTCTCCAATATTATCCTTCTTTCTAAGGTTGTACATGTGTTACGTACTAGCGCATGCGCAACTTTGTGCAAGCCCACCCAAATACATGGTGCACGTTTTTGGAGGATAAATATTCTTGATGCTGACTTTGATAAATGAAAAATATCTAGCTTTATAATGAGGCCCACATTCATTAACATGCGCACATGCTTGGTTGCTTCCAAAAAAATCTGGCTAAGTAATCATTCAAAGAGTTGCCTTTCACGATTCAGCGGAAATACTGACTTTTCTTTTTGTACAGTCAGATTTATAAACTTCAATATATATATTTAACATACACAATCAAGATATCATGAAGTTCGAACTTGAGACTTATGATTTGCAAATAAATGTTCTTTTTCACTGAGCTAAACCCGGCGATGACAAATAAATATCTCTTCATTAGATCACATTATTGGTAAATTCATTGCCTACTTTGTTATATTGCCAAAATATTATTGTCATTTATGAGTGCTTAGAATTCAATTGACGTTGATCTATTTAGACATGTAGTGACATGGTGATACCCATAGGCATCAGCAACGACAGCATGTTTCCAGCTTCCCAATTCAATCTAAAAGATTACATCGAATCATGCAAGGCACTGTATGGCGTCCCTCCTCGGCCTCATTGGGCCACTACTTACTTTGGAGGCCATGTATGTATCAAAAATCTTCATACCTTCATTTTAATATGTAGTTTTTAATGCTAACAAATTTTATTCCGAACAGGATATAAAACTGGCTCTCTTCAGGTTTGCTAGCAACATCATTTTCTCCAATGGGCTAAGAGACCCTTACAGTAGTGGAGGGTAAGCATAAAAATGACTAGACTTTCAAATTGTTATTATTTTGATAAACAACATATTTTAAGTTTACTCCACCAAGTTTATCAGTTTGTAATATTTCTTATCACACAGGGTGTTGGAGAACATATCAGATACGGTCGTCGCAGTCCATACAAAAAATGGTACATATGCCAAGAATAACAAAATGTGACACTTTAAATAAGTTATATTTGAGAAATTTTTTGATACGGCCGGGCGTATATATTTGAGCTTGATAGGGATGACCCTCAACTGAAGGGGACTGTATATATGTATATGAAATTAATTAAATTTATTTCACAGGGTCTCATTGCTTGGATATAGTTGGTGCAAATACTACTGATCCAGACTGGTTGGTCAAGCAGCGCGAAGTTGAGGTGAAGATTATTAAAGGATGGTTGGCCAAGTATTATGCCGAGCTGCAGGCATAATCAAATAATAAATCAATACCACTTCAAACAATTAAAACCGTGGAAGGAATAGATTAGGGCAATCTAGGTTACAAGTTTTTCTGTGTCATCCCGGAAAACTCCTTAGTTTCTCTAGTATCAATGTCATCCCAAAGTTTGTATTGTTTAGAACGTATTAAAGCAAATTTCGGCTTGAATGTGACTGTTCTTATAGAATATCTATCTTAACAAGTATCGATTTTTCTTCTTTATATTAGTATTGTTTTGTTTTTTAATAATAAAAATCTTTTTCTCAAAATCTTACCTAGTCACATCAAGCGAATTAAGAGAATCTCCAACAACCTCTTCAAAGGCTTTGGGACACTAAAATAGGTAAGTCACATCATCAAAAGCCTTTCTAATAGCCTCTACAACATCAGTCATCAAAATTGCAACATCTTTCTCTCTCTCTTCAAAACTAGTAAGTTGATTTTGACTCTTCAAAACATTTATTAAGTTTTGGAACAACAAAATGTCTTGGAATGGTAAAAGCCTACATTGGGCAGCTTCAACACATTTATTAAGTGGGAGACTTTTGATACCAATTTAATATTTTATTTAATTAATTCCTCTTTTTTGTTAAATAAAAACAAGATGAACACATACGTACAAAGATAAACAAGTACAAATTCCTTCTTGTGGAGGAGAAATTATAGAATGATACGGTGTCACCACGTCAGCTAGTGATACTTTCACTTAGATATTGCTATGTGTAATTCTTAAAAAGAAAATGCAAACTGTTTTTTTCAGCTAGACATTGGGTTCCAAAAAAAGAAAGAATGGCGATTGCAACCAAGGTCCGCAGTGTCTCTACCCTTTGTTGCCGAGAAACACTTACATGAAATGGAGATATCACTATTTTGCTATCCTCGGCCAATCACGGTATGCCATTCGTGATAACTTTTTCACGTGGCAAACAGTGATTGGCCGGAAATAACAAAACAGTGTTATCCCCATTTCATACAAGTTTTTCTGCTTGTTGTCACCCCTCCCCTTCTTTTCCTCCATCTCTCTCTCTATCTCTCTCTCTCTCTCTCTCTCTCTCTCTCTCTCTCTCTCTCTTTAAGAATCACTTTATTTAAGGGAAATGCTAGGCTTACCACATTTATACCACATCTCTAATAGAGATGTGGGCTCCACCTCTATTAGTGGGCTCCACGGGCATTGATGGGCTCCACCTCTATTAGAGATGTGGTATAAATGTGGTATGAAAAATGTGGTAAGCCTAGCATTACCCTTTATTTAATAGTTGGCTTTTATCATCACCCTCTTTAAGAATCACTTTATTTAATAGTTGGCTTTTATCATCACATTCCATGGGGCCAAAACCTTATCTATGTGTATCAAAAATTTATTGGGGCTTTTTAGTTAAGTTTGCTTTACACATCTTTCTTAATGCGTTCTCGGATTTTCTCTTATCAATTTGATGCGGGATTGAGAGCAAGATTGGATCAAGAGAACTTTGATCTGGAGGTTTTGAGGTAGATGAGAGCAACCTAGATGAGGAGATTGATGGATTGGGGGAGGAATACAAACACACACACACACACAGTGCGATGGAGGAAAACTGTGAACTGGATAAAGGTGAAGGGAAGGCGCGGCGGAGTGGGACTGCTAACTGGATAGAGGTGGGAGGCTGTGGCACAATTTTTTTTCTCTTATATTTTTATTCTGAAGGGTAAAAATTGGAACACAATGTCTAGCTGAAAAAACAGTTAAAGTTTTCTTTTAAAAAATACACGTGTCAAATTCTATGTGGAAGTATCACCAACTGACATGGTAATACCGTACATTACTTTTGTATTATTTGATTTAAACTCTTCTTTTGTATTTCTCCTTTGAAAATAAAATCAGATTGCACATTAAACAAAAAGAACAAAAACAGAGAAATGCATTAGCTTTTGGTAATAATATTTTATTTAAACTCTTCTTTTAGTCTTAATCGAAATATTGCTATTTTTTTCCTAGTTGGACAATTTTTGTATATTGTTAATTCTTGACTTGAGAGTACATTATTTAAATATTACCGTTGGTATTGTTGAACAAAATTCTTTACACAAAAAAAAAGAAGAGGTTAGGTTTTGGGTTCGAGTCCTATAGCATCTGTGTAGTGTGTGTGAGTTTAGCACTACAAAAAATCGGGCTTTTTATGACGCATTTAATGACGCATCAAAAATACACGTCATTAAATGTGATAAATTATGACATGTTTTTAAAATCGTCATTGAAACAAGTTTATGACACTATTATCATGACGTTTCCCAGGCCGCGTCATTGAAATTATTTTCCATGACGCGGATTGTGTGTCATGGAATCTAGTGGTTTTAGATGACGTTAGATCCGCGTCATTAATAGGTTTATAGTTTAACGACGTCGGATATCGTCATTAACTTAACGACGGGTCACTCGTCATAGAATTATATATACCAAAATTTTTCTTAAATTAACGACGTCTTCTACATCGTCATAAATACTTTCTAAAATATGATTCTGCGTCATAGAGTTCTGACGTGTATGCTGCATCATGGATTTCTTTTTTTTTTCCCACAATTTTTTATCGTGTGCCGCTCTTTTTTTCACCAAATTTAAGTTTGGTGCGTTATTCTCTCCGACCCCTAAACCCAAATCCTCTATCTCATTTCTCTTCTATCTCAGGACCGTAATCCTCTCTATCTCAAATCACTCGAAAAATTCCAAACCCAAATTCAGAAAGCTCTCAACACTTTATACCAGCTACACGCTGGTTGAAACCGACTTCTCTCTCTCTTTCACCGTTCGTTTCTCCTCTTTGACACAAGAATAATCGCATTTCAATTTCGGAAGAGTTGGGTTCGTTTCATCTGGAGGCTTCGACTAATCTCTGTTTTTAGGGTTAAGCCTCTTCCATTTTTCAGATATTCGAGACTCGAGAAAGGCAAAGAGAGAGAACAAAGCTTGGCCGCTTCCTGCATGCAGAGCGAGGAAGAGAGGGAGATAAGCAGAGAGAGAGAGGTCGTGAGTTGCGAGAGAGATAGAGAAGAGGAAGAGGTGGACATTGATGGTGGAATCGAGAGGGTGGTTGAGGCGGGAGAGCTTCATTTGTGAGGTTTGAAACAAGGGGATTTCATCGAGCTAGTGTCTGAGCGGAAGCGATAGACAGCGGTCTATAGGTGGAGATTAGTAGATACGACTTGGTTTGAGCTTTAGTGCAGCAGGTGAGGATATCTACCTCCGTTTCCCCTTTCATAGAATATCAGGTTCTTATTATTTTCTACGGGTTTTAAACAATCTAGCTTACCTATCCTGTTGGTTCATTTGTAGATTATTTTTTGAAGTGGATAACCCTAAAGATGTTGGGTTTAGTCACTCGGACTACGATTGTATCACTTTGGTGAATTGAAGGTAAGATGCCTTAAACAACTTATTTGAGTAACCAATCATACATCTTCAGCTTTTTGTCACATGGAAACATTCAAATTCATGGTATCTGATGGGCATATTTTAGATTATATATTTAACCCTATTCTTAGTATATTTTGGTTAATATTTTGGAAGAATTTTGATACTTTGAATTGTATTTTCAATATAGGACTTTCGACTTCATCTGGAGCAAAACATAATCAAATGGATGAATTTTGGAGTAATTCCAGTTGGAGGACGTTCGTGAGTCACTTCTAGCTTGAGCGTATCAAAATTTCAGATTTTTCCACCAAGCGATTATTTTCTGGCAGTCGATTAAAGGAAGCGGTCTTATGTCTTTGGAAAAGTGACGTTTTGGGCTTTTTTGCGTTTTTGGAGCCTAAGATGACCTCGGATGGGTTCGTGACCTTCTGGAGATGTGTTCAGAATATTTTTATCTTCAAAACAAGCTATCTTGGGCCTGATTTGGAGCAGATTTGAGCCAGAACGTGGCTGGGCAGATTTTGAGCAATTTCCCTAATCCTATTTGGATTTTACTTCCTAGTATTACTTTATTTTAATTAGTTTCCTTGTGGGAAAAGAAAAGCTACATTGGGCAGCTAGGTTTTAGTTAGTATTTAAGTTTCTTTTCACAACAATTTTAGGGATCCGATTCTATCTTCTTTTTACTTCTTAAACGCAACAAGGGTTCTTGAAGATCTTCAACTTCAAGGTGTATTCAATCTTTTTCTATGATTTCAATTATAATTATGCGTAACTAATTCCTTTTGCTAAGGTGAAACCTTAGCCTTAGCATGAATATGTGATTTTATTAATTTGCTTATGAATGAATGCATGTTTGCTTGAATTATTAATCATCGCGTTTGAAACTATCTATTTGTTTTAATGAGTGATCACCATTATAATATTTAGACAAGTAATTTGATGCAATTTCTGTTGGAGACATCACCCTGAAATTGAGGAGGGCTTCTTGTGATTAGTAAGTGTAAGTTCACTTAAGGCGAACATCACGCTCTTAAGGGTTGCATGGTTTTCAAAGGGTTTTCACAAAGCTTAATAGTCTTGCATGTTTATATTTGATCCGAACATCACGCGGATTGCATGTTAGATATACGTTTTAATGCAGCATCACAAGGAAAATATGAAATAGGAAAACCTAACCTTCAAAGCATATATGTTGAAATTCATAAGTAATTGGTAAAAAATTCATAGGATTGCTAGGTGACGGTGGAACCCTAGTACTTTTATAAATTGATATCTAAAACTCGTTTCTTTAATTGTGTTTTTAATTAAATTCGTTTTTAGCTTTAACAAATTCAAAATCAAATCAACTTTCTCTACTTTTAATTTTAGTTAATTGGAAACCGTTTTACATAAATTGCTTAATAGTCCACTGAGGAGATCGACCTTGCATGAGCATCTATACTACAATAACCTTGTATTCTTGCAAGTATTTTTATGTGATTTTAACCTTGTTTTTGCAGGTACTAAAAATCCTATCGGTATCAACTCGCTTATTTTGCTAATTCTTTTTGTACTTTATGTGTTTGTCCTTGTATGGGAGTCGAACCTGTCAAGGTGTTTGAGAGAACGACTAATCGGCAAACAATCGGATAATAAATTACCGTTGTGATCCATCTAAGAAGTGGTTGGTTTTGGTTGGAATTGCTCCTGGTGCTCCAGAAGGTATCTTTGTTATGTCTATTAATGCCTATTCAACATTCATTTCTTGTGTTCTCTAGGATTCTTTTTCTCGTGAGGAAAATGGTCGAAAGCTGCAAAACTCTCAGGTCTTTTGTCGCCACTGTTTGAGTTCCTACAGTGCAGTCCCATTTTCTTTATTCTTGCTCAATAAGTGTTTGTGGTCAGCCCTCTAATTGTCAATCTTTCTTTGTATTAAGATGTCTGTACTTTTATTTGGATTAGATTCAGTATAGCTTCATAAACAATATTGTAGCAACTATGTTAGCCAATGATTGATGTTGTGAAACAACTCTCTTTGCCATATTAGTTTTGTTTCGTTTCCTTTTATGGAGTTCCTTCTCTTATCTGTTTGTAGAGTTTATAATATGTCAAACGAAATATAAAACCCTTCTCTTTTAAGGCCACTTTTTTGCTGTACTACTTCTTGATCCTTAGTCTTGTTTTGTATGTAGAGGCCACAATTGGTTAAAGGAAATTTGCAACTCTTCTCTGTGGATCAACAGCAGTCAAGCTCTTGAAGCACATGCTGCATCATTTGCTCAATACGAAAAGTGTGCCAATTTCATTTTCCTTTCTCTTACTCAGTATTTGATCTTTACACTCTTGCACTACATACAAGGATTATATTAAAGTTACACGTACATGAAATGAGCTGATCGCCTCGATCTTTACACTATTGCAAAATAAAGTTGATTAAAGGAGGGAAAATTGATTAAATTAATGGAAGTGAATGAGTAATGCAACCTAATGGAAGTCGTGGTTTTGCAAACCAATTGTCAATGTTGTAACTCTACAATTCCTTATGTGAGATGCCATCCTAATTTCATAACTTTTAGATAGAATATTATATATAATGTGGTGCGGGGTAGCCATTTGCATCTATTATTAGAAGCATCGATGGACTGAACTTCATGTTTGACTAGATTTGATTCCTTAACGGTAGCAACATGGAGCGACCATAATGCTAAGGTCAATTCGTTGCTATTGTTTGGAGAGCATATCCTAAGTGTTGATATTGAAGCGGTCTATTTATATGGGCATTTAAAGGAATTGATCGAATCTTGCTCTGTCGGACATATCATGTTAGAGAACAACTTTAGTTCTAGCTGTATAATGCATCCGGATACCTACCTAAATAAGGTAGCGCATTTTAAGTTAAGCTCTATTGCAATTTTTGTTGCAAAATAACCATAAATTTTCAGTCATTAAAATTCATGTATAGCTTTTTTCCTTCCAATTTAAGATTAAACCCTCTTTATAATCACATCAGTTATTATTGGGAGTCAAGAAGGTCCTCTACAACTTTGGAATATCAGCACAAAGAAAAACTCTATGAGTTCAATGGATGGAAATCTTCTATTTGCGGTTTTGTTTCATCTCCTGCACTAGATGTTGTTGCGATTGGTTGTCTTGATTGGAAAAATTCATGTTCACAACATTCGTTATGATGAAGAGCTAGTCACGTTTGCTCATTCGACACGAGTCGCTGTGTTGCCTTATCTTTCGGCAGATAAAGGCGAGTCTATTAAAATAGGTAGACACGAGGAGTCTTTGCGTGAATTGTTTTAGCGGACTATTAAAATAGGTAGACACTAGAAAGTAATTACTTCAGAAATTCTACCAACATATGCATATCGGTTGAACTTAGGATACAATGTTTGTTATTATTATCAAATGAGAATTTCTTCCTTAGCTTTGCCAAGATGGTATATTTTTCCCTACGCAAAATGATCCCATTTTTGCTCACTTTATATATTTTCTTCAATGTCACTCTTTGTTTGGTTTTTTCTCTTTTGCTTTGTTTTTTGGCTTGGAGTTCTTTTGTGGCTAAAACTCTGCGTTCTTAGTTTAAGCATTATAATGATTACTATTTAAAGGAATTAAGACATTACAAGGTATTGCATATATCATTATTGTATGACCTTGATTTACTCACAAGAATGAAAAAAAAAATAAGAGGACCCTATTTTTCCTTGTGCTGTAAAATTGATTGATATGACTTTTTATGCTCCTCTAGATGTGGATTTTTGACACAAGTGAAGGAGATCCTCGTCTTTTACGCTTTAGAAGTGGTCATAGTGTTCCTCCACAATGCATCAGGTATAATGCTTTTCATATTGATTTTAGGAGAGTGAATTTTTAGTTTACGCTAGTGTTGTTATTGCCATTGATTTGGTGCTACAAGATTTGTGTATTTCTGCCCATTGACCTTGTGATCGTCATATGTCTTTGTTATCGTGTGGTGCTTATATCAAGCAAAATCCATTTCTCTATTTCATTATCTGTTGCTCCTTATCATGTTGCTTTTCTACACAACAGTTGAGGACTTTCTCGACTTTTAGTTTGAATAGTGCACTAAATCACTTGTAAAGTGTTTTGTTTTCTGTGAAGTTTATGCAATTGCTTTACATTGAGGAAATTAGCTGCATTTCAACATTCTTTATTAATCTTATGCATGAATTTTAGGTTTTATGCAAATGGGAGACATATTCTATCTGCCGGTCGGGATTAGCCTTTCGCCTTTTCTACGTAATCCAGGTTTGGACTCATCAAAGATCAAAGTACGAATATCTTTGGTTTTGTGTTTTTAAAGTTAAATATTTTTATAGAAGTTCCTCGAGAAAAAGAAGCTGAAATGTTTTTTCCTTTTCCTTTTCACTCTTTTCCTCACTTCCACTCTTTGTAGTGTTTGACTCTGTGTAATTCCAGGGATGAAATCTTTTGAGTTTTCTCACCTGCACAATGATTGTGCGCATGGACCAATTTTGACCATTCATTTGAACCAATGCTTAAGATTAGATAAGTCAAAAACCAGTTTCAACCCCACCTGCACTTGTTAACTAGATCGTGAATGTTGACAAAACCGTTTCATGCTTTCATCCTTCAACCCCACACTTTGTCTCATGTGGACCAAGCATCCAGCCACCGTTCATCTTTTTCCCTCTTTCTCTCTCTCCATGTTGGAGTCTTCATCTTGTTGTTGCTCTTTGTGATAAACCAATAGTAATGTGAGGAGCACCGCCATGGATGTGTGGATGAGATTGGGTTGTATGATTGGATGAGCAAAGTCAAGTATGATTTAGTGGTGTCACGGAGGGTTGATTGGCAATGGCTGAAAGTGTAATTTTTGGTTGAAGAACAGTGATTTTTCTTATTAAAGTTAACACTTGAATTGGATGAAAACAATAGATTGTGCAATTTAACCGTTTCCGCCCATCTGTAGGCTAAGGTACATCCAAATTATAGGATGAAAGCAGATTTTGGTAGATGAATGAAATATTTGTGCCTTTGGGAGTATGAGTTGAAGGGTGATTCTTGTGGACTTCGGTGGCTGATTGTTGAAAAAGAAGAAAAGAAAGGAGGTTGGAGTCAGTTTTGATGCATGATAAAAAAGACGGATTTTCAAGCTAGAAAACCATACGCAATATTTACACTTGGAAGGTTCGGTAATTTTCCAAAGTTCTCTTTCTACTCAAAGACATGTAGATTGACGAGATTACAAATATTCTCAGTATTTATGCCAAACCTATGAAAGAATTCTGTCTTACGACTTTGTTGTCATTCTCTTTTGAGTAGAAGTGTTGAGAGGCCATACAATCAAAGGTTGGAGATATGGATCACAATTGGTAGCTGGTCACAAACGTAATACCACCTTGAGGTCAAGGGGTTTAAAACCAAGTTTTTGTTGGTGTTTTAATCTTGGTCGTTTGGTCAAACCAATGGTTAAGATTGATCCATGTGTACCTTTTGTAAATCTTATCACACACCTATCATAATTGATCTATTAGTATAAAACATCTAAACTTCTATTTGGTTATTCTTATTTTTATGGTTCTATTTAGTGTTTGTAATTTAGTTACATTTTGTTATTAGGATCAACAAAGTAGAACTTTCTCAACGCCAAGTATCCAAGCGAGCAAAGAAAACGAGGATGAAGGTATTTTCTATTCTTTATATACTGATTTCATAAAGGACAAAATAACTTATTATTATTTTCAGTTTGGATGTGTTTGGATAATTAAAAAGGGCTTGATCATTTCTCCATGTTTTTCAAAATGTTCAAAACTAGAAAATTTCTTAGATGGATCCATGAAATGCTTACACTAGGTTTTCATCTTCCTTGGTATTTCTTTGCACTATTTATAGTCTTTGTTACTCTTGGACTGGGTATATATTTAGTTCCTTTGCCCCTACCTCTCCGCTCCAAGCGTTTACATTATGCAAATGTCTCAACCTTCTCATGTCATAGTTAAGTGAGGGGGATACTCTGTGTGTTGAGTGTTAAGTAATGTGTAAAATTTTTATTGACAGCAAGGGTATCTACTGTACACTAAGGTATTTCACGGGATTAGTGAAGTATCCACACAATGCTGCGGCCATGTACCATGGCTAGACTTTTATAGAAATGTACTTGATGGTTATATATATATTTTATCCTGCGAATCTTAAATTGACAAATAGTGCTATTTCGTATGCGGGATGGATTAACTATTTAATTTCTGTTTTCCTCACCTTCTAGGAAGAAGAGATAAAGCTGAAGCCTATCATTGCTTTTGATTGTGGTAAGGTCCTTTTGTTCATGTAATTTTATGTTTTCTTGTGTTCATTTTTAATAACACTTCTTCTCACAAAAAGTTAACTGAAATGCTAGAAGAAATCCAAAAGTTCTAGAATAACACTTATTATGACAAAAAAATTTACCGCTGAAAATTATATTTCAATATAATGATGATATTTTGGTTTGGCTTCGACCTCAACAAAATTGCCGCTGAAGTTTAAATATCAAAACCATAGATTTAGAATAGGTAAAGTCACTTCGGACTGGTGTTAAATCCTATTCAATTTGAGAAATCAGTTTTAGAGTTAGTTCTGTCTTATGCCTAAGTTCAAATCGATAAAGAGTCTCTGGTTGAAGATTTTATAATCTATCTCTTGGATATTTCTTTTGATAATACCTTCCTATAATTCTTGAGTAAAAAGTCCTATAATCTATGTTCCCAGCACTGTTAGAAGTCCTTGTACTGATCTTACTTGTGTTTTGCGATTATGGTTTGCTTCACTTCATTGAGAGGAAGAGAAGGAAGCGATCTTTGCTTGCGATTATAGTTTTACACCAACTTTTGGACATGAAGCATCATATCCTCTCAAACTATCATGGAGATAATCTTTTGGATGTTTACTTTGTTTTGGGACAGTGCAAGTATCAAATTTTCTCAAACTTCATAGGATTGACTTTGTGGGATTAGTTAAAGACAATTTTAATGTACTAGAATCATTTTGAATAATAGAAATATAATTTAGAGTACTTTGTCATTGTGTCTTCATATACTGCTTTTATATATTAATTTCTTTTTGCTTAATTAAAATGATAGGATATATATTAATTTCTTTTTGCTTAATTAAAATGATGGATAGAATTATTATTATTATTTATTAAAATTTCATGACGTCTAATACGTGCCGTCAAAATATTTCAATGACGTCTCCAAAACGTCGTTAAGTTCAATTATGAATATTTTATTTATTTATTAAAATTTCAATGACGTCAAATATGTGTCATGAAAAATTTCAATGACGTCAAATATGTGTCATGAAAAAATTTCAACGACGTCAAATATGTGTCATGAAAAATTTCAATGACGTCTTCTGAGCGTCGTTAAGTTCAATAGCGTCTGTATTCGCGTCATAGAAAGCCTCAATAGGCGGGCGTCGTCATACAGACGTCATAATATTCATGACGCAGATTCGGCGTCATTAAAACACATCTATGACACATTAGGACGATCATCGAAAAAATAAGATGACACGCAAACGCGTCATTGAAATTACATTCTATAGCGTAATTGGAGACGTCATGGTTTTAAAAAAGTTTCCATGACCCCCTTCTATAGCGTAGGTTACGGCGTCTGGACCGCGTCGTTAAACGTCTTCCATGACGCATATCGGGACGTCGTGGAATGGTTTTTCGTGTTGTAGTGTAGTATGATATCGCCCCTCTCAATAGGAAAGGTCCTTTTAAAAAAAAAAGATATGGTATTGATTATTCCCAATGACATTAATTAATTATTAGTGTTTGAATAAAAAGAAAAAGAAAAGTCTAAGTCATCCATTAATTAAATTGAAGAGGCAGTTAGGTAGAGGTGTCAAACAGATTGGGCTGGGCCGGCACGGCACAAACATGACCCGCTTAAGTAAGGTACGGCACGGCACGGCCCGTATATTTAGGCCGTGCAGAGAAAAGTTAATTAGGCCCAATGAGTCGGGTTCGCCCGTGGCCCGTGGCTGGCCGTACGAGCCCAAAATCCAACATATCGGTATGTTTAAAGCCCATTTATTAAATTACATTTGTTTTAGAAAAAAATAATACATAATATTATTACATTTATATATTAAATTCTCGTCTATTTATTTTCTCTAATAATATGCATTAAAATTTAATGTTTTCTTTATATATAAAATAATAATTTTATTTTTCAAGTTTTATTTTTAAAATCCATACAATAATCTAGTCATTTTCTATTTAAATGTACTTTAAAGAAAGCTAATGGCCACTTTTTTCAACAAATAATAAATCTTGTTAGTATAATTCTAAAAAGGATTTAAATGAAGTTGTAAAAAAAATTATCAAAAAAAAAATACAATACATAAGTCAAATTTTGCGTGGGCCTATCTCGGCCTGTTTAGTGGCTCGGCACTAGCACGACCCATGAGGGCCCGACACCTCTGCAGCTGAGGGTACAAAACAGTAAAGCAGCAAATTTTACCCTTTAAATTGCCATGTAGGTCAACAACCACAATTTGAAGAGACTATTGAAGATGCTTTAAGAATGACAACTAAAAAATGTACACACTCAAAACAAATAAAAATACGATACATTACTACTACTAATGAGCCCTCAAATTGAGGCTACATATATAAGGCCTTCACTTTCTGAAGTACATAATGCAAGAAACTGAACTTGAAAATGAGAATAACTACTATTTTCATTACCATACTCATTATTTCCAAACACTATGATTTGAGTCATAAGATCACATCTCTTGGAATGAATCTAAGAATGAAATTCTCAAATAATTCCTTTTACAAAACAAAAAATTTCTAAAAGAACTGGTAAAATTCAAGTTTCATGAACCACTCCCATACATAGCATGACCAACTCTTATTTTGTAGCTATCGTCTCGAAATGCGCTAATTGCAACATCAAGACACTTTTTACAATTTATGCCAGAAAGGTACTCAGTACATTCAAGTGTACCAAAAAGCTTTTGAGTCCTATTTAATACTTGTGTCCACCCATTAGCATACAAAGATCCATTAACAGCTATAGAATTTAATTGAGTTAGCAACTTGTTAATATTATTTTCAATCAATACTGGATTGACTTTGAGATTTGTTCCATAAATTGCATTATATGTGTCGCTTACATGAAAGAAATTTACATCTAAGTATATTAAGAGGCATCATTTCTCTAAATTATCGCTCCTCGACTAAAGGGGCAACTTTTGCGTAGCTCCCGGCCTGCTGTACTGATACAGTTTTTACACAACCCATAATAATAGGCACGGTGAATAAAATTCCAACATTGTGCCAACCCATATATAGAAGTATTTTGGTTTGTTACAAATTCAGATGGGACATTAATGACACTTTTTTAGTATCTTGAAGTAAGAATTTCATCAGACATTATTTGTGTTAGTAGAAAATTTAAGTTATCCTCATAATACCCCATTGGATAGAAATTCTACCTTATTGAAGCAACTATGCCCAAGAACACGAAGCGGTCTAATTCCAAAGGTCTCTTGGTAAAAAAGAGAGAAAGATAAAAGACTCAAAAAGATTAATTATTTTGAGTAAAACATGTTTAGTATATTGAACTAGTACTCAATCGAATTTTCTTGGATATAGGTAAGAAAATCACAATTATCATGCTTCTATTTATATGATTAGTTTAGTACACATTGTCATAATCCTAGTAGTATAGATGTTATAATATGGTATTGATATATTTATTCATGTGTGGCCAATTCGTTTAAGAAAGAGTTATACTTGATGTGTGAGGATATATATTTATATGTATATATAATATTTTTAAATATACGAAATGTTATAAAACTAAGGGGAATTGTAAAGAGAAATAAGAGGAAGAGAAAGACATAGAATTTGTTTTATGAACTTTTCTATAATTCATCTTTGATACCTACTATTTATAGGCTTTGGGGATAGAAAAACGTTCACCACCCATTATTGATAGGTTACAAACACATAATTACAACCCATAAATATACTAAATACAATCTTTAGTGCATAGGTTACAACGATATTATGATGTGTTTTATGGTAGGTATTATGAGTGATATTATGGTGGTCATCCACAATTAATAGATTTACAACACTCCCCCCTTGGATGTCCACCATACAATGACATTGTTGCCTCATTAAAAACCTTGCTTGGAAAATCCAGTGGAATAAAACCAAAGACAAGGGAAAAAGATTGCAACTTTCTTATGGATCATTGATATGGTGATGGACACGCTTATGTTGCCTCGTTAAAACCTTGCAAGGAAAAACCCAGTGGGACAAAAACCTAGTAGAAGGGAAAAAGAGTACAACGTGCATATGTCATGTATGTAGTAGAATTGGGATGCTCCCCCTGATTGATATCTCCCCTTGATTTTCATTAACTTCTAGAATTTAGGCTTCAGAAAAGTTTTGGCAAAAAGGTTCACTAGATTATCTTGTGAACGAATTTGTTTAACTTCAATCTCTTGACTTTTTCTGAAACTATGTCACCCTTGATGAATCCTTCTTTGATTTGAGCAATACAAGCAACATTGTCTTCATACATGATTATTTATCACATTATTCAACCTTCTTTTCACTTTTTAAATGACTGAACTCTTTAGCAGCATTAACAACTAATCTAATAGTTAGAATATGTTACAACAATATCAAATTTGAATTCAAAATACTCAAACTCTTAGGGTTAACTCTTAATTAAGAATATTGTGGTACTTTATATCCTTCAAGGAGTCACTTCATTCGATATATCTCAACTATTTCATGAGCTTTGAGGATTTCCATGTACCATACCGTCTTAATAAATATGCATTTAACACATGCTATAAGTTTTACGTTAAAATAACAACTGTACTTATAGAAATGTGGATGCATCTACGATGGGATGGGAGACTAAAACCATGTCTCTACTAGGAAACCTTATGTTATATTAATGATCTTATTTCACTTCACAAACACCAATTCGTAACCTTCATACTTAACATTTGAAATTCGGTGTTTGAGCTATAGTGATAAATGGAATTTCCTATTTCCATTTTGGCCAATCACTTAACTTGTCGACATTCATCAAACGATATTTAATATAATCATAGCCCATGATGATTGTAGCAGCTACTAATAAACCAAATGTATCATTAGTTTGTGATCCCATAATTCTCATGTGCATGTGCATGCATAATTTATAAGCATCTCATTGCTTTAGGGTACCAATGCCTCTTCAAGGGCTTCTGTTGTTACTTATGGGACAAACATCTCTTTTAAGATGAATTATTTAGAATATGTGGATCATAACCTCCTATAGAGCGTTATTTTTTATAGGGCTTGAATTTTTCAAATAATCTCCACTTCTGGGGAGTTAAGTCTTTAGAACCTATATACCTGTCATGCTTCAGGCATGCAACAGATTAGTTGATAGTCACTTATTGTAATGTTAATGGATTGTGATACGAGAATATCAATCTATGTTTGCATATGTATAACTTATATATGCATTATCTTGATGAGACAAAAGCATACTCATTCAACACTATTTCATGACGTTCTTCAGGAACTATCATTTCTCCCCATAACAGTGGGAAAATTATTTCAAAATTTAGGAAAATAAACTCACCATCATTATCAAGTCAAATTGACTGGATTGGATAATATGTGAGTTGTGCTTGTAAGCGTCTTAACGATAGACAAAAATGTGACCATATGTTAGGTGCATCCATTAAAACTGGTGAAGTGGTCCATAATTAAATGTTATATAGGCTCACAAATATCCCCTTGAATTATTTAAGGAAAGAGGGCTCAAAGTCAATTTTTGACCGAGATGATCTTATGACAACTTTTATTTGTGAGCATGCTTTACAATGATATTTGTTGGACAAGACAATATTTTGAGTCTTTAAACGATGTCCTTACAAATTTATAAAAATCTTATGTATCATTGTGGAACATGGATTGCCAAGACAGTCATGCCACAACATAAAAGTTATCCAGTCAACGAACTTCTGGTTCATGACATCATAATCTTCAACTACTTTAATAGTTTTGTAATATTGGGGCCTCATGAACTTCTGGTTCATGACATCATAAACTTCTGGTTCATGACATCATAAACTTCCTACCCACAAAAGAAAGTAGGAAGTTTCTCCAATAGATGCCTTTGGCAGTCAATATTGGGGTGGTAATACAAAACATTACCATTGTAAAACGAAATTAATTGATAACCCAATAAAAATAAAACTAAATAAAATCTAAAAATAATAATAATAAATGAGTAAAGTGGTATAAATGAGGAATAAAATAAATTGATTAAGGACTATGAAATTCCAAGATAATCCAATATTAATGTGGATTCAATATGTAGATAAAACTACAAGTTTAAGAATCGGATTCCCGACCAATTCAATGTGCCTCAAAGTAGGCCACTTTTCCATGAAATCATAAAATTTGAGTTTTTGATAGTACAACTCATGGATATAGAACTTCATGTTCTATGAAGTTCAAATGGCAAATAAGCATAAAGAAGTAATGAACTTCATGTTCGTATATAGTATTAAGATCAATGAAAAACTATGAACTTCAGGTTCATATCAATATATATTCGAAGATTCAGGTTTGAATACGTAAATCTAAATAAATTGAATTAATAGTTGTGCTTTGAATTTCATATTCAAATCGATGCATATGCACTCGAAACTTCTGGTTCGGGTTCTTGACATATGTAGACCTCATGGAATTCTGATTTTGATTAATACAAAATCAAGGAGTTTCATGTCCTTATGTATTTTTAAAATTCGCGGAACTTCACGCCCTCAAATATTTGGAATCAAAGAACTTTAGGTTCTGATTCAATCAAAAGGACTCTAGGTCCTAATTTAGTTATATGATGAGGATCGAGGAACTTCGGGCCCCGATATTTTGTATAATACAAACTCATCATAATAATTAAGATCATACTTAAGATCAAATAAACAAACAAATAAAAAAAACATGGCATTATATTCATGTGTAATAAGAATAAGAATTTTTTTTCTTAAACGAACATGATGAAGTCTGATGGTGAGTACAAAGAAACTCTATACCATGTGATGACTCTAGCTCATATAAGAAGAAAGAAAATTGTGAGAAAGAAAACATACCAAGAGCAATGTCATGCTGAAAACGTGTTATAAAACTAAGGGGAATTGTAGAGAGAAATAAGAGGAAGAGAAAGACATAGAATTTGTTTTATGAACTTGTCTATAATTCATCTTTGATACCTACTATTTATAGGCTTTAGGGATAGAAAAACGTTCACCACCCATTATTGATAGGTTACAAACACATAATTACAACCCATAAATATACTAAATACAATCTTTAGTGCATAGGTTACAACGATATTATGATGTGTTTTATGGTAGGTATTATGAGTGATATTATGGTGGTCATTCACAATCAATAGATTTACAACACAAAATTAATTGTATACCTTCATATAATTGATGGGGTAAAGTATTATGTTTCTTCCTTTAAAAAACAACAAATGAAAACGGCGAAACACAATGACCCTTTAGTATCTTTTGGCATGTTTTAGAGCATCTCCAAGGAAAGAGGTAAAATAATAGGCAAACCTCGTTTACCTTGCCACATCAGCATTTTCATGCTCTAATGGAATAGGCAAATAGGTAGGCAAAATATATCTACTCTCCCCAACAAGGCAATATTGCCTACTTCAAAGTGAATAAGATATTGAGCCCCACTTGCTTTTTATAATAAAATATCATCTCCACTCTCTCACTTACTTTCTATAAAATATAATAATAAATATAAAAGATAAAAATAAATAATATAATAATAATTTGTACACTTGTATTGCCTAGTCTTTTGGAGTGACTAACTTTTTTCATGAGACAAATGGGTAGGCAATATGCCACCTAGATTGTTATAGTACATTTTTACCTATTTCATTTGCATACTCCCTTTGAGATGTTCTTAGAACCATTAATTTTAGAAATTTCATTAATATAGGCCCACCATTAATTTGGACATCAAGACAACAATTAAGAGATGACATATCAATATTGTATGGCTCACTGTTTTACTTAGGTGAAATATTTAGTGATTGTATTGAAGATAAATAAAATATTAATAATTAATGACTCTCAATATGCATACTTGCTTGCTGGGCATCACCGGTTAGAGCAACTCCACCGGTTGTAGCACAGGCGGGAGCTGGGTCCCACGGGCCTGAGCCCAAAAATGAGTTTCCAGCGGGCCTGGGCAGCCTGGGCAATGAGCGGGCCCCACGTGAACTGGGCAAGCCCGCAGGGGAAAGGGCCCTGAGGTCCAGAGGGGGAGGCCGTCGACAACGTAAAAAAATTAAAAAATCTGAAAAAATCCAAAAAATTCTGAAATATTTTTTAATAAATACCTATCAATTTTATTATTATTAATTTCATACATACAACTAAAATTAATCCCATGTAAAAAAATAAAATTAAAATAAAAGTGAATAGTAGTTGCCCTTTGCCATGGCAACGGGTGGAAATGCACATTACTATTTGCAAGGGCAGCACTATTCACGTGAATAGTAGCCCCCTAGCTCCCCCACCCTCCCCCTTGCCATGGCAACCCCTAACGGGTGGAGTTGCTCTTAGTGCAACTCAGCGACAAGCCTGGGCTAAGGCGAGTTGGAGCCCAAGAGAGGTTTGGCTATTTCAGCGGTACAATCTTGCCCGGGCAAGATCTTTGGACCCACAAGCCTGGCTGGCCCTCGAGGCTATTCTTGCCTGGGCTGCTGCTGGGCTATGTGGCGTCGACAATGACGTCCCGTTGGACGTGACGTAAAAAAATTTAAAAAAAAATCTGAAAAAATCCAAAAAAATCCATAAATATTTTTTTATACATACCTATCAATTTTATTATTATTAATTTCATACATACAACTAAAATTAATCACATGTAAAAAAATAAAATAAATAGTAAAAGTGAATAGTATTTGCCATTGCCATGGCAATGGGTGGAAACGAACCTTGTCTTTTGCAAGGGATGCCACTATTCGGGTTGTAAGACCCGTGAGCTTGGGGAAACAAGAACGGTGAGCAATCCCACATCGCTCGGGGAGGGAAGGGTGAAGTGCCTTATATGTGTGGGCACTTCTCCTCCTAGCACTAGGCCTTTTGGGAGCTCACTAACTTCAGATTCCTTGGAACTCCAAAGTTAAGCGAGTTGAGGCTAGAGCAATCCCAGGATGGGTGACCCACTGGGAAATTGCTCGTGAGTTCCCAAAAACAAAACCGTGAGGGCGGGGCCCAAAGCGAACAATATCGTGTTATGGGAGTCGGGTCATGACATAATGGTATCAGAGTTGGATCCCGACTGGAAATGTGCCAACAAGGACTCTGGGCCCCAAGGGGGGTGGATTGTAAGACCCGTGAGCTTGGGGAAGCAAGAACGGTGAGTAATCTCACATCGCTCGGGGAGGGAAGGGTGAAGTGCCTTATATGTGTGGGCACTTCTCTTCCTAGCAAGAGGCATTTTGGGAGCTCAATGGCTTCGGATTCCTTGGAACTCCGAAGTTAAGCGAGTTGGGGCTAGAGCAATCCCAGGATGGGTGACCCACTAGAAAGTTGCTCGTGAGTTCCCATAAACAAAACCGTGAGGGCGGGGCCCAAAGCGAACAATATCGTGTTAGGTGAGTCGGGTCGTGATCGCCCTTGCCTCCCCTAACCCTTTGCCATGGCAAATGAGTGGAGTTGCTCTTAGAGGCTTGTTGTTACAATAACGACTTAAATGAGTGCTTTATAGTCAGGAGGGGTCAACCTTGGAACTCACAAAAAAACAGTTTTTAAAGAAAGCTTTGGGATAAAAGAGCGAGGTGGAAACCGCCAGGACAAGTCATACACACAAAGATTTGGGTAGTGGGATATTTTGAGTCGAGCTTACAAGGGCAGTATAATTCTTCTATAAATATAAGGAGAAATTTAAGACACATGGACAGATAACACAATAAAAGAACAAGTCGAAACGCTGTTCAAATGCACTTTCAATGTTATTTTTACTTTCTTAGAATTTTATGTAATCATATCAACAAGATCTTTGTTGTTTAAAGTTCTTGAGCATCATCTATTGTAATCGATCATCTAGTATATCAACAAGATTTTTTTTGTTCCAATTCAGAGTTTTTCTTGAGCATCGTTTAATCCATGTCTCTTTAAATATTCTTAACCTTTTAAATTTATTTGTGGGAGTATCGTCCAAGTTGCCGAGTTCGGTGACACTAAGCTAATAATATAAAAAGCCTTGTTGTCAAGGTAAACAAACCAATAACTGAGAGTGTTCTTTCCTTGACTATGATCGTTCGATTTAAGAGTCAAGATGTGGCACATTTACTCACTTGCATGCTTGACCAACGAGGTCATCGTGTTGACATGCCGTACACACACACACATCCCAAGAAAAGCGTCTGGTTGTGCTGAATTATTCTGCCGGTCGCATTTCAACTTTTTTTTTAGTACAAGCTTAAGGAAGTTGAGGTTCCACCCCAAAACCAATTGGCAATGGGGGGAGTAGCCCAACTCCTTATAAACCCAGGCTTGGTCCCTTAACATTTCAATGTGGGACAAATACTCTCAACACGCCCGCACGTGTGGCGAACTTTCAAGCCTAACACGTGGACAACACATATTGGGTGACGTGGGAGCACGTGTGGCCGTTGGGCCCAACACGTGAAGCCTTGCTCGATACCATGAAGGAAGTTGAGGTTCCACCCCAAAACCAATTGGCAATGGGGGAGTAGCCCAATTCCTTATAAACTCGTGCTTGGTCCCTTAACATTTCAATGTGGGACAAATACTCTCAACACAAGCGATAGTCTAAATTAGAGGTGAGGGGAATTTCTCACACACGCACACAACTATGATGCCATGTAAGTTCGAACTTGAGACCTCTGGTATGCAAATCAAGGTTCTTTTTCACTGGACTAGCCGCCGATGGCGTTTCTTTTATTATCTTAAAATTGATAGAAGGGGCCGAAAGAATTTTAGGTTAACACCTCCTTGGACGTGCAAAAATGTCCATATCTAAGTGCAAGAATATCCAAAAGTATGTAGTTGTCCATGTCCACATCGTGTTTTGGGGTTCTTAATGGGGGAAGCACTCAATCGCTTTTGGACCATCTCACAAATGGCTCACGTTGAAAGACTATATAACATCTTAGGATATATAGAATATATGCTTTTAGATATTTTTCTTGTAAGTCCATTGGCATGCACAATTTATACTCATCATGAGTGTAGAAGTTTTGAATCGATATTTCATATGTGGGAAAGGTTACAATATTTATATTTGTACAATGGAGATATAAATGGTAATAGCCTTAAATGATAGTAAATACAAATATTTGCCTGACGGTCAATGGTTAGGTGTGAGAAGAATCAGATCCCGATTCTTCTCCTTGATGAGTGCATGTGCGTTGACACCCCGCAAACCGAGCGGCCTAGGACGAACAAGTTTATTCTGAAGAGGAGATGATGACGCGGTTTGTGAAGAGGCTTAGTAAGAAGATCAGCCGGTTGGTCAATAGAGGGAATGAAGCATACTTGATGACTACCAAGAACAGCAACCTTCTCTCACGAACAAAGTGATAGTCGAGTTCGATGTGTCGCGTTCGAGCATGAAAAACCGAGGTTTGCAGCCATATAAGTGGTGCTAAGGTTGTCACAATGCATGAGAACAGGAAAGTGCAATTTGACACCTAACTCAAGTAACAAGGAAGCGAGCCACGAGGATTCGGCGCAAGCATGAAGCAAGAGCGCGGTCTCGAGTTCTGCACTTGAGCGTGAAAGCAAAGTGGGTTGCTTCTTGGAGCACTAGGAGATAAGGTTGGAGCCCAAGTAGATAAGGTAGCCGATTGTAGAAGCAGGCGCGAGTCAGTGGCAACCTGCCCAACTGATCCGCATCCGAGTAGACCATGGGCGAGAAAGGCAGGTTGCGGCTGGAAAGTGAGACCAAAATCAAGTGTGCCTTTGACGTAGCGAAGGATCCGTTTGACAAAGACAACCATGTGAGTAGAGCGAGAGAGATCATAAATTGGGCAACAGTGTTGGCTGCGAAGGAGATGTCAGGCGGGTGAGGTGAGATCTGGAGACTCCCAACAAGTTCACGATATTCGATGGGAGAAGCAAGCAAGGCACCACTGGTTGCTTGTAAGTAGTGGTTTGGCCGCAAAGGAGTAGGAAGCAGTTGTGCATGGAGGAGATCACTCTTTTGGAGCAAATCATGGGCATATTGAAGTTGATTAAGATGAAGAGCACCATCTGAGAATGAACACGTAAACCCAAGAAGTAGCTAAGAGGACCAAGGTCCTTAATGTCAAAATTGTGACCCAAAAGAGCAATAAAGGTTTGTAAGAGAGAGGAATCACGCGATGTGACTATATCATCAACATATAGGAGAAGGAACATGGTATGAGAAGCATACGCCAAAATGAAAAGAGTGATGAGTCTTCCAAACTTCGGTGAAAGCCCACAGAGAGTAAGAAAGTGCTAATGCGGGTGAACCATGCACGTGGAACTTGTTTGAGGCCATAAAGGGATTTATGGAGCTTGCACACATGATGAGGTGAGCGAGGATCCACAAAGCTAGGGGGCTGAATCATGTACACGTCCTCGTTAAGAAACCCATGAAGAAAGGCGTTCTTGACATCAAGGTGGCGCAAGGACCAGCCACGGGAAGTAGCAGGATCTTGTGCGGATGGTGGGTGGTTTGACAACCGGGCTGAAAGTCTCAGAGTAGTCAATACACGGGCGTTGGTGGTAGCCATAGCAACTAGGCGTGCTTTATAGCGTTCGATAGTGCCATAATTACGCTTGATGCGAAAGACCCATTTGCAGCCGACGAGTGTGATTGGAAGATGGGGAACAAGTGACCAAGTTTTATTCCGTAGTAAGCATTGATTTCTTGAGCATTGCAGCAAGCCATTCAGGATGTTTGGTAGCCCTGAGAAAAACAAGTTGGTTCAGCATTTTTCAAGCACGAGTTAAAAGAGCACTGGGAAGATGGTGTCGTGTAGTGTCATCTGTGTGTTGCTTGGGCTGCGTGATGCGACCTACCGAGACGAGTCCGCATGGGATGAATAGGTGGTGGCGGCGCTGTTACGTAGGTTGTGGGAAGCAAGGTCCGGAGTGGCAAGGAGCAGAGATTAGCTGTGCCTTACGCCGTTGGAATGCGATGTCTTCCGGAGTATGTGTTGAGCAAGGGCTAGGCGACCGTAAAAGGAGGAGTCTTGGGAAGCTTGTGGAAGGGCAGAGGTGTCGGAAGCTTGTGGAAGGGTAGAGGTGCTGGAAGCTTGTGGAAAGGTAAGTGCCGGAAGCTTGTGGAAAGGTAGAGGTGTCGGAAGCTTGTGGAAGAAGGATAGAGGTGCCGGAAGGTTGTGAAAGGATGGAGGTGCTTGGAACCGGGTAGTGTGGAGGTGCAGGAAAGTGGAGCCAGGTGTTAGTGCATTCATTTGGTGGTGTTGACGGTGTTGTTGTCGCAAGGTGAGTCGGGAAGTGCTGGGATTTGGAAGGGTGTGATGGAGGCACGGGCCTAGAAGGGGAACCCATGGGGTTTGGGCTGCACAGATTGAAGTCCGGTCTGTGTAACAAGGAGATGAAGGTACTACGCAAACTTGCAAAGGGAAAACTATTTTCATTAAAAACAACATGGCGTGAGGTGTATACACGGCCAGTAGAGGGATCCAGGCAGCGATAGCCTTTGTGATTTGGACTATAACCAAGAAACACACACTCAGTTGTGCGGTTGACAAGTTTATTTTACGTGTATGCACCAAGGTACGGAAACAAGAACACCCAAAAATCCGAAGATGGGAGTAAACAGGGGCAGAGTATATAGTTTGGTGTATGGAGTTTGCCATTGAAGGGTGGGTGTGGGCGGGAGATTTATAAGGTGAACTGCGTCAAGAGCGGCTTCAACCCAAAGGTAGTGTGGGGCATGGGCGGTGGTGAGTAAAGTACGAATGATGGTGGCAATATGGCGGTGCGTTCGGCAAGACCATTTTGTTGGGGAGTGTGAGGGCAAGAGAACCGTTGTTGAATTCCCAAATGTTGACAAAATTGAGTAAAGGAGGTGTTGACATATTCTGTACCATTGTCACTTTGAAGAAATTTGATGGCGAGTTAAAGATATTACGGATGAGAGAAACAAAAGACTTAAAATGCTCAAAGACTTCATTTTACGAGCGCATGGGGTATATCCAAGTTTATCGGGAATATTCATCAAGATAAGAGGGCGTAGTACCTAAAACCAGTTTTAGAGCACAAGGCTTACAAAATCCTTATTAAGTTTAAAACCCAGGGACGATGAAAGACGAGACAAAACAATGAGGACGGGTGACCAAGACGACTATGCCAAGCGGAGGAATGAATGGAAGTAAGGGCACACTTTGCAAGAAAGGAACGGAGGAAGTGAAAAAAGGTAGAGCCATCCTTACATGGGCCCCGAAAAAAGAAGATTACCGATATGTAAGTCATAAATTTGGAAGAAATCGAGGAGTAAACCACGAATGAGACAAGATTGTCACGAGTAAGCGAGCAACATGAGAAAGGAGGTTAGTGCGTAAAGAAGGAACATGATAAACATTATGAAGAGAATGACACGAAGATCCTAAAGAAATAGGAATTGTACCGAGTGGATGAAATGTTTAAAGAGTCACCATTACCCAAGTAGATGGAATCATTACCCATGTAAGATTGTGGATTACGAAGATGAGTGGCGATCTAGGTCATATGATGAGTGGCACGGTGTCAAGGTTCCAAGTGTTGTCGGTGGGTTGGAGGAATTGAGCGCCAAGCAAAGGAAGGAAAGACTCGGGTTCACGAAATTTGTGAGGACAGGTGGCATGAGAATGTTGAGCAGTGTTGCAGGGTGGGGCACCATGGTGGGCCGAGGATGCCGGGAGCTAATGAGCGTTGACGGCTGTTGTTGGACCAAGAGGATGGGGGATGTGGATGAGGCCCAAAGGTTTGCCACGGCGAAGGTAGGCCATTGAGGGTGCGGAATTAGGTTGTTGTAATGGCTGCCGATTCTGGGGCGATGTTGCCTGTTGGGGCCCCGGTTCCAACCACGGCCAAGTGGCGATTTACCACGCTTGCCACGACCACCACCACGTCTACGAGAACTACACGGTTGATAGAGCCCCCACGATGTGAGTAATAGGTGGGAGGCCGGGCTGGCCAAGAGAGCGAGGATTGACCCGGATTAGACAAGGTCGGTGCGAGGGTTACGTGCTTCATATGAAAGCAAGCGCACGCATAAATCAGCAAAATCAGGAAGAGGAGGAAAATTTAAGGAAGCGGTGATAAGCATTTTGTAATCGGGACCCAAGCCACGAAGAACACGGTGTGAGATCCTTATTGGAGACCGGTTCATTAATAGCAGCCAGAAGGAATCGCAATGGATTTGGCATGACGAAGGTATTCATCCACGGTTTGGGTGCCTTCTGCTGTCCGTGAGTTGAAATCGAAGGATGGATTCAGCCACCGAGGTTTGAGAGAAGTGGCGTTGTAGGCAATCCCAAATATTTTTGGAAGAGTCACAACCAATGGTGAGAGATAATACTGACTCGGAGAGAGAGTCTTGGTTAGATAGTGACAATGAGTTGGTCTTGTTGGAACCAGGTTGCATACACGGGATTTGGTTGTCTTTCTTTGCTTGAGTCGGTGGAGGAAGGTTTGGTAGAGGAAGAAAAGGAGAGGGTTGAGGGGAGGAGCCATCAACATATTTCCATAGGCCATGGCCAATAAGAAAGGGTTTAATTTGACGGAGCCATAGAAGGTAATTTGTGTCTACGTGAGCTTGATGAAGGATGAAGAGTTTGGACTAGGAAGGGAGGGTGAAGAAGATTGAAAGGGAGGCCATGAGGGGTCGGGTAGGAGGAAAAAGGGAAAGACTAACCGTAATAGGGAAAGAAAGGGATCAATTTTAGGGTGATACCATGTAGAAGTTTTGAATACGATATTTCATATGTGGGAAAGGTTACAATATTTATATTTGTACAATGGAGATATAAATGGTAATAGCCTTAAATGATAGTAAATACAAATATTTGCACAAGAGTCAATGGTTAGGTGTGAGAAGAATCGAGATCCACGATTCTTCTCCTTGATGAGTGCATGTGCGTTGACAATGAGTCATGAAATTTGGTATCACATGGACTAGGTTTGAGCACGAATTATCTATATGGACAAAATACACAGGCCTAGAGTCACTGAATCCTAATAGGTTATGGGTGAGTGAAAACTACTTGCACAAATTACAAGTTATCTTTGTAGGGAATTGTTTGTACTCATAAGCTACTTAGTCATTGCAGACCATGACATAAATTTGTTTTACTAATCGCAACATATACGCTAACTATTTTTAATATAGTGGTATTTATCTTCTCAGTGTTAGTAGGTTCAAGTTTGAATTCCGGTTCGCTCAATCATTCCCAACAACAAAAACTTTCAATGTTTTCAAGTTCAACTTTGTCTTTTGATATAGAAAAAATAAGCAAATTGATATCTAACTAAAAGAATTCTATTTAGAAAAACAAAACCAATTAAGAATCTAAAACATATTTAACAGTACATATATTTGACTCGAAATTGAACATGAAGTTGAAACAACTAGGCATTTTTTCTTTTACCCAACTTTGCTTCCCAACTTACCATGAGTATTTTCGCACTGGGTTTTATACATTGTTCATTTTTAATGTAATGGTGTGTTATACCTTATCATGTGCTCATGTAAGTTGGGATAGTAGAATTTTGGTTTTCTTTTTCTTTCTAAATTTGTGAACTCTCTTTTGAAAATTATATGCTATCACTAGATTGGAAGTAATAGTTCTGGAGAACTAGCAAGAAATTATACCCGGCCGGTTTTTTTTTTAAATTTTGATTATTAATTACATTAAAGATTTTTTCAATAGTTCCATTAACAATTATTATTTGGTTGCCACATTGCAAAAGGTTTTCAGATTTTACTAAACCGAAAAACAAAAAACGAATGAAGAGGAATGCGGGTTGCAAAGAGAGGAGATAATAAAGATTGAAGGAAGTTGAGGTTTCATTCCGAAACTAATTGGTAATGGGAGAATAACGGAACTCCTGAACTATGATTGTTATTTTAATTTTCACTTTTGATCCAACAAATAGGTCACGCAAAAATGTTGGCTATACAAACTCATCCATTCTTGCATATTTTTCTTCATTTTTTGGGGAAAAAGGGGGGTGCACGAAAGGTGAGGACAAATCAGTAACCGCGAGACACCTGGGTGTGATGATATACAACAAGTGCGGCAGTACCACCTTCAAACCTCTCGAGGGGCAATTTGGTCAACGCGGGAATTCTACACGCGGGGCATCGGCGTTTCTTTGTTTAACCGCACGGGGGAAACACCGGTTAAAGACCCCTAACTTTTTTACCCGATATATCAACCGGGTTTGGGTTTAGGGTTTAAACATCGCGTGTATTTCCCTGCTCCACACCCCCAAGTTATAGTTTTATCCCCTCCGCATCCAATATAAAGGACGAGAAAGTTCTTGTAGCAGTCGATGTGGGACATTTTGGCTGCGGATATCTCAGGAGAACAGACCAGCTACCCCATAAAGGTTCCTTCAGCAAACGAAGTGCCCATAGTGTTGGAAAAAATGGCTCACCTAAGGTTACAAGAATCGGAGGGAGCGACCGGTCGCAGGTTTTGGGCGACCGGCCGTTTTCATGCTGGGTTTGAAGTTGAAGCTACGGTATAAAAGCGACCGTCGCAGGTTTTGAGCAACCGTCGCTTTCGGCAGATTCTTAACGTCCCTCTCGGTATAAAGCGACCGGTCGCAAGTTCTGGCGACCGTCGCAAAGCCAGGTCTTTGTGTTGAATTTTCAACACGTTTCAGCCCTTTCTTCGCATGCAAATTGGTCCCTACCAAGCCACATGCAACCCCAAAGGTGGTTCAAGTCCTAGAACAGCTTGGCAACCACTCTAAAAGCCTTATACATTGTTTAAGTAGAGTAGTGGGTTGTTTGATAGCCCACTTTATACTTTCCGTAAATTATGGATCTTGTTTTAGGGAGGGTGGTCAGATGCATGTGGGTGGCTTCTTTTCTCTATCTTTTATAGAGATAAAGAAGCTGGAGCTTGGGGTAATTGTTGTATTCAGATTTGGGAAGCCAAGAGAGAGAGAGAGAGAGAGAGAGAGCATCTTGTTTCAAGTGAGTGAGCTAAAGGGTGAGAGAGAAAAACAGATTGAGAGTTTGGGTTCTAAGGGGGTTTCCATTGAAACCAAATCTGTAACTCCTTCTTCAATATTGATATTTCTCAAGGGGATCACCAAAGAGGACGTAGGCAAATTGCTGAACCTCTATAAACACTTGTGTTATTTGTTCTTGGCTATTTTCTGTGTGTGTGTGTGAGCAACAAGTTCATCCTTGTGCTTGTCCAAAGTCCATCAACAACAAGATCCTAAGGGGGAAGTGCATTCAATTGCACAACACATAGGACATGTTTAATTGCCTAATTAACTGGAAGCATACACGATTAATAAATGTTCTAGATGGGTTTTTCTATATGGAATATTTGATACTATAAATGTTCTGAAGAAGCAGGACATAGTTGAGAATAATAAATGTAACTATTCCACCCGTTGAAAAAATTTTGGTTCCGTCCTTGTGAATATACTTGAGGATAATACAAAAATGCCAAACAAACTGTCTAATGTCTAGACTGGAAATTAATTACATCAATTGGATGTTTAATTAGATAATTATTTAATTAAATAATGATTTGTAGGCAATTAACCCCAAAAAAAAAAAAGTATTCCCTCCCATAAGTTAATCCTAGAATATTCGAACATTATTTAAAAAATGATTGAGATATACGTTTTCTGTGTAGTTGCTTTGATTAGGTCAAGTTATTATACTCAGATAACCTTTGTTGTTGCTTTCAACTTATACATTAATTAACTAACTAACCGACAAGTATTTCCTTTTTAACTTACTATTTCTGTAAAATTATCTAACTCCTCGTTGTCTGGAGTGTAGCATGGAAGCTATGCAACTGTTTAAAAGATTTTGGGTCCTTTTTCAATTTTCAATTTGTTTTGGGTTAGATGCTCACATTTTAATATATAAAATGATTTATGTGGTAGGCTCAACAGCCCTACATGCTCTCACGTTACCGAATAAGAATTGTCTATATGTTAGGCACAAAAAATGCCAAACATAAAGGAACGTATTGAAAATATCTTACATTAAACGATGGAAATATTACAATAATGATATCTTGAATTTCTCCATCAATTAATTTTAAGTTAAATGCTCACATTCTAATACAACCAAACATGACAACCAAAACAAGCTTCAACACTCTGGTTTTCATGTTTAACTTGTTGGGAGGACACTAGAGGTGGTGTTATTTATCTTCACAATTTTTCTAATGGATATTAGCTCATTGTTTGACTTGTTTTGTCTTATACATAAATGCTTATAATTAGTTTGAGGAACTTAGAAGCTCCTACATGATTCTTTATTCGAAGATTGTAATTGTATTGAGTTTTTCTATTTAAACCTCACTTTTCTTTGTTCACTCCAATACTTAAGTCATTAATCTCTTAAGTTTTATTATTGTGTAAAAAGACAAAAAAGTCATCCAACTCAATACTTAACCCTAGTACATCTATACACACACCCCACCACTCTTCATATTAAATTTTAGAAAAACACTAACTACTCTACATCCTATTGCTATATTACTCATCTATTTCAATCCAAGAAACCTACTACACTCTAATCTTCTCTTCACAAACCCTAAATACTGTATGCAAATAATGGATTGTGGGTCGTCAATTGAGGTATGTAATGTGAGAAGTTCCCCCACAAACCTAACTGCATGAGTTAAACTATTATAGCATCATCAACAATCTCACTCTACTCTCCCACTTCCCCCCAAAGTTCCCTCAGAATATCAACCCCATCAAAATCCACGATGAAGAAATGAACAAAACATTACAGTTGTATATGACAGAGGAGCTTAAGATAACTATTAGAACTACCAATTCAGGGAAGCCTCTCTATCGAGCAATGTCAAATTAACATTGCATCATAAAGAATTAACAGTTGATGATGGCAAAACATTCAACACGCTTGGGAAGCATTTTCCGTTGAGGAAGAAAACTATCTTTGTCAACCAAATAAAAGTTGTGCATTCACATGTTGTTGGTCTGCAATTAAAGCTGTGAATTCAAGATTGGAAATCGCAATAAGCAAGCATTGGCTAGAGTAATTAAAAGCCAAAGGAATGAAACTGACAACGCCATGGAAGAAAAGAAATATTTACCTCAAGAAGTAAAAGTCCAATGACACCAAGAACAAGACCTGCAGCTCCAAGGAAATCAATGTTCTCACCAAAGAACAAGGCCGCAAGTATAGCCACCATCAAAGGTTGTGAATCAATTATAACCTTGGGTGTGGGGTTTATGAGTTTTTTTTCCTGCTGGGTGTGTATTTAGGGGTAGTTTGGGAAGATAATGGGGTTTTCTTAGAAATTGTAAAAATTTGAATTAGAAGTTGAGGTGAACTTAAAATATGGGGTGAACAAAGAGAAGTGCGGGGTTTAAATAGAAAAACTCATTTTATTTTATCAATAATATAGTGTGTTGCTAAACGAACCTAAAATTAGCTAAGTATACCCTATAATCTAAGTACGCTCTAATATTTAAATCAAAATATAAAATTAACTAAGAACACTTTATTTAACTACCAAAAATATCATTGGTATACCCTAATACACCAATTCACCTCTTAAGTATAAGTTTTTTCAATGCCCCATTTGCTTTTTCTTGGCCTCCCTCTATATTGAAAGCTGATTGAACCTAATGCAAAACATATATCAGTGTTCACAATTTGATGATTCTTCTACTTTTGAATTGCAAGCAATACCAAGAAAACATCTAAACAGTAACTAAAGATCGACATTAATTCCCCAATTAAAAAGCTTTATCAAGTATGAAACAGTCAAAGATCATTCAAGTGAATCAAGTCCACTACCCAGAAATTCAACACTAAAAATGAACAAGCTGAATGGACAAAATCCTAAGCATGCATTTAGTAACCTGCTTCATAAAAAATGAACAAAAATTCAGAACTCCCTTGAAGCCATGACAACCCAAGAACACCCAGCATATACAATTTACATAAATAAAAAATGTAACAAAAAAAGAGAAAAAAACCAAACTTTAGTCCATCCCTCATTCTTATCAGAACTTGAATTTGGATTGGAAACACAGAAGGGACCCTATAAACTTCGAAACTATCCTAAAGAAGATTCCTGACGATTTTCAAGAGATGTAATAACTTGATTTCCAATGAGTTTTAAAAACTAATGATTTGGTAAATCGTGGCTTTCAAAGAATACAAAAATTCTGAAATAGACGGTTCTAGTCATTTGATTAGGGTTGAATATGGTGAATAGGGTGTACTTATTAAAATTACATTTGTTTCACAATTCAATATACCCTTTTTTGTCATTTTCTATTATGGTAAATTAGTAATTTAATAAATAGTTTGGTAATAGGGTGTACTCAAATTAATTTTAAGGTTCGTTTAGCAGGCTAGCAGCACTCATAATATATCGTTAGCTTTTATAAAAATATATTAAAATTAAAATGATATTAATTTTGTGGATTCCTGAAAATTTCTTCCTAAAATCCAGACTTCTAATGAGGAAACTAATTTCTACAATAATTCGCAAATTTCTTGTTCTCAAAAGAGTTACATTAACGGACTTGACTCTAATTTCCCATGTGATTCCATGGACTATCAATAACTTTTCCCTTCTTGCATACAAGTTTTTTTTTCTTCTTCCTTTTTCTTTGCTTTTTTTTTTATACAAGCAATATTTCACTTTGGAAAATACTTCCCTCCTTATTAGGTAAGTAGGAGCTACTACATTTTTGCCAATAGCAGGGTGACATGTGTGCAGAAGTTTTTCTTTTTGTGTTTTTGATGAATTATTTTTGCATATGTGGCAAATTGTGATTCACATGAAGGGGGAGGATCTCCTTACAGGTAAGGAGACAAGTAGTATCCTTCTACTTTAATCTAATCTAAACTATGGGGAGATGGATTCGAACTCAAGTGCAAAATATATGGAGTACATCCGCTCTAGCCAACTTAGCCAAACTGATCTACGCTTTCTTTGCTTTTATTAAATTGTAAAAAGAGTGATTAATTATTTCTGTAATTAAATATTGTTGCCAGTAAGGCCACCGATTTTCGCCGGCCATTAGAAATATACTTCTTTGAGTTTTGACTAGTCAAAACAGTGAAATATTCTCTTCTATTCTTGTTGACCAAAAAATAATAATAATAATTCTCTTCCATTCTTTGATATCTCGTAGTCTATATATAACTGTAGTTAGTTCCACCTCTGAAAACACACAACTCAAACTCTCCAATAGCATTTTGCTACAAAATTAACCTACTCATGTCTTTACTTCAATGCCTTGTGCTAATTGTTTCTCTCTATATCAAAACCTCAGTTTCTTCTGCACACCTGAATATCCCACGGCTGAGTCCAAATGGAGGAACATTTTTACGCGGAAATTATTTTGCACACGACCAGCAGAAAACTTTGTCTGCTGCTGATCCAATTAATGATTTTGAAACATTTTATTATAACCAAACACTAGACCATTTCAACTTCAGGCCTGATAGCTTCAGTACTTTTCAACAAAGATATTTGATCAATTTCAAGCATTGGGGTGGCGCCAATGTTAGTGCACCAATATTTGCTTACCTTGGCGAAGAAGAAGCAATTGATGTTGATCTATCTATTATTGGCTTTCTCAGTGAGAACGCCCATCAGTTCCAAGCTCTCCAGATATTTATAGAGGTATGTATTACGAGCGAATTTACATATATATAAGGAAACGTTCTCTTGCCAGATAAACGCTGATTAGGGTGAATTCTTATACGTTACTTTAGTTTTGAGACTTTCATTTTTCTCATTCTAGCACCGGTACTATGGGAAATCGGTCCCATTCGGATCAAGGGAAGAGGCATTTCAAAATGCAAGCACTGTTGGGTACTTCAACTCAGCCCAAGCACTAGCAGATTATGCAGAGGTCCTCATTCACGTAAAGAAGAAACTCCATGCTCAGCATTCTCCGGTGATTGTTATTGGGGCATCGTATGGCGGAAGTGAGTGATTCAGAAGTTTTTGTCCAGAAGTTTGTTCATGTTTATAATTAATTTTCCTTTCTCATTTCGTATTTCTGATGCAGTGCTTGCTTCATGGTTTCGTCTAAAATACCCCCATGTTACTCTAGGAGCTCTAGCCTCATCAGCTCCAATTCTTTACTTTGATAACATTGTTCCCCCGGAGGATGGATATTATTCAATTGTTACCAAAGATTTTAGAGTAATACATTTCCCTTTTGTTCACCCGTTTGTCTTAGCATCAATATTTATTTTATTAGTAGATAGTACGTGGTTTTAGTAATTAAAAAAACTCTTAATTACTATTTATTGGCATGCGTGTGTACGTAGGAAGCGAGTGAGACTTGCTACCAAACTATAAAGAAGTCGTGGTCTGAAATTGATGCAATTGCTTCTCAGCCTGAAGGCCTCTCATTTCTTAGTGAGAAATTTCACACTTGCAGGTAGCTGCTCACAGAGCTAGCCTTTCCATTATGGGATGATGATTAACATAATCATAATAGCTAGATAATTCTGATGATTATAGGAGTTATTCTACTTAATCAAGAAATTCCACGCTTGCAACGTAGCCCTCTCGATTCTTTATATTTTTTATTTGTCATTTTCATGTTGGCATTTAAACAATTATAGTAGTTAATTCAAATGCTTATGTCTTTTCTCTTTTGTTTTCTTGTCATTTACAAAATAACAAGAGTTAATTCTAAAGATGAATCTGTCATTACTCTTTTGTTTGCTTGTTACCTACGATATTTACATAATGACGAGAGTTAGGGTTTAGGGTTCGAACTCCTATGGCATCTTGGTAGTGTGTGTGAAACCCTCCTCCTCTTGTAGTTTAGACTATCACTTGTATATTTAAAAGATTAACGAGTGTTAATTCTGACTATTATTGTCATTACCCTTTTGTTTTGTTTTGTTTTTCTCTAGGCCCTTGAAGAAATCGTCTGAGCTGAAGGACTACTTGGATAATTTGTATTGTGGGGCAGCTCAATACAATAGTCCACCAACATATCCGGTCACTGTTGTATGTGGTGGCATTGATGGAGCTTCTGGAAATGATACTCTTACTAAAATACTTGCCGGCGTTGTTGCATATAGTGGAAACAGGTCATGCTATGTTAATCAACCCAGAAATTTAACTGAAACAGATGTGGGCTGGAGTTGGCAGGTAATTAATTATAATTATTCACGTAACTTGTCACCTTATCTTAATTATTGATATGAATAATTACGATCTACTTAAAAAGTATTAACAATTGTGTTCCATAAAAAGTATTACCAACTTATTTAATTTAAGTTCAACCCTATATATCATTTATATAAACAATTGTGTTCCATAAAAATGGAATATATTCCTTTAGTCAGAGTTGTAGATACGCAATTTTGCGCATGCGCAACTCTATATAAGTCAATCCGAATACACACGCAACTTTGCGCATGCGCAACTCTGTATAAGTCAATCCGAATACACAATGCATATGTTTTGGAGAGTGTATGTTCTTGATGTTGATTGTGGGAACGGTCCACTTGATAAACATCTAGATGAGATCACATTGACTTGCACGCATGCTAGCTAGGTTGCTTACAAGTTACAATATTGCCTTTTCTTTTATACATAGTATTTTTGCAAATATAAATTCAACATAATATAAACGAAAACTACGTACTTTTCTTTCTTTGACAAATAGTATTTTTCCAAATAATGTTTATTAAATGGTTGAACAGCAAATAACTTGTATGCCACGTCCGTTATATCATGTGGTATACACATGCTTTTATTAAAATATTCTTACATATAATCTTATAAAATCCTTTTGACAAAAAAAAAAAAAAAAAAAAAAAAAGGTTGTAGAATCCTACTCATTTCCCAACTGTATTTCTCCTCAACTCTCTAATATGAGAGGGTTCGATCCCGTACGTAAATAGTTAGCAAAAGGTCTTTGAGATGAACCTCGAAACTTCGAGGGCAATTTATTGAAAGCTTAACTAATACAATAGGGAGGGTGCAATGAGCCTAGCCCGGATTCAAAATGTCAAATAAAATGGCGTCTTAAATAAAATCAGAGAGCACGTCATTATTGAAAGCAGTCCCCTCATAATTTAATTATTAACAGCTAACAATAGAGCAAATACATTTAATAATAAGAACAGACGTACGGAAATCGAAAACTATAGTGGTGGCTTGTAGCTTCAGCGTTTGTGACCATTTACCTCCCATTTGGTCACCTTTGAGACCATATTAAATTGATGCACAATAAGTGAGAGTAATTAACTAACAAGATGCATCGTTGTCTTTTGTATTCTCTACTCATTAGAATTTAAGTACATCGACTCGTACCAATTAGTGGTTAGTCTAGTGGTATTTCTCTTCACACTTATTCAGAATATATATATATCTGAGTTTTCTTGTCTCCGAAATCAAACAAAAAAGAAAAGAAAATGTATCTTTATTAAATCACATGTTATAATATGGTGATGACTAATAATTTGTAGTGTATTTAGACATGTAGTGACATGGTGATTCCGATGATGGGCGTCAGCAACGACAGCATGTTTCCAGCTTACCAATTCGACCTAAAAGACTACATCAAATCCTGCAAGGCATTCTATGGCGTCCCTCCTCGGCCTCATTGGGTCACTACTTACTTTGGAGGCCATGTATGTATCAATCAATTATCTTATAATTATATAATTATCTTCAAAAATTTTAAGTAATTGAAAACTAATATGCTGGCAAAAATTAATTGTGCCAAACAGGATATAAAACTAGCACTTGAAAGGTTCGCTAGCAACATTATTTTCTCCAATGGGCTAAGAGATCCTTACAGTAGTGGCGGGTAAGCATATGAACATGAATAAACAACTTAATTATGTTATGTTTACTTGACCAAGTTTAACAACAGTTTGTTTAATTCTCATCGCAGAGTGTTGGAGGATATATCAGACACCATCGTTGCCGTCCATGCAAAGAATGGTACCTTTCAAATTTCACTATTTTCACAAGAAGGGCTAAATCCGAAAACAAAATGTAACATTTCAAATATGTTGCATTTGAGAAAGTTTTCTCGGGGCAGCTCGTATACACTGCCATCCCACACTCCAAGAAAACATAATTAATAGTCACTGAAATTCGTAACACATGATAAGATGACTAAAAACATTATTTGTGCTTAATAGCTAACAATCACGGTTATTTGTACACATTGTGCTATTAGACATTAATAGTGTCTACCCACCTCCTCTTCTGATGTCAGTGACTATAATGTTATTTTCTTGTACGTAAGGAAAAAAACCAAAAAGATAGGGATATAAAATAATTCTTTTATATTATAATATGAAATTAAATTGTATTTTGCAGGGTCTCATTGCTTGGATTTACTTAGTGCAAACAACATTACTGATCCAGACTGGTTAGTAAATCAGCGCAAAACTGAGGTGAAGATCATTAAACGTTGGATAGCCAAGTACTATGCCGACCTTCAGGCATTTAAAAAATAGACAAGATGTCTCATGGAAACTTGATTAGGCCAAAGATCCTTTGCTAAAGACAATTAAGGGTGGGCTTGCAGGCCAAAAGTTGTTAATAAGTTGCATGTAATTTTGCAATAAATTAGGTCAATTATCACCACACCACCTGTGTTCTCTCTCTCTCTCTCTCTTTGGATGCCCTCCAACTTTGTCTCTAGTATCAATGCTATATCCCATTAAGTTTCTGTTGTCTTCTTATTCTTTTACAAGAAATATTCTTTTCTCAAAATCTTACCTAGATTTCTAAAGATTCCCACTAAAACATATACACCCTCAAATGGAATTCATGATCAATATCATATGGAGGAAACAATAATTTTGGCATAATATTCTTGAGAATTATTCCTTTATTACCCTTCAAGCACTTTCGTACAAGGACTCCACTCTACCAAATTTTCTATATGGCTGATACTTCATACAGAAATATAGAAAGGGTTACTATTTTCGGCAAATGCAACGACCCAACTGATCTTCAACAAGAAACCCGTCATTATCAATTGGTTTTATTTCTATTGACACGAACCAAAAAACAAACGAGAGAGTTGGTAAGACAGTAGCTATAGGATACACACACATTTGGGTTGCTTCTTTATGCTATATGAATTTTCCATCCAAAACTGCACATTACATATGAGATTGTATAATAATAATAATAATAATAAACAAAAACCCTTTTTCTAGTAGTGTAAGGAGCAATCGTTACTAAACCATTAGATTATAACTATGAAAGCTTGAGATGAAAAAAAGAAACAAAGACTAAGATGCATATTGAGTGGATTTTTAATACACACATCTTAGTTATGTAATTTAATCCTCGTTGCATCATTGCATGGTGTTGGTATGAAAATTGTATTGTCATTTCCTAGACTCTAGCATAGGTTGGGAATTAGTGAGTGAATATTGTTTACTAGAAGTTTTGGCGCAACACATTTAATCCCGGATTTTCAAATCATGACTTGATCAATATGAGAAACTTGAATTCAGGTAAATCATGACATAATCATGCATTCACAATAGGATTCCTAGTTGAAGTTATTTTCAATGTTATTTTTCTTTAAGTTAAAATATTAGTATTTTCTATTGTGATGTGCATGTTGCTCATCTCCTAATTAAATTGTTTTAGGAGATATTGTCTCTTCATAAAAGAGTTTGTGTTTGGCGCCATATTTAGAGTTCATACTAGATCAAAACTAATATTAATGATTGAATTCTATTTGTGGGCATCTGTGTGGCGTCTTGACTAGGAGTCCATATTGGACCAGGTTTGAAAGTGATAATTGAATAGAATTGGTAGACGTTTGGGTTTCTCTCTTACTGAGATTACTGAGAGAAAACCTACCTTGAATAAAACGTTGGTTTTTTTCTTTTCAAGGTGAGCTTTCGACATATTTGTTTTTGAGCATATAGAATTCTTAAGAGAAAGCTGTTGTGCATATTTTTCAGATAAGTCATCAAGTGTTCCTTGTTTACTTGGTGATTTATCAAATCCTTTCATCATTCATATTGCATTCATATGCATGTTCGGTGACTCATACGGTTGGGTGCACCAAGACCATGGTGGAGGTTTTCCTCCGGTGAGCTTGAAACAATCGTGACCAGTATTACGTTCAACATAAGGAGTGTCGAAGATCATCCCGTGACAGAAGTTGAGTTACGAAGAAGTCGGTAAACATTATCTAGAAGGTGTCTAGGATAAGCGTATGAGTACTTCTTGTAATCATCGTTCTATAGTGGATTTGTGTTGGACTGAGGAGTCCCGTGGATTTTCCCTAGATATGGGGTTTTACCACGTAAAATAATTCTCTGCATGTTCCTTCCTTTATTTTATGTTCAGACCAAAGTTTTTTTTTTTTTTGTTTATTGATTATAACCCACCCCTTTTCTAGGCATTTTTAGTCATCTTACAGGTAATTTCACATAGGACTTACATGAAGAAGTCTAGATATACCCTCCGCCTGCTTTTGTCCGTAAGGGGAGAATCTTGTTTGCAAGTTACACAAATCGCTATACGGACTCAAGTAGACTTCTAGGCAATGGTTTGCTAAATTTTCACAAGCCATTCTTAAAGTTGGTTATCCTCAATTCAAAGCCGACTACTCTCTTTTTCATAAACTCAAAGGTACCTCTTTGGTGTTTATATTAGTGTGTATGTCGATGAAGTAATTATCACAGTTTGAAATGCCAATGAGATTTCCAAGCTTAAGAACTTCCTACATTAACGATTCAAGCTAAAAGACTTGGGTAATCTCAAATATATTCTTGGGATTGAGGTATCAAGATCAAGAAAAGGGATTTGTTTGAATCAGCAGTATGTTGTATATATTATCAAAGACACGGGTTTATTGAGAGCTAAGCCCAGCCTTTTCTCATGAATGAAAATTTGAAACTAAACAATATTGATGGCAATATTCTGAACAACCTAGCCTATATCTCTGTTAGCGTGAGTCTCCTAATCAATCAAGGAGATTTATTTCCTTGATTGATTAAGGGATTTACTTTCCTTATTTTAGATAGTTGACAAATCACTATATAATTAGGAGATACAATCCTAATTAATTACGGTATCTATTTCCTTGTAAATCCCTGATGTAAATCCCTATATATACCTCCTTATGGAGAAGAATAAAACTCAACCTAAAGTATTCAAACCCATATTTATATTTTAGCATGGTATCAGAGCAATCGATCCTCGGTTGTCTCTAAATTCTTTTATCATATTTCTCATATTCAAATCCCAAAACCCTAAATCAAATTCCTCATATTTTAATTCTTCAAATCCAAATCCCTCAACACATACCTTTATCTTACCCTCAAATCCCTAAACACATACCTTTATCTTACCCTCAAATCATTCCGCTGCCATGGAGACCGTCCCGTTCAAAACCGCCGACGATTCCACATCCACTCCTCAGATCGTCACTATTCACAATGACAACTCTCCGTTCCCTACTAGCATCATCTTGACTGAGACCAATTATGCCTTATGGTCTCAGGTCATGGAGATGCGTATTGCTGCCCACGACAAATTGGGGTACCTCACGGCGACACTCCACAGCCTCCTTAGCTCTCGTCCACCTACAACAAATGGTGTACCGAGAACTTTCGGGTCAAAGGGTGGCTCTTGACTTGATGAGTCGCTTTATCCGCTTAAGTACCGCCAAAGAAATCTAGGCTGCCGTAAAGAAGACCTACTATGATGGTGGGGATGAAACTTATCTTTTTGATCTCAACAAACAGGCATTCACTATTAAACAGAATGGTGCCCCGGTTCACAAATACTACAGTCAGCTGTAGAGCATCTTTCAGGAGATTGACCATCGCATTCCCAACCGTATGCAGTGCGATGCCGACGTAACTGAGCGCCAGACGGAATTGGATCGTCTTTGTGTCCACTTCTTTCTTGCCGGTCTTGACCCTGAGTTTGATCAAGTCCGGGGGAAATTATACGCAAGGATCCCAAATTAGACCTTGACCAAACCTTTACTTATGTTCGTCACGAAGCTCAACAACGACTGACCATGACTAGTGTGCCAGAAACCGCTGTCCTGGTTTCTCAACGTCCAAAGGGCCCCCAGACCAGTGGCTCGGCTCAAACTAAGACAACGGGATCTCATCCAGAGCAGAAGTGCACCCACTGTGGTGGCAATAAACATACCCGTGCTGGCTGTTACGAATTAATTGGGTACCCTGATTGGTGGGATCACTCCAAAACTCCCCGCAAGAATAGGAGCAAATCCCTCAACACTTCTGCTGAATTAGATCATGCAAATCCTGCTATCTCAACTACACCGGCTCCAGCATCTGCCTCTATAGCCACAACAGGTACCCAAGGTTATGTTTTAAGTACTTCATCAAAGAAACACACATGGATCATTGACACCGGAGCCACTGATCACATGACTTTTGATCCTGGACAAATTGTCTCTCATACACCATCTCCTCAATCGGTGATGTCTAATGCTAATGGTATCCCCTCCCCGTAATTGGGGAGGGTTCCCTTTCTCTCTCTGACTCTCTAAATTTGGATTCTGTATTGATTGTTCCATCCTTACATCATAATCTCTTGTCCGTTGCCCAAATTACTACGGCCTTGAATTTCACCGTAACCTTTTGGCCTACTCATTGTGTTTTTCAGGACATCCTCAGCAGCAAGACGATTGGTTGTGGTTCTAGGAGGGGCAAACTCTACTACCTGGACTTGGCACCTAGTAAAGCTTTCAAGATTGGGGCTGCTAGTATTGAGAAGCAAACTGCAGAAGTATGGTTATGGCATAGGCGTCTTGGACATGCTTCATTTGGATATTTACAGAAGTTATTTCCATCGTTATTTTCCAATTTAGATATTTCCAGTTTTAAGTGTGACATTTGTGAACTGGCCAAGAACCATCGTGTTCCTTTTCCCTTAAGTTCAAATAAAAGTTTGGTCCCATTTTCTCTTATTCATTCTGATGTTTGGGACCCTGCAAAAATTACCACTCAGGGGGAGCTAGATGGTTTGTCACATTTATAGATGATTGCACCCGCATGACCTGGGTTTCCCTTCTCAAAACTAAAGGGAAGTCGGTTCCAAGTTTCAGCAGTTCCATCAAATGGTGGAGACTCGATTCCATACCAGAATCTGTGTTCTTCGTTCGGATAACGGCGGAGAATTTCTCAACCATGATCTTAACCAATTCTTACAAGATCATGACATCATACATCAACGCTCATGCCCCTACACTCCCCAACAAAATGGAGTGGCTGAAAGAAAGAACCGTCACTTATTGAAAATAGTTCGCGCCTCTCTCTTTGATGCCAATATGCCTCGCCTTTTTTGGGGAGAAGCGGTCCTCTCTGCAACATGCATCATCAATCGAATTCCCTCCAGTATCCTCAATTTCCAAACACCATTCCAAACACTTCACCACCATATCCAAATACCTCTCACCCCAAACCTGGAGCCCCGGATCTTTGGCTGTGTTGTATTTGTCCACTTACATGATCACCAACGAAGCAAACTGGATCCCCGAGCCGAGAAATGTGTCTTCATTGGTTATGCACCACATCAGAAAAGGTACCGGTGTTATCATCCTCCAAGTCAGAAAGTCTTTACCTCATTGGATGTTGTGTTCCAGGAACATGACAAATATTTTTCAGCTGCACAGGAGGAGAATCGAAAATCCATTAAACCTCAAATTTTCAATTTTTCTCCAGAGGACGCGACTCTGCTTCAAAACAACCAAACGCCAATGGAAAGCGACCGGTCGCCAGAGAACCTGCTTCAAAACGACCGGTCGCCAGAATCCTACCACCGGTCGCCAGACGAAAATGTTCCGTTGTCTACACGCTGTCAAAATCAGGAGGAGGAAATTGAATCGTTTCATGAGATTTTGCCCGCTTCAGCTCAAGTACCACACCAATCCCCTGCTGAGGAAGTCATTCAGGTAACATCTTTTCCTGAAACTGATAACACTAATGAAATATCCCATTATGACTTGATTTCAGAAGGCACAGAGCCTACATATCAGCTTCCATAAAGGAAGAACCGTGGTAAACCTCAAGTACAGTACGAAGCAGATCTTAAAGCCAAAGGGAAATACCTCATCAACAATTACATATCTCTCAGCAGATTATCAGAGGCACGTGTGCATTTTGTAAAGCAATTGGCTGACATATCTGTCCCCAACAGTGTTACTGAAGCACTTGAAGACCCAAAATGGAAAGAAGCCATGAATGAAGAAATGCGAGCCCTCCAGAAGAATGTCACTTGGGAACTCGTGCCCTTACCTCATGGAAAGAAGACAGTATGATGCAGATGGATTTATACTGTGAAACTCAAAGCAGATGGATCCATTGAAAGATATAAAGCTAGATTGGTGGCGAATGGGTACACACAGAGATATGGGATAGACTACCAGGAGACCTTTGCCCCAGTAGCCAAGATTAACACTATCAGAGTCCTTGGCCATTACATCAATTTGATATAAAAAATGCATTCTTACATGGAGACTTGGAAGAAGAAGTCTATATGGACCTACCACCAGGATGCAATTTAGCTCATGATAAGAAGAATCACGTGTGCAAGCTCAGAAAGTCATTGTATGATTTAAAACAATCCCTCATAGCATGGTTTGGTAGATTTACTAAATCTATGAAGAATTTTGGGTATACACAGAGTAATTCAGATCACACCTTGTTCGTGAAGCGTGATGGAAGAAGGCTTACTGCACTAATTGTTTATGTGGATGATATAGTCGTAACTGGAAACGACATTGGAGAGCAACTGAAGCTGCAAAAGTATTTGTCTTTGGAATTTGAGATGAAGAACTTAGGTGATCTGAAGTATTTTCTTGGAATTGAAGTAGCCCGGTCAAAAACTGGTATATTTCTGTCTCAAAGGAAGTATGTGATGGATCTACTCACTGAAACAGGGATGCTTGGGTGTAAGCCGGCTGACACACCCATTGAGATGAATCACAAGTTGTGTGAAGACATAGACCAAGAACCAACCAATAAGGAACAGTACCAACGCCTTGTTGGAAGGTTGATATACTTGGCACACACAAGACCAGATATTGCATATGTTGTAAGTGTGGTTAGTCAATTTATGCATTCACCTAGTGTTTCTCATAGGAATTCTGTTGATCGGATTTTAAGGTCCTTAAAGTTAGCTCCTAGGAAGCGATTAATGTTCTCAAAAAATGAAGATCTTGCAGTTGTTGGATATACAGATGCTGATTGGGCTGGGTCCATTACAGATAGACGCTCTACTTCTGTTTACTTTACATTCGTGGGAGGTAACCTAGTCACTTGGCGAAGTAAAAAATAAAATGTGGTTTCTCGATCTAGTGCAGAAGCAGAGTATAGAGGAATGGCTCACGGAGTTTGTGAATTATTGTGGATCAGAAGACTCTTGACAGAATTGGATTTCAAACCTGAAAAACCAATGGAGTTGCATTGTGACAACAAGTCAGCTATTGATATTGCTCATAATCCAGTTCAACATGATCGAACCAAACATGTTAAGGTGGATAGACATTTCATCAAAGAGAAAATTGAAAAAAAGATCATCCGCCCACCGTTCGTAAAATCAGAAGATCAACTGGCAGATGTCTTAACAAAAGCTGTTTGTGGAAGAGTATTTTATGACTCACTTACCAAGTTGGGCATTGGTGACGTATATGCACCAACTTGAGGAGGAGTGTTAGCGTGAGTCTCCTAATCAATCAAGGAGATTTATTTCCTTGATTGATTAAGGGATTTACTTTCCTTATTTTAGATAGTTGACAAATCACTGTATAATTTGGAGATACAATCCTAATTAATTACGGTATCTATTTCCTTGTAAAGCCCTGATGTAAATCCCTATATATACCTCCTTATTGAGAAGAATAAAACTCAACCTAAAGTATTCAAACCCATATTCATATTTTAGCAATCTCCATTTGATTCGAAGACTTATATTTATCTAACGGTTACAAGGCCATGTATTCTTTTTGCAATGAATATTCTCAGTCAATATGCATCAGCCACACCAACCACATATGAAAGTTGGTACAGTATGTTTAGTTCATTTCTTAAAAGTATCGCCTGGTCAATGTATCCTATTGCCATTCCATAATGAATTACAGTTATGAGATTTTTGTGATTCAAATTGGGCAAGTTGTCCCATGACAAAAAAAGATCAACCACCGGCTATTGTGTGTTTCTTGGTGCAAGTCCAGTTTCATAGAAACCAAAAAAAACAGCCCATTGTCTCTAGATCTTCCCATTGTCTCTAGATCTTCTTCATAAGTCAGCTGAGTATAGGGTCATGGTTTGTAGCCACTTGTGAGCTGCAATGGCTACGATATCTTTTACCAAACTTTGGTATATCACATTATTTTCCCAATATACTTTACTGCGACAACAAAGCTGCCATGTACATAGCAACAAATTTGATTTATCATGAACAAAACCAAACACATCGAAATCAATTGCCATGTTGTTCATGAGAAAATTCAAGATGGTTCATTACATACTCCATTGCTTTCTTCCAAATATCAGATTGGAGATATGTTTACAAAGGCATTGGGCAAGGAAGTTTTCCTACAATTAAAAGGCAAGTTGAATTTATTGGACATACATGCTCCAACTTGAAGGGGGTGTTTAAATCAAGCCTTAATTGAAGGATGACTTTTGATTGAACTGGGAGCTGTATGATGACTATTATGGAGTGCCAATAAAGGTCCTGAAAGTTGCACTAGTCTAAAGATCTTTGTCAGAAAGATGGGATCGACTAGGATGTCCCTCTTAAAGAAAATTAAACCATTGCTTAAATAATTTGAACAGTGCACCTTAATGACTTAATGGTGTGTTTATTAATCAAGAATTAGAATTGGAATTAGGAATTGAATTCCAATTATGAGGATTCATGTGTTTACTTCACATCAATGAATTAAAAAGTAGTAGGGTCTACACAAAATTAGGAATTGAATTCTTGATTTTGGAGGAATTCATGGCACGTTTACTAATCCGTAATCAAATTGAGAGGAATTAAATTGAGGTGGAATTGAAATGAAGAGGAATCAGAATCAGATTCATGTTAAAGTGCTTTACTAAAACTGTCTGGAATCGGAATAGAATTCCATAAAGCTGTTTACTAATTCAGCAGAATCAGAATATAAACCAGTATGATTACTAAAATGCCCTTGTCCCAAATCAAATATTTTATATACTTTTTTTCATAAAATTTGATATAGTATATAATAGTAAGAAAAAATTAAATTGATTTTTTATGTCATAGACATTAAAATGATTTTGTTTATTTTTTTTAAATAAATGTAAGTATTTCTATTAAGTATTTTAAAAAAAAATAAATGTAAGTATTTCTATTAGTTAATCCTTAATACTAAAATGATTTTGTTTTTATTTCTAGGGTTAAGGATAATCTTGGAAATAATGAAAGTAAGTGAGGGCATAAAGGGAAAAAAATTATCATTTCGATTACGGATGAAATCCGGAATCCAAATACAACCCCAATATTGGGAATCCAAATCACCCAAATCTTGGAATTGAATTCCATTTTTTGTGTGGGCCCCATGCACTTTTGATTCCCCCCAATTTTAGTAAACACATGTATAATCCGTAATCGGAATCGGATTCCTTATTCTCATTCCGATTACGAGTTAGTAAACGTGCCATCAATTCTTTGGTGGGAGGTGGTATTCTAATTCATGGAGAATTAACCCATTATGAATTCATTTTTTTACCCATTATATCCTCACATATTAAATTCCAAATTTGCAATCTATTTTAACCCAACAATGAGGATATTTTAGTAATTAGTACTACTCATACCCCAATTTCATATGGTTTAGTAAACAACTTCAATAGGAATCCAGAATCTAACTCTCCTCAATCCATATGATTTAGTTAACTTCAATAGGAATCCGGAATATAATTCTCCTCAATCCAACTCCTACTCAATGCAATTCCTCCTAATCCGATTACGATTGGTAAACATGCCATAAGTGAAACTTGAAAATTTTGTATTGGGTGCACATGTCAAATTGATGGGTGCAAATAATAAAAAAGCACTGCTAACCATGCACCCATAGCCCATTACTTTCAGCAGAGCCGTCGCTTCCATTATCATACAAGCCCATCACTTTCAGCTGAGCCTTGGCCCAAAGCCACGGCTCTGCAAATCACACCATCGTTTGCTCGCTTACACGCTCGGAGAACTGACAAATTGGGAACTACCACTTTGCCAAATTCGTCAAACAGAAAAAACCCTGCAATCTTTGTATTTGATTTAGGGTTTTTCACAGTGAGATAGAATGAAGCGAGTTACCCGATCTTCTATATATGCTTCTCAAATATTGGGGCCCAAGGAGAACAAGCAGCTGTATCTTCTTCCACCTTCCCAGCATTTCTTAGCTCAAAGAAGCTCCAATCGCTTCTTCGACATTTACCAGGTACCGCCGTCTTTTATTTCATCCCACTGTGCCTCGTTTGAATGTCCAGCGAGTCAAATTTGCAATTTTTTTCCAAATTAGCCAAAACCCAGTGTTGTTAATGGAAATTAGGGAAAACCCATTTGATTGCAGCTTGGAAACAAAGAAGCTATAGAGAAAGAGCGTGCCCGGCTGTAAGTTTTTGTGCCACTTTTTGTTTCTTTTATTTGTGTGTGTGTGTGTGTGTGTGTGTGTGTGTGTGTGTGTGTGTGTGTGTGTGTGTGTGTGAATATTAATGCGTTGTTGCTGTGATTTAGGGCAGTTCAGATGAGTTGAATAGGGGGTATTTTGCTGATATGTCAGAGCTTAAGAAGCATGGTGGGAAGGTAAGGAAACATTGCAATCAACCCAGTGAAAATTTAGTATTTTAATGTCATTTTGCATCCGTAGTTCATTTTTGGGTTTCAATGGATTGGTACATTGTCGTGCAGAAGGAGATGCTTTCCTTTTGTCTCTTCAGAATTAGGAATTGAGATGATAAGTAGTACTAACTGATAGTAATATTCTAGTTTCTATGAGGAAGCATTATAGTCTTACTTGGTGCACTAAAAAGGATGTTTCTTTTTCTTTATAAATTTGAACTATAAACTTTAAGTTTCTGTGCAGATTTCTGTGGCAAATAAAATCTTAATTCCTGCAACCGCAGCTGTTAAGTTTCCTGACTTAAAAGTGAACTACTCTGATGGCAAAATATCAAAGCTGCCCATTGGCTCCAATGGAAATGGAAATGTGGCAGCTGCCAACAAAGCGGAAATCCCGAAGGCATCTTTAGTTTGCCTTTCATTTCGAGCAAGCTCCGAGGTATTTTAATTTAGTTATCATTATAGTATTTTTATACACTTTGAAATGTACAACCCGTCATGAACTATTTACAATGTTTGACAATTCTTAAGATGAGTTATACATTCTTATTGTTCATTTTATAATGTGTATGTATGGGAAGTGTCTATCAAAGAGAATTTGGCCAGTAGGACTATGAGGAGAGAAAAGGGAAAGAGGAGGATAGATTTATATTTTATGGAGAAAAAGGAAAGATATAAATGCATTTGACTTACTTATGCTTTTCTGAACACGAAGATTAAAACTGTATGAATTTTGAGAAAGTTCTCCAATAATAACAAGGACAGCAAGATGCATCTAGAAATTGAAATGCAAGTTTTCTGTCCTCAATGATTGGAAACTGGCTACAGTGTCCAGTAAAACCATCGAGCGGTGGCAATGCACACCTCCGAAATTGGAATTTGCATTTTTAAGCCTTATAACATAAAATGTACTTTTAAGGGTGACAGATAAGATCAACCAGTCAGGTTTGTTTAAGTTTAGTTTAGAGAGTGAAATGCAGTTGATGGTTAATGTAAAACTTGGTGAGCAGACTAGTAGGGGAAACCACTAGAGCTGCCTTATAACCATTGATATCCAGTTTATTTATTACATGTTGTCATGTTGAAGTGTGTGTATGTTGTTTACTATTGTCAGAGTGTTGTCATTTTTCAATTAGCCGTTAATCTCCAATCTAGGTAATATTCAAGCTAGATAGCAACTTTGTATTAGGCATTGTGATTTTAACATGGATGTATTATGTTTGGTTTTTCCTGTGGACTGTAGATGGACAGTTAAACTTGTTATGTTACTGCTTCAGCCCTTGTGGTTTCTGTTACCATCGTTCCTACAAAATAAAGTTCTTTGTCCTTGACAGGGAATGATTCATTCTTGGAGTGCTCCTTTTCTTGATGCTTTTAGTGGTTCAAAGGATGTTCAATTATATGAGGTACAAGTGGTTTATATAGATTGTCATCATTGATTCAATTTTCTGCATTCTCTGTTGTAGTTATTTACCCACTTTTTCTTGCCTCTAACACTACTTACATTCTGTAAGTTTAGATAACTCTTTCTGTGCAAAGTTTGATGAACAGTGTGAAGTAAACCTTGTTAATGTGGGTTCATTTAATGGCAGTGTTGACTATAAATTATGTCTTTAAAGTGTTTTTATGACAGCATGCATTTCCTCACTTGAATTCTTCCAGATAAGCGTTGTTCCTGTTATATATATCAAACATGAAGGTTATCATTATTGTGGCCTTTGTATTGTCTTGCTCATTCTCTTTTTTATGTTTGTTAAATGTGGGACTGGCATGCACTCCCCGCCCCTGCCCCCTGCATGTGGGGGGAAATAAGTGACATTTCTTTTTTCTTTGATGGGGACATTAGGAGGAGCATGGTCTCTTGTCCACAATCTTGTTTGGGAATGTATTTTTGCCTATAGTTATTGTTTCTCAATTAAATGTTAGCTTATGCACATAGCATACTTTGTGTGTGTGGGTGTGTTGTTGGAGAATTGGTTATCACAAGCTTAAGGCACATAAACCTTCTTCTTTTTTCTCATGTTATTCAATAATATATCCATTAAAAACTCCTTTAACTGTTATCACAAGTATCGTACATATAACTTATTAATGAAGCTTTCTTCAGGTGTCATTAATAGACTCATGGTTCTTATGTCGGAGTCCAATTAAAAAGTTGCTGCTCAGGATTATGAGGAAATCTAAGCATGATGAAAGTAATGAACCTAAAAGGCAGATCGTATATTCGTTTGGTGACCACTATTACTTCAGAAAAGAACTTAAAATACTGAACCTTCTGACCGGGTACAAAAGCTCTCTATTGCCATTGAATTTTATGGTTCTGTGAATTGTTGGCTATAGTATAATTCTCTTGACAAGCTACATTTTGTTCATGTTACCACTTTATAGGTATATATTCCTGCTCGATAAATTTGGTAGAATAAGATGGCAAGGCTCTGGATTGGCTACGGAAGAGGAGTCGTCATCCCTTTTATCTTGCGCAAAACTGCTCTTGGAAGATAAATGAGGCAGTTGAGGCTCTCTACATACATCTTGAGGTGATACACGAGTTCCAAATTCAAGAATGCTAGACTAGCATTTTACCTCATCTCTTATGTGTATTTTGTGTTTAGTTTTAATATATATACTCACATTTGGCTATTGAATGCAATTTTGTTTCTTCTTTAGATCAACTGCCTTTTGTTTTTCGGCTACAAATTTGTTCAACTTATTAGAATCAAATAATAGTGATTTTGTCACAGGAACTCTGACATGCGTTCCCAGGGCCTATCGTTTTAGTTGTGTTGAAATGAAAATACTGAAATAATCCACTGTCCTAACTGACATTGACATCGTTTAAGTTTTTGTTTTTTTGGGGGGGTGGGGGTGGGTAGGCCGCGTCAAGAATGACATTGTTTTACAGTTCAGTACTAAGAAATGATATTGGTGTTCTTATATGGTTCAGTGCTTAAAATTTATGTTGAAAAGGTAATTAATAAAAGCCTGAAACAAGGTTTAATTTGGACATACACATAATCACATGGAGTGCGAACTAAAAGACAATTCCACCGGGAAATGGTGAGTAAAAATTTGTACTCCTATAAGCTGTTTCGTAAAACTTGAAGGAAAGCATATATATGGATTTGGCCAGTTAGTTTGGTAGTGAGTCCGCCTCCTTGCACTTTTTATTACACCTAGCTAGCGCTACTTTCTTACATTGTAAAGTTTTTAGTGGGAAATTAGTAACACCAGCACTTGGAAGAATGTTTGCTAGCAATTGTGAGCTCTTCCGATTTGAACCCAAAAATGGATCAAATTGAAAATCCGTGTTTCAATGAGCTTTGTGCATGTTTGGGACTACTTCTGAAATGGCTCAAAGCTTTCTGACAACCAAAAAGTCTTCTAATAGTGTTTGGCAGAAAAACTTATAAGTGTTTCTGTGTCACAAAAGGACTTTATGGAGAAGCAACTAGTAGGTGCCTCTTGTAGAATCACTTCCAAGTGCTTTTTCAATAAAATTATGGGTTTTTCTAATAGAAGCACTTATGAGTAGAAGGTTTTCCTACAGAAACAGTTCTAAAGTGGCCCTATGGAGTGTAAAAAATAATTCCAAAACAACATTTGAGTTTTTTTCTTTTTAAGTTTGGAAAATAGAAAACCATAAACGAAATTCGAGTTTAGTTGCTTTATTAGAGTCAGTTTGTGGGTTGGGTCAAAACCAACATTGGCTGGGCTTCAACTCCTAATTCGGGAAGTGCTAATAGTTTGACTAGCTTTTATAAGGAAACTTGATAAAGGATTTTAAAGAGCATCTCCCGTGAAGAGATGTAAATTTGGAGGCGTAAAGCTCCATTTACATCTCTGGTGATGTAAATGTGGTTTTTACTCTAATAAGCAGATATAAATCTGAATATATAAATTTAATTTTCTTGTATTAATACGTTATTGTGTTAACTTTTTGTGTCTTTTTTGTTATGTTACATTTTTTTCCAAACAGATCGACCTAAATATTAAATTTCAACAACATTCCGGAAATAACATTGTAGGTGTTTAGTTTTTTATTTTTTTAGGACCATTGGGTAATTATGGGAGTATATTGAGAAAAAAAAAAGGACTAGGTGGATTTTTTTAGGTAAATTTTAAGAACTTTTTGCTATTTTTTGGTTTGTAATGGTCAATGAATCCGAGCCTTCTATTTTGAATGGAGATGAATCACAACCCTTGGTTCTTAGGGAGAGTCGACCGTTGCAAGCAGCACTTATGGCGCGTTTACTAATCCGTAATCAAATTGAGAGGAATTGAAATGAGGCGGAATCAGAATCAGATACTTGTTGAAGTTGTTTACTACTAAAACTGTCTGGAATCGGAATAGAATTCCATAAAGCTATTTACTAATTCACAGAATCGGAATATAAACCAGTATGATTACTAAAATGCCCTTGTCCCAAATCAAATATTTTATATACTTTTTTTAAGTATATAATAGTGAGAAAATATTAAATTGCTTTTTTATTTCATAGACACTAAAATGATTTTGTTTTTTTTAATTTATAAATTTAATTATTTCTATTAAGTATTTTTTTATAAATGTAAGCATTTCTATTAGTTAATCCTTAACACTTAAAATGATTTTGTTTTTATTTCTAGGGTTAAGGATAATCTTGGAAATAATGAAAGTAAGTGAGGGCATAAAGGGAAAAAAAATTATCATTCCGATTGCTCCCTAAACCCGGAATCCAAATACCTTCTTTATGTTGGGAATCCAAATCAACCAAATTTTGGAATTGAATTCAATTTTTTGTGTGGGCCCCACACTTTTGATTCCTCCCAATTTTAGTAAACACATGTATAATCTGTAATCGGAATCAAATTCTTTATTCTCATTCCGATTACGGGTTAGTAAACACGCCATTAGTGCGTTGAGTCAAGCCGTGAGACCAGCGAAGCAACATCTAGCGGGCGTCTAGACCTCCACGTGCGTATAACACGTGCGTTACCCTTCTCCTCTCTCGGTTTTTCGTGCCTCCACTACCTTCTTTATCTTCCTTTAATGTTGTGGAGTTCACTTGGAGCAGATATAAAAATGGGTGAAAAAGCCCATCTTTTTCCCATCTCGGGCGATTTTTACATCCCTATACATCTCCCCGTTGCAGCCATTTCTAGTCACTCTAGCTCTAAATGTAATTTACACCCCTCTTTACACTTGAGCAGAGAACGGAAGATGCTTTAACAATTGTGTCTTGTATGTGAATGCGTGCAACCTTTAAAGAAATAGCAACGCAACACATTGCCAACATTTTGGAGTTTAACGTCTTTTGAATTAGTTTGACTGTATGATAATATTATGTTGGAAATTAAATTGAGAATAGACTGAAAGTTCGGCTTTGAGGCACGTTACATTTTTCTTAAAGTGATATTTGTCTCCACTTAATAGAATTTACTAATAGGTTCCAGACAAATCACCTCCAGGATAATGCAAAGATTGGAATTATAGAGTTTAGCAAAAACTGAAATTCCCTTAGAATTTCTACAAGGAAATTGTATGATATATTGGGAAGAAGAGTTAGAGAGAGATTGATTTCTGTTCTGTTGGGATACTTTTCAAAGGATAACTCTATTTCACAATGCACTCACCAACTCATCACTAATATATGCAATCAGTCATATATCTATTCATATATATATTGAAATTTCTAACAATTCCTTCCAATTTCAAAAAATATATATAAATTGGAAATATCATTCTCTCATTCAAACCAATTATAAACATATATTACATTACCAACAATTCTCATCCAAATTGTAATATACACTTTAAACACTTGAATAAAATCATCCTTATATGTTCATGTATACAAGAATGTATCTTTCGATTTTGACCTTCAATTAGTGTAGGTATTTCAAAGATTTGACGGAGACAGCGGTGTCCATTTTGTCAAAACCAGATAATACCACACACATGATTACATTATAATTTCCTTGTAAAAAATTCTGAATTGAGTAAGCAATATTATGGTCATGTGCTACTTCCTGGTTTCATAAATAATGACAAGAGAAACACCCAAAAAACTCTTGTTAGAAGCAGCACCACTTCTTATATTTATATAGGTGAGATTACTCATGATATGTCCCTGTTATTGAGAACATCAAAAACAATTATATCTCACTAAGAGTTTAATAAACTCATCCTCTCTATCATAGCAGTATGCACTGAGCATCCTGGAATAGGGTATATAAATTTATTCAATGCTTATTCAAATCACTTTAAGATTGTTGGAAATTAAATTGAGAATAGACAGAAATTTTGGCTTTGAGGCACATTACTACGTTTTCCTTAAAGTGATATTTGCCCCCACTCAATAGAGTTTGCTAATGGGTTCCAAACAAATCACTTCCAGATTACAACAAAGATTGAAATTATAGAGTTTAGCAAAAATTGAAATTCCCTTAGAATTTCTACAAGGAAATTGTATGTGTTGATGCTCAAAAATGGTTCGGCACTTTTTGGGCCCAACTGTGATGTCTTCGCCTTCGGTAGTCCGCTGGCCTCGGCTAGCACGGTCGATCTGTAAAATAAGAAACGATTGGTAAGCCCTATAGGCACCGGTGTGGTACCGGCCGAAGGCTCTCCGATGCTTAATTTAGAATAAGTACGGAGTGGATAGTAATTTTAGCAGAGTAATAGCTAAGTGGCCGAAGACTCTTGATTACCTCCTTTTTGGGGCTTGTGCATGTCTTTATAGATGTGCGTCCGACGGCGGAAGCCATGCCGTTGGCCATAATTTCGTGCGGTGTTGACTGTGCTAGCACTACTCAATATTGCGAGTTTTTAATGAATGATACTCACAAGCCCGAACGGCACGTGAGCTATCAATCGGAAGCCTCCACGTTCGGTCGCGTGGACGCAGTTGCCGAAGCCTCGTCAACCCCCGTAGTCACTGTGGTTCGGCAGGGGAACCCTAGGGTGCCGATGGGTGAGCCCAAGGAGGTCTTGTTCGGGGTCGACTATTTAGGACCAAACAATATTACCGAACGTGAGCTGACCAAGTACCATGCCGAGTTCATGATTCCCGATACCGTAAAGTGGAGGATTCCAACACCTACCGAGTCTTTGAGCAGGCCGAAAGACGGTGAAGTGGTGTTTTTTACGGATATCCTGAAGCTTGGGGGACTACTGTTGATACCGTGACTAACCGAGCAACTAGGAGTCCCACATCGAAAAACTACAATAGATGGAAATTCCCCCTCACCTATAAATGAAGATCACTCTCCACTTAGAAAGGGATCCCCCTACAGTGGGCTTTGTATTTAGTCATGGGCTTCGCCCTACTTCTCTTTATCTTTGGGCCCAGCCTCATATACAAATGTAAAATACACAATATTAATGAGAATACACTTCTCCGTGGACGTAGCTCATTCATTAAGGGTGAACCACGTATATCTTGTCTTCTGTATATTTATCGCTTGCCCAAATCTTCACACACATGATGAAGGTCCTCACCTTCAGCCATCACACCTCATCACTAAGTTGGACTCAATCTTGGTTGAACCATTTTGAGCATCAACAGTATGATATATTGAGAAGAAGAGTTAGAGAGAAATCGATTTCTGTTGTGTTTAGAAGTCCCATGTTGTGGGATTTTTATATATTCGAGTGAGTGTCAAAAGTACCCATTTGATTTTGGTGAAGAGGTGTCAAAGCACTCTTTCGGTGGACAGATGCCTCTATGACTGTCCATACCCAAAAGTCACAACTGTTAGGATACTTTTCAAAAGATAACTCTGTTTAACAATGCATCGACTCATCACTAATATATGCAACCAGTCATATATCTATTCATATATATATATATATATATTTTGAAATCTCTAAAATATTATATGCAGTCAAATGATTGTTGTTCTCTTTTACTTAACGTGATAGGTTTCCAAGATGGTGTTTCACTCTCTCTTTTGCCTACTTCACACACATAAAGTGGAGCTTTAGAAACTTTTGAATTGGAGTTGGGACATTCTTCCCATGACTAGACTTGAAAAAGAAGACTACAAGGTAGACTTGATTATTGGATTTTGCAAGGACCCGTCGTGGGTGATATGGACGTAATACGAAAGAGTTTCAATCCCACACGCACTCTATTGAACCGACTTGTAATTTGTAATAATGTCTTTCAATGGAATGGAAAAAGAAAGGGAAAGAGAAAGAAAAAGAAAGGTTGCTCGCAAGAACTTTCGATCCGGGTAAAATTGTCCTTCCAATTCCAAGAGATATATTCTACGCTTTGATTTATGGTCAAGTAGACAATAGGTCCCACAGATTCTGATTTCCTTCAAACTTCCTGTAAAGAAACCAATAGACAATAGGTCACATATCCAACGCGTTTTCTGGCATCATATAGCCCACGTCATCCTAGTTTCATCGAAACCGCTAGGAAACCTACTAAGCATTTCGTCGTTAGGTTTATTTTGAACTCTACTTCTCCCCGGTCTTTATTATCTATTTTAAAATTGAGACGCTAATCTAAACTTTCACTGTCAAAAGCAAAGGAAAACGACAAAGGGTTTGAGGGCAAAATTACTAGAAGGGCCTTATAAATTGGGTTGATAAGGTTTAGCTCACTCTGAAAATTGAAGATTGAGGATGAAAGTAGGGCTTGAAAGATTTTGAGAGGTCTTTGCGGAACTTAAATTGGAATCTTAAATTTTCTAACAAAATATAACTTCAAAAATATATAATAAATTGCTGCCATAAACAAGGTTGCAAGTGTAGGGAATATTTGTTATAGTTGATACATTTTCCTTAAAAATGAACGCAATACTATACAATATAATATGATATTTATTTAGTTTTGTCAAATTAAATTGAGATTATTTTGAGTCAATGAATTGAATTATATATATATATATATATATATATATTATCAAATAGAAACTTCATTAGATAAACTTCAACAGTACAATCAAAGACATCAATAAGACATCTAAAATATCAATCTTAAGAGGACAACAAACTAACATGCTAAAAGCAAAACTAACGAGGACAAAAACTCGCATTAAAACTACTAGCCCACATCACCACAATTAACCATAAGCCCAAACAAAACTCACAAACCCAACATAACCAAAATTCTAAAACAACCCATGAACTTAGATGAACCCTATCATCATCACCTAAAGAAGTGTCGTCGCGGCCACACCCATCACCGCATCCGTAACAAATCTTGGGAAAATATGATTTCCAGCGATCTACTTGCACATAAGAGCGAACAAATAAATGAAAACAACCTTGTCAAAAAATAATTGAGTGATTTGCAGCAACCTCCGTAAAAGACGATGCATAATCAAATTTAGAGAACATGAGCGGTATAAGGGAGTGAGTTTTGGGAGCAGGATTTGATTGAGAACATAGACTAACCATGACTCAAAAGAAACCACCACAAGTGGCTTTTTATTCAAATCGCTCCAATAGACTTATTTACTAAGCTAAAAGGAAAAGACAAGAAGAGAAAAGGGGGAGGCAGGCAGTGACGCTTCTTCCTCCTCCCCCTTCTATGGAGTTTTCCTTTAGGACTCACATAGGGAGAGAGTAGCTAGGGTTTCTTGGGAGTCCAAAATATTCTCTATTTAATAGTACTTTGATACCTATAATTCAATTGAATGTAATTGAGCTAAGTGATACTTAAAGTGAAAGATAAATGTTATGATGTATGAAGAATATTTTTTAATAAAAAATAAAAAATGGGGATTCGGGATGGATTTGGGAGGTAGCCCTCCGATAGCGACTGGAATGGGGACAAGGATGACTATGTGTATTCCCTAAAAATTCTTATAAGAGATGGTCGCAGGGACGGGTGTGAAAATGAGAAGTGAGAATAAGGATAATATTGTCATACCAAACCCTGAACAGGCCCGTTGCCATCCCTAATCTCAAACCAACCCTAATATTATTGGATTATACTAGGAACCCTAATTAACAAGATGTTAATTTTTTTAACAAAAATATAGGACAAGAGGTTTGCTATGCTTGTGGGCGCTGACTGTCGAACTTTGCCATGCAGTAATGGAAAAGCTCTGATTCCACAGCTCAAATACCTCCCTTCTGTCCAAACTTCTGGGGCCCACCACTCACTTTGCATTTTATACCACCAGTCATCAGCTTGGCTCACACACCCTCTTCTCCCCTTTCTCTAAAAGCTGCTTAGTCGCTAAGGTTTGGATTTATCCACAACATGCTAGCCCACACTAAGAGCAACTCCACAAGTTAGGGGTTGCCATGGCAAGGGGGAGGGGTGGGGGAGCTAGGGCTACTATTCACGCGTGAATAGTGGCTCGCAAATAATGTCTTCCACCACGTTCATGGCCTACTACTATTCACTTTTATTTTTATTTTATTTTTTTACATGGGATTAATTTTAGTTGTATGTATAAATTAATAATAATAAAATTGATAGGTATTTATTAAAAAATATTTCAGAATATTTTGGATTTTTCAGATTTTTTATTTTTTTACGTTGTTGACGTCAGCCTCCCAGGCTGGACCTCAGGCCCTTTCCCCTGTAGGCTTGCCCAGTTCACGTGGGGCCCGCTCATTGCCCAGGCTGCCCAGGCCCGCTGAAAACTCATTTTTGGGCTCAGGCCCCGTGGGACCCAGCTCCCCCTGCCCAGGTTGCAACCGGTGGAGTTGCTCTAACGGAATGCGTATATCATATCCCAGCGCCACGCGTCCCCCAAGGTCACGTTCGTAATTTAGCTGGAATGTGAACCAATAGGATCTCGAAACGTGTCCCTCATGTTTAGACTCATCTTAATTGTAATTTCATTTTATATCAACACAGTACACTTGTTCACTTTTCCTTTTACGTGTAAAAATAGGCAGCGAGTATCCGATCCCTAATATCACGTGCCCGCGCACAAGCTTGTGGGGTCCGCATGAGCCCAAACCTTCAGGGCAAGGCGATGTTTTGCACATGACCGAGGCTGTACGGACGTGGGTCCCGCCTCGATTGTGGATAAATTCGTCTCGAGGTCATTTTAGATGAACCAAATAATCCGGTGCGAGGGGGTCCAGGGAAAACAATACCAAAATATATCATCGCACGGCAGGAAATGTCGTTTCAAAATTCAATGATATACGCAAATCACCTTTTTTTTTTCTGGAATATTTATCAGATCACCGGTGCTTTAATTAAGTTTTGTAATTATAGTTTTTTTTTTTGGTGATAATTAATCATTATGATAAACACATTAAATGAAAATAAATAATGTCAAATCATAGATATAAAAAATTGGAGGGATGACTGCACAAAAAGAGAAGGAATGACTCCTTACCCTCTATTTAAGAATAAAAACAAGTCTGACTGTATTTAAAAGATAGCAAAAAAATCATCCGAAACCCGAATATAAGAGACATAAACAATAACGTATAGGATTTTGTTTTCTACTTCGAGTTGTATTGTAACCCATGTCGTATAGAGAGGAATTTGAGAGGTAGGTTAAATAATATAGAATACAATGGGGCATTAAATTGGGGTTTCCTACCCCAAATATTAAAAATTTAAAACTAATCACAAGATGAGGACAAAATGTTTGGTTTGGTGTGTGGTAAACCCACTCCGTAATGTCCTCCAGTGCCATGCCGCCATGCAGTGAAATTGGTCTGCGCTCAGAGGTCAAATGCTTCCTTTTGTCAAAACAGTTGGGTCCCACAATTTTCGAATTTATCCACGACATGCTAGCCCACGATGCTTAATGCAAACACCATTTTTCGAATTTTGTTTCCAGAATTTTCAAATTTTTCTTTTTCTTTTTTTTCTTTCTGCTTTTTCCGATTCTCTTTTCCCCTTTTTTCTTTTACGTGTAAAACAGACAGAAAGCGTCCGGTCCCAAATACTGTACGGACGAGGATCCCTACGCAAAGAATAAAATGAAGAAGCGCCTGTTATATAGCTCATATTTTTGGATACGACACCAAATGTGCAAAAAACGACGAAAGCAAAGGCAAGGTGTAAACCGTAAAAAGTATCTGCTGCCAGATGTAGTACGACGACATGATCGGGGCTGGGATCGTCGTCGTTGCAGGATTTGTGGGGCGGGCGAAGCAAGCAGCCTACGGCCTACGAGGTTTCAGTGGCCCTTTACGTATGGAATGATTGCCTACCGACGTTTCGTTTTTTAATTGAAAATCGTTTCAATTGCCAATGTTGACGCTACAAGTATTTATTTGTTACAACCCATCTCTGCCATAAAGATGTTAACGTAATTATGAGTTAATTAATCATGATAATAAAAGTTATGCCAATTGGCATTTTTATTTGTATTAAATTCCATATGAAAATATCATTTCTTTTTTACATCAAGTAAATATATAGATATTCACAAATGTAAATAAATAAAAAATTGAAAAGAAAACAGAAAAAAGAATGTGGGTGGAGTGGAGTGGGGAATAAAAAGAGGAATGTGGATGGAATAGGGGAGTAACTTTTTTGTGCGATGTGTTTCATGTTTTGTCATTTTTAGCGTATTTTCTTATGTTTTTGTTTCCTACTTCGAGTTGTATTGTAACCCAAGTCATTTAAGGTATAAATAGGACTTGGCGCTAGGGTAAACAATCTAGAAGACAATGAGGCATCACATTAGGTTTGAGTAAGGGTGTAAGAGAAATAAAGAGCTGGGGTTTTGCATAAAAGGGTTTGATTCTAAACCAAAGTTGTTCCTATTCGTTAGAGTTCATTGATAACAAGGTCTTGAGTGTGTGTTAAGTACAACATGGACTTCATATCGTAAATTGAATAATAACTTAGAATACTTATATCGAACTGTTGAAAATGAAAAGAACTTTGAGAGCGAGATGACACTATCACTGAATGGTTTATGGATTTCACATTTTGGTATTAAAAATTAATATAGGCGGTTTTGTTGCGTTATGTGGTTTCCAAATAAACGAAACTAGACGAAAGTGCTCAAACAGGTTTGGATTGACTGGTGTGAATGGATTAAGCGGTTTCTTGCCCACCTACCTCAAAATTTATTACGAGTCTACCTACCTCCTATGTCAGGCGATTTATAGACACGCGCGCAACTGATTCATACCACCATTATCTTAAATTGGTATTATATATTGTTTAGGTTAAAAACCTTAAAAAGTAAATAAAAATCTAATTTCACATATGTCATTATTATATTACGAAAAACAAATATTTATAATTTGTCAAGCAATGCAATTCCTTCCCATATAACCTACAAAAATGAAATCCTAATTATAAAACAATACTTTTGAACCTCAATTATAAATTTGAGATTTAAGTCATCCACTTAAATATTAGAAAAATATTAGTACACATTTGCAACCCTTTCTTTGCATTTCTCAACTAAAAATATAACAGTCGTCTCTCTACCTTATCTTAAAAGCTAAACAGGCAATGCATAAAATTTTTCTTTTGCCATTTTCAAAGTAAGTTTAAACAGAAAATATGCCAAGGCTTTTATTATTAGCAGCCAAAGCGTCGTCTCTCCCAATAAAACAATGCCCGAACATTTGTCCAATAACACGGTGGGTCCTCTCTAAGCATGGTCTCGGAAATGCGGGGAGGGCATAATCGGCATTTCGTAAAACGAGAAATTAGCCGTCTTCATCCCACGTCTTCCTCTGCACGTCTTCGTTTTCTTTGCTATATAATAACATGCATACACACACCCACTCTCCCTCTCACACTAAAGTTCTCTCTTCACTTCCTTCCCACAACTCCCCTCTCTCTCACCTCATTTTCTCTCTCTAGAAACAAGAACGACAAGAGACTCGATGTCTCAACGTGGCCGAGGCAGAGGCCGCCATTACGACCAGTCGTCTGGCTCCGACGCCCCGTCGTTTCATCGCGGCGGAGGTGGCGGAAGACGCGGTAGAGGACGAGACGGCGGTGCTCCACCGTCGTTTCCGTCCGAATCGGGTCCCAGCCAGCGCGGCCGAGGTAGAGCCGGCGGTTATGGCGTCGTCGCTCCGGCGCCGGTTCAAGCTTACGCTCCTCCCCCGCCGGCTCAAGCTTACGCTCCTCCACCGCCGGCTCAAACTCACGCTCCTCAACCGCCGGCTCAAACTCACGCTCCTCAACCGCCGGCTCAAGCTCATGCTCCTCCACCGCCGGCTCAAACTCACGCTCCTCCACCGCCGGCTCAAACTCACGCTCCTCAACCGCCGGCTCAAGCTTACGCTCCTCCTCCGCCGGCTACGGTTCAAGCTTCTTCCAGTTCGGCTCCTCCGTCTGCAGTGGCTCCGCTGATCGCTGAGATGGAGCAGAAGCTCACATTGACGACACCTCCACCGGCATCGTCCAAGGCCATTAGAGTTCCGGCGAGGCCAGGATTTGGGACGGTTGGGACGCGGATTCAAGTGAGGGCTAACCACTTCTTGGTGGAGGTTAAGGAGAGAGATCTCCATCACTACGATGTAAGCCTCTTTGTTATTAATTTCTATTTGCTTGTTGATAAGTTTTCCCTTTTAATATTTCTCAGTTAATCTCTCTCATGTTCATTTTGGACTCTTCCTTGTTGTTTTGAGTATGCTTTTATATTTTCGATATCTTTTGTTTTTTCCTTTTTGTTTCTGTAAAAGTTATTTTATATTTCCATTTAAATTTTGCTCTGCTGTAGTTGTAAGCTTGACCGATAATGGTGTTTTGGGACCCAAAATTTGTTTGATGTTCTCAAAACTTTCTTTCGGAAGCAAAATACCGACCAGCAAACAACTATTTCAAATTTTTTCTCCGCTGTTGTAAATTTGACTCGTAAAGGTGTTTTGATGTTTCGTAAACGACTTTTCTTAGTCAAAATACTGAATAGCAAACAAAAGCTAATCCAGAACCTTTTTTTCCTGTAAATTGTCTGTTGTATTTTCTTTTTGTTTTAAATTGAACGGAAATGTGTTTTAGAAATGTTTTTATATTTGAATGTTACTGAAACATTTGCTTGTATCAAATTTCTTTCATATTTCCTCTACTTTACTATGCTTTAGGAGGTTTTTTTTAATCTTCCCGTACCTCATTTCTGAGTCAGATTACTGAATATCAAAACACCTTTCATCGGAAGTGTCGTTAAAATAGGTTGCTATTTGGTATTTTGACTCAGAAAGGTGTTGTGGGAATATTGGAAATGTTTTGGTATTTTCTGAGTGACAGTAGTAAGAAACTTTGTTTTAGAGACAGTTCTTTTTATCTCCAGAAAACTCATTGTTTTGAGATTTGATGTTCTGACTTATTTTTTTGGTCTGTTTCACAAGATTATTATTTGTTCTCTGTTTTGTGGTTATGGGTGGGGTTGTCTTGACAATTTCATTTGGTGGCTTTAGGTGTCAATTACCCCTGAAGTTACTTCGAAAAAGACCAACAGAGATGTGATTAAACAGCTTGTTCATCTGTACAAAGATTCACACTTGGGAAAGAGAACCCCAGCTTATGATGGTATGAAAAGCATTTACACAGCAGGACCATTGCCATTTGTCTCTAAAGAGTTTGTGGTCAAGTTGGGTGAGAGAGATGGTCGTGATGGGTCTTCTGGTTCCAAAAGGTATTTTCGGATGAGAGTTTAGTGTGTTGTGTTTGGTTCCCTTTTGGATTTTTTATAGTTGCCTGTTCTCTGAATATTTTTATGTTGTGTTTGAATGGCTTACAGAAAGGACAGAGAGTTTAAGGTGGCTGTAAAATTGGCCAGCAAACCCGACCTTCATCAATTACAACAGTTCTTAAACAGCAGGCAACATGAGTCGCCTCAAGAAGCCATACAAGTTCTTGATGTTGTTCTTAGGGCCGCACCATCTGACAAGTATTAGTCACCGTTTGTTAGAAAGAGCATATGATTTCTTATATCCTTGTATTAATCATTTCCTAACTTGTGATAGTTTGAATGTTGTATTTTCTATCATAGGTACACTGTCATTGGGAGGTCTTTCTTTGCCACTGAGCTTGGGCCAAAAGGAGAACTTGGTGATGGTCTCGAATATTGGAGAGGATTTTACCAGAGTTTAAGGCCAACACAGTTTGGGCTTTCCCTGAATATAGGTTTTGCATTCACCTAATTGCTGCTGTTTTGAGAATCATGCTAAGTCAAGTAACAAACATGCCTTGCCTAATACTTTAATTCATATGTTGCAGATGTATCGGCCAGATCTTTTTATGAACCCATTCTGGTGACTGAATTTGTTAAAAAACATTTTAACTACAGGGATCTGTCCAGGCCTTTGCTTGATCGTGATCGTTTGAAGGTATTCACAATTCTCTTTCGGTCCGTGGTATGCGGCTTTTAAAGGCAAATTGCGAAGAAGTAGAGTAATAATATAAATAAGACACTGTTAATTGAACAGTTTTTAAATTATTTTCTAATTTTCTGAACGAGAAGTAAAAGTTGGTCATAATGTTTTTATAGGTTAATTGAATATTTTTATGTGCAGCTGCTAGTATTTGGGCTCAATGGGTTAGGAAACTACATCTAGCATGCAATCAGTTGCTTATAATGCATTGTCTTCAAGGCCCCTTATTGCGATATTTTTGTTGTGATATTCTTCTACATACAGGTGAAAAAAGCCTTGAAGGGGGTTAAGGTTGCACTTGCGTACAGGGATAACAGGAGTTATAGAATCACTGGAGTGTCCACAGAACCACTGAGCCGTTTAACGTGAGTCCTGTAATAATTTATGCTTGTAGTTTGCATCTGTATATTTAAATATGTGCAGCTTGATAAATAACTTAATATTCAACTTTGCAATTTAGGTTTACTTTAGAAGACAACACAACCAAAACTTCAGTAGTTCAATATTATCGTGAGAAATACAATATTGTACTAAGAAATGTGACTATGCCTGCTTTACAAGCTGGGAGCGATTCAAAACCTGTTTATTTACCTATGGAGGTACCTTTCTTGATCTTTTAAGCATTATTTTCCAGTTTGATTCTCTTCTCAGCATGGTACTAGTATTTAGGACATGATTGATTTATTTTCCTTTCTGGCAGCTTTGTTCAATTGTTGCTGGCCAACGATACTCGAGGAAGCTCAATGAAAGACAAGTCACAGCCTTGCTAAGAGCGACTTGTCAACGTCCTCATGAGCGGGAGAAGAACATAAAGCAGGTCTAGCTGTGCTTTTTTTTTAAAAAAATCTTGACAATGAATGTATTTCTTTTCTTAATCTACATTGAATTTTTATCTTGTTTCTTGGAATCATGTTGGTGCATTTATGCAGATGGTTAAGCAAAGTAATTTTAATGTAGATCAACTGATCAAAGATGAATTTGGGATGCAAGTAAGAGAAGATATGGCTTTAGTTGATGCTCGAGTTTTGCCTCCTCCATTGGTAATGATTTGTCTCCATTTTTATTCAGGCAATACAAGAGTCATTGAACTTGTTTTCCTACTAATGTTCGTATTGAATGGCACAGCTAAAATACCATGACCAAGGTCGTGAAACGAAGGAAACTCCACGGATGGGGCAATGGAACATGATTAACAAGGTGAGGTAGTGGGTTTTTTTTATTCCTTAGATGAAGCTGCTGGTGAATTGTGCATCTGTTGAACTTTAATGCCTATGTGTTATAACTTCTGTGATGTGTTTTTTTTTATTGTCAAATCTTCAATTTGGGTTTGATGGTAAGAAATCAAAGATTTCTGGAAAGTTGTTTTGTAGCATTATAGGAGGAATTCATATAAGATATGTTAATTTAGACCGTAAATATTTAAAATAACGTGTTTCTGGTTGTTCTGTGATTGTGGGGCTGCATTTAAAGTAAAAGAAGTTTTTGTTACTCACATTTTCTTCATTGTATGCTGGTTTTGTAGAAAATGGTAAATGGTGGAAAAGTGGATTTCTGGGCATTTGTCAATTTCTCGGGATTGAGAGAAGATTTTAACTTCCGATTCTGTGAGGATTTGGTGAATATGTGCAGTAGCAAGGGCGTGGTATGACTTTAATTCTTATTTCTTTCCATTCCTGCCTTGAAATATTTGTTTGTCAATTTTCTAACGATATTATCTTCCTAGGATTTCCATGCCCAACCTTTACTTCCCATAGAATCAGCCAATCCTAGGCAGATTGGGAAGGTGCTCAAAGATATTCATAGGGGGTCTACTCAGAGACTTGAAGAAATTGGTCATAAGGGGAAGCATCTTCAGTTGTTGATTATCATTTTGCCTGATGTCACTGGTTCTTATGGTGAGAATCAAACCAGGACCAGAACACTGTCTTTACTTGCAAGAAAACTTATTTTTTATATATGATTTCTTATATCCCTTTTATTTTTTTATAGGGATGGTTAAGCGAATATGTGAAACTGAGCTTGGAATTGTGTCTCAGTGCTGTCAGCCTAGGGCAGCATCCAAGCTTAGTAAACAATATCTTGAAAATTTAGCCCTTAAGATAAATGTCAAGGTTTGTTCTTTATCTTTTGTGTTTCATGTTTCTCACTGTTTTCCTTGGGCATGCAAATTTTGACACATGGAATTTTATAATTTTGTAGGTTGGTGGAAGAAATACTGTTCTAAATGATGCCATTTTCCGGAGGATTCCTCTGGTTACTGATATCCCCACAATTATCATTGGTGCGGATGTTACTCATCCACAGCCTGGGGAGGACAGTAGCCCGTCAATTGCAGCGGTAAGTTCTGTCTTCAACTCTACTTTTTATGAAAACTTCTTGTGTGTTAACCTGTTAGTTTATTCTAACAGGTCGTGGCCTCCATGGATTGGCCAGAGGTTAGTAAGTACCGAGGACTTGTTTCTGCACAGGCTCACCGTGAGGAAATAATCCAAGATCTGTATAGTTTATATCAGGATCCTCAGAAGGGTTCAGTTCATGGAGGAATGATCAGGTATATATCAGGAAATAATCTGAGATCAGTATAATTTATATCCAACATCTGCACATGCACCTTTTAATTGGCTGGCTGATAGTGAGGACATTTTCTTATCATGCTTATTGTCATTATGTTAGGGAGCATTTCAGAGCATTTCGAAGATCAACTGGCCGAAAACCAGAGAGAATTATCTTCTACAGGTAAATTATGCATATGTTGAACTACAATGGATGTGTCTAAACTTCTGTAATGTATGTGTGTGTGTGTGTGTTTTTTTTTTCTTTCATGGTTGTGGAATCTTCAATATGTGTTAAAGGGTAACAAAAGCAAGATTTCTGCAATTGAAGTGGTTTTGCAGCATTATGAGGAATTCATATTGACATGTTAACTTTATAGTGTAAATATTTAAAATAATGTTAACTTGATGTTTTTTTGACAGAGATGGAGTTAGTGAAGGTCAGTTCAGTCAAGTTTTGCTCTATGAAATGGATGCTATAAGAAAGGTATGTTGATTACTAGAATTCTACCATCAGTTGTGGGGTTGGGTAGATTGATTGAAATTTAAGATTTTAGAACTTAATAGAATAACAAATTCTTGAGAAGGGTGACTTTATTTAATACGTTTCACTCTTTTTCCAGGCGTGTGCTTCTTTGGAGGAGGGATATCTACCACCGGTTACTTTTGTAGTGGTGCAGAAAAGGCATCATACTCGCCTGTTCCCTGTTGATCATAACAGGCGTGATCAAATGGATAGGAGTGGCAATATTCAACCAGGTTTCAAATTTTGTTGGTTCATTGTTGTCAAATAAATATGATATTTTTTCCTCTTGGAGCACTAATTGTTTTTACCTTGTCTAGGCACTGTTGTTGACACCAAGATTTGTCACCCTACAGAGTTTGATTTTTTTCTCAACAGTCATGCCGGAATTCAGGTACTTTGTGTTGCTGACTTAAACATGCTTGTTGCATTTTGGTTGTAGGTTCCTTGACCGGTTTTGAGGATTTATTTTGGTCCCATGCTCTTCTGAATTTGTAAATCTTTTGTTTTGGTATATAATTTCAACCGTCTTGTCCATTATGTGTGTAGGGCACTAGCCGGCCAGCGCACTACCATGTGCTGTTTGATGAGAACAGGTTCACTGCTGATCAATTGCAAACTCTAACGAATAATTTATGCTACACGTGAGTTTACAATGATTTCAATTCTTGTTTTGTTTTGCACTTGTGTTGCGCATTTTGAAAATGGTATTTTGTTTGTTGACTTTACAAGTTTATGCCATGTGACTTTTCAGGTATGCAAGGTGTACCCGCTCGGTTTCAATAGGTACAAACTTGTGTTAATTTTTTTTTTTTATTCTCTTTCATTTTCTGGAGCATGTGCTTTTGCCTATTCCTCTCCACTGGTGTTTATGATGATTTTACGTGCAGTTCCGCCTGCTTATTATGCTCATCTTGCTGCATTCCGAGCACGATATTACATTGAGGGAGAATATTCCGATGAAGCTTCTACAACAGCAGGTTCAACAAGCGGGGGCGGAGGCAGCATTCGAGCCCTTCCTCAGATCAAAGAAAATGTTAAGGATGTGATGTTTTACTGCTGATTTGGGAGAGAGTACTTTTGGGGGTGGTAAAGCTGTTGTGCTGCTTTTGGGCGATAGCGTTTTGTTAGGGCCCTTTTTGTTATATGACATCTTTACAGACACAGTGAGTATGGTTTCCTTGCAACTATGATGGCCCTGTGATTTTGTGGATCAGGTCTTTTATCCTTACTTTTTTGGAGATGCTGGATATAATTCGGTTTCAATGGATACAACCACCAATTTCTGTAATTGAATATGAATTTGTTCATATTTTAAAGGGCGAGGAGACGGTTTTCGGATTTTGAGAATTGAGTTATATCCTTATACTTGTCCAGAGGCCTTTTTCCAATGGATTTGGCTAAAGACCAAGCCCATCGCATGAATTGGATCTTGGTAGATTTTGAGCAGTTGGATTTCATCCAAAACCCTTTTTGGGGAGTGGATTGTTATAAATTGGACTAAATTTTGAAATTATCTCGGATTAGCTCGGTTTGGATTAAATTGGATTAAGTATTGACTTATATTTGGTGTTGCGTCGGACTAAGAAGTTTGATTGTAAAAATAGTAAAGACTTATGTTTGGTGTTGTGTCAGACTAAAAAATAATTATTTTAATATTTAAAATTAATAATTTTTAAATAATTTTTGTTATTATAATTACCAAATCGAAATGGGCATTTCTTTTTCTCCAAATCAAGGAATTTTTTGTTATAAGTGCTTGTATTTTAATGAGAATTGTTCATTCAGTGCAGACCTCTCTAATTTAAAAAATAAAAGAACAAAAATTTCACAAAAAAAGCGTCCCTTGAACATACGCATAGTGTGTAAGCCCAAGACCTTGCACATTCACAAGAAAAGAAAGTCTCATCCCATGCACACACGCATAATGACACTTTCACCCAAACCAATTACTTGGTAGTTTGGTCACGGTCTTTGTATGGGAGAAGGGCAAAATGGTCATAAACGGATTGAAAATCCGGCCTTCCCTTTGCTATAAATTCAAACGTTGCCTTTCATTCCAAATCTCACCTCTTTCTTTCTTCCTCCGGTTTTTCTCTCCCAACAAAAAAATCAATGTCTCCAAACAGCCATGGCTGCGGTAGACGAAGAGCCTGATGTTCTGTGATTACTCCGACTCCCGCTCAATCTCATGCTCTTCCACTGTGCACTGCATGGCTTCCTTCCGGTGTTGGAGCCTAAGGTTGAGCCGGAAATCGGAGTAATTGGAATCTCTTTCAATGGAGTTTTATACATAAAATAGTTGGTCAACTCTTTGAGTGTGAGTGTTTGGATAAAGAGTTTCAAACATATATAATTGTTCGACTTATCTATGTGGTTGATGGGATTCAATCGTGTGCACATATATAATCACGTCCTAGTGTTATAAGTTTCTGTTAAATTGTTATCCCACATTCTCTCTCTCTCTCTCTCTCTCTCTTGTGGGCGTTTTCCCTTATTTCACATATCTTTCTCTCTCTTGCTAGTCCTACTTTGACCTATTTTATTTATTTATCAAGAGTCCTACTTTGATCTTATTGAAAGAGCTTGGCTGAGCTCATAGATCCAAGTGTCACCGAAACTTAACCGAGAGCACGCACACGGAGGAGACGAACCTATAAATACTGTGACTGAACTTATTAAATTGTAACAATCCAACATATATTGTCTTACAAATCCCCCATTTAGAAGAGTGAGATTCATAAAGACTGGTTTCGACTCAGTATCAATCCAAACAAATCCAGTCCAGGCGAACCACTGAACCACTTTAAGTCCCATCAAATTTTGGAAGTTCCCATTTCCAATTTGCCAAACCGGCTACTCTCTTAGGATTTTAAAGTCCCTCAAATTCCATGTTGAAGTTATAACCCAATTAATACACGACACGAAGCAAATTTTGTATAAACTAATATCCCATTAAACCAATTACATGTAAATGTAATTTACAACGTGTTAACAGGGCAATGTGTAATTCTACTCGGACTCAGAACACTCAGAAAGAGAGAACCCGCAAACCTTGTGCTCATCTATAAATATAAACCAGCAAGAGACTACATATACAATGGAAAAGAAAAAAAAAGAAAAGAATGGTAGCCCCATATATCTTCAAGTGTATGCTATAAAAACAGGAAGTTTCCTTGCAGAGATAAGATGAGCACAAGGACAGCCACTATGCTTGCTGGTATAAGATCGTAGGGATCAAGATGCAACGAACTGCTGTCACTTATCTGTCCTGCATTGACATATTCACTTTTTCCGGTTCTACTTGTTGCAGAGACGTTAACGGACATTGAACCTAAAACGATAATGCACCGTATCAAAGTTTAGTGCTGGCATAATCTAAAAGCTTGGACAGTGGATAGCAGACAACCAATGATTGCATAAAATTGCTTTCTGGCAGGATTACTGAAACTTACAGTCATAGTTAGCCCATCCAATTCGTTGACCACCCAAATCATAAACAATGATTTTGTCTTTTAGCACAAGGTCTGGCAAAAGGAAGATTGAAATAATGTTAATGTACATAGCTATGCCACCGTTATACATAAATAAGGGCAAGGATTTTAGGGTGGAGAAAGCGGGAGAAAAAGAGAGAGCTGTACCAAATATGATGATAGTGTAGGTGAAAAGAATGTCTTAAAAATTCTCATGCACAATGATTTCTACTCTAATGTATGTCCACTGACAAAGTTTGAAAGGAACTGTCTAAAGCCTACAAAACTCATTAGTCAATACAAAGTTTCCAATTTGGTGTCTATACCTCCTAAAATCGTTATCCCTGAACCTTGAAGTTTCTGAAGGCCAATGCACCACCTTGCAGCACCACTCTGTAATAATAAAATTAGCCATCTCAGCTAAAGATTCAGACAGCAAGACTACAGTTGTACAAGGTGATAAAGAAAGAATAAGCATGTATAATTAGAAAACCATTTCCCCTTTCCAATAAATACCAGTGCTAAATGCTCCGAGTGGGAGCAACCATTAATGCAGCAAGTAGTGAAGAAAAATTTGCAGGATGAATACTAAGGAATAGTCAAGGCAGACATATATGCAATTGTAGAATCAATCATCAGGCCACTTCAATAGAGGAAGCAGATGCATTTCACTCCAACTCAACAGCATTTTGTGTGAAAACAAAATGTGCAAGCAAGTGCTTAGAAACTGAAAATAACTAAACAGAAAACTTACAATAGATCCCTGCTGTATAAGGTAGTCCTGAGGTCTCAGAATCATGGATGCGCCACCAGCAAAGTTTAAACTAACTTGAGGAAATATATCACTGACACTGAACAACAAATAAGCATACATTTTAGAGTAAAATCATTGCAAAAGAGAAAGCACTGAAGGAAGAAAGAATGGAGAAAACAAATCCAGAAAGTTAACCTGGAGGTAATTAAATAACACTGGTTTCCGTTTGAAACAACAGGGTGCACGGATTGTGAAACAGAAGCAGTAATCTGCACGACAAGAAAAAAAATATAATTCAAGATACTTCTAACTTATGCTTACCCAAATTTTCTGAAATTTAAAACTCTGTCTCATCACCAGAAAGGTTGACTAGATAAACATGTCAAAGAGCATGAAGTTTTCATTTATTTCACTTGAAGCATCAGAATTATGGTCTAAACAGACTAATTATGACTAGGAAATCACACAAGTCATAACTAAGACTTACAGCACTGATAAAAGGATCATAAGCTTCTGCTGCAAGGTATGCCAAAGTTGTACCAGAATCAACTATGGTTCCTCGATTACTTGATGTTGCAAACACTGATGGATCAATTTGTAATATTTGCCCATTGACAGAAATGCTCTGCAGATTCAAATTATAATGAGGCCTGAAATATTTAATGTCCAAATGATTAGTCAAAACTGAGCAGTGAGGTTTATATGATCTAACTCTCATGGATTCTAGTAGAAAACAAAAACAAAATAAAAATTTCCTAACATTGAACCTATTGGAATTGAACTACAAGTTAATAAGTTTGTAGAGAAGTATTATGTCCAATGACTAGTTAACTTGTCAAGGATTCCAAATGGTCAAGTGACCCTCCATTTTAATGTCGTACTCAAGGCTCTTTCTTTTCATACCAAAACAAACTTCTTCTGAAGGTAGTTTCTTTGTGTTTCCATAATTGTTAGGTTTCAGTTGAACTATAATTTACTATAACAGAGGGGGATTTACATTTGATTCCTTGACGATAGTGAAAATAACAGAAGGCCAGAAAATAGTATTGGGTAGGGTAATATTGTAAGATGTGCAGTGTAATCATAATATAAAGGAACGTACTGTGATGGGACGAGCGGGCTGTAGACTATATTTGGTTCCACAATCTCGCCGATAACCAATATACCTCCACCACCATCATCTCCCCTCAAGCAGTGGGAGAAGACGTTTGGTGCTACTCCTTGTGAAGCCAATTGAGAGATGACAGACATACCCTGTTGGCCAAACCCAAAGATCCCATCAACTGCTCTATCTGACTTTGTCAAATCACCAGTCTGCAAGGTGCTACACCTGTTTTTACCATACTAGAGAATGACTTTCAAGATTCAAGAAAAATGTTCAAAGAGTATAAATCAATTATTTAACTTGGAAAGATTAGTTATAACTCACCCAAAGACAATGGAAGCTGAAGCATTTTGTGTCACAGAACCCTCAAGAATCGTCTCAAGGTGCAACAAATCTGATACATAATAGCCTGATGTCCCACTGCCATCTCCATACTGGAATGTGTATGAACACTGGTTACTCTGAGTGGAACATTCCGAATCTGATGATTGAATGCCCAGACTGCATCTTCGATCCGAACAAGAAATGAATTGTGATGTTGATGAGCTTTGAGGATCAAACAAATTGAGCTCAATCTGTAGGAATTACAAGCAACCCTTTTGAAAATTGTAGCGGCACATGGCTCCTAAGCTTTCACAAACTCAGTGAGACTGAAACTATAAATGGAATTTTGAGAGCAAGCAAATGTGATTGTACCTGGAGTCCACTTGTTTCAGGGCAACCATTGCAGGAACCACAACTGACCCACAGAACATCACTTCCAGTATCAATCTGCACATAATAATCTCTCGGAGGAGATCCCAATTGCAGTTTTGTATAATAGAGCCTGTAAAAGAGGAACAAATCCCAGGAAAGGCAACAGAATTAGTAAGAATCCTCCAAACGTTAAAATGATAGATACCCACTACTGCTGCAACAGTAAACTTGAAACTGAACAGAAGCCAAAGCAAGGAACTTGCAGAAAATGAGCATAAAACTTGTAGAAATTTTAAAGAAACAAATGAAGAAAGAAGAGATACTTAACAATCAATCACAGAAGGGAACTAATTACAAGCAAAGAACCCAATATAAAAACGGAAACCAGTATCCACAAAACCAAATCAAAACCCATATATCCTTCACAACCAAACAAGACAATTAAATGAAAAGAAGCCAGAAACACACAAATAAAAGAAAACCCATCTCACAAAACGATTAAAAAAAAAGCACAGAAGGTGTCAAATTACCCAACGCGGAACGGATCGAAGGTTCCCTGAACAGGTAAATCAACGATACCATTAGAGGACTGAAGCATTCTTCCATGCCTGGCTCTGTCCCGAGCTCTGAGTTGACTCAACTCCACTCGGTGGCTATTAGGAAAAGCTCTCTCGAGGCTGAGGGCGGCCGGGAAACTACACAGCACCACAGCCGCCGACATCAGAATTGCGCCGGCGATTATAATTCCGGCGGGAAAGCCCATTTTCGCGGGTCTGGGTCAAAATCAGACCAAAAAACCAATGACAACAATTATGGAAATAACAACAAAAGATTTAAGAGCTAAGAGCTTCCAAGAGCAGACAAGCCTTGTGTTGTTTTCTTAAACACTAATGTAGACCGAGGCAAGTATCTCTGTTGTGGGTTTTAAAGAATAAGGAAAGACAAGAGTCTTCTCCTTCTTCAGAGGGGGAGAGAGAGAGAGATGGGAATTGAGGAAAGGTGCTTGCTCTGCAACAAGAAGTTCAAAAATGTGGAAATGGATTACGTTACCTTCCTTTATATTATTAATTAATTTGTTTATCTTTTTAATTTTGCTTTTATTATTTTTGTTATTTAACTTTCATCATTCTTTATTCTTTTGCTTTTGAAAGTACAAATTTTTGAGTATGCGCTGTGACAAGTGGGATCTTCGATGCGGTTTCCTGTTTGGTGAGCTACAAAATCATGCGCGTAAGCCGTACGCCCTTTGTCTTTCTTTCTTAACTCAGCCTGAGTTTTATGGATGCTGATTGTTATGGAAGAAGATGATCAAGTTAGTGATATCAGTAAGGGAACTTTATAGCAATGCCAGTGCCACCTAAACTATATATGCCTGTTTTCATTTGTCACCTTAATGAATATTTTGTTGTAATGGCAGAAAAGTATGCATGCAATGTGGTCTCGATCTCTCTTGAGGGGAATTTCTCTTTATCTATCTAGGTTGCTAACTATGTTCTATTTTTCATCCACAAAGATGACTGTGACTCGTACGTGACCCATTTGAGTTGTATTTTAACGTCTAAAATATCAATACACATTTTGTTTGAAGAATCACAAGAAAAACATTCAATTTTTTAGATGAAAAAATAGACGAGTGTAATCGTAGATGAAACATTGCAACAAGATTTTAGTTGAGATGCCAAATTAATTCAATTTTTTTAGTGGCAAATTGTAACAAAAGCTATAGTTCAAATGACATTAATTTAATTTTCCCCATAATTGAGAAATTCACAGCAAGTATCTTATTGAAAGGCATCCCATTATCCAAGCCTAGAAGTGTCGAACCGGCCAAATGAGGCAATTCTCTCAAGCCCCCTTCATATATTCACCTTGGCACAAAATTAACGAACTCATTGTTAAAGCTCTATTTACAAGTAAAAATAGTGCAACAAAAAAAAAACGCCCCCTTCATTAACCTAGCATAGTGATGAGGAACGAGGTCCTGAACATAGGTCACCAATAACACACATGAGCACTGAAATTTAGGGATAGTGTAAACTCACATATATCGTAGCAAATTTATGCTATAAATAAACTATTTCATTAATCATCATCAACAAAAACTCCCCTACAATTATTACATTAGCCTTATTTATAGGCATTACAAGACTTGGTCACCAAGGCTACTTGGTACAAAAATAAACTAATTAATTATAAAATCACACATAAATAATAAAAGATACTCTAAAACTACCTAAATAAGAAAATAACAATATCTCACACAATAAGTAATTAAATAGTAAATATATGTCTTGATCCACCCCTATGCTCCTCCATCACATAAACTTGATAGGAGTGCTCTTTATTGTAATTCTAGAATTGAGTGGTTTGAGGACCCACCATATATTACTCAGGACACTTTGATTTATGATGTTTGTAATCGGATTAAGGCGCCAAGTTCCCCCAATTTTTTCCATTGATGATTAATAAAATATTCTCTCATACCGTCAAGGTTCTCTGAAAAAACAAAAAGCCCCCAAGAATTCATTAAACTCTCAAGTCACGACTCAAGTAGCTACTTTTTGTAGATTTAACCAAATACAATAGAAAAAACAAAAGAAGAAAATAAACCCAAGCAAAATCTGCCCCTACAACATTCTAAAGTATTAATCACAAAAACTATAATCTTCCTTTATTTCTCTATGATCTCTTCTACTTCTACCGTTCTACACATATGGATATTTAATTAAACTCTTCGAATTGCAATAACCATTAGTTTTTAGTTAAGAATTATTTTTCTTTGTCAAAAGTTGGTGGGAAAATAATAAGTTTGGGGGCAACAATAGCTCCAAATATTAATAATGATGAAGCCTTTTTATTTGCACTTTTCCATTTTGTCACTCTACCACTATGTTTTGACCTTTAGTAAACTCCCCCTAATAAATTGATTTTTTTTTTTGCTGACCGAACGATTTCATTTTCCTCAACATTTCTTGGGACATCCTCCTCTGTGGTTGAAGAAGAGGGCCCAATGCCCACTATTGCCTCCTAAGAGCACTTCCATCAATGGCAAAGTCAGGATTTCATGTGTGTAGGAGCCTCTTACAAATTATAAATAATCAAAACTTTGAACTCACAATACATACGAAAAATAGTATATATATCACATATGTCAAGAATTATATTGCTTATTGGTTGCAATTATAATTGTCCTCGACAAAGGGATAGACAAATACATTATAAGCAAGAAAAATTGCAAGAGATAGACAAAGAGTAGCGATTTAGCAAATATCTTTAAAGCTTTTTCCCCCCATTAAATCCAATAGAAAGAAAAAATCAAAATTTCACAAACTAAAAAAACCTTAGGTCCCTTCATGCATTCATATCATACATGAAAAAATGTTTTATGTAAAAATATTGACTAAGTATGAAAAATGGTTTTTCAGAATAATCATTTTCTCAAGATAATTTTTGTCGGCTTTTATTACTTACACATCAAATAAGAAAACTTGATTTTATGGGATTTTAGTATGAAGTATATATTGACTTAATGAGCCATCATTTTTAGCCTAAATCGTATTTTGCACTAAAACCGATTTTTCATGTTTTGATTTGGTGGGAATTTGATTTTCTAGTATTTTTATTTGAATCCAAATAGGGGACACTTCCTTATTTACATTGTAAACTTAAGTAAATGGAGTAATATAAAAATAAATGAAAGTAAAAGGACAAATACATTGACTTAAATGCTGAAAATGGAAATAAGGTAATCTGTGTACATAACAGAATATTACTTTTAAAATATAAACAAATTTGAGTGGGGCCCGGACTACATTGGTCCCACTATGGCTCTGCCCCTGGCTTCCACCGCAAGGGTAGAAGGCAGGCAAAAGGGGGCCTTTTGCCCCAAAAAAATTTCCACAACACAAAGTCTGCCTGGGCAAGGGCTGGACCCACCAACCTGGGCAGGCCCAAAGGCAAGATCTGCCTAGGCTCTTGTTATTTTTTATATACATACCTAGCAATTTTATTATCATTAATCTCATACATATAAATTAAATTAATCCCATGTGAAAATCTCATACATAAAATTTTATCTGAAAATTTTATCCGAAATTTGATATGATAATTTTATAATAAATAATGACACGTGGCAACAGAAAATCTTATCCAAATTAATTGTTTAAGTATAAAAAATAGGGACAAATAATTAAAATGAATAGTAATTGTCATTGCCCTTACCCTTTTGTGGTGGTGGAACCAAAAAGAGTAAGTCTGCCACTATTCACGTAAATAGTGGCAGCCCTTACCTTGGCTTACCCTTGCCCTATGGATGGAAGTGCTCTAAAGAGCCGAAATCTTCCAATTCAACTATCTTTTTAAATGCCCATATAGCCCCTATCTTTGATTTAAACTTTAGCAGAAACCAGTGCACAATTATTTCACATTTTACTTTACGTGGTCGGTTTTTAAAGCTAAAGTAGTCCACGTTTTGCAGTCTCTCTTTCATTATATACTTGTTAAAAGAAAAGCAGGTTTACCTTTTTTCCAAATGACTAATTTACCCCATATACTTTTTGGTAAGGGGTATTGCTTTCTTCATTTTTCTTAATTTGAAAGCCATCCAGTTCTATTTTTCCAATACTTTTTTTAATTATTGGTAAGGATTAGTTTTTTTTGGGATGAATCCAAAGTATCCCCACACGTAGTTGATTATTAGATGATTATTGAATTATATACTTTACAATCCAAATAAATCTTATCACTAAATGAGTTGGGCTTTTATTAAACCCCTTCCTAGCTGGTATAAACTCAAGATGATTGCATATGTATCAAAAGTGTGATTATAAGATTATATTACAGATATGGACTTAGTCAAGTTAACTAGAGTGGATGTACTCTCCACCTAACACATGAGTTCGAATCTCCCTCCCTGTAGTTTAAATTAAATTAACGTAGAATATCGTTTGCATAAAATAAAAAGAAAAAAAGAAATCAAAATCAGAATCAGAATTCCTAATAAATTTACAATTAAATAAGAAATATAATTTTGAAAAAATAGATTAAAAAAACGTTGTTTTCAATTGAATCGATTTAATTAGGTCAGATGAAGAAAGTAATAGGTTTAATTTAGAGTTTAAACACGCTTACTACTTTTCTGCTTTATCAGCACTGAGACACTTGGACATTTTTTTCTGGTCGGCAACTTGGCAACGTCGCAGGCCGCATTAGGAACAGAAACTGCAAATTGCCACGTACCGCAACATGACTTCAAATCAATCTCCGAGTCAAGGACTTCACCTAAAAGAAAAGGAAAATAAAAATGATAAGACATATCAATTATTTTTAAAGAGATTTTATATTTTCTATTTTTTTAAATGATAAGACATATAACTTATTTTATAAAAAATAAATTTTCTATAGAAAAAGGATACTAATCATGGGAGAAGTTCATAAAAAAAAAAATCGTGGGATAAGATATTTTTTCCTTGGGATTTTTGTAGAAATGTCATTTGAACTTGTATTTGAACTTGTACATTAGTTTCAATTTGCCATCTTAAAAAAAATTTAAGCGAAATGTCACCTTAAGTTTGCAAAATTCATGATTTGTCATCTGACTTTAACATCATCCAATTTTCTATCCATTTTAAAGGATATTTTAGTCTTTCCATTGTTGAAATGGAAAGTTTGAGTGACAAATGGAAAATTGGAAAGACTAAAATACCATTCAAAATGGATGAAAAGACTAAAATACCCTTAAAAATGGATGGAAAATTGCATGATATTAAAGTCAGGTGACAAATCATGGATTTTGAAAACTTAAGGTGACATTTCGATTAAATTTTTCTTTAAGGTGATAAATTAAAACTGATGTATAAATTCAGGTGACATTTCTACAAATATCCCTTTTCCTTTTGTTATAGGATAAGATATAATTTAGATTAGCCTTTGACCACATGTCACCATACACACCCATCAATATCTCTACCAGTTTAATTGGAATTAATTTAGATATTTAATTGGAATTATACTTGTGGGGGTCTTTAGATTTATTCAGGTGGTTGCAATTTACTTTTGGATTTTCTTTGTTCTTCTCTTTCATCATCTTATTATTAATTTTCCTTATTTTCAGGTGTAGATCTGTCTGGTGCTGCTTCTTTTTCTTCTTTTTTATTTTATTTTATTTATTTATTTGTTAAGCGAAAGAGTAGAGAAATTTTATTGAATGTGAATATTAATGTTTACATCTTCCCTTGACCAATTAAAGAGCTACTCATAAGTGCACCCCTCTAAATCTAGAAACAAAAGAAGCTACCATGTGAGCAGCTTGGTTACAAAACCTGTGCATATGCCAAAAAACTACAGTATCGTATATGAAGAAGTGATAATGATAAGTTGTAAAGTTGGAGTTTATACAACTTTGTTAATGTCGACTGATTAAAATTTATTAGATTAGTCAAATAGTTAATATTTTTCTTTAAACGTACATAAATACATTGATATACCTTTTTTTTTGTGTGGAGTAAATAGCAATAGTATTTTATTGATACGAGGATAAGCAACAAGTTATAAAAATCGGGTTGGTTATGTTGTCGAAGATTAGGCGAGTGTCTCTACACATATGGGCTTGGTCGTCGGTCTAATTGGTAACTTTGTTGCTGATGCTTTAGTAAAATTATAGTTCTAATTGACATATTTGGCACGCTCCCTTCATGTGTAGTCTCCTTTTAATTTTGATAGATAGGGTGTCAGTTTCCCCAAGTTTTTTTTTCTTTAGGATTTCACTAATAAATCCATTTTAGCATGACATAATATATAAAAGCCCTTATAGAGCTTATTTGGAGTGAAAAATTCAAAACTAGCCACTTGTTATTTTCTAATTGGTTCTTATAAAATTTTAGGGTTATTTACTAAAATGGTCCTCAAACTTATATTCGAGTTGTATTTTGGTCCCTCAACTAAATTTTTTGTTCAAATGGTCCACCAACTCTTTATTAATTGACGAATTGGTCATACCGTTACATTTTCTGTTAAATTTAGTTATGTGAGCTGCACATGCTACATTTGTGGGGTAAATAAGACTTTTGACAGCTAAAAAAAGTAACCCAAAAAAACCAGCCCGGTGCCCACCAAACCTCTCTCTCCCAGCCTCTTTCTCTCTTTGTCCCTCTCTTCCTTTATCTTCCCTTCCCCTTCAGTTTCCAAAATAGAGAATTTCCAGTCACCACCTCTATCAAAACCGTCGCAACAGTTTGCTCAGATCCCTTGGAGATTGATGTTTGTTTTCATCTGCTGGTACATTTGGAAGTGGGGGAATGATTTTATCTTTAATGATGAAGCAGCCTTGCCTTTTAACTCTTGTGAATTGATCATATATGCATCTACGATTGGGTAAAGGCTACTACTAATATTCATACTGGAATTGGTAAGGTTCAGATTATGTTAGCTTGGACTCCTCCTGATATTGGGGCTCTTAAACTAAACGTGGATGAGTCTCGTAGAGGCAGCACAGGAACCATTGATACTGGATGAGTTATCAGAGATTATTTGGGACATTGGATTGCTGGATTTTGTGTCATATTATTCTTAACAAAACACACACTCCACATGAAATATAAGTTACATGGATTGATTCTTCGAATGCAAGCACTTGTGATTTAGCTAAACCAAAGATAATGTTTATTTAATTTTTCTTTTTTTGGGTCAAAGTTTATTTAATCTTCAATTAATTCCATTTTCTATTGTTCTTTGGCGACAACAACTAACAAATGCACTGTCACGTTGTCACAGACCACAAACATAAAATAAAGACCAATATACCAACCAAGAAATAAAGAAGGAAGCTTCCTCACATTCCTTCTGGAAATGGCACAGAAATCAGGAAGCTTCCTCACGTTGATCACATTCACATCTAACCATTATTTAGTGAAACATATTTTAAGCACAAATTGGAAAGCAAAGAAAATGCCCGACTGACTGAGGGGAAGAAGGAAGAAGATATTTCATATGAAAACGCCCGCAAAAACTCATACCTAAACTCCAAACCAAATTAAATCGCATCCAGCAAATTTCCAGTAACAACATTATGTGTAAGCTTTTTCTTTGTGTTTCCAAAAGTTTGGTCCAAGATACCTCATAGCCAAAGTGTAATTAGTCGCTAAATTAATCAAACAAAAGTATAATTCGAAAATTTGTAATCAGTAAGAATATATCACTTTGAGTATTCTTGTATTTACTTCATTTTTTCCCTCCAAAGGATTCAAATATTGTTCAGTTCATTCTTATCTTCATTATTGTAGTTCACATTTCATTAAAAAAAAAAAACCATGCTCAGTGGCATCATTAAACTTTTGTTCAATGCAATTGATAGAGGCGATTGACATTTTACAGATTACAGGTTACAAACACACTTCCTGGAAGCAGCGAGTCAATCAAGTAACTCTTGTGTTTAATGGGGGCTACAGCTTCTCAGAGCACCTACCCTGCAGGAATTAGCAAAACCATTGGTGTGAAGGAGACTTGTTTGATTTGCTTCGAAGACACTCCTATTGCTCGAATGTTTTCAATTGGTACTATTGCCATCACAAATATTGCTTGTCTTGTATGAAAAGTCATGTGGAAGTAAATTTGCAAAGCGGGATCGTGGCACGAAGCCCTCATAAAGACTGTAAGTGTGAAGTGAATATTAAAACCTGTAAAAAATTATTGTCACTTAAACTTGCCGACGTTATGATCAAACGAATCAAGGAATCTTCTATTCCTGCTACGGAGAAAGTGTACTGCGCATTTCCGACGTGTTCTGCATTGATGTCCAAAAATGAGGTCTTGCAACATACCAAGAGTTCTTTTGCTATTGTGGGAGGCAGGAAGTGAATGAAATGCCATCACTTATTTTATATCAATTGCAAGGTTCCTTGGCACTATGATATGAGTTGCTATGATTACCGAAGATCAGAAACCTATTCCCTTGCAGAAGGGCAATTGCTAAAGTCGCTTGCGATGAAGAAACTATGGCGCTAGTGTTCCAAGTGCAAACATATGGTTGACCTTGATAGTGGCTGCTATAGACCATTACTCGAGTATCTATTGTCCCTTTTTGATTTTTTACTTTTTCAGAATTATTACCCGTATAAAGATTTTAGCACTTTCACCTTTAATAATGTATTATACACGTATGCAAGTATTTCTCACGGTTAATACATATATTTTTTACAAAAATTTCAATAAGATACGAAATTCACGTATTATACACGTAATTCTCACATATTATTGATTAAAAATAATATATATTTTAAAAAATGGTATAGCCCCACGGCTATACAGTTTTTCCCTTTTTAAAAAAAATAGTATAACTGAGCGGCTATACTTGTTCTTTCTATTTTTTTTATAAAGAAAATAGTATAGCCCCCCGGCTTTACTTTTCTGACACGTGGAGCAAAGGCGCTGGGCGGGTCTTTATACATATATATATATATATAAATAGTATAGCCGCACGGCTATACGAGAAATTTTTGAATTTTTAAGAGATAGTATAGCCGTGCGGCTATACTCATTTTTCCTAATTTTTTTTTAAAAAGGTATAGCCGCTCGGCTTTACTTGTTTGACACGTGGCACCTATCCGGCTTTACTATTTAAAAAGAAAATTTAATCCCCGAAATGTCGCAGGATAGACCTGTGCCGACGAAGACAGGTTTTTAAAAAAAATATAAAATTAATTTCTTTACTTTTGTTTTTTGCCCTAGTTCTTTAATTTAATATGCAATTAAGTAATATCTTAACTTTTTTGAATTACTTTATTTAGTAATTATATTTTAATTATTATTTAATATATAAAAAAATTAAAGAAAAAGTCCACAAAATAATTAATTTCTATTTATTAATTCTTTTGTGAAATCGGTTGGGTGTCCTAATTAAATTTCTCCATAGCCCAAGAGCCCCAAGCCCCAAGGCCCATGTCCTTGATCAATATAATTATTATTAATGAAAGCCAAATCCAAAGCGAAGCCTATAGCTAAGCCCATTAGCCAAACTCTCCAATGTTAACCATACTCACCAAACCATCATAGTGCTTTGTTTATGAACACCTTTATATGAGTGTGGATTTTCACAAAGGGCCTACAAAGAAATCTATATTTTTATTGTTGGTGCAATGTGTAAGTATATTTAAAGCCCTTGCAAGATCAACTTGAAACATGATAAAAACTACAAACTGTTAAAGCAGGAATGCAGTTTGAAAGTTTTACTACCAGATTGATTATAACAAAATCTCTCCTAATCGATTCACCAACACCAGGATGCCTAACCTTTATGGCAACTACTATGAGGCTTCACATGTTGACCAGGGTACCTAAATCTTAAGTAGCTCTTGATCGATGCACTTGAGCAATACTTCCAGATGCTACGGGTTTATCTTCAAAATTATCAAAAATCTTAGGGAGCTTGCTGCCAAACGCTGGTTCGATAGTTTTCTTGGTGTAGGCAAAGCTATGTTCAGGAGCTTTGGTGTGAAGCTCTGAGAGCTTGGTGTATGCATGAATCTCTCGAGAAGAGATTTATGCAAATTTGATGATTCAATCGCCGAAAGATATGGAAATTTGATTCCATTGTTTTCAATGTGGGATTTTATAATCCTGAGTCCTGACTGAAGGAGGAAGCACTGTGAAGCTGGTGGCTAAGTACCGGCCAGGCATGCCAATTTTGTCTGTGCTAGCTGGTGCCTGAGAAAACAACAGACTCTTTTGACTGGTCATGCAGTGATGCAAATCCAGCAAGGCATAGCCTTATATACAGGGGCGTTTTCCGCCTCTTGAGTATTTCTCTCTCACTCGTCTCAATTCACAATCACCATTGGAAGGAAAATTGCTCATAATTTTTCCCCTTTTTGGCTGCTGGTTTTGGAGTCATCCTATTAGAACTTTCAATTTGTTTATTGTAACATCCCTGACGTAAAAATATGATAAATAAATTAAATTGGATAATTTGAGTAAATGAAAAAGGATTAAAATAAGAATTATTGGAATTAATTGGAAATTAATAAAGTTAAGGGGTAATTGAGGTCATTTAATTTTTGGGACGGAATTTGGCGAAACGGGTTGCGCCATTGCGTCCGGCACGTCAAAACAAGTTCGGGGAGGTGCAGCACTTTCGATTAGGATTTGTAACGCTTAAAAAGGACACAATGGTCATTTCATAATTTGTTAAATACCCCTCAGCCAATCAGATCCGGTTTTCTCCTTCTCTCTCCTCGGTTTCTCTCTCCTCATTGCGTTCTCTCTCGACCGCCACTCTCTCTCTCTTCGATTTCGGCTGCACGGTGCACGACAAAGGTTGAGACTGGTCGGGATTGGAAGCTCTCCTCCGTCTGGTTCTAACCCACCATGGATCGGAGGCTATCTTGCCGGCGTTCGTCTACGGTGAGCTCTGCAACTTCCGGCAATTTCGCCATCGACGCCGGCGACTTCTTCGGCGGTTTCAGACGTCGGCTCCAGCCGAATTAGGTAGCCCTCTTCCTCCTCTCTTTGTTTTGGTGGGTGCGCGACAACATTGGGGAGGCTATGCCGCCGATCTGAACAGCACAGATCAGGCGGTGATGCTGGTCGGTTCTCCGTCGGTTCTGAGCTCTTGGGGGTGGGCTTATTCGATTGGTATAGGGTTTGGTTCGAGATTGGTTGGTTTTTGGTTGGCCTGATTTGCTCAAGACACCCGCCACCCATGGTGGCGCGTGTGGCGCGTGGTGGTGATGTAGTGGCGGTTATGAGTTCCTAAACGATCCTCGTGTCGCTACGAATGCGTACGTGTGCGCGGATTCTGATTCGGACATCGTTTGACAATCGAACCAACGTACGCCTATTGCGCGTTTCGTGGGTTCGATGTGTTCGGACCGTTGGATCGAATCCGAATTCACGTATGTGGTTCCTCGTATTTCAAGGATCGTATAGGATTTGACGGATCGTGATTCGAAGTCCCGAATACTCCGGATCAATGACTTGAAGCTTGAATTAAATCTTAACCGTCCGATCGTGCGATCGTGAGTAATCCTAACGTCCGATTGAGACCAAACTTTCAGGACACGTTGTTTAGGCCGTGTTGAACCTGTAGGAACTTTCGGATCTAAGTTTGGAGGTCATGGGACCTACGGGCCCGGTTGACCTATTTGGGTCGGTTTGACCAAGTTTGACCAGGGTTGACCGAGCGTCTCCCGAGGTCGTCTTGCCACGTAGTTGACTCTGTTGGACTTCTAGGAATGTCCGGATCGATTTGGAGGTCGTGGGCTCCGCGGGCCCGGGTGGGGTGTTTGACCGCCGGTTGACCGTGAGTCTTCCAGGGCTGTTCCACTGGTTAAAAGAGGTAGTTTGACCTTAGAATTCTTCGTACGTACATACACGCACACTTTTGAGTGTGGAAACATTAGGTTTTTTTTTTAAGGTTTCGTTGTCGGTACGTTCGTTAATCCGATTTTTGTATCCTTGTTTATGTACTCTGGCACCGCATACGTAGCAGGCGGGACCCTTTTAGGGTTGTGCAGCATATGACCAACGGTGAGTGGACTTTGTTTTCAAATGAGCATGATTTGGATGAATTGCATGAAATGCATGAAATGAGATTTAATAATGGTTTTAAATTTGGAATTTATTAATAGTTTAAGTCTTGCCTTGACTTTGAATTGAAATATATTTAAAAGGGGTTTGCATTGAGGTGTATGCATGATTTGGGTTGTCGGTTTATATGTGGGGCCCTGATGTTATATTTTATTAGTATTTATACATTTGGGGTATTGAACGAGACGTGGTGATCGCCCGGTGGTTTTCGTATTGGAGTTTGATTATATAAATGAGCTATATTAAGCTTGAAACCGTTATATTATATTTTAATTATATAATTGAATATTTGGACGTTAGTATAGTCCGTTTAATTTCATACTCGGTTTTGGCGTTAAAACCTTATGATTAATAATACATATACTTTGATTATATGTATATATATATATATATATATATATATATGGCTACTTTGAGTAAATACTTGAATAATGGGAAATGGTTATATATATATGTACTTTGGTTATATATATATATATATTTATATATCTTTACTTTGAATATATATATATATATATATATGTATTGTTTGTACTTTGGTTATATATATACACGTTGGTTATATATATATATATATATGTATATAAAAGTATATATCTCAGATTTGATGTTTTAGGGACTTGAGATTTTAATATGATTTGATATGCTTGACTTGAGCATTGATTAAGATTTTAATATGGTTCTTAATGCGGATTTTCGGTGATTGTGACATTTTAATTGATTAATGGTCTGTTATGCGGTCGTTTGACCCTTGTGATTATTTTAAGTATAGAAATATGTGTTTGGATGGTGATGTCCTAATTTTTTGTATATATTGGGTAGTTGGTGATGAACTTGTTTATGTCCTGGTGTCTCGATGTTTGGGGTTGGGTACATTGTGATTGAATATATATATATATTGATTATCGGCGTAACGATTGATGTGAGTGCTGTTAGCACCTTGTATTGTACCTCCCCTGCTACGATATTGATGATCGCATGGCGATTGATATGATACGATTACCTGGATTTGGTATGGTTTGATCCGGTGCATACCTTAACGGGTGTAGTCTGTAGACCCTTAAGCTGGGTAGTCTGCGCGCGTAGGACATGTTTCGGAGTTATGGTTGGTAAGTTTCTACCATATAGGCCTGTGAGTTTAGTCCCACTTTGGACGGCTCAACCACAGGCACGGGGTCTCGATGAGATTGTACTGTGTCCACCAAATGATCCCCTGTTGGATTGTTTTCCCTGGTACTTGTGTTTGGTGTTGAGGTTATACTATACCTATACGCGTGTGTTAGTACCTTCGTATTCATATTTATTTTAGTGAGGATCGTTCCTCGCTTGTCGTGCTTGTGAGCACGTGGTTGTGAGAGTGGGGAAGTTTGGGAAACTGTTTACCTAATTCGGTTGCAGTATGCTTGATTTGATTATGGTATTTAATAGGTTATGTTTTTGGATTTGAATCCTGAAGTGATTTCTATATTGTTGTCAAGTTTGGTTTTCTTGACATGAACGAAATGTTTAATATTTTAAATGCTGTTTCGGTTTATGTTTTTATATACATAATTTTATGAGTTCGTGTTTTGGGAGGTTATGCCTCGGGAAAAGTAAAAGGGTGTTTTGTTCGGAAAAAGGTTTTGAGCTGGATTGCTCTCATTTACTTTGAGGTAGTATGGTTTTCAAATCAATCAAGTATATAAATGGTTTCATATGCATGGTTCACATTGTTTTAAACGGTGGGGTTAGTACTTTGATTTAAGTATGTAAAACCTTGTTTTTGTCCACTCACACTCTTTCTGTTTTGCGCCCCCCAGACCATAGTCGTCGCTTCGTTACTGTTCGGCCGTGCGCTTCTCTTCTCGAGCTTTGTTTGAATGGTAGGATTGTCGTCCTTGAACCCTAAACTTTGTATTCTGTTATTTCTATTCCGCTGACTCTTAGATTGCTCTGTATCACCCATTATGGTTGAATTTGTTTGGCCGGATGCCTGTTATGTATATGTCGTATGCATACTGGCGCTTGGGGTGTTTATCTGTTGCTTGTTTAACAGGTTGAAGTTTTTGGGATTATTCATACTTTAGGGGAGACGCTGCCCGATTTTTGGCAGAAGTCTTGACCCCTTTCACTTATGTTTTGGGAAGAGGGTAACTGTCTAGTTTGTGGGCTCGACATGGGTTGATGTCGGGCATATCACAGGATTCGGCGCGGGTTCCGAGGTGGAATCCGGGTCGGGTCTTGTCATTTATACTACAGTCACTACAAAAAAAAGTGGCAACAGTTACCAATAATTGGTGACATTTGGTGACTAATGTGGGGGTAACTAAAGGTTTTAGTCACCAAAAAACCCCTTTTTGGTAACTTTAAGTCACTAAAAAAAGCTTTTTTGGTGACTAAAGCCTTTAGTTACCCACACATTAGTTACCAAATGACACTAATTATTGGTAACTGTTGCCACTTTTTTTTGTAGTGAGTAGATGTAAACAAAAAGGAAACAAAGATTGAAACTAAATGAATTGCTTAATGGGTATGTGAGTTATTGTTCAAAAACTTCTCATACGATGGCTCCAAAACCAACAGCCAAAAAGGAGAAAAAGAAATTATGAAGGGATTGAGTATGATAATAGGTAGCGTAGAAGATGAAGATGCAATATCGTGTTTGTGGCAAATGTGTATTTTAATAAAAACAAATGGGCTAAAGAGAGTTAACATAGTTAAAATGTTGTTAAGTGGTGTGCCATGTGTCACAAAATTAAAGAGAAAACAGGAGGGCACATGGGATTTGATAACAGGAAAATTGGACTCGTACGATACGAGTATTAAACTACTCTTATCGATAAACAAAAATCAGGGAAAAACAATGAACAAAAAAAGATCATAGTATCTATGTAAAGAGTATAGCTGCTCGGATATACTATTTATTTTTTTTAAAAATGAAAAAAATGACCCCAGTAAAGCCGCGCGACTAAACTCTTTTTTTTTTCTTTGGTGGGAGGTGGTATTCTAATACCTAGAAAACTATAACACATCACGAATCCATCTTTTTTACCCATTATATTTGACACAATTTTTAAAATTTCAAATTTGACATCTACTTTAACCCAACAGTAAGGGCAATTTTAGTAATCAAACTAGTTTCAATTTCGATTGATGAGAATTTAGTAAACAACTTATAAGGAATCAGTACAATTCCTACCATGATTCCAGATAGTTTAGTAAACAACTTCAATTGGAATCCGGATTCTGACTCTTCCTCAATTCAATTCTTTTTCATCCGATTAATAAGTAAACTTTCAAATCCAAGGTGCATACTGTATTGCAACATGATAAACAAAAGTTTAAGAGTGGAACTAATTATCAACACAGTGAAACTGAAAGTTTTTTTAATCAGAAATGAAACTGAAAAGTCAATATTAATCAATGAAATGCGGAGAAGAATTTGGAAAAAGCCAGCTACCAAACAGATCAAGGAGATAGATTAATAAGACTTGAAAAAATATATTAAAGATAAACCGAGCTATGAGATTAACTTCAGAAAGATAAAGGATTACATATCGGATTTATCAAGAGCTAGGAAATTATTGTTGTGAGATAATAAATTGATTGCGTGGAGCAGAACTCCTGATTTTGCGGTGTGGAGCAGGAAAACAGCTGTTTTTGGCTCTCATTGACGGCTACAAGAAGCTCTCAGTTTGAAGTTGGAAACGGTTATTTTTTTTTTCTGTGATGATTACCTGATTTACCAATATATGTGAGTTTTAAAGAACTATAAGCTTCACTATTAAGTTTATTTTTCGTCTTTTTTTTTTAAAGTTTGATTTTTTCTTCTTTTCCTTTTTTTTTGTTTTGGAAATTTCTGGGTGTGATTGCTTTTTAACTATGTTGATGATAGTTGTGTTGACTGATATGCTTTGTTTGGTGAAATATTTGGTATGAAGTTTTGGCACCTTTTGTTTGTTGTTGGATGAATGCTTTGCAAGATAACTAGTCTGTCTTTTACTGTGACATTGCCATTGATCTTGCAAACTTTGCTTTATTCAGATGGTGCAAATTCCAATCCCAAACGAATTAAAATTTTGGAGAATTAACATTTATCCCGTAACATATACCTATTAATTAAACTGATTCCCAGCCTCCAACCATTTGTTAGTTCAGTTTGTTTGTGCGACAGAGCAAAACTGTTAGGGTTAATAAGTTAGAATTTCATATATCACTTTGAGTATTCATGTATTAAATTTATCTTTTCCGTCCAAAGGATATAAGCAATATTAGGGCATCACACACGTTGTATTCAGATTGAAGCTGTGTTGGCAGACATTGAGTTTAAGTCCAATATGTCATGTTGCTCATACAGTATGTGATTAAGTATCATATTGAGCTAAGGAGTCCTAATTCTATTATAACTTATATGAATATCCAGTTTGCTTGGTGAAGAAGTAGAGTCCTCATTGAATTTGTTGATGTGAAGAATTCACTTAGGGTTACACCAATTAAGTATAAAAAGAAGGGTCCTTGTCTTTGCAAAAAGTTACACACAAAGTACTCAAACCCCATTTAAAGGGAGTGTGATCAAGGGCTTGCAAAAGGGAGAAGACTTTTGTGTTGTTCTTACAGCTGCACGGGTTAGTGTTTTTAGTTGTTTATGCTTGAAGACTTACAAAGGATTCAAATATTGTTCAGTTAATTCTTATCTTCGTTATTGTAGTTCACATTTTAATTTTAAAAAAAACCATGCTTAGTGGCACATCCTTCAACTTTTGTTCAATGCAATTGATAGAGGCGATTGACATTTTACAGATTACAGGTTAAAAATATTAAATTTAGAGAGACAAAGAATATGGAAAAGTATTTGATATTCCTTGAATGAATATTTACAGCATCACACAGCCATTATATGGCGATAAAGGAGAGCTATTACAGGAAAGAAATAAGCTATTACAGGAAAGAAATAATGTGCAATATTCCTATGCTATAATTAGGGAATATACAACTAATCAATGGGATTTTGTCTAACACTCCCCCTCAAGTTGGTGAGTGAATGTCATGAAGTCCCAACTTGCTACTTAAGTGATGAAATTGTTCATTTCCCAAAGGCTTGGTGAAGATGTCCGCAAGTTGAGAACGTGATGGTACATAAGATGGTGTAATAATGCCAGCTTGTAATTTTTCTCGCACAATGTGACAATCAATCTCAATATGTTTCGTGCGTTCATGAAAAACAGGATTTTTGGCTATGTGAATAGCCGCTTGGTTGTCACAAAATAAATCAGCCGGCTGAGTTTGTGGAACCTTGAGATCTTGCAAAATATATCTCATCCATGTAATTTCCAAACATGTTGCGGCCATAGCTCGATATTCTGCTTCAGCGGAAGAACGGGCCACATTGGCTTGTTTCTTTGACTTCCAGGAAATTAAAGAGTTTCCTAAGAAGACACAGAATCCCGAAATAGATCGCCGAGTTGTCGTACACCGTGCCCAATCTGAGTCGCAATAAGCTTTTAAAATGAGATCGTTAAAGGAAGGAAAAAATAATCCTTGACCAGGATTGCCTTTAATGAACCGTAAAACTCTCAAAGCAGCTTCCCAATGAGGTGTACGAGGATTCTGCATAAATTGACTCAGGATTTGCACAGAGTATACTATATCAGGCCTCGTCACTGTGAGGTAAATTAATCTCCCGACCAATCTCCTATATTTGGTGGGATCATGTAACAAATCTCCATCTTCAGGATTTAATTTTAAATGCTCCTCCATTGGGAAGGAATTAGGACGAGATCCCAATAATCCTGCATCCTTCAAAATATCTAATGCATATTTTCGTTGGGAAACAAAGATCCCTTTTCGGGATCGAGAGACTTCAATGCCAAGAAAATACTTTAGATTTCCAAGATCTTTGATGCGGAATTGTTGCAAGAGAGAATCTTTGAGGGACTTAATGGCGTGTTCATTATTGCCTGTTACAATAATGTCGTCGACATAAATGAGCACCGCAAAGAAAGGAGTTGCCTTGATTTGGTAAATAAGGAATAATCGGCCTTTGATTGAATGAAACCTGCATGTTGGATAGCATGAGAGAATTTTGCAAACCAATTGCGGGAAGCTTGCTTTAAACCGTACAAGGACTTGTTGAGCCGACATACCATATTCTCCCTGTCGGCGAAGACCAAGGGGAACATCCATGTAGACGACCTCATCAAGATCACCATGAAGGAAGGCATTTTGAACATCCAGTTGATGGAGGAACCAATTGCGGGAAGCAGCAATCGCTAAAAGACACCGCACGGTAGTAAGTTTGGCGGTGGGAGAAAAAGTCTCGATAATCAATCCCTTCAAGCTGGGTATAGCCCTTAGCAACAAGACGAGCTTTGTAGCGTTAATGAACCGTCGAGTGGTATTTGATCTTGTAGACCCATTTGCAACCAATAGGCTTATGACCGGCGGGTAAAGGAACGAGAGTCCAAGTATCGTTGTGCATGAGAGCATCAAGCTCACTTGCATAGCATCCCGCCATTTGGGATCCTGGACTGCCTGATTATAGTGAGTGGGCTCTTGAAGACCAGAAATATTAGCAATAAAAGAAAAATGGGAAGGAGAAAGACGAGAATAAGATAAAAAATTAGAGAGAGGGTGCCTTGTACCTCGTTTAGAACTAGACAACGGATTCAATGATGGATGGGGTCCACGATGAGCAAAGTTCATGTAGTAATCATACGCCATGTGGGTTGGGTACGGGTGCGGGTCGAATGACGGGGTTGGAGATGTGGTAACTGGAGGAGCTGGATGTTCAATAGGCGGGACCAAGTGAGCATCGGAGTGGGAGGCGGGGAGGTAGGTAAGGGAGCAGGTGTAGGGAGTGTGATTGGGGAAGTGGGTAGATTGGTGGTGCCGGAGGTAGGAGAGATGGCAGGGGGCGTCGGGTGAGGTGGGGAGTGGAGCGGAAAAGTCAACAGAGGGGTCGAAAGTGGTGCAAGAGGGAGAGGAGGGGAAGTGGGGATAGAGTCTAATGGAAAAGCTGGAGGAAAAACTTTGGTGGGGTCGATGAGTTGATGTGTTTAAAAGGAAAAGTAGTTTCATGGAATCGAACATCCCTACTAACAAAAATTGCCTAGAATCCAAATCAAATAATTTGTAACCCTTTTGCCCAAAAGGATACCCAACAAAAATACAACGACGAGCACGTGGAGCAAATTTGGAAATGGGATGGACCGTAGTAGCATAACACAAACAACCAAAAGTACGAAGATGAGCATATGAGGGTGCGTGATTATATAAACGTTCAAAAGGTGTGATGTTAGAGAGAAGTGGGGTAGGCAAACGGTTAATTAAATAGACAGCAGTTAACACACACTCACCCCAAAAGCGCATAGGTACATTAGATTGGAAAAGTAAAGCACGAGCAACTTGTAAAATGTGGCGATGCTTTCGTTCGACAACGCCATTCTGTTGTGGGGTGTAAACACAAGAACGTTGAAATGCAACACTGTGAGTAATAAAAAAAGGAACACAATGACAGAAATGCGGCACCATTATCACTGCGAATGATTTTAATGTGGGAATTAAATTGAGTGGAAATAAAATTAAAAAATGACATAAGCAATTGTGGAGCATCAGATTTATGATTCATAAGAAATAACCATGAGCAACGAGAAAAATCATCAACTATGGTTAAAAAATAGCGTGCAGCCAAATGTGTGGGGTGTTTGTGGGGTCCCCAAATATCACAATGTATTAAGTGAAAAGGAAATTTAGAAGAAATAATACTAGATGGGAAGGGAAAACGAGTCTATTTTGCTAAGGGACAAATGTCACAATTATTGTCAAATGTTGGATGAATAGAGGAAACAAACTTAGATACTAGACGCAAACAAGCTGGAGAGGGATGGCCAAGGCGGTGGTGCCAGATGGTACTGGAAACGGTGGTGTGACAGACAACGGAGGAATTGCGAACCGGTGACATGAAGTAAAGGCCACCACTTTGCTTACCCCATCCAATCATCTTCCCCGTAGCCAAGTCCTGCAAAACACAAAAATCAGGAAACAAGATCACGCAGCAATGCAAAGACTGAGTGATTTTACTGGCAGATAAAAGATTTAAGCGAAAGGAAGGCACATGAAGAACATCTTTTAAAATAATATCTTTATTAAAAAGTATCGTGCCAGTAGAATCAATGGGGATGGAAGAACCAGTAGGTAAATGAACAGAAGGTATGGTAGAAGGATGTGATTGAACAAATAAAGAGGAGTCTGAAGTAATATGGTCTGTAGCACCACTATCTAAAATCCAACAATCTGAAAAAATAGAATGAACAGAGGGATGGTTATACAGACCTGCTGCATTTGCATATGTTGACTCGCAAGTGCACGAGGCGTTGGATAGTATAGCTTGTGTAAGTACGAGGTCGATCCCACGAGGATTGATGATAGATTGATTCAATTTGATTCCCTGCACAAAATAGAAAACCAAAAGAGAATAAATAAAACAAGAAAGAAAGAAAAGAAATTAACTCAAGCAAATTAGTTACCAAGTTCAATTTATATTCTTAGATTGATTCTAGCTAAAGTATGATTAAGCCATGGTGTTTGGTCCTAACCTTGTATTCCTAATTCCCTAATTAGATCCTTCTTGTCGAACCTAAATTAAGCATTAGAAATCCATTAAGCAAAGAAGAATGTTTTAAACAACCAAGCATGTATCTAATCCATGTTGACGAATGTCCATACATACTCTTCCTATTCATAGTTCAATTTGAATTAATGCATGGTGTCTACTCTTAATTCAAACCAAGATAGCTAACATACAAGTTTTAATGGTGATCACTCATTCAAACAAGCATATTAACTTATAAGCATAATGAATAAGAACAAGAACTATAATTGAAACTTGGAAGCTAATTAAACTTGAAAACTAAAGAAAAGAAATTACATTACAATGGAAAATAAATTACAACTAAAAAGCAAAATGGTTTTGTTACAACAATTGAGAACTAAAAGAAAACTAAGAGAATTTGAGGGAGAGAAGGGAGAGGAGCTCTAGAGAGATGTTTGAGAGCTCCCCCTTGGGGTGTGTTTGAAGGTTAGCCAAGCCTCCTATTTATAGGAGAAGGAAAGCATCAAACTCACATGCCAATATTCTTCTTTTGACAACAAGTTGCATAGCCACCTCAAGTTCACATGAGCATCCATCTCCTTTCATCATTTGGCTAGTTCCCACTTGATGCTTTTGCTTTCTTTATTTCTTACACAACCTACTTCAATTATGACAATTAACATGCTTCTTCCCCACTATCAACAATAGCACATGCATAGCTACTCATGACCAAGCAATTTGCAGTCAGCTTGTGGGCTCGATTTGGGCTTGTTCCTTCACTCTAACAAATCTGGAAAAATATGGATCTTGAAGCTCTTTGTCTTATCTTTCTAAGCATATGCAGCCCAGCTCAAGCAAAAATCGGAAAGACCTTCAAATGTGATTTTTGGCCCAGTAACGCAGATGCTGCCGATTTTGACCTTAAGCTGCCAAAACTTGTATAACTTTCTCTAGAAGACTCGGAATCATGAACCGTAAAATTCTTCAGAAACTAGACTTCCGCATCTTTCCAATGATGTATGGTTCATTATCTGGTTCTTCCTGAGTAAGTACAGTCCAATCCGTGAAGTTGACTGATTTGCATACATCGCTTTGAGCTAACTTGTCTCCAAAATGCATTTAGTGAGTCATAAGCTTATTACACTGAAACAAACACAAAATAGATTAAAAGCACAAGTTTAACTCAAAAACATAACCAAATTATAAGTTAGAAGGGTACAAAATGATATGTAATTATGCACTGATCAAATACCCCAAACCTATATTTTGCTAGTCCTCGAGCAAAACAAAAGGAAAACAAAGATAAAAATAAATAAATAAATAAAATTAATTAAACCACTTTCGCAGGGAACTCGATTGCATTGAGCATATGCAACAAGCCTTTAAACCTCTAGGCATCCCTAGTAGGAGGAGTTGTGTCTCCTGAGGGTTTAACAGATACGATACCCACAAACGTTTTACTGACTCTACAAAACAAAGTGGTTAGAAACAAAAACAAATACAAAACATTATTTCCGAACATTTTCTCAAGAGAAATGACTCATGCACATGACTCAAAAGTTTTAACAATAAAAGCTCATTTTTAGACATTATTCACAATGTGGCAAAGTTCAAAACATAACATGCTCAAAGTGTAGTAGTGTGATAGCCAAATGCAACAAATTCTCCAATCTTAGTTTTCACACAATTTCAAAAATCATACAAAACACAAATTCAACTTCAAATCTCACCAAAGTTGTCCTCTCACAAATGAATCACTCAGAAGAGGGCTACAATGCATCACTCAGTTATAAACATGAGATTAGAGTTAAACCATAAGGGAATTAACTCACAATAGAAAGATGAAGAACTTGCATTATATGATCTCAAGAAGGATGTCAAACACTTAAAAGTAGGAAAATGAATGCAATTCAACCACATGACATTTAAGATCAATTTAGGTCTTTATCATAGGTTGTAATGGGGCTAAGGGTGTAAGGTGAGTGAGAAATGAAAGGTATGGATAAAACAAAGTCCAAGGAACTCACAATGTAAGAGCATAAAACAATTGTTTCCACGACTTGAATAATCATGATTGGATTTTTTTTTTTTTTTTTTTTTTTTTTTTACATGATCAAAACTCCTTTTACCTCCATTTATAAGGATTCACACTCCTTTCTTTTAATTGAACAACCACCAATTTATTTTGAGGCCAATAAAGAAACCCAAAAATGAAATTTCATTCACCCACCACTTAATCACAACTTTTCTCTTTTCTTTCACCAATTGTGTATTTTTTTCGAAATGTAACACCTCTTCCAAAACTTAGTATGAAAAACACATCCCAATAAAAGCTCAAGAGTTCCTTAGAAAGGTAAATAATTGTTTTTCAGGCTAAGGTGAGGAAATATAATTGGTTAAAAGAAAGAAAAGGTTTACATGTAGGCTCAAAATGGTTAACAATGGAAAATCATGCTTAAGCATGCATAAGGTTAGCTTGAAAGGCACAAACGATCCAAAGAGGGCCTTAATATCATCTCTTAAATGTCATGTAATTAAATTGAATATGAATGAATGACTTTTAAGTGCTCAACCAATTCAATGAATAATGAGATCAAACAACAACTTAGATGACAAGAAAATAAGAGTATGTGTATAACACTCATGAAATGAAGGACAAGGCTCAAAAGCTTACATTATATGGTTATACAAGTTTAATTTATGCTTGATACAATTCTTTGGATCATGCAAATCCTTTAATTAGAAAATTATGAAACAAATGGCAAGTGTAAAGAGGGTTTCGAACATATCATGCTAGAACGATGCCAAAAGTTTTAAAATTTTTATTAAATTTTTTTTTTTAAAATAAAAAGAAATCCAATTTTCATTTAAGTCATGCAAACATTTATCACAATCTCATCATATGTGTTCGGAAAGTGACTCAAAATAAAAAAATAAAAAAAAACAAAGCAAGACTAAAATAAAACAGAAAAACAAGATTTTTTTCTTTTTAAATTTTTTTTTAAGAAAAACCAAATTTACTTGCTAAACTCTAATACCCCAAACTTAGAAATGAACATTGTCCTCAATGTTTAAAAATTACGCACAAGTAATGTCATAACAAAATTCCGTCTATGCAGTGTCTAGGAGTTCTTTAAGGCGACACCTTCGGTGTCTAAGAAGTTTGGGTTTTAAGCGGGACCATTGTGACCCCTCCAACCTTCCCGGAACCCCTGGCTGTGTTTTACGAGGCCCTTAACTGGTCATCCTAGAGTTGCTTGTATAATTGTGTGTTCTTAAATTAAAATTTTTTTTTACAATAATAGTTTAGTTTAAATAAAAATTTAAGTTTGGGTATTGTATTCTTGCTTAAATAATAATGTTTTATAGTATGTGATTTTTTATTATTATTATTTTAATTTGTATGTGGTGTGGTTTGTTTGTTTGTTTCTGAGTGTTTAAAAAAATTAAATTAAATTGAAATTTGGAACTTCTTTGTTTTCTTTCTCGTTTAGTTGTTTTCTTAAAAGTTAGTCTCTGTTTTTATTATTATTATTATTTTTTGTATTATTTTTATTTTTAGTTTTAGTTTTGTGGTGTGGTTAGTTAGTATTTTTCTAAGTGTTAAAAAAAAAATAATTTAAAAAAAAAAATTCACTTCAAACCAGTAGCATTACAACAAAAACAAAAAAAAACAAAACAAAAAAACAAAAATATAAAATACAATTAAATAAAACTTCATTTTCTTCTTCTTCTTCTTCTTCTTCTTCTTCTTCATCATCTTCATCACACAAGATCGGCATCATCATGGCACGCTTCTGATTCCAAAATTGGAAACTTAGCCGTCCTGGACGTCATCCTTTGGGTCTTCACGCATGACCTCTTGGGGCCCATCACTTGAGCTCCCAAAGATCGCACTTATGGCTGCACTCTTGGCTTGAGCACCACTTGTCTCGTGCTCTGGTTGCTTGCGCTACCCGGTCGCCCAATAGACTCCAGCCGTGCGCATGTCTTTGGCGTACAAATCTACCATCGATGATAGCTGTTTATTCTCCGCCCGCAAACCTTCTAGCCGACGTCGATTAAACTCCACCATCCTTGTCCGCTCCTTTTTCAAGTCCTTTATAATGCCTTGACAATCCTCAACCACATTCTCGCGATGCTGCCAATCGAGCCTTTACTAGCTCCAACTCACGGGATTTCGCAATTAGGCGATAACCCACGATTGCGATAGTGGTCGTGTTTTGTGCGGCCAGTGCCATGGCATCACCGACGATTCGATTGTCACACTTTGCGCCGAGCACTCGTGCATCTCTGAGTCACTAAACTCCTTGCTACTCCAAGGGCAACTTCGTTGTCCATGAGTATTGTGTCATTCACTGTCACGGGCCCTCTTGCTGAGCCAAAATAGGGCATCCACGTTGGTGCTGCTCCTTGACTCGACGTCTGAATTGGTTGAGCTAGGTTAAGATCGAGCGAAAATGGGAAAGGAGACGACATTTTCTTTCTGTTTTTTTTTTCTTTCTCTCTTCTCTCTTCTCTTTCTTTTTCTCTTTTCTCTCTTCTTTTTCTTCTTTCTTTTCTCTCTTCCGTGTGGCTGTAATTTTTATTCTTCTCCCTTAGTTTCCTTTTATAGACATCAAACCCTAGCACCACTCGAGCTCCACAGCCTTCTGGCTTTCCACCGTCCCCATTTTGTCGCGACATGCCCTTTCTGAACGAACGCGTTCAACAAAGTCGTCTCGACTTTTCATGGCCCGTAATTTTCGCGCTTGAGCTCATGCGGCGCTTCTATGTGTCGACACGTGGCTCTTGCTTCGTTGCGAGACGACATACGGACCCTCGTTTCAGAATCCACCAATTCACGTTTCAAAAAATAAATAAAAAAACAAAAACAAAAAATTTTAAATTTTAAATCTAAAAAAATTTTAAATGTGTGGGCTTCAAATTCATTGTGGGTCGGATTTCACGATGGTTTGGGTTTCAAAATTGTGGGCTTTGGGCTTCAAAGTTTTTGGGTTTCAATTTGCGTAAGCTTGTGTGTTTTGGGCTTCTTGTTTCATTTTATTTAATTTTTTTTTATTCGTTTGGTTGTTTTGCAATTTTTATTTTGTATTTTAATTATTGTATTTTGAGATATTTATTTGCTTTAATACCTTTCAATTGTTGTTATGACATTACTTGTGCGTAATTTTTAAACATTGAGGACAATGTTCATTTCTAAGTTTGGGGGTATTAGAGTTTAGCAAGTAAATTTGGTTTTTCTTAAAAAAATTTAAAAAGAAAAATCTTGTTTTTCTGTTTTATTTTAGTCTTGCTTTGTTTTTTTGTTTTTTGTTGTAATGCGGCTGGTTTGAAGTGAATTTTTTTTTTTTAAATTATTTTTTTTTTAACACTTAGAAAAATACTAACTAACCACACCACAAAACTAAAACTAAAAATAAAAATAATACAAAAAATAATAATAATAATAAAAACAGAGACTAACTTTTAAGAAAACAACTAAACAGAAAAGAAAACAAAGAAGTTCCAAATTGCAATTTAATTTAATTTTTTTAAACACTCAGAAACAAACAAACAAACCACACCACATACAAATTAAAATAATAATAATAAAAATCACATACTATAAAACATTATTATTTAAGCAAGAATACAATACCCAAACTTAAATTTTTATTTAAACTAAACTATTATTGTAAAAAAAATAAATTTTAATTTAAGAACACACAATTATACAAGCAACTCTAGGATGACCAGTTAAGGGCCTCAGAAAACACAGCCAGGGTTCCGGGAAGGTTGGAGGGGTCACTATGGTCCCGCTTAAAACCCAAACTTCTTAGACACCGAAGGTGTCGCCTTAAAGAACTCCTAGACACTGCATAGACGGAAGTTGCTTACTGGAGTTACCAAAAGTTAGCTCATATGAAAAATCTTTTTAAATTTTTTTTTAATTATAAAAGAAACAGAAAATAATAACAATATAAGTAAAGAGAAAGGATTGGATACTCCCCTTGAAGCGATTAGGTCGAGCATGGATGCATTTGGAGGTAGATACTCCTCCCACTACTCCATACTTCCTATTCTTATGATTGAAGTTTCCTTCTCTCCTTTTATTGAGCTATCCTATATTGCTAAAACAAACATAGAACTTGAAATGGGATTAAAAGGATTAGGAAAAAAACTGAAATGAAAAGGAAAAAGGAAAGTAAAACAAGTAGGGAAAGAAAATAGAACCAAACTATGCCGTCAATCCCGCAACGGCGCCAAAATTTTGTTGACTCGCAAGTGCACGAGGCGTTGGATAGTATAGCTTGTGTAAGTACGAGGTCGATCCCACGAGGATTGATGATAGATTGATTCAATTTGATTCCCTGCACAAAATAGAAAACCAAAAGAGAATAAATAAAACAAGAAAGAAAGAAAAGAAATTAACTCAAGCAAATTAGTTACCAAGTTCAATTTATATTCTTAGATTGATTCTAGCTAAAGTATGATTAAGCCATGGTGTTTGGTCCTAACCTTGTATTCCTAATTCCCTAATTAGATCCTTCTTGTCGAACCTAAATTAAGCATTAGAAATCCATTAAGCAAAGAAGAATGTTTTAAACAACCAAGCATGTATCTAATCCATGTTGACGAATGTCCATACATACTCTTCCTATTCATAGTTCAATTTGAATTAATGCATGGTGTCTACTCTTAATTCAAACCAAGATAGCTAACATACAAGTTTTAATGGTGATCACTCATTCAAACAAGCATATTAACTTATAAGCATAATGAATAAGAACAAGAACTATAATTGAAACTTGGAAGCTAATTAAACTTGAAAACTAAAGAAAAGAAATTACATTACAATGGAAAATAAATTACAACTAAAAAGCAAAATGGTTTTGTTACAACAATTGAGAACTAAAAAGAAAACTAAGAGAATTTGAGGGAGAGAAGGGAGAGGAGCTCTAGAGAGATGTTTGAGAGCTCCCCCCCTTGGGGTGTGTTTGAAGGTTAGCCAAGCCTCCTATTTATAGGAGAAGGAAAGCATCAAACTCACATGCCAATATTCTTCTTTTGACAACAAGTTGCATAGCCACCTCAAGTTCACATGAGCATCCATCTCCTTTCATCATTTGGCTAGTTCCCACTTGATGCTTTTGCTTTCTTTATTTCTTACACAACCTACTTCAATTATGACAATTAACATGCTTCTTCCCCACTATCAACAATAGCACATGCATAGCTACTCATGACCAAGCAATTTGCAGTCAGCTTGTGGGCTCGATTTGGGCTTGTTCCTTCACTCTAACAAATCTGGAAAAATATGGATCTTGAAGCTCTTTGTCTTATCTTTCTAAGCATATGCAGCCCAGCTCAAGCAAAAATCGGAAAGACCTTCAAATGTGATTTTTGGCCCAGTAACGCAGATGCTGCCGATTTTGACCTTAAGCTGCCAAAACTTGTATAACTTTCTCTAGAAGACTCGGAATCATGAACCGTAAAATTCTTCAGAAACTAGACTTCCGCATCTTTCCAATGATGTATGGTTCATTATCTGGTTCTTCCTGAGTAAGTACAGTCCAATCCGTGAAGTTGACTGATTTGCATACATCGTTTTGAGCTAACTTGTCTCCAAAATGCATTTAGTGAGTCATGTTTATTACACTGAAACAAACACAAAATAGATTAAAAGCACAAGTTTAACTCAAAAACATAACCAAATTATAAGTTAGAAGGGTACAAAATGATATGTAATTATGCACTGATCAGCATATGCATCAATATTACCCTTAGGCAAGTGAGCCATATTGGCCATGGCAGTGGTCAACTGATTATATTGCTCGGTGGAAAGTCCTGGAATAATAGTTTGAAAAGGATGGCTGTCAGAGGTGTTGATGGACCCATGGGAAGATGAAACAGGAGTGGAGCCGTGAGGATTATAGCCATTGTTGAACTGGGACCCAGCGGCATTTGCTACTGCATTTGATGTTGCATGGACGGCATGGAAAGCATGGTGGGAGGGCTGGTCCATGTGTTGTCCTTGTCTATGACTATTGCCTTGGTTTGGCTGGCGAGCTTTGGACTTGAAATTGGGGTCATGGCGTGGGTGCCCAGGTGGGTACCCATGGAGTTTAGGACATGTCTCAATTTTATGTGTGTCCTTCTTGCAATATCTACAAAATAATCCCTCACTGTTGGAATTAAAGGAAGAATGAGAAAACGAGTTACCGGAAAATTTGTTGTTGGAATTCTTAAAATTTCGGACAGCCGCTGCTACCGAAAAATTTTCGGTAATTGAATTGTTTCCAATTTCTCGTTGTTTCTCTTCTTGAGTGACAAAATTGTATGCTTCGCGCACATGCGGAAGGGGCTTCATAAGGAGGAGTTGTCCTCGGATGGCATTATAGGAGTCATTAAGTCCCATGAGAAACTGCATTAACTTATCTTGCTCTTTTTGTTTTTCTATGTCTTGGACTTCAGTGTGTTTACTAGTTGGAGGAGGACGGTAGACTGAAAGCTCATCCCAATAAGATTTTAATTTAGTGAAGTAAGCAGCGACAGTAGATGTACCTTGCGTATGTGAAGCAATTGCCTTCTGGATTTGATAGATTCTGGGTGCGTTACCTTGAGCGAAACGCTCACGGAAATCTTCCCACACTTCGTGGGCTGTTGATGCAAAGACAACGCTAGATGCAAGATCGGGTGCTACCGAATGCGCGAGCCATGAAAGAATCATATTGTTACAACGCTCCCACAACTCATATTCATTGGGCTGCTTAGTCGACGATGGAGCCTCGAATTTGCCGTTGATGAAGCCAAGTTTGTTTTTGGCAGAGAGAGCCATCTGTACAGATCGACTCCAAGTGGCATAGTTTTCACCGTTGAGCAATTCGGTGACTAATGATTGATTGGGATTTTCTCCATGATGAATGTAATAGCGACTGTTGGTATCTGACGAGGTTGAAGAATCTGGAGTTCCCATGGAGATGTTGAAAAGATGAAATTTTGATTTTGATAGGTTGTATGACGGCTATGGAGGATGAGAAGGTTCAAGAGCTAGGGTTGCTCTGATACCATATTAAATTTAGAGAGACAAAGAATATGGAAAAGTATTTGATATTCCTTGAATGAATATTTACAGCATCACACAGCCATTATATGGCGATAAAGGAGAGCTATTACAGGAAAGAAATAAGCTATTACAGGAAAGAAATAATGTGCAATATTCCTATGCTATAATTAGGGAATATACAACTAATCAATGGGATTTTGTCTAACAAAAAAACACACTTCCTGGAAGCAGCGAGATAGCGGCATTATATAGTCAATCAAGTAACTCTTGTGTTTAATGGGGGCTATAGCTTCTCGGATCACCTACTCTGCCGGAACTAGCAAAACCATGAGTCTGAAGGAGACTTGTTTGATTTGCTTCGAAGAAACTCCTATTGCTCGAATGTTTTCTATTGGTACTTGCTATCACAAATATTGCTTGTCTTGTATGAAACGTCATGTGGAAGTAAATTTGCAAAACGGGATCGTGGCTCAATGCCCTCATAAACGCTGTAAGTGTGAAGTGAATATTGAAACCTGTAAAAATTTCTTGTCACCTAAACTTGCCGACGTTATAATCCAACGAATCAAGGAATGTTCTATTCCTGCTACGGAGAAGGTGTACTGCGCATTTCCGAGGTGTTCTGCGTTGATGTCCAAAAAGGAGGTCATGGAACATACCAAGAGTTCTTTTGCTAGCGCGGGAGGCAGGAAGTGCATGAAATGCCATCAGTTATTTTGTATCAATTGCAAGGTTCCTTGGCACTATGATATGAACTGCTATGATTTCCAAAGATCAGAAACCTATTCCCTCTCAGAAGAGCAATTGCTAAAGTCGCTTGCAATGAAGAAACTATGGCGCCAGTGTTCCAAGTGCAAACATATGGTTGAACTTGATAGTGGTTGCGGTCACGTCACTTGCAGGTGCTTTACTCTCCTCCACTCCAATTTGATTAATCTTTTTGGTTTCTTCTGTCTTGCTTTAGTCCCTTTTTATTATTATTTATAAACTTAAAGCAATGTGTTTTTTGTTGATACAAGCGATATTGGGGTCTCAAGTAAGACCGTTTTCCACTGCGCTAGACTCAGTTGGCAAAAACTTAGCAATGTTTTATAGGGATGAATGAACAAGAAAATGACAGTTAAAATAGATACTTATGAAAACAAGATAATTGGGTGAAGTGCCTATGAGTTCTTGTGTGAGAAAAGGGATCAAGTCAAGACCCAAAACTCGCAATTCGTTAAGTTTTCTCTCGATTGGTTTATCTCAACCCTCGCCTAGAACACTTAACGCGTTATTGCCTATTTAAATTCCCAAGTTGTTGTAAAAGGAATCCCTGAAATCCTAATTGGAACCCAAAACCGAAATCAAAACCAAGTAGGAAACACATTAAAAACAAGGTACAAAGGTTTAACTGAATCGCCTTAGAAGCCCCATACATAAGATTTCACTGTTACATAACATTGCTAGTAAACTTACTTCTTTGGTTGCACCTCTTGTTTTTTGTCTTACTGGGAAACTTTGAGAATTAGCGATACATTGCATTGGGGAGGGGCACGTTTATTTCTCCTACCAGTAAACTTAAGAAAAGGTTTCACCCTTTTGTTATTCCTTTTTCCGGATGCTGCTACATTTTCATGACTCCGTACCAATCCTTGTTGTTTGTCTCATGTTTGCATTGTCTTTGTAGATGCGGACATCAGTTTTGCTATACTTGCGGAGCTGAATGGAAGTGTAGAATATGTTCCTGCGTTCTCCGGGGCGGGGATGCACAATATTGTATAGTTCCCTTATTGTTGACTATTATTATGTATTTTATGATATTTTATTTTATTAATATTTCATGGACTTACATGTTGTCTATGACTTTGCTTGGTGTGTTAAGATAGGTTAAGCTGGTTTAGTAATTAGTTGGTGTGTATAGTTCCCTTAAATGTTGTTGATAGTGGCTAGAGCTTTTGCTCTTTTATCTCCCATTTTTATCTATCTATTTGTACGATATGCCTATAAATCTGAGTCTTAACATTCGATTTCTCTCCCTCAGTCATGTTCCTCAACGAATACAACCAGTTGGACTTTGCACCGAACATTGCAACAATAATTTGTCGTCCTTTCACGAGGAGGGAGATTCACGACTCGGTTGTCAGCTCCTTCAACAAAAAGGGAACAGGATGAAACCTTCCAAAATCAACATTTGAAGAAATGGGACTTGTTACATATTATTATGTTTTTATTTTATTTTATTAATATGGGTAAATTTCACTTTACTACCCGGAAGTTTCTTGAAATTTAGACTTTACTACATCAAGTATTTTTCGTATAAACTTCGTACCTAAAGTTTGACTTTTCTACTATTTTCATACATCCGTTAGTCATTCCTTCAAATACTCTGTTAAATGATGACATGATAGGATTTTATGCCACATGATGTGGCATGTTGTTTTCTCAAACGATGATGTGGTTTAATGATTTGTCTATATTTTGCCTCATAGAATAAAGAGTTAAATAAATTTTTTTCACAAATATAATTCGAAAATTTGAAATCAGTAAGAATATAAGATTTAAAAATAAAGTAATAAACTCTAGAAAACTACAGATTAATGAGAAGCCTCTAAATTGTCTGGAATAATAAATCTTGTGTACAACAAGTACAAGGTGCATGCAGAGAGTATTGCAACAATGAAACTGAAAGTTATTAATAAAAGAATTGCGGAGAAGAATTTGGAAAAAAGCCAGCCACCATTAAACAGATCAAGGAGATAAGATAAGATGAATATATAAGACTTGGAAAAATATATTAAAGATTAACTTCAGAAAAATAAAGGATTTAAATTTATCAATTAAAGAGAACCATGATATCACTAAAATTATATAATAATTAACCTTTTTTTTTCTCTCAAGAAATAGGAAATTATTGTTGACAGACGTGGAGAAGAATTCCAAGGGACGAACGAACGACTAAAACCCTTCGTTTCTTCTCATAAACCCGCCTTAATTACATGCTCTCCAGTTTCCATATACAAAAACGAAGTCGTAATGACCACCTCTCTCTCTCACAACCCATCGAGGCCTCGTCACCTCCGCCTTCATCATCATCAAAGGCTTTGGTGACGAGCGACTGTTTCAAATTGTACTGCAAGGGTTTGCTGCTGAGGGAGGAAACCCTTGATATTTGAGGTAGGAAGGTGGTGGTGGTTGGGTTGCCATCTGTGATCGCAGGGACAACTTAATATTCGAAAGTAGGAAGAATCTCAAAAGTTTGAATCATTTTGCTGTGCGGAGCAGGAAAACATCTGAGCTTTTGGCTCTCATTGATGACCTTAAAGAAGCTCTCACTTTGAAGTTGAAAAGGGTCATATTTTTTGTGTGATGAGTATCTGATTTACCAATATGTGAGTTTTTAGACTACTTAGCCTCATTTTCTCTTATCAATCTTATATTCATGTATTAACACCATTTTGTCCATCTAAGAAATTCTTTTTTTCTTGATGATATGATCCAAAAGAGGATTCAAATGATATTCAGCAAGCCAAGATTTATTATTAATTTAATTCTTATCTTCATTATTGTAGTTCACATGAGTTTAATGCAATAATTGATAGAGAGGTGATTGACATTTTATTGTCACAGGTCACGACCACACTTCCTGGAAGTAGCGAGATTGCAGCATTAGTCACTCAAGTGACTCGTTTAGAAAAAAAGTTTGCATATTGCAGCCCTGTCTTGTGTTTAGTGGTGGCATTAAGTTTGCTTCGAAACTTGCAATTGAAGCTACAGCTTTGCAGAGCACCTCCTCTGCAGGAACTTGCAAAGCCATGAGTGTGAAGGAGACTTGTTTGATTTGCTTCGAAGACACTCCTATTGCTCGAATGTTTTCAATTGGTTCTTGCCATCACAAATATTGCTTGGCTTGTATGAAACATCATGTGGAAGTAAATTTGCAGAGCGGGATCGTGGCACAATGCCCTCATAAAGACTGTAAGTGTGAAGTGAATATTATAACCTGTAAAAAATTCTTGTCACCTGAACTTGCTGACATTATGATCGAACGAATCAAGGAGTCTTCTATTCCTGTCACGGAGAAAGTTTACTGCGCATTTCCGATGTGTTCTGCCTTGATGTCCAAAAAGGAGGTCTTGGAACATACCAAGACTTCTTTTGTTAGTGAGGGAGGCAGGAAGTGCATGAAATGCCAGCGCTATTTTTGTGTCAATTGCAAGGTTCCTTGGCATTATGACATGACCTGCTATGATTACCAAAGATCAGAAACCTATTCCCTTGCAGAAGAGCAAATGCTAAAATCACTTGCAATGAAGAAACTATGGCGGCAGTGTTCCAAGTGCAAACATATGGTTGAACTTGATAGTGGTTGCTACCACATCACTTGCAGGTGCCTTACTCTCATCCACCCAAGTTTGATCAATCTTTTGGTTTCTTCTGTCCTGCTTCAGTTCCTTTAAAAGAAACAAAAACTCAGGATTAACCTAATCACCTTAAAGTAAAATGAGGAATTAGCGATAATCTACTCTAAAATAATCTAACATACAGGGAGGAAGCTTCGAACCTAGGTGCAAGGGGATGGACTCGCTGTTCTGGCCAATTGGCCTAATCCAATCCGCTATTTGACCATGTATATAATAACCTGAAAGAGAGTTATCACATGAGGGGGATGGTTGAGCAGCAACCACACATTATTTGATGATCAAGCCATATATATATTTCAGGGTCGCTCTTAGTAAAAGTTCCAAGATTTTGATTTTGGATACTTGAATATCCGTTCCCTTTACTCTGTTGTTTGTCTCTAATGTTTTGCAATGTCTTTATGTAGATGTGGACATCAGTTTTGCTATACTTGCGGAGCTGAATGGAAGAACAAGACAGCAACATGTTCCTGCCCACTGTGGGATGAGCATCACATTATACGGCCATAACGATTACGATTGAGAAGTGTAAAACAGATTGGCTGATCCAGTCATGTTTTCCTTTCTTCTTTATTTTCTTTTAGTTTATTTATCATGGAAAGATGTGGTTGTAACTTGTAAAGAGAGAGGGAGGGGGTGGAAAGAGTGTAAAACCACTTTGCATTGCTCTAGCTTCTAGGGGTGGGCTCGGTTTGGGTTGGTTCGGTTTTGGGCTCAACCCGAAACCGAACCGAACCCTTTCGATTTGGCTATTTTGGAAACCGAAACCAAACCATAAGTGATGAAAACCGACCACTTCGGTTAACCAGACTTGTGGTTTGGTTTGGTTCGGTTTCGGTTTTTTGGCTTTCTTAGAGAGAGAGAGAGAGAGAGAAGAAATAAAAGCAATGAAGAGAGGGAGAGGTGGAGAGGAGAGGAAGAAAAAAGAGAGGAAGAGATGGAGAAGAAGAAGAAGAAGAGAAAAAGAAGAGAGAGAGAGAGAGAGAAGAAGAAGAAGGAAAAAAATGTATTACATATATATATATATATATATAAATTTCTTTAAACTATGTATTATATTTTTATTATAATATTTTTTTTTATTCTTCGGTTTGGTTTGGTTAAACCGTGGGTTTGGATATTGCAAACCGTAAACCGAACCATAGACTTCGGTTTGGTTTGGGTTCAAACCGATAACCAAAAAAATTTGAAAAAAAACCAAACCAACCCGACCCGATCGGTTTGGTTTGGGCGGGTTGGTCGGGTTTCGGTTCCAAATGCCCAGCCCTACTAGCTTCTATCATAAATTATTTTCAATCTCTTCTTTTTCTATTTAAATAAATTGTCCAAACCCTATGTTTAATAACAAAAATAACCATGAAATAAGAAAATAAAAACAATATCAAACATGTCTCGAATAATATATTGAACCTACCAATATTATATTGTAGTCATTATTAATCATAAGAAACCATGGCCATTAGATCTCTCAGATTCATTTGCAAACTTAGGATCATATGTAGCTTGGACAAGTTGACTATTAGTATCAAGATTCATTTGCAAATCTTTTAAAAGTTATTGAACATAAAATTGAGAACGGATATGTGAATCATGGCTCCAAGCATCATATGAAGCTTGTCGGTGATAACAGAAGAAGTATTTGGAAAACTAAGGAAGAAGAAAACTGAAAAACAGAGAGAATATATTGAGATTTTCTGTATGATTTTCACTGAATGAATATTACAATGCACAGTTTAGCTTATATACAATTGTAAGGACTGAAGGCTTAAGTAACTAACAGCCATGCTTAACAGATGCCAACACTAACACGTGAATAGCACGTGGGTACTCTAACAATACTAAACTAACTTGAGCTGATGTGTTCATCCATCGTTCCCCCTCAAATCCAGCTGGGTTTCCAAGCCGTAAATTACCACAATGCCTTGTGAAGATTGGACTGTATAACCCTTTTGTAAATATGTTTGAGATTTCGGGCCCAAACACAACCTGTTCATCTGTTGGAATATACTGCATGGAGAGATCTGTTTTTTGTACTCTTTCTCTAACAAAGTGAAAATCTATATCAAGATGTTTGATCCGTGAGTGATACAGAGGATTAGAACTCAATGCTGGAGCAGAAAGGTTGTCCCAATGTATAGTAGGAGGCTGAGGTAGAAACACTTTCAAATCAGGCAAAACTTGTCGAATCCATGCCAAATCTGTTGCTGTATGAGCCAATGCTCCGTATTCTGCTTCAGTTGAATTCCTGGAGACTGAGTTCTGTTTCTTAGATTGCTAAGATATAGGATTATGGCCTAAGAAAACCACAAAACTAGTGGTAGATCATCTAGTACTTATATCTGCTGCCCAGTCTGTATCACTGTAAGCATTAAGTTCCCAAGCACCACTAGTAAAGGTAAGTCCATGATCCAAGGTACCTCGAAGATAGCGCAAAATCCTCTTAGCTGACTGAAAATGTAACTTTGAAGGAGTTGTCATGAACTGACATACTGTGTTAACAGCATAAGAGATTTCAGGTTTGGTAAATGTTAAATACTGTAATATGCCAACAATGCTTATGTAGATTGTAGGATCAGTCAAGGCATCACCTTCAGTCTTTAACAGTTGACAATGTGGTTTACAAGGGGTAGTACAAGGGCGACATGAACTTAGACCAGCCTTAGCAAGCAAATCTTTGGCATATTTAGCATGGTTAACAAAGATATCTCCAGCTGCATTATAAGAGATCTGTAATCCTAAGAAATATTTCAACTTCCTCATATCTTTCATATCAAAAGCTAAGCTTAATTCATCAACAACTTCTTGCACCAAAGCCACCTTTGAACCAGTCAATATTATATCGTCCATGTATAAGAGAATGATCACAATATCTGAACCTAGATGCTTCACAAATAAGCTAGGGTCAGAGTGAGATGATTCAAACCCAATGGTTGGAAGATAACCTGTAAATTTGGCATTCCAAGCCCTTGGAGCTTGCTTAAGACCATAAAGAGACTTCCGTAACTTGCAATAACTGAGATATTTTGGATCCTCAAAACCTTGTGGCTGACGCATATAGACTTCTTCCTCAAGATCACAGTGTAAAATTGCGTTCTTAACATCAAGTTGACGGAGTGACCGTCGATTCATTGCTGCGATACTTAAGATCAACCTTACTGTGGTGTATCTGACCACAGGGCTAAAAGTTTCACTGAAATCCAGTCCAGTAGCTTGGCTGAAGCCTTGGGCAACTAATCTTGCCTTATATCTAGCCAAAGTACCATCTGAGTTCTTCTTAATTCGATATACCCATCGACAACCAACAATATTTTTATGAACTAGCATAGGAACTAACTCCCAAGTACCCTGAGCATGTAATGCCTCAATTTCGTCCGTCATAGCTTGAATCCAATGAACAGATTGAGAAGCAACCTTATAAGTGGCTGGTTTAGTAGCATCATGTAGAACAAGAAGAGTGGTATAATAGCACTGATAATCTTCAAACTGTTTAGACTTAATGATACCTGCCTTTGATCTAGTCTGCATAGCATGAATGTTAAAAAAGAGGAGACACAGAACTAGAGACAGAAGGGGAGCCAGGCAAGAGAAGTTGTAGTTGCTAATCATTAATCACATATAAGACTGAATCACTGGAAGACAATGCATGATTCTGAGTAGATTCTAAAGATGAAATAGAAACACTCTATGAACTATGATTTTGTGAAGAAACATGTTGAGGAGATATAGAACCAGATATATCACTAGGATGTAAGGCATGTATACAGGGAGGAAGTGAAACACAAATTGGTAAAGTCTGAGTCTTGGACAGAGCATGAAACTGGAACTGAATTTGCTGAGATGGAATAAGACTTAAAAGGAAAAACAGTTTCATCATGAATGATATGTCTAGAAACAATAAACCTTGTGGTGGATCTATTGTAACAAATGATCCCTCTATAACCTTGAGAATATCCCAGAAAAACACATTGAGCTGTTGTTGGTTGAAGCTTATGTTCATTATAAGGTCTGAGATATGGGTAAACTGCAGTACCAAAAATCTTAAGAGATTTAATATCAGGAGCCTTGCCATACAAGCTACCAAAAAAAGATATCTTAAAATTGAACTAGGCATAAGATTGATGAGATAAGCAGCATGAGCAACTGAATGAAACCAGAACTTATCAGGAATAGCAGAAGTAACTAGTAAAGTAAGAGCAGTTTCGATAATATGTCGATTCTTCTTCTCTTGCAAACCATTTTGCTGAGGGGTGTATGGACAAGAAAGCTGATGAATTATCCCTTTTAAATCCAAAAAAGAAGAAAATTGCCAACTAATGAACTCTCCACCCCATCACTTTGAGAATACTGAATAGTAGCCTTAAACTGATTAGTGACAAGAGCATAGAACTTGAGAAATTCTTCAAACACTCTAGATTTATTAAACAGTGGATAAAGCCACAAGTAACTAGTATACTCATCAATGAAACTGACATAGTATCTAAAACCATCTATAGATTTATGTCGGGAAGGACCCCATACATCATTGTGTCACGACCCGACTCCCTTAGCACGATATTGTCCGCTTTGGGCCCCGCCCTCACGGTTTTGTTTCTGGGAACTCACGAGCAACTTCCCAGTGGGTCACCCATCCTGGGATTGCTCTAGCCCAAACTCGCTTAACTTCAGAGTTCCTATGGAATCCGAAACCATTGAGCTCCCAAAAGGCCTCGTGCTAGGAAGAGAAGTGCCCACACATATAAGGCACTTCACCTTTCCCTCCCCGAGCGATGTGAGATTGCTCACCGTTCTTGCTTCCCCAAGACACAGGTCTTACACATTGTGGATCCTCTGAAAAGGAACACTAGACTTAACATGATATTTAGGAAAAGAAAGCTTGTGCATTTTGCCATGTAAACAAGCAGTACATAGTGTCTTGAGAAGAATCAACAGAAACAGATAAAGCAGAATCTTGAAACATTCTTTGCACAACGGTATTTGTTGGATGCCCTAACCTTTGATGCTAGATAGAGACGTTGACATGTTGTCCAAGATATGCAACTGGAGCTGAAGAAATAGAAGAAACACCTCGAGATCTTTGAGAAGCAGAAAAAGGAATGGGATATAAACCTTGATTACTCTTGCCTTGAAGAAGAATTGCCTTTGTTATCTTGTCCTGTATATAAAAGCCAGAGACGTCAAATGTTATAAAACAATTATTGTCTTTACACAGTTGATTGACGGATAAGAGATTTGCTTTGAGCTTAGGAACATGCAAAACAGATGGGAGATGCAGTGAAGTAGATTGGGCACAAGAGATAGTAGCAATGCCAAGATTCTGAATAGTCAAACTTGCCCCATTGCCAACAGTAACATTCTCATCAACAATGAGTCACATGATCCAATTGAGATGAATTGCCAACCATATGATGGGAAGCACCACTGTCTGTAATCCAGACGTGCTCAGGAGAGAAAGAAGTCTGAGCAGTCATAGCATTCAGAGAAAAATGAGGTGCTTGGCCCTGAAATGAATAGTTTGGCCTGTGGAAACAGTCAAGAGCGCCATGCCCAAGTTTGCTACAAATTTGGCATTCAACAACACTGGAAGTAGAATAGGAGGAATTGGCATTACGGTAATAGCAATTAGCAGTTGTATGTCCACGCTTGCTGCAAATTTGACACTCAGGCACCACATGAGATCGATAGGAATTAGAACCTCCATGAAAACCAGAAGTACTACGACCCCGAAACTAAGAGGAGACATGTCGACCACCATTAAACCTTCCACGACCAGAGGTTTGTGCAGAAAAACCTCAAGAACCAGAGGCACGAGAAAAAGAACTCTGTTGACCACCAAAAGACTGAACATGTGGTAAAGGCTGAGAAGGTGTACGTAAAATACCCTGTCCCGAAGACACAGAGGAACCTTGAGCACAAGATGAATTAGTTGCATATAACGCAATATGATGAACAATACGAGCCTCATCAATTTCTTCAGTAGCGAGAAGCTGTGCTCTGAAATCCTTAAAGGACAATGGAGTTTCTCGTGCGATCAAGACAGTCTTGATCATGTCATATTCGGGTGGTAATCCATTCAAAGCAGTAATAATGAAATCATCATCAGAAATCTTCATACCATCAGCATTAAGTTGATCTCAAAGATGTTTGAGACGAAGCAAAAATCGCTCGATAGAATCTCCACCTTTCTGTGCAGTTTGCAACCCACTACTAGCAATACCGATATTGTCCCCAACTTAACCACCTACAAAGCCCATGTGTGTGGAATTTTATCACAAAAAGCCTAAATGCTATTAATAGCGGAACCATTCATTATATGGTGTATTTTATTTGTCTAAGTTTTTGTTGTGAGACTTCAATATTCTTCAACATATAAAACTACATTAAAACAATTTTGAAAAAAATATGAATACTTAGATAATTCCAAACTTAAATTACCCTCTTTTTTTCAAGACCCTTGTGAGATGATGAAATTGATTGACGTGGAGCAGAACTCCAAGGGACGAACGACTAAAACCCACCCTTGTCCAATTTCTAAATGCAAACGAAGTCATGTCACCTTGTTTACCTAATGATTAGTGTTTGTTCACCCCTTTTGTTTTAGTACCTGTGATGGCAGGGTAAAGTTCCCCATTAATTCAAAGACCATGATTTGGTCAATATATCAACTTTCTTTGTGTGTTGAGCGTGCCACCGTTAGCAAGCTATATATCCCTAACAGATTTGAAAATGAAATAACTTGCGCCCCAAGTTATCTAATAAAAACCAAGCAATTGTGCATTTGGGTGAGGAATATCTCCCAAGTAAGTTCTTTTCTATGCCTCAGATAGGTGAGGACTTCATAATTTTCACAGTTACAACTTGGTAGATTCTAGCAAAATATCCTTACATAAAGATGACAAAATTCAAGCAGAACTGCCTGATCTGGACCTTCTTGTGCTGGAGTTCGTGTAGCAACACCTTCAAATAACAAATGTTAGCTGGAAATCGATACCAACGCTGGTAATTGGCAGAGCTTTTCATCAATTTGAGCCATAAGGAAGATAAGCCGGCGGGCAGAACTGAGAGTCTGCGTCTATTCTGGCTGTTCTAGATGGACTATCTTCACCTGGATTGGTCTGGGCTGAGATGATCATCCTGATTTTCTTCAAGATTTGATAACTTCTGGGCTGGATCTGCTTCGAAGTTACTTGTTCTGGCTGCTGAACCAAATCTGTAACGGCAGAAACCTGAGTTATGACTGAATTTCTTCTGGGAAAAGGTCTGCTTCGAGCTGGATTACTTCAAAGATGACTTTTTGGAGTGCTTTGGAGATTACAAAGGTTATGAAAATTTGTTGAGGTTTTCATATAATGAAATAACCTGAGTTCTGCCTGTTTGGACTTTGCAAAATGATACAGAATTTGTATTCTTGGCTTCTCACCGAAGTTTGACTTGTTTTGAATTGTTTTAGATCGAAAGATCTTCGGATTTGTATTTAGTTTTGGCTTAGAGTTGGATTTTTTTGATTGATTCGATGATTGTCCTTTTTTCTTTGGTTTTTATTTCCTTTTATAGAAACTTTCTTTAGTCTAAAAAATATCCACAAAATATCTCCAGGATATTTTTAACTAAAAGGAAATAATTGGCCTCAGATAAGAAGTAGTTGATATCAACTTTTTGACTGTGAATGAGGCTTCTTCTGTCCTCGTAACTTGTTCCCTGAAGAAAAGGCTTTCTTTCAATTTTTGTTCAGAGGGAAAAGTAAGAATGGGTGTCTCAGCCGTCAGTTTATTTTTTTGAAACTTGGTTTTGAAGACTTTTGATTTTGATGAGACCTTTGCTTTTTGAGAAGCTTCTGTCTGTGCACAAAATATCCCTGAGTCTGCTCGTTGTTCTCAATTCTATATGACCAAGTTTCAAAATCTCTGCTCTTTTTGGAACTTGGCTCATTTTCTATTCATTCTTCTGAAATGATCTTGGACTTGGGTTTGGGTTTCTTCTTGATCCTGCATGTATGGCCCAAGATAGGCTTCCTGGTTTAAAAAGCCAATGGTCAGGCCCAATTCTAAAAAGAAACTGCTCTGAACTTCCTTTTAATTGCCAATTAGTGGCAACTAATTCATCTTTGATGCTTCTGCCCCTTCAAGTACTTGGTTATTTTCCATTTTTGGTAAATAACTTACGCATTTAATCTTTGTAATTTTATTTGGGTTTAGTGTACAGACTTCAGGCCCAAACAGTGTTAAGCTGTGGTTAGTAATTAGTTAAGCTGGTTGTAAAAGCCACGTAGTTAGAAGCCTGTTAACGACTTTGCTTAATCAGTAAGCTAAAGACCAGGTATATAAGCCTAGGATTGTATTTCTTGATAAACTGTAGAAATATACAGAAGCTTCGATTATTTCACTCTCTTTCTCTTCAATTCTCTCTGCTTCCTCTGTTATAGTTAGCACACCTCTCTCTCCCTCTCAACCCTTCGAGGCCTCGTCACCTCCACCTTCATCATCATCAAAGGCTTTGGTGACGAGCGACTGTTTCAAATTGTACTGCAAGGGTTTGCAGAGGGAGGAAACCTTTGATATTTGGCGGGGTAGGCAGGTGGTGGTGGTTGGAGCTGGAGTTGCCATCTGTGATCGCAGGGACAAATTGATATTCAAAAGTAGGAAGAATCTCAAAAGTTTGAGTCATTTTGCTGTGCGGAGCAGGAAAACTGCTGAGCTTTTGGCTCTCATTGACGGCTCTCACTTTGAAGTTGAAAAGGGTCATATTTTTTGTGATGATTATCTGATTTACCAATATGTGTGTTTTTGAAGTACTAATCTTCATTTTCTTTTATCAATCTGATTATTAAGTTCATTTTTTTCTGTAAATTTGTTTCTGGGACAAAGAAAATTATTTTTTTCTGTAAATTTGTTTTTGGGATTAAACTTGTTCCTAGCCACCAATAAGTTAATTATTGTTTTATAAATTGGTTCAGTAAATTTGTTTCTGGGACCAAAAAAATTATTAGATTTAGTATGTTAGATTTCTTATATCACTACTTTGAGCAAGGATTCATGTGTTAACACCATTTTGTCCAGCTAATACATCCTTTTTTTCTTGATGATATGATCCAAACGAGGATTCAAATAAGTTTCAGCAAGCCAAGTTGCATTATTCATTTAATTCTTATTTTCATTATTGCAGTTCACATTCATTAAAAAACCATGCTCACATGAGTTTAATGCAATAATTGATAGAGGTGATTGACATTTTACTGTCACAGGTCATGAGCACACTTCCTGGAAGCAGCGAGATTGCGGCATTCGTCAATCAAGTGACTCGTTTGGAAAGAAACTTTGCATATTGCAGCTGGTGTTTAGTGGTGGCATTAAGTTTGCTTCGAAACTTGCAATTGAAACTATAGCTTCTCGGAGCACCTCCCCTGCAGCAACTTGCAAAGCCATGAGTGTGAAGGAGACATGTTTGATTTGCTTTGAAGACAATCCTATTGCTCGAATGTTTTCAATTGGTACTTGTCATCACAAATATTGCTTGTCTTGTATGAAACATCATGTGGAAGTGCAATTGCAAAGCGGGATCGTGGCACAATGCCCTCATAAAGACTGTAAGTGTGAAGTGATTACTGAAACCTGTAAAATATTCTTGTCACCTGAACTTGCTGACATTATGATCGAACGAATCAAGGAATCTTCTATTCCTGTTACGGAGAAAGTGTACTGCACATTTCCGAGGTGCTCTGCGTTGATGTCCAAACAGGAAGTCTTGGAACATACCAAGACTTCTTTTGCTAGTGAGGGAGGCAGGAAGTGCATGAAATGCCATCAGTATTTTTGTATCAATTGCAGGGTGCCTTGGCACTATGATATGAGCTGCTGTGATTACCAAAGATCAGAAACCTATTCCCGCTCGGAAGACGAATTGGTAAAGTCCCTTGCAATGAAGAAACTATGGCGCCAGTGTTCGAAATGCAAACATATGGTTGAACTTGATAGTGGTTGCTACCACATCATTTGCAGGTGCTTTACTCTCCTCCCCTCCAATTTGATTAATCTTTTGGTTTCTTATGTCCTGCTTTAGTCCCCTTTTTTTAACCATTTCTAAAATTAGCTGTCATATAGGGAAGAATGTACAATAAAAAGGCAAATAATTTTTTTGTTTTCAGTCACTCATCTCAACCCTTATCAATAGAATCGCCAATACACCCAATATATCCAAATTCACAATTTCCCTGTTACTCAAATGAGGGGAATGTTTTTTTTTAAAAAGACCTTTCCTATTGAGAGGGGCGATAATATACTAAACTCACACACTATACGGATGCTAAGACTCGAGTATTTGATAAAACCACATGTATAAAAGTTTTAAAATTTGGGGTTGGATACTTCAATATGCATTCCCATTACTAGCTGTAAAGGGGAGTGGCCACTACATCAAACTTGCTAGCGAAGTTACTTTGGTTTCACTTTATTTATTTTTTTCTTTTACCAAGAAAGTTAAGAAAAGGTTTCTCCCTTGTTCTTTTCTCTTCTTATTTTTTTTCCTTTACTAGATGCTGCTACATTTTCATGACTCTGTCCCAATAGAAAAACTTTCATGCAATGGGATGCCACGATGGTGGTATCCGCATGGCAATGCACAGAGTGGCATCTCCGGTGTAGTTAAGTTGTTCTCTTGTACGAATCCTTGGTGTTTGTCTCATGTTTGCAATGTCTTTATGTAGATGTGGACATCAGTTTTGCTATACTTGCGGAGCTGAATGGAAGAACAAGAGTGCAACATGTTCCTGCCCACTCTGGGATGAGCATCACATTATACGGCCATAACGATTGGGACTATAGTGTAACATTATATGTGAACGGCCCGTTATCAAATTACGTACACATTTTACAACTAAAACAGATTGCCTGATCCAGTCATGTTTTGCTTTCTTCTTTATTTTCTTTTAGTTTTTTTTTTAAATCATGGAAAAATGTGGTTGTAACTTGTAAGAGAGAGGGAGGGCGTAGAAAGAGTGTTAAACCACTTTGCATTGCTCAAGCTTCTATCATAAATTATTAAGGACTTCCTTTTCTATTTAAATAAATTGTTCCAAACCCTCTACTTAATAACAAAAATAATAACCATGAAATAAGAAAATAAAAGTTATATCAAACGGGTCTCGAATTGTTCAATATATTGAACCTACCAATATTGTAGTCGTTATTAATCATAAGAAACCAATGTATTAATAATGAACGAAAGCAATGTATTTTGTATTTACACCTAACTAATTAATGTATTTTGTATTTTAAAGAACTAGCTAATAATGAAAACATACATTTTTTGGATAATTTCAAGTAGGGGTGGCATCATGGATCCATGAATTTTTCTGGGAATGGGCAATTTTAAAAGGCTAAAAGCTCAATAACAATAAAATTTAGAGAACCAAATATCCTTAAAATTTAAACAATACTAACGTCATTAATAATTCATGGAAAAAATAACATTACAAAATGCATATTAATTTATCAATTAAACAATCAAATTATAATTGATCATACCTCGAGCTGTGCACTGCGCTACCTCCTCTTCCCTCTCGAGTTTGCTAATGATTATACGAATACAAAGAAAGCCAAATCATTAAAAAAAAACATATTATAAAGAAAAGAGAAAAAAGAAAAACTAGAAGAGAACAACAACATAAGCAAAAAAAATCCCAAACCTTGCAAAAGGATTGGGTCTGAATCTGATGCAAGAGAAACTTCAACAAACGAAGCTTATAGTTTTGAATTGAATTGAATTGCCCTTCTCCGCTCTTTATTAATAGGGTTTATATATAATATGTTGTATTGATTCCATGTTTTTTTTTTGGTCGAAGAAAGATGATGATTTCATTATCAAGAAAGCTCCAAAAGGGAGACCAAGACAATCGGTATGCAAACAAACGCATGAAACAAAGATACAATGCCACAAACTAAACTGATCAAGATGAAAAAGAACATGACAGACAGTCGAAAAGCAAGGACGTCTAAAACAATATCTAGACCAGTCGCAACTCACTTAGGAGAGATGAGGGCAGGGAAGGCCGTCCTTATTTAGAAGGATTTTTAGCCATTTTGCCCCCTGAACTATTAGGCAATTCGAATTTACCCCCCTGAATTATTTCATCTGCCGATTTAGTCTCTCAAATCGTAATAAATAGTCAATTTCCCCTTACCGTTAAGTTTATCTAATTCCATCAACTTTTTGTTAATAACAAGGGCAAATTTGTAATTTTATATTGTAAATAATTAACTTTTAGAAGAAAAAAAAAATTATTCTCCCCACAAAATCCCTATCCCCACCGATTTCTTCTCCCCCAAAGATTTTTTTTTGCTTCTAAAAGTTAATTATTTACAATATTTTTATGAATTTTAAGTTAGAATTACAAATTTGCCCTTATTAACAGAAAAATGGATGAAATTAAATAAACTTAACTGTAAGGGGGAAATTGACTATTTATTACGAGTTGAGAGACTAAATTGGCAAACGAAATAATTCAGTGGTAAGTTTCAATCGCCTTATAGTTCAGGGGCAAAACCGCACTTTACCCTATTTAGAATGTGCACAAGATAGGTGGGGGGTCTCTCAACCCAAACTTCCGTACTCCTCCTCCTCGATAGTGCCAACGACGCAAGATTGTCCGGCGCTTGATTGCCAATCCTATTAGTCCAATTCCATGAACACTCCTCAAATCCCCATTGTTCCTCACGAATGAGGGTAAGGACGGGATAAAGGTTCCATCTCCCTCTGCCAATATTCCCTTTGACACACTTAATTAGCTCCAAAGAGTCAAACTCAAAGCATACCTTAGTGAGATTTCGTTCTCTTGTAAATTTGCATCCCTCCGAAAGAGCAACTGCCTCCGCATCCAATGCAGTCTCAGCATGGAAAGAGACAGATTTTGCCCCCCTAAAACTCCCCTCAGAGTTGCGGATAATAATGCCAACCCCAGCACGGCAAGAGCCCTGATGCCAAGTAGCGTCGACATTGATTTTGGCAAGAGAAGCGAGAGGAGCAATCCACCTAGCTTGTGGAGTTTGACGGTTATTCCCCGAAGTGGGATGAGTAATTTTATGCTTCAGTAATAACCGCTCGTTCACTTGGTCCAAGATAGACTTGAGAGCACTTTGGGGATGGGGGTTGCAGTTGTCAAAGACCGTCCTATTCCTAGTCCTCCATATAGTCTAGCACGTGAGTGCAATATGTTCCAGAACACAGTTTCTCTCCTCCTTGGTGTTAAGGCCCACAGTAACACAATCTTGCAGCCACTGATGTAAAGTGGAGATGTCATGCTTGTCGATTCTATAGTTTAAAAGGCCTCCAAACCATATCGGCTAGACCCAAGGACAGAGGAGGAGCATATGCTCAACTGATTCCTCCTCATCATTGCAAATAGGACATAGAGGGGAGGGTCGCAATTTCTTCTTATGTAGGACAGAGGAGATAGCAATGTGACCATTTAGAGCTTTCCAAAGAAAATGTCGAACCTTTGGTGGGATGTCGGCATGCCAAATCAACTTCCAAACCTTTGAGTCAATCAAGATAGATGGAGATGGCCTTCTCAGGAAGGTTCGCTGATGAGAATTGTGAATGTTGTGATAGCCAGGAGTAATTTTTGGGTGTTCCCGGTACACCACGTGGCTGGTGTACCATCCACTAGATGTAGGACATATGGAATATTTTCAATGCAGCCCGTCCATGTGTCATAAAAAATAATGCAATAAATTAGAAAGTAATTCCAAATGTCCTAAGTCTATTGGATGGTACACCAGCCACGTGGTGTACCCGGAACATTCAAAAATTTCTCGATAGCCAGATCTTACCGAGTACTTTCCGTTTTTCTCGCTCGGCCACACCAAACGGGTAAGGCCTTGTGCACATTTCTACTTTCTTTCTTTTTTTTTCTTTTTTGGGCCTGGTCCAAAATGACGTTATTTTGGACCAGGATTTATAATTTTAAAAAAAAAGTATGCACGCGTGATAACGAATTTGCAGAGCACAAAATCGTAGCAAAATAGTGTAGTGGTAAGTGAGTATCGTTCCGCAGAGACTAAGACAAATTAACTGAGTACTGATGATGATTAATCCTAAACTTTATCTGGATGTTCGAATGGTGAGACTTTGATTTGAATTATGTAAGCAATTAACAAAAACTAAATAACATAAACAATAATAAAATTATGCAAACACTGATGGTATAAGCACTAGAGTTCCGATTTCACCATAGCCAACTCTACCCTATTCCTCGTAGCCAGTTAATCCTAATTATTATCCATGTTAATGGTAAATTTTCCTTAATTATTCAATATGACATGCCTGTCTATACCAAAAGTATTCCTACTACCGTCCCACTCTATGCCTAGATGAAGAACTAAGAAGTAGAAACCCACTAAGTTCTATGGAAATTCATGGAAACCACACAAGCCTCGATTAACCTTCCAGTTCACTCAAGTAACCTGTTGTATCAATTACTAGAAACAAAATCCCAAGTTGGATATTCCTATCGTCAACTCAAGCATCAAATCAATTAAGTGGTGATCAAGCACTCAAAGCATTAAGAACGGTAAAAGATACTCAACATGGAAAATAATATCAAATTAACATAAACTCATAAATAAGGTATTCATGGCTCCTAACTCTAATAGTAGATCACACGAGACTTGGTCAAAACAAGAAATTGCTTGACTTGGACTCCTTGGTCAGCTGGGCAATATAATTAAAGAACTCCAATTTCCCATTTTAGCTCCAAATTGCTCGTAGGTTTAATTCCTTCAAAATACTCACAAAAATAATTAAAACCAACAATTTAACTCAAAATCATAGCAATATAACAAGTAAAAGAGGTATCATAAATATGTAAAATATCAATATAATAGCGCGCAACAAAAACAAACGCACAGCAGCTCTTCAAATAGAAAGGAGTTTCACTCAGACAAAAACACAAACAATTGTGGTAGTGGTAGTTGTGAGTTTTTGAAGAAATGTCCTATATCGGAAAGTTGAGGGACTTAACATGCACTTACAAGGAGTTGATTAGTTACTATCCTAATTGTCAATTGAGAGTGGCAGAGCTACTAAGGACCAGTGTGGGCCTAGACCCTTCTCATATTTGTTATTTTCTCATATTTTTACTCTTATATATGTTGCTATATGTTTGCTTTTTGGAGTAAAAACTCTTCTTCTTTTTTTCTCTCTCTTCTTCTTTTGATTAACTTAAGCTTTGTGAATTCTCCTTTTTACATGTCTAAGTAGGGCACCTTAATATTGGGATTTATGAACATTTTTTGTATTTCTTCTCTATGTTGAAGTATAAATTATTAAATTTTGAGTCTTTAATAGTGTAGATGATGAGATTAATATATATTCAATCATTTTAACATATGAAATTCAAGACAATTATGATTGTAATAATTGAATAAATTATAAATCAATGTGAAATGATATTATTAACCTATTCATCCAGTTAGCACTTGAGCTCTTCTATTCAAATTATTTATATATAAATTGTGAAGGACTCCTCTAATGTGAAATCCTGGCTTCGCCACTATCAAATGGGTATTATTATTGGGAAAAATCGAATAATAGAAACACACACACGTAAAACTGTTGCATGCTATTAGTTGCACCTTCAACACCGCAAATCACCCATGATTTTAGCACCAATTGTAGTCTCTCCTTCCTAAGAATCTTGTAATTATTTTGTAATCTTTCCTTGATCATAGCAAGTGTAACACTTCCTTGATATCAGCTCTTTTGAATTTCTGTAACTAATTCATACTGTATAAATATAGAAAATCTCAACACTATTTGGTGTGAGGAAATCCAAACTTTACATGGTCTCGAGCTTTACCGATCCTATTCCTTTTCTTATCTTATGATCTCTATTGTTATTATTTTCTTTTCTTTCCTATTCCTATGGCTACATCAGATGCTACATCTCAACCTAATCAAGATACAACCATCAATCCCACTTCCACACTCACTCTCAATCAAACAATTCCAATGCCTAATCCTTCACACTTTCTTTCCCTTAAGCTCACCCCCACCAATTTTCTTTTAGGGAAGACACAATTTGAGCCAATTCTAATTTCTCATGACCTTGAAGGTCTCATCGATGGAACCGACATTGCACCACCATCTACGATGGGTGCAGGCAACACCTCTCAATCCAACCCGTAGTTTATTTCTTTGCGCAAACGTGACCAAATGCTTCGCAGCTGGATTATTGCATCCTTAATCAAGATGTCATGCCTCACATAGTAGGCACCTCCACCTCCTTTCAAGCCTGGAAAGCTCTCACACAAGCTTTTGGATCTCCTACGAATACCCGACTCCTTCAGTTACATACGCAACTTCAAAATTTCTCAAAAGGCGATATACCAAGAGCGACTTATCTTCAAAAGGCCAAACTCATTGCCGATCAACTTGCAGCCGCAGAAAACCCCTTGATACCAATGAGTTCAATGCTATTATCTTCCGTAATCTAGGCAGAGATTACAGTGATATGGTAAAGGCCATGTCTACCAGACTCAAGCCCATCTTTTATTCAAAACTCCATAGCCTACTTGTGAGTCATGAGATTCGTCTTCAAGAGCAGGCAACTTACTCTACCATTCTTCCTTATGCTAATATGGTGTACAAAGGCCAAAATTCCAATACCACTCGGGCTCATCTCCAAATTTCCACAATAATCGAAGTCAATCAAATTTCAACAATAGATCACATCAAGCATGCTTTCAAAACAACCACAGGTCCTTTCATACCAGATCTAATTCTCAGCACCGTGGATTGCTCCCAACCCCACCAAATCCGTCAAATACAGCAAGATGTCAGATTTGTAATCGAACAAATCATTTGGCTTCTACATGTCGATATCGCTATGATAGGCCCAATGATGCTTCTGCTCACATTGCATCCTTTCCAGTATATTCAAATAGTGATTTTAACAAATGGTTTCCGACACTAGCGCAACTCATCATGTCACTCCGGATCTTGCCAATCTCTCCATCGCTAATAACTACAATGGTCCAGATCAATTGAAAGTTGGTAATGGTAATGGGCTAAGTATTTCTCATGTTGGGACATCTACCTTTTCTAATGCCACTCGTTCTTTTAATCTATCTCATATCTTACATGTTCCTGATATCACAAAGAAACTTCTTTCTGTTCATCAATTCTCCAAAGATAATAATTGTTATTTTGAGTTTCACCCCACCTTCTTTGTTGTGAAGTACCAGCACACGGGAAACCTCTACTTCATGGGCTAAATGAAGATGGCCTCTATAAGCTCAGTAACATTGCCATCTCCAATAAAAATGACGGTCCCATGGCTTTCTTGCGAACGTGCCAATTTCTCTTGTTGGCATGCACGCTTGGGTCACCCACATCCACGTGTTCTTCGTCAAGTAATAAATGGCAATAATCTTCCTTCTCTTTCAAAGGACCTACCTCCTTGTACTGCTTGTTGTTTGGGAAAGATGTCTAAATTTTCTTTACCTCCCACTCCTTCTGTTAGCTCTCATCCATTAGAACTTATTTTCAGTGATGTATGGGGGCCTTCCCCAATTCCATCCATTGAAGGACATCGTTACTTTGTTTTGTTTGTTGATGATTTTTCCAAATATGTATGGGTTTTCCCTTTAGTCCGTAAATCTGATGTGTGTGACATATTTCTTAAATTTCAAGTCAAAGCAGAACACTTGTTTAGTACCAAGATCCGCAGTTTCCAATCAGATTGGGGGGGAGAGTATCGTAAGCTCTCTTCTCACTTTAAAAAATGTGGGATCACTCATTGAATTGCTTGTCCACACACTCATGAGCAAAATGGATATGCTGAAAGAAAAATACGTCATATTACCGAGACAGTCTCACTCTCCTTGCCCATGGATCTCGTACCAAAAATATTGGCATTTTGCATTTGACACTTCGTTTATTTGATAAATAGAATGCCTACTTCAGTCCTTCATGATCAATCTCCTTTCCAAGTTCTTTTTAATCAATCTCCTGATTATTGTTTTCTCAAGGTTTTTGGTTGCTTAGTTTTCCCATATATTCATCCTTATAATAAAAATAAATTTGATTTTCATTCTCTTCCGTGTATTAATTTTCTTGGGATATAGTCCAAATCACCATGGTTACCGCTGCTTAAATCCCCAAACAGGCAGAATATATATTTCTAGACATGCACGTTTTCATGAACACGCCTTTCCATTTTCTGTTTCTCCAACTTCTGTGTTGCAGGCTCCAAATGACCCACCATCTTATCCTTTTTTGTTGCTTATAGAGTTCCCAAGTTCAGCACGTGTAGCAAGGGTGTCCTCATTTGGTAATTCCTCCTCTCCTATTTCATCTCCATTAAATTCTAATGCTTCTCCTAGCTCCCCAAATGTGCATTTAAATTCAAATTCCACTCCAGCTTCAAATCTTGCATTATCTCCTCACAACATCTCCCATAATGATAATTCATCTATGATTCCTTCCCAACATGAAAATATTGATCCTATTGTTACTAACTCCAATGGTCAGGAATTAGCTATAGTTTTGGCAGGTACTCAAGGAGAAAACCCAAGTCAGGGGCGTCAAAATGCTAGATACTCTCTTCGCCCGAGACCAACCCCCAATCCCAAATACACTCTTCCTCATGCACTTTTGACTGAAGCTGACACCCAACATGAGCCAACTTGTTTCTCTGATGCTAACAAACAACACCACTGGCGTGCTACAATGACTGAAGAATTGAATGCCCTTATAAAGAATGGCACCTAGTCACTTGTTCCCTATGATCCTTCTGAAGGATTTTCAAAACATTTTTGAGAAGTTCATTTGAATATTAAACATGCATTTAATCAAATTAATCGCAGCGGAAGTTTATGGTGGTTGTTGTTTAAAATCAAAAACAAAACTTCTTCCAAGTATCTTAAGCCATGAACATTGATATGATTTCATGAATGGAAAATTCAAGAGAAAGGATAAGATCTAATTACCCTTGAAGCAATTATATGAACCAATTTGTGTTTGGTCTTCTCTTGATGATTTCCTCTTTCTTGATCTCCTCTTTGATCTTTGATCTTTGCTCCTTGATCTTTCTCCTCCTTGTGAGCCATAAAAGGATATGGCCTCTAAGTCTCCACACCAATGGAACCTTGAGATGAGAGGGAAGAATCTTGGGAATACAAGGATGCTAGTGCTAGATCCCCAAGACTTGGTTTCAATCTAAACCCCTTGAAAGATGAAAGTGTTTCACTCTTGAAAACTCTCTTTTATCTCTCTTTGATCTTCCAAACTAATTTGGTTGATATTGGATTGTGTTTGTGTAATGAGCTTATGAAAATAGCTTATGGAAACAATTCCCATACCCATTTACTTATGCATTTTCGGCCAAATCCCATTGGGCTTCCAAAATTGGGCCTTGTGACACTTAAACCATAATGTTTAGGTGTCTTAAGCCTTTGGGCTTAATACCCAACCATTTGGGCTTCCGTTAACTATTACCGAGGCCCAAATACTCTTTTACACGTAGTAAATCATCCATATCAAATTGATCAAATTTATTTCCACAACATCATATGTATTCCTCAAAGTTAACCATTTAAGGTGTGCGATCCATTAGGTTCTAATTAGCAAGGCAAAGTGGGAAAATATTAGAACTCTTTCTAACCAACTGAATTAAAACCCCTTTTAATTTTTCCTTTATATGGATTGATCACAATCAATCCTAGGACTTCCACGAACCAAGAGTGACATCTAGCAATATATCAAGGCTACCCAAGCTAACCAGAATTGGTGAAGAACCTATTCATTGGAATTACAATGCAATACGGTCCTTCTCTTATACAATGTTTCATATCATATTATTAGGGTACGGATTGATTATGTCAAACCCCTAATATGATTTATAACCTCATATGATTCAATAGAACATGATTAAGAACAACTTTCTAAATCAAGCTCAAAATACTTTGGCCAAAGATTTACTTGAATCACATCTCGAAACATTCTCCTTCTTTATCGAAGGTAGAGATTCCTTATTGTACATTCACATGCCCCTATGATGAATTAAGAGATCCCAACAACACTTTAGACAAATCTTTTACGGCTTGCCTTTAAGAGCTATCTAAGATCAATAACGCATCATAGGACAACCATGATGCCTCGTGTCTAAGGACTAATTTGCATTATTGCAACTATGAGTTCTCGTTTGACATGTAGATAAATACTCCATACGAGAACTACGGTTGATCGCGTTCAATGTACCCATTCACTAATGAGCACCCACATACTTGTATTAGTGTCATCTACACAAATGGTTTGAGACTAACCATCCTCCTAATTGAGCATACATAGTATGTGCTAATCTTGACGGTTTATCAATGCCCATTTGATAATCCTATGATTAGGAACATTTTGGGATACTATAGTAAGAGATTAAAGGTCTCCCTAATCTAACCTTTTTAGATTACTTTATCTCTTATTTAGCATTCCCAGGACATTTGTTTCTTTAATTGATGTAAAAGATAACAAATAAGTTTGCCCTTTATTATCATATACGAAATGTATTCTAAGGAGATTACATCAAATGTATTGGCTCTTAGGGCACATTTCTAACACCTTCCATGAATGTTGTTGGGTATAAGTGGGTGTTTCGTGTCAAGCGCAAGGCTGATGGTACATTTGATAGGTACAAAGCACGTTTAGTTGCCAAGGGATTTCATCAACAAGAGGGGGTTGATTACACTGAGACGTTTAGTCCCGTCGTCAAAGCCACCACTATTCGCACAGTTTTGTCACTTGCTGTCAACAATGGTTGGGAAGCTCGTCAATTGGACGTAAGTAATGCTTTTCTTCATGGTCATCTTAAAGAAGAGGTTTACATGACTCAACCACCGGGTTTTCTTGATTCCTTTCAACCGCATCATGTTTGTAAACTTCATCGGTCCCTCTATGGCTTAAAACAAGCACCACGAGCATGGTTTCAGTGTTTGAGTTCTTCCCTTTTACAACTTCAATTTGTTGGCTCCAAGATGGATAGTTCATTGTTTGTTTTTAATGATTGAACTACGATTATCTATGTTCTTGTGTATGTTGATGACATAATCATCACAGGAAATAATAGTGCCACTATTGGAAAAGTCATCTCCACTCTTAGCTCCACATTTGCTTTGAAAGATCTTGGTATACTACATTATTTTTTGGGCATTGAGGTGGTACCCCATTCTAGTGGATTAATCCTTTCTTAGCGCAAATACATCATTGATCTCCTAAAGCGATCCCATTTGGCCGACATCAAGCCTATTGATACACCAATGGCCTCTTCTACCAAGCTTAGCAAATCTGATGGTGAACCATTATCTAATCCACAACGATATAGAAGCATTGTTGCTGCTATTCAATATGTCACCTTAACTCGCCCGGAACTGTCCTTCTCTGTTAACAAAGTTTGTCAATTTATGCACAATCCCACCAGTGAACATTGGGCTCGCGTCAAGAGAATTCTTCAAGATCTCAAGAAAACTATCTCTCATGGACTTTTCCTCAGCAAATCTTCTTCTCATGCCATTCAAGCTTTTTGTGATGCGGATTGGGCTGGATGTCCAGATGATCGCCGCTCAACTGGTGGGTTTGCTATTTATCTTGGCTGTAGCTTGGTCTTGTGGTCAGCCAAAAAACAACATATTGTTGCCCGGTCCTCCACTGAGGTGGAATATCATGCCATTGCCAATACTTCCACTGAAATTATTTGGCTTCGTTCATTACTCCAGGAACTTGGACTTCCCACATCTACTTCACCTGTCTTATGGTGTGACAACTTAGGAGCTACCTACCTTTCTGCTAATCCAATTTTTCATGCTCGTACAAAGCACGTAGAGATCGATTATCATTTTGTTCGTGATCAAGTTTCTGCAAGAAAGCTTAGTGTTAAATTTATCTCTACCAAGAATCAACTTGCTGATATCATGACAAAACCATTGAGCTTCCCTCGCTTCACCTTCATCGAGACAAGTTGAGAGTTCAAGAATGCTCAACTTGAGGGGGCGTATTAGTTGCACCTTCAACAGTTACAAATGCAGCTGTAATAGCTGCAAATCACCCATGATATTAGCACCAGCTGTAGTCTCTCCTTCCTAAGAATCTTGTAATTATTTTGTAATCTTTCCTTGATCATAGCAAGTGTAACGCTTCCTTGATATCAGCTCTTTTGAATTTCTGTAACTGATTCATACTGTGTATAAATATAGAAAATCTCAACACTATTTGGTGTGAGGAAATCCAAACTTTACACACGCAAATAAGCTTCCACAAGAGAGAAAATTTTATGGCTCAAAGAGGTATAAAGGATTTTCAACTTCTTCGATCACCAGTGGCTTCCATGATTCTCATGCTAGAGCATATACATAAACAATGAATAAACAAAATGTAGAAGACATGGAAGGAACATGTAAAGGCTATGTAGAGGCTGGTAGAACTTGGACTGTTTGCCAAACATTTTTAATTCCCTCCAATATCTTACAAAAATCGAAACATTCTTAGCAGAGAAAAGTGTTCTTTCTACCTCTAATACAAAGGACCATTGAAAAATTATTTTATTCAAATATATCAATTTCACCAAGGCTAGAAAATATTTAATTGTAACATATCATGCAAATAATCATGTGTTATCCAGGGTATAAAAGCATGACTTATATACTCCTGCATCCTGTGTTCGTATATTTTGTGTTGTTGAGACTAGAATATTTTACTGTGATTTTTTTGACACTTTCCACTTTCATTATTATTAATATTTTTTAAATTTTTTATTGCAAAATCCTTAAAAAAAATATTAATATTTATAGATAATGAATTTTTTATGCTAATGTATGTTGTTATCTCAACGTTGAATTTTTAATTTGTAATTTTATAACGGACCCATTAGTATAGTCGTTTAGAGTAATTGATCCCTCAGGTTATGGGTTTGAGTCCTAGCTTGTAACTAACCAATATACATTTGAGTTTTTCTATTTAAACCCCACACTTTTCTTTGTTCACCCCAATATTTAAATCATTAAGCTCTTAAGTTTTATTATTGTGTAAAAAGACAAAAAATGTCATCCAACTTGATACTTAACCCTAATGCATCTATAGACACAACCCACACACCCCACTACTCTTCATATTAAGTTTTAAAAAAACATAACTCCTCTACACCCTATTGTTAGATTACTTTTTTCTTTCAATCCAAGAGAATAGAATTGACCCTTGGGCAGAACCACTTTATGCTGAGCGTGTTCCATGGGGAGCCTGGGGCACGTCTGGCTGACATGGTGGTGGATTCATTGATTCTCTTGGCTATTGATTCACCCTACAGATTAAATGATCTTTATTACATCAAGAAACATCCCAGCTTTGCAGCGAGTGTTTGGGCTTCTTGGAGCTGACTTGAGCCAGTGGTTTTCAGATATGCCCCGCACTACTAGAGAAGCCTTAGGTAAACGCCCCTTTTACGCTTCCAATCCACACCGAACCAAAATTGATTATTACTATCTTTCAAGGCATTGTATCTTATGCGGTGAGTTGGTCCAGGCATTAGCCCATCTATGCAATCAATGTTGTGAAAACAAAAGTTCTGTTGCTATAGCTATAACTTGAAAAACTTCAAAATTGGAGAGAGATGCAGCAGCTTGCTGGTGTAAGTACTCATATCAGTTCTTAGAACCTTTGATTTAGGAGAAATAGCACAAATTGGTATAAGTGACTGAACCATTTTCACATCTGAACGAGTTTGTGAGAGGGATGTATACATCTTAAGCTGCTGATTAAGAATCTCTGTGGAACCATGAATGAGTAACGATTTGATCAGTAAAAGAACAGTAGAAAAATAAGATAACGCAATAACTATGGCATAACTAAGCATCAAAACAAACCAACTACATTAGCATCCCCCTCAAGTTCACAAATACTTTGACGTTTAATGCAGTTCGTATCTGGGTTTAAGGAAGCATCAAATTCACCGTTTCTCCAACTTGTGCTTCTTCTTCTTTTTTTTTTCTTTTTTTAATGTTGGGTGTGTATTTAGGGGTAGTTTGGGAAGATAGTGGGGTTTTCTTAGAAATTGTGAAATTTTGAATTAGAAGTTGGGGTGAACAAAGAAAAGTGCGGGGTTTAAATAGAAAAACTCTATACATTTTTTGTATTTTAATTTTTTAATAATATACACTCTTACTTTTGTCTAGCACAATTATATACACTTTTTAATTGGAATTGTCTGCTAATATACACTTCTGTCTTTTGATTTTAATTTTGTGGATATCTGTAAAATGTTATAAGGATATTAATTAACAGGGAAACATGTGCAGACTTGGTCTGCAATGCCTCTGTATACATCTTGGGACGAAAATATTATTATTTATCTTATCAGGGGTCAAACTGAATTTTCATGTGTCCAACCCTATAATTAAGGAGTTGACTAGGGGCTAGAAAAAATGAATTACAACATAGGGTTGCATGAAAAATGGTATAAGATGAGGTATTTAACTAATAACAAGCCACTAAGTAAGGGGTTTTGATAATTTCCTATTAGGTTTTAGATGATTACACAAAACAATCACGATTAAAACACAAACACACATGTTGCTAGGGATATAAAATGGGTATTATTATTGGGAAAAATCGAATTATAGAAACACACACGTATAATTGAATTTTAAAAAAAAAGGAACATGTGGGAGTCGTGGGAGTCCAGTAGCAGCAAGGCAAATATTATTGATATCAGAGCAAATACACACGCAAATTAAAGATGAGAATATATTATTGTACATAGCAATTTGATACTAAAGTTATGTGCACGGAAGGCAGCAAATTAGAGACTAAGACTAATTAGAATTGTTGTGAAGGCACTTGTTGTAGCATCCAACGTAGTTGAGGACTTTATTTTTGGGGAAGTTGTTTGTGGCAGTAATGGAATCAGCTGCTTCTGTACATCCAAGAGTGCAATCATAGAGGCTGGTTGGTATTGCTCCCACCATGTTGCAATTTTGCTGCACACATTGAGTGTAACACACCGTATAACTGGGACGGAGACGGCTACGACCATCACGGTATTTACCTTCATTCCCTTCATGCCCCCGCCATGACCCCCGCCAATACCGCGGCTAGGGTGATAGTTAGCCCCACTTACGCGGTGGCAATCAAAATCACACAATGCAGGACATAGAGTATTTTTATTAACAACACCACCCACCGTATCTCTTGGCGGCAGTGCTTCAGGTGATGATGGTTCATCAATTGTATTTGGAGGAGAGAGTGTGTAATTTGGAGTTGTTGAGGCCCAAAAATCCAAGAGGTAGGCCCAAGTCTATTTTCGGCCCATCGCAAATAATTAATCACAAAAGAAGCACAATCGGGACATGCGAGAAATTGTAGGGTGCACCTACATAAGCTATAGGCCACATGCCACGCCAAGCAAGCATGCACAAAATGGCCAAAAATGCATCGTCTGTATAAGTTCACGCTCATCAACTTATCCGATGCTACTGGGCCCAAATCATGGCTTATTATGTCACAATGAACTCAAGCGCAAGCATGACATATAGACACGCGATTCTAATGCCAAGCCGTGCTACAAGCTTAAGTGGGCCCAAGCCACGTAATCACCCGGGGCTTCTTTGAGAAGGTTGTGGTATGGATGGAGTGCAGTACTCACGGGGCCCATTGAGGGACCAAGGAATGGAAGTTTTAGGCCACTTGGGGGCACTAAAACTCAGGCCCATTCCTCGGGCCCAAATACATGGGTTAGCATGAGAGAGAAAAATGGGTCCAATGCCTTAGGAGAATACCCCATAGGCTGTGGTAGCATTTAGGAAAATCCATGATAGTTAGAATGCCCAAAAAACCAATAAGCCACTTCCAAAGACTTGACAAAAGCATGCTGGCCACTGAAAGGAGAGCATCAATAACTCGATGCAATACACAAAGCCCAGCCCAGCGTTTCTCATAAAAATCCAGCATCGAGCTCCACCCATATCGTAACTCCCATGTGGTCAACAAGGAACCATAGCAAAGACCATAGGAAATCCATGAACGTAGAAGAAGCACCCACTTTGGGTAAAAGACTTCGCCAGTCTTCCCTTTCCTCTGCAAGCTACGGTTTGAAAACCAAAGGCAAAAGCAAGTGGCGCCTCACCCCATGGGGAGGCTCTTCTCGCATAAAACCTTGGAACCTTAAGAAACCATTGATTCAGACGCTCTGGTCAAAGAGTTTTCACCAAAATGAGCGAATTGAAAGAAGCAAAGGAAAATATGGGGTGGAAGGTCATGGAATTAGAATTCCAAATGCCTATAAAAGGAGCTCCTCTACCCAAAGAACACACACCATTCGAGCAAGACCAAGCTTTGTCAACCAAAGCTGGAATTTACACCATCTTCTACTCCCATCGTTTCTCTCTTCTTTCTAAGATAGAAACCCTCCTAATTCTCTCCTCTCCATTTTAGAACCTGCTTTTACGAAGGAAACTCATGCTTTAGTCTCTCTCTCTCAAATTGCTAAACTCGTGAAAAGTTCAGCTCCCATGCCACAAGCTCCTCATGCTAAGTCCCTAACAAGTTTAATGTGTTCTTACGGTTATTAGTGAAAAGGACCCAAACGTATTTCTCTAAGGCTTCAGCAAGTCTTTTAAAAATTCTTTTGGGAGTCTGGTTTTCGAACTCGGGCATCGGGGATTTTGTTCATTTTCTTCTTACATGCCCAAGCCCATTCGTCAGTCTTTGGAACAAAAACACCCTACATAAATTGGCGACTCACTGGGGAGCAGGCTGCCATTTTCACTAATGCCTCCAAAGAAGAAGACTAAAAGCAACAACATGACCTCCCAAGATGGGCCGGACCATGGTGATTCGGAATCAAGGCAAAATGCCTCTTTTAGGGAAGAAGGACGTGCAAGTGAGGGAGCTTTCACCCTCTCGGATCTCATCGCTGCCATCCATGCCATGGGAGAAACTCGAAGGAGATGGCGGACACGATCAAGGAACCGAAAAGCTCGGTATCCAAGCCAAGCGAAGAAAACGAGAGACACCCACAAGAGGAGTCTGTCTGCTGGAAAGGGTCCGAACAAAAGGGACCATCTTTTGTCACCCAAGAGGATGTCATCGCTATGTTAGAGAAAGAACTAAGTCGAAGCCAGGAGGATTGGAAGTATGTTCCTCAACCACCGTATCCAACAAGCTTGCTCCAAAGACCATATCCTAAAGGCTACGAGCCGCCAAGCTTTGTCCTTTTTGATGGAAGGAAAGGAAGCCCGAAGGAGCACGTTAATCGTTTCCTTGATGCCTTGGGACCACATGCCGGCAACCATAATCTTCGACTCCGTGAGTTCTCAAAGAGCCTTACCAATCGTGCTTATACATGGTACACGACACTAGCACCGTGCTCTATTCGTTCATGGGAGGATTTGGCAAGGTGTTACGCAAGAAGTATTTCCAACATGAGGAGAGAGTTACAACTACTCAACTCAACAACACTCGCCAAAAACATGGGGAAGATCCCGTGGACTTTGTACGCAAGTTCCGGACTTAGCCTTGGACTGCTATGATGAGAAGGATGAGGAGGCAATGGTTGAAATTTGCATCGACAACATCGTGGCAGATTATAGAGTTTATTTGGAGAACCTTGGCATCGATCAATTTTCTCATTCTTGGAAGCGATAAGGAAGACGAGTATGTCTGTCAAACCAACCGGCAAAGAAGCTGGATGAGTGAGAAGAAGGAAGCACATCAAACATTGGTTGTGGATGATAAATCATCCGGTGACTACAACTCACACAAACGGAAGGATAGGGAGACATACCCGCCACTACCATGCAAAGACGAAGAATTCCATGCCATCCTTGATACGATGATTGCCGACGGTGCAATCAAGCCTCTCGAACCCTACAAAATTCCCACTCGATAGGAGAAAAATGATCCTAGGTACTGCCGTTATCACCAATTTGTAGGGCATCCAACCACAGCTTGTCAAAGCTTAAGGAGGATTTTACATGCTAAAATACATGAGGGAATTCTTGAGCTTTCCTCTAGGAAGCAAGCCATTGACGAAGACCCCTTGCCTAAACGGAGGGGAAAGGAGATAGCTGCCGTTATCACATGTTACGATGACTTGTCGGGACGACGATGAGTTGTGTCACCCATGGAAGAACGACCCAAAGCCACCAGAGGCTATTTGGGAACCTTGCGGGAATATGGAAAAAGCATACCGGTGTAAATACTCGAAACCCGCAAGTTACAATGCACCATGGCCACTTGTCGACGGATGGGATAGCAATACAGATAATGAAGTATTTATGTTGGACATGCCGGAAGAGCAATGTTTGGGGGCTTAAATGCAGGCGGCAGGAAACATTCTTTGTAACATTCCATACCCTTACGGATGCTGAAAATATCGTGATGGAGCGTTACCTAGGTCTGAAACAGGGGCCCAGCCTTCGCAGGTCCTTGAGAGGAATCCAAAATTCAAGTCCCTCTTCGACCAACTAGGTTTCGGGCAACAAGCAAGGGAAGCAGTTGCTGTAGCTCTCATGCACATTTCCATAGATTCAAATCCTCATTGCTTTACCGCTCAACCACAAAGGTCATTTTTGGAGAATGGCAATGCTATCGTTTTCACGGATGAAGACATGGAGGTCCCATACCCCGATCATAGGCGGCCACTTTACTTGGAGGGACAAATCAATGATGTGTTTATAAGAAGGGCTTTGGTAGACACGAGTTATTCTGTCAACATATTGCCTCCGTCTGTGCTTACGGCAGGCATTCCATTGTCTAAAATCGTGCAGTCTCGCACAAGCATCAATGGTTTTGGGAATAAGAGCGAGGTCACGGTTGGGCACATGGAAATAAACTTGAAGGTAGGGCCTATTCAGTCACTCACTAAGTTCTATGTGGTAGATGTGGACGTGGCTTACCATGCTTTACTTGGAAGGCCATGGCTCAACAAGCACAAACTTGTGGTTTCTACTTACCACCAATGCGTGAAGGGGAGGATTGGGTTGAGACCACTCCGCATACCGGGAAATCAAGCGCCATTCAACCAAAATGAAGCTCATTACTCGTGAGGCAGAATTCTACACCGAATGCACCGGTGTCGAAGTAACCCATCCAAGAACTTCGGGACCTACCTACCTTCATGGACTGAGATTCGTGATCTGAGCAATGAGGAGCTCATAACCATTGTTGATCGGGAAAGGAAGAGGCATTCCGAAGTCAACAACCATGCTTATGATCAGCCTCAATGCTCGAAGGTGACGCTGCCAGATGGACGCACAATATACCGCTTATGACAAGTTTGGGGGCTCGACCGAGTATGGAAAAGAAGTGATGCAAGCAAGCGGCCAGGAGGGTCCAGAGAAGGAAGCACCCATGCTTTGCACTTTTCAGGAACCTATGACGGCACCTAGGCATATGCAAGATGGTTCGACTGCGGTAGCCGAGCAGCTGGAAACGATTGATTTAAGTGATGACCCCTCTGTTCAAAGACCCATCTCCATCAGCATTCACTTGGCAAAGGAAGAAAAGGAAGTGTTGGTGTCACTATTAAAAGAATTCCGAGACATATTCGCTTGGAGCTACGAGGAAATGCCTGGCCTAAATCCGAACTTAGTGAGTCATACTTTGAATATTGAGCTGGGTACGAAACCTGTTGTGCAGCCAAGGAGGAATTTCCATCCTGACATTGAAATGCAAATCAAGGTGGAGATTGAAAAGCTATTAGTTGCTGGGTTCATCAAGCCAATCAAGCATCCAACATGGCTAGCGAACATTGTTCCTGTAAAGAAAAAGACTGGTGTGATAAGGATATGCACGGACTACCGAGATCTCAACCGAGCTTGCCCAAAGGATGAATTTCCATTGCCTAATATGGACATTTTGATTGACTCAACCTCAGGCAAGGTTTGCTTTCATTCATGGATGGATTTAGCGGCTACAATCAGATAAAGATGTCTCCTAAGGATGCCGAGAAGACAGCCTTTCGGACGCCATACGGAAATTTCTATTACACGGTCATGCCATTTGGGCTCAAAAATGCTGGTGCCACCTACTAAAGAGCCATGACGGCAGTATTCCACGACATGATAGGAAAAGAGGTGGAAGACTATGTGGATGATCTTGTGGTAAAGTCAAAAAATAGAGAAAGTCACCAAGAGGTCCTGAGGAAAGTGCTGGAAAGGTGTCGGCTCTATGGATTGAAAATGAATCCAAAGAAGTGCGCGTTTGGAGTTTCATCTGGGAAGTTCCTTGGGTTTCAAGTGCATCAGCGCGGCATAGATGTGGATCCTGAAAAGACTAGGGCTATAAACTCACTTGCACCACCAAGGAATGCAAAGGAATTGAAAAGTTTCATGGGGAGACTTTCATATATCCGACGCTTTATCCCAGGCCTCGCTGCTACAATGAGTGTTTTTACTCCTTTGCTCAAGAAGGGCAGGTCATATGTGTGGAGCAAAGAATGCTAAGAAGCCTATTCGCAAGTACAACAAATAATCACCAAGCTACCTACGATGAGAGCACCTATTCCGGGGCTTCCGCTCAAGAGGGGCTGAGACAAGATACCCAAAGACGGAACTCTTATGCCTTGCCCTCGTCTATGCTGCACAACGCTTGCGACACTACTTCCTTGCTCACAAGCTGCAGCTCGTGGTAAAGTCGGATCCAGTGAGGTACTTGCTCACAAGGCCAGTGCTATCCGGACGTCTCGCACGCTGGTTGCTACAGTTATCTAAATTTGATATCACATGCACAACACCTAAAGCATTTAAAGGACAGGCTGTGATTGACATGCTGGCCCTATTCCCTGAAGTGGAAGATTCTACTCTCTCTGAAGAAGTTTTGGGGGAGCTGCCGGAAATGGTGGATACTGTTACAGAGGAGACGCCATGGACTCTTTACTTTGATGGATCTTCTACGACTAGCGGCAGAGGAGCAGGCGTAGTACTTATCAACCCCGAAGGACAAGCCACAGCCCTCTCATTCAAACTAAATTTTCCATGCACAAATAATGTGGCGGAGTATGAAGCTTTCATTATGGGGTTATCTACAAGCAAGAGAAATGGGCGTAGAAAGGATAAAGATTATCGGCGATTCAAATCTGGTACTAAGTCACCGCAAGGAAGTTTTGTCGTGAAGGAAGCAACTTTGGCACCATATCGCATACCGCCGAAAGAATCATTAATTCTTTCAAGCAAGTCGTGATGGAGCACATCCCCTGGTCACCAATAGGTATGCTGATGCCTTGGTCACGTTGGGGTCAAAGCTCGCTTGTCCAAGAGCAGCCTAACATCACCGTGATAAAGAAGGATATGCCGATAGTTGAAGCAATGTCCCATGAGGAGCTGCTGGAAGAAGAAGATGATTGGAGAAGGCCACCAAAGAAAAGCTAGGCGAAGGGGGTAGCATTAAAGACACGAAAGACTATGCAATTATGTTTGGAGAACTCTACAGACGACTTCCGTGGGGCATTCTGACCCGATGCATAGGGATGATGACAAGCGCAAAAGAGGTTGCAAGAAGTACACGACGCCACTTGCAGCTTGGAGCCGGTGATTAGTTTATATCGGCGCCGCAACGCAAGGGTTATTAATGGCCGTAGATGAAGAAGCAAGCGGTGAGCTCCACCCAGCTTGCCCCACGTGTTCTACAATGCCATCAACCGAAGAATCTTTCACCATCTCATTTGCAGAGGATTGGAGGGCCCCATACCTAGCATTCTTTGTTGAAGGGACTCTACCCACCGATGCCAAACTTGCCTACAAGCTCAAGAAGACGGTAAAGAGGTACTTCGTGGACGGGTCGATGCTTTATCGTAAAGGGTTTAATGGCGAACCATTGAGATGCTTGGGAGAACCAGAGGCGCATCAGGCCATGCAAGAAATACATGCTGGAGAGTGTGGAGAGCACTGTGGAATGAAGAGACTTCACCGGCAGCTACCGAGTGTTGGGTATTATTGGCCCACTATGAAGAAAGATGCGCATGACTTTGTTAAAAAATGCCACACGTGCCAAGTTCATGCCAATTTGAGCCACAAGCCTCCCACGTTGTTACAAGACATGGGCACTCCTTGGCATTTTGATACTTGGGGGCTTGATTTAATCGGGACAATCCATCCTCCTTCTCGACGGTTACATATGGATTCTCACCGCTACGGAGTATTTCACAAAGTGGGTTGAGGCAATCCCTCTTCGAAAGGCCACAGGAGCTGCTATCTCAAATTTTATCCGAGAATACATTGTGTGCAGGTTTGGAATCCCATACAAAATAGTTATTGACAATGGCACGCCTTTTGTTAACAAGCAAATAAGTTCGACGCTTAGTGGCTACGGCATCAAGCACCGCCGCTCCACACCCTATTATCCACAAGGAAACGGTCAGCAGAGGCTACAAACAAAACCATACCGAGGATTTTGAGCAAAATGGTATGCGAGTATGAAGGTGGCTGGAGTGTTCACCGCCGGATGCCTTGTGGGCTTACCACACCTCTCCAAGAAGTGCTACGTGCTTCTCACCTTATTCCCTTGTGTACGGGTCCGACGCCATCTCACCTGTTGAAATCACTATCCCCACCGCCGCAGTGTCGCTTATTAATGACCATGAATGGGATGCGAAGACATGCTTAGGTTGGCGCTTGTTAGACCTCGAAGCCTTGGACGAGAGAAGAACGGAAGCCAAAAGAAGAACAGCACTTTACCAAAAGACCATTGCCCAAGCTTACAACAGGACAGTCATGCATCAAGCCTTCAAGCAAGGAGACCTCGTGCTAAAAGTTGTCGAGCACGTGAGAAGACAAGTATCAGGACCTTCCAAGTTTGCCCCGCAATGGGAAGGACCATTTGCGATCAAGGAAGTTTACAAAGCGGCTATTATCGCTTGGTCTCTATCAAAGAAGGCACGCTAACGGACCCTATCAACGGAAAGTGGCTCAAACCGTACTCATCGCTAAGTTAATTTTATGTTTTGCATTTTCGTTATTGCATCTCTTTTCATTTCGGATATGAACTCCTTTTGTGTTCTTACTCGGTATTTTGGAAAATTTGTGCATGATGTACCACTATGGTAACATGAGCTTTGCAATGAAAATGGAGCATTTTGAAAAAAAAAAATCTATCTCTCGAAATGTTACTTTTCCTTTATGTATCCCAAACTTAATTTGCACCAAATATTATATATATACGTATATGCAAAAACGATTATAAAAGAAAACACATGCTACTTAGCAGTAAAACATGCCAAGCAAAGCCACTTGGATGGGGTCCCGAACTGTCAACAAGCACTAGGCCCGAGCAAAACAACATGGAGCAAGCAAAGCCAAGCCGTTACGAAAAGACATGCATTCTTGAGATGCTGGAACAACAAAGCCATTATTCTCTTTTGATAAACAATCAAAACATGCAAAATAGCTGGAAATTTTACAAAATCATGGTGAAAATCATGTGCAATAGTCTGATCCCTTCAAGACATGACAAGAAGGCGTCTTTCAGGCTTAGTAGGTAGGCAAGCCATGCAAAGAAAATTTAGGAATTCTACCAAAAGTTTGGCAACATATGCTTTGTTCTTGAAGATACCCCAACCCTGTCGAAAATCTCAAAAGATCTCAAGCAATTCACAAGAGCAGATTCCACCGACCAAGCAAAGATATATATACATATATACCAAACAGAGGTTACAATGTGTCTCAAGCATCTAAAGAAAAACGAAGGTTCCAAAGCAGCTTAAGCACAACGGCATTACAAAGGTGCAAGGTTGCCACAAGACGGGTGTTAGGACATCCGAGGGAAAATACGACTGAATAAAGAACTAAGTTATACAAGCCAAAAGTCAATATGTTCTTCAGTTTAGAAAGGAATCCTAGAATATGTGAAGCCTGGTGAGTCTCATACTAAGCAAAAAAAAAGAACGACAACCCGCAAAACAAAGACATGTCTAAAAAGGACAGAGGAGGCCTTATGAGAAGATCTAGTTGCTGCCTCCGCCACACAGCCAGCGCCATCGCAGTAAACACCTTGGGCAAGAAGGAGGGCACGCAGCTCACCATGTCGGTTCTCCAGTTCACGCCGCTTAAGATTCAAGGCCTCTGCTGCTACCCTTATTTCATCGTAGGGCCGGAGGATGATGCCATATTATGAATGGCCCGTGCCTCGAACACAGCGTGGTAGATCCTCATCAAGTTCAGGAGAAAATCCACCCGAAAACCCAAAGCCATGGCTTCACAAATTGCATCCCGCCAAAGAAAGGAGTCGGTGATCTCGTAATGTCCAACAGCTTGCATAGTATCCATTCCATGGAGCACTAAGCCAAGGGTCAGGAAAACAGCATACCGCGAGAAGGAGGATGTGATGCGGTAACATCCATAAAGTCTCCATATTTATCCATAAATTTCTTCAAAGTCGCAATCGTCTCAGGATAAACAAGGGCTCCCGAAATGTTGCATAACCATTAAACCGATGACAAAGCGGCAAGAGCTCATCTGCAGATCGAAGGACCGGACTCCACCATCAAAGAAAGCTCTAAATGCAGTAAAGACTGCTCCCACTCCAGCCAAGACATGCTAGGTGAACGCACAAGAGGAATCTTCTCGACAAAGTGTCATTAACCAAGGTCTCCTCGTCGGTCGTTGTATCACCAAATGTGATCAACAGAGGAGGTGCCGGGAGCTCTGCTCGTATCCGGAGAAGCGGTTGAATGCAGGATGAGGCGAGGCAATGCTCCATCAAAAGTGAAGATTTTACTCCGGAGAGTCTGCCGGAAGAGTTGGTGAAATGGTGGGCTCAAGGTCCCTTCGGAGAAAGTGCCGAATGATAGGCAGCGGGCTTGTGGGTTGAGACACGAATGCTTTATCCTAGGGACCTGCTGATGCCATGGTTGGAGATGACTCGGCAAGTGCCGCTTCAACCACCTATCAAAGGTGCCGGAGAAGGAAGTACCACAGGCATAATTTCCATACTATCGCTGACATGCTCAGCCTAAAATATATATATATATATATATATATATATATATATGCATTATATGAGGTAATTAACAAGGCTGCTGGGTAGGAGAAGGGCGATCGCCTAACTAAGCAAAAGGAGCGGAAATAAGAAAAGAATATATAAGCGGAGCAAACAATGAGTACCTCATGGGCACTCTGTGCAGAGTCAACAATCGCAGCAGCAAGGTTCGTGCCCTCGGTGATGTTGGTAACCCGCAAGGTAAGGATGAGCACAGGATAAATGGGCAGCCCATCGTGCAAGAAAATAAAAATAAAAATAATAGAAGAGGAGCTGTACAAAAGACATGTCAAGTACCGGTTCAACGCTAATGGAGGGCACATTGCTATCAACAAATCCGGAGAAGCATCTGAGTCACCCTGTTCTTCCGGGAGGCTGCTGGAATGCACAAATGCATCCTCATCATGACCACAGTGATCACCCTCATCGAAATCCTCATGCGTGCTACCCATGTCACGAATATCCTCCTGCTCCGGAATGTTAGCCTCGGTCTTGGTGGTATCATCATCATCACTATCATCGTCAATAGTCACCACAGCCTCGTCTCTGGAAGCCCTATTATCGCTCGTGCGAGCCCTAGTAAACCGTGCGTGCAGAATACGCATGCTACGACATTTCGAGCCACGTCGGGACTCACAGAGCTGCATCACTCCTCTTCCTCTTCTGGTGGTGCCCATTTTTCCTTAGAAAGAGAAGAGGGAAGGTTAGATGAATAAATAAAAAAAAGGGGCAAGGCAGCAGAGGAAAGTAGTCAGCACTTTCATCGCGAAGAGGAGTGGTCTCCAACGCCTTGCCAAGACGGCCCCGACTCTCGGATGTGGCAGGCTTCAAGGTCGTGAACGTTCTGGGGAGTTGATTCTTTAGTTCGAGGAGGGCCACTCGATGCCACCTTTGGAATAAACCTTCTAGGTTTACCGGCAGCTCTCTCTGTCCTTGCGCTTTGCTCCTCCTCTTGCTTTTGTTTGGCCGAAGATGGTGTTGCGCTCTTTCCGTAACTACAGGACTCGTGCTCCCGCCTCTGTCCCTTCTTGGGTGACTCCCGACAATGTTACCATCTTTGGAGATAAAGGGTAGGTTACGTTTCACGCTTAGGGGATCGCCTTCTCTTGACACAAAACCCGCATGGCGAATGATGGATGGAGGCGATCATTATAATGGGAAGACTGGAACTCACGCAGGGAAGCAAGGCAACGATTCCGAGATTTGATAACCCGATGAGAAGCCACCAACTCTTCTCTTGCCGGCTAAGACAGTGGGTCCGACGTTATCCGCAAGACGTTACGATTACTCCAAAAGACCCTATGGAGTAGGAAGGGGTCACCATAGTCAGATCGGCCGGCACGCCCGGTCAAGTCCATGTTGTCGTCTAACCCGATGGGGAGAGTAGACTACGGAGATCTCTCGAGTGGTCGTCACCTAAAGTGGGCAGCGAGAGGCAAAGCATTCAACATAGAATATCTTCTCGGCGACAGCCTTGCGGCATCACAATGAACTTCAACGATATCGCCAATGTCGCATAAAAGGGCACGAAAGTATAAGCCTCTGTCGAGGTGCCATAGGGACGAAAGATGAAGCTCCCAATGTTATCCAAAGAACTTTAAAAAGTCCTGGCCCTTCCTCCGCATTCTTTTAAACCACCTACAAACTAAAGGAGACCATCCTAAGCATGAAGGAACCATGGCCAAAATCAGCAAGTCGCATAGCACGTGGGTAGGGCAGTGGGCATACGTCCAGTCCCTTGAAATGTTCCCACAAAAACACTGCAGGAAGCCGAGAATTCAGCAGGTCTCTATACCCATGGTTCCCGCTGTATTTTTCTCCGTAATTTGACACCGACTAAGCAGCTGTATAGGTGCCCCAAGAACATGTGGGCTAAGGGAATCACGTCGCCCGAGCAATAGCCAAAGCCAAGGGAAATACTCGCTCATGTAGGCAGTCCTGCGAAAAGTCACAAAGCACGAACCGCCCGAGCCACGAGAGATATAAATGCAGCCAGCCAACAAGGTCCTTGCCTATTCGCATCACCAAAATATTGTATCCAATTGCTGAATCGAAGTGAAGTGTCGGGAGAGGTTGGAGCACCTTTTCGCAAGACTCGCAAGCTTATTCGTCTCCTCAGGAGTGAGAGCAATATCAAAGGGGCTTCGGTCACCACAGGAGGCGAGAGATATTTGCCACGTCCTCAAGAGTAGGGGTAAATTCCCCCATGAACATACAAAGGTGTGGGTAGCAGTACTCCACCTCCCGACCACATGGCGGAGCATTTTGGCTTCAACATGAATGTCCCACGCTTAGAAAGAAAGATGGCATCAAGGACTTGAGCCCTGCGCAAAATATCACAAGTAGACGGGTCCCGCAGCTCGTGATCAACCCATTCCGACCAACTTTTACCGATGCCGCAGGGTACCGAAAGAATAGGGGACAATCGGAAACAAGCATTTCTCAATGCAACACCGAGATATGGAAGCAGGATCAATTATGGGAGCAATTTCAGGTGATGGCTCATCACCGACAATAGGATTCTCGCAAGCTTCTTCAAGCAACAAAAGAGGTCATCCCGCTCTAAGGTTGTCATCCATGGAATAGAGGTGGTCCATCATGACTGTGGAAGATCGGTGGATGCCATAGTAAAACCGAGTCACCGATGTCCGCAAAAACAAAGGACGTAATACATAAGTTCCGGCACCTTCACGATTGTGGACTTAGAAGACTCAGAATCTCATCATTGCAAAAGCAAAAAAGGGATGCACGCACGCACGCATTTGCACATCTCCAACATTCTCGCAATACCATGCCAATGCCATGCTTATAGAAGAATCAAGCCAATGCCTTAGTACAAGAATATTCGGCAAAGGGGAAGAAAGCTATTCGATGCAAGTATGAGAAGAAACTTAAGACTATAGGAGTTAATCATTTAAAAGGGCTATGGATTGACTATTCAACACAGTGCATGCTTATGCTTTTCCTACCTTGCTTTGACAACATCTAGAGGTTTCATCAGACAAATTGTCACTTGGAGGGTGTTTGGAATCGGTGGTGCATATCCAACATGCAAGCTTGGGTATAAGAAAAAGAAAAAGAAAGAAAGGGGGAAACACTCTTTTCACGAAGGATTCTAAGAATTTATATGCGTGAATGCCCTCATGTGTACATCTATGTATGTGCATGTGTATGCATATGCATAAACACACACGTATGCTGTGACAAGATGAAGAAACAGGAGAAGAAATAAAGGAATAAGACTTACCACCGCCTCGAATGTGTTTTTCCAAAGCAGCCTTGTCGAAACCGAGATAACAGGGAATCGCCTTGCAATCTCCTCTCCAAATCGTTCCACGCTTGGCGAAGTGACCTTGCTAAGTCGAGCCTTTGACGAATTGAAGGAGAAGTTCAAGAAATTTGGGGTTTTTAAAAGGAGGATGGTAGCCCCTCCCAGTGATTGCGAACGGTTTCTCTGCGCTTAACCAACTAGCGGTTATGGAGAACGTCCCTTAGTGATTTCTGTCTCGAGAAGGCCTCTAATCACGGGTGTGAAGAAGAACCAGCAAAATCAAAGGAAGAAAGTGAGAGGTTGGGGTTGCGCACGCACGAAAGGGAGAAAACGACGATGAAAAGGGGAAAAGAAGAAGAAGAAGTAAAAGGCGGATGGAATAAGACAAACCTGGATGAGAGCGCTTGCCTGGGAAACATAAAAGACTGCTGGAAGGTAATCATGCTAGCACGCACGCGGGAAGCAAGAAGGTCATATCGCTTGACATGGATTTGCCTTTTGGGCTAAGTTTGATTATTCGGCTCATCTCGAGAATTTGCTCACGGCCCCAATAATCAAGGGGCTAATGTTGAGGCCCAAAATCCAAGAGGTAGGCCCAAGTCTATTCTCGGCCCAGCGCAAATAATTAATCACAAAAGAAGCACGATCGGGACATGCGAGAAATTGTAGGGTGCACCTACATAAGCTATAGGCCACATGCCACGCCAAGCAAGCATGCACAAAACGGCCAAAAATGCATCGTTTGTATAAGTTCACGCTCATCAACTTATCCGATGCCATCGGGCCCAATGCTACAAGCTTAAGTGGGCCCAAGCCACGTAATCACCCGGCTTGCCGAGAAGGTTGTGGTATGGATGGAGTACGAGTACTCACGGGGCCCATTGAGGGACCAAGGAATGGAAGTTTTAGGCCACTTGGGGCACTAAAACTCGTGCCCATTCCTCGGGCCCAAATACATGGGTTAGCATGAGAGAGAAAAATGGGTCCAATGCCTTAGGAGAATACCTCATAGGCTGTGGTAGCATTTAGGAAAATCCATGATAGTTAGAATGCCCAAAACCAATAAGCCACTTCCAAAGCTTGACAAAAGCATGCGGTCACTGAAAGGAGAGCATCAATAACCCCGATGCAATACACAAAGCCCAAATTCAGTTTCTCATAAAAATCCAGCATCGAGCTCCACCCATATCGAACTCCCATGTGGTCAACAAGGAACCATAGCAAAGACCATAGGAAATCCATGAACGTAGAAGAAGCACCCACTGGGTAAAAGACTTCGCTCAGTCTTCCCTTTCCTCTGCAAGCTACGGTTTGAAAACCAAAGGCAAAAGCAAGTGGCGCCTCACCCCCATGGGGAGGCTCTGCTGCATAAAACCTTGGAACCTTAAGAAACCATTGATTCAGACGCTCTGGTCAAAGAGTTTTCACCAAAATGAGCGAATTGAAAGAAGCAAAGGAAAATATGGGGGTGGAAGGTCATAGAATTAGAATTCCAAATGCCTATAAAAGGGGAGCTCCCTCTACCCAGCAACACACACCATTCCAGAGCAAGACCAAGCTTTGTCAACCAAAACTGGAATTTACACCATCTTCTACTCCCATCGTTTCTCTCTTCTTTCTAAGATAGAAACCCTCCTAATTCTCTCCTCTCCATTTTAGAACCTGCTTTTCTGAAGGAAACTCATGCTTTAGTCTCTCTCTCTCAAATTGCTAAACCTGTGAAAAGTTCAGCTCCCATGCCACAAGCTCCTCATGCTAAGTCCCTAACAAGTTTAATGTGTTCTTCTGGTTATTAGTGAAAAGGACCCAAACGTATTTCTCTAAGGCTTCAGCAAGTCTTTTAAAAATTCTTTTGGGAGTCTGGTTTTCGAACTCAGGCATCGGGGGATTTTGTTCATTTTCTTCTTACAGCGGCCCAAGCCCATTCGTCAGGCTGCTGGAACAAAAACACCCCTACAGGAGTTAGATCCCATCCAATCTTGATGGGAAGAGTCAAATGATGAAATGGAATATTGGAAAGGGCTGATGGAGGAGTTGTACTTGGTAGATTTATGGCTTGCACTACAAATACAACTAGTAGAAGAAGCATGAACATCATAGTACTAATGGAACTTGATTCCATGGCACTTCTCATTCTCTCTAGTCGAGTTTTTTTTATGTATATATGAATCGAAAGAAGAGGAAAATAATTTTTGTTATGTGTTCAAACCCTTTGTCCATTTGGGTATAAGAGCAAAATATCAATAGTCATTTGTGGAAATAATTTGAGGGAATTTCCAATAATTACGTGCCATTCTTGTTGCCCCTACGATTGAGAAACAGACCTTATAATTTGGGAACTAATTATAGCCGTTGATTAATAGCCAATTAAATAGGTTGAATCCCAGATACTTCGTAATTGACTAAAAACATGGGGTGGGCCATGCTCATGATCTTCTACAACTTTTCTGTTTTCGTTTTGTGTTTTAGGTTTGGGCTGCTAATCACTAAAAGCCCAACAATTTAAAAGTCATTTGTCCCCCTCAACACAATGTGATATCTTCATTTGAATTGAGGAAACAAAAATTTATTTACACTAAGTTTTGGTATTTTCATAAAACCTATTGAAGTTTCGGAAATTACATTAACACCCTATGACATTTTTTATTTATTTATTTATAGAATCCCATGAGGTTTCACAAAACCCCTTTATTTCTTTCTTTTTAAAGACTGAAAAAAACATTACAAGTTAGATCCTTTTGGGATCTTAATACCATACAAGTCTCCTTGTAATCTAAACATTGCATCCAAAGTGAAATTACAAAAAAATACATGAATGCAAACCCCCTTATTTCATTTCCCCTAAAAATTGTTGATGTCATAAAAAAATTCTCTAAATGACAATGTTGACCTGGAGTTTTTTTTTTTGTCGAATCAAGTTTCATTAATAAAAAGCCAATGTCAATTACATCATAGTGAAACTAAAAAGATGGGTCCAAACAAATGCAACAGTAAAAGCCCACTAAAAATAAAACTCAAGGCATACAACCTACAACTGGCATAAAGTCAGAGCTCAAAACTGATATAAAGTCAGAGCTCAAAACTAACATAAAGTCATAGCCAAAACTAGCATAAAGTGAGAGCCAAACAAAAGCATAAACACCACCAAATGCCAAGCAATGTTGTTTCTGCCTCCACGAAGATCGGGACATAGCCACCATGACTAATGATGAGGGAGAGAACTGCAAACACACAAAACAAATACGAAAACCACAAATCTGATACTCCCTTGCAATACATAAACCGGCCATCAAAGACTCATTAACTCATTCAAAAATGAAAACACCAAAACACCAAGAAGGAAACATCAGCCAATCCAAGAACAAACCCGGGAAAAACTTCTCAAAGCCAAAGAAACCGACATCCTAATCATGGAAGGAGGTGGTAACAACCTAAGAATGGAAGGAGGTAGTGCAAGCACCCGAGCAAGAGCTCTACACATCTACCAAAGAGGACACGAAAAATTGTGTTTGGTATTAGTGGATGTGTGGGGATCGATAGATCCAAGAGGGAGATAAACCTTGAAGGAGCCATATATGGAAGGAGGAATTTAAAAGGATCTTGGAAAATAATAATCAAAATGAGGAATGATAGGAGAGTTGGGTTGAAGTGGAATATGAAAATGAACGGAGTATCAAGCCCCTAAATAGCATCGAAAGGCTCTGAGGGTTTGAGAGAGATGGTGCAGCTAGTGTTTGTGGAGAGAAAAAAGTTTGGAACGATACTTTTTTCCAGATTAGATTGCACAATCTTAGCCATATTGGCACAATGTAAATCCACCCTTTTGGCCAATGATTTTACAATACATTTTGTCCATTTAATCTCAAAGTTCTAGATATTACAGAATTGACATGTATGCATCAAGGTAAAGCTTGATAAAGAGTTGAGCTAGTGGGAATCTCTCATATTCTATTTTGTTTGCCAAACATATTTAGTTCACTCCAATATCTTATAATATTTGGTATTAAAAAATATTATAAAATTTAAAATATTCAAATCAAGAAGTATCTAAAAACCCGAATTGTTATTCCACCTAATACATATAAAAGTTCTATTTTACTCTTATATATCAATTCCATCGAGCACAAAAATTATTTTGTTGTACCATATCATGCAATCTAATGATTTCTTACCCAAGGGTATAAAAGCATGACTTAAATAATCTTCTATATTTTGTTCATGTGTTGTGTGTTTTCGAGACCAGAACATTTTGTTGTGATCTTTTTTTTTCCCTGAAAGTCTCCACTTTAAGTATTGTTAATATTATTTTAGAAAATACGGAAGAATTAATTTCCAAATGCACATGCCATGCTCTTACATAAAATTCCCAGTCCTTAATTTTACGAATGGTACTAGGAAATATTGCACAGATTTCTAATTTCTAGAAGGCTGCAAAAGGTTTAGTATGTGTGTGTGACAGAAAATACTTCTACTATCTGAGAGCATTTGAAGCAAAGGACAATGTTGGTAATTGGTTAGATTGAATTTTATTTTGGTGGGGGAACTAAATTGTGGGAAATCCCGTACATTATATATGAACACAATCATAATAGTTGTTGCCAATTCCTATTTTGGGTATGTCATTCCCCTAACTAAGAGGGAATTCCTTAATCAAAGGATATTATGATTATTTTTTAGTTGATACAAGTGATTAGGGAGGGAGGATTGAAACACAATAGCGGTCATTAACTACTTATTACAAGCCCCTTGCAATGATAAAAATTTTTGGAAGAAAAATTCGAGTAATTTACCGCATTCTCTGTTTATTTGTATCCATAATGTTTAATTTACTTGACTTTTTTTCCCATCCAATTTCTTCTTTGAATTATGCAAAAATTGTCAATTTATTCCACCATTAGACTCCTAGTAATTTCACTTCGGATACTGTCAAATAAAGTCACGTTATTGACTTTTGAGAATCTCTTTACGCTACATTGTTACAACTTTATTTTTTGGTGAGGAATAAAAGGAAAATGGCACGAGGTTTAAATATTTCTATATAATTCAGTGGTAAATGGACACTTTTTTTTTTCAAATAGTAGTTGAGGTGTGTTGGGTTTGGTTTAGTTTGGTTCGGACATATCAACTTCTTTTGTAATTGTTTTTTTGTTGCATTTTTTGGTTGTAAGGGGCTAAGGTTTAGTTTGGGATTGCTGTCATTTTTAAAAAAAAGTTGTTTCTGCTGTGCTTTAAAAATAATTAGCTGCAAAGTAAAGCAGCTACATGTTTGGTAAACAATATTTTTAAAGTGAAGTTAGTACAAAAAAACAGTGTCAAAACAGTTTGATAAATTTTAATATAAAATTGTTGTAACTGTAAATAATGACTAAAATAAACATGATGTTGAAAGTGTTATGTGCTAATCATGTAGTGGTAGTGGTGGTTGTGGTGGAGTGGAGGTGGTGGTGAAAGAGATGGAGGTGAAGGCGGTGGTGGTGATGAAGGTGGAGTTTGTGGTTGTGATAGTGTTAGTGGTGGGGATGACGGTTGTAGAGGTGGACGTGGTGGTGGCAGTGGCAGTGTGGTGGTGTTGGTTGTGGAGGTGGTGGTGGATGTGACGGTGGTGGTTGTGGTGGCGGTGGCGGTGGCGGTGGCGGTGGTTGTGGAGGTGGTGAATGTGGTGGAGTTAGATGTGAAAGTGGAGGTGGTGTCATCTTTTAAAATGAATTATGGTATTTTAGGAATTAAAAAAATTCATTAAAAACTCATCTTTACTTCTTTTGAAAGTACTTTTGAAAAATAACTCAAAACCTGCTTTTAAAAGCTGTTGTCAAAAGGCCACTATTTTTAAAATAATCAAGATATTTTATTCTTACCAAATACTTTAAACTGCTTAACTTTAGTGAGATTTTTGGCAAAAATAAATAAATATTCCAAACGGGGACCTAAGTCCAGGGTAAAGGATAATCTGACATTTCTGGGTCTTGCACCCCACTCAAGTCCTCCAACAGAAAAGATCCTAGGCCTTTTGTCTTTTTGTCCCAACAGTTTCATTCTCAACACAAATTTCAGCTTCTTGCCCAAACAAACCTCACTAGGGTTTCTCACTGACATTTAACCCCAAAAACCCAATCGAACCCAATTCTGAATATCAATGGCGGATGCCCGGGATCGGGACGAGCTCAGCGATTACTCATCGGAGGACGAGGGCACTGAGGACTACAAGAAAGGAGGGTACCATGCGGTCTCTATTGGGGACTCGTTCAAGAATGGCTGCTATGTGGTGCAGAGTAAGCTCGGCTGGGGTCACTTCTCCACTGTCTGGCTTGCTTGGGACACTCGGAACTCGGTATGTTATCTGTGTTTTGATGTGAAGCTAGTTGTTTGGTTAGTGAGAAACTGAGGGAAAATAAAAGAGTAGAGGAACTGAGAGGAAAGGTTGTGGAACGTGTATTTCATTTTTGTTTGGTTCTTTGGAGGAGTTGGGTTTAGGAAATGAAAAGAGAGGTAGCGATTTGTGAATAAATGCAATAAATCAATACAAAACAGTTTGTTTGATTACGAAAAGAAAAGAAAAGAATAGTAAGAAAATGTCTGTGCATTATGAAAATTCAAGAGAAGAGTAAAAGAAAAAACAAATATTGGGCATGACGCAAGTCCTCAACTCTGTATTATTTGTCTCGTTTTCGGAATAAAGCAATGAAATTTTTTTATTCATTGCACTAGTAGCTCTTAGTAATCTGAACTAGTTTCTTTATCTGAATTGTTTTACCTAGCATTTAAATTGAGATTCTCTGTATTTTCATGTATGAAAACTAAATGAGAACTTACCTACAGTTTCATTGTTCAAATCTTTGACAACATGAGAAATTCATTGTTTGTAGCGTTATGTAGCTTTGAAGATTCAAAAGAGTGCTCGTTATTACACTGAAGCTGCAATGGACGAAATAAAGATTCTCAAACAAATTGCAGAGGGAGACCATAGTGACAAGAAGTGTGTTGTGAAGCTTTTGGATCACTTCAAGCATTCAGGCCCAAATGGGCAGCATGTCTGTATGGTTTTTGAGTACCTTGGGGATAACCTTTTGACCCTTATTAAGTATAATGATTACCGAGGAGCTCCAGTGCACATGGTTAAAGAAATTTGTTTCCATATGTTAGTGGGTTTGGATTATTTGCATCGTCAACTTTCAATGATACACACTGATTTGAAGCCAGAGAATGTCTTGCTTTTGTCAATGATCGATCCATCTAAAGATCCCAGGAAATCAGGTGCTCCTCTCATCCTTCCAACCGGTAAGGATAAAACTGCGTCTGTTTCTGGTGCTGTGAAAGACATTAAGAAGTTAAACGGAGATCTCACAAAGAACCAGAAAAAGAAGATCCGGAAAAAGGCTAAGAAGGCAGCTCATGGTTGTGCAGGGATGGAAACTTTGGAGGACAATGAGGCAGATTCCACGATAGTTGGCTCAGAAGATTCCATTAATGAAGTGACATCAAATGGCGATTCTCTTGAAGAACAAGTGAAGGATTCTGTAGCTGGAAACGAATCAATAAAGGGTGAAGAAACAGAAGAAACTCAGCAAGGAAATACAGAACAAGAAAAAGCCAGCCGTGCTGCAAGGCAGAAGCTGTTCGCAGCTGTTGACCTTAAATGCAAATTGGTTGATTTTGGAAATGCATGTTGGACATATAAGCAGTTTACAAGTGATATTCAGACAAGGCAGTACAGATGCCCAGAAGTTATACTTGGAGCGAAATACTCCACTCCAGCAGATTTATGGTCCTTTGCTTGTGTTTGCTTTGAGCTAGCCACTGGGGACGTTCTTTTTGATCCACACAGTGGTGACAATTATGATAGGGATGAGGTATGTCCATATTCTTGATTTCTCCCTTGGGAATTGTTACAATATTTTTTTTTATGATTCTTAAAAGCTATGCCCCTTCTGCAGCACCGCACTGCCTCATTATCCAGACTTGTATTTTGACAGATACTGAGAATTCACCAAAATATACCTTTTATCAATTTATAGATAGCCACCTAGATAGGCTCTCACATGTTCTATATTTTATTTAATCCAAACAGCCTATTCAAATATTAAAAATTATACCTTATGGTGAGGCATTTTCCATGTTCTATGATTCTGTTATTATTGTTGGATTTGTAACCACCCCCTCCCCAAAAGAAAAAAAGGGAAAATGTGATCTGATGCTCTTAATACTTGTGAAAGGGCCATTGTAGTTGCAAATTGTATATTTCTTTTTGTGACATCATTAGCACAATCTAACTAATAAACTTCATCAAACAAACTGAATTTGCTCGGATATGAGTTATATCAATATTAATTAGATAGGGCCTTGTCCTGATTGATCCTTGAGTGAAGGGAGTAGACTGCACTTTAGGAATTTCGAAGGAGTTTATGATGATTTTGAAAAAAATAGCTATCAAATATATTTTATTCTTATAAATATTGTAATTAAATTTCCATATTGGCTTTTAAATCTTATTTTGCAGGATCACCTGGCACTGATGATGGAACTTCTTGGAACAATTCCCCGCAAGGTAAGAACTTGATATTTACTGTTCAATTTTGCACTGCCATTTTAAGGAAACAAGAATGTGAGAATTTTCACAGTTTGACAATAAATCTGGTCAAATAATAGTATTCATAAATATATTCTTTGCAGACTGCATTAGGTGGTCGCTATTCGCGGGACTTCTTTAACCGATATGGGGATTTGAAGCATATCCGTCGATTGCGTTTCTGGCCTCTAAATAAGGTGCTAATGGAGAAGTACTCATTCAGCGAACAAGATGCAAATGACATGACCGAGTTCCTTGTTCCCATACTTGATCTTGTCCCTGAAAAGAGGCCAACAGCTGCGCAATGCCTTACTCATCCGTGGATCAGTGCAGGCCCTCGACTTCTTGAGCCTTCCATGGCTGGTACGGAACCTCACGCCTCCAATGGGAGTATTTCTGAGAAAAGGGAGAAGGATGAGAGGGAAGCAATTGAGGTCGGAATGGGTAATATGGCCATTAATGAATCCTCAAAACCTGTTATAGAATCTAAAAGTGCACTAAATTCATCACAGGATTCACAATGGGCATGACCGGTTGGTTCAGGTTTTTCTATTCCATGTTTCATGCAATTTTTTGTTGTTATGTTCTTTAGCATAGAGTTTAGCTTTTGTTTTTGTTCTTTTTTTGGTGTGGAGAGAGCTTTATGGGCTTTCCACATTTCATTTTGATATTTATTTTGAGATACGGGGATGTGAGTTTGATTAGTGCCTACTTACCAGTTGTCTGCTCTAGCTTTTGAGAAAAATCTTTATCAAGCATGCTCAAATTTCTAAATACATCTCTGAAGCACACCTTTGCTCTTACAAATTCTCTCATATTTATTCATTATTAAACTTGAGCAATACATCAAAGACATGTACAAGACACGAATCTCAACATGACTGTAAAAGCAACAACCCAAAAGGAGAAAACTAAATCATGCTCAAAGTTCTTTTGTTCTTTTTCTTAGATATAATTTTATTTCCTTTTTATATAACATGTTTTTTCCCCTCATAACAACTTCTCTATACCCTTAATTTTAATTTTATTTGTATTTTTATCCAACTTCAAAAAGTACAAATTAAAATTATAGAGTTCATACCCAGATTTGATTGCCACGCCCGTGACAAGTGCATGGGCTGAGCACCTGGGATTACAATCCGTTTAAAGGATTAGTTGATGGATCCATTAGAGATAGCAAATAAAATTAGTACCACCCCATACCAAAGAGCAAAATTTTATTATAAGGATGAAACTAGTTCTACTCCCTGAAATGTAGTCAGTTAAATAATACAACCTTGCATTAAGATTGGCAAAAATATCAAGCCCCACAAACATTTGTTGCATGCACAGTAAGACCAGCTCCGGATCCATCCAGCATTTGGCATTCAGCGCTCGTCGATTCGCACTTGTTGACAGCTGCGGTGCTGCGATCTTGTAGGAGAAACTGAGTACAAGTTCATAGAGCCCATAAATAATGTGGAAATAGTACTGCTGCATAAAGGACTGGGTAATCATATCAATGCATTGGCAGCTGAATGTTCTTGGCCTCTGAAATGTCCTGTAAATTTGATGAGATGCTATTAAGTTTCCAGATCTCATAAAAGAAAAGCACTTGAATATCATGGACTTAATTTTGTAACAAAGGAACTCAAAATCAAATCCCTGAACTGAAAACTTGTAAGTCGTTGACCCTACACGCCGGACGCCATATTGATAACATTGCATACCAAGCTTCATAAGGGAAAACCAAAAAGAAGATTAAGGACTAACTTCTACCTATAGTTGAATCACTTTCTACTAGTTACAATATTTTCCTTGTCCTGAGATAGGAATACATGAGGACAAATCCCACAACAGCTCCAACAATTATCCCTGCTGTTGTAAGCCAAAATGCAAACTGCACCAAGTTAAGCAATAAGCAATGGTCAAGTTGCAATCACCCCAGCGAAAATGGGACGAGAGTCACATTAAGTTAACTTCAAAACCTAACGTACCACATGTTCTTCAAGGTAGGACCTCAAATTCATGCCAAATATACCTGCAATCAGAAGGAAATCAAAAGGCTTATCATGGACATCAAACACATTGCACGTTTCTAGGTAGTGAGATGATGTGCAACAGGGTAAGATTATGAACACTAATAGATTCCCATACACATTGGAACAGAATTTACAAAATAATTAATCAAACTTATTTGTAGATAAGGACACACCTGCAACCAAAGCGCCAAGCCCCACACAAAACGTCCCAACCTGGAGTAGTAATTCCACTCTGCTAACCTCAAGCCTCCGAGAACTGATAGATGAAATCAGTTAAAATTGGTATTAGACAAATGAAAATCACCTGATATGGATCATTGAACATAATTCACAGAAAGGAGATCCTTAATTTTCTGTTTCACAACTATATGACACAATAACTAATACTAATGCAGCTCCGGGTGGGGTTGTAAGGTGAGGAATGGAGCTGCACCTATGTGTTTCTCTGTTTGCATGTATGTTTACCTCTCCACTTGCAAGATGGGGCTGCACGTGAAGTAGGATGCTATTTTGAAATACATTGTTGGCCTAATGTTCTAAAAGCATAAACATTTGGAGTACAATGATTGTCTAACAAAACAAAACAATCAATAAAGGTTTCACATCCAGGAAGAAACTCTATAAACAAACCACAAACAACAACAAAATTCAGACCTCAGATTGACAGCTATAGAATCTTCCATTTCTTTAGCAGAATCAAGAAGCCTTTCGGCCTGTCCATGACAAGATTCACATCTGCAAATGAAACAAGCACTAAGGTCAACTTCCACACTGAACGTCATAACACAAGTTTCAAATCAAGCTCATCTCAGCACTAATGAAATCTACTTTTTCCCTTTTTTTCTTTGTTGGGGGAGGGTGAGAAGGAGCCTAACCTTTGAAGATAATTTTCCAAGAGCATCTCGATTTCTTCCTCTTCGTCTGTATAATAACATCAAACCAAGTATAAATTTAATACTTTCTGACTGTTTATGTAATTTATACATTCCCAAAGTAAATTACAATAATTGCAACTAAAATTTACCCTCAGCGATCTGCTTTTCTAAAGGAACAGCGCATTCAACATCATCGTTTCCCTTATTGAGTGTACAGTTTCTCCCCATAATACATATACGCCGTATTTCATGGGGATCCTCCAATAGATCAAACAGCATTTGTCTGAGAGCCCCTGCCCGTGAGCCCAATTCAACCTTTCATTAACAAAGGAAAAGGAATAATATTAATACTGACGTTTGTCAATGCCAGTAAAACCGGGTTTAGCATTTAAATTAAAATCAACAACTATACCAAGGTTTGCTTGCTAATCCGAAGCTGCTCCAGTATGTCAGCAGTTAACCGGTTCGGCAAAACCTCAAGTAACTTTTCAACCTGAAGCAAATTGAAGAAAACTAAACATATATCCACTGGAACCAGTGGTTTTTATCCCTATTATATTATTTCTTCAACAAATCTTTTTTTCTTTTCCATTTCCACTATAGAGACAACTGTTATAACATAAACAATTAAATGAAGTTTAAAAAATATATATATAACCGGTACAATAATTAGCAAAAGTAACAGAACATGTGATGTTTAGATTGGTCAACCCAAAATTATTTTGTTGGCAAGGTGCAGAGGGAAGAAGCAAGGTTTAAGACAGATATTTGCCAAAGGGACTTGAAGAACATAGCAAAAATAATAATAAAAAATAAAATACTCACTATGTTTCCATACTCACACGAGGTTCTACATCCATTAATCTTTGTTCTAAACGCTGTATTCTTGAGAGTAATGCTGCTTCAACAACCTGAAAGTACCACAAAGATCTTTTATTCTTTCACGCATTCTGATACTGCATGCACTCAGATATGCAAGACAATGAATACAATGAATAGAAATGCAAAGAAAGCTCCCAAGGACTTATAACCATTGCCCTAGGTATAGAAAGTATAAATATGATTTGTAACGCAAATGTCCTTTTTAATATCAGTGACTGCTCTTTTGGTTAATCCAAACATCTTGGTAGAAGAGGCATACGCATGATAGATAAGGTCACTTTTACCTCTTGTAAACCCTTTCAGCAGAGGACCATAAACCATAGGTCGCTCTAATTTCTTGAGAGAAGAGATACATGGTAACATTATAAAATCTATTTTAAATTTTAGGTGTTCAAACTCAATTGTGGACCTTCGGAATTTGATATTGCTATAAGCACTCACACCTAAAGCAAAAAGCAAAATGTTTTTTTCTTCTTTACCTTCATTTTAATTGTTGTAACTTGTAATGGAATGTGCATATTATGCAATTCACTGTGTTAGTATGAAATTGTGTTGGCATTTCCTAGAACTTAGTATAGGTTTGAAAGTTTCATTTAGCTGTAGGGTTGAAGCAAAATTGATGTCTCTGATTTCCAGCTAGGTAATTTCTCTGAAGCAAAATTGATCTCTGATTTCCCATAGGTAATTTCTCACTGCATGCCACAAGCTGTCAGGTTCTATTCAAAATCTTTACCATGACTTACCGGATAACTCAATGTTCCTAAAAGACACATTACTCTGGAAACCTTCTAAAGCCTAGGGTATGTGACAATCCTGATCCCCAACTGGTCCTCACTATCATCTTCCATACTGATCTTAAGTGGTTTTCTTGCAATCTCAATACAGTTAGAAAAGATGAAGTGAGAGACAGATCTTACAGACATGTATGCATCTAATTGCCTTGCTCGTCAGTATGAAGATATTAAGGGTGATTAGAATGCTAACCTCAAGCTCAAATGGCATAGATGGTCCTCCATTCATAGTTTTGGGGTTCAATCGAGGCAGCAATGCTTCTATAAATGCTTTCCCTCCTATACTGCACATTCAACCAATTTTCCAATATTATTATGCTTTGATTTGCATAAGCAAAAACTGGAAGTCAATGGATGAATAATTTGCTCTGCTCCCAAAGACAAATCTCACCTGTTGTAGTCAAAAATCAGGACACGCTCTTGCATTGCAATTGCGTGTAACGAGCCTAGATTTAACAGAATAGCATGCTCACGGACCTAGGAGATGGATCAAAACAAGCTCGTAAATATGATTTCAACATCAGCCATTTAAAAAAAAGGAAAAAGAAGAAGAATGACTTTAAATGCTATTATCTATGCCATTGACAGCCAAAAAAGAAAAGGAAGAAGATATATTTGTTAAACACTGTATACAGGCGACTGTGTGAGAACACACACAAAACATAACTTACAACAACTAGCATGAAATATTACTGCATGGAAGTTGGCATCATACCAGCAAAGTAGGTACCGAATTTGTCAGAAACAATGAAGGATCAATACTTCGGATATCACGTGGACGAAGACCTGAGGATGAAAATTAACACTCATACCCCAGAAAACAGCAGCAGAAATAAGTCCCAAAAGGGCAACACTTTTTAGCAATAAACCCAAATCAATGTTGCTGGCAGTTTAAAATCAACGGTCATGGATAAGCGAATTAATTTACAACAACACTACACGTGCAATTTTCTATAATTAATTGATTAATTAATTAAATATACTCACCACTTGACTTCAATAGCTGACGTCTGTTGATTTTTCTAGTAGATATCGTCCCATTAGCCTTCACTACTTCCACCTACAAATTAAACAAATAAAAAATAATTGGTTAATGATGTGGATTAGTTCATTAATCACAGTTCACAAGCGCTAAATACGAAATCTGCTTGCAACAACAGACCTCGTAGACCGGCTCACGAATCCCAAGCGACAGAGAATCACTTGTCGTAACCCTCAACGAACCACCACTCCTTGTCTCCGTCTTCGTCGTCGTCGAGGCCTGGTGCTGGCTGTTGACCTGAACTTCGTCGTTTGATCTAGCTTCTTCGTCATCGGATAGGATTTCAGGCTCGCTGAACCGGTCCTCCTCGGTCGCCGATCTGAAGCACTTAGGTCTGGGCGAGAGCGAGACGGAGAGCTTGAGCGAAATCGGAGAGAATGCAGAGAGCTCGGTCTTTGATCTGAGTTGGGAGCAGAAGAGCTGAGAGGAGTGGGATGAAGAGTGGAGCGGGAGGTGGAGGAGGAGCGGACATGGATTCAAAGCCATTGCAGAGTGGGAGAGCTCTGGTTGCTACCATGTAGATGGGGTAGTTGGGCGGGGTTTGTGTCTCCGTAACGAACAAATGGATTATTGCGGATATTTTATTTTTAAAATATCCTCATTCGTTAATTTTTCTCCTTTTTATATATTTTATTTTTATTACAGTTGGTGTTCGGTTTTCTGGTTACAATATTTAACAAGATTTTACTCTCTCCTATAAAATTTGGGTAATTTTCTTTTTGGTAAAGATTGGGGTCATATTTCTCCTAAACATTTTACTATTTTAGCACTCTTTATTGGAGTGAATTTTTACTCTAAAGAGGTGTTTGATTCGGGACAAAATGGATTTTTGGGTGGTAAGGCCATCTCCAAGTGGGGAGGGCTATATTTAGCTCTCTAAAAATTGATTTTATAAGGAATAATGTCAGACTACATTTTAACTGTCTCCAGCAGAAAAAAGCTAAATTTAATCATTTTTAGTATATTATGTAAATTAATTAGTCAATTTAATTAAACTACTATTTATATCTTATTTAAAATATGTTTTAGAATAAAAAAATATTTTGGGATAGGATTTTTTACATCCACGTGTCGACACGTGATTAGCCCTATAGATTTATGATTAGACTTAAAAATTAATTTAAATGAAAAAAGATGAAGGATAGTTTGTAAAAGAATGAAGAGATTGTGAGAAATTATGTAAAAGGATGAAGTTGATGAAGGATAATATGTAAATTGAGAAGATATTGTGAGAAATGATGTAAGAATGAGGTAGGTATTTATACAAAAAAAAAATTTAGAAATTTTTTAGAAATTTTAAAAAAAATCCTTTTTTAAGATTAAAAAATAAAAAATATATGCTAGCTGACGTTACTTAATGTCTAGGTGACGTCAACTGGGCCCAATCCAATTATTTAGCCCAGGTTGGCCAAAAGGCCACATGCAACCCTCATTTTAGGAATTGGCCCTTTATGTAGCCCTTCCTTTCTTTGTAGCCTGTAGCCCACTCTTGAAGATGGATTTTGGGGATTTTGGGCTATATTGAGAATGTAGCCCTCACTTGAAGATGGCTTAGGTATATGGGTCTATCTTTGAGAATTGGTTTCATAACATTCTAGAGGACATCAATAGCAAGGTAACTATTCTTAATCATTTAAAGCTGGTATCATAGTATTCCACAAGACAATCATTTTGAGCTAGTATCATAATATTGCGCAGAACAATGAGCACAAAATAACTACTCTTAAACATTTTGAGCTACAAGCTTTTTTGCCACAACTAGTTAGTTGAGTCAACTAGGATGACCAAAATGTAACTCTGTCATTTTCTTTTTCCTTTCTATTTTTTCATTTTTGTGTGGATAAAATCTTATAGTTTTTTCCTATGGGTTGCAAAAATTTAGCAACAACTTGACAATGAAAGGAACAATTATTAAATCCAAAAGAAAGTATTTTGAAGTATTTTACCAGTAAAGTAAGTTGTTTTGGTCAATAGTGGGAATGGATTACTGGAAAAAGAACAAACAAAACAAAACAAAAAATATCTATTTGACCCGGCGAGAGAAGATAGAAACAGAACTGCCCAGAAAATTTGAAAACAGAGGGAAACCTAAGCAGACAAACAGAACGACGCTCGTTTTAAGCTGGTGGTAATGGCGGTGGACGCAAAATCAGTACCTCTAGAAGACCAAGAAGAACAAGAACGACAAGTGCAGCGCCATGATGCACCTGCACATAACCCTTCTGCTCCGCCTGATGAGGTAGCCATCAACGGCTCTCGTTTATCTCAATTCAATTATTCCGTTCAGTTTCCACTAAACCCTTATTAGTTTTGGAGTATTTGGGGTTCTGGGATTCGATTATTCTTCTTGAAATTTATAAGAAAGCTAAGAATTTAAATTCCTCTTGAATTTCGGTTTTAGTTGACTAAAAACATCGACTAGGAGGACACCTATGATGTGGGTATTATATGTTTTTCCAATTTATTCACTGCTAAAATGTCTATGCAACTTAATTATATATTGGTTAGGATATGAAAAATGATTAACTCTACTAAATACTACCGACCCATTACATTTGAAATGCATTTTGATATTAGTAAAAAATTATGCTTACACATCCTAGTCCTTAAGAATTTAATTGTTCTAGTCTTATTATTATTATTATTATTTCTGTATACTTAATGACGCAGTTCGTCATTCTATCCATAAATCCTTCTTTCGATAAGGTAAAGTGGGTTTTAGTCTTTGGCCATGGCACAAAGTTACATTTTCAGTTAGCCTAGTATTTTTCATCATATTTTGACTAAGCACGCAAATTTGTGTTGATGACAAGCACATGCTGCACACACAAATACATGTATATATGCGTGCATACATAGACCTAAGTTATGGAAACTTGTATAAGAGCAAGATTTCATGCATACTGACATAATTTTAATTTTTGAAATGTGTTTCTGTGCATACATTTCAGTTATTTGACATCTCAACAACAGTAGATCCTAGTTATGTGATCTCTCTGATACGGAAGCTTCTACCGGCTAATGCAAGTAATAATCACAACTCGCATGGTGATGTTTTTGATGCCCATGTGCAAGGATTAGATACTGATCATACCGATAAAACTGCTCTCACTTTGTCTGGAGATAGACTTCTGCACATATCAAATGATGGATCTGAGAGCATGGAAATTGCTGATGATTTTCATAAAAGTGCTCCTGAGGAAGGAGAAAACAGTGGTTCATATAATGGAGTTGAACAGTGTGGCCATGGTGTCCCAGTGGGAGAAGAGGCTTGGGAAGAATATGGTTGCATTTTATGGGATCTTGCTGCAAGTAAAACTCATGCAGAACTCATGGTGCGTGGGTTTTTTTTTTCATTGTTGTTGATTTCTCTTGATTGCTTCTTGTTTAATTTGATTTGTTTGGAATTGGATGCGTCATTCTCAGTTTTCATAATGTTGAGCCCAATTAATTGGAAGACAAGCTCATTTGATGCAAAAACCAGAAACCGTAGCCTTAGTCCTTATTTATTTTTTTCGCAATATTGATTCTTAATGTGACATGATGATTATGACATTTAACAATGATAAAGACAATTGCTACTTTATCATTTCAACTTCTTGCAGTGTCAACTCTAGAACTATTTATTGTAAAGAATATCATATGCAATGGCCATACTTTAGTGGTTTTACAAAAAAAAATATGTGCTGGATTTGTAGTTTTGATTTGTTCTAGGCTTCTAGTGATGTAGGATATGGGTGAATTGAGCATTTAGGTAGTTTAGCGGAAGTGAAAACAATGGAAAACAGAAAATAGAACAAAAGGGATAGGTCTGGAATCACTCCAGGGGTTTGGCTTCACACCAAGTAGTCTCCAATCTCTGGAAAATAAACTTTTCTTTATATCTCAACAACTCAACTCCCATAATGAATTACATAGAAGGGGTATTTATAATGATCTAACCCTAGAGTGAAAAGGAAAATTAAACTTATTCTAGGAAAGAAATCCTAATCCAAATAAAATAGGAAACTTAGAAATCCTACTGAAATCTGGAAAAACTAAAAATCCTAATGAAATCTGGAAAACTTAGAGAATCTAGGAACTAACAAATAAATTAGGAAACTAATTATTAATTCCTCTTCCATCTCTTTCATTTGTAAACCATAATGGGTTTGACAAAGATGTCCTCATCATCTAGCTTCACATGTAGCTATCTGGTTATTGTTTCTCTAGTCTAAACTTGTACTTTTTTCATATTTTATTTACTGGGGTAGACTTTAAAATTATCTGTGCAGGTACAAAACCTTATACTTGAAGTGCTTTTAGCGAACCTTATGGTTTCACAATCTGTGCGTGCTACGGTTAGACAAATTCCTCCTTTTCTATGACATCCTTTTTATGTTTTGAGTTGAAATTCTCTCTCTCTCTCTCTCTCTCTCTCTTTGTAGAAACTAATGTCATTGCTAGGCAGTTTTTGAAGTTCTGTGCATTTGGCTATGTTCTCTTTTCTTATTCCAGGAAATCACCCTTGGAATTATTGGAAACCTTGCCTGTCACGAAGTTCCGATGAAACATATAGTCTCTACAAATGGATTAATTGGAACAGTTATGGATCAGTTATTTTCAGAGGATGCTCAGTGCTTATGTGAAGCCTGCAGGTATATATAAGTTTCATCTATTTTCCCTTGATTTGGTATATGATATTTTATGTTTCCTCATTTTCTGTTCTATTATGTTGTATCATGTGTGTATTATTGTGCCTCTTTTGCATTTATTCTTGCATTTTCCTTGGCTTGGCGAGGAAATTTATCACCTTAAAATTCATTTTTAATCCTATTGTTACAAACCATTATCGATGTGGTATGCAAGGACAATACATACTCTTATCTTTCATATTCCAGTACCACTAGTGTATTATACAGAGTTTAATAATTTACATGTTCTAAATCATACTAAAGTCATGCTGTAATCTACTCTTACAATTGTTATATTGACACAGGCTGTTAACTGTGGGTCTTCAAAGTAGTGAACGTATATCTTGGGCCAAAGAATTGCAGTCTGAACATAATCTGAGCCGCATTTTATGGATTGCGGAAAATAGCTTAAATCCACAGCTTATAGAAAAGGTAACAGATATCTTGTATGTTCAGCTTTTACTCATATGAATTTGGTATGCCATCACTTCTTGTAGACACATGCATGTGTGAAAATCTTTTTGCCTGAGTCCTTTGGTTATTCTTGTTTATGTCATGGCAGTGTTTGCCTGGCGCTTGTAGTGTTTCTCACTTTTTGATGAATAATTTACAAAAAGCAATCTTAGGAATGATGTACCAATACACTTCACCAATGAGAATATCATGAACTATAAAGTCAAAAAGTCTCTGTCAACTCTGTTAAAATGTAGGAAGACAATATGGCTGAAAGAAACTGGAAAGTGAGAACATTTAATTATAAAATACACTTATTTTATGTAATTAATATACTGTTATTTAGTGGATAGAGCTTAATCAATTGATTTCTAAAATAATAAATTGTTTAAAGGACCTTACAGTCAAAACAACTATTGACCAAAGAAACATTGATAACTTTGGAAAGTTTTAAAATTAATATTAATTTTACTGGTTTGCTTAATGTTTAAATTTTTCTAAATTGTATGTAATTTGAAATAATCATATGGTGTCAACAACACCCAGCTACCTAAATGAATTTAAACTTGATAAGAAAATGTTTAGGATCTACACCTTCAATGGTGTCAATTACTCTCTTGGTATAGATACTTTAGATGGCCAAAGACTGTTCAAACATATCAATGAGTCACTTATTATTCTCTATTTTACAAGTTGGAATATGTAAGTTTGTTGCCTTGCTGACCTTGCTTTTTTAACAGAGTGTTGAACTCTTGTTAGCCACCATTGAAAGTTCAGAGGAAGTTGTGCTTATTCTCCTTCCACCTTTAATGAAGCTGGGCTTAGCAAGTCTATTAATAAATCTCTTGGATTTTGAAATGAGCCAATTATTGAGTGAAAGAGTACCTGAAAGGTGTGTAGACACTTCATCTGCAGTTAAAGAGCTAACAAAATAAATACACAATTGCTAGATTAAATTTTTTTCTTATGTGCACGGAAAACTGTGCACATTTTTGTGTGTGGGTAATTTCATGTTTCATGGAAGCTGTTTCTTTTAATGTTTACATTATATATGCCTCAAATTGGTTCTCCATTTATGTCACTAATATTTTGATGTTTTCATTTTGACTGATAGTGAAGAAAAATTTGGTTGTCTTACATTAGTTTTTCTAGACAGTAGTTTTGTTGATCATGGTAATTTCATATGCAACTTATTGCCTCGTGTGAAGTTTTCTATATAAAATGTATTTGTAAGTCTTTTCCCTAAAGTCTACTTGTATATTTATTTGATTTATTTTCATTTTGGTACAATACCAGGTACCCAGTTCTTGATGTAATCCTCCGTTCCATTGAAGCTCTTTCTGTTATTGATGGTCATTCTCAAGAGATTTGTTCAAACAAGGATCTTTTTCAGCTAGTTTGTGACCTGGTCAAACTCCCTGATAAAGTTGAGGTACATTATCACTCAGAAACTTTGAACTGTGGGTATACTATATGACGTCCATATTTATGAAATTGTTGGGTGGTGCTCTTTCCTTCACTGCTTCAGCTAATAATCTGGGAATTGGTATTCTGCTGAATTCTTTTAACTAATCAACAGTCCAACATACAGAATTAATATTCTTTGTTTTCTTATAAATTTCAAGAACTATCTGTTCTTTGTATTAAAGAAATCTAGAGGCTAACATACGAATCAGTATGTGTGTTGAAGTTACTGCTTACAAATGCTACCCTTTCTTGAAACCATATTCTGAAAAGGTTATTCTATATCAGGGAGTAATCTGTGCAACTGGATCTTTGATTCAATAGATATTTTGGTAACTTCTCCAAAATTTAGAAGGAAAAAAAAACCTTCTGTGCAGTATGTAATTCTTAATAAATTTTTCAATAATAATACGAGCACGAAAATGAGGGCTTTGAAAAGAAAGAAAATGATGTAGCAAAGATCTTGATAATAAATAACGGATTTATGACATATATAAATATCTTAAACTGAATTATGCAATAGATGTGTGGATATTGATATTCTGACTTAAGTGTAGTAATGCTGTTGACCACGAGATAGTAGAATCTTTTCTCAAAGTTGGAGCCAGTTAATTCTTGTGAAGCAAAGAGAGGTGCGACAATTCAAAATGTAGTTATCAAATATTGTTGAGCAGAAATTAAAGACATTAAAAAGGACAAACCATATCATGTTGTGTGACAGAAACATGCTAAAGTTTTGCCATTTTTTCTACTATTTTCCTTCTAGTTCACCATTTCATATGCTGGAAAAAGAACCTTATATGGTGATCAACTACCACTGGACAAAAATTTTCTTGTGTAGGTTGCAAATTCTTGTGTCACGGCTGGAGTTCTAATTGCAAACATTCTTTCAGATGAACCAAATCTAGCTTCAGAGATATCACAGGGTAAATTGTTTATATTTCTCTTTTCTTTTGTTTTAAAGTTACCATAAGATTCTTTTGGTTTAATAACACCACATGAAGTGGAAGTGACTCTATATATCCATCCAGATTTGCCTTTCTTACAGGGTCTGCTTGACATATTCCCCTTTTCTTCGGAGGATTTGGAAGCAAGGAGTGCACTCTGGAACATCATTGCAAGGTTACTGGTTAGAGTTCAGGAAAATGAAATGAGCCAATCAGCTCTCCAGCAGTATGTTTCGGTTCTAGTTAGCAAATCTGATGTGATTGAAGATGATCTTCTGGACTCCCAATTAGATGAATTAAACTCAAAAGCTAGAGCTACATCTGTATCCTGTTCTGACTAGCAGTAACAATGCAATAAATTGGCAATAGAATCTTATTTTCCTGCCATATGTGAGGTTCATATTGTTTCACATATCAAGTTCTATGTCCTGCAATATTTTCTTTTTCCTTTACTTTTGCTACAGCTTAGAAGGATCATCAGTCTTTTAAATCAGTGGACTGCTTCAAAGGATGATGACAAAGAGAATGAAATGATGGGCAACCGACATGCGGATGATATAAACATTGATAGATTGTTGGATTGCTGTTGTAAGCATTCTGAGTAAGTTGTGTTCCTCTGTTCTTAATTGTTCACGCTTTTATGAATCCTCAAAGATATCTTGTTTTAAACTGTTCTCATTACTTGGCATCATTATCTTTGTGTCCCATCTAAAGGCCTATACTCATCCATTGTTTCTGTTCTCTTCATAAGGCCTAACAAATCTGTTCTCATCTAAATGGGCTAACAAGTCCTTTTATGTCTGTCCCCTCCGTGTGAAGAAAATCTAAAAGGAGGGGAGAGATGGAGAAGTTTTAAAGCAGTGTGTTCTCCCGTTTATCTTCTGAAAAATGAAGCAGAGCTTAACTAGATTAGGTCTACACACGAGCATTTTCTGGCTACCTCCTTGGGAGGAGGCCTGACTTTGGATTGGGTGGACACCCTTTGACGGGAGAAACTTTGGCAGTTGGTACTGGTAGGCTTTGTAGTCTGTTTGAAATCCAAGCGAGGTTTGAAGATGAAGAAGATGGAAGGGCATTTGGGGCGAGAGGCGAGAGGGCGAGAGTACTTGGTTGAATTTAATTATTTCCAAGCCAATCTTGTATTGGTCAGAGTGATTTGTGGGCTGTATAAAAATCTTCTAATTTGACATCAAAAGTAATTGGCAAATCATACTGCTTTCTGTGTTGTTTTCATAGTGTTTGTTGATGCCTTATAATATGATATCTGATCATAATAACTGAAAGCTGATTTCTTTGTTTGGCATTCGGGTGTGTGCTTGGATGGTAAGAAAATCAGAAGAGATCGATAAATTTTTCTTTGTGTCTTTTTGGTCCAAATCGATGAACTGTTCTTTATCTCTGATTTTGTGCGTACTTTCTTGTGTCAAATGAATTAATTATGAAAGATCACATATCCTGTTTGGAACGACGTTTTAAAGTTTCGGTTCATTGAAGCTGGTTGATTTTTTGTCCACTGATCTTTATTGACAAGGTCATGACTATGTATCTTTCAGGTATGTACCACCTGCAGTTTCTCAGGACATGGACTTCAAAGAATAGACTAGAGTCACAGCGACAAAGGTTTGTTACAAAATATCACTATGAGGAACACAATTTCTTTGGATCTCCAACAGGAAAAGGAACATAAAACATTGCTGAAGACCGAAACTGCACCTCAAACACCGCCGATTCAAGGCTGGAACAGATGGTGGGACTGTCAACCTACCCGGCCACCTTATCATACAAAGTACTCAGAAACTAAGCAGAGGGGCCAAATATGATCAGTTCAAAGGTACTCCAGGGCCTGTATGAGTTATGTAACTTTCAACCCCGATCTTGTACATGTGACATTTTGTCAAACAAAGAGTTCAAAATGTGAAGGGTCTTCTCCTTGTTTAGGCACTTAATAAAAACAAAATTTTCTTTGTTTGGGATCTGCACATGTGGTAAATCATCTTTCTATCTCTGCTAAATCGTCTAAGAAAAACCAAAAAGAAAAAGCAAGGTTACACAGGTCCTTCCATTAAGGGCCGATAGAACATTTTGTATGCCTCCAAAACTTCAAGGTACCACATTGCCTCTCGATCAGGGGAAGCCGAAAGATCAACCATCTTGTGAACCTGATATTCAGAAACAATGGCAATTTAAATTTCAGTTCTTCAAATTACTTGAAATTGCTCATGTATGCAATGCCCATTTGGGGAAAAATATGCTTCAAATCAAGAGGACTTCATTAAAGTCGCAATTTTAAGAATAGTATCATCTCTGACATGCTTCTTCAAATCTTTGGTACAAAGGGGAAATTACTGCAAAAATTTTAGTTCCCCAGGTTGGAATTTTCAATTTTATTTTACCACTAAGGAACGGGGTTTCAAATTTGGGAGTTCTTCCACTGAGGGAAGAGGGTACAACTAGACCAAGAGCTAGTTGGTAACCATGCCGGGACTTAAAACAACATTACATGTATCACATTTACAGATCAAGTTAGTGATCGCATCTCGGTACGACACTTATAAGTGGGTCTTATTTGGGTCCTACAATGTGATTCACATAGTGATCGATAAATAAATGTGGTGTAAATGATTTTACTTGAGACATCCACTAACATTTCTATGAGCCAAATTCAATTCCGGTATCAATCAAACATATTATAAGGTTACAAGTTACTTGTAGCTTAAATAATTGTTCCTAGTCTTGATATCTTCTTTTATATACAAAATAATTTACCTGGATCATTGGGGGCTCATCCGTACGGACCATGTAGCGTCCAACAACCATTACATACATTCCTGCATTACCAACAAAAAATATATATAGAAGCAAATACAAATTAGCAGGTGCTAAAATGCGCACAAAGAAGACTTGGGAATGCTAAAGTGCGCCGGGGGTGGTGGTTACCGATATTCCAAGGGCGGCCGCGAAACTCGGGTCTGAGGGAGAGCTCGATGACGCCGGTGCCGTCGTCGAGATACAAGCGCTCTCCGTCGGCGGAGACGTGGACCAAAATGCCCTGCCGGAGGTAATGAAGTAATAACAGGAAAAGAAGAGGGGTAATTTGGGAAGATTGGAAAAATGAAAAGATTTATTATTAAAAAAAAAAAGAAGAAAAAAAGGGGGAAAGAGAAAGATGAAGGTGATCTTCGAACCTGTAACCAGGCACGTTGGAATATGATGTTGTGCAATTCCATGGCGTTCTCGGAGGAAGTTTCTTGCGCGTCTTTCAGTTGGACACACAGCAGCTTCAGAGCAGCTAGGTTGTAGTCCATCTCTCTCTCTGAAACCCAAAACGCAACCACGCCTAACTTGAGACAGTGCGTTTTGGGATTATATAAGGTAAATGAGAGCCAAATTGTTGCATTTCAAATTCCATGAGAAATGAAACAACGGTGTCGTTTCCAAAGTACATTATCAGCCCATTTAGCTCTTTTTTTTTCTTCTTTTTTTTTGTGGGTAGCATTTTAGTCTCTTCATCACATAAATTATCGGAAGATAAATAGATTTTGTCCCAAAAAAAAAAGATTTGTCTGCTATTTGTTGTATGCGCTTTCTTTTGCTTTTACAAATAAAAAATACTAATTATATCACATTTATATACCACATCGCAGTATCACCTCGTAATAGAGATGGATCAGACGCTACCCACCTTTATTGTAGAAGAATACAGCCAGATGCAACGTAGTATCGCCAAGATTGTTCTTTACAATTATTGCAAAACTAATGTTTCTTTTAGATAGAGCGATCAACTAATCTAGGGTGGGGGTGCATACTAGGGGATTCAAACTGGTGCCATGGGATTTGCAAACAAACACCTCTACAACTGAGGTAAACACCCATTGGCTATTGCAAAATTAATGTTAAAAATTTTGTATCATGGGTGTAATTGCAAATATCATCATCAGAATCCTTTTATTCTTTCACCGAATTGATTTGATAATAAAATTTTCACATTGATAACTTGTAAATAAACAAATGCGGCCCTATTTCCTTTTAGTCTATTACAATCTGCCTAGGAGCAAAAAACCTTGTCTATTTCATATTTCATACCTCTTTCTCTTTATCTTTCTCATCACGTGATGAAAGATGGAAAAACATATGTATGAAACATGAGATATGCAGGTTTTACTCCACTAGGAGGCAGGAGGCTAGGCAGTATATAGATGTCTCTCAATGCAACAAATCTTATTCCTTTTCTTTTCCCACTCAATAAACACAATTTATTCTGATGCACACAAAATAAATAATTTTGTTGTCACTTTATTTTCCTTCGACAATATTTTTTTAATTTAAAAATAAAAAAGCACACCAACTCGTTTACATTATGTGGTGTAATTAACAAGCACACAAGCAGCCCACAGGCCCAACACCAATTAATTAATTGTAAATTCGAAATTAAACAGGAAGAATTAAATAATTTAATTTAGAAGACGAGGGAGATGCCACTGCTCAGCAAATCATCGGCTAAAACTTTGTTTGCAGCTTCCGAAGGATGAACACCATCCCAAAACACATACCCTGATGCATTGGCGCACGTGCCAATTGACTCTGCATTGCACAGTATTGATGTTTCTACCAGGCCTGTTCCACAACATGCCTTCCTTGCCTCAAAGAACCCTGTAAATTAATCACACGAATTATTATTAAACTTGTGTGGGCTCGTCTACCAACATTTACAAAATTATTTTTTGAAAAATGAAGATTAGAAAATGAATTTGTATTTTTAAGATTCGAGAGTACATCTAAGGATATTGTGCGAAAACAATAAAAAAAGACAGAGACTATAATAAGGGGTTATAATGAAGGGGGAGCTATTATTGAACCGTCAAATTGAACCCCTCAACACACCTCCCTCACCATAACCCCCTCATTGGAGAAGCTCCCATAAAAAAGGGCCTTGACATACCATTTTCGGCAGGCTTTGTGACAAGGTTGTAGAGAGGTTGGTAGATATCAAAGATGACCAAATTGAGACCAGAAAGTTGCTTTTGCAAGTTCTGAGATGTGGCATTGAGCTTGTTATTAAATGAGACAGCATCCTTGTTATACTTAGCCAAGCACTCATTGCTATCCGCCCCAAATATTGTGATGACTGCTGGCACGCATCCTAGTGGTGGCAATGAGCTCACTCCAATTTTCCTTGCTCCCAATGAATATAGATTCTGTAACAAAGGCAATTTAATTTAGTTTCTTGATGTTTAGTGTTTGCATAAATAAATGTCCCCTAAATGTAAACCACACTAAAGTGTCACGACCCAGTGCAGGCCACCTCGACGCTATATTCCAAAAGGACTAGTCATTAATAAGGCTTCATGCAATCGCTTATGAAGCTCAGATTGACCCAGCAGTTTATTGAAGTGGGACTTAACACACCAACCTGGAGTGTTACGTACAATGAGAACCAGTGTAATCTGACCTTGGTTTAATTGGTCCCAAAATCAAAATTCTGTTATTTTTTTCTAGACGGTGGCAGTCATATTTCTCGAATTCCCAATGTTAGAAGAAGTGTCAAGTTCAAATACCACCTCCTCGTTGATTCGAAACGCAATATGTAGGAAAAAGAATTGTGATTTACCTGAATAAATTTTGCATAAGATTGAATGAGAATGTCAGAGAACTGGTTGGCTGTGTAGACCTTGTAAAGAAGAGGATTAATGTAGTAGTTCTGAACAAAGTCACTGCTGCCAGCACTAACAAGGTAGATAGCACCAGATATGATTGATGTAAGATTAGCCTTTCCTGCAATTCCCACCACCTTGTTTTGGTATTCCTTGTAGTTCTCCAGCTGCTGATTTAGTGAAATTGTATGCTGCAAAAACCCAACATTTATACAAGACAATTTATAAACATCATGCAATGTGTTTGTGTGAAAGAGAGATTTTTAACTAGCTAGTTAGCAATATTGAAATATTTTTTTACATATAATTTTGCTGTAGGGTCATAATAGCCAGAACCAGCTGAGGCAAAATTGGCACCAATCAAGAGGTTTTTTCCTACAGCTTCTTTGCTAAGATAAGCTGGTGGGTAGGAAGTAAAGCCAAGGTTTTCAGCTGTAGCCAAAGAAAACAAAGCAAACAAGCAAACCAAACAAAACCCCATTAGAGGAACAAAAGATATTGTCTAAAAAGGAGAGTGAGAAATGCATGGTGTTTCTGAGATAAGTAGGTACCAGTGAAGTCTGAAGCAAGCTTTCCATTGCAGAACCTCCCAGTTGGCTTGTGGTTGGCAAAGTCTCTTCCATAAGGAGGGAAGTTGGCTTTGACTATGGTTTTGACATTGTTGTTATTACCAGCATCCACAACAGAGTCTCCAAATATGAACAAGGCAGGAACCAAAGGCTGCCCATGAGCCAGAGAGAGTACCATGATCAAAAGAACAAAGGAAGCTAAGAAAGAGCACAAAGAGCCCATGCTTTTCAGAATCTTTTTGCAGAATTGAGACTCTTTTTTCTTTGGCCTTTTTGATTAGTCAGAAGTGAGACTTTGGTCAAGAAAGAATTTGAAGATGGGTTACTGAGGAAGGGGGATATTTATAAAGAATTTGGAGAAGGGGCTATAATTAAAGTCCAAATTAAACTAGTGGAGGGGAAATCGAACCTAAGACGGGTGCAGGGGTAAATGCTCTTAACTACTTGAGCTACAAGCTCCTTTCACAAATATTTTTTATTATTAGGCCATGTGTAACACAGCAATATTGCCTCAAGAAGAGATAAATCCTTTAAAGAGAAATATTTGACAGTTCATTGTGAGATTTCTTGGGGTACTTGCTAGTTAGGCAGAAATGCTAGACAGTAATGTAACTAGAGAACAAACATATGGACACCTACCACCAATATTTGATTGGGGAGAACTGAAAAACCAAACTTGCCCTCTTGACATTCATAATTGATCCACAATTTCATAGGGGCAAAGATGTCATTTAACTCCAGAATCAATAGAGGTGCACAAAAATAAAGGGGAGTGGTTCGTGGAGTGTCCTAATGAATTGTTCTTTTAGCTGTCATGGCGTCTAGTATACCTTTTAGCATACCCTTTTTCAAAGTGAGAAAACTTCAATGAACATTGGCACTTGAATTTAAGACACATATATTGCTGCAAGCAGTGCTGACAAGTTTTTCCCCTTCAATAATTTTGTATTGTGTGCCCTTACCAATTTCAATGGCAGTTCTCCAATCACTGTCGAACCCTTAGAAAAATTTACTGCATACCTGAAACACAGCTATTGAGACTTCCAGTTGCTCATTTATTGGTGGCACCTGCAATAGTTTCAGGTTTTTGTTGGCTTTTTTTTTCTTGTTCCTCAAGATTTTCTGGTATATGATAGAGTATGACCTTCTGTCCTCTGTTGAGATTATATGATTAGTTAAATCATCACATGGTGCTACTTTTTTTTTAAAAAAAAGGCTCAGTTATGTTTAGCTATACCTGAAAAGAGTTCTCAGCAAGCCATTAGGAGGCCTACTAAATTTCAGCCCATTGATAGGTGGTGTCTTCAAAATTTTGCAAACGACAACTGTATTATTATCCTTGATAGCTTCAGATAAGTTGCCACTTTCCAAGAACTATAGTGGACTATTTCCACAATTGCCTTAAGTCGCTATTCTTCTAATGAAAATGTTTCAATCACAGCCTCATGCAACATCATGTACATCTCTTGCAGATCACATTTTAGAGGAGGCGCCCTGCGAATAAGGTAGCATTTGGAAAAATTAGCTACCATGAAGGATTCGGTTTGGTCCGATTTTTCTGTCAAATTAGAACTAAAATTGAAATTTATATACAATCCAGTTCAGTTCAGTTCAGTTTTTATAGAAAGTGTATAGAAGAATCAAATCAAATCGGAATTGGCCAAACCAGACCTATCGGTTCCAATTAGGTTCGGCCCTGTTTCCGGTTTGGAAATATCAAAATATAAAGATGTGGAGAAGAGATAAATAGGAAGAAGATAAAATATGTAGAATAGATAAAATAAGAGAGAAAGATGTAAAAGAGATAGTGAGGAAGAGAAATAGAAAGAAATAGGTGGAAAAGAGAGAAAGACAAAAGCACAACAAGAACGGGTATGGTTCACAAAAAAGAAAAAAAATTGGCCTAGAGTAGTTAATTAGTTGAGTTTAACTAAGACATTTGGGTATTAATTTGCCTAAAATATCTAGATATTACCTAGAGTTACTAATGTTTTATTTGAATATTAATTAGGCTTATTAATAATTTTGGATATAAATAAATAAGTAAACTTAACATAACTAGTTCGGTTCGGTTTATATTGATTTTTTCAAAACAAGAACTGGAACCGGAATTGATCCAAAATGATCCGGTTCGGTTTTTGAGCATAGGTTGACTTTTTGGTCAACACGGTCTTTTTTCAGTTTTTTTAACTCAGTTTGGCTCAGTTCACAAGTTCATCGGTTAAATGCCCACCCCTAATTTGCTCCAACCGAATATGATAAAGCTAAGGTACGAAACAATCTCAATATTTGGTGAATTCTTCAATAGAGTATCGAAAATTAAGTCATAAAACTTATATATCAGGAGGCTACTACAAAGTCATTGTTGGTAAGATACAGTATCGAAAAGTCTTGAGTTATCCCACGTCAAAAATGAAAGTTTATATATATGGCAATTGATCCTAATTTTGTAGGAAAATAATGTTGATGTAAGCATGCACATGTGAACATAAATATTATGCACCTCCTAATAAATTTTTTTAAAGATCCAAGGAGACAACCTAAGAGCATCTCCAAGAGTAGTAGCAAATAAAACTCTTCAAATTGAAGTTTGTTGACCTATGTGGCAATTTGAAAAGCTTTATTTGCTACTAGAATAATTTTGCTCCAATAGACTCTTCAATTCAATTAATGCAATATCATGGAAAAGAATGAAAACATGTGAAAAATGTCTATGTATTTATTATATGAAAAGAAAAAATGCATGTTTTTAACATTTTCAAGGTAGGTTTTGTTTTTCCAAAGTAAAATTAAATATTTGAAGAGCCAAAGTCAACTTCTGACCAAACTCAAGAGAGAGAAAGAGGTTGCACTTTGATGGTAGAGGTTAAAGAGAGTTTTTATGATGTGGCTCTATTTTAGAATTCCAAATCATTGAAGAGGTTTGTTGGAGATCTCTAATAATATATTAACTAAGACAAGAATCCCTGGCGAATATGGAATTCTCCGCCAATGGGCCTAATACATTGGTTTGACTGAGCCCATTGTCTCTAACTAAATAGACTTCTTTGGGCCTTCATTAGCCAAGTGTCATCATTTAGAGCCCGAAATTAATACTATTAGGGCAAGAATTCTATAGTAAGGCCCTTATAAGACTCTTGTGTGAGCCCTTTCTATTAACTATTAGATTAATGGCGCGTTACTAATCCGTAATCAAATTGAGAGGAATTAAATTGAGGAGAAATTGAAATGAGGCGGAATCAATTAGATTCCTGTTGAAGTTGTTTACTAAAAGCTGTCTAGAATCGGAATAGAATTCCATAAAGTTGTTTACTAATTCAGCAGAATCGAATATAAATCAGTATGATTACTAAAATGCCCTTATCCCAATCAAATATTTTATATACTTTTTTAATAAAATTTGATATAGTATATAATAGTAAGAAAAATTAAATTGCTTTTTTATTTCATAGACACACTAAAATGATTTTGTTTATTTTTTTATTTATAAATTTAAGTCTTTCTATTAAGTAATTTTTTTATAAATGTAAGTATTTCTATTAAGTTTATTTTTATTTATATAAATGTAAGTATTTCTATTAGTTAATCCTTAACACTTAAAATGATTTTGTTTTTATTTCTAGGGTTAAGGATAATCTTGGAAATAATGAAAGTAAGTGAGGGCATAATGGGGAAAAAAATTAGCATTCCGATTACTCCCTAAACCCGGAATCCAAATACCTCATCAATGTAGGGAATCCAAATCACCCAAATCTTGGAATTGAATTTCATTTTTCGTGTGAGCCCCACACACTTTTGATTCCTCTCGATTTTAGTAAACACGGGTATAATCCATAATCGGAATCGGATTCCTTATTCTCATTCCGATTACGGGTTAGTAAACGCGCCATAAATTGATTAGCCGTTGAATCAAATTGATTAGTTTGATCCAACTGTTAAGAGATATGATCTCACTATAGAATGACTCACCATTAGGGATGCCCTTTTGGTCCTGGGTTGTATATTTGAGAGCCCCATAATGGTTGAGCCCCAAGTAGAGACCCATTGGGGATGGCCTAAGGCAAAATTTTATTTTACTTCTATCTTGGATAAGAAAGACTTCGATATAAGAGCATATCTAAGGCAAGGGCAAGGGGCTAGGTGCTGTTTTAGCCCCTCAAAATGGGTACTATTCACAAAATCTAGCCTCTCAATTTTTTTGTGGTTCTAGTAGTCGTGAGGGGTTAGGGGCTAAAACTAAAAACTTTTTCTTTTAGTTTATTATTTTATTTGTGATAAAAATCAAAGCATAAGAAAAGCAACACATAAATTGATTTTTGGAAACAATTTTGAGCCACACTTTGGAACAACAATTTTGAGCAAAATGAAAAAAAATAAACAAGTAGAAATATTTGGAGTAATTGAGAGATTTTTTAGGTGAGAACGTGATGATAAAATGGTTAGATTTTTATAGAGTTGTGAGGAAAAAAAAAGGCTGAACTAGTTGGGAACTGAAAAAATAATAATAAATAGCGGACTTGCAACTAGGGGCCATTGCATTTGAGAGCGCCACGTGACAGCTCCTCAATGGTTGTTGGAGTCAGCTTTTGTTGCTCCTTTTTTTCTTTTAAAAACTGACAATGGGCCCCTTATCTTGTCTGGGTCAGCATGTGGGCAAAACCAGTCGTCATCTTGCGTTAGGCCAAACTGGACTAAACCAAACACATGCATTAGAAAGTGATTTTTTTCATTTGAGTCTATATCTAGACCTAGCCCAGGCCTGATCAGTCCCATTAGACATGCTCTAAGGATAAATATTGTTGTTAGGCAAGAGGGTCCCATTGCACTAAAATGCAAGGGAGTTTATTATACATATACACATAGCTACGTACTACTAATTTAAGTGTGTCACTAGTAATTTATTCACATCTTCTACCAACAGCAAGTTGGGATACCAACCCTAGTCTGTCAAAGTTCATGTTAGCTCCACTGGTTATAGCCACAACATTTTCACCCTTCAGGCCATAATATTTGCAATATGTTTCTGCCCCAGCAATGGCTACAGCTCCCGCTGGTTCAAGTATGCTCCGATTTTCCTCAAACATATCCTGCAACAGAAGAAACACCATTTAAGTTAAACCTAATAAATAAAGAGTTGAATTGGCATTAATTCCAAAATATTGTCCCAAAAAAAAGGTTTGAAACTTGGAAAACCATGAATAAGGTAAGAGAGAATCACTTTAATTGATGCACAAATGGCATCATGATCGACAAGAACAACTCCATCGATGAGTTCTCTGCATAAACGGAAAGTTTCTTCCCCGACTTTTTTTACTGCTATGCCATCTGCAAATCCTCCCGCTCTTTCTAACATAATTCTCTTCCCATGGTGTATGGATAGTGCCAATGCATTTGCATCATATACCTCTACACCAATAATCTTCACCTGCATGATTGAAAAGAAAAAAAAAGTCAGTAAGTGTTGTATATCAACAAAGATTGATGATGAGTGCTTTTCACATAAAACTAGGCATCAATGCACACATATAAAAAATAAAAAAAAATTATGTTTAGAATGAAAAATAAATAAACAAAAAGACTAGAAAACCATTTGTAAGACATGGGAAAATCATTAGACTTGTTTGGCAAACCTTGGGATGAACTCTCTTCACATAGGCAGCAATACCAGCTATGAGTCCACCACCACCAACAGGCACAAAGATTGCATGCAATGGGCCTTGAATTTGACGCATGATCTCCATTCCTATGGTTCCTTGGCCTGCTATGACATCCGGGTGATCAAAAGGATGCACAAATACTAAGCCTTCATCTTTGGCCCTTTGTTGTGCATATGCTTCGGCTTCGTCATACGACTCACCTATAAGCACAACTGTTGCCCCTAACTTCTCCACTGTTTTCCACTGGTAAAAAAACAGAGTAGAACCGATAATTATATCATACAGAAACTTTCAAAATATAGTTGAAAATTGTAAGATTTGCGATGTCACACTTTGATTTTAGGAGTTGTAAGAGGCATGACTATCACAGCACTGCAACCAAGTTTTTGTGCTGATAGTGCCACTCCTTGAGCATGATTCCCTGCTGATGAACAAATGACACCCCTGGCTAATTGCTGTCTTGAAAGCTTAGCCATCATATTGTAAGCTCCTCGGATTTTAAAGGAGAAGACCTGCATGAAGTGTGAATATTAAGTCCCTCGATTACATGCTTTTAAGTTGAAAAAATTTAGAGCATAAGGAAAAATCATAAAAAGCCGCTATGCAAAGAGATTTTAATATATGAAGGCTTTTTTATTATTATTAATGGGGAGAGGAGGGGGATTCAAACTTTGGGATTTTTAAACCTAGCAGCGTGTATGCACTGTGCATGACGATGAGGCAACAAACAAAAACTTAAGACTCTATATAGTCACTGTCGTTTTCTGTATAAAATAATAACCAATGGATTTATTGGTTAACTTATCTGTAGAGATAAATTAACACCTGCCTAATATTTCTATTTTTGGTTTTTAAAAACAGGGTTGTTACGAGATAGGTCCTTATAATTCTTATATTTTAAACATAAATTCATCTATTTTAAAATTATTATCAAAAACCCAAATTTGAATATAGGTTAATAGTTGTCCTAATATTATAAGATATTTACACACTATGTGATCTACCTTACTTTGTCAATGTCATATACCTTATGTTTAGCATTTATATTTAATTATTTTTAATTGGGCACCTATTTAATATTGAAACGTTTTGACAAAAAAGAAATCAATGACCACCTAAATAATAATGTAATAAATAATATATATACAACCTAAATAATAACAATATTATAGTTAAACAATGATAATATATACCTACATACAAATTAATCTTTTTGTCTAAAAGAATATTGATTAGGTAATGGTCTATTGGAAAATTATGGTGATACATGCAAAAAATAATTTACCTACATATCTAATACAAGATAGGTAAATAGATAGATACATATTTATGTATTTTTTTAAAGGTACATTATTTGTATAGAAAAAATAGGTAAATTAAAACGGAAACCAAAGATAATAGGTACAATATTATTAACATTTATAAAATATAATAGGTAACTTATTATTCATAAAAGATAATAGGCATATGGAAATCAACCCCATAATTAAAACATATAATTAATTGCAGACAAAAATTATGATGAGGGAATCACCACAATAAATTGGGGAACGAAAAATTATAACACCACCAACATATACTTTCTATCGCAACTTCATGCTTACAAAACGTCATGTTCCAAATGAAGCCAAAAACAAAATAGAGGAAAAAGAATCTTACAGGTTGTAGGTCCTCTCTCTTGAGCCAAAGATTAGCATGGAGCTTCTCAGAGAGCTTTGGAGCATAGTCCAATGGCGACTCAATGGCAACATCATAAACATCAGACGTCAAAATCTTTGTCAAGTATCTCATGGCATCATGAATGTTATTGTTTCCTTCTCTTCCATTATCTCCGCCAGACTTATCAGGCACCGCACCAAGAAAGCCGCTCTCGTACTTCAACGACTCCGCGGAGACTTTCTTCAACGGCTGAGTTTGGTGGAAGGGTTTGTGCGGTGCCTTTTCGAAAGGGTTGAGTGGTGTTGAAGGTTTGAGGGAAATCACTTCTGCTGGGTTTGAGAACACAGCAGTGATGGTGCATGGTGGGTGTCTAAGGTTCTTCTTTTGATTATTGTGCCGTGTTGTGAGAAGCAGAGATGAGGGTGAAGGAGCCAGGCAGAGCATCTCCATAATTTAGAGAGAAAGAAAGAGTCACAAGAAGAGACAGCTCTGCGAGTTTGAGTGTTAGGAATTGGGTCTATATATAGAGTTAATGACTAATAAAGTTAAGTTTCGAGCCACCTACAACGTGTGTGTGTGAGAAATTTCCGCTCTCGTGTAATTTAGATTATAACTTGTATTTTGAAAAAAACAACAATACTTTGGTGCTTATAAGGAATTTGTTAAATAATGGACTTGTTAATTAACTATATTTTGCCTTTTAAAAAAATTTATTTTTGGAACTGGATTTGAGGTATTATATGAGTTAGATTTCTTTGGATGTAGAGGTTTTTGTGAGTCTTACGCGTATTAGAACACAATGGATGATTGAAATATTGAACATTGTGGAAAATTATATTATGTGTATATTTTTATAAGTTACTTCGCGATTTTGAGTTAAAGTAAACTTTACTCAACTTACTAATTAGTGCCCAACAGAGGGATGAGGTAATATTGTCGGTTCACGAACAAACATATTTGATTCACATCAAAAGAAAAGCTTTACAGATTAGATAGGTTGGTTGCTAGAGTCCAAACTACATTATGCGTTGGTCAAAGGGAAAACTACATTGTGTCGTTGGTCAAAGGAAAAGATATAAAACATGTAAAACGAAATGAATGAAATTCATACGCTAGCTTTCTCCAGTTAGATATTGCCAAATATATTGAAACAGAGAACATGAAAGTTTGTGATCATTCTGAGCGGGCTTACCTTACCACATTGCTGGTGGCCTTTCCCTTCTCCCTGTTTGGCACCCAATATCGAAATTCCGGGATTTCTTTCCCCCAAAAAAAAAAGTTTGTGATTATTGGAATCCAGGATATTTAGTCAAACAAAGTGTGTGCACAGGAGAGATAAGGACAGGGACGGACCCATGATTTCAAAATGAGATGGGCTAAATTTAGGTACTAAGTAGATAGAAAACTCAACAATACCATGTAATTTCATTGATAACAAAAAAAAATACACCTATTTAATAAGCAAGAACAATAAAATCAATTACAAATCCTATTTGATAATTCATAACTCATAAACTGAAACTGATAAGCCCCAATTGAAAATCCCTAATTGAAAATTGATAAGTTTCAATTGCAAATCCTAATTGATACTTCATAAACTCCAAAAAAAAAATCCTTAAATTAAAACATCAACAAATTGAGAGAAGCTTACCTGACGAATATAGGAACTTGGTTCACTTGAATTAAGTCTTGAAGGTGAGTGCAGCAGCAACAAGAGCGTTTTTTTTTTCTCTACGTGCAAGGATAGGGTGCTTCTTCTTTTCTTTTCTTTTTTTCTACGCGCTGTGTGTGAGTTATTTTTTCTATTTTTTTTTTCTACATGTTGTGCTAAGTGTGAGTTTTTTTTCTCTCTTTTTATTGACTACGTGTTGTTCAAGGAGGAGAACTAAAGGAAACTAGGTTATTTAAATTGGGTGAGCTAGGATTTTTTTTTGCTGGAACAAAGGGTCCGTCCGTGGATAAGGACAGACGGTAGTAGATGGGTAGAGAAAATATTATGTACAGTGGTGGAGTTAGGATTTTTAAATTGGGGAGCCAATATTAAAATTTAATTGCAAATGGCGTTATTATCTTAAATGCTGCAAAGGCTGAGACAATATAAGAGGAGTTGAAGCGTCGCGTAAGCAAAGGCAAAATCGGAAAGCTGTAAGTTTAGGCCCTAAGCTCGGATTTGGGCCCATGACTTGCAATTTCGAAGAAAACGGCGTCACGAGTAAAAATTATCGCTTTGCCATTATGTATGAGCTTTTTCGGGCATTTAAGATCGTTTAGTATTTTGCTAGTTTTTGGAAACTTTTGTTAAGTTCTCTTTTTAATTCTTTTGGATTTAGTAGGGTTTGTAGGAGTATTTAAACCAATTTTAGCCCTTGGCTAGGGCATTATGTTATCATTATGAATTTAATAAACTTAAGGTTTTCTTATAACTGGTAGATTACAGGCTTTGGTTCTCTTTGATTAATCGTTTGATTGCCGTTCGTATTATCATATTGCGTCATTTAGCCTTATAAATAGGTCAAAAGATCGTATAATTTTATGAGCACGTCATTATTAGTTCTACAAAGATATTAATAGAATGAATGATTTTGTAATAACTTGCGCCTTAAAAAATCTGACTTTCAACCGATTGAGTTCTGAGTATGAAACTGGTTCAGGAGTAATTATAGAATATTACGGTAGTACATCCACATGATTAAAAAATCTAAATTTTGATAATTTAATCAAGTATTTGCAATTTGCAATTTTTTTTAAAATAAAAAAATGGTGATTACATTTTATCTATATGTATGTATGAAGATTGAGAAAGAAAATGGAGAAGAAACAAAGAAACATGTTATGGGTATTACATAAGTTAACACGATCCGTTTAATAAACGGATTATATAGGTATTTTAGCGGATTGGCGGGTTGACCATAAATCCATCCGTTTATTAAACGGGACATAGCGGGTTGACCTAAAAATAACCCAAAAATTTAATCATACAGGTTGACTCGCTAATTTTCCGTGCGAATTTCAAATCGTGTATCAAGTCGTATCGGAAATTACCACCTCAAATTTCCAATTCCCGAACAAACATATTCCATTCACATCAACTTAAACAACCATTATTCTGTTCTTACGTTCTTGCATGATTGCATCTTCTTCTTCTTACTTATGCGCATTTTGTTTTTCATGTTATTTTAAATTAAAAGCCTATGTATATAACCGATTTGACCCCCAAAAAAAATTGTATATACATGCATGTTGCTTGACCTCAATTTCACATGTAAGTTGGGCAAGTCATTGGTCTTCAAGGAAATAATAAAATAAGTGTACTCGACGTAAATTATTCTATACACAATCATGCATGATTTTTTTTAATATAGTTGAGATCATGCATATCATATAAATAAAACAAGGCTTAAATGCAGTTTTACCCTAAATTATATCATAATTGTCAATTTGCACTTTTAATTATTTTTTCGGTCAATTAAGAATACGAATTTGTTAAAATAGTCAATTAGGTCCATATTGTCATATTTTGACTGATTTCATCCTTTTTTCCATTACTCTTCTCACGTGATGCTCACATGACCTCTGGCAAAATCGTCACTTCACCTTTCACTTCGACTAAATCCTCCCAATTAGCTCTAGAGCCCCAATTTTGTAACCCAGACCAGTGGTGGTGCTCATATAAGGTGCGAGACATCGACCTTAAGTGAATATGGAGGAGCTGTGTTGGGGAGATACTGTAAATGTCGAAAAGAGGCATTAATAATGACATCATGGACATATTTAAACCCTGGAAGAATGTTCTATGTTTGTGGCACACAAGGGGTGAGTTTTATGATGCTTTTAGTTATTTGAATTTCTTTTCTTTTCTTTTATCCAATTCCATGACTTATGTATAGAGGTTGACGGTGTGATTTGTGGGAGTGGACGGACCCAGAAATGTGCGAACGTTCCAAGCAGATCATTCCTAGGTTGTTAAGGCGTATTAGAACCATGGATGGGGAACTTCAGTTGCAGAGAGCTAAAGAAAAGAATATTAGGTTTTAGTTTGGCAGCTACTTGATTGTGATGATAAGTTTGGGCCTTTCTGTGTTATCAACACCAAATTGCAGGGATGGGAAACAACTGAAATTGGAATTAATGTGATGAAAGGGTTTGAGGGCATGTATTTTATGGTTTTGGGTACGTATATGTATTAGTGGTGTTGTTGGGTTTTTGTATCTATTTTTTGACGCCATTTCCTGTATAAAAAAAATTGGCCAGCTCTGAATGAAGTGGTGTAATTTGAAACAATTTGATGTACTCATAGCAGTTGGGCATGAATATATCTGACCATTTGGATATCACTTTGAAAAGAAGTACTGAGTTTGCATTTAACATTGAAGTACAAAAGTGCATACCATATCATTGGTGCTAAACCATAGCATAATTACAAAAGACTTGCTAAATACCACAAGTGCATAGAATTACAAAGAATTGGTTAAAAACCACAAGTGTAGAGCATTACAAAAGACTTATAAAACAAACAAGTTCACAATTACAAAAGTCTTGCCAAAACAAGTTCACAATTACAAGGCAGTTGCATTATCAAACCGTTTCACCATTACAAGGTCACTTCATGGCCTCCAAGGCAGATGATTTGAACTTTGGGGATTGACAGATAACCACTGACTCAGTCTTTGTTCTACTTGCAAACACAAAACTGTAGGTTTGGTTGCACTTGGTTGGCAGTTTGTCCCTCCCACTTGTACACTTGGAACTGAGCTTCTCCCACCCATTCCTAAAGTTGGAGCATTGCCTCTCCCTCCCAGTCCTGCATTTGGGGCAGTTCCTCTCTCTCCCATTCCTGCAGTTGAAGTGCCTTTGCCTCTACATGTAACTTCCCGAACCTTAAATGAATAAATAAATTAAAATATAATAAACGAATCAAAATAATATCAATTAATTAATAAAAATGGAATTTAATATTGAAAATAATAAATTAAGGGCAAAAAGGTAAATTTAATTTTTGGAAAAGAATTTAACGAAACGAGTTGTGTCATTGCGTCCGGTTAGTCGAAATGAGTTCGTAAACGTGTGGCACGCTTAGATCGGAGTTGTAACGAACAAAAAGGGCGTATTGGGTATTTAGAAATTTGTTTGAGAAACCCTAAATACCCCCCAGCCAATCAAATTCCTTCTATCTCTCTCTCTCTCTCTCTCTCTCTCTCTCTCTCTCTCTCTCTCTCTCTCTCTCTCTCTCTCTCTCCTCTCGTGCGCGAGCACCCTGTGAGTAACAATGCCGGTTTGTGGCTATCGCCGCCACAAAGAACTAACAGAGTTTTTGACGAAACCTAACGGCATGGACCATTTGTGATTACAAATACTAACATTGAGGACCACGAATTACACAAAAAAAAACATTAATAATGCAATCTGATAATTTCATAAACCTTAAGGGCGTTTTGTGATATTAAGCCTTAAAAATATCCCAACTAGCATGCAAAAAGGACTTTATAAAAACTGCACATCACTTTAGTTTTCCAAAATCAATGTTTTAAAATGACCATTGCACATCAGTCAATCCAAGGTGGTGAGAGGTACGTGAACATTGAAGCAATCCATGCCATTAATGTTTTGTTTGTGGTGTGAGGGTCTGCAACTCGGCATATTAAAATGCAATGAATTTGGCATTACTGATTTAAGAATTAATCTTTTGGGACTCCAGGGTTTGGAAATAGCATCTAATTCCCCTCCTCTACTACTTTTGGCATCACTTCAACTTTTCTTACTTTTAAATTCTCTTATTTTTAATGTTATCTTTCATTATCATTTTATTTTTTTTATTTTATTTTTAAGATTCATAAGTTTTTGTGTCGTTTAATTCACTTTCTTGATATGCAACCAAGAGTTCGAACCCCCTCTTCGTAGTTTAGAACAGAATATCATTTGTATCAAAAAAAATTCACTTCCCCATCTCTCTTCTTGGTCCTTCAATCCCATAATTATATCATTTTCATAATTACCCAAACTTAGGAATTTGATTTTATAAACTGAAAGGCCATTTGCGCCAAGAAAAGAGTGGTTGTTTCTCTCTCCTCTCCATCTTTCCACCTTTTTTTTTTTCTTAATTCATTTGGGTCAGCTTTACTCTCTTAACATCTTCAGCTGATTTCAGAAAACAAAAATGTCATTTTCATGTGAACATACTGAAGAGAACTAAAAAACGGATTGGGATTTTTTGGCTTTAAAATGGAGACAATCTGAAATATGGAAAATGGAAACAACGAGAGAGACTGCATAGATGGTGATGAACCAAAAGAAAACAAAATTAGAAAACATATGATTATAGAAAGTGATAACGATGAGGTACAAAGGGTGAACTTTTTTTCTTATTTTTGAATACAAGCGATATAGGGGAAGGGGGAACTGAACCTAGGACCTCCGATACAGGAGTAGCATCTACACTTAGCTCTTTGTGAGTTTTTATTTATTTATTTTGATACAAGTGATAATCTTTTTTTGTTTTTTGTATGAATACAAGTGATAGTCTAAACTACTTTTAAACTAATCTAATATAGAGGTAAGGGGATTCAAACTTAGGTGTAAGGGGGCAGCATCACTACTCTGGCCAACTAGCCTACCCCATGTGGGTTCCACGTTAAAATCCGAAATCAAATACCCTCAAAATTAGAGGCCCGTTTGGAGTCGGCCAATTTAATAAACGAGACAGGCCGAGTCCGCCTATTTATGAACATCATTAAGTCCAGCCCGAGCACACAACCCTAGACCATATAAGACTGGGCCAGGCCTCTAAAAGGGCCGATATGGGTCCATGCCAAGTTCAACTTATGTATTGCATTTTTTTTTGTTTTTTTTTTACAATTTCATTTCAATCTTTTTTACAATTATGTATATACAAACAAGATTTATTATTTCTTGGAAAAAGAAGCCAATGACTTTTCTTTAAGCGTATTTAAATAGAAAAGGGCTAGACTATTGTTCGAGTTTCAAAAATTAAGACTTGCAAAATAAAATCATTATTTTCTTTATTAAAAAAAATCATTGATTTTTAAATTATATTATTAGAGAAAGATATAAATATAATAATTTTATGCATTATTTTTCTTTAAAACGAATATAATTTAATAACTGGCACAGCCCACGACGGACCTCATGCCGAATTATCTCGTCCCGACCCACCCAAAGATACAAGTCGTGCCGTGTCATGCCATATCTATCGGTTGGCCCAGTCCGTTTGACACCTTTGCTTAAAATCAAGAATGGGATCAACTAGGAAAAGTAGTTTATTTGATTCCAATTCCTTAATTACCCCATCTAAATTCCCTAATTCATGACTTCCTCTACTCCTATTAAGGAAGGTGTATTCAATTTAGATTTTAAATGATTTTAAAAGAGTTATAAAGTTGGAGTTTAATTGAATTTAATTGAGTTTGACTAAATTCTACAAACTCCACATAGTTTTTGACTGAATTCGTGTATATATTTTAACTGAGTTTGTTAGAGTTTTATTATTGATTTTAATGGAGTTTTGTTGTGAATTTTAGACAACCTGCAAAATGGAGATTATAAAGATTAGTCTAAACACAAATTATACTCGCAAGTGCACAAGGTCAATCGTAATTTAGTATGGCAAATACGAGGTCATTCCCACGAGGACTGAGTTCAACTTCCAATTAGTCTAACCTAATTTACTTCACAAAATACTTTAACTACTCTAATTATATAAACAAGAAATTAAACACGTAGCATACTCACGTAAACACAAAGGGGGTTTTTGAATGAGTGATTAAATTAACACGAAATTAAAAGACAAAACAAGGAGAAAGTCACGAAACACAAAGATGAGAAATTCAAATTGATAAAAGCACTAGGACAATGAATTCACCACTAGTAATCCAATCTAGCCTCTTATTCACCTACCTATTAATTATCCGATCGACGTTGCCGCTTAGTTTTCCATTTTCATGAATTACATATGGTATTTAGGCTAACTCGTATATTCCTACATGCAATTCGCCTATGGTATTTAGGTCAAATATCAACACATAGAAACTCATTAAGATCCGTGAAAACCTCAAACAAGCATGTAAACCCTAGGAGTATGGTATTTACCCTAGACGAATTACAAATCTTAATCACAATAAGCAAGCCTCAAATTAAGTATGGTATTTACTCTAATTTGCATCCGATTAACTCAATAAAAGTCTAGATGGTGATCAAACATCAAGATAATCAACCAAGTTATTAAGTACAGTGATTAAGAATCCAACATCAAACGGCAATCAATAGATAGGTAAAATAAGAAAACTAGATTATCATACTAGGGCTACATCATGCCCTAGCAAAGAAAACTTAGTTACACATAGTCATAGAATTCGGCATAAGCAAAAACATAAGGAAGAAATAATAAAACTTAGCCAGTTGTAGTACTCTTCTAGCGTCTCCAATTTCTCCAAATCTTGCGTAACCCTAAATGAGTTGTTTTCTAACGCTTAAATAAAGCACCACAATCCTATTCCTACTCTAGCTGGGCTTTTACAGCAGCCCAAAAATAAAGAAAAACCTAATTAAAACATAAATCCATAAAGGGTAAATAATTGACTCATCTTCCTACTTTGACTGGGATAACACGTCAGTTACTTTGCATGAACGTTTGGGGTCGTTCCTCCTTCAAGAAAATTCGGGAAAAATATGAGAATTTTAGCTCTGTGTCTTATCTTTCCAACCATATATCGCAGGACTTGAGGAAAAATCGGGAAGTCCTTCAAATTTCCTTTTTTGCACAGTAACTCAAATCTGTCGGGATTGCACTTTATGCTGACTTAACTTCGAAGACTGTTCTCATTGGCTGCTCCAAAAATTCTAGAAAAATTCCACAATTATCTTCAGGGTCTTAGCTTCAATCTCCAACTGGCCTTGCACAAAAAATCCTCCAAAAAGTTGTATTTTAGTAGAAAACCAATTAACTGCTCCGGAAATCTGAAAATGGAGAAAATAAAGTAATAAGTCCTTTTTAAATCCAATTCTCCTACAAAAACTAAGTATAAAGAGTACATAAATGTATAAATTTATGGACTTATCAAGTTTATAGCACTCAAAAAACAAAGGGTTTAGGGGTGATGACAGTAGTGGTGATGGCGGTGGCGATGGTGGTTTGTGGGTGAAGGTGGGGGAGGTGAGGGTGGTAATAGCGATGGCAGTGGGAGTGAGGTGGTGGAGGTGGTGGTGGTGGTGGCAGTGGGAGTGGCGGCGGTGGCGGTGATGGTGATGATGCTGGTGGTGGCTATGGTGGTGGTGATGGTTGGGGTGATAGTGGGGGTGGTATTGGTGGGGATAAGGGTTGTGATGGATGTACTGGCGGTGGCAGTGGCAGTGATGGTGATGGTGAAGGTGATTGTGTTGGCGGTGGTGGTGGTGACAATGAGGATGATGGTGGGGCTGGTAGTGGGGGCGGCGGTGGGTGGGGCTGGGGGTGGCGGCGATGGTTGTGGTAGTGGTGGCAATGACTATTACTGTGGTGGTTGTGGTGGCAACGACGGCGGCGATGATAGCCATGATAAGATGGTGGTAGTAGAAGTGGTGAAATCATATCTTGAGAATAAAAATAATATGCTTAATATCACAAAATGTCCCTAAGGTTTACGAAACTATCACATTGCATCCTTAATGTTTTTTTGTGTCATTCGTAGTCCTCAAGGTTAGTATGTGTGATCACAAATGTTCTCTGCCGTTAGGTTCGTCAAAAACTCTGTTAGTTTGCTGACGTGGCATATATATATATATATCACAAAATATCCCTAAGGTTCACACATCTATCACAAATGGTCCCTGCGATTTTTTTTTTTCATTTAAAATTCATAAAATTTTGGTTTTCTTTTTTAAATTATTTAAAAATATATTTTGTATTTTAAATACACGTGGCACTATATTTTTGAAGATGTGGGCTCCACATATATGCCACATTCACAAACTAAGGTCTAAAATATCGATGATATCGGAAATATCGGTAGTCCAAAAACACGGAAATTTTGATGGAAATATCGGGATATTATCGATATCGATAAAAATTGAATAAAAACCACGGAAATTGTAAGAAAAACTTGGAAAATTTTATTGAAACTTTAGAGAATGTTTATTTAGTCAATTATCTATTAGTTTATCACAAAAAATTGGAAGTAAATGCATTGCATGATGGATTTAACTGATTTAAGTTGATTATATAGCGAGCTGACAAACACTGTGACTGTAGAAAATATGTTGTAATTAAGCATAGAAAAATTAAAAACCTCATGCCATAATTTAAAATATAATACCACCAAACATTTGGAATAGATAATAATAAACATGCAAATTAAATAACAATAATGAATGAAAATAACTTACTATGGTTTAGTTTTTTTTAACTTGTGGGAAATTGAGGTTGATGGATGTTGAGAATAACATGAGCATTATATTTTGTTTTGGAGAGATGTTGAGAAATAAGGGACGGCATGGGACCATTTGATTTTATTTGTATATATAGAAATAGGACTACAACTAATTAGTTAGGTTAGGTGAGTGGTTGAATGGTAGGGTAAGTGTGGTGTAGGTTGAAACGTGAGGAGTAGTTCAAAAAATTTGGCACTTTAGTATGCTTAAAAAATTATAGTGAAAATTGAAAATCAACTAAGAACATAAATAAATTTATCCAAGGAAGAATTAAATTGGAAATAAATAAAATGATTATAGAGATTTAAGTAATTAAGCAACAATTTGAAGGGAAATTTAGTAATGTAAGTACTTATAATGAATAATAAAATAATCAATAACATTAAATGGATTAAATAGGAAATAAATAAATTATATTAAGTAATTAAGTAACTGATCAACAATATAAAACAATAAGTAATTATGTTAATTTTTATTTTGAGAAACAGCTCACACAACATATATAAATATGAGTTTTCATACATAATAATCACAAAATGACTACTAGCGTGGTGGTAAAGTGGGAAGAGAACAAGCAACAGGGCAAGGGTTTGAACCCCATGGGGCGTTGAGTTTTCTCTCTTTTTTCCTCCTTCGATAATATCGCGATATTATTATCAATCATTTCGATAATATCGCGATATTATCACCATTTCAATTGGAAATTGAACGAAATATAGCTAATATTTCGGCAAAATTATAGAAATTTTAGACATTGCCACAAACTAATGAAGTTTTTAAAAAATAATTAAAAATGAAAAATGAAAAAACCATTTATAGAAAGATTTTAACCTTGAGGACCATTTATGAACCTAAACCCTTGGTTTTTTCATTTTTAAATTTTATGAATTTTAAATTATTTTTAAAAAACTCCATTAGTTTGTTGATGTGGCATATATGTGGAGCACACATCTCCAATAATATAGTGTCACGTGTATTTAAAATACAATATATATTTTTAAATAATTTAAAATTCATGAAATTTAAAAATGAAAACCAAAATTTTATGAATTTTACATGAAAACATTTAAAAAATTTCGCGGGGACCATTTGTGATAAGTGCGTGAAACTCATGGATGTTATATATATGCCACATCAGCAAACTAACGGAGTTTTTGATGGAACCTAACGGCAGGGACCATTTGTGATCACACATACTAACATTGAGAACCACGAATGACAAAAAAAAAACATTAAGGATGCAATGTGATAATTTCGTAAACCTTAGGAACGTTTTGTGATATTAAGCCAAAATAATATATCTATCAAAATCTCTTGAGGGAAAACAAAGATTTGTCATGGCCTAAAATTAGTCTATAATCAAATGAAATCCACCACTTTTTGTATTTCCTTTAAAATCAATGAGTTTTTAAATACACCCAAACTTTTATAAAATCTTTTAAAGTCGTGATTGAATACATCTAAATTTAAATGAAGTTTAAAAAGTCTGAATTGAATACACCTAGAATTGTATAGACTTCTATAAAATCGTGATTGAATACACCTGAACTTTTAAACTTCATTAAAATCTTTTAAAATCTAAATTGAATACAACCCGCTAAGTAAACATGTCATTAGTATTTTGTGAATCCTAATAAGGGGTTTCTACACACACAATTACAAGATGTACTACATTTGAATATAAAGAAAGAAAAAATTGTTTACAACGAGATAGGCTCTAATTATCGCTCTTCTTTATTTATTGTGTCGCTCTTATTGTCATATGATTACAGCATATGCGGAAAACGCCAATCTGAAAATTGGGTATCCCAAGCAGTATCAAAATACTTCAATTTTAGCTCCTAATTCCACACTGCATTCCCATTTGCCCTACCCCATCTTACCAAGAGTGGGTTTTTTTTCTTTCACAAAGCCAAGCCTTACTCTAAAGTGCTAAGTCTGACAGCTATGGCAGTTAAGATAGTTTGTCCATTACATAGCTGCTCTCTGTTTTTAGTACTTGTCTTCATATGCCTTGTGTGCCTCTCATTGCCTAATTGTAAAGGTGATCATTTTTTTACTTACAGGTTACAGCTGAAGATTTATTCTCTCAGACATTCTCATAATATCTGAGTAAATCCTATCACCTCCAATCTGTGCACCAGTTGCTCCGGCAGAAACCCGTAGAACATCTTCGATTAGTGCAACATTTCCCATAATGTCAACATGTGCACCACTCTCTATACCCCTTCCCTCAAGCAGACTAGCCGGTGGCTTGTGCTGGTACTCCCTTATGTAGGTAGCAATACCAGATGGGTTGAACCTGGTTCTTCCTCTCCACCCTTTGGCGCACATGAGTCCAGCACTCAATACAGGCACACTGTCATCACCATCCACAAAATATACTCCATTTTTCAGACAGCTGCCTGCCTCTCCATCTGCTGAGCCATCAATCCGAAATGGAATGCTCTTGCACTTGTCAGAAGGAGACATCTTGTATACATATGATCTTTCGGTGGGGATTCCAACACCATATAAGGAGTATATTTCCATATCTGGAGCAACTGGTAGCCTAAACCGGGTATTCAAATTAATCATTAATGCCATTAGGTTCAATGGAACCGAAAAACAAGCAAATGAAAGGTGCAGAAGGAAAATGGTTTGAGAAACATTGCTTGGCAGCATACATTCCATAATGGAAGCAGTAGTTGCTTTAGTACTTGTGATTCGCTTGATTCAAAATGTTGGTAACAAATTGGAGACTGGACCATAATAGAATCATTTGGAAGCAAAATGTGGTGTTTGCAAGAGAAAAAGAAGGGGGAATGAAAGGAAGTTCTTGACACCAAGGAATTAGTATTAGTTGGAGAAATTAAGTGTTAACTTCTAAATTGTGTGTTTTAGTTTCTGATAGCTATGCAAAGTTTTTGAAAAATAAATTAGAAACAACTAATTAAATTTATTCTCTCAGATAGGTTATCTATGCTATACAAAGAAGAGTACGCATTGCTCAGAAAAGTGAAATTCTATAAGAACAGTGCTGAATGATAAGTATGCTTACTTGGTCTCAAGTGGATTGGACCAATACTTGTAATGGGCATATTTGGGATCATCAAGATTATCAGCTATCCCATGAGAGAAGTGAGCCTCAGCCCGTTGCATCATTTTTGGAGCCACAAAGCGCAGTAGATCAAAAAGAGTTTGAGCTGTGTAAGCCTTATTTTCTGTAATTTTTCTGATGCTTTCCCTGCTTAGCTCATCATATTCAGTCCACACCTCTCCACATGAAGATGTGAAATTTGTGGCAGAATCTTTATGTGGAAGATCCTGTTAAGCAAATTATTAATATCATCCCTATTAAGGAAGACCACCATACTAATATACAGACTGAAATGATAGTTTCTCAACAACAACAAAAATATTGAAATGATCGATCAGAAAGCAATGGTATTAAGTTGGGCATATGTTAGCATTCGCCATATATGAAAGTGGAATGCCTGTCAATGACTTTTCAAGTTTTAAAGTAATACGAAAAATTCATGCATTTGCTGTTTATCTTGTTTCTAGTTCAAGGGGAACTTCGTCCTGGCATGTGTCTATATGTTTAGTTCAAGGGGAACTTCATGCAGAAACTGTTTTTTTTTTTAAATTTAGTCTGCTCTGTTAATAGAAAGCATGCTGAAAAATGGTTCTTCAAAGTAAATGCATCAAGATGTTTTTCACGTGTGAAGTTTGGTAATCAAATGTTCTAACCTTTTTCTCCCAGCAAAAAGTTAACCTAAGATAACTAATAATATATATTCTGAATGCACTACAGAAAATAAATTAGGACTTTTAAGAGAACATGCAAATGGAGGATCTACAAGTATCCACTAACTAGAGTATGATTTGTGTAAGAGGATGTTTCTAGATTCAACCTCAAGGTTGGATGGCATCAAATTAATTCTTGATAACAGAGTTCTATACGTTTCTCCTTTTGTAGGAGAGTTGTGTATTATCAGTTGGAAGAAAGGAGATGAATAAATAAAAAAATATAGATTGATTTTACTGCTACAGACAGTCATTTGAATCATTTGTGAAGAATGGCAGATAGGTTCAATTCACATGAGACTGCCAAACTTCCAATAAAAAAAGATTTAGAAAGACAATAATCACGTCATTAGAAGATATCTTCATGTCAATTCATTGGAGAAAAATAGAAGAAAAATATTAAAAGGGCCTCTGACATCAAAGTTTTTGTCATAGTTGCATCACCTTGGCTGTTTAAGTATCTTAGCTGCACCCCTGTGTGGAATAATTGGTTATGAATTTCAACAGAACAACAGAGATTTAAAGAAGAGTACCTTGAAATCATGCCTAGGAAGCTGTGGAGAAGATATTTGTGATGTTTCCTTGCCAAAAGAGATTATTCTTCCATACTTCACAGGTTCTTTCACTTGGGAAACTCTATTTTCATCCATGTTGTTGAAATTAGTGTCACCTGACGTCTGTAGATATCCTTTCTTTGCCAGGTCACAGCTATGCCCATCTTCAGGAGACCAGTCCAAATTGCCCCAGATGGCATCTCCACCTTTTGGCAATAAGGAAACTATGGAATCCCAAGTTCGAGATGCCCGCATGACGTGCTCAAGGGTTTGAAGCTGGAGAATTTCAGAATCTAAAACACCAGGATCCATAGCTCTGCAAGGGCCAACAGTCAATTCCATCATGCAGTGGTCATATTGTCAAATTTCTCATAGGGCTTTGAAAAACTCTAAGAATTTGAACACATCATATCTTAAACCACATAGTAAATTACTAAACAATTATCAACATAAGGGCTAGTATCTTATATTGTGTAACACAATTTGCAATATCAGAATGCCAGTTCACATGAGGGATAGATTGCAAAGACAAACCTGATATATGCGACATCTTTACCCTCAGCAGAAAATATATTACTAACGGCTTTTGGAACACCAAGAAATGCTGGACCAATATTCATGATTGCTTTGATGTGCTTGGCACACCAACTTGGACCACCACCACCTCCCATAGGAGGAGGTGATTCAACCCATTTCATGAAGTGGAGAAAATAAATTACACCCATAGAATGAGGTACCACCACCACTTTCTTATGGCCATTGGTTACGTACATAAGCTCAATTTTACTCTTCAATCTTGTAAGAGCTTGGTCTCGAATCTGCTTTTTCCCAATTAAAAAATATATTAGTGGACTCAGCTTAGATTTTTCAGCTTTGTAGAATGTAGCATATGCAGAGTTGGAAATGGAAAGACATATTTGGACACGAGAACGAAATGATTAATTCTGCTTCAGATAGTGTTTGGAAAAAGAAAAAGTTAAAACAGTATTGAATTAAAAATATGACAAATGGAACAACAATGCATTCAATAAACACATGAATTTGGAGTTCTGAAAGAAAATAAGCCATTGAGATCACACACAAATAATAAATCATCTATGATAATAATAAACAAAGTATGCCGATGATGATTCAATCCAAGCTTTGTACAAACTCGACTCAGCATATGCATGCAGAAACAAGTGAGCTCTAACAAACAAATGTTGTGTGATTTGGATTGGTAAAGTGGCACGAGGAGAGAATGATAGAAGCTGCAGGAGAACAATTTTTACCTCTGTGTTTTGGAAAGATAGCCTCCAATCATACGCAGCCATATGCATATTCTTCCCTTCATAACCAATTTTTGCCAAATTTTCAATGAGAACAGCCCAAACAAAGTAGCCAGGAGCAAAATAGTCAGCTGCAACGAGTCCTGGAACTGCTCTGACTCGAATTCCTGGAGGGTCAAGCCCTGTTTCATTGTGTAGAGATAGGTGCTCCAACCAACACAAGGGCCTAATTTGCAAACACAATTTACAATTAGATTAAAAACCATCTTAAAACACGAACTGAAATTCAATTATGAAGACAAACAAACCTTTTGAAGATCTCTGTGAAACCGCCACCCCAAAGACGCTTCCTGAAAAGTCCTTCAGCACAAGGCCTTCCTTCCCAAAGCTCAAGGCCACCAGTTACAATGCCAGGCACCAAAACAACAGGGTGAAGAGGAGTCAACCCTTCAGCTTTAAGCCTTGTCCCAGGTGACTCTGGCACTGGAAAACCAGTCAATGTAGCTGGCAAGCTGTGATACAAAAACAAGAGAACCCAGCAAGTTGTGCACATGTACCCAATTACCCAACAGCAGCTATCTATGCACCTCCATTCTCTGTGTTGCTTCTTGTTCTTGTTCTTCCTCTGCTTCTTCTCTAATAAATTCTCAGTCTTGGAACCAACACCACCCTCATCTCTGTTTTCAATTTTGGGGGTTTCAAAATATTGAAATTTTAAAGAAGAGCAAGGCTCAACATAGCACAGCTTGCGAAACCGAAGAATGGAAGCCATGGGTGACCAAGATGGCTGAAAACTCAATACAATGAACAAGAACAAGAGCAACCCATCAAGGGAAAACGAGAGATTGAGGCACAGAGTGAGGCCTTTGTGGTGAATTATAGAGCAAAACAAGGTTATGGGCTTACATGGCCGCTATGAAAAAGCTAACGCCACGTCGTGAAGAAGGAGATATGGGTTTAGTCTGTCCTCCTTGCACACACCAGAAACAAACAAACCCAAAAGAAAACCAAGAAGAAAATTTGGGTTCTTTTTCCTTCTGCCACCAAATACAGTGAGAGTGATCAAAAGGGGTTTTGGAGCAAATGGCTATGTGATGAATCCCACACCTAAATCTGTTTGGTTTTTCACAGAGACACTTGTGCTGGCTTTTGCTTGCCGAGTTTTATCAGCTGTCATCATTTTGGGCATAGAAGTTTGGTTCTTTGCTTTTGACGTGGATGGCCTTTTTTTGGTCTTTCGCTATACCTCTGAGGACTGAGGACTGGAAAACAGGGTCAGGGGAAAGGAAAGCCCTTTTCTTTCTAGGTTTGGTCTGAAATGTAATTCCCTTGGTCGGCAGCGAGGTAGCGACGTAGCGTTTTGTTTGGAGGAAAAAAACGTACATGAAACCAGGATAGAATTACTTTGCTATCTTCGGCCAATAACACAATGACATGTGGAAAAATTATCTTATATGTCATTGCGTTATTGGCCGGAATAGCAAAAAGTATTATCCCCGTTGTATGAGAGTTTTTCTCTATTTGGAGAGAGTGAGTGGAGATGAGAGAGAAAGAGAGAGATGTCTACAAAAAGAGAGAAAACAGAAAGAATCCAAAGAAGAATGGGTGGGTGGGCTATCATAAAATTGATGATAGAAATTAGCTCACGCTACCAAAAACACAGATACCCAAATTTTCTGTATGACTAGTCCATGGAGCCATGGATATACATATATATATATATATAATATGTATGTATGCATGTAATATTTAGAGAATTATGGTTGTGTTTGTGTTTGTGTTTGTGTTTTTGTTGGGCACAATGGTCAAGGAGATTGGGGTCTGAATTATTGTGAGTATATTCTTCTTTGTAGTCTTGTCTGGATCCAGGGGTTTGCTAGCTTTGCAGGTGAGGAACAATTTTTGCAGAGAAGAATCATATCAGTAGGGCCATAGAAGGCTTGGATTCTATCCTCATTTTTTGTCTGACTTGGATTCTCCCGGTTGTGTTCAATCGAGCCTTCTGGTCAATGGAAAACTTTAATTTTGTTACCCAGAAAAGAAAAAGACTTTATGTACAAGCCTCCTGCTTTCTCTTGGGCTTCTATTTGTATTTTGTTTTCTTTCTATTTTCTGTTTGGGCTTTGTGTTGAACCATATTTTTTGGATTTGGATTCATCTAACAAATGTGAATTTTGGAACATAGTTTTTTTTAACATGTTAAAAAAGTTTAGCTCTTGCTTATTAAGATACATTTTAGTGTTCAGTTTCCAGTGCTTTTTATGTGTAATTTCCTTTGTATTTTTCCCTTTTTCTAAAGTTCTCTATTGACCCCAAAAAAAAAAAAATTGAGAGAAGAAGGTATGTAGGGAGCCAAATCACCGTATATATAAAGAATGTAGTAGAACTTTGAAGTTTTTACTGGATACGTGTTACAAAATTTAGTAATACTTACGTAAAACAGGAATAACACTATTTTGCTATCTTCGATCAATCACGACATGTCACGCTTGATAATTTTTTCACGTAGCAGTGTGTGATTTGTTGGGGATAACAAAACAATGCTATCCCCATTTCATACAAGGCTTTTTGAGCTTTTAGAGGCAAAATCGTAACACATACACACAGACATGACATGACACCCCACCGAAATTTCATTCATCAGATATAAAGAACTAAAGAAGACTTATGAAGTTTTTACACTCCAAATCTTTAATATCCACACACACGACAGGCCTACCAAAAATCTTGCATCTAAAGATTTCTTTGGTCAAACATATATGTCTAGTCGCATATAGGGAAGCATAGAAAGCTTGAAAATCTTTTTCCTTTTTTTTTTTTTCTAGTCAAGTAGAAAGCTTTAAATTTATACACATATGTAGTTGCCCAGAAATTTGCGTGACTAGATTGAAAAATTCTTTACTTATGTAGCTGCCATGACTTATTTCTCGTGACAACTTGATGACTCAAATGACTCTTGGCTTCCTTGCCATCCTCTTTTTCTCTTACTTTGCATCTACAAAACAAATCATGCATGCCACCAGATTGAGAAGAGCTCTCTCATGTCCTTCTCCCTAACTCTCTCTTCTCCTCCTTTAAATTGGACTTCCACGACCAATTGTTGCTATTGGGAGGGAATCACTTGCAATCAAGATGGTTGGGTTACCCATTTACACTCACCCTCCAAGGGGCTCAAAGGAGTCATTCATCCCTCACTTGGAAATCTCACACATCTCACCCACCTAAACCTCTCTCACATTTCACTTTATTTCCCAACTTCACACGAAATCGGATTCTTCTTGCCCTTGAACCGTCTTGAGATCCTCGATTTGAGCTATAATATTCTTTCTGGAGAGCTTCCACTTTCTCTACCATCTAATATCCAAATTGTGGATTTGTCCACCAATCACTTCCATGGCGTGATTCCATCTTCATTCTTCCAACAAGCTAGGAATTTGACTAGTTTCAATGTAAGCAACAATACATTCTCAGGGCCTATCCCATCCTTTATTTGTCTCCATTATTCTCCCTTCATCAAGTTATTGGATTTTTCCTTCAATATATTCAGTGGCAATATTTCTCGCAGATTAGGTGAGTGGTCCACACTACAGGTTTTTCGTGCCGGTTACAATAACCTCTCAGGATTACTTCCAGAAGATATCTATAATGCTACCCCACTTCAAGAGATTGCATTACCTGTGAATTTGCTTCATGGAACCATTAGTGATAGAATTGTCAACCTCACCAACCTTGCAATCCTTAACCTCTACTATAACCAATTGAGTGGTGTGTTGCCTTTCCATATTGGAAAGCTCTCTAAGTTGAAACTCATCCTCCTTCATTTCAACTATCTTCAAGGTTCTTTGCCCCCAACTTTGATGAATTGCACTACATCTTGGAGACAACAACTTGAAAGGAGATATCTCGGCACTTAATTTCTCCAAACTTAGTTAACTTAGTAAGATTGACCCATGGAGTAACAACTTCACTGGCACCTTTCCAATGAGCCTTTACTCATGCAAGCACCTGAAAGCAATTCGATTGAGCTTAAACGATCTAGAGGGACAAATTCAACCTGAGATTATTTCATTGAAATCTTTGTCCTTCCCTTCACTTAGTGGCAACAAATAGACCAACATCACAGGGGCAATGAAGATATTGATGCGTTGCGAAAGCCTCGTATTCATAACATTTTCTTACAGCTTTATAGGTGAGGAAATTCCAACTGATGTTGGCCTAGTTGATTTTTATGGATTCAAAAATCTTCGAATATTGTCTTTGGGTCGTTGTGAGCTCACTGGTCAAATACCTTTATGGATGTCTAAGCTCAAAAAGCTAGAGAACTTAAATCTAGATTTTAATAGACTCAAAGGATCAATTCCTATTTGGTTGGGGACTCTTCCAAGGCTCTTTTATATCAACTTACGCTCCAACTTCATTTCAGGTGAATTTCCAAAGCAACTTTGTAGACTAGAAATGTTGCTATTTGAACAAACTGCAGCTCAAGTTGACCATAATTACCTTGAACTGCCTATCTTCATCCAATTGCGCGACGACGCGGAAGCTTTACAGTACAATTATTTGTTTTATTTTCCACCATTTATGTATCTATACAACAATAGCATCAATGGCAATGTACCTACTGAGATTGACCAGTTGCAGTTTCTCCATAAGTTGGATCTTAGCTTGAACAACTTCTCTGGCAGCATCCCAGACCAAATATTTAACCTCAAAAACTTGGATACATTGGATCTCTCCATTAATCATTTGGCTGGAAAAATTCCAGATTCACTCAAGAGTCTTAACTTCTTGTCATATTTGAATGTCTCATACAATGATCTTGAAGGACCAATACCAACAAGCACTCAGCTGCGAAGTCTCAATGCCACTGCATTTGAGGGGAATCCGAAACTTTGCGGTGCCCCACTTCCAAATGAGTGTAGACTAGTTAATGGCGGTGATGCAGATAACAAGAACAGCCAAGATGTGGACGATTAGCATCAAATTCCATGGTTTTTTAATTTCCATTGTGTCTGGACGGTGTGGCGATATACATATTTCCAATTCCTAGACAATGTACAAGATAGGCTCTATGTGATGAGAATAATGTGCATGACCATGATGAGGAGAAGGCTTAGAACCTAGATTGTATGTATACATACTTTATATTCTTATACATTTTGTAAACCATAAGTATTTTGATCAGTTTATTTTTTTCTGCCTTATGTAAGACAGAGTTTTTTCTTATAATTCTGTCTTTTGTTCTCTTTCTTTTTAGACTATTCTCTAAGTCAAATGAAACCAACGAAAGAATACTTCTGCCTGTGAGAGCCGTGAATATACTTGTTCTTTGATTTCCTAAAACCATCCCTCAGACTATCTTTTTGAAGCCTAAGCTTAGTTCATCTAATTTTCTGTTTTGCATGAATGGTTAAGGCATTGGTTGGTGTCCTTGGCCGGTGTGGAAGCCTTGTCTACTCGAGTTTCCCAGCTCTTGATTATCCAGGTTCTGCAGAATTTTAGTTCTTGTTTCTGCAGAATGGTTAAGCCTTGGCTCCCCTCTTGTTGCTGCAGAGTTTTGGTTCCTTTTCTAATCATTTCCTTCCTTGGCCTCTTCTGTTTGATTTTTCCTTAGTTGCGGTTGGGCCTATTGGCCTCTGTTGTACAAATGGAAAGGAAAAGAAAAGATTTGCTTTTCCACTAGTTCATTTTTCCTTTCTTTGGGGTGAACAAATGGAAAGGAAAAGAAAAGAAAAGAATTATTTGACATGAGAAAAAAAAAGGGGGATGGTAATCAAAGAAAAGCTGCAGGAAGAACATTAACATGTCTCAAGATGTCGAAGTTTACCACATGGAATGGAAGGCAATCTCAATCCCATGTAAGTGAGAGCTACCCGGTCATCTTCCTTCTCCGATGGTCCAACCCCAAGATTTGAACATGCTAATTTGTTGGTTGGTACCATTCATGAAAAAATATCATATTCCAAGGCATAAAAACCTTAAGCTGGACTACCTGGGATGGATGGTGACATTTAAAAACTTAGTTAAGGTAAGTGGTCCATGGGTTCCACTTTTAGGGCACTTCCAGCAGTGAAACCCTTGCCATGGCAAGGAGAGGCATTACTATTCATGAATAAGTCGCAAAAAGAATGTGTCTTCGAATAAGAAAGAAGAAACACTATTCATTTTTTTGTTTATTTTATTTTTTTACATGAGATTAATTTTAGTTGTATGTATGAAATTAATAATAATAAAATTGATAGGTATGTATTAAAAAATATTTCTGAATTTTTTGGATTTTTTCAGATTTTTAAAAATATTTTTTACGTCGATGACATCAGCAAAAATAGTGCTGACGTCACCTGCCCTCGGGCCAGACAAGGGCTCCCCCTGCCTTCGGGCCAGCCCCTCCTGCTGGAATCACTTTTGGGCTCAGCCCCCCAGCCCTTGCCTTTGGGCACTGCTGGAAGTGGCCTTATGCAGGGCTCATCCTCATTTTAATGGTAATGTCCTTAGTGTCTGTATGTATTCAGGGGACTCATCTTCAATCCTCTGGGATGGGCTCTTGTATTTCCAAACAATATGGACAGCAACGCTGCACATGAGGCCAACTGAAATAAATATAAAATAAAAATCAATAAATAAAACACACTTTCTCATATCATGTGTTGTAATAATAATATAAGTGAATGACATGATTAAATTTTTCCACTTTTAAGATATAGTATCAACAAATAATCACTTATATTAAGACGCGTGAAAAAGTTATAGTACCACGTGAACGTACTCTAATACCACACTATAATTACTTGATTGATACACTAAAGAAAGAAAACAATAGTAAAAAATGTGGATCCACCCAATTTTTTTATTTTTTATTTTGAGAGAACCTCGACTGATAAAATGAAGAATTACAATGGGGGATAAAACGTTTAACCCCGACTCAAAGAATCACATAATAAGGCATCCTGAATAAGATCAAGGAGCATCTAAAACCAAATAAAGTTTGTCCTCATTATGCATGCAGACCAAATCCAGCAAGTTGATGTAAAACATCATTTGTTTTCCTATGAGTAAATTGAAAAAGAGAGAGGAATATGTTTCTTTGGATCCACCCAATAAGGGTCACCAAAATATCAGTCCAGTTCATGGAATCATGGGTCCACCCAATTGCCACTCATATGACCTAAGCAAAGCCCAAAGCGCACATGTTCGAAACTTGCTAAGATAGACTTCAGATCCACCGCCCAAAAAAAAAACGGAAAGCTAAGATAGACGATGAAATATCCAGTGCATGCAACCACAGGGGATTGCTTCTCCAAAAGCCGCGTAGACAAGAAAGGTGCCAAATCTCCGACATCCACACACATCATTACTGTAATTGCGCGCGCTAAGATGCGCAGCGAGAGAAAGAATAGTGTTCCTCTGACGCGCTCTAGAACCGCGTGCTATTACTTACTTTCTCTTTTGGATTTGTCGGTGCTGCAGACCGTAATTGCTAAAAGTAGTAAAAAATTGTCGCTTTTGGACAAAGAATTCAGATATTTTTCATTGATTTTTACCTTTGGAATTGGAGGAGGAATGTTTATTATTTTATGATTTGGACCCACTTGACTTTCGGACAAAGAAAGAACTTGTTTTTATTTTAAACGTGTTTAAAATTAAAAACATGGGGTACATTGCAAATCACTAGTGACTTTTGCTTTCTTTTCACAAGTCAGTTTTTTTTTTATAAATAAATATTTTCTAAAAGCTACAAGCCTCCAAGCATATCAAATTGTGATAAAAAGAGTACCACAGGTTTTGAAGAGTAAAATAATGAGACCAGTATATTGATGTTGAAATTTGTTTATAAATTCATATAATCATAAGACCGAGTTTACATTTGATGACTTATGTTGTTAAAATTTTCTACCCCATTTAGTATTTTGAAAAATAAATGAAAAATAATAATAATAAGTTAAATGACAATTTCAACTTATGATGCCTTTTAAATTCAAGTATAAGAATGAAAGTTTAGGGTATGTCTCATAATTATTTTAATTTTAGTTTTTATTTTTTATTTTTTGAGCTAGAGTATAGAGGAAAATGAGAGTGAGAATGAGAGAGAGGATGAAGAGTAAAATAATGAGACCAGTATTGATGTCGAAACTTGTTTATAAATTCGTATAATCATAAGACCGAGTTTACATTTGATGACTTATGTTGTTAAAATTTTCTACCCCATTTAGTATTTTGAAAAATAATAATAATGACAATTTCAACGACATATGATGCCTTTCAAATTCAAGTATAAGATTGAAAGTTAGAGTCTGTCTGATAATTATTTCAATTTTAGTTTTTAGTTTTTAGTTTTTAATTTTTGAGCTAGAGTATAGAGAAAAATGAAAGTGAGAATGAGAAAGATGATGAGATGGGAGGATGGGAGGGAGGAGTAACAAAACTGAAAACAATTTTCAAATATATTTCAATTTTTTGTTTTCATTTTTGTTATTCATCCTTACCATCATTCACTCTCATTCTCACTTCCATTATTCTTCTTTTTCCTCTATATTGTAGCACAAAAAATGAAAATAAAAATATAAAATTGAAATGGTTGTCAAACATACCCTTAAATTAGTGATTTTCACTCCGCTTATCATTGGACAATTCGAACGAAGATGCTCTATAAGCATTGAGAGGCGTCATACTTTAATATGAACATCTATTATCAAAATTTGAAAAAATGTTTTTTTTTATAGTGAAATTTGAATAAATGTTGTTAGTGAGGTTTCTTTCATCATGATTGTCCTAGGCCCCGTTTGATTCATGGGAAATGAGGCTTGGGGATGAGAAATCAATTGTTTTCCCATGTTTGGTATGTCCACGCATGTAAAATGGTTTCCTAGCACATGGAAAATTAGGGGGGAAGTGAACCCCTCCTCCTCCCCCCTTGGGTTTTTTTTTTCTCCTCATGGGAAAGTTTTGAAAAATGAACCAACATTAAATGCACATTTTTCATGACCATTTTATCTCAATTAACAATTTAGAATTACAATATAGCATTAAATACAATTTTTTTAAAATTTAATTTCATATGAGTATAATTGAAAAATTAAACAAATTTTTGTTTTACATTTCTTCACAAACCAAACATGTAAAAAGAAATTAAGTGGTATTTCCTGATTACTTTTTCAAGATTATCAAACATAGGAAAAGAATCTTCCATCTCTCATCCATTGAGAAAGACATTGGAAATTATTTCCCATTAAATCTTTTTTGTGAACCAGACGTGACCTCAAAGAATTCAATTGCATAAAGAGTAAGTAAGGCATAATGTTCTAAAGAATGAAAAGAATAATATAGGGAAGACTAATGTCAATTGAAACACAATAAACAAATTGATGATATCCACAAGCCAATCCAATTAATCAACACAATAAACACATTGATATGTACAAATTTAAGGTTAAAAAATTGTAATTAGTGAGGAGTAGGTAGTTGCTTTTTGCTCTAGAAAGGAAGTCGGTTGGTGGTTTTTTTCTTGATCTTGGGATATGCTATAAATGCAATTGAAATATATTTTTCATTCAATGGAAATTAAGATATAGAAAAGGTATAATTTATAAAAGAACAGAGGAGATTAAGAAAAAGAAATGTGGAAAGGGGTTTTAGATTTAGGACAGTCGGTGCAGCAAAGCGCGTGCGTTAAGTAGAGTGGGCAAGTAGGTTTCTATAATTGAAAACCAAATATGACCCACGTGAGCGTGGAAGGGAGACAGCTCATTGGAAAACCACACTTGTATTGTATTTTGCGATCTGTTGAATGGACCTAAAGCACTGCCCTTTTTGGGTATCTTAGAACTTATCATATTTTTCATATCACATTTGTACCATATCTCTAATAAAAGTGAATCCCGCCAATATAATGGGATCCACCTCTATTAGAGATGTGATATACAATGTGGTATGAAAAATGTGGTAAGCTTAGCATTTTCCTTCCCTTTTTGTTTGTTGGTAAAATACTTTCCTTAACACTTGCTAATTTGCTATATCTAAAAACACACACTATTGTGCTTATGAATCTTAATTATGACAATATGATTTATGAAAACAACTCACTCCTATCTATACTAATACTATATAGAAATGAAGTGCTCCCATCAGTCGTTCGTGAAACCTTTTATATTAGTCGTGTATGAAATTTTTGATTATAAATATGGGATACGTAACTAAGAATGTTAAATACGCTCACAGATAGATGACAATAGCATTTTCTATGTATAGATGAAGAAAAACTTCATTGTTCGTTATAAAAATGTGAATGCTGATTGATGAGGGTGTTTGAGTACTTTTGCTTTTAACAATAACAGTTTAACTAACCCAATTAAGTTTAGGAGACAATCCTGCCCAATAATTCTAAAGTTCAATTATTTATTGAATAATGCCAAATTGCATATCTCTTAAAGTTTCATAACTAGATTGCATAGTTTATATGTGTGGTTAGGATAATTCTTAACACTGCCAAGATCACTATTAACTCACGAAACACTTGTATATACAACATTCGAGTGACGTATTTCGATTGTTTTTCTATTATGCAATTATTGAGTTTGCATATTAAAAATCAAAGGATTATAGTAGAGATTTGTACATAGTATTTATCTCGACACCCAATTTTAAAGTTCGACCCCCAATTATAGCTCAGGTCCTCTCCCCAAGAATTAACACTCCTTCCTAACACAAAAGAGTTATATTGTATTTTTGAATGCTACTATTTTGATCAAAGAAGCAATAAGAAAAAATTTATTTTAAAAACTAGAAGGAAAATGAATGGTTTTTGGAGAATTAGTGAATCTACTTGGCTTAAACATTATTGATCACATTTAATAAACAAAACCCATTATGATTGCCATGAAGCAATAAGCAGATCCAGCTCTAATCACTCTGGCAATTTCCAAAACTTCTAAACCATTCCTATGACCTTCCATGACAGCATATGGAGATCCAATCCCAATCAATTAACAAAGTTTTCACACCAATCCACTGCTACCAACCCCAGAATACTAATACTGTACCTCCATAAGTGGCCAATCATAGAGCGAGTAGCATGTGCAAGTAAAAACGAAGAGTGTAGGTCACTGTCTCCTTCCCTCCCTCCCAATCTCCCTTTAAGTACATTCTGGCCTTCCTTTTTCACTTTCATATTCTTCTTCTCTTCTTCTCGAACCCCAAGAAATCTCTCCTCTCCTCTCTCTCTCTCTCTCTCTCACAATCTCTTCTCGCCCATTTTGCCCATCAAATTCCCCACAAACCCAGAACGTCGTCGTAGAGAATGGCGTCGGTGGCTAGAGTAGATCTAGACGGCAACCCAATAAAGCCGATAACGATATGCATGATCGGAGCAGGAGGGTTCATTGGGTCCCATCTCTGCGAGAAGCTGATGTCAGAGACCCCACACAAGGTTCTAGCTTTGGACGTCTACAATGACAAGATCAAGCACCTTCTTGAGCCCGAAAACGCGCATCCATGGTCCGATCGAATCCAGTTCCACCGACTCAACATCAAGCAAGACTCGCGCCTCGAAGGCCTCATCAAGATGGCAGATCTGGTATAACCCATTTTCTCTCTTCTTGTTTTCTTGACGGCTCTTGAACATTTTTTCATGGTGGGTTGAGTTTTGATGGTTTGGATTTGTGGGTTTTGCAGACCATTAATCTCGCCGCGATCTGTACTCCGGCGGACTACAACACTCGCCCACTCGACACCATCTACAGCAACTTCATTGACGCTTTGCCTGTGGTGGGTTTCAGCTACTACATTTCAATTTTTGTGTTTTTTTTGGGGATGATGAAATTATTGGTTTGATTGCGAAATTTTTGATTTTGGGTTTGTTAGTGTGAGAATTGATTGAAGTTGATGTAGGGTTTTCTTACAATTTTATTTTTATGAAAAATTTTCGTTAGGTGAAATACTGTTCGGAAAACAACAAGCGGTTGATTCACTTTTCTACTTGTGAAGTGTATGGGAAAACCATTGGAAGCTATCTTCCTAAAGATAGCCCTCTTCGTCAGGTAGCCCTCTCCCTTTCTTGTTCACCTTTATTTCTTTCTTTTTTTTAATGTTTTCTTGGGCACGATTCAGATCTGTGCTTTTCTTGACGTTTGTTATATGATAAAGTTCTCCATTTTGCATAATTCAGATGTTTTGATTGCATTTCTGCTTTTGGGATCTACAATATTTTATCGGTGGTATGGCATTAGACTGTAATACTTAAACATATATGCTTGAATTTGTGATCTGATCTGATACTGACATTTTGTTGCATGCATAATTTGTTAAGATGGGTAAGCCTGAAAATAGAGGCCCGAGTTTGTCTGGTCCGACCTTTAAAATATACTTATGATTTAATTATAGTTCTTATTTTATAATTTTCCTAGTTTCTTATTATATAGTAGTCCTTTATTTAGGTACAAAGAGTACTGGATATGTTAAAAGTGTAAAGAAAGTGCTGGGATTGGACAGGCCTATGAAACAAGTATAAGGCTGACCTGAGCTGGCCAGGCCTAATAAAGATATCCTATCATGGCATCAAAGCCTGGCTTGGCCCCCAGCCAGCCCATTATCCAAGTGCATGGCTACTATTTTGTTTCAGGAAATGTCTTTGAAGTAGTGTTGGAGTTGTCTTCATTTTGTTGGGTACCAGCATCTCATATGTTTTGTGTGTCTTCTCATCCTAATAGCAGCATCTCATACGTTTTGAGTTTCACTTTGTCATATCTAATGTCTTTGGGGTTTGTACAATTTTTGGATATGGTTATGTCCAATTCAATTTTGTATCCAATGAATGTTTATTGTGGTCCAGGAAGTCTATTGTAGATTTTGCTTATAGCAACTTTAGCCTGTAAGGTGGCGCATTGGTGGAACAGAGTTCGAGTGTTTAGATGGATGGAGAAATGGTAGTAAATTGGGCCTTGTAAAAGCAGTTAAAAATAGTGATATAGATTTTTCTAAAGAACTCTAGATTTCTTCACAAGGTATATATGCTTTTTTAAAAGCAACATTTGTGATGCGATTTTATCAGTTGTAGCTCTCGTCTGTTGCAGCTCACCTGTTATTGCTAATTGGAAGTGAACACTTTTGCCTCCTTTTGGAAAGGGGGAAATGAAAGAACTCTAGGAAACAAAAAGTATTGTCTTATAGATTGTATAACATTTTATTTGTTCCTTTTGGCTCTCTAATTTTCGTGTGATGTGGTGCTGTCTATGTTTTCAGTTTGTAATGTGGTTTCTTCAGATTAAGTCACTATTGCATTAAAGTTTGTTGATGCTGTATGATTTGCATTTTTGTTAATGGAAAATTTACTTGTGTGCTATGTTTTAATAGGATCCTGCATATTATGTGCTTAAAGAAGATGAATCCCCCTGCATTTTTGGCTCTATTGAGAAGCAGAGATGGTCTTATGCATGTGCAAAGCAATTGATCGAGAGGCTGATTTATGGTTGGTGATCTCCTTGTTTTACTTTTATCTGGCTGTTCATGAATTGGTATTTGTAATATAGTCTTCTGATTTACTTTCTTCTTGTTTACAGCTGAGGGTGCGGAAAATGGTCTTGAGTTTACCATTGTGAGACCCTTCAACTGGATTGGACCTAGAATGGATTTCATTCCTGGGATTGACGGCCCAAGTGAAGGTGTTCCAAGAGTTCTAGCCTGCTTTAGTAATGTATGTGCGATGTTAGTTGTAATATTCCCTATTTATTTGGTATTTCATATTTGTGTTGTGATCACATCCTGCTTTTCTCTGTTGCAGAATCTTCTTCGCCATGAACCACTCAAGCTTGTAGATGGTGGCCAATCCCAGAGAACTTTTGTCTACATAAAGGATGCTATTGAAGCTGTTATGTTGATGATTGTAAGTTATAAGAAAAACATCTCTCTTTTCAAATTAATATTTAGCATGCAAAAGAAGTTGCTCATCACTGTGACATCTTCCTCAGGAAAATCCTGCTAGGGCCAATGGCCACATTTTCAATGTTGGCAACCCTAACAATGAAGTTACCGTTAGGCAGCTTGGTGAAATGATGACTGAGGTGAAGAATTGTCTTTGATATACCCTTTTTTCTTCAGTTTATTAAGTTGGATTAGCAGTCTTATATTTGGATATGAGGATTGATGTTCTTGCATATTGCAGGTCTATGTTAAGGTAAGTGGTGAACCAAAACTGGAGACACCAACCATTGATGTAAGCTCACAAGAATTCTATGGAGTGGGATATGATGATAGCGACAAGAGAATTCCTGACATGACTATTATCAATAAGCAGCTTGGTATATATCTTTCTTCTGCCCCATCTTTAATGTAAATGAGCTCTGACTTTACGGCATTCTAACTATGTAATGTGCTATGTATGACAGGCTGGAACCCGAAGACTTCGCTATGGGACCTGCTTGAGTCAACCCTCACCTATCAGCATAGGACATATGCTGAAGCTGTCAAGAAGGCCATCTCCCAAGCATCTGCTACAAGCTAAATAAGTATGGCTTTGGGAGGATTCTTGCTTAGGTGTGCTGTTGTTTGACAGGTGTTCAAAATTCTTTCTAAAGAAGTCTTCAGATGTATCTTAATGTCTGATTTGAATATATATATATAGTACATTTTTTCGTCTTACCAGTGTCGTTAGTCAATAGTTCATGGTAGAGGTCAACAATTTGTGGTTTGGATATGCCTGCGGAATATATCTAGATTTCATTAGGGAACTATATCATATTACTGTAATTTGTCACCAGAGCTTTTGCAGCGACATGCTGGGGACTATATAGGCCACATTATAGAAGTGAAGTTGTTTCTGTTTCTTTAGGGGGAATGCTTGCCATTCCTCTATTTTGTACTATATAGGCCACATTATGCATGCATCAGTGTATCATTTTTCTGTTTGGAAGTGTGTTTTTGTGTTTGGGGCAAAAACAAAAATTTGTCATTGGTCTGGGATTTGGGTTGGGGATATGACAAATACTGGACTGGATCTGATATTATTCTTGTCCAGTATGATGTTCTAAACAATTGTAGAATCTTGTCTAGTATGATATTAAAGATGTATGTTCTAAAAAAGTAGAAGCGGTTGCTATCCGTTCAACGATTGAGTGCTCATGTGTAATTAACTATCCAATCATTAGCGCTAGCTAATGTGTAGTGGAGTTATGGTTTGCCGCTTTGGATACTTTCAAAGTGCTTATTGGTAAATTTGTTTTTTTAAAGTAAAACAATAATGAAGAAAAAGGGGTGGGAGCCAACTAGCTCCCCATAGAAAATGACTTTGACTTGCAGATGCCTCAGGTGTCAACTCTCATGGCACTTTGATAGTGTGTGAGTCTGGGGAAATGGTGATTGGTATCAATTCAATAGCTCTTAGTCAAAAGAGCTATTTATAAATAAAATTTAGGGAGCTTTAGTAATATACTCAAAATAGAGGATGAAACTATTATTTATTTATTTATTTAAAAAAAACCTTATATGGAATGCACTTTAGAAACATATCCAAAAATCATTTATTACATATAAAATGAGTGTTGAATTTTCTATAAATTATATGACTGTCACGAACTTAAAAGAAGCCCGCTACAAAAAACACAAAAAATCTAAAACAAGCTTAGCCCCAGATTTTTTAAAAACCTAAACTTAAGTAAAAAAAACATGAAAACCAAGGGCATGTCCCCACGACCCTCCTTTCTCCACCGAACCTTTACAAACCATGTTATAGAAATACATTTTTAATACCATGTCATACGAAAAATATTGTTAATACCATTTCATACAAAAAAAACATTGTTAATACCATTTCATACAAAAAAAACATTGTTAGTACCATTTCATACAAAAAAAAACATTGTTAATACCATTTCATACGAAAAATATTGTTAATACCATTTCATACGAAAAACATTGTTAGTACCATTTCATACAAAAAAACATTGTTAATATTAAGCCTAGTAAGACATCCGATATCCTTTGCAGAAACCACCTCTAATTGTCTACAGTTTCACAAGATACAATTGTAAATGCAAAAGGAAATACCTCTACAAGAAAAAAAAAAAAGTACATTGTTAATACTATGTCATAGAACTATCTTTCTAGTAAAAATCACATTCTGCATATCATAAACATCAAGTGCACAGCTATATATAAAGCAAAATATAGAGCATGCTTTGTTAATGAAAATATGTTAATACTATGTCATAAAAGTACACTATTAATACTATGTCATAGAAATCAACTTAGTTGCAGGGTATGAACAATATAACAACTGTTCATACCACTTACTGGAAGTGATAAGCCAATAAGAGAATAACATAGATTTTCTAAATTGAACTAAGAAATCTATATTCATAATTCAACAGGGTAGAAAAAGAAAAGAAGAAGAAACTCAAAGCTGGGAGTGGTGAGCTTCAGTGTTCGGAAGCAAATGTCATAGAGAGCCTCGTTATCCAAAACCATACACTCATCTGCGTTTTCGACAAGTTGGTGAAGCAAGAGAGTTGCATTGTAAGGCTCAAAACTGAACCAAAAGCAACACGATTGAAACATGTGATCCTCTGTCGACAAATTAAAAGGACACAAAAAATAAATCTTAAACTTCGTCTATACACATAAGCTCAACAACAAAGCAGTCAAACTCTACGCCTTTTGTGTATTTTCTCATCTACAGAAAGAAAAACAGTAGGTCTTGCTTGCTCAACCCTGACAATCCATTTGGCCAAAAACTCTAGGGCATGAAATGCTAACTTGCTGTTATCGACTTGCAAAGCAACTTCTGCAATATAGTTGCACATGTTCCAGGGCGGACAAAGAGCTTTGTTTTGATGCATTGACTGATAACATCAAAAGTAACAAACTTACATGAGTGAACATTAAGCAGAAATTTCGCCTCTTGAGTCCAAATATCTTAGGTTTGAATCATATACCTTATACTTGTCAATCATTGAAACCAAGATATCTAGCTTTCCCTTATTGGCACAGCCTTGTACACAATCTTTAAACACCGCCATTGACAACATATAACCAGATTTTAAAGTCAATATATATATATATATATTTCAAGGCAACGTCAATTTGGTCCGTTTGAAACAGCATGCCCACAACCAAGTCATATGACTCATCATCAGGCGGAGATTTGTTCCTTATCTGCAACATCCTGATACATTAAAGTGAAATTGATTCATGAAATACGAATGCATACATTAAAGCCACAAATGGCCTCAATCAGTAGTTCAACATGACAACTTTCTTTGACTAATTATACAAGTTTTGACTAAATGCAAATCATCATTTCATTAATGTAAGAAAAAAAACATAACGAATGCGTAACAGAATCATAACCACAATGTTTCAGATCTCTGGGGTCTCCGAGGCTAAGTCTTATCAAGAGTTGCCTCTCAATTTCGTATCCAAACTGCAGGAGGAGAAAATCTAAATTTGGATTCATAACCAAAATTCCACGATAATTCAAAGCTCAGAGCCACAACCAATAAAGTCACAATTGAGCTAAATCCAAAGCTCAGAGCCGCAATTACTCATACCATTCTAAATGAGTGTAAGTGTGCAGTGTCTATACCTTCTCGACGTCATGGAGAGCAGCACCGTGGCCACCGACGTCGGCTTCGATGATGAGCAAGTCGTAGTTAAAGGACTTGGGAGGGCTTCCATTAGCTGATGACGAGACCAAGGCCGAGATGGTTGCATAGCGCAAAGGAGCAGAGACTCGGACTCAGTGCTAATCGGAGTGGTTGAGAGACGAGAAGCCCAAGGTCTCTCTTCTGAGGCCACAGAAGCGGAGATTGATAAGCTTGGATTGAACGACGTAATTTGATCTGGGAATAGTGGGAGAGAAGGTAAGGAGAGAGAGATCTGAAGAGGGAGAAATCAAATGAGAGGAAATGAGAGAGAGGGAAGTTTGTTGTTATAATAATGGGGGGATGAAGAAAGAGAGATGATGAGGCAGCCTCGAATGGTCCATTGAGGAGTTTAGAGGTAGTAGGATCTGGACTGAGATGCGAGAGAATGAGTTCTGAGATTTGGAGATAGCTGTAAGATCTGTTAGAAAGCGAGTGAGAGATCCAAAGAGCAATGAAAATTAGAGCCGAGGTTGGGAATGGTCGTCGGTGCGGCAAAATGGCCAGAGACGGTTGAAGATAGCTAGAGAAGAAAATTGAAGCTGAAGGTCAACAAAACTTGACCTTTTCTGGGGTGCGTTTGCTTGGGTTTATTTTGGACAAAAGGGGAAAATCGTAATCCAACATAGCTGTTGAATTCAAAAAATCGACAGCTATCAATTTTTGGGTATGTTTATAAAGATTAAATGGTATAAGATTTTGTAATATGAATAGGTGTAGAACATGATATTTAACTAAAAAACTATAAAATTTATTATCCTAGGTCTTTTGTTATGTTAAGATGGAGAGGAGAAATTGATTACAAAATGAAAATCATCAACAAAAGAAAGAGAACACTCTCCCTTCAAATTAGGTTTCATGTAGTTGGCAGAATCTCTGATACTTTTTCTTCTTTCTTTCCAACTTCTACTTTCCTTGAGAAGAAAAGAAACAGATACAATCATAGACACCTATATCATTCAGTTTTGTATGCAATCATAGGTTTAGAAACAAATGTTATGTATGATTTATAAAAATAAAATAATGATTGAAAAAAAGGATATTACCCAAATTAAAAACACGTGGAGCTGAGGATAGTTCAGAAATTTTCGTGGGTTACAAAAATGGAAGGCATTTATATTAATATTTTAAAAACATAAAACAAAAGAGAGAAGCACACCCGGTGGGACTCGAACCCACAATCGCCTGATTAGAAGTCAGACGCCTTATCCATTAGGCCACGGGTGCCTTGCGTTCGCTTTTGTTCAGTTTTCGTATCGATATAAATTTATATATCGATAACTGCGTGCGCTTTGTTTTTGGCCCAACACTATGGCTAAAACCAAGGAATAAAATATCGATGATATCGGAAATATCGGTAGTCCAAAAATACGGAAATTTCGATGGAAATATCGGGATATTATCGATATTTCGGTCCATGTCGTCAATATTATCGATATTTTGGTTCATGGATATCTAAAATATCGATGGTATCGGAAATATCGGTAGTCCAAAAATACGGAAATTTCGTAGAAATATCGAGGATATTATGGATATTTTATTCCTTGGCTAAAACTAAAACTGGTTTTCAATTTACCTATAAATTCCCAATTTTTTTATTTATTTGGTGAGAATATTTGAATCTTGATTGTAGTTAGTTACTACGATTAGTGAGAGGTTGGTGGACAAACAATACATAATCATGTGGCCGGCCTCTCGCATTCGACCCTTATAACACTTTTGCATTGATCCTAAAACAACTAACACATTTAGGTAGGGAATAATTAATTACCACTCATACCAAGAGGGTAGCGTTACATAATTAGCTAATGTCTTTGTACTCTGGTGGTTGTTTGTGACTGCATCATTCTCATGCTATTAGAATTCAACGTTATTTGATTCCTTGACCTATTTTATGTCTTAAAAAAGCTAGAGTTGATCGTCCGTATAATAAGACAACTAGATGAAGTGTGTTTTTTTTTTCACACACACTGACAAGGTGCCATGAGATTCGAATTTAAGACCACTGATATGCAATTAAAGGGCATTTTCCACTGAGGTTGGATGAAGTGGTTTTATATTGCTGTAAAACTCACCAAATCAACAGCTCCAAATTTGTATATGCAGTAAACACCATGTATATGCCATGCTCAATTGTCATCATCACAATAGTAACACAACTATATACAATTAATTGTTTCAGCTAATTACTTACATTATCTACTTAATTCTCTTTACTTACTCTACACGTAATTAGTATAATCATATACACTTTGTCTAACTCTAACATTATGATGCTGATAAGTGCATTATTTTCTATATTTTTATACTTTTCATATTTGGTTTTCGTCGAAATCATTCCAAAAGTACAATCTAGCAGAAAATGAGAAAAATCAAGTAGTAAGACTCTTTTTAATTAACTTTCTCGTAAAAAGCCAAATATAAAAAGTAAAAAAATATAATAATTAACTTATCAGATTCATAGTGCTCATTACTGCTCTCTGGTTCTGTATATAGATAATGATCATTATATGCACCTACCTACGCTCATTAAACCAACCTGCTCCTATAATCTACTCATGAACAAGTGGAATTAATGTTTGTGCATGAGTGCATTTGCTGGGCTCGGTGATCTTAAATAGAACTATTGTTGTAGAAGTCTCATTTTGTTGAAGGATGTTTCAAATAAATTTACTTAAGGGATACTTTGGTGGGCTCATTTCACATGGTTTTTGAATGATGAAACCGTTTATTTTTCAAATCTTTATTCACAAATCATCATTGGAAAAGATTAGGTAAATCGTAAACCGTTAAGACATTAGTGATAATGGAATAAGTGGCCCAACACAGTTTTAATGAGCGTAGGTAGGTGCAAAGAAAATCCTCTCAATTCAATCTTTACGATCCGTGGCAGCTAGCTATAGCCCAGCTGTACCAATCATTTTCATATTTAGCAGCACATGGACATTTTCTGCAAGGATGACAAGGACTGTGGCAAATAATATTGGTACGCAATTTAAACCGATTTTAATTTTCGTTTCTTTCATTTGACGATTTGTTTGGGCTATTAATTTTGATTCATCTCCACACTGTGTATATAATAGATAGAGCACCCTCTGTCAACGTGCATAAAATATCAAATATGTAGTCAAATTTGAACACGTCTATGTTTATTATGAGAAAAAAAAATACACTCACACACCACGAGTTATATAAGTCGTGATGTAAACCGGATGGATTTAAGATATTAAAATGGGATGAACTAAATTTATCTTATTTTGAAAAGTCGCGAGTAAAAGGGTATTATGGTATGTTCGAGTGGGCTGTATAATAAACCCTTGTTGCAAAAGAGATTCCAAATTCTAATAAAAATTTAAAACTAAATGAAAAAACACTTCTACCAAACGTCACATGTAGGAGAAATTTTTAAATGTACCGGGTACACCACGTGGCTGGTGTACCATCCAATAGACTTAGGACATTTGGAATTACTTTCTAATTTATTGCATTATTTTTTATGACACATGGGCGGGCTGCATTGGAAACATTCCACATGTCCTACATCTAGTGGATGGTACACTAGCCACGTGGTGTACTGGGAACACCCAAAAATTACTCCACATGTAGGACCCGTAGAAGTAGTTACAACTCCTAAAGACATTCTTTAGGTTTTTTTATTTCATTACAAAAAAAAGAAGACATTATTTTATTTTTTATTATTTTTTATTCACAACATCACTAATACAACCAGAAGAATGACGTGCTTATGTTGGGTCCCATGCCCCACACTCACAAACTCTCTGCAAAACGTAGTTACTCGGATGAATATGGAGTCAATCTTCCACAAGCAGACAGACACCACGCGTTTGGGAAAATCATTGCAGGGAAGGTGTTTGACAAAAAGCCTCAGACAAACCACATTATTATTAACTTTTGTCTCCAAACCCCATTATTTATCGGCCGGCTAAAGCCCCATCGAGTCATCGACCGCCGATTGATGCTTTCGCTTCGATCCCATTGCTATGTTCCCACACATGCCGGCCTTTTGTGCTTGTCCCATTTTAAAATTCACTTGCTTTGCTCTCACACTTGGGACTGTATTGGCGTCGTGATCTGTGCACCCTTTTCTGGGTTTTGATTATAGAATTTGAAATGGTGTTGGTTTTTTTTATGGTCCCATGGCATTTGGTGGTGGTGGTGGTGGTGTGGGGTTGGGGTTTTGTCCTTTGATGAAGGGACAGAGTAGGGGAAGTCATAGCTGTAAAGGCCCACTGGTTGGTGTTTGGGCACACGACCTTTGTTTGACTACGTTGGACTTGGATTCCTACTTACGTTGCTTGGCATCTTTAACCTCTTCTTCTTTTTTTCACTGTTGATTAAAGAAATCGTTTCTCGGCCTCTGTTCTCCACCCAAATGAAGCTACTGTTTGGCTAGACAGAGAGAGAGAGACAGAGAGACAGAGAGAGAAAAGAGAGAGAGACACAGAGAGAGAAGAGAGAGAGAGAGAGAGAGAGAGAGACGGGGTACTCTCTTCCCGCTTCAACCATGCCTCCAGCTGGGAAGGTTTCAGAGTTTCGCAAAGAAGGCAATGACTGGTACTCTCTCTTTCTCTCTCTTCTGCATAAACTTCCAAGCACAGAAATACAATCCCAATTGTTGAAAGCTTTAATTCTCACCGTTGTTGTTCTTTTTGAGATTGAATTAAATGGGTTATTGTTATTATGGCCCTTTTAAGGCGAGAGGCCAGAGTCTGATGATATTTTAATTACAGCCTTCACTTCCATAATTCAATTATAATTCAGTCTCAATACACCCTTTTTTTTTTTATTAGAATGAAGTTTGATTTTTTCATTGAATTATATATGAAAGAGTTGGAGAGACTGATTGATGTATTATGTTTTTTTGCCCCGCAAGGTTTTGCAAAGCGGGATTGCCAAGTGATATTACTGTTGTGGTGGGCGGCGTGAGCTTCCATCTTCACAAGGTATGCACCTATCATTTGCTGTGGTGGGTTATGGAATTTTGGGGATTTAGAATGGATAGGAACTGATAAAAACGTTTGGGTAATTCCCGAACTTCAGATATAAGTTGTTGACTGGCTTGTTAAGATTTGCTAGATTTTTCATGAGCTTTTCGGTTTCCCTGGTAGTTGGTGGTGCACTATAAGCTTTCAATATATGTTTCCCTTACAAAAATAGAAGGTATTTGTCGAATGGAAGCCGGGTTTTAAGTGGTTATTTTCCCCCTGCTATCTTTTTAAGGATGATTATATTCTGGAAATTGAAGCATTAAATGCTAGACATGTTGTTGATAGCTTCATTTCACTATTAGTGATAAACTGTTATGTTATGTTTCTTGGTTGATTTTTTCTGTATTGTGATCTGTTGTTGTTGTCTCGCCTGTCTTCCTCCTTTTAAGGATATTTTTATAATGGAAAATATTGTCATAGCTGTCACAGTGAATTTAAATAGGACTTATCACTTATGACAATTCATAACTGTCCAGTTTCCTCTCATATCAAAATCTGGGAAGATGGCACGTATGTATGAGGAGTCTAAAAGCGCACGTGACAAGATTTTCATTGCACTTCTGGAAGAATTCCCTGGTGGCCCTGACACATTCCTCATTGCAGCTAAATTCTGCTATGGTATGCGGGTTGAATTGACTCCAAGAAACATAGTAATGATCTACTGTACAGCAGACTACCTTGAAATGACAGATGAGTATGGAGAAGGCAACTTGCTCTCAAAGTCAGAGAGTTTCTTCCATAAGAATATAATTCACAACTGGAAAGACTGTATCTTGGCACTTCAAAGTTGTGACACTGTTATCCAAAGGGCAGAAAAACTTCACATAGTAAACAAATGTGTAAATGCTCTATCTGTGATGGTATGTACAGATCCTAGTTTATTTGGATGGCCCATGATGATGTATGGTAGCTTGCAGAGCCCTGGTGGAAGCATCCTGTGGAACGGAATTAACACCGGAGCGAGAATTCGAAGCTCTGAGTCTGACTGGTGGTTCGAAGACATCTCATACCTCAGTGTGAGTTTGTTTGAGAGACTTATCAAGACAATGGAAACAAGGGGTATAAGACCCGAAAACCTAGTGGGTGCTGTAATGCACTATACCCGGAAGTACCTACCTGGTCTGGGACGATGGCAGGGTGGACAACATGGTATACCAAGAACGGTTACGAGTTTTAGTTTGACACCCATTGCCCTTGATCAAAGGGTAGTTTTAGAATCCATTGAAAAACTTCTTCCCCAAAAGAAGGGGAAATCATTTTGCCGTTTTCTACTTGGTCTACTTCGTGTGGCATTAATATTGGGTGTCAGTGAAACCTGCAAGGATGCTTTGGAGAGGAGAATAGGAAGGCAACTGGAGTTGGCAACCCTAGATGGCCTTCTGATTCCTACATATTCAGATGCTGACGCGTTGTATGATACCGACTGTGTTGAACGGATAATCCATCATTTTATGTCATCAGAATCAAAGGTCACACCATTTTCTCCATCCTCAGTTGACATGGAAACATCACCATCATCAAGACCATTACAAAAAGTTGCAAAGTTGGTAGATAACTATATTGCGGAAGTTGCTTCAGATGTGACTTTAAAACCAGTAAAGATACGCTCTCTTGCAGAGGCCCTCCCAGAATCTTCAAGGACTTTGTTTGATGGCTTGTATAGGTCACTGGATATATACTTCAAGGTTTAATTTTGCTAGACCAGCTCTTGAGAGAAAAACTGCCTTTTTTCTATTTGTTCAAAATTTTTTTTGAAGTTCTATAATGTTGACTGCAATTTTTCAGGCACACCCTTGGCTCTCAGATAAAGAGAAGGAAGAACTTTGCAGCATCATTGACTTCTCGAAACTCTCTATTGATGCCTGTGCCCATGCATCCCAAAATGAAAGGCTGCCACTTAGAGTTGTTCTTCAAGTCCTTTTCTTTGAGCAGATGCATTTGAGAACCGCTCTAGCTGGTTGTCTTCATGGCTTGGAAACTGAGAGTGGCCCTGCAGGTCCTGTGACTGTCCCAGGTGACATGGCTGGCCAGATTATACAGAGGGACGGGTGGGTGACTATGGTGCGTGAGAACCGGGTTTTAAAGGTGGATATGGAAAAGATGAGATCTAGAGTCGGTGAACTCGAAGAAGAGTTTAGTAAAATAAAGCAAGAGATGAAAAAGGTGAACAAATCACATAGCTCTCTCGGTTCTCCTCGTGTGGTTGCCAGGAGAATTGGGTGCAGTCTTCTTTCGCGACCCTCTGATGCTAAACCAGATACCATTGAAAGTACTGGGCCCTCTCCAAGAATATCAGTTGAGCAGGCACGCCCGTCCCTGCGTTCTAGACACAACCAAAGTTTCTCGTTGCTCTGAGAGCTAGTATAAAGAAATTGAAGTCATGCCTCGACACATAGAGGCTCTGGTTGGTTCTCAGAAATCATGTGAGAAAGGAATTGGAAATCCATAAGCAGGGCCCTCGAGACATTTTGAATGTTTTTGAGCAGGTTTTGTTTCCTTCACGTTTCTGTTAACCAACCAGAATTCTTTCAGAGGTCTCTGAACGGAGGATGGTATGCAACTTACCCGTACTCACAGAAAGTATTGTTCTTTTGAAGTTGGATTTTGAGTACAGAGAGAAATTCTTTTCACCTATTGAGAGGGGAAGTCATCAAAGGATGAACCATTATAATTTAAGAAAAACAAAAATAGAAGTTATGATTACCTGTTATTAGAATGCTAGTCCCATCTAAGGATTGATTTGTACAAGTAAATACACCTTGTTTCACGTAGAGGAAAGAAATGTTTTAGTTTCTATTGTTTAAGGTTAGTTTGTTCTTGGGTTTATACATGTACATCTTTAAGAACCAAGTTGTAACTCATAAGTTTGTGAAATAGTGGAAAACTATGTTTGAAATTGCTTGGCTTTCTTGTGTCCTTTAAATTTAGCATGTAAATTAGAAGAACTTCACAAACAAACACTAACAGGAAATTCTAGGCAAAAGTTCAGCAAAGTAGGTGAGGACTGATGTGTTAGTTTTGATGATGACTTGGCCACTTACACTTAGTCAAACACTACTTCCATAATCAGACTGGAAGCATCTGTTTGGAGGAGGATAAAATTTTGGATTGAGAATCTTTAACCATTCTATAAAAAGCTGCTCTAATTAAGAATATTTTCAATCCTCAAAGGAAGGAGAAAATTAAAACAAGATCATTATCTCCGTGTCACTTATCTGGAATGAGTATTGAACTTTGATTTTAGGAGTTGTAAGAGGCATGACTATCGCAACACTAGAACCAAGTTTTTGTGTTGATAGTGCAACTCCTTGAGCATGATTCCCTCCTGATGAACAAATGACACCTCTGGCTAATTGTTTCTTGAGAGCTTGGTCATCATATTGTAAGCTCCTCACAGTTTAAAGGAGAAGATATGCTTGGAGCGTGAGTTAATTCTCCCAATTACATGCTATTAATTTTAAGCCATAAGTTGAAAAAATTGAATAAAATAAAATAAAATAAAAAAAGTGTCCTTATGCAAAGAGATTTTGATATATGAAAGTTTTTTTAAATTATTATTATTATTAATTAGGAGAATGGAATTCGAACTTGGAACTTTTTCCAACATATTTAGAAGATAAGTACCATCAAATTGAAAGCTAGTTGGTGATATATGAAGAGTGCTGCTAAACGAACCCTAAAATTAACTGAGTAGACCCTATGATCTAAGTACACCTTAATATTTAAATCAAAACGTAAAATTAACTAAGTACACCCTATTTAAGTACCAAAAATACCCATAGTACACCCTAATACACTCTATCAAAATTATTTAAAATTAACTAATATGTTATTGTTTAAATAAAAAATAAAAGATAAACTAAAAAACCACACCCTTCTCCACGGAAGTTGAGCGGGGAGGGGGCTGGGAGGAATTGTTAAATCGCAAGTGCACGAGGCGTTGGATAGTATAGCTTGTGTAAGTACGAGGTCGATCCCACGAGGATTGATGATAGATTGATTCAATTTGATTCCCTGCACAAAACAGAAATCCAAAAGAAAATAAATAAAACAAGAAAGAAAGAAAAGAAATTAACTCAAGCAAATTAGTTACCAAGTTCAATTTAGATTCACGGATTGATTCTAGCTAAAATATGATTAAGCCATGGTGTTTGGTCCTAACCTTGTATTCCTAATTCCCTAATTAGATCCTTCTTGTCGAACCTAAATTAAGCATTAGAAATCCATTAAGCATAGAAGAATGTTTTAAACAACCAAGCATGTATCTAATCCATGTTGTCGAATGTCCATACATACTCTTCCTATTCATAGTTCAATTTGAATTAATGCATGGTGTCTACTCTTAATTCAAACCAAGATAGCTAACATACAAGTTTTAATGGTAATCAATCATTCAAACAAGCATATTAACTTATAAGCATAATGAATAAGAACAAGAACTATAATTGAAACTTGGAAACTAATTAAACTTGAAAACTTAAGAAAAGAATTTACATTACAATGGAAAATAAATTACAACTAAAAAGCAAAATGGTTTTGTTACAACAATTGAGAACTAAAAAGGAAAACTAAGAGAATTTGAGGGAGAGAAGGGAGAGGAGCTCTAGAGAGATGTTTGAGAGCTCCCCCCCTTGGGGTGTGTTTACATGTTTGGAGAACTCACTATTTATAGGCCTAGGGGAAGTATAATTCTGATTATACAATTGAGTTTATTAATCACACTCACTTCACCAACTTACACCACTCAATTCACCACTAAAATGATTAGCTCATGCATGACAATGCATTGCAGTCAACTTGTGGGCTCGATTTGGGCTTGTTCCTTCACTCTAACAAATCTGCAAAAATATGGATCTTGAAGCTCTTTGTCTTATCTTTCCAAGCATATGCAGCCCAACTCAAGGAAAATTCGGGAAGGCCTTCAAAAGTCATTTTTGGCCCAGTAACGCAGATCCTGCCGATTTTGACCTTAAGCTGCCAAAACTTGTATAACTTCCTCTAGAGGACTCGGAATCATGAACCGTAAAATGATCCAGAAAATAGACTTCCGTATCTTTCCAATGAAGTATGGCTCATTATCTGGTTCTTCTTGAGCAAGTAGAGTCCAATCCGTGAAGTTGACTGATCTGCAGACACCGTTTTGAGCTAACTTGACTCCAAAATGCATTAAATGAGTCCCAAACTTATTACACTGAAACAAACACAAAATAGATTAAAAGCACAAGTTTAACTCAAAAACATAACCAAATCATAAGTTAGAAGGGTACAAAATGATATGTAATTATGCACCGATCAGGAATCGGGGAGCGGAAGAGAAATCTGGGGTGAGGTAAGGAGGGTGGGGAAAGGGGTTGGTAAGAACACATACAAATTAAAACTAATCGATCCACCAAATAACCTGAAGTATTATATTAAAGATCAAAATGATTGGTATATTATTCCAACAATCAACCTCTCTCTCTCTCTCTCTCTCTCTCTCTCTCTCAATTGGCTTAAGTTCTATTAGTATCTCGTGCCTTTTTTTTAGAATCAATTATGGATCCTTTGCATGGTTCTATATATTTTGAGTCCTAGAGTTGTTTATGATGGTAGAATAGATGAGAAATCAATCTTCTAGTTTTGGTTGAGAAATCAAACCTAAATTATTTTTTTCAACCTAAACCAAAAAAACCAAAGTTAATACCTTTTTTCATGATTCCCTCGACATGTCTGAAGCATCCATGAAACTTGTTTGTATCCATGAATTACTAAATAACGATGAAACAAATTATTGGAGTTAATATTAAGGTTTTTGGAAGTATGGTTTTTCACTTACGTTTTATTAGGGCTGAATATAATGAGTATGGTGTACTTATTAAAATTACATTAGTTTCACAATTCAATATATCCTTTTTGGTCATTTTCTATTAGGATAAATTAATAATTCAATAAATAGTTTGGTAGTAGGATGTACTTAGTTAATTTTAGGGTTCGTTTAGCAGCACTCTATATGAAACCCTTGAAAGGTAACCTTTGTGTACATAAAGTTCTTTGTCATGCCGACCCATTAAATTAATCGGATCGTTTCACGTCGGTCCATCTATAAAAAAAAATATGAATCCAAGCACGGTTTAAAACCCAAACCCACATTAAAACGGGTTGTGCTCGGACCGAATCAAGGAGATTAAAATCTACCAAGACTTAACCAACTTACCACCTCAACCATCTAGCTTGTTTTTAAATAAAATAGGAATTTGAATTAAATATTCTAAAACTTCTCCTAAACTTAGATCAAACAATTGACAAAACAACGATAAAATATTAATAGCTAAATATAATCTTCCAATCATGGATTTGAACCTATTGAACTTAATCATTTGAGCTTGGACTGACATGGCCCATTGGACTTATTCATCTGAGCCTGGGCCCACATGACCCATTGAACTTGATCATCTGAGCCCAACAGGACCTAAGCTCTCAATTTTACTTGATCACTATCTAAGAAAGATATGGATGTGTTTGAATGGTCTCACTAATGAGACTATAAATATAATGTTCAAATTCAAGTCATTTCTCTATTGTGCTCTTTTTATTATGGTGCTATGTTTTGCCTTAATCCCTGTTACTTTTCAAATAATTTTGGTAAAGCATGGTGTTTGATGGGAGAGTGAGAAGTTTATGTGACAAGATAGAAAAGGTAGTTGATGAGAAGCATATAAGGTTATGTGTTTATGATTTTGTTTGCATGGGCATTATGTAGGTTTTGTTTTATGATTAATGTATGAGTGACAAGTTTGATTGAAAATAAAAGGAATATAGCCATTAAGTTTTTAGTTTATAATGTGAGTCAAATCGATATAACATGTAAATAAACAGGTTAAGCGAATATTGATATATACCATGATCAATTAAATTGGTTAAAGTTGTCTGGTATTCATATTAGGGGATGATACGCATAACTTGATTTCCACTCATTACCATACCCAACTCGTAAAACTTCGGAGAAAGTGAGAATTTTGTTTCGAGATAACTCGATTTCAACTCAACCCCAACATTTTATTACTTATGAGTGTTCAAACATTTGAAATTCTCAATTCCAATATCATAAACTCAGCATTCCATAATACTTTTGTTTAACTTTCTTTAGTAAATATTAAACAGCATATTCCTTTATTTGTTCATACATTTTTGTTTTTCGTTATTTCTTTATGCATCTTTAAGTTTTAAGAAAGCAGATAACTAAGCATGTCCCTGTAAGGCAAACATCAACCGTCGCTTTGGCCGAGTGGTTAAGGCGTGTGCCTGCTAAGTACATGGGGTTTCCCCGCGAGAGTTCGAATCTCTCAGGAGACGATTTAAAAGCAATTTTTTATTTTAATTTTCCCAAAATTTTTATACCAGCCGGCCCAAATAGGAAAACTGTTTTGACAGCCATTCACCTGTTGACACGTGCTCTATTAGTAAGAAGGTTGGTGAGGATGGTTAAAGTTGTGAGTAAAAATATGTAATGACAATCCCTTCGGTCAAATTTTCTGGGACTTCTCTTCGCCTTTATTTTTTTGGGTCGAAAAGACTTCCCTGCGCGCTCGTAACTTACGAACAATGTCAGTCTGCTCGCCACCACCATTGCATTCCCACCTCCCAAACGCCGTCGTTTCCAACTCCTCCCCCGAATTTAGAATTCCTCTGCAATGTCCCCAAAACCCTAAACCCCATTTCGAGCTCACAAACTCCTTAAAGCTGGTGGCTTCACGCCATTCCTCGTTTCGTAACCGCCGGTTCTATCTCAATCGCGCGGGATCGGAGACGACCTCTGTTGCGGGGCAGTATGGTGATTTCACGGAGGCAGAAGCTAGGGTTTCTGAGCCGAGAATAGATGGCTCTGGTGGAGGCAATGATGGTGGTGATGGTGGAGATTCATTTGGTGGTGGAGGAAGAGGTGGAGAAGGAGAAGGAGATGGTGGTGATAAGGGTGGGGAGGGAGATGAGTTTGGGCCATTGTTGAAGTTTGATGAGGTGATGAAGGAGAGTGAAGCTCGGGGCGTGAAGCTTCCTCAGGACATGGTTGAGGCTGCGAAGACTACTGGGCTTCGGGAAGTGTTTCTTCAACGCTACTTGGATTTGCAGGTTTAAAGTTTTGCCTTTGGTCTCCATTTCTATTGAAAAATCTTCAGATATATGGTTTTTGCTAAGTTGCTTATTGGGTTTCTAATTTATATATATACATATATATATTTGAATTTCAGGGGTCAGTTTGGCCACTGGGCTTTTTGATGAAGTACTGCTCTATGCTACGAAATCGTATGCTGGCTGATCCTTCCTTTCTTTTTAAAGTTGGGACAGAGGTTTGTTTTCGTGATCTTTCTTTTTGGTAAATATTGTTTTTGAGTAATTTGAATACTGAAGAAATTTCTCTTCCTCGACTCTTTTGTAATGCAGATAGTCATAGATTCTTGTTGTGCCACATTTGCAGAAGTTCAGAAAAGGGGAAAGGATTTCTGGGCTGAGTTTGAGTTGTACACTGCTGATCTTTTGGTTGGAATAGCTGTTGACATTGCTTTGGTTGGCATGTTGGCACCCTATGCTCGAATTGGAAAGCCATCAGTATCACGAGGATTATTTGGACGCCTGCAACATGCGTGTGCGGCCCTACCTAGCAGGTTAGCACTGCAAGGCAGCAATTTAGGAACTAATATTCTGCTGAATTTTATCTTATATAATATGTCCATAGTTAATGCGCTTGACTTGCATGTGGCAAGAGCTCAACAAGTATTGATATTGTATTATTTACCCCTAATTTAGTCCATCTTACCAGTTGCCTCTGTTTCTATTTTTAATTAATTTCATTGGAAATGTTAAAAATAGGACACATACCCAGTGGAAAAAGGACTTTGTGATGAATTTTTGGAAATAATGAATCTTTCTTCATCATTCAGCTCTTCTTTGATATCTAGAAACTGTTAATGTCGAAGTTTCTTATCCAATTATGTTGACCAGCATAAATTGGTATCTTTTGGTTCCTCCTTGGGTTAGATAGGCTCTCTTGTTGGATGCACGATCATCATCATTTGTATGCATGAGGCCTATTGTTGGCTCCAAAAATTGCACTATATCTTCGTTTGATGTCATTGTTTTGCACACTGCAAATCTGCTAGAACTAAACGTTAGCTATTATTTTCACAACCTCATTGCATGGTTTAGTACAATGAGGATCCAGTTACTTTTTGATACTGAATTTGTCTGCTACTAGATACTTAGACTCAGTATAAAAGGGTTTTCGGTGACTTTGAAATAGGGGAGTATCCGCAAGATATCTCTGATAACATGAAGAAGGATATTGATCTTATTGTCTCTGTTCATTGAAAGATGATGAAAGATGCTGTTTCCCATCATTATTCTTTAATTACTCTTTTGGTGCTTCCAATAATTTATAGGCCCCCATGTGCCCCCCATGATGAAACCACTTGACTAACTAGCAGTCACTTTTCCAAATATGGGACTCAGGGCTGCCTCTTTCTGACCTCTTAACTGTGTTCTTATCTTATCTCCCACAGTTGGTTTCAAACCAATGATTCTTTCTAGCATTCTTCCTTCGAGAAGCTTTGGATGATCTTGAATAAGTTAATCACTGTACACTATTCCTCATATGCAGTGTCTTTGAAGCTGAAAGGCCGGGATGTAAATTCTCAGTGAAGCAGAGAGTAGCCACATACTTCTATAAGGTACAAGATCTTAATTTTAATGTTGTCTTACTCTTCCTCTTATGCAACTGACAAGTTATAATTGGTTAGGTGCCCTCTGGGTTGTAAATATTGAAGAGAATGCCCCATCGAGGGATGGAGTTTTTTTAATTTTTCTTTAGTTTCTAAACAAAATTCCTGTTTACCAGTTTCCTGTACCATTCTTATTTCTATACAGCCCAAATCTGGGTTCTAGTTGTGTTATGTTTATCTTTAATTGATTGGTACGTATTGGTCCAGGGTGTGTTGTATGGATCAGTTGGCTTTGTATGTGGTCTTATTGGACAAGGAATTGCAAATCTTATCATGAATGCCAAACGGTATGCTTTCTATCTTTATAATTTCTACAGTATTTCTCCGTTTTTTGCCAGACCTCAGTCTCCCTTGGTTGGTAGTATCCACTGTTAAATGTATCTTTTAAGTATTCATACTTCTATATACTTGAAAGAGAGGGAAACACATTGGACATGAGATTTAACGGGATTTCATTCTCCTCTTGACTTTTGAATAATTTGAAATCACTGAGAGGTACATTTTCTTTTGTTTCCATTCAGGCTCATCTACCACCTCTTCAGGTTGACCAGAAAATGAAATTTTGTTTAGTTTCTTTAAATTAATATCAGAATGAGGTGGTTAGATGAAGGTCTTTTCCTGACCTGCAGGGAAAGAGGGGGTAAGTCATTTAAATGTAGGTGCAAAACTTGATAAAACACTCATCATGTTGCCTGCCAAACTAGTGGGAAAAAAAAAGTATCTTGGGAACATAAATCACTAAGAAGCATACGACCCTCCCATTGTAATCTGTTCTTCATCATTCAAATTATGCATCTTTTTCTAGTTGTTTCCCTCTTCGTAATTTATACTGAAAAACCTGAATTGGGTGTTTTTTGTCATATCGAATATTTGCAGTGTCAGGCAGTTTCTGTTTTATACATATATACATCTCTCTCTCTCTCTCTCTTTCAATTTTTTTTTTGTATCATCAGGAGCATAAAGAAGTCAGAAGAGGACGTACCTGTGCCGCCTCTTGTGAAAAGTGCTGCTCTTTGGGGTAGGTCCTGTTCTTTTTGTTCTGATTTCAATTATTTCCCTCATCAAGTTTTTTATTTTTTTGTTACGTCTAAAACCTTTATAGTCATTGCACTGTTTACTTTTGTCCATTTATTATGCAAACGGCTCTGTCTTCGTACTGACATCAAGGAATAAAATCTAAACTATAAGAATGCATAAACATAATTGAAAAAATACTACCATATAAAAATCAGATCCTTGTTCTGGTTTGATAAATCAGAACGAAACTTCATAGTTTTTAGTAAAGAAACTTAACTATTAAGCATGGAATTTGATCGTTCCATAAATAATTAGTAGTGGTTATTTGCCTTGGTGCTCGTTTAAAACATAATTTAGAGAGCTTTTTTCTAGAATAAAGATACTCTGCACATACATAAATTTGATTTCTTGACTAAATTATAAAAATAAAATACTTAAACCGTTGTAATTGATAAATATGTATGTGTGTCAAATAAACATGTATATTAATAAACGGTGCCTTAGTTGTTATTCCTGAAGGATGGGCTATCCAGGATAACATTTTCTGTCTAATGTGATACGCATCTTATGATATGGGAATGTTATTAAATGATGCTTGCGCACAACCTTTGTTTCTGCAATCTGCACTTAAAACGAAGAGCACAGTATATTCCTGCCATTTGATTCCTTTTTTCTGTTATCGTAAATGGAGTTGATCTCAATACTTTTGTCTTCACAATACAGTTTTCTTTATAACCTTATTTGCTAGTGTGCTTGCACTAAAAGATAACATTGATGTAGTACGTAGTACATATTTTGTCAACTTGTTACGCGAATTGTTTTGCTCTCTGAATCAGGTGTTTTTCTTGCTGTCTCGTCCAACACTCGTTACCAGATCGTAAACGGTCTGGAAGGGCTTGTTGAAGCATCACCGTTGGCAAAGCGTGTGCCGCCTGTTGCAATGGCATTCACCATAGGTGTACGATTTGCCAATAATATCTACGGCGGTATGCAATTCGTAGATTGGGCTAAATTGAGTGGAGTGCAATAGCAGCAGCAATGCATACCAATTAATTACCAACTATAGAGTGACAGATTTTACTTCCGGTTCTCAAATGCCGAATAGTTGTGTATGTTCTTTATATTTTTTTACTCAGATTTAGTCTGCTATAGATCACCCATAAAGGAGGGGGCTAGATCATTTTTCTGGGGGCTTGATAATATATTGCTTATGTTAGTGATAAGAAACAATGCCTTGTGTTCATGAATCATGCATAATATGAGCACGCCTCTCATCTACCTCAATCTTCACTGAACCATAGTAATCATAAACCCCACAAATTGACGATACTGCAACTGTGCTGTGCATCTTTGTTGCAGTGACTGCCACATGAAAACCTGGTAAGACTGTCATTTACCATGGATTCACACCCTTTGATTTGTTTGCATCACCCAACATTGTACCCACGCTGCGCTTATTATTTTTTCTTTTTATCAGGTTGTGGTTTTTTTGTTAACGGGTGATTTCATTTTCATGTTAATACCCCGTTTCAACATGTTAGGATTTAGGTTATTTTAATTAAAATATGTTAATGTTTTAGTTGTGATAATGTAAGGCATGTTCTATTTAAGTTTTCTTCTAGTGATTTATTTATTTAATTAAAAATAACCTATTTTAGTGGTAACTTAGTAGTTTAGTGATTTATTTATTTAATTAAAAATGTATATTTTATAGTTTTATAATGAGTGAAATTGGTGCTTAAGGGGTGAAATGGATAAATATTCTACACGGTTTGAAAGAGTTAATAGTGTTAATGGGTGAAATGGGTCGTGCCGTCTCATATAATCCATTATTTTTGTGAATCCGTCTCGTATAATCCATTATTTTTATGGATTGTGTTAACTAAATGAGTTGTGTTCGGGTTGAGCTAATTTCCACATGATATTTACGTGCAAATACATGATTTGTAGCTAGGTCTAATCCAAAACTTACCAAGTCATTTCGTTTGTATTTTTATATGATTATGATCAATGTCAATAGCCTATATGGAGTTCCTTTGTTGGTAGATGGATGGAGTGAATGCCAATCAAACGGATATCTGATCATTTTTGGATCGCATTTGTTAATGTCTATTTTATTACTTTTAAAAACAAAATCTCCGTAACGCTTCAAGCAACTACATTTGTGATGGAAATTGATCTAATAATCTTGATGAAGTAACCTTAATTTGTGGGTTATTTTCTCTACACTTGTGAGAGCTTGTAGTGTATAAACCATTTACCTTTACGCCTTAAGCCACAACAGTTTGACCATTCTTCTCTCTTTTTGAACTTTCTTGTATCAAAAGAAAGAGATAAATGCTCAAATGTGATTAAAACACAATGACTAAAATCGGAAAATTGAACAGTGACCATGTGAGTTGAGGCAAAACATATTGACCAAAAACACACATTTTACTCTAGAAAATAATGTGTTTAGGACTTGTGACCGCTTTGTTCGACTTGATTACCATCCAAATAGGCATGCTCATTCGATGGCACTACAAAAAAAAAGTGGCAACAGTCACCATTATTTGATGACATTTAGTGACTGTTGCTACTCTTTTTTTGTAGTGTGGGCTACCACCATTGTCAAGCATGGCTTGGTTTGGTACTCAAAAGTATCTAGTGCAGGAACCCAAGTTCTTTCTCAATATGCATTGCATGGTTCAACGTTTAATGACGAAATGGGAGGGCAAAGAGAAGCACCTTTATTTTCAAAAATTGTTAAGAAACTTTTATAAGGTAGGTTATTTTTCGATGAAACCATAACAACGCAAGGTGGTGTTCGTGTTATTTGAGAACTTGTTTTTCCAAGATAATTTATTTCCAATAGCATTAATTTTGGGCCTTTTCATGCTACTTTCCATTTAGTGGGCCCCTACTGGCCTGGTTGGATATTAATGGAACACTTTCGGGCCCTTTAGAGGCTTTATTCAGGTTTTGTTTGAATTCTTAGAATTAAATAAGCCTTGCAAGACGCACTGGACTTGAATTCAAGCCATGCCTCTAGTTTCTTCTCTTCCTTTCTCCTATGTCTATTGTAGCAACAATGATAGCGTGTTTACTAACTCGGAATGAGAATAAGGAATCCGATTTCGATTACAGATTATACTTGTGTTTACTAAAATTGGGAGGAATCAAAAGTGCGTGGGGTCCACACAAAATGGAATTCAATTCCAAAATTTGGTTGATTTGGATTCTCAACATAGAGAAGATATTTGGATTTCGGGTTTAGGGAGCAATTGGAATGATAATTTTTTTCCCTTTATGCTCTCACTTACTTTCATTATTTCCAAGATTATCCTTAACCCTAGAAATAAAAACAAAATCATTTTAAGTATTAAGAATTAACTAATAAAAATACTTACATTTATTTTTAAAAAAACTTAAATTTATAAAAAAATAAACAAAATCATTTAGTGTGTCTATGAAATAAAAAAGCAATTTAATTTTTTCTTACTATTATATACTATATCAAATTTTATTAAAAAAATATATAAAATATTTGATTTGGGACAAGGGCATTTTAGTAATCATACTGGTTTATATTCCGATTCTACTAAATTAGTAAATAGCTTTATGGAATTCTATTCCGATTCTAGACAGTTTTAGTAAACAATTTCAATAGGAATCTGATTCTGATTCCGCCTAATTTCAATTCATCTTCAATCCAATTCCTCATCAATTCAATTCCTCTCAATTTGATTACGGATTAGTAAACGTGTCATGAATTAATAGCAAGCGAAACCAGTAGACATGAGTATAATTACCTGGCAGTGCAGTTAAATCTATAGAAATGTTGGTAGATCATAAATCCTTTCGTTGATCCAAAATTAGATAAAAAAAGCCATGTCATATTAAGAGCACTCCATTGCATGGAGAAATTATAGAATACTACCGTAGTATGGTCACGTGGTATATCTTGTGCACGTGTTATAATATTAGTGGATATTTATAGATATTATTCCCTAAAAGGGGGAAAATAAACCCTGTCGTCCACCTATATTATAACACATGTACAAGATGTACCACGTGGCCATACTACGGTAGTATTCTATAATTTTTCCATTGCATGGCCCATACAAGAATCACATGCATAATTGGGTATTGGGTAAAAGGTAAAAACAAATAAAAATAAATAATAAAAAAGAAACAATAAAGACCCACAGCACAAATTTTTTTTTTAAAAAAATCTATTATTTAACAAGCTCATGAAAAAACAATTTAAAAAACCTGAATTGCGGTAATTTAATCAAGTAATTACACTTTGTAATTATTTTCCCAAAAAAAAAACAGTGATTACGTTTTGCCTCTCTGTCTAAGGATTGAGGAACAGAAATAAAACATTAAAATAAAAAAAATGAAAAAAGAAATGGAGAAGATGAAGAAGAAACAAAGAAGTATTAGGTGGAAAATGTCATGAAATGAAATGATTCAATTGGGCACGGTGAATAAAAGTCGTCTCCTTCCAGCACTGACCGACGGCTTTTCTTTTCTCAAATTTCCTCAGTCCACCTTCCTTCTCTCTCTCTAAGGAGGCATTAGAATTAGATCAAACCCATTTTTTCGATTTTGTAATTGGAGGAGCTGCTGATCTTCACCAACAGTATTCAATTTCTGCTAGTCTCTAGATCCAATACAAGCCCACAAGGATCTTCGACGATTTGGGGGAGCTGAGCAGTGGTGGCTCTCTCTCTCTGTGAGTGTGTGTCTCGTTAGGGCTGGATCTGAGCAGTCATGGCTTTGTCAGGCATGCGAGGCCTCTCTGTTTTCATCAGCGACATTCGGAATTGCCAGAACAAAGAGCAGGAGAGGCTCCGGGTCGATAAGGAGCTTGGAAATGTCCGTACACGCTTCAAAAACGAAAAGGTTTGTCTTAGTGTTAGGGTTTGGCGTTTCCTTTGTATTCTCGTGTTGCAAATTCGTTTTTGTTAGTTTTGGGGGATGGGAGACAAGTGAGGTTTTTGATCTAGACCATGTTGGAATGACTTCCTTGCTTAAATTTGGGATTTGGGTTTTCTTGGGTGTTTGTTGGGCTGCTGAGAAAGTCTGGGAAATGAAAGGAAACTTAAGTTTTGTGATTTCGGGTTTTGTATTAGTAATTGGAAGCGAAAATGTGAACTGAGCTTGAGGTGGATTTATTATTAAGAAAATGAAGGTTACCTAGTTCTATGATTATCTGCGTAGAGTTGGGTGGCATCAGCATTGGTTTTTTGTGGTTTTCAAGCTTATTTAGAAATGGCTTTTGTGTGGACTCATTATTGGGGCGAGGCAGTAGGAATTTGGTACTACATGTATTCCTTGGTATTATAATACCATGGGTTTAATATAAATAGCTCAATGAACGGAACATGTTAGTTCCTACAGTTTCAGTTGATGGACTTAAAGTGATAGGCATGAACCAGAGGCGTTCACCTTCATTTGCCTTTCTTTTAGATGGATATCATTGAATCTGATTAAATTTGAGTTGAGATGTTACTGCTTGTGTATGTTATCTACAATTTTTTGAAATATTGAACTGGATTTTTGTTATGGAAGTGAATAAGATGGGAAATGCATCCTAGTCTTTGCCTAGGGAGATTGGAGAACACATGAGGATAGTCTTGACGTAGCTATTTATTTGGTTGTGGCATTCCTTCACCTAAAAGGAGTCAGTGCTCCCCCATTTCAATTCTATTGCTTGTGGTGCTTTGGTCACACAACATCCATTTTTAAAATTTAAACCAAGATTGAAAGGAATCCATTCAACAACCTATACCTAGTTGTTCTTATGCTGAATTTAAGATTCTCTATAAGCACATTTGGGCTATCCCGTAATTGGAATATGAATTGTTGCTGTCCATCACTGAATTCAAACGTGAAGGGAACTTGATGACTGTTTCAATTTTTATATATGTTGTCAAATAGATTTGAAAGGATATAAAAGTAGGTAGAAATTACCTGGAATGATTGAAATACCATAATGGCAAAATGATGTGTTAATGCAGACGTGTTTCCTTAGAAAGGGGTATGCCACACAAGCAAGCTACATTTGTATGAAATTTGAGATATGAATATATTGAAACTTACTCTTGCATGTTGTTGATTATAAAATGTTGCCATGCATCACCAGACCCCAAAGTTTAAGAAATTCGAGGCACATTTTGTATTGAACAAGGTTACCACTGGACCAGGGAAGCCCCTTTTTTTGGCATTTTTCTTTAAGGGAATAAGATTTCTCTAATCTTATAAATTGTTATGTACCCACATCTTCTGCCCCGATTCACTCACTGATCTTCAGTCCTTTCTCTGTAGTATCTTGTCTTAGATTGAATTAATTTTGATGACTAAACAGTGAGTTATGTTTATTCTTTATGTGTTATTATTTTCATTCTAGGGTTGATATGACAGTGGGGTCATTACTGTTTGTATTTGATTGTTACTTTTTTGTTACTTTCAATGTTGTTCTTGGAAATTGGCTTCAGTTTAAGTGATGGTGATTTCTCATTGTTCATTTCTTCTACTCCTTGTGCACACTCATGATATATGCTATGTGTCACATCACCAACCAAGTGCTTGAACCAGCCTGGTAGAATTAGTAGTTTTATTGAGTTAGCGATCAGTTTAGTTTCTCTACATATTCTCAACGCATCATAGGATTTAATGGTCAGTTGGCAACTTAAATGATTGGGTATTAGGAAATTAATTGTTTTCTCGAAGATGCTTTGTGTTAGCGCTATACCCGAGACTGTTGTGCCACCTGTGTGGATTTTAGGTTGGGTCACCAAAGATGTGCGCTTGTATTGTTTGATTCAGTTTTGATCTCAGGAAATTCTTTCTAAGTTTTTTTCCCCTTTATCTGTGGATGCTTCTTCTATGGTGTCAAGTGAAACTTATTGTTCTCTGTTTAGGCGCAAGTATTGTGTGCTACCTTGTGTGTTGTTATTACTGGTGATGCTTTTCCAGCACCCTGCACAGCCTTATTTTGTGGCCCAATTTTCCTGGAGGAGGAGGAAGGGTGAAGGTTTAGGGAGAGATGGCTATGTTTTGGGTAATTTGGCTGGAGGAAATAGGAGGATATTTGATATTTTTAGGTGAGAGGAGATGGAGATTTTATGGGATAAAGTTGGTTCTTGGTTTGGGTATCTTCATGGGCTCCATTTTCTTCGGAATTTCAGGAAATTCTTGTTGTGCAGCTTTAGCTGACTGGCGGGCTGCTGTTATTTAGGTGGAATGCTGTTTCTAATAGGTGTTTTATTTGTTTTTACAACATTTCTGGGATATGGTGGATATCTCGTCCTTTGCATTGTACTTTTTTTAATTCTATTTAGTGAAATCTTGTTTCTTATATAAAGTTAGCAAATTTATTGTTTGTGTGTGTTTTCTCTGTCTCTCATTAATGATAATGAAAATTGACATTAGTTATCTTGCACAAATCTTAGGTTGTCCTTGCTTTGGTTTTGCATAGATTCCACTAAATAGGTTGAGACATAGATCAGTTTTGTATAAATATGATCTTGTACCATCCTCTTTTTATATGGTGGACGTCCATTTGCTTACACTTACCTCACTCTTTACTGCTTGCTCACTATTTTGTTAGAAGTGCAACAGCTAAACCAAAAAGGGTGACTGGTTAATGGAAATTTTCTTGAATTCTTTCAACAGGGTTTGTCACCTTATGAAAAGAAGAAGTATGTTTGGAAAATGCTTTACGTTTATATGCTGGGCTATGATGTGGATTTTGGTCACATGGAAGCAGTTTCTTTAATATCTGCGCCTAAGTATCCAGAAAAGCAGGTGATATCTTCTTTTCACATCAATCTTAAAATGAGTAGTCTTGAATTTGGTTATCTTCCATTTTCCTTGCATTTATGGCAAAATGGCTTGCAATTCTAGGAAGTAAACCCATTCTCATCATATTTCTTTTTTGTACATTAACGGATGGAAACAGTGATAGATGTTGTACATCTCAGGGTCATCAGTTTTCTTTCTGTATAGTTTTAATACGGTACTTTTGCGCATACCAATTATATAAATTTTACTTTGGAAAAAAACTAAAATGCACGTTTCTCTTCTGATATGCGATTAACTTCAATGGCAGTAACTAATTCTTTTATTCCATTATATTGCCTTATCTTCATTGTCCAAAAAAAAGAAGAAATGATCTCACTTTTTAATTGACTGCAGGTTGGGTACATTGTGACATCATGTCTGCTCAATGAGAACCATGATTTTCTGAGATTAGCGATAAATACCGTGCGCAATGATATTATCGGTCGTAACGAGACTTTCCAGTGTTTGGCATTGACTATGGTATGACAATATCTGTTCAGTTTTCAAAACATACTATTCATTTTGATTGTAAAGTTCTATGTGATAATGATCAAAAGGGATCTTATCTTATGCGTCTGTCTTCCAGAATTATATGATTATCTGCTATGTCAATATTGAATAGGTTTTTTAATAATATTTGTAGTTTGATCTGATTTTGGGATATCTGGAATCTTTCATTTGGATAAGTTGTTCTTTCTGTTTTTGTTTCTTTAAACCTGTTGCTTCCATGTTTTCTTCTTTTGTCTTTCTTATATTCTCCCCTGTTGTGTCCTCATTAAAAAAATTTACTGCTCTTAGATTATGCCTAATGTACCATCATTATTTCATTTGTATTTGACTTTGTAGGTTGGGAATATCGGCGGAAGAGAATTTGCGGAGTCATTAGCACCTGATGTTCAAAAGTTACTTGTAAGTTGCAATCCTTTTTTTCTGTTTGGCTCGAATTAATAGAAAATGATGTATTGCATTACTTTTGCCTGCTTTTCTGTTGACCAAGTTTTTTTAATTTAGATTTCTAGCAGCTACAGACCACTTGTGAGAAAAAAAGCTGCACTATGTCTATTGCGCTTGTATAGGAAAAATCCTGATGTTGTCAATGTAGATGGCTGGTATGTTCGCCTATACTTTCTTCACTACATGATGTATTGCATTACTTTTGCCTTCCGTGCTTATTTGATTGGTCTATCTTTTTCCCTTTATTTTAGGGCTGACCGGATGGCACAACTCTTAGATGAACGCGATCTTGGTGTTTTGACAGCATCTATGAGCCTTCTAGTAGCCCTCGTATCAAACCACCATGATTCTTACTGGAGTTGTCTTCCAAAATGCGTTAAAATATTAGAACGGCTTGCTAGGAACCAGGATATTCCACAAGAGTACACCTACTATGGTATCCCATCTCCCTGGCTTCAGGTTTGTAATACGTACATTTCTTTTTGTTTTATTCGTCAGACTTCTTTGTATGTACTGGATACCAAATAAAATCAGCCGCCTGATTTATCTTTTTCCTTCCGAAACAGATTAATCTTGTCATGTCTATATTAAACTGATATGGCTCTCTCTTTTTGCTTTTTTTTTTATTTTTAAAATGTGCCAACTACTCCACTTGTTTTTAAAGCTTCCACCAATTGCAGTCAATGCTGTCATTTTACTTTTTCATGGGTCACAGGAACATCACCCAGCATCCTTGCTCCATAGATTATAACTTAATCAGCCTTATAATAATAATATATGTTTTTAAATTTTATTTTATATCATGTGCCTTGGTTGTGCTAACCAGCCTAACCTTCTAGAGCATGCTAAACAACGGGAAATTTGGTTCTGGCTTCAGTTTTTCCTCTTTGGTTTACTATAGTTTTTAGGCAAGATCTTTTTAACTTTTTGGGATTTAAAATTCCAGTGACTTTGAACCATCTTTGTAGTGCTGCCAGTACTTAGCTTCCTGAGAATATATTTCGTATTTTCTTGTTTTGCCTGGACAATTTACTAGGACACTGTTTCTATCACTTAAATGTGTTGGAAAATTTGTAGCATTTGGTGAATATAGAACAAGTTCATGTTTTTCTTACAAGTGTTTTTTGCACAGGTTAAGACAATGAGGGCTCTTCAGTATTTTCCTACTGTTGAAGATCCAAATACCAGACGGTCATTGTTTGAGGTTCATTTTCTGTCAAGAACTTATTATCAGTTGTGGTGTTATATTTTATGCTTCTATTAAACCTTGTACTGGTGATTTCAGGTCTTACAACGGATATTGATGGGTACCGATGTTGTTAAAAATGTTAATAAGAACAATGCATCGCATGCTGTTCTCTTTGAAGCCCTTGCTCTTGTAAGTTTTCTGCAGTAATTTTTATGCATGATCATGAATTTTAGACACCATTTATTGAAACTTTACACGCATATAGGTTCCCCTACGTGGCTGACAATTTTTTTATGCTTTTGGAACTCCAGTAGTCCTTCTAGTTACTTTTGCATTGACTTCCATTGAAATTTTGTCTTTGGCGTTGAAAGCAACAAAATTTTCTGTGTACATACGTTGACAGAGATGCACATGCATGTATGTGGAATCATATAAGGGCGTTTATAATTTTATGGCTGGGCTATGTAAGTGGAAGTGGTATCGTCTGCATTATTCTTCCTGCCCTCTTCTTTCTGTAAATTTAGGTTGTGCAGTCATCTGAGATTATAACATTGCTGGTGAAATCATTTTGGAGATATTTCTTTGCTAGGAAATGTTTGAAACTTTATTTCATTTTCTTTCGGGCACGCGCACACACAGGGTACTTATCTGTCCCTTTTTAAAGGCAACGGGATCTTATGTATTATGTGTTATTATTGCCCAATTTTAGGTCATGCATCTGGATGCTGAAAAGGAAATGATGTCTCAGTGTGTTGCACTGCTTGGAAAATTTATTGCTGTGCGAGAACCAAATATCCGATATCTTGGTTTGGTAAGTGGTGAAAAATAATTCTGGCTATTAGGCTAAAGATCAATAAATGAATAACAATAGTTCAGTAAATATATCTTTTGGTTTTTCGCATTTTCATTTTAACACAATCCCTGACTGAAGCATGCAGAGGAAGTGTGTCTAAACTTAGAAGGGCAAATAGGTGGCTGCTGTAAATTTGCATGATTTAAATTTGAAATTGCTCATGTAGGAAAATATGACGCGCATGTTAATGGTGACGGATGTGCAAGATATCATCAAGAGACATCAGGCTCAGATCATCACCTCATTGAAGGATCCAGATATCAGGTTAAATTTGTTATCTGGCTGTATTTGGTTTACAAGTAGACATGAGAAATTTTGTTTTCATTCATAATAATGCCATCCTTTAGCAATACTATTTCCTAGGTCCATTTGGCTTGATTCCATGGGCTCACAACTAACTAATAAAACATCAAAATTTGCAAGTTTCTCGGAGCTTACATGACCTCATACCTTTTTTGTAGCATCTTTTATCTATTGAAGCATTCCATCTTTTCTTTGATTTTGGCATCATGCTCACTCTATAGTCTGTACTATAATCACTTTGTTCATTTATCCATGCATTGCACATGTGACATGTCTCTAACCCATAGTATCAACGTTGCAAATTTATATATTTTTCTTGGGCGCGGTTTCCTGAAGTTAATTGTCCTAACGAAGAAATTCTTATTATACTTAAAGGATATTATGAGCACACTCACTCTTATATTTTGTGCTTAAGTTTTATATATCTAACACCATTAAGGGGTCACTAACATCAAATTCTATCCTCAGTATTCGTAGGCGTGCTCTTGACTTGCTTTATGGTATGTGCGATGTTTCAAATGCAAAAGATATAGTTGAAGAACTATTGCAGGTACATCAGATGCTCTGTGCGTGTACTACTTAGTTGTATATGATTTTAGTAGATTGCCTCTTGTTTTATATTAGCAGACATTTATTCTCTCCCAATCACAAAATGAGGTACCACTGACTTTCAACTGCATTTCAGTATCTTAGCACAGCGGACTTTGCAATGCGTGAGGAATTGTCACTTAAAGCTGCCATTCTTGCCGAAAAATTTGCCCCTGATCTGTCATGGTAAGCATGGCTCTCATTCTGCTCTTTTCCTTTTTCATTTTTTTAATGAACATGGCTCTCCAATGAACGAGATAGGGCATGTGACCTTGTACTCCAGTTGAGAAATCTGAAAACAGGCATACTATTCTAAATTATTAAGCAAGTGTAGTTCTAAATCACATTTTAGTTAATATCAAAGAGAAAAGAGAAATAGAGAAGCAGGGAATAATAGACGAAGACACAGAAGAATTATAATGTAGACGGTCAATCTCTATCACAATGACTCTTGTTTAAATTAAACACATTTTTGGATTATAAAGATATATCTAGTTTGATATTATGCAAGAGGAGTGATTTTTCATGATCTTTTGAAAACGCTCAGTGTCTGTTTGGTCTTGATTGTATCATCTTGTTGTCTTCTTCTCTTTCTGTTTCTACTTTGAAAAAACTTCGACTTGCTTTGTGTCATTTTACTTTGAACTACCATTTTCTATTTCCATGGTTACCTATGATGGGACTGAGGTGAAAAAGGATAACTGAATCCGACTTCTTTGTTTTTGGTCTGACAATGCATTCTGCATTTCGACTTTCAATTAGTTAGGATTAGTGAATTGACTTGAGTTTTTTTTTTCATATTGTTATATGTATTAATTGTTGAAATAAAACCTCTGCTTACTAGATCTTGTTCTTTAATGTATCCAACGGCAATAGACTAAACTTGCAAGTACCGAAAACTTAGAAAACACACAAGAATTATACTGGTTCAGCAGAACTTTTGCCTACGTCCAGTTGTGATTTCTCTAGGTAGAGAAATCACCGCCTCTTTGATTAATAATAGAGATTACAGAACTTTTGCAAACCCTAGAACTAATCCCTCTCTTCTTGCCTTGGCTGTCACAGTTTTCTCTCTTAAAGATTTAAGCCTTGCTGCACCCTATTTATAGGCATAGGGTGCTGATTACATATCCTTTTCAGATTATAATTCCTATTCTAAGTGGGATAAGAAAATAGACTTCTTTACAATTCCAAATAGACTTGTAGGATTTCTAATCTAAATTGAATTAGGAAACTAAGATTCTTTCCTAGTCCTTTTAGGAGAAGAATTGGTGCACCCTTTTTTCCTAAAACAATCCTAAACAGAAAAGGACACTAATTGACGAGCCAAAACCTAACATTAATAATATGTACTTATTTAAAAACTTTTAATAATTTTGTTTTTGTTGGGTGGTGAATTCTGTGATTTAGTTATTTGTACTTCTTTTGGATCTTCTGGAAGTTTCCTTTGTTATGTGTGGAAGTAAAAGTATTTATGGGAAGTTGGTAAACCTATTATTAATTGGATGCATAGTGATCCTATCATTTTTTCTTTTGTGCATATTGATATTATGCAGGTATGTAGATGTGATTCTTCAACTAATTGACAAAGCTGGAGATTTTGTCAGTGATGATATATGGTTTCGTGTTGTGCAATTTGTTACAAATAACGAAGACTTACAGGTCAGAATGCTTTGCTGCATTTTCACTTGATTAGATATGTCTTTCTAGTAATTATTTGACTGAGATGTTATGCACTTGATCAGCCATATGCAGCAGCAAAAGCCAGAGAGTATCTTGACAAACCTGCTATACATGAGACAATGGTTAAGGTGTGTATAGACTATGATTACGTTTTCCATGCAAGCTTTATCTAAATCTGAAAGATAATACTATATGCCAGATCAGTGAGAACGTTTTATACACGCATGCACACACACATATATAGGCTAATGTTTTGGAACCACACTTTCTGGAAAAAAATCAACATGATCAATGGTCCAGATTCAATCTGGAAAGAGAACATTTCTTTATATATAGAGCCATGATTATCATGATTGCATGATTTAGGAATTGCGTTTCCATTGCTGTGCACATGATTTGCATGAGAGCTCATGACCCATATGTAGAGCATGATTTTTTGTTAGAGGTCAGAATTGGCCTTGTTAGCGAAGTTTATTGAGAAATTTTCTTTTGGAAATTCTTTTGGCATGCAGTCATCTGAGCTAGAGATTGCATTGATGCCAGTAGGTAGAACTCTAAGGTGCGGTGAAGGTTAAAGTTAAAGTCCGAATCTTTGGAAAGACATTTCACAAGGAATTAGTTTCTTTTGTCATTTTCTTCAATTAGTTGTTGAAAATTTTGGGAGAATTAGATTTTTGGAAAATTTGGGTGGGTGATCACTCTATGGTTTTTATTTATGTATATTTTAGATTATCATCTGTTTAAAATGTGCCAAATTTCAATTGCTAATCTGTCGTCCCCTCTTCCATGTATTTTTCTTCTTTTTTTTCTTTTTTTTTCTTTTATTTTTTGGTAAGAGGGGGCCTAAGGCTTGGGTCTCCTCTTCCATTTCAATGGGCTGTAATTTAACTTTGAAGAGGTTCCAGAACATGGGCAAGTAGAATTTGATGGAACCTTCTCTTGCAAATTCTATTTAATTGGTTGATGGTAAACCATCTATCCTTTTTTCTCAGTCCAGCGGGAACAATTGATAAGCATAATGTTTGCATATCATCTTCTTGGTTAAGAAGGAATTGAGAATACCGATAATTTATTTCTCAATTGTTTAGCAGCACTGTTGCACTCAGATTATGGCATAAGTTGTGTAGCGTAAGGTTGAGAACTTAGATTAAGATCTTCTCCTTGTCTTGGAAACCCTTGTTTTTTAATCTAAGTCATCTATTAGAAATCCAACGGTTATTATGTATTTCTTAGTTTTACTACCCAAACAGGATGAGAGAATCCTTTCATTTCTAATTAAAACCATGGATAGCCAAGAAAGGAGAGGATCCAAATTTAAGGTTGAGTTGGAGGTTTCCAACTTTGCACAGATTTTATTGAGAGAAATTGTGCTTTTAGTGGTAGGAGGTAGGAAAAAAGGCGACTTTTATCAACATTCCATATCTTGGTCATCTTCCAGGTGGTCGAGTTGGTAAGAGTGTTGGATTCTCGAAGGAAAACATTGAGAGGACGTTGATTTCTTGTGGGAAAGAGTGCATTGTTGAGTGTGGGATTCTTGTTTTATGAGTTTAGTGAAATAATTTTTTCCTCATTTATACGCCCTTTTTTGGGGAAGGGGGTGGGCTGCAGTTTCTTGAGACTTTTTATCTTTGTACTGTGTTTGGTGTGTTAGTGCTGAGTAGGTAGGCTAGTTATCCATTGCTATTGTATTTTCTTGATCTCTGTTATATATATATAATTAATATGTCTTCTAAATAAAGTAAAATAGAAAGATAAGGAGGTCGAGAATTGTGAGATCGAAATGCTTAATGCTGATTCTCATTATGTTCAAAAAAGAGTCCTATGGTTTTGGTTCTAGGTTGTATATCTTTGCACATATGCTACTCAAGAGATCCGTTTCAATTTGAACTCGCCTTAATCTTTATTGTTTGTCTTGCATATATTTCTACCAAACGTAACCATCTAAGGAAAATAAATGTCTTGATTTGCTTGGATTCAATTCACATGCAACAGGTCAGTGCCTATATCATTGGAGAATTTGGCCACCTTTTGGCCAGACGGCCTGGGTGTAGTCCAAAGGAATTATTTAGCGTCATACATGAGAAGCTTCCTGCTGTATCGTAAGGGCACTTAAAAACTTTTCCCTGTCTCTTATTCTTACTAAATTCAGTTACAATTCCTGTATTTATCTTAGTGTGTATTATATTTGCAGGACTTATACTATTCCTATTCTTCTTTCAACATATGCTAAGATCTTTATGCACACTCAACCTCCAGATGCAGAACTACAAAATCAGATTTGGGCGATATTCAACAAGTGAGATTGTCCTCTGCACCATTACTTTTCACAAATTGGTTAAATTTTTTATTTATATCAAATTCTGTGCTTTTCTTTAGCATACTGTTTATTTCTTTCAGGTATGAGAGTTGCATTGATGTAGAGATACAACAACGAGCTGCTGAATACCTTGCCTTGAGTAGGAAAGGTGCAGCCCTTGTGGATATATTGGCCGAAATGCCTAAATTTCCTGAGCGGCAGGTAATTTGTTTTGCAGTTTCGTTCAGAAGAAGCTTATAGAATAAGGCTATTCCCAACAGTACCAAATTCTTGGAAATTATTGAAACCAACTCTTAACGTTGTTGTTTTGTTCGTATGTAGTCTGCATTGATCAAAAAGGCTGAAGATACTGAGGTTGATACAGCAGAACAAAGTGCTATCAAGTTGCGGGCCCAGCAGCAAACATCAAATGCTTTGGTTGTTACTGACCAACGTCCTGCTAATGGGACCCCACCTGTCAACCAGCTCGGTCTTGTGAAGATTCCCAGCATGATCAGTAATGCGGTTAGTTTTGCTTTTTCTTTTTTCCTATGATTCTTATATTTTTACTTTTATTATTGGAATTTAGGGTTTGCAAAAGGTAGGTTCGATTCCAAAGATTATGGTTTTGATTGAAATTGGTGTATGTTTGAATATCGTTACAGGATCACAATTCAACCGACCAAGCGTTGTCTCAGGAAAATGGTACTTTGAGTACAGTTGATCCTCAACCTGCTTCAGCAGATCTCCTTGGTGATCTCTTGGGTCCACTGGCTATCGAAGGCCCTCCCAGTACTGCTATTCAATCACAGCAGAGTGTAATCCCTGGAGTAGGAGGTGATTCAAATGCAGTAGATGCTGCAGCCATAGTGCCTGTTGGCGAGGAGCAAAATTCTATTCAGGTACTTTCTATAGCAGTTCTCTCCAATCGTTGGTGGGTGCATTATTGCTTCAAAGTTCTAGCATGTTGGGCAGAACCTGAATCTGTTCCAAATGCAATGTGTTCTGCACTGCAAACAAGACTGTCCATCAGAAATTGACAGTATATTTTGTTTTTAGAAGTAACGGTGTTTTTTGAGCTGTTAAATATGTTGAATAAGCTATAGTTAGCTAAATGTCTTTTGCCTCTGATTCTTGTCCTCTTTTCAGTTATACTTCTGTGTATGTTTGTTTGGTTCTTAGAGTTTGAATTCCCCTGATAGGAGTTTTATCTGATTTTCTTGTTCCTACCTGCATATGAACTGGAAAAAAAGTGTTTATGCTGCAATGAACTATGCAGGATATTTGTTATATTTCTTTGTGTATAAAACTTAGTCAGATTAATTTTCGATTTCTGTGCTACTAATATTTGTAACTAATTTTATAATTGTAACCTGCAGCCAATAGGAAATATTGCTGAAAGATTTCTTGCTTTGTGCTTGAAAGATAGTGGTGTTCTATACGAAGATCCTAATATTCAGGTTTTCCCCCAATGAATACCCATATTTTCTTGTATTTAGACTCGGTAGTTTCTACTCTTTCTTTGCAAGAGAGATTGTGAACATTCAGCTTGGCCATATTGGGCTTATAGTGACATTCATGTGATGTTATCCCAGATTGGAATTAAAGCAGAGTGGCGGGTACATCAAGGATGTCTTGTTCTTTTCTTGGGAAACAAAAATACTTCACCGCTTGTGTCAGTTCAGGCTATAATATTGCCTCCCTCCCATTTCAAAATGGAGCTCTCACTAGTACCAGACACTATACCTCCCAGGGCACAGGTAATAATTGTTATTCATGTAATTAATCTGTGGTCGTTGATGAGCCTTTAGGTCTCTTCTCTCTCTGTCTTTGTCTCTCTCACTCATTCTTTTCTTTTCCTAGTCCTTATATTTGTTTATTTTCTTTGTATCTTTTTGGTTGTATAGGTACAATGCCCACTTGAAGTTGTGAATCTCCGTCCAAGCAGGGATGTAGCTGTTCTTGACTTCTCCTACAAGTTTGGTAACAATATGGTACTTAAATCTAAAATCCTGTGGTTTCTTGTGGCCAATGAAGCAGAAAATAGGTCATATTTGTGTCTTCATATATCTTATAGTAACCCTTTCGTAGGTCAATGTCAAGCTTCGCCTCCCAGCTGTCTTGAATAAATTTCTTCAGCCTATACCAGTGTCTGCTGAAGAGTTCTTTCCTCAGTGGAGATCACTATCAGGACCACCTCTGAAGCTTCAAGAAGTGGTATGTGTTATTTGTCGCATTTGTCTTCTTTTTATGGTTGAGGAAATTCCATTTATGGTTAAAAATGGTTGACAAACATTTATACTGACAAAGTGAATACTATAAGTTGTGTCCTGTATCCAGTGATTGACATTTTCCTTTACCATCCTCTTCTGATTTGAAGGTTATGATGGGTTTCATTTTTGTAAGTAGCAAAGCAGGAAGATAGCCTGTTAACTGTTACACTATCAGAGTAGGAAACACATGCTAACCTGTTTGTAGTCAAAATGTAGCATTATTCATTTGGCTTATTGCCAATTCCAGGTTAAGGCTAAATTATTATACATAGCGAAGCTTCTGTATTTATCAATGTGGTGATATTGTCCAGTAAACCGTGCAGGTTAGAGGTGTCAAACCAATGCCACTTGCCGAGATGGCAAATCTACTTAACAGTTTGCGATTGATGGTTTGTCCAGCACTTGTAAGTTCCCTTTCTATGTTTGAAAGTTTCCTTGTGATCCGTTAGTTATTAAAGGTGTTCACTAACGTATTCTCTATTTTAGGACCCAAATCCAAATAACCTTGTTGCAAGCACAATGTTTTACTCAGAAAGTACACGGGCCATGCTTTGCTTGGTAAGATTTATATGTTTGCTTCCAGGACTTGAGACTTTAATTGGTGGATTTGATGCCACCGCTTTCATTATTAGGGCACAGCTGAAACTCCAGTGTTCAGTTTATTATTATAGATATAAAATTATGTTGCTTGACCTTTCCCTTTCCTAGGAATCATATGAAGTGTATGAAGTGCTGATATATTTTTTTTTCTTAAGTAATTTTTAGGAGTTATCACATAACCTTTGCTTTAGAATTGTGAAAGGTTGGTGATTCAATAGCTTCTTTTTGGCTACTCAGGTTAGAATAGAAACGGATCCAGCAGACAGAACCCAGTTGCGTATGACAGTTTCTTCAGGGGACCCTACATTAACACTCGAGTATGTATCTACATAATGTATTGCTAACCTTAAATTACAACAAGGGAAGGTAGATTCCTCTGATCTCCGGGTGATGTACCAGGTTGAAGGAGTTCATCAAGGAACAACTATGTAGCATCCCTACAGCCCCTCGTGCACCTGGACCAGTGCCACCAGCACCTCCAGTAGCTCAACCAACCAGTCCGGCTGCAGCATTAACGGATCCCGGGGCTATGCTAGCCGGTCTGCTGTGACAAAATGAAGATGATATGTGAGGATTTGTTCATTATACACTCGTAAATCTGATTTATACAACCTACCCAACGGTATCTCTCGCCCAAAGTTCAAGAGGTGGATAGAGAAAAGCCTGATGCAAGGGCTGGCGGAATCAAGTGTGAGCTAATTTGTGCGGACGGCTTAGTGTTTGAGTGGATCTCTCCATGGGTTGGTCGGGGTTTTCAAATTCTTTCTGTACAATGCAATTGTGCCTAAGTGAGAAGTTTTCTCGGTTTTGGGGTGAGGGTATTTTTATTTCTTTTTCTTTTTCTTCTTCTTTCACATTTTTTTCCCTTCCCAAATTCAGTGGATTGGTTTCTGTAGTTACACAGTACTTGACGGAGCAGAATGTAAGATATTGGCAGCCTGAAGTAGATTAGTTGTAATATTTTGTATTTGGTTGTTAATGCATAGATATGTTTTCAATAAGAAAATTGATTGGGTGATCAGTAATGTGGTGATGTTTCAAAAGATCAGTGATTAACCCTTGAGATAATTTATTTTGAACCAAAAAAATCTGATACATTTTTCTTTATTGGGACTAAGAAAAAGGAATAGAGTCAGCTTAAAACTCAAATAAAAATAAAAGTAAAAAAGCTGCAAGTAAACTGTAAACAAAAGCTCTTTCATTAACAATGTAATGGTAACAATTTCTCTCATTAGCTGTCCGCATGGTGCAGAGAATACAAAAGCTCGTGTTTCAACTCGATAAACATTGAAACTGAGGTTTGCCCTCTAATGAATAAACACTAAAAATATATGAGAAAAACAAGATTTCTTGAATTCTGATTATTCTGAAGCCAACTAGTAAGTAGTCTGAGGTAGCTGCAATGAAGAAGGCTGCTGCTGCTGCTCTTGTGATTCAAGAGGGAGAGGGGCCAAGTCGCTATCACAAAATTGGATATAATCTTCCATCAAACCAATATCACCACCACCCAACAGCCAACCAAGATGATCAGAATTATTAGTATCCATCTGAGCTGGCTGCAACAAAGGCATCTGCTGCTCTTGTGATTCAAGAGGGAGAGGGGCCAAGTCACTATCACAAAATTGGATATAATCTTCCATCAAACCAATGTCATTATGATCATCCAATAGCCAACTCACATAATCATCAATGTTGCTCAGAGTTGGTGCAGCAGCAGCAATATGAAGATCATCCAAATAGAAACCATCCGAATTTGTGGTGCAATAATCTTCTTGTTGGTGATGAGGAACTTGATCAACAAGCAACATTGATTGTTGTTGATCTGGTGGATCTGGTAGCACACTAGTCCCCATGATATTCTCGTAGAATTCCATGAAACTGCAGGTACTAGTTGTTCTAGTTTTGGTACCACCATCCCTCATCATCACAACTCCAATTCTCTCATTCAAACCCTCTAACATGGTGTCCAAGTAACTGTAATCAGTACCCTTTCTGGCCGAGAATGAACCCATTTCAATTTTCTTTCCCAATTTCCCTAGATTCTTGTGTTTGAGAAGAATTGATTTCGCATCTTGTTGGCTTTCCGGCCAAGTCTCGATTTTGCTGTCGGCCCCAACAGCGGCCACGCAGACGGCAACGTCGCACAATATCGAGAGTTCGCTGGCCATTTTCTTCAGAGTGGACATTCTCCTGGCCAAGGCGGGTTTCAGAACAGAGCCACCATTGGCGTCGATTTTAAGAACCTTCTTGGGTTTCTTGGACTTCATCTTCATCTTCATCTTCATCTTCTTGGGTTTCTTGGACTTTAATTGAGGAGGAGCCATTAGTTAATTCAACTCTGAAAGAGAGCAACAATGGGAATAATGGAATTGAAGAAACAAACAGTGAAGGAGTGAATAGCGAGAGAGGAGGGTAACGGGGTATATAAAGGAATTCTAAGTTGACCGATAGTTGACCGAAGGTTAATTGGAGCCGAAGCAAACAGGAAAAACTAGCCGTTAAGTATGCTCATGGGTTAAATGGCACTCCTAGAAGACAAGATTTTATTGTCTTATTTGATTTTGTAATTGTAGTTCCTTTTTCTTTTTGAAATGGGAAATAATTAATCTGTTTGTAGTTTGATGGAAGACAACTCTAATCTCAAAATTTGGGAGTGAAAACGATATTTCTATTAAGAACCTAAACCCTGAAGTTTGTTACAATTATTTCATTAAAAAAAAATGTTTGTAACAATTATTTGTGAGAACATCATGGAACATCATGAATAATTGTAACAAATATCAATTGATAAATCCAAGGTTGTCCAACTATATTAAAATTGGTCATGTCAACTGGGTCTTGATTTGTTGACAAGTGGTCTTAGGTTCGAACCCCATGGTACCTTAGTAGTGCATGTGAGAAACCTCCCTCCTTTTGTAGTTTAGACTATCGCTTGTTTAAAAAAAAAAAAAATCATAGAATGTCATGCTGCTCATATTTCCATAGTCTCTGATTTTTATTGATTGTCTGTTTTTGGGAATTTGACCAAGTATTGTTTCATGAGTTCAAGTGAAGATTGTTTTTTTTTTTTTTCTGTTGAAGTTTCTGAATTTATATTTACCTTTGTAATTTTAATTGAAGTTACAGTGGAAATTACATAGGTTATGGTTATTTTATAGTTTATTTTTGGGATTTGTGGATTTTGATTTTATTAGAAAAAGACCTTTTACATATCTTTTATTGAGAAATTATTTTTATTTCTTTATATTATTCACAGAATTATTATTTTAAATGTAATAAAATTTCAATTTAATTCAATTATATTAAAAATCAAACTCAAAAATTTAGGTTGTTAATTCTTTCGGTTTTTTCTCAATTGAATTCCTGTTAAATGTGTAATCCCACGAAATTACTTTACCTTGGATTTATTCTCTCAATTAAAGACAAACCGATACCAAACCACTTAGTTATAGTCTTTTTTTGTTAGTTTATTTGTTTGTAGAAACCACCTAGCTACGGGCTGTTTTTTTATATGAGCGAATAGTAAACTACTTTAAATTAATCTAATCTATGAAAATGGGGATTCGAACTTGAGTGAAAGGGAACGGTCTCACTGTCCTAGCTAAATCTCACACCTGCCCGCCTAGTTAGGCTGAAGCACCAAGAATGCGCCATGTTTAGATATCATCTAGGGCTAGGGCTAGGGCGCTGGTTTGGGTGTGGACCGTTAAAACCATATAATTTACACATTCCTATGCTTTCTTCTAAGCCCAGTAACAACTTCTTTTCGTACTAGAAATAGATTAAATAGTCGAAACGGAAGCTATCGAGTAGCGCATCTACAGGGAAGTATGCCAATTTTCTAAACCTTAAAAGGCTAAGTCTTGTAGCTTCATTTAACAGTACACCAAAAAGGGAATGCATCTACTACTTAAAAACGCAAGAAAAGAACTTTCTACAACAGCCAAAAAATAAAAGAACTTTCTACAACAGCCAAAAGCACCTCAATATGACCTGATTTCATAACAAAGAAATTTGGGTAGGAATTTCATTTATACAAGCAAATCAATCAGATAAGCACCAAAAACCTGCTTATCGTCTGAACTGAGTTCAGACAAAAATATGAAGCTGGTGAAACAATAACCCATTTTCTGATCAGGGAAAAATTAGCCACTTTACAGTTGGAGCTCCAAACCTCCTAATTAAGATGGAGGTGCCTAACAAACTATATAATTGGCAAGTCACAATTCAACTTCCCAAACTTCTCAAAAGAACTGAACGTGCTAGAAACTCGGCAGGAAGCAACAACCATATCATCATTCAATCGGAAGCACGTCAAGAATGACCACCAGGATCAAAAGTACAAATCAAAAGAATTAATGACAACCAACAATCGTTTCCCTGCAACTTTCTCGTCCAGGAGAACTCCCCCTGAAGATCGTTTACAAAACAGAGACCTTAAGAAATATGGCAAGAACATCTACCGCCACTCTCGGCACTGGCCACACTTCCAGCTGCCATTACCAGAAGATGACTCAATCCAAGGAGAACAATTACTGTGTATCAATAGCCCACAGTTCTGGCAAGACAGATCAGCGCCTGGTTCTGCATGTGAACATATCTGACATTGCATGATATTCACATCAGATTCTACAGAAATAGTAGACTTTGATTGATCAGTGAAAGTAGCCATGTTATATTGTTCAGGGCCTCCATCCTGCAACACTGTATATGGATTTTCCAGATTTCCTGACTCATCTGCAAATGTTTGGCCTCCATCTAGAAAGCCATCATCATCATCATCAGGTGCCAGCAACTCATTGATAGTGAAGACGGTTTGCGGTTCCATATTCTCGTAATTTAGATCTTCATAGTCATCCATTATCCCACTTTTAACGCCATCAATGGAAGCATCCCATTCAACGTGAGGGGATGGCACAATCTCCATAGGATTTGACCAGTAATTTGTTTCACCAGGTGTAGCTATTCCAGCATAAGTTATGTTACTCTCAGGAAAGCCATCTACATCCTCTTCACGCTTAACACCCCTTCTCACTTGTAATTTCCGTGGCCCTGGCCCGGCAGTATTCCATTGATCATTAACTTCCGAATTGTACTCTGTAATTAGCTCAACTCTAGCAAGGGAAAAAAGAAGAGGATCACCATCCTGTTCCTGTATGGATGCTTCCTCCATGGGAAATATTGGAGTAGCAGGCTCACAAAATTTAGAATCAGAAATGGTTGCAGAATCAGAGTCGTCTCCAACTGTTTCTTGCTTTGTACGCCTAGTGCGAACTTTCTTGCTCTCTTTTATATCTTTAGGATCAGTGTAAGGACACACAGGTGACTTTATCCTGCGACACTTGCAACACTTGAAGCCCGCCACATCAGAAACCTTTGACTCCTCCAGTTCAACAGCATCAGCATGGTACCAATCTGCATGATCACAAACAGAATCCATCTTAGACACACACAAAAGAGGAAAATAATTTTGCCAGAAAGACGGCACTTGTCGGAGCAAACTTACTTTTGCAAGTTTCACAACATATATACATCATATCTGACTGATATGGCATATGGCACAGGTGGCAAACAGGATACAACCCACGGGATTCCGAACCACCCGCAAGAAGTATGTTATTAACCTGGAAATGAGTGCCAGCTTCCACACCGTTCTTCTTCTTCCATATAATACCCCAAGAACAAATGCTGCGGCGTTGTTTTTTTGCTGCCAATCGAGAGTCTGAAGTTGCCTGTTTTATCTCAGAACGAGTGTCCTGCCCTCTGACATCTGTTACTGGTTGACTGTAATTTTTAGGCCTTGCAACACTGGTGACAGTCACAGGAGTATGATATTCTTGCATTTGCAAGTGAAAAGGACTAGTTGGAGACTCCTTAAAGTTTTCACTTTTAGAGAGAGCTTTCGCATGGTAGCACTGCTTGCAAGTGATCAAGAACTCAACTTCCTCTTTTGTAGAAACTGTTGAGCTTATGGTACATTCCTCATGACAATAACCTGACAAAAATATGGCAGAAATATAAACAATGATGAAAATTTTCCTATAAATTTGGGAAGTTGGTAGTTGATCACATGATTAGCACTTCATGTAATATTCGTATATTTGGAAAGATTAGAAACATGGTAGAAGAGGTTATCAGGAACTCAAAGCCACTTTTTCTAATTATAACACCATATTCATGAAGCTTAAAAGAACGTTTTCGTGTCAATGTACCTTGACAGGCACTGCACTTGGCCGCATTCCTGAATTTTACAACATGCAAAAGATGAGTGAATTTCAACATAGCACTGTAGAGAACTTAAAAATTAAAAAAGAATAATTGTATGAAATGATTACCGCATTAAAACATCCAGTTGGCATGAAGAACAGGAACACAAGTCCAGATTATCTCTCTTACACACAAGATAGAAAAAAATGTCCCGGCGGGGAGCCTTCCAATGCCTTTTCTGTAACTTGCAGAACACATTCAAAGGCTCCTCAGCTGATGGAAAAAGCACTTTACCTAAACGTTCTTCATAGTCTTTAATCAAATATAAAGGAATCCGCAATTCAGGAAACCAGAACTTGTTATTTCCATCCTCATTTTGCTCCATTTCAATTATATTTTTCATTAAACGGGAAGGCAGATGCTTTTGAGTACCGAAATCAACCCCATATACGTTACTATTCTTCACAAATTGTTTGTCAAATATACTTGCATTTCTAAAAGCAGAAGCTTCTGTCTCTACACCCTTCCCATCCGGGAGGTTCTGCTCAGGACGAACAAGATCACTCCATCTCAGATGATGGTCCAGATATCTAACCTGGTGAAATTCCAATTGAAGTTTCTTAAGTTATCAACTACAGACTTCACCAATATTTAATATGCTTCCAGGCCAAAAGAGAAATATAAAGAAAGTGGAGGGACGAAGAGAGCAAGGAACTTAGGTATTTGCAAGATAATAACAAACCTGAAGTGCAAGCTGTGATGCGTTCTTACTCATTTCAACCGCAGCCCTCCATACTGATTGTCTGCTTCTTTTAGGAATCTCGGAGCCATCCGCATAAACTATACCAGAAATTTTTTTCCAACCACCTAATGGGCCACAATAAAAGCCATTAGTACACATCCCTTCCCTTTCCACCGAATTTGTGTATTAAAACACTGGAAATCAAACAGTCTACAATTCAAAGATAACAAGGGGGGAAAACCAGCTAGTTCTGCAGGAAGTGATGCAAAATTACCTTGGCGGGCTGCTTTTTTAACCAATGAGCAAGCCAAAATTGCTCTCTGGAATATGAGCTTTGATAGCTTCCCACCTTGCCACCAGACAAAACTTTTGTCATTGCAATCATCATCTTTATCTTCATGAATTGCATTCTGCTTTCTGCCCCTCCTGTTGCTTGGTCCACGTTTTTGTGTTGTACCAACAGTGCATGTCGTACTTTGAATCACAGAAGATTCAACCAACCAATCATCCACCAGCTTAATCCACTCCCCAGACAGAGCAATGGTTCGGATATTTGCCTCAAGCTGCAGATAAGAAACAAATCATCTGTCACAACATATTCATAAGCATGGATACTTATAACAAAATAATACATCTTGATAAAAGAGAGATACAAAGCTACTGAATAAACCGAGGGACAAGGTCACAATTTAGGGGAGAAAATTAATACGGAGATGCATAATTCCAGGCATCTTACGAAATTTTGAAACACAATTCACCAAGTCATAATTCAGTGCCAGTTGTACATTGAACTTTACGCTACAAGATACTGTTTTCCCTAAAAGTTAAATAAAAGCACAAATAGGCATTAACTGCAACCCAAGTAGTCATAAAAATGCAAGAGGCTTACTTCACAAAAAATATTGTGATTACAGATTAAACATAAGTTCAGGCCCAGTTTGTTAACCATTCCATTTTTAGTTTTCATTTTTATCTTGTTAGATATAGAGGGAAAGTATATGGGAGAAAGGAAATGAATATAGGTGGTGGGAGGGATGTGGAAGAGATGCATATGAAATGGCATATAAAATGAAATTTAAAAAAACTCTAAGTAGTTTTCTTTTTCAATTTTTTGTTTAAACCATTCTCCTTCTTTCCCCCAGATCCCTCCTCCAACCACCCTCCCTCCACATTTCTTCATCCCCCATTTCTCCCATGTACTTTTCATCTATCTCTAGGAAAAAAAAAAGGAAAAAAAACTAAAAACTAAAAATTAAAAAACCAAAAACCAAAAACTAATGGTTCCCGAAAACAACTATGAAATCAAAAGTTTTCACTATGGTTTAAATAGTGATTGCACTTATAAGCCATGTAAACCTTACAAATATTTACTATAAAAATAAAAACAAAGCAAGTGCAACGGAACTGATCAATGAAATTGAAAAGTTAATTTGAAAACTTGAATTTGAAAGAAAATGATATAATTGCTATACACGGTAGGAATTTCAAAGTGGGTAGGAAAGAGAAGGACCACAAGGAGGCACCGAAGGTGATAGGGGGTCGGCCTCTACCATCGGGCGAGGAAGGAGACCCCTTTTTTCCCTTCCCTCAATACATATGGCGTGCTTCACTAATATAATGCTCAAGTAAAGGCTCCAACCTACTCATTGCCCACAAGCCTTTATTTGAGCATTGTACAAGTGCTTAGGATCCTCATGCTTTCCATATATCTACTGGGCTTTGAGATTCAGATTGAAACTCAAACCAGGTCAGCAAAGTTAAGACATAAATGGAAATAAATTTGCTGCAACAAAATGTCCTAATGAAAATGTACAAAGCTACTTAATGCCTAGGAGAAAAATTACTAAGCCAATTAGAATCTATACCAAATAACCTGATATGATAGGAATTTAAAAAACTTACTTCAAGCAATAGCGCTTTTATTGTACTGAAAGTTGATGCTTGATAAATTCGTTTGCGCCATTGTTTTCTGTAATTTTCATTGACAAATGGACCAGTTATGAGACCATGTAAACTCTCCTCCATGTATAAAATGTATGTTGCGACGCTTACAAGACTCCCCTCCCCATTCTTTATTGGACGAAGGCTGGCAAGAATCTTCATAGCACCTTTGGTGGCACTCAAGGCAGCATGATTTAGCATACATCCCCTCTTGCTGGCAACTAGAGCCTTACAAGAAAGACACCAACCACACCTCTCCCTTGGAACCTCCACAAGCTTCTTTTCAGAACTTGGCCAGAAGAAACGTGAGGCTATTAACGAGAAGGCTTTTGTTTGTAATAAATTGTTTGCAGATGCAACTTTCCTGGGATTTGCTAAAGCATGACTATCGGAAACGCGAGCTTCTTCTGATGATATTACAGCCAGTTTGGTAGCAGCAGATGCAGCAAACTCCCCGTGCATATAGTAATTTATGTATGCCTGAGGTTTATAAAGAGCCCCCATGTATGCACAATTGACAACTGAAGTGGAGTTAACCTTTCCAGAATCTACATGATTGCCTTCTTCATTATGTGTGGGTAAAGTCACTGAAGGATGCATACCATTTGCATGTCCATTGTAACAACTACTGATGTTCCCTGAGGCACATGTAGTGAGGTCTACTGCAGTTGATCTGTCAGCTGAGCTTTGGTAGGTCAAGTCAGATGGATCAGCCTGCTGGCTACCAGAACCAGTTGAAGCACCTGATTTCATTTTCTTCCTTGCATGTATCTGCATCTTTGTAGGCAGGCACTCCAGTGGTGTACTGTCACCATTGCTATCAACTTGAATCATATCAAAGGAGGTCTCTAGAGATGAAACTACCACATTATCAACTGTAACATTATGATTTTCCTTGTCAGACAAAGTAAGTGACTGGGCAGAAAAGTTCGCATCTTCCTTTATATTTGCCAATTTAATCTCTGTTTCAGTCATTTCCGAGAAAGATAAGATGCTTTCTGGAATATTCCAATATTGTAAAATTGCCTTGCACACCCCCATGTAAAAAGCTGTGTGTTGCCCGGATGCATACAGAACTTTCAGGACTTTTGGAATGTCATTCTGATTGTAATATCTAAGACATGCTTCCGTCTTGATAGCTGCCTTGAGCCTGCAAAAATCATACCAAAAGATTATGAGCATGCAACCGGATAGGTTGAATGACATTCCAAATGAATGAGAAGACAATAAGAGCAATACATAAAGACAACTGAAGAGAAAGTCCAGGGTAGGGATGGAGTTAATACAGCATGCCAAAAGCCAATAACAATGATTCCTTTGAAAAAAGGGTTCATAACTAATTAAAATGCGTAACAAACAGAACAATAGGGAACTAAAAACCAAAGATGTTGAAAACATACACCAGTAAGTGGTTGCAAGTACCCATGAAGATGTGCTCGTAAGAATCAATGCCAAAGATTTGTGCTCCTTTAAGGGATGTTCCCGTTGTAATAGCCGGCCCAATCTTATTAATTGTGCACTCAGGACAATACCAGGACCCTTCTGGTATAGACAATTTCATCAAACCTATACACCTCGTGTGGTAAGCAGATGGACACCCATCACAACAAATTAAGGTCCCATCCATGCCACAAAGCCGACATTCATCGGAGTTACGATCCACATCAACGTCAGTAGCATCCGCATCCCCTTTCGCACCTTTGGAACTGATTAAATTTGAGTTACCAGATGATTTTATCTCATGAACTTCTGTAATAATTTCCACAGCTTCTCTGTCCTTGCAGGCAGAAGTTTTGGAATATCTGGGATGCACCCTTCTTGGCCCACTTAGAAGAGGATTAGTTACCTCTGCATCATAATCTATTCCAACTTCTGATTCTTCGCGCGTGTCTAATTCAGCTCTTATATCTCTAGTATCTAAGACATCATCGCAAAGGGTTTGCAAAATCATTAACTTCCTACCAACTGATAATAAATAATACTCCTTGTCCAAAACCTCATCATAAAATCCTTTCCACTCAGGTCCCTTTGCATATCCCATAATTGTCACATACTGGACCAAGTAAACAGGCCAAGTCAAAGTATCAAGCAAGTTCCAATCAATGCACCTGCAGATAAATTGTAAACATGATCCTGAAAGTTTAGTGATGGAACTATAAATAAAAACATCAGATAAAGTATGACATGGATAATTCTTTGCTGCAACCATTTTTGTGGTTGTAAACATAATACAAGGGAAAAGGGTGTTTAACGCCATATGCACTTGCATGCTCATATGGTTTCTTCAATATACTAATACTGTAAGAGATTCAATCAACTAGAGGCATTGAGAGTTGTATGTATAAGTACCTCAAGCATTTTGGAGCTACCTCTGAGCCATCGGATGAGAGTGTTTCAAGATGATGCCTCAAGGCACGCAGCAAAGCAACATGAATTGCATCCAACAATGTGTTTGGAGCACGGAAATTAAGTGACCCCACAAAATCATCCAATGTAAATGGGTTCAAGAACAGGGGGATGCTAAATGATCGCAAGAAACCATAAACCGAAAAAAGATGTGAAATATACTGCTCTGGCACGCCTATAGTTCCTGAAGAGGGCGGCAACTGCGGTGGCGGGACAGGTGGTGGCTCAACATCAAAACCCATATCCCTATCCCTTGCATACTCACACGAATCACTAGACGAATCCGCATCACCTTCAACTTGTGTCTCATCAGTTTCAATCGTTACTCCACCGCCCAACTCACTCAACGCAGGTGCTTCAACCCTATCCACCTCAGGGGTCGATTTCACAACATTCTTATCCAACCCAAATGCAGTTTTCGTACTTAATTTTGACACCAAATCATCTAATTTCTTCCTCCTAGCACTCAAATCAGTATCAAAATCATCATCACCAACAAGGATGCCACGAATCTCACCACTCTCCAAGTCCTCACAATCACCGTCTTCATAATTAACTCTATACAATCCAGCCTCGTAATACAAAACTTTCCCAAGAAAAACTCCACTAGTTCCGAAGTCTTTCAACACATATCTACCAAGCAACACCATCGTCCTTGTTTCCACAACCCGTTTCTTAGTTTCAGGACCCGCTTTCCGATCATCAGCAACATTTTCATCCTCCGCTCTCCGTTTCCTAGGACGACCCCTCTTTTTGACAACCGGAGGGTCCATTTTAGCCAATCCGATCGGATCCTAACCCGAAATCAACCGCCAAAAAAACCCTAAGGTTCCCCCAAAAAATAAAAGGGTGTCTTTTAGACCTAAGCCATAAGATTGCGAAAACACTTCACCTAAAATGCTGCTAAATCCAGGGTTGGTGCAGATCCTATAGAACCAATAACAAAAACAATAGAGGAGTAAATCTAATGTGATTTGAACTAAATTTTAACAAAAATAAGGTTGAGATTCGAAAGTGTTGTATATTTTGCCGTTTCAGAAATTGAACAAATATATGCACACTGGCGAAACCTTGTTAGGGTTCGATAACCGCCATTGTAGACGTCTCTGGGGCTTGGCGAGAGAGATAGAGAGACAGGCAGAGAGAGAGAGAGAGAGAGAAGCCCTAATGGGACAAAACAACTGCCTCTCACCACTACCCCTGCACGAGTTAAATTGTCACGCGTTCGATATCCATGACTCGGAACTCGGTTTTCGAGTCAGCAGTTTGCACTCGGACGAGTTGGAATTGACTCGGATGATTTTATATTATTTTTTCTAGCAAAAAATATTACGTAACATGAGATTTTTTTGCTGCGGCTCTATGATGCGGCTGCGGGGCCACCTTATAAACAATTGTAAGCTCTCATTTTGCCCTTTTTGGGCAAACTGTGATAATAGCCAGATTTTTATTTTGTTTTTCTTTATTCATTAGAAGACGTAGTACTAAAATAATACATATGATAAATATTGACATTTAATCATTAGCTTATCTATGATTAACATTTCAATAAGAATTTAACTCAATAATTTGTACTTAAGTCTATGATTATATACGGGAACGGACATTGGTTTATTGTAATGAAGATTAAAATTAAGAGCTTTAATCCAACAACTTGCACTTTAACAGTTAGATCATCATGAATACAACGATATAATTACAAACTAATTTCATATGAAATTTGTTGAACTAAGGAAATTTTGAGAAATTTTGAAATTTGTTGTACTTCTGTTAGTTTATGATGCATTTTCAATATTTAAATTAATTAAACAAGATACAGTGAGAAGAAACATAGAATAGAAAAGGTTATAGTAAGGGCTTTAATCAAGTTTCGATACAACATGTCTATTGAGAATCTAATCAAGTAGCATATGTTCTGGCTAAACACGGTCATGCTTTTTCAACTACGTGTGTTGGTTTGGAAAATTTTCAATGAATATTTTACAATGAAATTACGTTTGTGATTTATATGGTGTAAAGATTCCTCGAGGATCTTCTTTGTAATGTTTGTCTCTTGACTAAAAAAATTATATAAAAAAAGGAAAAAAAAACATGACTAACAATTATGTGAACCCATTTCTTAAAATTACAACAAAGATGTTTGAGGAGAAAGTCAAAAATTTATCTCTTTAAAAACCAAAAATTGTCCTTTTATATAGGCCCCACCACCCACTAGGCAAGCCCATGATTTGGTTTCGGTTGATATTTCCATTTGTCAGCTTATCAAACCAATTGTACAATAGTGAAAAGCTTGCATTTGCAGTAAATCGAGCCCTCCATAACTGATATTAAAAAGTTGAAAAGAAAACCCAAAAGTTTGTATAAGCGAGACATAGAGTTGACTCAGAGTTGGAATGAGTTAACTCAGAGATTAATCCGATCCCAGGCCGTATTAAAGTCCCCTGTGCTTAATGTCGCAAATTTTGTTATTCTCCCATTCCCATTCACTACAGAGGAACATGACACACTAGTTATGAGCAAAATGGCGGGAACAATTTCCCTCTAATAAAACTCCCCGCCAAATTCTTCAAGGTTTCAAATAAATAAGAGAAAATTGTACCAAAATAAATTAAATATTTCAAACGAAATTGGTAATTAAAATTTTAGAATGGAGGGTTGGGGTTGGGACAAGGAGTCACAGGAAACACAATCTAATTTTAAGTGCAATTTATCTTTATCTAATTTCTTTTAAATATGATGGTGTTAAATCATTTTTCTTCTAACTTGAAAAGAGAAAACATCATTGTTCTTCTAAAATCTTCCTAAATTTAATTATAAATAGAGACATGAATTTCGTTTTTCTCTTGCTAAACACTTTGACATGTTATTTTATTTAACAATTAATCTAGAAAACTGGCACTCTAAAAAAGTCATCATACATCCTTAAAAGTGCACTTTCTCCCTTATGATTTTATAATAGATGCATGACAGATTATTTTTTTTGAAGTGTCAATAATCATTCCCATATAAACCAGTTGAGACGATAAAATCATATTTGAATGCAACCTTTATTTTATTTAAGTGTAATACTTATATGACTTCCATGATTTCTGGCAATGAGTTTTTATCACAGAGAACTCTCCCAATTTCAAAGTCGTTGGCTTTTCCCCACCTAAAATGGGTGCTTTTCCCTGAGCTATGTCTCATATTTGAGGCTTCTTGCCTCATATTTTGTTTTTCTTTACATTTTCTCTTTTATTCCCTACTATGTGCCTTTGAAACCCTAAATCTTCCCTCTCTCACTTTCCTTTATTCCCCACCCACCTTCGCTTTTCATCCTCTACTTCTCGCATCTACACTCCCCTCATATCCCTTATGTTTTGATGTCATCTACCCATGGGCAACGGTTGCGTCTCGTCGCTGGTTCTCAATAACCACCATTTGCTCTTCAGTTATGCGTTAATCGTTCCTATCGTTCTTCCTCGGTGCGGTGTGGTGGTATAAGGATGCGATTATAGTGTATATTGCACTTGATTCTTGGATTATGGGAGTACTTCCGGGTGGGTGGCTTGCTCACCCCCATCTCCCATTTGAATTTTTGGTACAGGTTACTCATCCTTGGTGGTGGTCATTTGGCTTGCTAAGTGGTGTGGTTGTTGATGTGTTCTAGATCTAGGGTTTTGTTTTGTTTAATGTATTTTTGGGCTTTTGTTGTTTATTTGGGCTTTAACTTGGTTAAAATATGTTTTTTATCTTTATGTTAGGCCTTATGCTCTATGTTTGTGGAGTCATTCTATATCAAGGGCCTTATAAGGCCCTCAGATGAGGTCCTATCTCTTAATCGTTGGATCAAACTAACAAATTTGATCCAACGACTAACTAATTTGATATGATGGTTAAGAGATAGGGCATCATCTGAGGTCCTTAGATAAGGCCATCACTATAGAATTCTTGTATGTTGGTGATGGGCTGCATTTGGTTTGGGCTTTGTACCTTTTTAATGCTTCCCACTCTTAATGAATAGAGTTAATTTGACAAAAAATGTCATTATACATTAAAAAAAACCAATGAAACATTGTGGAGAAGATAAAGTCACACTATGATTAGGAGTAAGAAACCTATGTTTCTCTTAACATGTACAATATCATGACATTAAAATGAATGAAATTGGGGTTTGGGAAAAGAACTAGGATTTTGATTCCAACATTAGGTGATTTGAGGGATTGAATTGCGTCGTAATTAAGGACAAACTAGGTCCCTCGACTGCATTATAAATAAGGATAAAACTGGTTCACAATATTTCTAATTAGTTCGGGTAACCATGATATGATACTAGAGAATAAAAAAATAATCATATTATTTAATAAACAATACTTAGGTCTTGTCCACCCCGTTGTGATTAACGAATTTTCACCATACACGTATATGGAACCATTCACGGTTTAATTCACTATTTAAATATTATCTTTGCTGAAAATCAATCAAATTTGATATCATTTAGGCTTATTTGTTGAAAATGCCCCATGTGGTTTCCAAATAGTCTGAGTTTGCCCCTTGTTTCAAATGACTCAATTTCCCCCTTGAACTTCCAATCCACGACCAAGGTTGCCTCATTCAATTAGTTTTCAGATAAAAACCGTTAAATCAACTGACGTGGCATGTATATTTTGATAAATTTAGCCATTCAAAATTCAAAATAAACATAAAAAATGCTTGAAATTATTTAAAATAGGTAAAAAATTAAGATAAAAATGTCTCTTTTTTTTTCTCCCTCAATCGTCAACCCCCATCACCTTTTCCCTTATCTTAACCAATCCCACCCCCAATCGACCCTAGCAACCACATTCACCTTCCCCATTCCTCTGTCAAAACAAAGGTACAAAAAAAAACCCCCGCAACCCTTCCTCCTTCTCTCTCTCTCTCTCTCTCACTTTCTCTCCCTCTTCTCTCTCTCTCTCTCCCTCTCTCTCTCTTTGGCAGCCAAAAACCCAACTTGCCCTCCAATCTCTGTCTTCTTAGCCCTCTCCTCCTTCTCTATTCGACATCATCAAACCCTAACCAACAATTCACCCTTTGTCTCTCTTCTCCCAATTCTCTCTCTTTCTTTGGCAGCCACTGAGGGAGATTTGGACTACAACAGATGTGAAATCTGATGTCAGTTTAGTGCCTTTGTTTGTGGGTTCTGAGCCTTTTGACAATTGGGGGAGGAAGAAACCTATAATATCGTAGCCGCTCATGGTTATTTTGGCCGATTGATCTTCCAATATGCTAGTTTCAACAATTCTCGTTCTTTACATTTCTTCCTAGCTGCTTGGCCTGTAGTAGGTATCTGGTTTACCGCTTTAGGTATCAGCACTATGGCTTTCAACTTAAATGGTTTTAATTTCAATCAATCTGTAGTTGATAGTCGTGGTCGTAGGAGAGGGTTGACGGAGAGAGAGAGAGAGAGAGAGAGAGAGAGAGAGAGAGAGAGAGAGAGAGAGAGAGAGAGAGAGAGAGAGAGAGAGAGAGAGAGAGAGAATGTATGATGGGTTTTGGTTAGGTGTGGGTTCGTTGGGTGGCGGGGCTGGTTGAGATGAGGGAGAAGGTGGTGAGGGCTGACGATTAGGGAGAAAAAAAGAGGACATTTTTATCTTTATTTTTTACCTATTTAAAATAATTTCAAGCATTTTTTATATTTAATTTGAATTTTTTAATTTTAAATAGTTAAATTTACCAAAATACCCATGCCACTTCAACTGATTTAACGATTTTTATCTGAAAACTAACGGAATAGGGTAACCTTGGTAACGGAATGGAAGTTTAGGAGGGAGATTGAGTCATTTGAAATGTTAGGTGGCAAACTGAGACTATTTGAAAACAATAGGGGCCATTTCAACAAATAAGTCTTTAATTATTTATATATATCAAATAAATTGACGGTTCATTGTGAGAATCTTAATTGTTGCCAAAATCATCGATTTGTTTGATAAATATGAATTAATAAATGATCCCCAATTTTTGTTTGATAAATATGAATTAATAAACGATCCCCAATTTGATTAATTTTTGTTGAGTTCATCTTTAAATTGTGATTTAGGGAATGAAATGTTTCGATTATGACATGTGTATGGTTAAGATTCGTAAATCACAACAGGGTGAATAAAATGTTGTCCTTATTAATTAGTTCTCATTAAATGAAAAATTAGAAAGAGTATTTCTATTTTTTCGCTACAAAAATAAATCAAGAATACATAGTCAAGGCATTTTTAAGGCAATATTTTCAATTATCTATTAATTAGAAAGAGTTTAATGATTTTTTTGTTATAATATATTTTTAACCTTTCTTCATATTCAGGACGTGTGGGGGATTTTTCCCCCGGATCTAGTCAGATCCTAGGTGTTTTCCGACTTTTGGTGGACCTATGTCGATATACTTTTCCTTTGGCAGATCTATTGTGTCATATATGGGCTGACTTTGGTTGTGCCTCATCTTGTGAGGCTGCTCTATGAGATGTGACTTGGTCATGGTAAATCCATTGCTCATTGGTGCGTTGTGGCCTTGGACTAACTAGGTGAAGCTCTCTATGTCATGTCCCAGAGGAAATTAGCGGTGATTGTGCTTCTTTTTGCCGACATTGTTTTAGTTTTTTTTTAGTTTTGGTATAGTTTGTTCAATATAGTCTATAAACTCTATGAGTTGTCTATGTTATGTTTCTTTCATAATTCCATAAACTTGGTTGAGTTTTGTTGGGTTTCGTAGTCTCTTTAGGAGAATCATACATGGTTTGTCTTGATGTAATTGGACTAGATTCGAGACAACTATGATAATAGATAGAGATTTTAGAAAAGTTATTTTTGGGAGTGATTCTCTCCAAATTGTTTCAGATTTTTGGCTGGCTCATGTCATTGGAAAAGGTTTTGCCCATGTTCACTATACTGCTATTGGGATAGCTCCCTTTACAGTCTTTTTCCTTTGTACTCTTTTTTTATTTGATCTAATAACCTTATATAGATTTATAATAGGGTTAATAGGTTTATTAGTCCCTCAATTTAGGCCCGATTCGCATTTTCGTCCCTCAATTTTCAAAATCGTTCTACTCGTCCTCTAACTTTAGTTTCGGTAGGACAAATAGTCCTACCGTCAATTTTGTTAACTTTTTCTGTTAAATACAGGGCAAAATAGTCTTTTTGTATTTTTTTTAAAAGGTATTTTTTATTTTAAAAAACCACAAAAAATAAATAAAAATAAAAATAATATCTTTCACTTAAAAAAATAAAAATATTCCTTTCAGTAAAAAATTTTAATTTTAATATAAATAAAATTTTCCTCTGAAGACGACGATGAACTGGGTGGAGCATGGTTTCTGATTTGCAAGAGGGATTGAACAAATCTATGAGCAAACTTGGTTCTGCAGGATTTGATGTTTAAGGTGACACCGCTTGTGGTTATACTAGTCATGGTGAGGAGATAAAATTTTAGTGTTTTTTCATGGAAGGTGAGCTGAGGAGCTCTCTTTCTTTCTCTCTCGCGAACCCAGAATTGCTCCACCACCCCCACCACCGTGGCCACACACCCACCCAGAACCCATACCACATCTTGTTCTTCATTGTTCCCAAACTTTTGGGTCAAATTCACATGTCCCAGATCCAATGAAGCACCAAAAATGACTTTTCCTTGCTTCCCAATTACAAACTCAGTAGACCCACCTCCAATATCCACACCCAGCACCAACTTCCTGACCACTACACCCTTACCTAGCGTAACCCAGAACCAGCTCCCCCATTCCCGATTTCTTTTTGCCATTCCTCCACAACCTCCCCCTCCTCCTACCCCTTGAGAACCCGGTATATAGAGTCCCCACCCACCGGCGGACCTACAGAGGCGCAAGGAGGTGCAATGCACCTCCCCTTTTAGGAAAAAGCTATGGAGTCGCGGATGTTGCCCCTTTGTAGATGCCCACCAACTGTTTGAGCAAATGACTGAGTGACCTTCCTTTTCTCCTCTTTCTTTGTGCGTGCTGCGCATCTCTCTTTTTTTTAAAAAAAATCCTAACCAAAACGATGCGTTTTAGACCAGGCCAAATATTAAAACAGAAAAACGAAAAAGAAAAAGAAACATGAAGAAGAAACCTTACCTTCCACGAAAGAGGAGTCTTGAAAGAAGACTTTAATTTGATTATAATTACCCAAAATAAGGAAGCCTGGAAGAAGCCTGTCTTGGGCGTGGCATTGAAGGGGAGGAGGCTCTTGCCGATGCAGCAGACCTATCCCTCTCCACCAAATTGCAAGTTCGACTTCGAATGTTTTTTTTTCTGTTGTTTTTTCTTCTGGGTTTTTTCCTTCTGTTTTTTTATAAAATGTCTTCCATTATTATTATTATTATTTTCTGATTTTTTTGTTTAATTGATAATTTGATTTGCATTTTGATTAGATTAATTGATATTGATTTTCGATAGATTAATTGATATTAATTTTTGTTAGATTAATTGATAATTTGATATGAATTTTGGTATACTAATTGTGTAAATTGGCATGGATTTTGTTCATATTAATTGATATAGACTTGGTCAATTGGTCATAGTATTTGTTGTCATTTTTTATTTTTTATTTTTTTAGTTTTTAGCCTTTTAAATATTGCACCTCCTCTATAAAATTTCTGGATCCGCCACTGCCCCCACCTCGATTTCTTCTCCCCCATTCCCCCACAACCTCCCCCATCCTCCCACCCCCACATCGCAGAACCCAAAACCAGTGCTTCTCCCACTCCTCCCAACCCCCAATCCACAACCCCTAACCCACAACCCCAACCCCGTTACCTGCAGAACCAAGAACCCTTCCCCGATTTGTTATCCCCCAAAACCAAAATCCCAGATACTCAAGCCTAGCTTCCTCTTCACCAGGCAACACATCTATCTCTAAACCAACCTCTTCCCTCACACATTTCAAAAACCCAACTTTGTTCACAGCTTCACGTACAGCTGCAGTGGCAACACAACGGATATGGGTTTTGTTGATTTTGTAGGATTTCAAGATGCTCTGAAATCTTTTAAGGGCTTCGAGGGCAAAGAGGTAGGAGTGATGTAAAAGTGTAAAAAGGGTTATTGATGATGATGAGCTGGTATCACGGCCAAGAACCACAGGCTCTTTGAATTGGTCTATGGTGAAGAATTTGCCATTTGGGTATGCACAAACTATGAGCGTCTTGAACGAATTTTGTGCCCATATCAATGGCTGCAAAGAGCGTTGAAAGGGTTGGTGGGTCTTTGATAGCAGAGGCCATTGCTTTTGGAAATTGGTATCTGGGATTTTGGTGATTTTGATTTGAAGGCCAAATTTGCACACCAGGTTAGGTGGCTGTGTGTGGAGCGGTTGGGTTCGTGGGGCTTGGGGACGATGATGGTGTTTGCTTTTTTATTTTATGTTTATTATTATTATTTTCTTGTTTTTAATTAGTTTGATTAATATTTTTAATACAAAAATACTATTTTACCCTTGTATTTAACAGAAAAGTTAACAAAATTGACAGCAGGACTATTTGTCCTACCAAAACTAAAGTTAGAGGACGAGTAAAACGATTTTGGAAATTGATGGACGAAAATGCAAATTAGGTCTAAGTTGAGGGACTAATAGACCTAATAATCCTTTATAATATTAATCCCAATTAATATGGTAAATAAGGCTGAACCACCTAATATAGATTAGTTCTTTGGCCTACCCCATCACTTTTCTTTGGGTCATCTAGGAAGACCACATTATTAGACGAACTTATAAACCATCTCCCTAACAGAGGTGGAGTTCAGGGCCGGTCCTGAGATTTTGAGAGCCTTGTGCGAAACTTAAACTAAGATCTGAACATAATCTAACACAAACTTATACCATGACATACAATAGTGTTTTTTGAAGTAAAAAAAATCATCATCAATTAGCATGCAAATCACAAATTAATACAAATTTTGACGTTAATTTGAGAAATTTAAATACCAGTATGTTCGGTATAAAGACTATGTTTTCCTTTCAGTGTTCGTTAACTATATAAAGATTTGTGTATAATATAATTATATATATATATATATATATATATATATATATATATATATATATATATATATATATGAAGTCTATTAATCAATCATCACCCCGCTATATATATAAACTATCAAATATGTATGAACTATATGCAATGCTTGTTATCTATCATTATATAATCAATCCTTGTTTGGAGACTTCTTGGTGTGAAGCCAAACCCCTGAAGTGATTTTAGACCTATCCTTGTTCGTTCTATTTTATGTTTTCCATTGTTTTCGCTTCCGCTAAACTACCTAAATTCTCAATTCACCCATATCCTACATCATAAACAAGTAATATATATATTGAAATTTAGAGTGAGAGAAAGCGTATATTGCTACTAGGTAAAAATAAAACTATTGATATACATGTGCTTCCCTTTTCTTTTTTTGTTGTTGTTACAAAAAAAAGAAAAAGAAAAAAAAGTAAAGGTAAAAATAAAACTATTGATATACATGTGTTTACCTTTATTTTAATCTTTTATTGTTGTTGCTGTTACAATAAAAAAAATGAAGGTAAAAATTAAAGGTATTATTCTACACAGGCGGGACTCGAACCCGCGCCCTAAATGGAAATTAAAGTGTAGAAAATCAACGCAACTAAATGCATTCCTGTGTAAGGATCCTGCGCTTGCTATATATATACAATATTTATAATATTAATATATATAATATACAAATAAAAAAAATTCGGGGCCTTCAAAAATCGGGAGCCCTGTGCGGTGGCACCACTTGCACACCCTTAGGGCCGCCCCTGGTGGAGTTTACCAATATAATGGGTCCTAACTCTATTAAAGAGGTAGTTTACCAAGCGGTCTATAGAATGTGGTCTTCTTAACATTTTTTTTTTGCGAATTTATTCATTTGACTAGCGTTCACGTAAGCAAGTTTTCTTATGTTTGGTGAGTCAATTTAAATCAAACATAAGGTACCTATTATGCAATAATTTACCTATTACGTAAATAATGTACCTAACAATTTACCTATCGTGCAAATAATGTCTCTACCAATTTACCTATTATACAAAAGAAAAAACATATATTATATATATATATATATATATTATCTCCTTGCACCTGCTTCATGCATGCTAAGTGGTTTTATTTTTAATTAAGAAATTTTCTTTATTTTTATGGTAATGTTCAGAAACTTACATAACTTGTTCCACTGGTGACTTGATGCCATGAATACCCGGGCTCTTCGCCAATTATGCCTTTTGCCAGTGACTTTATTCTTTGGGCCAACCTGGGTATCAATATTCATCATTTAAGTTATAAATTCCGTAATTTAAGAATTTTATACAATTTTTAATTTTTTCATTCAAAGTTATTTTTTTAATAAGAATAAAAATGCCAATTGGGTACAAAATTAGAAATTATTGTTTTTTAAGTATAAGTTGTAGTCTAAACTACAGAGGGAATGAGATTTCTTACACACACACAAAACTAATGCCATTAAGGTTCGAACCTGAGACCTCTTAGGATTCGAACCTGAAACTTTCCACTGAACCCTAAATCCTAAACCCTAGACTTCTCTGTTCTGCAAGTTAAGGCCTTTTTCCTATGACCTGTTGGCAACTATTGCTCCTAAAAAACCTGTCTTTTTATAAGTAAATTTTTTGGAAAAAACACCCAAAAAATGTTTTCCCGATAAAAAAGAAGAATAAGCACAAAAAAAACCATGAATAGGCGATTTTGTTTTTGGTAAATATGAGGCGATCTGGTCGTTCTCTTTGTGCAGTAAAAAAAAAGAGGATCAGTTCAATCGCGCTCTCTTAATCCTAACGGTCAATCGAGAGAAATGTCTTCAGTGGAAGAAGGGTCTTTAGCTCCAAAGCGTAGATTATCGTGTTCCACCTGCTTTGACGCTCTCTGGTTTTGCTATTGTAAGCTTCCTCTCTCTCTCTCTCTCTCTCTCTCTCTCTCTCTCTCTCTCTCTCCTTTCTGTTGTTAAATATCACATAAGTTGTTACCATTTCATTTCTGTTAACACAATAGTTTCGCAATTACACGTGGTACGATTCCAGTTTCTTTTTATTCAATTTTAATTTAAAAGTTACATGGGTTTTGGGTAATTGTTCATGAATCTAATGTACAACATGGTAGATTTAAACTCGGGTTTTATTGAATTTATGGAGAAGATGTTATTTAATAGTTGCTAAAACAAAAACAAACAAAAAGCTTGGTAATTTGTTCATTTTGGTTACTGCCCACTTAACAAGCTTCAAACTTGACAGTCACTAGCTTCTGAAATCAGCTATTGGTGGGTTTTCTTTTGTAATTAAATTTTCTTGATGATTCTTTGTTAGTTTTCAGTAACTGTTTCTTTTTCATGTTAGACTGCTTTATGCTCAGTTGTTTCTATATATGTTCATATTTAAATCTTGTTGATGGCTGTTCGTGATCATTGCACACAGCGATATAGTTTCACTATAAATGTCAATTATTAATTTTTGTTTTTCTGGATGTTTCCTACCTCACTCATTCTATTTTGTGATTGCTTTGCCTGTTTATTTCTGTTTCTTGCTTTTAATCTGATGGGCACTCATGTTCTGGCAGCTCCAGTGCATCAGATGCAGCAGTATTATAGACTTGGGGTACTTGATAACTGTTCTGGGAAATGGATTTCTCTCGTTGATTGTTTGAGTTTGAAGACAAAACGGTCATCTGAAGTGCAGGTTTGATTTATTGTTTGGTTATATATTTCCACCTTTTGTATGGGTTAATGGATTCCTCTTCAATTAATACATATTGATGATTAGAGCCCTGCACCTGTCAATTATTTCTTTGGTTTTTAATACTGTCTTTTCCTTGATGACTGTACAAAATGTGCTTGGATATTTCCTTCGGCTAATAAATCACATTGCTTTATTGTTTTTCCCCTAATTTAAGGCCTATGTGGAGAAATTGGTGTCTCCCAACATGAAAAGTACTTAGGACTGATGGTGTGACATCCTGAATAGAAGATCCCATTTACTGCCACAACAAATTACAAAATGGAGTAGCAGAACATAAATACAAGTATATTGTTGAAACTAATGTCAGTTTATTGCCTAAATCATCTTTACGCATTCAGTTCTGGCTTCATTTGTATGCCACTGCAGTATTTTTAATCAATCATCTGCCTAGCATATCAGTGCTACTAAAATCTTCATGCAAGAATCTCTTGATCATTCCAGATTGTAGTTTTCAAGGATTTTTGGATGTGCTTGCTGTCCTCATATCAAACATTACAATCAGCATAAATTACAATATAAAGCTAAACAATGTGTACTTCTAGCATACACATTGGATTGCGAAGGATTTATTTGTCTAAATGATGAGTGTTGCCTATGATTATGGTGGACTAGATAATAGAAAATTTTCAACTCGAAAAGATCTGGAGAAAGAAATTTTATGGTTGATTTAAGTTTAGAGAAATTCGAGAAATAGAGAATGATAGGGAGGAGAAGAGAGAAGGAAGTAAAGGAGAAGATATCAAGGCACCAAGCCTTCAAAGTGAGATAATTTTCATTCATCCAAATCGAATTTGCTTTGGAAGAAATAGCCTTAGTTATAGTCTTCATGAAAAAGTTGGTTATGCTACGAGGAGACATTCAATCCAAGAGAGAGTAAATCAACAACTAGGTTTCTAGTTCACTGTTTCATTTTCTCACCAAACCAATTGAAATTTACCCTCAGTTTGTTCAGAACAGAAGGATTTGGTGTTGTGTTCATTTCCAGTACTATTGTTTAGGGAAGGAAATGTGAATTGGGTAATTCAAGCTAGTTATAATTCTGTTTATTGAAAGGCTAAGCTGTTTGGTTGTAGGGGAGGAGGTGCTATACGTTAGATTTTGGTCATTCAGCGTCTTCTGAATTTTGGTATGCATCTTCTTTGGCTATCTTCACTGATTGAAAGAAGCTGTTCTTTGATACTTAATACCAAGTTTAGTGTTGAGGTCCTGGTTTTGGAAGAATTGTATTGTTCTGTAGTCTAGCTTTCATTGTTGTAATTGGTCCACATAGTTCGCACTATTGATTGATTGACTTTCCTTTCCAATAAGAAGGAAAATACATTTTGAGCACGGATCAACTAGTTGATATGTTCACCAAGCCTATGTCCTCTACTAATTTATTTTACGTTGAAGCAAACTGATGGCGACTCTCCTCCATCTGTTTGAGAATGCACATAAAGTTAGCAGCTTGCTGTGGTTCTATAGCAGTAATAGTTGCTTCAGCTGATTGCTGTTAATGTAGAATATGCAAAGCCTTTAAATCGTCAGCTAGTTCCATGGATCTGTTAGTTTCGGTTGAGTGAGTTAGATAATTTTTATCTGGGTTTGCTATAACTATAAAGAACACAAGTTTATGAGCTGTAATTTTGAGCCTCTGTAGTGTCATAATTCATTATGGAACTCAGAAATCGAAAGTCTCATTTTACTTTCAGTTTCATCTTGTCTGTTTTTTGCCTCAATTTTCTCAAGTTCTTGACACACCAGTTATATAGTTGCTAAACAGACTTAACAAAAGTGATTAGTTGCTATACTGGCTTATTCCTAACACACACCCACATAATATTAATATTATTACATATCTGTACATATTATTTAAATGTTTGGCATTTATGTAAAAATTATTGGAAGAGCCACCCTTCTATTTGTACCTTATGAATGCTGATGCATTTGAGTGTTGGAAGTGTTTTGTTAGTGGACTTTGATCATTCTTGTCACATGTTCTTTCAATTGGTGCTTACCAGTGTGCAAGGAACTGTGGCTTCTTATATTGGGTCAGTGCCTAGAAAGAGTAGATCCATTTCACTCTTTCTCCCTTGTGGTGATGGCAGATTCATGTATAAGATGGCAATGTAGGAAAAGCCATCCTTTCTATTTGTGCTTTATAATACACCTGAGTTTGACCTAAAGCTAATACTCGCCATGTTACGATTCGGTTTTCAATAAGTTGTCTATTTTTTTTTTCCCATTTCCTTTCCCTAAGAGCTTTTTTGGTGATTGCCAATATTTACTTGTGACAAAATTAACAGCTATGTGGCACTTAGGAATATGGCTTGAATTCAGTTTGGCTTGTGATATACATGATTCTTCAAGGTAATAACCAACTAGACTTTCTTAATGCAGGAAATTTTGGAAACTCGGGAAAAAGCGAAGCCTCACATCTGGACTTTTCGGACTCCCGAAGAAGCATCAGTTCACTGGAAAGAACAATTTGGACATTTAGATGAAATGGAATGATAGAGATTAAGTTCATCATCCTTCTGTGCTCCTCCGAAATTTTGCCCCACATCTGGTGAACCCAAAAAATAGACTTTGATTTATAGTGGTAGTGAACCCAATTGATTTAAAATAGGGACAGAGCGAGTAAGAGAGGGAGATCTGCAATACAATATTCTTTGCTTGTTAATTTTGTTTTTCTTTATAGAGAAATTTAAGTGGAATGGGGTTCTAAAATTACTATTATTATTATTATTATTATTATTATTATTTTCTTTTTATGTTGTGGCATAGGGGGCCATGTCTTTAATTTCAAAGTGAAGTTCAGAGCAGTCTGGAAGGAAGATCAACTGAAAATTGTAACCGCAATCCATGCAATTTATATCTTTCTGATCTGGGGGTTTTTTTGTGTGGTCAATTATCTGAAATGTTGATTTGAATACAAGCGATAGTCTAAACTAAAAATAATTATATTATATAATGTAATTATATTTTTTTGTGTGGCCCCCTATTTTTTTGGACATCTCTCCTATATTATATTATATAATGTAATATGAGTCATGATCTCTTGGTCACTTAGTGACCAAGGAATTTATGGTCACCCACCCTTGGATTCAAATCCAATGACCCACTTACTTTTGCACTTCTTTTAAGAAACTCTATTGGGCCATTGGATTTGAATCCAAGGGTAGGTGACCACGGATTCCTTGGTCACTGGGTGACCAAGAGATCAAGACGGACCAAGAGATCAAGACTTAATGTAATATATACAACTTACTAGTAAACAACTTGTAATTTAAATTAATGGCCCCCTTAAAAATAATTAGACATGACTAGTTTTGAAAATTTTAGTTCTAACATGTGTTTTGAACACTTGTATGTATTTCATTCACTTGTGTTTTCTATCTCGGCCCTCCCAATCTTACAATTTTCTCACACACAGTACAAGAGTGCCATGGGAATTCGAACCTGAAGGGTTGATTTGATAAATGTGGTACACAATGTGATATAAAAATGTGGTTTGCCTATCATTACCTTCTCCTAAAAGCCACTCGACAAAAACAATTCCTGAGTAATATATATCAAGGGTAATGCCATCCCCAACACCACACCTGTATTCGTTATTTTTACGAGATATGGTACTATGTATTTTTTTACAAAAAAATGTTGGAAAAAATAATATTTAAAACTGGAAGAAAATCATTAGGGCTTTTGTACATATCTTTTTCACGAGACACGGAACAGATGAGAGCCTGCTTGTGTTGAATAAAAAAAGTGGACTTGAAACCCCAAAGAAACCCCATTGGAATTCGATCTTGAGTGCCATGGGGGAGGGGAATCCACCACCACTGTGGTGGGAACCCATTGGCTGAAACCCCTACCTTCACTTTCAAGTTTTAAACACTAAACCACTAAGGTAAAAATGCTTCTAATGTTATTAATGCATAATGAATGTATTAATAATTTTCCATCCAACTGTATATATATACAGTCCTTTTCTATTAAGGGATCCCTCAAATAATTTTATTTGAGGGACATCCTTTAGGGTACCCTACAAATTTTTTTTCAACAATCCAAACCATCTATTTTTTAGGTCTTTATTCATAGATCATCCTTACAAAAAATTAGACAAATCGGAAATCATTTCGATATCCAATTGTGTCCTACAAAATCAATGAACACGATGCTTCAAGAAAGTACTAAAATTGCAATAATTCAATTGAGTGCTCAAATGATATCGGATTCAAGTGATTTTTTGTAGAGTTGATCTTTAAATGAATATCCACAAAATAGACGGTTTGGATTAGTGAAAAACAATGTGGAGTTGGCCCTACAAGAGGTGTCCCTCAAATATTTATTTGAGGGATTCCTCAACCGAAGCTCACTGTATATATATATATTAAACACATTTATTCTCTTGCGCCGTCTCTCTTCCATCTCTTGCTCTCTCCTTTTTTTTCTTTTTTTTTTTCCTTCCATCGGTTTTTGACTCTTCTTCTTCTCCTTTCTGCATCTGTCTTACACCAACTTCTCTATCTCAATCTAGCGATCCAGACCAAGCCTCCTCGCTCGTCGCCTCGCCTTCATCTCCCTAAAAAACCGAACTCGAATATTCCAGCTCGGTGGTTCTGTTAAACCCCTTTCAACCTTAACCATAGAATTACACAGAGTAACAAGTATTCTTTATTGAATTATCGAAACAGTACAATATTCTCAACATGCCATTCTTGATACAAGAATTGCCTAATATAGCTGTAAAGCTCTCATTAACCAATTCGGTTAGAAACTAACTTCTTAACTAATCAATTAAAAAACTGATTATGCCAGCTCATCACTAATCCAGCTCAGCAATGATGAAGGTTCCTAACATCACCCATCTTTGCAAAACATCCTTGTCGTCAAGGTTGAAAATCAGGAAACCTTGCGAACAAATCATCATAGTCCTCCCAAGTTGCTTCCTCCTTAGTGTGATGCTGCCACAAGACCAGGACTTGAGTGCCTACTGCATTACCCTTCTTAACGAGTCTTCTTTCCAAAATAGCTCAAGGATGATCTTGTAAGATGCCCTCATCAGTAATAACAGGAAGTGACAAAGAAGGAGATGCAGTTGCACCAAGATGCTTCTTCAAACAAGAAACATGGAAAACTGGATGAAGTTTTGAAGTTGGAGGCAGCTTAAGTTTATAAGCTACATGCCCAACCTTGTCCAAAATTTCATAAGGACCATAGAATTTAGGCTCCAATTTATGGAAGGGATGAGAAGCCAAGGACTTGTGTTGATACGGGACTAATCGAAGATAAACCAAATCTCCCACAACAAATGCTCTTTCAGTTCGATGCTTGTTAGCTTGGACTTTCATTCGATTTTGTGCAGCGGCAAGGTTAGTCTTCAGTAAAGAGAGAATTTGATCTCTAGAAAGCAAGCTCTTATCAACAAAATCCAATCTAGTTGTCCCAACTTCATAAGTGGAGATAGTAGGAGGAGGATATCCATACACCACTTCAAAAGGAGTGAGCTTGGCAGAAGAGTTGAATGAAGTATTATAACTCCATTCAGCCCAAGCCAACCAATGGACCCATTTCTTGGGTTGTAAACCAGAGAAACATCTCAAGTAAGTTTCAAGGCAGCGATTCAACACCTCAGTTTGACCATCAGTTTGGGGATGATAACCAGAACTCATACAAAGTTTAGAGCCCTGCAATTTGAAGAATTCTCTCTAGAAAGCACTGAGAAAGATAGGATCCCTGTCACTCACAATGGTAGCAGGCATACCATGCAATTTGAAGATATTATCAACAAAGACTTGAGCCACAGTAGCTGCTGTGTAAGGATTAGATAAGGCTATAAAATGTGCACATTTGGACAATCGATCGACCACCACAAAGATCACTGTTTTACTGTGGCAGAAAAGCAAACCCACAATAAAATCCATGGAAATGTCAGTCCAAGCCTTGTCTGGAATAGGTAAAGGTTGGAGTAACCCAAGTGGAGCTAAAGTCTCATATTTGTGTTGTTGACAGATAGAGCATTCAGGAACCATGACCTTGATATCCTTCTTCATGCCTTCCCAATAAAAAGATTTGGAGATGCGCTTGTAAGTCTTCAAGTAACCAGGATGTCTCGCCATTGGAGTGCTATGGTGTTCATGAAAGACTTGTGATCTCTAATTAGAAGTAGGGCTCAACACAATTCGAGATTTATGCTTGACAAAACCATTGTCAAAATGGTATTTGAGCCGAGAATCAGGGGAAACTGGGAGAGAATTAGAACCAGCAAGATCATGGGTTTTAGCTATAATCCAAGGATCCTTCTCCACAGCTCTTCTTAAATCATCGAGCCAGCCAAAATAGGGATATGAAACAGCAAAAAACTCCCCCGGAGGAAAAGAACTAAGCGCTAGAATGGCTTGAACATCCGAGTCATCAAAACAACAAATAGCAGACAACTCTGCTGTAGCTGGAATTCTGGACAATGCATCTGCCACTTGGTTGTCACATCCTTGCTTATACTGAATTTCATAGTCTCGTAACCCAAAAGCTTCGCTACCACTTCTGTTGGAAAGGAGTATGGGCACGATTGCTGAGGAAGTACTTAAGACTATGATGATCAATCTTAATAATAAAATGCCGTCCATGGTGTTAAAGTGAGTCTCCTAATTAATCAAGGAGATTTATTTCCTTGATTAATTAAGGGATTTACTTTCCTTATTTTAGATAGTTAACAAATCATTGTATAATTAGGAGATACTATCCTAATTGATTACTATATTTATTTCCTAGTAAAGCCCTCATGTAAATCCCTATATATACCTCCTTATGGAGAAGAATAAAATAAGAACCTAAAGGATTCAAACCCATATTCATATTTTAGCATGGTATCAGAGCAATCGATCCTCGGTTGTCTCTACATTCTCATATCAACTTTCTCATATTCAAATCCCAAATCCCTAAATCAAATTTCTCATATTTAAATTCCTCAAATCCAAATCCCTCAAATATAAATTCCTCAAATATAAATTCCTCAAATCATCTTATCAAAATCCCTAAACACATACCGTCAAATCTTTTACACATACCTCTCAAATCAAATTCATTATCAAATTCAAATTCCTCAAACACAAATCTTACATATCTCAAATCAAATCCTCTTATCAAATCCTTACATCAAAGTCCTCAAATCAAATTCCTCAAATTATTAAATCAACTTTTACTTCCGCTGCGATGTCAAGACCCCCTACGATTCTCTCCCACCTTGAAGAATCACAGAAGCATGTGTTCCATCCTGCTGACCCGGCCATCCGGACTCGTGCTTCCATCGTCACCACCAAAGGCTCTGTTTTTCATACGTCCTCAAAAAGCACACATGGATCATTGACACCGAGCCACCGATCATATGACCTTTGATCCTGGACAAATTACCACTCATACACCATCTCCTCAATCGGTGGTGTCTAATGCTAATGGTACCCCCTCCCCCGTGATTGGGGAGGGCTCACTCTCTCTCTCTGACTCTCTCAAATTGGATTCTGTGTTGATTGTTCCGTCTTTACACCATAACCTCTTGTCTGTTGCCCAAATTACTACGGCTTTGAATTGTACTGTAACTTTTTGGCCGAATCATTGTGTTTTTCAGGACATCCTCACAGAAAGACGATTGGTTGTGGTACTCGGCGGGGCAAACTCTACTACTTGGACTGGGCGCCAGATAGTGAGACCAAGGTTGGTCAAGCTTTCACAACAAGTGGAGCTCGTTACGAGGGGGAGCGAGACAAAATTTGGTTATGGCATAAACGTCTTGGGCATGCCTCATTCGGTTATCTTAAGAAGTTGTTTCCATCATTATTTTCCAGTCTTGATGTTTCCAGCCTTCCAAAGTGTGATACGTGTGAATTGGCTAAGAGCCATCGTGTCCCGTTCCCATTAAGTTCAAATAAGAGTTTGGTTCCGTTTTCTCTTATTCATTCGATGTTTGGGGACTGCTCAAGTTACCACTCCGGCCGGAGCTCGATGGTTCGTCACGTTTATAGATGATTGTACACGCATGACTTGGGTTTCCCTTCTCAAAACTAAAGGGAAGTCGGTTTAAGATTTCAACAGTTTCATAAAATGGTGGAAACACAGTTTCGAGCCGGATCCAAGTTCTCCGTTCGACAATGGCGGAGAATTTCTCAACCATGATCTTAACAAATTCTTACAAGATCATGGCATCATACATCAACGCTCATGCCCCTACACTCCCCAACAAAATGGAGTTGCTGAAAGGAAGAACAGACATTTATTGGAAGTAGTTCGTGCCTCTCTCTTTGGTGCCAATATGCCTCGATCTTTTTGGGGAGAAGCCGTCGTCTCTGCGGCATACATCATCAATCGAATTCCCTCAAGTATTCTAAATTTCCAAACACCACTTCAAACACTTCACCACCATATCCAAACACCTCAAACCCCAAACTTGGAACCCCGAATTTTCGGTTGTGTTGTATTTGTCCACTTACATGATCACCAACGAAGCAAATTGGACCCTCGAGCCGAAAAGTGTGTTTTCATTGGTTATGCACCTCATCAGAAAGGATACCGGTGTTATCATCCTCCTAGTCAGAAGGTCCATACCTCCATGGATGTTGTGTTCCGGAACACGACATATATTTTTCAGCAAAGACAGAGGAGAATCAAGAATCAAATACTCCCCAAATTCTTGATTTTTTCCCCAGGAAACAACTACGCTTCAAAACGACCGATCGCCGGTGGAAAACGACCGGTCGCCAGAGAACTGCTTCAAAACGACCGGCCGCCAATTGATTGCAACCGTCGCTTCTTAGTTCTTCGAACCTGGAGAACCTGCTTCAAAATGACCGTCGCCGTAATCCTACGACCGGTTGCCGAAGAAAATGTTCCGTTGTATCCACGCTGTCAAAATCGGGAGGAGGAAATTGAACCGTTTCATGAGATTTTGCCCGCTTCAGCTTCAGTACCACACCAATCACCTGCTGAGGAAGTCATTCAGGTAACATCTTTCCCTGAAACTGATAACACTAATGAAATATCCCATGATGATTTGATTTCAGAAGGCACAGAGCCTGCATATCAACTTCCAGAAAGGAAGAACCGTGGCAAACCTCGAGTACAATATGAAGCAGATCTTAAAGCCAAGGGGAAATATCCCATCAACAATTACATATCTCTCAGAAGATTATCAGAGGCACGTGTACACTTTGTAAAGCAATTGGCTGACATACCTGTCCCCAACGATTATTCTTGAAGCACTAGAAGACCCAAAATGGAAAGAAGCCATGAATGAAGAGATGCGAGCCCTCCAAAAGAATGTCACATGGGAACTCGTGCCCTTACCTCATGGAAAGAAGACAGTAGGATGCAGATGGATTTATACTGTGAAGCTCAAAGCAGATGGATCCATTGAAAGATATAAAGCTAGATTGGTGGCGAAAGGGTACACACAGAAATATGGGATAGACTACCAGGAGACCTTTGCCCCAGTAGCCAAGATTAACACTATTAGAGTCCTATTATCTCTAGCAGCAAATCTTGATTGGCCATTACATCGCTTTGATGTCAAAAATGCATTCTTACATGGAGACTTAGAAGAAGAAGTATATATGGACTTACCCCCAGGATGTAATTCAGCTCCTGACAAAAAGAATCACGTTTGCAAGCTTAGAAAATCATTGTATGGATTAAAGCAATCTCCCAGAGCATGGTTTGGCAGATTTACTAAATCTATGAAGAATTTTGGATATACACAGAGTAATTCGGATCACACCTGTTCGTGAAGCGTGATAGAAGAAGACTTACTGCACCGATTGTTTATGTAGATGATATAGTCGTAATCGGAAACGACATCAAGAGCAAATCAAGCTGCAAAAGTATTTGTCTCAGAATTTGAGATGAAGGACTTAGGTGATCTAAAGTACTTTCTTGGAATTGAAGTAGCAAGGTCAAAAACTGGTACATTTCTATCTCAAAGGAAGTATGTAATGGATCTACTCATCGAAACAGGAATGCTTGGGTGTAAGCCGGTGACACACCCATTGAGATGAACCACAAGTTGTGTGAAGATATGGACCAAGAACCAACCAATAAGGAGCAGTATCAACGCCTTGTTGGAAGGTCGATATATCCGCACATACAAGACCGGATATTGCATATCTTTGTGAGTGTGGTTAGTCGGTTTATGCATTCACCTAGTACTTCTCATAGGAATGCAGTTGATCGAATCTTAAGATACTTAAAGTCAGCCCCTGGGAAGGGATTAATGTTCTCAAAAAATAGAGATCTTGAAGTTGTTGGATATACTGAGATCTTTGATTGGTGGGTCCATTACAGATAGACGCTCTACTTACGGTTACTTTACATTCGTGGGAGGTAACCTAGTCACTTGGCGGAGTAAAAACAAAATGTGGTTTCTCGGTCTAGTGCAGAAGCAGTATAGAGGAATGGCTCAAGGGGTTTGTGAATTATTGTGGATCGAGAAAACTCTTGACAGAATTGGGCTTCAAACCCGAAAAGCCAATGGAGTTGCATTGTGACAACAAGTCAGCTATTGATATTGCTCATAATCCAGTTCAACATGATCGAACCAAACATGTTGAAGTGGATAGACATTTCATCAAGGAAAAATTGAGAAAAAGATCATCCGCCTACCGTTCGTAAAATCGGAAGATCAACTGGCGGATATCTTAACAAAAGTCGTTTGTGGAAGAGTATTTTATGACTCACTTACCAAGTTGGGCATTGGTGACATATATGCACCAACTTGAGGAGGAGTGTTAAAGTGAGTCTCCTAATTAATCAAGGAGATTTATTTCCTTGATTAATTAAGGGATTTACTTTCCTTATTTTAGATAGTTAACAAATCATTGTATAATTAGGAGATACTATCCTAATTGATTACTATATTTATTTCCTAGTAAAGCCCTCATGTAAATCCCTATATATACCTCCTTATGGAGAAGAATAAAATAAGAACCTAAAGGATTCAAACCCATATTCATATTTTAGCACATGGAGATAAGACTGCCACTTTTTTATCGCATGAATGATAGCCAACATTTCACTTTCATAAGTGGATAAAGCCTGGCTACGAGGACCTAAAGCTTTACTAGTGAAAGCAATTGGGCACCCTAGTTGTTGTAACACATCACCTATGCCATTCCCCGAAGCATCACTTTCAATAATAAAAGGGCAAGAAAAATCAGGCAATGCAAGAACTTGCAGAGACATCATTAAAGATTTGAGTTGATTAAAAGCAATAGTAGCTTCATCAGTCCAGCGAAAGCTATCATTCTTAGTGAGTTGAGTGAGAGGACTATAGATTTTGCCATAGTTGGGGACAAATTTCCTATAGTAGCCTCTTAAACCCAAAAATCCTCTAAAAGCTTTGACAGTGGCTGGAATTGGCCAATTAGCGATGGCCTGCAATTTAGAAGGATCGGCTGAAACTCCTTCTCGAGAAACGACATGACCTGCTCTGTTTTTTAATGTTTTTTTTAAAAAATAGTATAGCAGCACGACTATACTTATAGCATTTTAAAAAGAAAATAGTATAGCCGCGCGGCTATACTATTTTTACAGCTAATCGTTAGGCGGGTCCTCTTTTTTAAAATTTTTAAAAATCATATAGCTGCGCAGCTATACTCAGTTTTTGTTTTTGTTTTTTTTGTGAAAATAGTATAGCCGCTCGGCTATACTATTTTTGACATGTGGGCTCCAAATCGATAGACGGGTCATCTTTTTTTTTTTGAACACATGGGCCTAGGCGCTAGGCGGGTCCTCATTTAAAAAAAAATAGTATAGCCGTGCGGCTGTACTCGGTTTTTTTAATTTTTTAAAAATAAAAATAGTCTAGCCGGGTGGCTATACTTGGTTTTTTTATTTTAAAATCGTATAGCCGAGCGGCTATAATGCATTTTTTTTGGAAAAAAATAGTATAGCCACGCGACTATATTGTTTTTGACACGTGGCTACTAATCGCTAGGTGGGTCCTCCTTTTTTATTTTTTATAAATAGCATAGCCGAGCGCCTATACTCGGATTTTTTATATAATTTTCTTGTAAAAAAATAGTATAGCCGTGTGGCTATACGTTTTTGACCCGTGGGCTCCAAATCGCTAGGCGGGCGTCTAAGCGCTAGCCGGGTAATCTTTTTTTATTTATAATTTTTTTTAAAAAAAAATCCTATAGCCGCGCTGCTATACTCGTTTTTTTTTAAATAATTTTTTTTTATAAAAAAAATCCTATTGCCACGCGGCTATACTCTTTTTTATACATGGGCGCTTAGGCACTAGGCAGGTCCTTTAAAAAAAAAAAAAGTATAGCCGGGCGGCTATACTCAGTTTTTTTTTTCTCATTTTTTTTATAAAAAGTCTAGCCGCGCAGCGATACTACGGTTTTTTAAGAAACAAATAGTCTAGCCGTGCAGCTATACTGTTTTTGACACTTGGGCTCCTAATCGCTTGGTGGGTCCTTTTTTTCTTTTATAAATAGTATAGCCGCGCGGCTATACTCTTTATATATATACTGAGATCCTTTTTTTATTTTAATTTTTTTCCCCAATTTTCGTTTATCGATAAGAGTAGTTTAAAATATTATCCATTACTATTAGGCCATTACTTGAGTCTTTATTGTGCCCTTTTGATTTTTTACTCTTCCAGAGTTATTGCCCGTATAAATAATTTAGCACTTTCACGTTTAATACTGTATTATACACGTATGTATGTATTTTTCAATAATATATCCGTGTTCTGTACACCTCTTAAAGACTCGGTAAAATTCACGTTATTAAAAATGACAGGACTCGTCCTGAATTCCTCGAAATCTGTGATGAATCCTGTGGTTTTTCCAACATCCGACTGATGCCGGGCCCACTTACTAATTACAAACATTCTCTTCCCGAAAACAAAGGAAAAGAGGGCCGAGACTTCTGCCGAAACAACAGAAGTAACACAAATTTATTTTCACATGTAAACAACACAAATAAAGTAACCAAACGCCAGAACGCACAATGCTAAAGCACACACAAACTTCAAAATGGCCTCCGGCCACCAAAATCAATCAAACGTTCAACATACAAAATTCTAATAAATAGGATTTGATCCCCATGACCAAAATATAATTATTCCCTCGATTGCACCTGGGTAAGACCCATTTGATTTGGGCTCATGTTTGGAGGAGGCTTGTGACTTCTGGTAGGTCAAGGAGCCTCAATTGTTATAAGTGCAGGGCTTCTCTGCGCTCCTTTCCATTGGGTGTCTGGGGGTTTCGAACCTCTGCCCACATGAGTGAAGGCGGAAGAGCTCAACCAACTGAGTTGTACCCAGTGGCGGAGCCAAGATTTCACATTAAGGGGGTCATGAAACTTGTCTTCATAAATTAATTATCATGAATTTCATATTTTAAAGACTTAAAAATTAATCATTTATATTCCAACAGAGAAAAGAAATGAAAAACAAAAAAGAGTTCATAAAGTGCAATATTAAGGTACCCAACTCATACATGAAAAAAAATGAAGAAAATAAAAAATTTACAAAGCTTTAAACAAAAGAGGAAGAGAAAAAAAAGGTTAAAACTTTAGGAGTTTATATTGCAAATATCATAAACTAACCTAGAAGATTTAAGGGAGATGAGTAGAAGAGAGATCAAGAAATTTTATGGTTTATTTGTAGACAAAAAGAACCTAATATATTAATTTATTTTAGGGTAAATATCCTAAAACTAATCTAATATATTATAATATACAAATAAAAGAGGTAAAAATGGAGTGGGGGCCTGTGACCACACTGGTCCTATGCTAGCTCCGCCCCTAGTTGTACCCACTGGCATTTTCCTTCTTCTTCTTAGTACATAGGCATTCTCATATGATGATGAAGGTAGCTACAACAATAAACTAAACCAAAAAGTAATAATCAAAATTATTTTTTTTGCTTTTGCCTTCAATACTGATTTTTTGGCTCAAACTCACAGTACCTCATTTTTTTTTGACTTAAATTTCAAAAAATAAATGCCAACAAGGTCTAACCCAGTGAAAAAGGGCCTTGACTTGCAGACTAGTGGTCTCAGGTTCGAACCCCCATGACACTTTGATAGTGTGTGTGTGAGAAACCCCCATCCCCGTTGTAGTTTAGACTGTCGCTTGTATTAAAAAAAAAGGAAATAATTGTTTGCTATGTTCGGTTGAAAACAAAATAAAGTATAGTAGTTTATGTAATTCTTTATGGAAAATTAATAGTGGGAGAAATGAAAATAAATCAAAATCATAAGCATGCTAGTTATTTATTTATTTTTTGAATACAAGCGATAGTCTAAACTACAAAGGGGATGTGGTTTTATCACACACACACACACACACACACACACACACACACACACACACACACATACTACCAAGGTGTCATAGGGGTTCGAACCTGAGACTACTGGTTTGCAAGTCAAGGTCCTTTTTCACTGGGCTTGATGTAAGACCCGTGAGTTTGGGGAAGCAAGAATGGTGAGCAATCCCACATCGCTCGGGGAGGGAAAGGTGAAGTGCCTTATATGTGTGGGCACTTCTCTTCCTAGCACGAGGCCTTTTGGGAGCTCACTGGCTTCGGATTCCTTGGAAATCCGAAGTTAAGCGAGTTGGGGCTAGAGCAATCCCAGGATAGGTGACCCACTGGGAAGTTGCTCGTGAGTTCCCAGAAACAAAACCGTGAAGGCAGGTCCCAAAGCGGACAATATCATGCTAGGAGAGTCGGGTCGTGACATAATGGTATCAGAGCTGGACCTCGACCGGAAGTGTGCCAGCGAGGACACTGGGCCCCAAGGGGTGGATTGTAAGACCTGTGAGCTTGGGGAAGCAAGAACGGTGAGCAATCCCACATCGCTTGGGGAGGGAAAAGGTGAAGTGCCTTATATGTGTGGTCACTTCTCTTCCTAGCACGAGACCTTTTGGAAGCTTACTGGCTTCGGATTCCTTGAAACTCAATATTGTGCTAGGAGAGTCGGGCAAGAACGGTGAGCAATCCCACATCGCTCGGGAAGGGAAAAGGTGAAGTGCCTTATATGTGTGGGCACTTCTCTTCCTAGCACGAGGCCTTTTGGAAGCTTACCGGCTTCGGATTCCTTGAAACTCAATATCGTGCTAGGAGAGTCGGGTCGTGACACTTGACTCCGCTGACAGCTATTTAAATATTAGTTGTGTGGAAAAAGAATACTTTTTAATGAGTAAGAATTGTGTTATTGCTACCCAATGGCGATTCTACACAGAGGGCGAGTTGGGCTTTTGCCCGGCCAAATATTTTCCATAAAAAACCATATCTTTAGCCCAGCTTAAAATTAAAATTAAAATTAAAAAGAAAACCCTATATCTCTAGCTGCTCAGCTGATCTCTCCTATTTTCTACCTCTTGGCAGCAAATGTCTCCTAAGTTCACCCTTCTTTTCTTAGCTTATTCTTTTGGGTTTCTCCTAAAATACATGTATGCATCTTTAATTTTAGTTTTAATTTGAAATTGAGAATTCTAGGGTTTAACTTAGGGATGAAATATAATTTGGGGATTTTATTGAAATTAATTACGGCTTTGATTTTAGGAAAGTTGTTGAATTTGATGGTTTTGTGGGTTTACATTAATTGTGGGTTACTTTCAAATTCTGAATCTACCACTGTTGCTACCCACATACTTATTTGCCACCTACTCCATTTCCCACTTTCGCTAATTTTGGAAAAACAATATCAATCTTATCTTAATAATCTTCAATATTACTGTAATACCCTTAGTTCACTAGTTCTAATTTCCACGAACCAAACACTCTTCTACTCCCCAAGAACTCACCTATATGTTTTGTACAAAAAAGAAGAAGAAAAGAACTCACCTATATCTCTTCCTCCATTTATTCTTTATTCTCAAAATCCTCACTATATTTTCTCTCAAGATCGTAAAGCCATTCTACTATTTGACTAGTACCTACACTGAAAGTTCATACGCCATTTCATTTATTGTCGATTAAAAGGTATGTTAACATTAAACACTATTTTTAAGTTATTTATGAATTTAGATAACATGTTTCGTTTTTCTTTGGTGCCTTATTCTTTAGTGATTAACTATAGAGAATTGTTTTTTTCATGCGACTATAGAAAATTATTTTGAGATATGGAAGAAATATTATTATGTGGGCTTTTGGATTTGCTTCTTTTTAGGTTTTTCTTTCTGTGCCTGGCCCAATCTGTGTTTGGCTGCAAGGAATTGAATAGATCTATGATGTTCGGTTCCTTGTAGCCGAATATTGAACATTTTTTTACTGTATTTGGGGTTCCTAGATGTATTCTTAGGTGGGTGGTGGTTTTTCTTTTTATTTTAGGTGCAACAATATTTGGCTTCAAGGAACTAATGGATATATGCATCCTGACTTGTACAGTAAAACATTAAGCATATAACAATTTTTCTTAATTTGTGGCTTATATGTATGCATTCTTAGGTGGGTCTTTTTTTTTTTTTTTAATTTTTTTAAAAAATCTTTTGCTATCATTTTCGAGTTAGATCAAATGTAAAATGTCAAATTCGGACGTGATGGCTTAGGTGACAAATTTGAAATTTTTTTGACTTCACTTGAAATGTCGTATCTCATGTTACCTTATTATATTTTTAAAAGTAAATGAGGCCCATGTAATTATTTAAACTTTAAAAGAGAGCAAATAATAATGAGGCCCATGTCTGAAAAATATTAAAACAACATTTGACATCAAGCTTTAAGGGATGTCAATTTTGACCTTGCTGTTCTTGCTTTCAAATCCACGTATGATTTGACTATTTGGTTGGAGAAATATTTTCCTTTAATTCTTTTCATTTTATATCCAAATGGCAATTTGTCATCGACTTAAGAGATGCTTTTAGGTGCAACATATATTTAGATGCAAGGGTCGACTATGTTTGGCTCTTTGTAGCCGAACATTAAACCTTTGTTTTGAAGTTCGGTTCTTAACTTCGAAAATAATGGGTTATTCCTTCTACTCTTTCAGTCAATAGGTAGCCATTTTCTCTCTCTTTATAATATAATGTTTTCTAATGAACTAAGGGATCATTTGGTGTCTAGGATTAGTTTGATTGGATAACTCACTAGATTTAAGACATGTTGAATGAAGAATTGCAGAAATGTTTTCTAAGTTAAAGGTATAAGATGAATTACTCATGAAGAAGATTTATCACATCTAATCCCCTACAAAATGTAGGATATCAACATCTTATAACTTATTCCTTTTAATTCCCTCAAAATGAAAAATGATTCACCTATATATTCATTTACATCTTCAATATACTTTAAATCTAGTGAGTTATCCAATTCAATTCATTCCTATGCATTACACCCATGGAACACCAAGCACAAAAAGATGTACTACACCTAGGGCACTCGACTTTTAATGTTTGGTATAGGCAATCTCCATTTTCTTTTCGTTTGTTTTGCACACCTTCCTGACTTCTTCCTGTTGTCCAAACTGGGGGAGAGGCGTGGTGGATTCGTGTACTGCGACCCTTTTGGATAATGAAGATCACCCATTTTGGATAATGAAGATCACCCATTTTGTCCAGTAATTAAAGCATTTTTGTTTTACTTATTGTTATTACGTGTTCGCACTCATTGGTGTTACTTTTATTTTGGTTGAGCCTTGCATAAAAAAATTGCAACACAAAAGTGAGGCTAGGTACCTCGTCGGCCTATGCTTCGTAGGTCTTTTACAGCCCTGAAGCATAGCATTTTCCTGCCTTAGCCACTCAACGGTTCTTCTCTATTCCTGAAAGCATAGCCTTTTACAACCCTTCCGTTTCGTTAACGTTAGCACATTAGAAACAACTCTTAACCTCAAATATAGTGACTTAGTTAACTCATAACCCCAAACCCTGCTACAACTGACAATGATAGCTCGACGCCCACTTTACTCAGAAGGAAAAACACCAATGCTACAAGCTAACTCTACTCCCACAAAAGAAGCAACTTTTAACTAAGGATCTTATTTATTTATTTAGAAGAAAAGATATTAGAAAAGATATTCCATTAAAAAATCATGAAGCAATACAACAGAGTGAGAACCAATATGGTAATGACGGTCTCGTTAAAACCTTCTAGGAGGAAGAACCTAGGGGTAGGAAATAGTACCACCCATACTTTCGACTAACAAAAGAGTCAAACTTACACAAACAAATCCTTCACTCCAACAATAACAAAATTAAAATTACCATCCTATATCATGTACCATCCCAAACGCAGTTCATGAACTCACAAAGAAGGCCTCCTATGATGAAGCAAGTGGGACTGTTGAAATTCAGCATCATAGTTCTTTGCACATATAAGACTTCTCTCCGCGGACATTGGTTTAGAACCGAAAAGTACTATGTTCCTCTCATTGAAAAATAGCCTCAAACCACCATGGGCCACACACAACCGCATCATGTTGACAACCACCAAACCATGAAATAAAGTATCCAGGACCTCAGATATGCGAAAACACTAATCCTTTCAGGAAGAGGCAAACCACATAGATTCGAAGAAGATTTGAAAACTCAAACCTGCAAATCAAAAACACAAAACCAAACCAACAAAACAAAGAGGGAGGGGAGGGGTGAGTAGAAGGAGAGGGGCAGAAAGGAGGAAAGGGATGAGAGGGGAGAACTTGGGGGCCGACAACTGGAAAGTCTTAGTCTAGGGTTTTTTTTCCTCCTTGCTCTCTTTTCGAGAGGACCCCAAAAGTTGGTCTAAAAATGTAAAAACCCCTTCTTAACTAAGGAGTTGGTGGATTCGTTGACACATGGAACTGACTAAGCCTTGAAATTAGACTCGCACACAACTTTAAAAAGGAAACGAGAACCATATTCGAGCTCAACATTATGACATCGAACTTTCAACACCTTCATCCGCATTCCCACACACAAGGGCTCGAGTTGATTAAGAATCCTGAGACACGATATGGTTGGCTTGCCTCGGTCTGGGCTCACTAGGTCACCTTACCCTTGGTAATGTGTCATGAGGAGTTGGAAGTTTCGTCCAAGTGTCGTTGATTGGTCCTCATCCAAAACAAGACACACCCAAAGTAGCAGAGTCACTTTTCTCTAAATTTGCCACACAAACTCCCTACTCTCCACTTGTCAAATGCTCATTGGACCTCACCTAGGACAATATGGGAATTATGGCGGTATGGGGGAGTCGTCGCATTGGTAATTTTATGGAGATCCTCATAGTTGCACGTGTCAGTCGTTGGTTGGAACCCAGTAAGGATTAGAATTCTGGCTATCTCCACTTGGCAAGAAAGTTGTTATGTATTTCTAGGTGGACAAGACCTAACCTGTCAACACGTATAAAAGGGCTTGGAAAATAAAGGAAGGTACTTATCCACATAGCTCGAGGAGGGAAAGGTGAAGTGCCATATATGTGTTGGCACTTGACTCCCAAGTAAGAGGCATGTTGGGCAACATATATATCATAACCTTGAGCCCAGGAACAAAACCGTGAGGGCATATACCCAAAACGGATAATATCTTGCTAGTTAAGCTGGATCACAACAGATTGATATCAGAGCAAGACCTCGACCGAAAGTATGCCAACGAGGACGTTGGGCCCTAAAGGAGGTGGATTGTAAGACTTTTGAGCCGTGAAGGATGCAAGGCAAGAAATGGCAAGATCGCCATTTAGGCAAGATAGCATAAGCTTGAGCCTAGGAACAAAACGTGATGGCCTAGGCCCAAAGCGAACAATATCTTACTAGTGAAGGAGGGTCATGACAGCTTATGTTTAACCTTTTCTTTTCTCCTCCTTCAACTCTTCCTCTGTTTTAAGAGAAGAAAAAATAATTCCTCCCATTCATTCTCCCTTGAAAATTCAGTGCATAACCCTAGAAGAGCTAGTGTTGATATGGTCGTGGTTATGGTAACAATCTCGGCCCTCATCATCTAGTCATGGGACTAGAGTTCTCCTCTCTTATAGTAAAAAACTAAACACGCTTATGGCGTCTTTACAAACCGAACTATATTGTTCAAACTATTATTTATTCATATGCACACACAACCTATCTCCTTATCATCTTTGATAACTTTCCTTGTTGATTCTTTGTCTGCAGAACGTATTGAACTTATGGAAGAGCAAAACAACATGGTCCCTTTTCCTCAGACTCCACAGATTGACGACGAGCCCCCTAACGACATGGTCTATTTTCCTCAGACTCCTCAGACTTCACAGATTGAAAGCGAGTACGGAAGCAACTTAGACTCCAATGAAGAAAAAGAGATTAGTGTGAAGAGAAAAATGGGAACACCAATGACTTATGGTATTGATGATATAGGTGGTGATTATGCAAATATGATGGCTTAATATCTCTATTTTGTCGAGTTACTTTTATAAGTCTAATTATTATCATATATAGGGTTATTTTGTTCATGCTCTTCAAAAGAAATCCCATTTTGTGTAAGTTTTAGATATACCATTCCTTTAGTTTGTTATATGTCTATAGGAACTCAACAGAATCTTGGATACCTTAATGATCAGTATGAAGAGTAATCTTCAAGGGCAGAAGACCGAAGAGTACTTTAAATTTGCAAGCAGATAGATTAACATACTTCTTTTTTAACATCTATAACTTCTTTTTGTGAAGGTGAGCTAGACCATTATGCTCTGACTGTTCAAACTGGTGAGGTAATGTTAGATCTGTGAGAGGTCTCAAGGTCATTTTGATTTTACTTAGTCTTAATCGTTATGTTCTTTATTCTCTCTGTCACAGTTGAAACGTTTTTTTTTTTTTTTACAGGATGTTATCAGTGAGATGTTTTCATTATCTCAAAGGACTTCTCGATCACTTTGGATTCTTAGTGCTACCGGTGCTGTTTTAGATGTTGTTCTACGCAAACCTGGTTCTTCTGGTGGTCTTTTGAATTTTAAGGCATGATTTTCTAAGAATTGAGATCTTTTCTGCAATTCCTTTCCTTTAATTTGTTTCTTTCATTGGTCATGGGTTGCAAGGGATAACAATTTGCTACATAATTCGAATTCAAAACAAAGTTAGTGGATTATGGCTGACCATTCTCTTGAGAAAATGCATTAAAAAAATGAAAATATATTTGAATAATGAAGTTTCCAGGACATAAAGTAACCTATGATTAGGTAACCAGAATGATTAGGACATTAAAATGATGTCATGCCTATAATAGCTATCAATTTTTTAACATTAAATCTCTGGGCTTTGCTTGATGGTTTACATATGTCTATATTAGAGTCTTCAGTTGAGGGGTCCTTCAAATAAGTTTATTTGAGGGACAACCTTGTAGAGTTCACTCTAAATTATATTTCAATGTTCTGAACCATTTATTTTTTAAGTATTCATTAAAATATGATCTCTGTAAAAAATCACTTGAATTTGAATTCATTGGACCACTCAATTAAACGATTGTTATTTTTGTGTTTTCTTGAAGCACATTGTTTATCGATTTTGTTGGGCACAACTAGATGTCTTAATGGTTTTTGATTTGTCTAAGTTTTTGCAAGCATGATCTATGAGTGAAGGCTTGAAAAATAGACCGTTCGGATCGTTGAAATAAAATTCATAGTGGGCCCCAAAGAGTGTCCCTCAAATAATTTCTAAATATAAAGGGACTGTTTATGTAAAATATATTTTTTCAAATAAAATAAAATTTACCACTTCCCAGTGATATATTAGCTTTTACTACTAAGGGGTAACTCGTTCCCTTACTTTCTTCCTTCATGCAGGGTAGTTATCAACTTATTTCTCTATCTGGATCATTTGAATATGGTGAAAACCATAATGTAGATGGAGAAAATAGTAGGTTAAACATTACTCTGTCTCATCATGATGGGAAGGTTTTTGGTGGTTTGGTTACTGGTTCATTGATTGCTGCTGAGCCTGTTTATGTGAGTCTCTTTTTTTTGGTGATTGTGGACTGGAAAACTAGAATTTCTATGGAGGACAACGTTCTATCACGTTGTTTTCTGTCCTTTTTTTTTAAAATTATTATCAAAATCATTTATAGTTCTTGTCATTTATCAGGTCATTGCTACTAGTTTGAAGCAAGACACCAGCAAGGACACCAGCTAGGAATTGAAAAAGATGCGATAAGCTATTTAGACTTATTATTGTAAGTCTTCTAGCTCCACAGATAGTTAGACTTAAAAGTAGTTCTCTCTCTCTCTCTCTCTCTCTCTCTCTCTCTCTCTCTCATGCATGCACACGCACACACAAATTCAAAGACGGGGAGAAGAGTAGACTGATATCTATGTTTCTAACTTCTTCAGGTCTGTGCTGAGTTTCTGAATATGAAAGATGTTTGTTATTTAGTTGGCAAGGCCACAATGCAAGATTTCTACAAGACTGATATCTTTTTTTTTTTAATGTGGATCTTGGACATGTTAATTTTGTAGTTTTTTATGGTGTAACTTATTATTGTAGATGTTGAGCTTTAATTTTAAGTTGTGGTAGGGCTCGTTTGGGACTGCTTCTTTAGGAAGTACTTCTGCTCATAAGCACTTCTAACAAAAACGCTTTATTATAAAAGAATTTGAGATATGGGTTTATGTTTAGGAAATTGGTATGGCTTTAGAGTCGACCTAGGATCAGCCACTATGATACCATGCTAAGAATTGTATGGTTTGAATATTTGTATGATTTTATTCTTCTCTATAAGGAGGTATATATAGGGTTTACATGTGTGCTTTACTAGGAAATAAATACATGAAGTAAATAAGAAATATCTCATAATTATACAAGGATATGTCAACTACAATGAATAGGAAATAAATGATCACCTAATTAACTTAGGAAATAAATTTCATTGATTTGCTTGGTGAAGTTACGTCAACAATTTCCTCCGAGCTGCTCCACCTTCAATTGGGCTAAGATTTTCACTTGAGCCACTTCCTTGATCATAGATATCCTCCAATCAAATCAGACTCTAATACCACTTGTTGTACAATGGACCAAGGTGAGCTCGACATAAGCCATAAATGTGAATGGGTATAATCCTACATTGAAAAACGTAAAACAATCTAGAATAAATTTTTTTCATGGTTCATTGTTAATAGCATTGAGGCCTTTTGAGATAAAATCTCACACTTATATTAGTCTATTAGGCGGATCCACTACTAAAGATGACCTACAATCGATATTGTCCCAACTGAACTACCTAGATCCAACAAAAGATGGGTTAGGCCTAATGGACTCATCCAAATGTGGGATTTTATCTCAAAAGACCTCAGTTCTATTTGAGCACCAAATTTTTATATTCTAGATTTTGTGGGGAATTTTCCAATTCTGAATTATGCTCATCCAATTTCATGACTTGTATTAAACCACACAACCCCAACAATATATGGGTTTAGTCAAATAATTGTCAACCATATATGGGTTTAGTCAAAATTCATGAATAGTATCATTGTGTAGTTTGCAAAATTTCCATCTCTATTTAGATGAGATGTATAATACAATGAAACTAGTATAGAACAACAATAATACTACTTGTATCACATTTATTGATATATTAGTTAACTTATATTGAAGAGGGAAACTATGTGGTTGACCTGATTCATTTAAGACAAAGACAAAGATGATGATTTTAGAGTCCAACTTGTCTCTTCTTTTCTTTTTTAGTCTTTCATACAAAAATGTTTTATAAATGAAACTAATTGTAGGGTTAGAAAAAAGTGTTTTTTGTTGTTGTTACTTTTAATTCAGTTTTAGCCAATATTAAGAAAGAAGTAATTAGTTTAGGGTTTAAAACACTGTTCCACCATATGAACAGTAACCCAATCATTTGAATGGTTACATTCACAAGGCACTCCATTGGAATTTGGTTTCCTTCTGCCGTTAGAGCATCTACAATCATGCTCACTATTTTTTACTAAAAATTTAGCTAAAACCCACAAAAGCTATTTTAGGAGCTCTCTATAAAATTTAAACTTCAATCATACTCCATAATTTAGGGAGTCATAAATATTATAATTATGTTTTAATTCAATATAAATGGTTCATTATATTTATAATAAAAAAATAACATTAATTAAAAGAGTAAAATATTCATAAAACAAAGCAACATTAAATTATAGAGAGCCACTAAGAGTCATTTCTTTCTTCTCAGATTTAGGAGCTCCTAGAGGGTCTCCCTATTTTAGGAGGTGGATAGGGAACATGGTTGAAGTTGTATTTTTCCAATTCCTTCATAAAATTTGTCTTAGGAGATCATTGTAGATGGAAAAATGAAATAAAAGGAGAAAGCTTAATTATTATTTTAGTATTAGTTGTGGGGAAAATAATATTCTTAATGAGTAAGAATTGCGATATTGTCACTCACATACCTATTTTTCCACCTACCATGTTTTCCCACCTCCACTAATTTTGAAATGAAAATCAATCTTATCTTCACATTCCCTATTATTTCCAAAATACCCTTAGTTCACTATTTCAAATATCCACCAATCAAACACTCTTCCCACTTCCCAAGAACTCACTAACCAATATATGTTCTTTTGTCTTCTTTCTTCTAACCCAACTATAATTTTTCTCAAGAGTTGAGGTCATTCTACTATTTTGACTAGTACCTCCACCAGAAGTTCATATTCAGTCTCATTTATTCTCAATTGGACGGTATGTTATTCTTATACATTATCTTTAATCTCTTTTATTTGTTTATTTATTTATGAATTTATACCATTTGTTCCATTTTTGATTTAGTTATTTGTTCTCGAGTTATTACCATTAGAGACTTGATTTGGGTTTAGAAGATTCTTATGTGAGTGTTTTTTTTTGGGGTTCCCATTTTGTGTTAGGTCAGATCTATGTTTTCTTGTAAGGAATTGAAAAAATCATATGATATCCGGCTTCTTCTAACCAAACATTAAACATTATTTTTAATTTATTTGCGGTTTCTAGATGTATTCTTAGGTGGGTGTTTGCTTTTCTTTTGTTTTAGGTTGTCATTTTTATGTCATGGTCAAGCTTCAAAGACTTGACCAGATCTACGAAGTTGGCTCCTTATAGCTAAACTTAAACTAGGTTCGGTTGTTTGGCTCTTGAAACCGAACAAAGTGGGATGTTTGGCTCTAAAGGGCTAAACAAATATGTTTTGTTCTACTCTTTAGAGCCAAACACAAGGTAGGTCAATTATGTAGGAAGCCTAATTTTTCTTGAATGGTTCAACAATGCATGTAGGTAAATAACAATGGATGATCTAATGCTTGTTAATGAAATAAATGGATATATAATTGAAATAATAATAATGGAAGGATTAAAAAAATTACCAAACATACCATAATTCATCTTATATAACATATAAATCAATACGGAATAATAACAGTGGCTAAGAAAAGATGATTGTAACAATGTATTTTGATCATTCAAATGTTATTTCAGAATAGAATACAATAAGAGAAAGAGAAATGCAACCTTTTATAACATGTTTACTTACTTGGAATGAGGGAAACCATGAATCGGGAAATTTAGTAATTTGGGTGATAAAGAATGGGTATAGGATCAAATTTTCCCCATTAATCAATCTAATTCATGGTTTTTCAGGTATTAGATTACGAATATAAATGTGAAACTCACATAATTTTTTATTTCTTATGTGTTGGTAAACGTAGGGAAAGTCGGGAATTAAAATAATTACAATACTCATGTGTTAGTAAATGCATACGAAGTCAAAGATTAAATTAATTCCGATATCAATTTCAAGTAAATAAACATGCCATTATTTATATAGATTTTAGCAGCCTTTATCTTCAACCTTATATTAAGAAAATAAAGCAAGCTCTTATATCTTTGTTCTTTTATGTTCTCTTAGGTTGCTATTTATTTTCTAGTTGTGATGCCTCCAGTATGTAGTTATTCGTAGATAACGTACTCATCCATTCTTTCATTTGGGAGTTCCCAATTTCCTCTATTAGCCTCCAAAGTAGCAGTGCATGCAATGTTGCATAGTGGTAACAAATACGATCAGTGGCGAGCTTGTTGCCCTTTCAATTGGAAATGATTTTCATAGTTTCCTTGTTCAAGTAAGCTTTCCTTAATTTTATTTTGGGGGTGATATTCTCCACTCTTCTCACACCCAATATGTTGAAGAATATAAATATCACATCGGAAACTTGACTAAATAAATCACAACTTATAATAAGTGGTTTCACTCATAATAGCACTAAGGCCTTTACCATTTACCCAATAAGCGGTATTCACGTGTTAGGTTTGAATGTTTGACTCCGATGTGGACTTGGCTCCACGTGTGGCCCACTATGTGATGGTCCCACGTGAGGGGGCGTGTTGAAGAATACAAGTACCACATCTGAAACTTGACTAAATAAATCACAACTTATAATAAGTGGTTCCACTCCTAATAGCACCAAGGCCTTTTGTGATAAAATTTCACACCTATTGGGCTTTGTAAGTGGTTAAGTTGGGGACAATATCGGTGTTGCTAGTACTGGGCCACTGGCCCGATTCTCTAAAATTTAACACAATATTAATTGTAACTCTTCAACTCTTGTTACCCTTTCTATCTCTACTAAATCTTGAAGCAACAAATTTTTTACGTGCCCCTATCTCCTAACCACCCCTGCACGTGTTAATGGGCATAACCACAGTTAACTCTTTACTTTGTATGTGTGGAACCATAGTTATGCTTATGGGTACTCGTCAAGTATTGAGAAGGGTGGTGATGATAGTACCTTGTGTTAAAGTTGTGAGCAAAAATGATCCCCTTAAAGAAAGGCTTAAGAAACCCGAATGTCAACTTCAACTAGCACTTATGGATGAGCCAATTGGTCATTACAAATAGTATAAGGGCAACCTAGCCTATTGCTGATGAGTTCTTACAACGGCTCGCTACTAACCTTTTCATTTTTTTAAATGAAGAAAAATGACTATGAATATTTACCTTTTCACTAAGAGAGTCCCCCGAGTGAAAAATGGAAAGGGATATAATCCCCCCCTACTCTCATACTTATAAATACTACTCAATTAGTCAATTATGCTGTTTTTTGGGTAATACACATGCAAGGGGACATTAGGAGTCCCTTTCCGTCGTTAGTAGTTGTTCGTGTGGCTTTTTTTTAGTGTGTTAGTTTGTTTCTTGACTTGGTGTTTTAGATGTCATGTCGAGGTTTTAGTTATATTGTTTGAGGTAATATTAAATAAAATGAAATAGTGCACAAACATTATTTGAAAAAGAAAAAGTAAATTTGGTATTACTGAAAATCCACATATTATAAATAATAAAAAACCAAATATACAAAATAAAAAATTCAAATATTTTGAAATCTTCGTATAATAAATTTGTTATACAGACCTACCTTGTACTCCAAATAAAAAATTCAAATATTTTGAAATCTTCATATGGTAGGATATAATTAATAAAATTTCAAAACATTTCTTCTAATAATTTTGGTCATGGTAGGATATAATTAATAAAATTTCAAAACATTTCCTCTTCCCATCTTTCTAGCTATAGAAGAGTCTCATCCGGTCCGACAATGGAAAAAGTACTGTTAATTTCTGTTTTTTTTTCCTTTTCAATTTTTTTTTGTAGTTTGAAGATAAAAGGAAAAAAAAATTGCTGAAGGAAATCAAACAAATTTAAAAAAGAATAGAGGTTAACTGAGCTAATTTTGTGGGCTCAAATATAAACTTTTTAATTCAAACAAACTTATCTTTTCCGTGCTGTTTTTTTCCCAAATTTAATTTTTCAAATTGATCTGTGAAAAAAAGAAAAGAAAAAGGATTTCTTGATTATGTTCTAATGGAATTATTATTACGGAACCCAACAAGGAAATATCAAGTAATAATTCTATGGTAATTAAATCATATTTTTAAATTGTAAATCACGTTTTCAAAATAAGCACTTTTGTTAAAAATAAAACACTGAATTGTTACATATTGAATAATTTCCAGTAATTTTAATATTTTATTTTGGAAATAAAATCTCCTAAATATCACTAAAAATCGGAAGAAATTTCCTATACATAAATCGAAAAGATTTCTTTTCCCTTTTCACAACATTAGATATTTAGGAAAAAGAGAGTTTTTATTTTTTATTTTTTGGGTGTACAAGAAAGAACTAACCTAAAATGTCTCTAGGCCTATTGTCGCCAGAAGAAAACATATTAAAGGCCTTCCAAAAAAAAAAATCTGCCTTGGAAAGAAAAATAAAAGGAAAAGTTTGGACCTTGAAAAGAAAAATATTGAAAGGGAAAAGCAATAGAGAACAAAGTTTTCCACCATTAAAGAGGCTTACAAAAATTCCACAAAAAAAAAAAAAGAAAAAGAAAAGAAGGAACACTCTTCTGGCGCCCTTTACAAACTGTAATCTTGTTCAAACTATTTTTTTTTTCATATACACACAGCCTCTCTCCTTCTACTTCTTCGTATAACTTTTCTTCTTCACCCTTTGTCTGCAGAAGTTATTAGTATTGATGGAAGAGCAGAACAACATGGTCACTAACTCCCAGTCTCCACAGACTGAAAGTGCACCCAACAATGCAATAGAGACTTTCATGGAGCCTGTACAAATGAATATAGAGCCCAACCAAGATTTAGATCAATCCGGAGCCCCCATCGGAAGAGTAGAGCTAACAGGAACAGATGTTCTTGTGAAGAGGAAAAGGGGTAGGCCGAGGAAATATGAAATGGTTGGTGATGAGGGAAATATGGTGGCTTTAGTATCAGCACCACCAGGCACATATTCGGGTTCATATTCGGAGAGCTTACCGAAAAGAGGAAGAGGACGACCTAAAGGTTCCGGTAAATTGCAGCTCTTGTCTCCCCGTGGTGAGTTCTCTGCCTGATCTTCCCTGAAAATCCCATAAGAATATGAATTTAATTAGAGTTTGTGATTGTTAATTTTCCAAATAATGGGGTTGTATTTGTTTCTGTGTCTTTCTTCTTCCACACGTCAATGGTTCTATGTATGTTGTTTTCTATTTGGTTTTCTCTCTTTGTTTCTATACTTACTTGATGATGATGATAAAAATAATTGTTGTTGCTCCTGTTATTGGATTTTTGGAGTTAGAATTGGTGGAATTATGCATGGTTAGGACATGAATTTGATTTTCTTTCTTCTGATGTTGGTTCTATTTGTGAAGAAGATCCTCCATCTATTTGATTGAGTAATTTTTATAAGTTTAATTATTATTCTATACAAAGTTATTTGAACGAACTTTAACATGCTATTTCCCAAAAAATTTAATTTATGTAAGCAGTTAGATTAGCATATTTCTATCTTGTAACATCTACAACTACTTTTTCTGAAGGTGGGCTGTCTGTGGGTCCGGCTGGAGGAGGGTTTTACACTCAAGTACTGACTGCTGAGACTGGAGAGGTAATTGTTAGATAGATCTGTGAGACGTCTCAAGGTCATTTTGATTTTAGTTAGTATTGGTTGTTATGTTCTTTATTGTATCTGCCACAAGTTTTATGGCTTTATTTTGTTTCTTTTTTTCTGCAGGATATTGTTCATAAGATACTTTCATTATCTGAAACGAATCCTCGATCACTTTGCATTCTTACTGCTACTGGTGTGGTTTGTAGCGCAGTCATACGCCAACCTAGTTCTTATACTGGTATTTTGAGATTCAAGGCAAGATTCTCATAAAGTTGGAATCTTTTCAGTAAATCCTTTTCTTTAATTTGTTTCTCTCAACAGCCATGGATGTTATAAATATTTTTGGGTGTGACATCTTTAACTCAACACGAAGTGTAAACATGAGTAACTCGAGAAAAATTCGTAATAATATGACTTTCTAACTCAAATAATAAACATGCCAGGTTATAGAGTTTAAACAAGAGTGAGTCCATCGTGACATAACTAACTTGTTTAATGGTATTGTATGAAGAACATAATAATTTCTCCAATTTTTTCCTTTTGCTTTGATCTGATATGATATAGATCTATGTAGAGTTATAGTAATCATTTTCTTGGTTTTGCTAGCATCTAAATGAATTTTATATAGTGCACAAGCAATACATTTAGTTCAGTAAAATGGATCTTACCTTAATTAATTATGTGGATCAATCAGGACACGATACGGTTAATAATGATAAGTATCAAGTCATCAAACATGATTAACTATACATGTTAAGTTAGAGTTCATGAAAATTCAACACAAATCCAATATGACACAACACCATATAACTCGGTTTCCACCCTTACTTTTGTTAACTTGTGTATATAAGTTACACATTTGTCATGTCTTGTGGGATGCTAAAACACAAGCAGAAATGTTTGAACCTTGTTGAATGAGGCATGACATGATTAGCAGCTAGAAAACTGAAGACAAAAATTGATGCCATACATATAAGATGGTGTCATATTTTTTTTCAAATAAGATGTAGTACTTTCCAGCCATATATTAGCCTTTAACATTGAAGGGTAACTCTTTATTTCTTACTTTCTTCCTTCATGCAGGGCCGCTTTCAGATTCTCACTCTATCTGGATCATTTGTATACGATGCAACGCAAAATCAACGAGGAAAAAATGGTATGTTAAGCGTTGCACTGTGCCATCCTGATGGGAATATTTTTGGTGGTGCTGTTGCAGGCGCATTGATAGCTGCTGAGCCTGTTCAAGTAAGTTTCTTCTTCTCTTTTGTTTCTTTCTGTGACTTTGGAAGTAGAAGTTGAATTGCCAATGTTGCTCTAAGGACTCTTTCAAGTGACTGAAATTATTTGGTCCACAAAGTTATGACAAAATGAATTAGTGAGTACAACAGTAACAGAGTGAAAATCAAATATTTGGTATTGAACTATAGTCTTTATCCAGGGTAATTAAAAGTGCTTGAGGTAATTGCTCAGTCTCATTTTGGGTTATTTCGTTCATCAGATCATTGCTACCAGTTTTCTGCAAGAAACCAGCAACAACACCAGCAAGGAATTGAAAAGGAGGCACCCAGCGGAATCTTCTACCTCGACTAGTATGCTAGGCAATTCATCATGCTTGGCAATGGTTCCCTTACTAATGCCTCCACCAACAATAGTTCATGATGAGAGTTGCATTTCGCCTACATCTGCTCTCTTGGAATTTCCATCCCATAGTGGAGCAGGTAACGTCATTGCTGCAAACCATAACATGAACCCTGCTACACTTCCGGGTTTTGATCAGAATGCCTTGCAGCCAATGCCAGATCCTACAACACCTCCTCACATTGACACCTTTATTCCTTAGACATAAAGGTAGCTCTCTCTCTCTCTCTCTCTCTCTCTCTCTCTCGCGCACACACAAGGACACAGAGTAGACTGATAATGTTTGTTACTGAACTTCTTTAGGTCTATGCAGATTTGGTGACTAGAGTTGAAGTATTTTATCCAGTTTGCAAGGCCACAGTGCAAGATTTCTACCAGTGACTGAGATGCCCGTAAATGAGATCTTCGACTTGTTATTGTTGTAGTTTTGATGTTGTAACTTATTGTAGATTTTGTGCTTTGCTTTTTATTGATAATGCGGACTTGGAGTTGCATGAAGATAGTGGTAGGAAATAGAGAGGTGCCAGAAACAATGCACCAACATGAGATCAAATCTCTGAATCCAATTTTTACCTTGAGACTTTTCAATGAATATTGCTGCACCAAAGATATTATTTTTAAGTAGATGGTGTACACATTATATTATGTAGATGTCAACTGACCCAAGAACAGCATGTGTGTAAAAGGCAAGTACAAATGAGAATTGCTGTAAACTGGAAATTCATAATATTATGTTAATATAATTTTTACTTTTCACTTGTTTCTTAAACAATTCTAAAATTCACCCATCTGATTGATGGATCATAAAACAATTAATGGGTGCAAGGGTGATTAATATTTGCTTAAGGTGTTCATACATTAGCAAATAACCGATAACTGTTGGCATCGAGGCTTATTTGTCTTACAGCAGCAATTGCAGCTATAACGCCCAAGATTGAGAAAACCACAGCAATAGTGGTGTTTAACAAGAAAATGGGGCTCTTTTTGGAGGGCTTAAAGGTCAAGTTGTAGAACACAACAGGCAAGATGAAGTCAAGGGGTATGAAACCAAAAGCCCCGATAACTGAATTGATGTCCCCAAAAAATGGAAGCATTGCTGCTACGATTGTTGCTAAGACGACAGACAGCGAGCGAAAGATTACCCTCGGGATCACATTGCGAGTAGAGAACTCTTTGCTCTTTGGATCCACAAATGCTCGTTCAAGCACTTCATTTGTTGGCTGCAGATAAACCTGTACCAAAGCAATGTAGTTTAGACTCCTAGTTTTAGTGAGTGTTTGGTTCCAGGAAAAAGATTGAAAAGAGATTGAGGTGGTGTTTCTTGATTTCTTACCACACCAACTGCTGATAGTTGGAGTATGGTGAAAAGGTTGGTCATGAAAATGAACCACTTTGGCACCAAAGGTTTGCCATCATCCAAGAAGTTGCTAAGTATGAGGCCTTCAGCTTGGTTACCAAATGCCCAATAGCCAGAGATAGCAACACTGGAAAAAGTCATTGTAACTACTGCATAACAAAGACATAATCCCTTGAACATCTTTCCCTTCACTGGTGGTGCTATTGTTGCCTATTAACAAAAGTTACATAATTATTAGTTCCTAAAGAAAAAACAAAACCGGTTTTGGTAGCATTTGGCCGACATGGAAAAAAACGGTTTCTCAACTAGATTTTAGTGCTTCCTAGAGAAGACTTGATAATCACTTCTCTAGAAAGCTCAGGTGAATACACAATGAGCACTTGGGTTTTTACTAAGATGTTTTTGTGTGCTACTAACAAAACCAATTAAAAAAACTTCATTCATAAACAAACTCTCCCAAACAGCCCCATATAATACTCGAATCCGAAAGAAAATGAAAGCAAATTCGAGGATAATTGGACTATTTTGAACCTGAATTTCTGGAATGATGCCATTGCCAAATGTTGTAGCAATGATGGCATTGGCATTAAAGACCCCAAAAACGCGATTTTGAGTGTTGCCCTTCAAGGAATAGTCCTTATGCGGCCCTTTGGAAGAACTTCCTGACAAAATATAAAATTATGCTTGCTAAGTTTTCATCTCATGGCAGGCAAGAAAATGCTATCATGACTGAGTAGCTATTACCAATGTAGATGCAAGCAGCAGCGGTACAAACGCTATAGGCTAAGCAAAGAACTACAGACACCAAGTTGATGTGCCTCAGTGAGTGAAAAGATGGGATTTGGGCCAAAAACAGCATCAAGCATCCAAATATGATCACAAACTCGTAAAGCTTCATAGTCCCAGTTGGGTTTGACAGCAAGTAAACTGCCTGCAAAGAAAATAAAGCATATTATAAATTATATAAAAAAAAGTCACAAGCACTTTAACTGAATAACCGTGACAAATAGCATACTATTGATAAAAAAATGAAGACATCTTAGGTACTGTCAAAGAATTAAAATCACCCGATTTATGTGATACACATGATTTGCCGGTGATTGCACGTATCTGAATTTTACAATAACCTTTTGTGTGCCATAAGAGAGTGAGTCATACAAGTTAAGAGAAAGGATTACCTTCATGCATTGTCCTCCCAAAAGAGTACAGGCTACAACAGCACCATAGCATACGAGGAACTGACTTGGGCCAACAAAATAGCGACTCCATGAGGGCCCTGTAGAATCCAGTACAGTTTCAATTAAACTTTGTCATCGGGAGATTTTTTTATATAAAATCATCAATCTTTGGACGAAAAATCTATGAAAATGAGTTTTGTGAAAACAATTTAAAATGTTAAGGCGTTTTGTGTAATTTCTGAAACCTCAGGGAGTTTTGTGAAAAAGCCGAAAACCTCAAAGAGTAAGATTGTAAATAACTTTGGAAATTAAACACAAAGAAACAGAGATTCAGACGTGGCCAGAAAAAAAAATGGCAAACAAAAATTTAGGGAACATTTAAAAATTTCTCCCAACCTTGAAGATGTTGCATAGCCAAAAAGGAGAAATTGACAACAGCATTTTACAGTTAATGGCAGACAAGCCACATTTTTTTTGCATTCAGTTTTTTTTCCTGACAATTTAAAAAATGAAAGAAAAGGATCTCACACTCAAGGACGGACCTAGGATTTTCAAATGGGGTGGTCTAAATTTACCTTACTTGACTGTTAGAGTTTAAGCTCGGCTAAAACCTTATAGGAAGGCTGATGGAATTGATCATAAATATATAAATTTAAATTAAAAACATATCATTTTTATTTTATTTATTTATAGACATCTATTTGACACCAAAATACTAGCAACAATTGATTATATATGTTAGCATTAAAACACTAACTATAAGAAAAGAATAAAACTCACCTGGGCTATAGCCCATGTTGTAATTGCTATAGGACCACTGATATATACGTACCTAGAATGTCATGAGCCATGTCTCTGAATCGGAGATGGCGATGACCCAATTGAGCATAATGTTCAAGAACCAAAGAGAGTAAATTGTATGAATAGAAGGTCACGATTGCTCCGATGACCAAACACAAAATCCCAGCCGCCCATCCAAGGAAGGTGAAAGCATACGGCAGACTCAGCAGCGCTGGAGCAACTATTGAAGTTGTCAAGTGATAACCGCAGTGCACCCATGATCCTACATCATCAATATCAAATTAATACCAAATTTGACTAATTCGCTTCTTCTTTTTATGCAAAACAATCTAACTATATAATATAAACTGCATGAATTCAATTATAGATTATTATGACACACTCCAGAAGCATGCAACCAGATTTTTGTAATTATCATACGGTAAAAATACAAGTTTTCTAAAATCAAACATATTATACGCGTACATATGTATTTTTCACGTTTAATACACATATTTTTAACATATTATTGACTAAAATATCAGGGACGGACCCAGGATTTGAAAATGGCATGGCCTAAATTTTCCTTACGTACAAATCTATTGAAAACTTGACGATACCAATGAATTTTATTAAAGACAAAAAAAAACATCGTGGACATAATGAGCCTTACCCCTTAAAATACTAGTACATGTAGATAAAAATATACTTAAATAGTTAAATATCTAATCAAAATTCAGAAAATGTCATTAATTGTAAATAAGAAAATAGGCCTTTATGACATCTTCAATCAACATGTTAACAACTAATCAATTTATCAAAATCCCTAATTGATAATTCATACAAGCAAGAACACCAAAAGTCAATTTCAAATCCTATCTTGCCATCCTAAGAGAGAGAAAGAGAGAGAAGAAAAGTCAGTCTAGTGGGGTTATTTAATAAGATTTTTGTTGAAATTCTACATTGCATGTAGATTCTACCAAATTGCCATTTGACGTGGCACATGGCTAAATGGTCTAATAATAGTAGTCGTAATAAGCTATAATAAGCATAGTTTCTAAAATATAATAAGCATAGTTTCAGCAAAAATGTATAAGTTTATTCGATATGCGCGATTGTGAGTGGTTTACATGCGGTCAATATTTGCTTCTTCAATAAAAATAGGTTGTAACTATTTATCACCTCGTTAGTTGTGGTTACAGGATTTGAAAATCGGGTAGATAAAACTTACATATTAAATTTAACTGTTTAAGTGAATTTTATTAATAAACATAGAAGCTAAATATACACGTATCCGTACGAAACCGATAAGAATAATCGAAGTCGACCAGAAAAATGAAGTAGGATTGATGATAACCAAATGGTAAAGGACAAAATGAGGTAAAAAAACAAATATGTGAAAAACATATTAATGAAGAAGAAGAAGAAGATGATGATGATACGATGATATGGATCGATGATAATCAAGATAAAGAAAAAGAAACAAAAGCTAATTAAAACAAGTTGTAAATTAATGATATGAAAAGAAAAAATATCTCTGAAGCGGTCAATACCTTTGGATTTAAGAACAAAAAGAGCACCAGCATCAAGTTGCTTCTCCTGGTCATGAGCTTCTTCTTGGCCAATAACCTTTGCATCCTCTGAGCTTGGTAGCACTGGCAGCGTCCCCATCTCATCCTCTGAGCTTGGTGGCACTGGCAGCGTCCCCATCTCTCTCTCTCTACTGAAAAAGGAACGAGAGCAAAGAAGTGGGAGAATCGATTATGGAGATATTGTGTGTATAATTATATATGTAGCCGACTGGCACTAGAGTCAACGAGGTCCCTTTGAAGATGCGCAACTTTTCTTCATCATCGTCATCAACATATTATTATTATTTTGGATGTAAAGGAAAAACAAAACAAGTAAAGTGGCTACGTGTATACGTCCTCTACTTAACAGTCAAACTTTTGGAGCTAATCATTTTGGAGAGAGAGAGAGAGAGACGGGACGAGAAGGACCATAATGACCCTCCATACCATGATACCAACACGCATTTATTGGTTGTTTTTTTATCGAGTTAATTTGTATATAAAAATAGTGTGGGCAAATTAGATGACGCTGTCTGAGTTTAGATCTATGGTTATTCTAATTTTTAATCTTAAAATGATTCGTTAAATTCTGATTAGTAAAAAATGATTCCTGAATCTTGTATTAGTGTTTAAATATGGTCATTGACTTGGCGTTTCCTAGCGTTCTTAGTTAAACATCCTTTTGGATCGAGGACTAGTCATTTATTTTTATTAATCGATTATCTGATAGAAATGTGTTCTTCGTATTAGAGAAGTAGTCAGAAAGATGATCAATAAATATGACACGAATATACCATTTTTGTACTTTCGTTTGAGCTTGCATGAGAAATATAGAGCACAACTAAGGACTAATTTGGATATAAGCTCACTGCTGTCTGCCATGCCAAATTGCCAATTCCTTGGGCATAAAGATCATTTTGCTAAACTGCCATTATATTTAGAAGCTTAATTAGTGCACCGAGTCAACCAATGCATAGCATAGATCCTAAATTGGCTTGGCTCCATATATATGTAAGTGGGAAAATGAGGTGTCCAATAAAATGAGGTGTTTTATTCATTTCTAGTGACAGGAAAGATTGATGTAACCTGTGTTGTTTTTTTTATTCCCAGTCTAGCGGACCCCATTTACCATATATAGCCTCTGCTATCTGATAAATCATTTGGTTTGGCATAGTTGAGCTTCAATGATTCAATAACCTAATTAAAATTAGATCCGATTTGGGTTCAATCGCAAATATAATAGTTGATTATCTCAGCTAAGTATGCTTATGGGTTGTCTGGCTGGAGTGCGCAAATGTGCTTATGTATTGACTATCGTCAGTTAAAAAACTCAAAGCAATGAAGATCAAGTATCATCTCTGCCTATTTGAGGAAGATGTTTTACTATCCTTTTGATAAATGAAATCTGATTTTCTTTATAAAGAAAAAGTATCATGTAGTAGGGGTGGTCGCAGTCGAGTGTAATTCAGTTTAAGTCTCAAATCAATCAACGTTAACATCACAATTTATTTTGATTTCATTTAGCCTTCATAATCATATTCATATCAACCAATCAATTGCATAATTTATTCTGATTTCATTTGGCCTTCATAATCATATTCATACCAACCAATCAATTGTAGAATAATATAAAAAATAAATGCAAGAACGAGAAAATAGCAAGATGCGTCTCCGGAGCAACAAAAGCAAACAAATCCACAATCGACAAATTAGGATGGTGACAAATTGTTTGACAACCTCTCAACCCAAAGCCTTTTCACCCACACAAAAAACACATAGATAAGGAAATAATACAAACTCTCTCTCTCTATACATACAAAAGAGAGCTTTCTCTCTTACCAAAACGTGGTAGGTATTTCGACAAAAAAAAAAACGTGGTAGGTATTTCGACCAAAAAGAACGTGGTGGGTATACCAATTATTCTCCTCATATTTGCAAAACAAAAACAAGAGGCTTATACATGAGGATAACAAACCCCTATAGGCACATGGCTCTATGGCTCTCACATGACCATTTTTTTAAAAAAAGGCTTAATATCACAAAACGTCCTTAAGGTTTACGAAACTATCAAATTGCATTCTTAATGTTTTTTTTTGTGTCATTCGTGGTACTCAAGGTTAGTATGTATAATCACAAATGATCCCTGCTGTTAGGTTCCGTCAAAAACTCCGTTAGTTTGCTGAAGTGGCATATATATATTACAAAACATCTTTAAGTTTCACGCACCTATCACAAATGGTCCCTACAAATTTTTTTATTTTTCATTTAAAATTCATAAAATTTTGGTTTTCTTTTTAAAATTATTTTAAAATATATTTTGTATTTTACAGAGGAATCTTAATGAAGGTACAGGCAAATCACTGGTCGGACACCCACATAAGCAGGTACATGCAATACACTGACTGGACACCTACAAAGTAATCTTCATGTAGGGACATGCAATATCCACTGGCCGGACACCCACATAAGAAGTTACAGGCAATATCCTCCAGCTGGACACCCACATAAGCTAGTACAGGCAATATCATCTGGTCGGACACCTACATAAGCGTGTACAGGTAATCCAGTCATGTGCACAGACTTTACCGAAGACAACCGATCTAATTCCCAAATCCTTACTCAAAACTTTGTCATAACAATTCCTTTTTCCACAAATCCCCTTTCCAAAACTCTTTCCCAAATCCTTTGTTGACTTTCCAAAACAATCCACAAGTAACTTGCATAAATCTTTTAGAACCCAGCTAAATTCCAAAACTCAATTACTTGGTTCAGACCAGGCCTAATCTTTCAAAATTGTTCTCCAACTAAGTCCAAATATGTATAATATACTATTTAGAAAACTGGCATTCATACTTATGTTAGAAATGTGCCCTAAGAGCCAATACATTTGATGTAATCTCCTTAGAATACATTTCGTATATGATAATAAAGGGCAAACTTATTTGTTATCTTTTACATCAATTAAAGAAACAAATGTCCAGGGAATGCTAAATAAGAGATAAAGTAATCTAAAGAAGATTAGATTAGGAGACCTTTAATCTCTTACTATAGTATCCCAAAATGTTCCTAATCATAGGATTATCAAATGGGCATTGATAAACCGTCAAGATTAGCACATACTATGTATGCTCAATTAGGAGGATGGTTAGTCTCAAACCATTTGTGTAGATGACACTAATACAAGTATGTGGGTGCTCATTAGTGAATGGGTACACTCGAACGCGATCAACTGTAGTTCTCGTATGGAGTATTTATCTACATGTCAAACGAGAACTCATAGTTGCAATAATGCAAATTAGTCCTTAGACACGAGGCATCATGGTTGTCCTATGATGCGTTATTGATCTTAGATAGCTCTTAAAGGCAAGCCGTAAAAGATTTGTCTAAAGTGTTGTTGGGATCTCTTAATTCATCATAGGGGCATGTGAATGTACAATAAGGAATCTCTACCTTCGATAAAGAAGGAGAATGTTTAGTTGTGATTCAAGAAATCTTTGGCCAAAGTATTTTGAGCTTGATTTAGAAAGTTGTTCTTAATCATGTTCTATTGAATCATATGAGGTTATAAATCATATTAAGGGTTTGACATAATCAATCCGTACCCTAATAATATGATATGAAACATTGTATAAGAGAAGGACCGTATTGCATTGTAATTCCAACTGAATAGGTTCTTCACCAATTCTGGTTAGCTTGGGTAGCCTTGATATATTGCTAGATGTCACTCTTGGTTCGTGGAAGTCCTAGGATTGATTGTGATCAATCCATATAAAGGAAAAATTAAAATGGGGTTTTAATTCAGTTGGTTAGAAAGAGTTCTAATATTTTCCCACCGCCTTGCTAATTAGAACCTAATGGATCGCACACCTTAAATGGTTAACTTTGAGGAATACATATGATGTTGTGGAAATAAATTTGATCAATTTGATATGGATGATTTACTACGTGTAAAAGAGTATTTGGGCCTCGGTAATAGTTAACGGAAGCCCAAAAGGTTGGGTATTAAGCCCAGGGCTTAAGACACCTAAACATTATGGTTTAAGTGTCACAAGGCCCAATTTTGGAAGCCCAATGGGATTTGGCCGAAAATGCATAAGTAAATGGGTATGGGAATTGTTTCCATAAGCTATCTTTCATAAGCTCATTACACAAACACAATCCAACATCAACCAAATAAGTTTGGAAGATCAAAGAGAGATAAAAGAGAGTTTTCAAGAGTGAAACACTTTCATCTTTCAAGGGGTTTAGATTGAAACCAAGTCTTGGGGATCTAGCACTAGCATCCTTGTATTCCCAAGATTCTTCCCTCTCATCTCAAGGTTCCATTGGTGTGGAGACTTAGAGGCCATATATTTTTGTGGCTCACATGGAGGAGAAAGATCAAGGAGCAAAGATCAAAGATCAAAGAGGAGATCAACAAAGAGGAAATCATCAAGAGAAGACCAAACACAAATTGGTTCATATAATTGCTTCAAGGGTAATTAGATCTTATCCTTTCTCTTGAAATTTCCATTTATGAAATCATATCAATGTTCATGGCTTAAGATACTTGGAAGAAGTTTTGTTTTTGATTTTAAACATCCACCATATACTTCCGCTGCGATTAATTTGATTAAATGCATGTTTAATATTCAAATGAACTTCTCAAAAATGTTTTGAAAATCCTTCAACTTAATCAATTCCAAGCCATAAAACATATATTTAAATATAAACAGGTAATCAAACATATAGTTAAATCTCTACTGAAACCAAACCCGGCTATTAAGCCATTCCCGACTCACGTACTTTTCCTAGTCTTTTCTGAACATTTCATAACTACTCAAATTCATTCCAAGCCATAGCTGAGTAGTAATAAAATATAAATGCATCTTACTTGGAAATACAATAGATAAACTAAATCATTCATATACACTGGATAACACCGTCATTGTATAAAACCATTTATGCAACAATGACCACTAACAATTACAACTTACTGTTTGGCCTCAATCGAGCCAACATGGCCCACGATCCACGTCAACTGGCCTCCCAGGGCTCATGACCTCAAATTTGTTATCTGAAAATTCCTATTGGTCCATAACAGTTAACCTCATCCTAAAAATTTCATCGCGATCCAACTGTCGGTTTGACCTCGATTGCTGAATTTTGATCAATTAGGCCAGCGGGGCCCACGACCTCCGATATAAGATCTGAACATTCCTATATGTCCAACAAAGTCCATTTAGCAAGTCCCGAGGGTTTGGTCTCGATCGAGAGGTCGGATCGCTCTCAATCGCACGATGGAATGGTAATCGGTTTACCTAACCCTAAAATCATTGATTCGGAGTATCCGGGGCTCCGATTCGCAATCCACAAGTTCCTACACTATCCTAGAGGTACGGGGAACATCCTATTTGGAAACGGGACCGATCCGACGGTCCGATCATATCAAACCTGACTATCACCTAATATGTGAAAATTCGTTCAATAGTCAAATGATAACCTATCGCTAATCCGAGCATACCGTCGTGCTCGGGACGACATGGGAATTATTTTGAAACTTTAAAAGACACCACAATAGGTCCCACGAACAGCAATGCACCACCGGCAGCGCGTGGGTGGCTTGAACAATTTCCGGCGATCGGAAAACTCCAAATCGCCAGCCAATACCTATAACAAATGATTCAGCTCATCAAGGGGAGTAAGTTTTATACCTGCGTCGACAATCAATTTAATCGAGAAGCGGCCGGAATTGGAGTTTTTCTCACCGAAAAACCGAGAAACTTCACATCTTCGATTCAAACAATCCGGCGAGGTTATGGGTCGGGTTCTGGAGGGGAAAGATAGAAGATAGGTTGGGGAAGCTTTTGGGTGTGATATCTCGGCCGATGGTGGCCGGGCTTGGCCGAAAAATTGACTGGAAGTGATGGTTTAGAAGGGGCCAAAACAGAGCTTCGATTTTCACCAATTTCAGCTCCAATCTCTCCAAATCGAAGGTGCAAATGTATATTGATGGAAAGAGGAAGAAGTGACGGTCGTTTTGGTATATTGGGCTTTGCCGGTCGTGGCCGGAAAAGGAAGAACTCGCATGCCAAAGTTGCCGGCTGTGTTTCACGCGACAGAGAAGAGAGAGCTCGCTCGCGAGGGAGGAGAGAGAGGGAGAGAGAGAGACTAGATTCCACTTTTAAAATTTGACTTTTTGAGATTCCGGTTGTGTCCCTAAACTTCCGTAGATCGTAACTTTTTTCATTTCAACTCCAATTTAAGCCCACTACGTGTCTATGAACTCGTGAGCTCACACACTATGTAATGGAACCAAGAAAATTTGCAAAACGATTCTCGAACAAAAAGTCAACCCTAAACCACTAAGAATAAAACACACTTGAGAAACTTCATTAGTAGAAAAACAGTAACAATTATCATTAGATTTTTTTCCAACCATCACACTTTCTCCTTCTTTATTATTGACAATGCATTGAGTTTTAGTAAAACTCACCTCACCGACTTCATCACAAAGTTGGCTTACACTGATTAGGTTGGCTCGAAAATTTTCAACCAGTAAGACATTGTCCAAGCTTGGGGTACCGGTTGCCATAATCTTTCCTTTACCCAAAATCTTAGATTTTCTTCCGTCTCCAAAGGTGACCATTCCACTCACATTTTCTGCAGATATTGTAGAAAAGCATGATTTGTCACCAGTCATGTGTCTCGAGCATCCACTGTCAAAATATCAAGATTTAGGTTTATGATAAGAAAGGGTAGTGAAAGCAACAAAACATTTGACATTTAAGATTTCAGTAGCAATGGTTTGATGTGCAACAATTGAAGCTGCTAGCAAACAATTTGTTTTTTGCTTCTTTCTCCATACTAAGTTTTGTTTTTGGTAAAGATAAGGAATAAGAAAGGTTTGACAGCCTTTTTACCTCACTTACAAGATGTGAAATCTTATTTTGGATGCTTACCTGACTTTCCTTGGTAGGTTTTGGACTTACAGAAATATCATGGAGCATTTTGCATTTTGGACGGATATGCCCATGAGTACCACAAAAATGGCATGTTGGTATGAATTTTCGAATTCCTTCAGAAACTTGAGTGTCAATAGGAATTGATGATTTCACAAATTTTGTGATGGGCACAGCGGAAGTCTTTTGGCTTGAGTCAAATCCTAAGCCACGTTTGTCATCATCCCGTCGACCCATGCTAATCATTTTATCGACCTTTTCTGCACCAATAGTCAAAGCAATAAACCTTTCTTTTGAATTTTTCAGTTCAAGTTCCAGGGTTTGTTTGTCAGGGGTCAAAGAGACAATTAACATATGTTGGTCAGTGCATTTTTTTTCTCTAAAAACTGAATTTTTTTTCTTTCATACATGTACTTACCATTCTGGGAGCAGTATTAGAGGATGGCAACTCGTCAGCAATCCTACTCTTTTCTAGTTTTAACACAGCAACAGTTTTGACGAGTTCTGCATTCTGTTTGCTGAGTTCAGAGAGGCTGCCAGCAAATCATCATACTTTTCCAGCACAAATTCAATATCTAATCCTTCATCATCATTTTTCTTTGATGCGTTGTCCAAACTAACGGTGGTAATGAGAGCAACAGTACTTCAGATTCTGACTCACTGTCGCTCCATGTTGCATTCAATGCCTTAGCTTTGCTGTTATGTTTCTTTACTATATGGGCACATTCAGAAGCTATATGCCCATACCCTTCACATTCAAAGCACTTGGTACTCTCTTTAGAATTTCTCTTTTTAGTAAACCTGCGATATTTAAAATTTCCATAAGCAGAATTAGAATATTTATTTTTTGAATTTGTAACTGATTGAGTTTTCGAATCATGAATTCTTGAGTTCTGATTCTTGAAGAACTTCTTGAATTGTCGTGAGAGGTAGGCAAACTCTTCTCCATGAAATTCTTCAGTTTGATGATCATCTTACTCTTTGTTTATTGCATTGAGGGCAACACTTTTGTTCTTTTTAGGGGCAAGATGTTTCATGTCATAGGTTTAAAGAGAACCTATGAGTTCGCTCACTTTCATGGTGTTTAGATCCCTAATCTCCTCAATAGGTGTGACCTTCAGTTAAAACCGTTGAGGCAACGATCTCAAAATCTTTTTCACGACCCTATCTTCTGAAATATTTTCACCTAAATTTGAGCAAGCATTCACAATAGCACACAATTTAGCATAGAACTCAGAAAACATTTCTTTATCATCCATCACTAGTGTCTCAAACTGTAGGTTGTGCATTTGTAGCTTGATGCCTTTTACAGTACCTGTTCCTTCATGAGTTACCTGCAAAATATACCAAGCTTCCTTAGACGTATCACAACCAGATATATATTCAAACTGATCATGAGAGACAGCAGTAAATAAAGCATTTAACCCCTTTTGGTTATTGGTACTGTGTGTGACTTCTGCACTTTTCCATTCCTCTCTAGGTTTGGGAATAGTGCGTTCTTCTTCTCCTTTTCTAGTTGTTTTTGTGGGTTCAGGAAATCCATGAACCACAGTGTTCCATACATGTTCATCCAGAGACCATAAGAAAGACTTCATTTTAGCCTTCCAAGCACCATAGTTGCTCCCATCAAAATATGGAGGATGCACAACCAAGCCTGCGGCATGCTCCATCCTAAGGTTTGTTGGATCTTGCTGAGAATATTCAGCAACCCGCTCTGATGCCAATTGAAAATACCTATAGGATAGCTTAAACACTAAAATAGTAAAGTTTGCATTTTGATTAGTCAAGAGTAATACAGTAATATAAAAAACACGCCAAAGGGATTGATACATCCTCTACAGTAAAGAACGTAAAAACAAAAAGTATACATAAAGTATTTTACGTGGTAAACCCCACCTCTGGGAAAAATCCACAAGACCTGATAGTCCAAGGCAAATCCACTGTAGAACGATGATTACAATAAATTTACAAACTTGTCCTAAACAACGTATCAACTTCTTCGTAACTCAACTTCTCTCGGGATGTCTCCTTCTCTCCTTATGTTGAATCAGATACTTGACACGATTGATTCAAGCTAGCCGAAGGTATGAGAACCTTTTAACTTATGCAAATGGATGTAGATGTATGCAAAGACAAATCACCAAGACAATCTTGCTCTTGATGATTTATCCTTACTAAAATTTAAAGCACATCAACTTTCTTTTGATTATTTGAAACTCAGAAAAACTCTTATTGAAAGTTGTGTAAAAGAATGAAGCTTAAGCTTCCTTTTATATTGGTTTTCAAAACAGGGAGGAAAATCAATTAGCTCCTAAATAAAATAAATTCATTTACAAAATCGGACTAATTGATTTTCAATCAAAGAAGACTTTTGATGTTAAAAACTGGAAAGAGATTTTAGATTGAATCAAAACCTTCTTTAAATAAAAGTCTTTCTAATCAAACAATTATGAGTTTGAAACAATTCTGGAAATAGCACAGTCAAGATGCATAATTGAATGAAGAAATTACTTCAGAGATTGTTGATTGACATATGTGCCTTCAAATCAGATCTTGGAATTGAGATAACCACCATTGCTCTTCTATCACAACAAGTTTACCATCTATACTAATCTATTTGGGGTCTAGGGAATGCCAATCTCAAAATCAATACTAACACAGAAGATAATATTTTTTAATATTGGATCATGGTAAGGAGAGTTCTACTTTCAAGATTTGGCTTGTGCTCTTTAAATTTGAAGAATATATAACCAGATGGTTTAAAATCTTGAACGGCCATCATCTAGGAGATCAGGGATGGTGGTAAGTTGTTTTGGTCAAATAATCAGTAGGGTGAAATCTAACTCATTACTATTTAGCGTATTATATGACAACGCTACAATAAAATAAAATAAAACTCATGGCATGCCTCACATAAGTGTGTGGGTGTTAGAAGCTTACCTTTTTGTTTTACTCTTGATGAGTGGCATGACCTTTATCATTATGGTATTATTATGTCCATAAATTGCAAGGAGTGAATCCTTTGAAAAAAAATTGAAATTCTTGTTCTGTTTCTGTTGGCTCCTCCAAGTATACCATTTCACCATGTTGATCTAGTCTATTTGTTTTGCTTCTTTCTGGTGACAGGTGTTATACAGTAGTCTCTAACCAGGCATGAAATGTGCCATCAAAGTCTGATAAGTGGGGTTGGAAGCATGTTACTGTGTTTGGTAGGTTTGACAAAGGAAGTGGTACCAAATAGTGGAAATGCAACCACTGTAACCTACGTTATAATGGATCCTATTCTCGTGTTAGAGCACACCTACTTGGGTTCTCCGGTGTTAGGGTGAAAAGCTGTCCAGCCATAGACAAGTCTTTAAGGGAAGCATTTCAGACCTTAGAGGATGAGCGCCTATCTAGTAAGAAGAAAAAAACTTATGGAATGTGCAAAGCCTAGCAAGCGCATTCGGACTTTACGACCAAGTCTTTGTGTCACTAAAGAAGATATAGATGAAATAGTGGCTAGATTTTTTTATGTTCATGGATTGAATGTCAATGTCATCAACTCTCCTTACTTTCATGACATGGCAAAGGCAATTGCTTCTTTTAGCCCTGGGTATGAACCCCTCTCAATAGATGAGCTTTTTGATTCTTTCTTAAGTAGAGAGAAAGGAAGGATAGATAAATCTTTGGCTCTAGTTAGGGAGTCCTGGCCTCACACCAGTGCACAATATTGTGTTTTGGTTGCTTAGAAAGCATGCTAGGCTGCTTCCACATTAATATATTCATCTCTAATCTGAGAGGACTTATGTTTCTGAAAACAGTAGACATAGGTGATACTGATGGAGCAGACAATGTATTTGTAAGTGTTATTGATGATACTGTTGTGGAAGTTGGGCCCAGCAATGTGCTTCAGATAATCTCTCATCTAGGCAATGCTGGCAAATTATCTGATTCCATTATGTTGTCAAAGTTTCCTCGTATATTTTGGTCTCCTTGGACTTCACACTTTATATGCATGTAGATGGAAGAAATAGCTGAAATGGACTTATTAAAACCTGTTGTCTTATGTGCTAAGGAAATCGAGCAATGCATTACGGCATATCAGCACTTTACTCCTTGTAGGTTCAATCAAAATATGAAGGGAAGCTTTGGTCCACTTTCTGTTAAGTTTTCACCTTCCTTCTACGTAGTTCAGAGGATTTTTGAACTAAAGAAACCACTTCAAGAGTTGGTTCCAATGAGAGGTGGAAGCAATAGAAGATTAATATACCAGATGAGATTTCAAGTATTGAAGCTACCATTTTAGGGGATGATTTATGGCACAGTGCTCATCTGTTGCGATTATTTGAGCCATTCGTAAGATTGCTTGGTACGCTTGATGTTGACAAACTTGTCATGGGAGATGTGATTGGTGGGTGCAGGCTCTTGAAGCTGTGAAAAGTAAGGATGTTGATAATGGCACATTGAGTCAAGCATTATTTTCTCCACTTCATGCTGCGGGTTACATATTGAACCCTTGATATTTTGGGAGAGGTCAAACTAGAGATAAAATTGTAATGAGAGGTTGGAAAGACACCCTAGATAGATATGAATTGAAAGCGCAGACCGGTGGGTGCTTATGTTGAATTATAAGTGTACTTAGCTGAAATTAGCGTTTAGGTTCATTAAGCATGTATTAGCCGAGTGATTAAATGTGAGCCATTAGATTATAGTCTAATGGACGGCTTAAGTGTTTAACCTAGCTTAAGTGAGTTAGTCTGCCATGTGTCTCTATCTCATAGGGTAGAAGAGTGTGTGGTGTGATTGTGATGATGTATGGGAATATTCCCAAGCCTAACCGTTTCTTTTATTACAAACACGTTGTGTGCATGAAATGAGAGAGTGAGAAGCAGAGTTTATAGACTTGTTTTTCAATCCATCATCGTCTCTAAGGTCACTGAGCATTTCTCTCTGCTTATCAATTATATGAATGTTTGAGCTCCATAATCAAACCAATCCAAAACTCAAATACAGATAATGGTTTGTATATTCTAACATGGCCTCAGAGCCAGATTGGATTGTTTAGTCAAGCGATTGAATCTGTGAAGAAAGTGAGCTGCGATTTTTGAAGAACTCGTTGCTTGAGGATCTGTGTCTAACATGGCAGGATCTGGAGGAGGTGAGCTGCGTGCACCGATCTTCAATGGTGAGAACTATGAGTTCAAGCATCCGAATGAAAACCATTTTCAAATCTCATGGGCTTTGGGAATTGGTTGAGAATGGTCCTGAGTGTTCAGATTCGAAGGGAGTGATGGATTCTCAAGATTCTGATCCAAAGAAGAAAGAGAAGGAAGAATCGAGTGGTGCGGGAAGATAAATCTCACCGAGCTTCGATGAAAGATGCTAAGGCTTTAGGTCTGATTCAGGAGCTGTTTCGGATGCGATCTTCCCTAGGATCTCTCATGAAGAATCATCCAAAGGAGCATGGAGTATCTTAAGGCAAGAATTCCATGGTGACAAGCGGTAAGGCGTGTTAAACTTCAAAGTCTTCGTAGAGAATTTGAATATACTAGAATGAGAGAGGATGAATCTCTCTCTGATTATCTCACTAAGTCGTTTGATCCGATAAATCAAATGAGAGGCTATGGAGAAGTGTTGCCTAAGGGGAGAATTGTGCAGAAAATGCTAATTAGTCTGCACTGTGTATGACTCAATATGTTCTGTTATTGAGCATTCAAGAGATATCGATTCTATTGATGTTCAAGAGGTTGTTGCCTCATTGAAAAGTTATGCACAAAGACTGGAGAGACACCATGAGAACAAGACTGAAAAGGCTTTTGCTAGTCTGAGTTTTGATTCCAAATCTGCTAAGATCACTGGAAATCAAAACAACAAGAACCAGAAGAATTGGAAAGATAAAGGGAAGAAGTGGGATAACAAATCCACGGATGGAGCTAAAATTCCTTGCAAAACTTGTGGCAAACTACATTTTGGTGAGTGTCGATTTAAGGGAAAGCCAAAATGTTACAAGCTGTGACAAGTTTGGTCACATTGCAAAAGACTCACATAAAGACTAAACCCGCACAAAGAACCTGACAACAACTCAATTATGTTACTCAAGTAGAAGCTACACCAACAATGTTCTATGTCAACAATGCTACTGACAAGAAGTCCATGGAGGATGTATGGTACTTGGACAGTGGTTGTAGCAACCACATAACAGGGAGAGAAGAAGTTTTGGTTGATATTGACAAGAGCATTACTGCAAAAGTTGCAATGGGCACAGGGCAGTTAGTTGATGTAATTGGAAAAGGAAGCTTGATGGTGGAGACTAAAATAGGAAGAAGATGTATCAAGGAAGTGCTGCTCGTTTCTGGTCTCAAGGAAAACTTACTCAGTGTTGGACAGATGATGGAGCATGGACATTTCCTAATTTTTGGTGATAACAAGGCAGAAGTTTATGATGATAGCTCTCTATCCAACCTGGTGGCTAGAGTGCAAATGAAAGGGAACAGAAGTTTTCCTTTGAAACTTCAAACTGATCTGCATTTTGCTTTGAAAGCTGGCATATGTCAATCAACAATGATTTGGCATATGAGAATGGGACACTTAAATTTTCAAAGTTTGAAAATGCTACAGGATGAGGATATGGTTCTTGGTCTGCCAGAAATCAAGAGCTCAAGTGATGTGTGTGAAGGGTGTACTTTTGGAAAGCATTGCAGGGAGTCTTTTCCAAAAGAGGCATCAAGTAGAGCAACAACTCCACTGGAATTGGTACACACAGATGTGTGTGGACCAATGCAAACTGTGACAAAAGTCGGGAACAGTATTTCCTTACCTTTATAGATGATTGCACTCGAATGTGCTGGGTCTATTTTCTAAGATACAAGTCGAGGTATTCAATGTGTTTAAGAAGTTTAAGGCTCTTGTTGAATTGCAAAGTGGCTATAAACTTAAGCAATCGAGAAGTGATAGAGGAGGAGAGTATACCTCTATCGAGTTTAACAGATTTTGTGAAGAAATAGGATTGGAGAGACAGCTTACGGTTGCTTATTCACCTCGAGAATGGAGTAGCCGAGAGAAAGAATAGGACAATTGTGGAAATGGCTAAGTGTATGATGTTTGAGAAGAAAGTACCATTAGAATTTTGGGTTGAAGCGATTAACACTGCAGTATATGTTCGAATAGGTGTCCAACTAAAGCTTTAAACAAGAAAACTCCATTTGAAGCTTATAGTGGACGAAAACCAGGACTCAAGCACTTGAGAGTGTTTGGTTCTTTGTGTTATGCACACATTCCAGAGCAACAGAGACAAAAGTTTGATTTGGTCAGTACAAAGTGTGTTTTCCTAGGATATGGCAGCTGTGAAAAGGGGTATAGACTGTACAACCTTATCACTGGTAAGATAATCATCTCAAGAGATGTGGTGTTCAATGAAGATGCAAGATGGGACTGGAGTACACAACAAGAATGTTGTGTTTCAGTTTCACTCACTGAGTTGGTACCTGAAAAAGAGAAGGAAAACAATGATACATTTGTGATGGAAGCAGACAATCCAGTTACTAATGATGTTGCATTAGAAGACAGTTAAGAAGAATCTGCAGGGTCTCATGATATTGATCACACTCCATTGAAATACAAGAGTCTTACAGAAGTATATGAAAGATGCAATGTTTGCATTATTGAACTAGAAACTTTTGAAGAAGCTATCAAGGATGCAGCATGGCAAAAGGCAATGGTATCTGAACTTGAAATGATCGAGAAGAATGATACTTGGGAATTGGTGAAAAGACCATCTGATAAGCCTATTGTTGGAGTCAAATGGATCTATAAGGTCAAGCTCAATCTAGATGGTTCAGTTCAACCATAAAAAAGGCACGACTTGTTGCTAAAGGCTACACTCAAAAGCCAGGGATTGACTTCAATGAAACATTTGCATCTGTTGCTCGGCTTGATACTATAAGAACTCTAATTGCTTTAGCTGCACAAAGAAAATGGAAACTGTTCCAATTGGATGTGAAGTCGGCTTTCTTAAATGGAGTGATAAATGAGGAGGTGTATGTAGATCAACCTCCAGGATTTGTGATTAAAGATAAGGAAGACAAAGTGTACAGACTTAAGAAAGCTCTATATGGGCTCAAACAAGCTCCAAGAGCTTGGTATGAAGAAATCAACACTTACTTCACATCTGCAGGATTTCAAAGAAGTCCTAGTGAAGCTACATTGTATGTGAAAGCTGCAGAAAGTGGGACTCTCATAGTGTCACTGTATGTTGATGACATTATCTACACTGGCAGTTCAGAAGAGTTGGTGATGAGTTTTAAATCCGAAATGATGAAGAAATATAAGATGACTGATCTTGGTATGCTTCATCACTTTTTGGGTTTAGGTGTGATACAAACTGAATCCTATATCTTCTTACATCAGAAAAAATATGCAAGGACATTATTGGATAAGTTTGGCTTCAGGGATTGTAAGGCAATGGCAACTCCACTTGCTATGAATGAGAAGTTGTCCAAGGAAGATGGGAGTGAGCAAGCTGATGAGCAAGTATATAGACAAATAGTTGGAAGCCTATTGTACCTAACAGCAACAAGGCCATATATCATGTTTGCTGCGAGTCTTCTAGCCAGATACATGCATGGTCCTACCAGAAAGCATATGGGAACTGCTAAAAGAGTGCTTAGATACATTCATGGCACCCTTGACTATGGTATTGCTTATGAGAAGGGAAAAGAAGCTATGCTAGTGGGATATTGTGACAGTGACTGGGCAGGGTGTGAGGATGATATGAGGAGTACTTCTGGCTATGCTTTCCATCTAGGATCGGGTGTTTTCTCCTGGGCCTCAGTCAAGCAAAGCAGTGTTGCTTTATCTACTGCTGAGGCAGAATACATCAGTGCAGCCGAAGCTACTGCACAAGCAGTTTGGTTGCGTTTTGTTTTATCAGACTTTGGTGAAGAACAAGTTGAGGCTACTCCACTTCTCTGTGACAATACTTCAGCAATTGCAATAACAAAGAACCCTGTCCATCATCACAGAACAAGGCACATAAACAGAAGGTTTCACTTCATTCGTGATGCTTTGCAGAATGGAGAAATCGACTTGATCTATTGCAAGACTGGAGAGCAGAATGCTGATATCTTTACCAAGGCTTTGGCAAGAGATCGTTTTGAGTATTTAAGGAAGAAGCTTGGGGTTATTTCAGCTAAGCACTTAGAAGGGAGTGTTGAATTATAAGTGTACTTAGCTGAAATTAGCGTTTTGGTTCATTAAGCATGTATTAGCCAAGTGATTAAATGTGAGCCATTAGATTATAGTCTAATGGACGGCTTAAGTGTTTATCCTAGCTTAAGTGAGTTAGTCTGCCATGTGTCTCTATCTCATAGGGTAGAAGAGTGTGTGGTGTGATTGTGATGATGTATGGGAATATTCCCAAGCCTAACAGTTTCTTTTATTACAAGCACGTTGTGTGCATGAAATGAGAGAGTGAGAAGCAGAGTTTATAGACTTGTTTTTCAATCCATCATCGTCTCTAAGGTCACTGAGCATTTCTCTCTTCTTATCAATTATATGAATGTTTGAGCTCCATAATCAAACCAATCCAAAACTCAAATACAGATAATGGTTTGTATATTCTAACAGCTTAGAGAGCAGCTCAACTCTTACTGGCGACTGGAGGGCTCCTTCGGAGATTGGAGATGTTGTGGATTGTAGGGATAAAATGGACCCAGTTGCATGATGGGAAAACTTTGGATTTGAAACACCTAACTTACAGACACTAGCTGTAAAAGTTTTGAGTCAGGTTTCAAGCATTGCAATGTGTCAAGAGATATGGCAAGAGTATGAGTTTCCAGGTCAAGAAACGGCCAGCAGATTTGGAGTGGACACAGAGTGGAGGATCTTGTTTTTTTCAGAAACAATCTTAGACTAAATAGCCAAAGAAATGGGTTTACAAACTCCTTATCTGTCCCCAAAAATGTAAGTTTATGCTCTTCATCTGAAGCCAAGACATGGGAGGGTGCTCATCTTGATCAAACAAAGGTGACTGTAAGTAACCTGATAATCTTTGTCACTTGCTCAATATATTGTAGTGCATTGAGGACTGTATAAAGTTATGGATGGATATCTTTGCTTTTCTGGGCAAGTTGTGATTAGGGTGATATTCAAAGAGTTATTCAGCTGTGATAGTGTGTGACCTCTCTTGTTCAAGAATTCTTTGCACCATGTATAGGTAAAAGGAAAAAAAAAACACAAAATCTATTTCTAGTCCATGATATTGCTAATTGCTCACACTTAAGAAGTATGATTGCAAGACCTAATTTGACTTTTTTTAAAAAAATTTTAATTTAGTAACTAACATTATGTTCTATTCATCAAATGTTCACATAGGTTTTTTTTTCAGGTTCATTAACCGCTTGGCCATCTTTGGAAAAAATATATATATAAAAAAGCCCGCTTGGACCAAATCCCTATCTAACCCATGAGTTGTTGATTGGTTAATGGGCCATTAAGTCCAACTTCTTTGCAGATCCTTAAATCCAGACAATTTCCCCTTTTGCTCAGTGGATCTTCTGGCCCTGATATCTTATAGACAGAGGTTGCCCTTCAATTTGTTCTATCATTTTATATCCTAATCTGCGGACAAAATATGCCGTCAATTTGTATCTTTTAGCAGATAAACAGTTACGAAAAATCTGAGGAATGAAGTTACACAAGTATTTTTTCAGTAGGTGTGTGCTACTGATAATAAGGAAAATGCTAGGGTCAGCCTACATCTATCTATATAAATAAAGCAAAAGGAGAGAATGGTGAAACATTCAAAATACCAAAAAATATCATTGGTTAATCCAAACATTAAGAATTGAAATTATTAATTAAATGAGGATAATATGGTAAATTCACACTTTTTTATATTTATTCGTATTTTAAAAAATTAAAAGAAAAAGAAAATTCAGATAACGGATCATATTTTTAAGGAAAATAACTACCTATTTTTTCTTTTCTTAATTCTAAAAACTAAAAACTAAAAAAAGAAAATCAATTAGCACACGCGTGAGCGTGTGGCAAAGGGCTAGTGGCAATAAAACGGGAAAAGTTTTTTTGGCACGAATATTGTGTACTCTCTATCTCACTCCTTACTAGTGATTGGAATGTCGCAATAGGCCAACCCCATAGGTATAACCAAAACTAAATCTGAATTTTTCATCGCACGTAAATGGCTTAAAGTAATAAGAATGCTAAAATGTGAAATCTAAGCACATGAAATGAAGTAAAAAAGGACATATCACTTAAATGAGGGGGTCTAGGGAATGCGTCCATACCTACGAATTGTCATTGTTTACTAAATTCAAGAACATCTGAACATTGTTAGACCAGGGCACTGAGCATAAATCATGGCACAAATCAGTAGATACAACTTTTTTTGAAGTAGCTAGTGGGAAAAGCAACCGCAGCCCTTAGTTTTATAATAGCTATATGGAGGCTCAAGTATCTGCTTTACGTGGAAATTAAGCAAAAGCCAAATTGGCAGATTATGGATTTGGTCAAGCTATAAGAGAAAAAATGCAATTAAAAGACTGAAAAGTGGAAATAGAATTGACAAGTGCACAAAAGACAGTGAAGACCATTGAAGATAATATGGAGTTAGTACTTAATGTGGCCACAATATGAGAATAATGGTGGGGATAAAGGATGTTAAGACCTAATTTGTCACAACTTTTGAAGTAAAGAAAAAGCACTTATGTTACATATAAGTTGGTTAATGGGGAATAAAGAAAAAGGAGAGAGGAAAAAAAATATAAAAGCTGCCTGATTTATCAAAAGGGGTCCTAAAAGGAACACGCAACGCAGTGTTTGATGTACTAGCCTTGGTGCATATGCATATATGTTTATGGAATATATAGGGGTATGTTACGATTTGGTTTATCAATGTTATTAATGAAATACTTGGAGTTATAACTTCAATCAAACAGTGTCATCTAAAGTTTTAGGCTCATGGGTTGTTTTAGGATTTTGGTTATGTTGGGTTTGTGGGCTTTGTTTGGGTTTCTAGTTAATTATGGTGATGTGGACTAGTAGCTTTAGTGCAGCTTTTGTCCATGTTAGTTTTATTTTTAGCATGTTAGTTTGTTGCCCCCTTGGGATTGGTATTTTAGATGTCTTGTTGATATCTTTGATTGTACCGTTAAAGTTTATCTAATGAAGTTTCTATTTGATTTATTTAAAAATAAAAAAAAAACAGTGTCATCTAAATAACATACATCCCGTTGTAAGTTGATCAAGACGACATGTTACCAATTCATCATGCCCACTACCCTACTCATGTGACAATTAATCAAACTATTTATTAAAGCCGTAAAGCTCACGGGCCCTTTATACAGATATTGTCATGTACTATCTATGACATCCACCTTCAATCACACTATAATGAGAAGAACAACCTACTTAGATCGGGATGCCATTATTTCAAGTCGATCCCATATTGATATGCATGCGTTTTAATTTTTTCATGTGACAGTACGTGTTGTCTTAAGATACTGCTATAATGGTATTCTCCTTGCTAATTAGGAACCCCCCCTAATTCGCTATTTTCCTCTAGTCATAGTATTATCAATTAGCGTGTGATAAAAGCTCAAAAAGCACCAAATTGATAGTTGATTAGAGTTTATGTTACAATGATAAACTAATGATCTAACAAAAACACTTTGATTACAAAAATGAGCTTGCGTGTTCTCTTTAATTAATTTTGCCCTCTTTTCTGTAATGCAGCATAATCTTATGTTTTTTTCTAGAAATTCTGGAATTACATTCATAATTCAGTTTAAAAATCATTAACAGAGTGTGATGTTTAAACACTCATTTATTAAGTGTGATGTTTAAACACTCATTTATTAAATATGATGTGTATTGTTTTTGGCATTATTTTCCATATGATGTATAATAAATTGATGTTTAAACAACACACACAGTCATATTATAATAATAATGACGAGGAGACTGATGTATATGTGATGACATTCACGAACACCTCAAAAATCCCAATGCCTTTGCTCTGAGAGGTACTGTTTTGTCCCTCATTCTTCAAACTTACAGGTTTGACATTTGCTATTTTGTGGATGCTTTGTCTCCATTGGTGTGAACTTGCATTTTGACAAATAAAAAACAATTGCAAATCTGAGATTAAATCACAAATTATTGTCGCAGTGTCATATGAAGAAGTCAATTTAATTAAATTATTTATAATATTAATTCTTAATTAATTACTTGAATACGTGATTTAGAATTACAGTCTACCTACAACATTATAATGTGTCTAATTACTAGTCAATTAGTAAGTTAATATGACGCAAAAATCACCATTTCAACACTCCACAATTAACTTGAACTTATTTTTCTTCGATCGTTCATTGAAAAATCATCTCTGTAAAAATTCACTCAAATTATATACAAAGATGATAAGTCATGAACCAAAACATAACGATAAAATACTCATCACTTAACTGTTGCATTTTTGTTGTCAGAATTATCAATCAACTAGCAAGACAAAAAAATTATTGCACTAGTTGCGGTGAGCCAACCAACTGTGCAGGCCATGAATGGACTTGTGTCAACTAGAAAATTATTTAATTAGTCTGTCTAAATCATTGTTTAATTTTAAAATAAAACAGTTTAATTGTTAGTATGTAGCTCTCACTGAAAATATAGGGCACCATACACATACAAAGAATCTAACTAACATCCATTGAATATCATTGGAAGTCTACTATTCGGTTAATTAGTCATGTTTAGTTCTAAATTAATATTTAGAATATTCGAATATTTTATATAATTTCAAACTTGGATAATTAAGTCATTTCAACTTGTCAGGGTCATGACCATGAGCCATTGACATAAGAAACACGAGAATTGAAATGGTCTCAAGCAAAATAAAGTTAGAAAGCACAAATTCATCTGTAAATAATTAATTAATATTATAGGCTAACTTACCTGCTACGTACCATGAAATATGATTTGTCAACTTGGTCACATTAGTTAACTTACGTTATTTTTATATACCCTACAGCTTGCCGCACCGATCACAATCCGCACCAAAATATCCCTAATCCATTCGAAGCCCTAACAACCAAGGATGACATATTGGAATGGAATACACGGTAGCTGCCTTTCATTTTGCTCTTGTAATGTTATTGAATTTGGATGGAACATAACTTTAATTATTTTGGTTTAAATTGTAAGCCTTTATAAAGGCTCTTTAATGATGGATTTTTGATGATGAAAGTTGGGATTACAATTATGAATATGCGATGTTGAACGTTGGATGAAGGATGTTTTGGATTGTGCTAGGAATCTGTTACAAGAATGATGGATTTGAAATGTAAATCAGATTTAGGCCTTGAATTTGGGCATGTTCTGACTTAAACTCAAAAATAACCAGGATCGTTGCACCAAATCGAATCAAACCACCAACTCTGGTTAACCGAAGTGGTCGGTTCCTCCACCCTTTAGTTTGATGTCAATGCCATCTTTCTTAGAACCGAAGGCTACGATTTGATGACCGGTTTGAGCTCCCGGACCGAGCCCAACCCTAGTTGCTATAAAACCAAAAAAAAATGGATTTGTTTGATGCAAATGTATAGATTTAGGACAAGAAGAATAGGAAATTTGATTATTTTCCATTAATTGACTCACAAAATGTTAGAAAAATACAAATGAAAAAAGAATCCAAAGTAAATGAACACCACTGACCAATAATAAACCATAAATATAGATATTTATCAATTGGGAATAATATATAGGATAGAAGCTTCACCAGTAGCTATATATAAATATATTTAATTATTGACCAAGATATCAACTTTTTAACCGGGGCCTTTGTGTTGAAACCCACCGACTAATTTCTTCTCTGTATGTGCTGAGCTCATCCATCCATGTGTTTTTGTTTTTCTTCCTTTTACTTTAACCTCACCAAAAAGGTCATATGGGTTTTGTCTCTTCTTAATTTCTCTGGAAAACGAAAAAACATGCTTTTCTTTTGTGTCAAGGGAAATTGATAGTTTCTATCTCCTTCTCACCAGACACACTACCGAGAGAGAAAGTAGCAGATGATACTGATCAAGTTTACAAGACAAGAATGGCATATAAGGGGTAGGTCCCAAAAGCCCACACTTAAATGGAGGGTAGGTCACAATGTCTAACTTGTTGACACATTATCCTCTTTTGATTGGCTTCACCTTCCCAAAATCGTTTCAGCGAATTTTCCAGCACCCAAAGTAGCTAGATATTTAGGATTAATCATTTACCCAAATCAAATTAATTATCAGAGTACTAGCAAACCAAAACCCTAATACGAAATGCCAAATACGACAGACTATGATATGGTTTGTATCATCTTGATAAAGATAGCACCACACTTCAATTCAGAGTTTTAATATTAGGTCCCATTTGGTTTCAATCGGGCCTAATAAATCAACATACCCTCTTAAGATTTTAAAGAGACAGACTAGCTACCAAATATGAATCAAATCTACTATATCATTTGACAAAAAAGAAAAAAATAACATGCGCATTCGAGCTGATGTAGAGTTTTATTATAAAAGGTATCGATGCTTTTAGTAGTGTGACCACTCATTATATGTTGTATTTTCTTTTGTCTTTCAAATGTGACACTTTAATTTATTTATTTTTAATGCAAGCGATATTAAAGGAGGGGGATTCGAACAATTGAGAAATTATAAAATATGATAATTGCACTTAACTACTTGAGCTACAAGTCCCTTTCGTGACACTTTATATTCTTGAGCATAGAATATATAATAGAGTAATAAATGGTAAATTAAAGGTGTATAACTGTAGGACAATTGATTTATTAATTGACACATGGTTTGGGCAATTATAATTTTGTAGCATTTAATTAATATTGGCAAAAGGGGGATGTCCCTGTTTAAACTTAATAAGTGAATATTAATTTTCTGACAAAAAAGAACAAATTAAAAAGAGAAAACAATCCACAGTTTTGAAAAATGACATACATGACCCTTCAATCGAGGCTCTGGTAAGTAAGAATGCTTTGTTGGTATGAGGCACTTGTTTGTACGCAAATTCTACCATCTCCCTTGTTTGTATTGGCTTCAATTTAAGGGTTAAGTACAATAAACTCCCAAACTATAAGGTCATTTTCAAGTTCATACTCATAGTTTAAAAATTCGCGAGTACATACTCAACGTCACGGAAAGTTACGAGTACATACCCTCCGTTAGCAAAACCGTCAAAATCTGTTAAATGCTGACGTGTCAAAAATGGGACCCATTTTTTGATCACGTGGACTTCCACATGAACAAAAAACTAATAAAAAAATATTTTACTGTTTAAATTATTTTAAAAAATAAACATATTAAATAAAAAATATAAAAATAAAAATAACCCTCTCTCTTCTCCAGATTCTTCTTCTCTCTCTCCCTCTCTCTCGCCTCCTCCAATGAACCCAGATCTGGGTTTCAATTTACAATTTTGATCAGAGCCATATGTGTCAACGATGGTTCGAGTTCTTCATACTGTGTGTGCCCACCTGGGTTTAAAGAATCTGACGGTGGAATCAAAGATCGAGGATGCGAAAGGAAAATTGAGCTCACAAATACACCAAGAAGCGCCCTTCTGCATCTGAAGCTCTGAAGCACCCGTGGCTATCATATCCTTATGAACCCATATCATCTTGACGACTTGAACCATCTGAGAAGTTTCTTGGTAAAGAGAACATAGTGCAGTTGCACTTGCATTTTGGAGTTTTGGGCGTCTAATTGTGAAGAGGCTTCATTTGATTCGTAATCGTAATGCACTAGTACAAAAATCGAAATAGACGTCGGTGAAATGACGACAAAATAAATACCGTCGTTAAATTTTAAACGACGAACGATAATATAAAAACCGTGGATCAGAAACTCAAACACCTAAAAATTGGAAATTCATTTGGGCATTTTTAAAACACGACGCATAAAACTTTAAAAGCGTCGTCTTATTAAACATGCCATTTCGATCAGTAAAAGACAACAAATAAACAACGGCGATTTATATGTGTAAATATACCGACATAGTAATTATAGACGACGCGCGTTTTACATATAATACCGCTTTTGAACATCCAATGAACACGGCGGTAATTGTATTATTAGAGGCGATATCAAGTACTATTTAATACGAATCGTAATTTTATAATTACCGACATGTAAAGGTAATTAACTGCGTCCGTTTTTTATTATTTTACGCCGTATTATACATTGGATTACGGCGGTACTTATAAATAAAAGGTGGTGGTAAATAAGTTACCACGTCGTCATAATATAATATAACGTCGTGGTTTTTCGATAATACGTGTTCTATAAATTATATCGTTGTAAATCATTTTAACGTCGTTTATATTAATTATACCGTCGTTGTTATTTAAAACAAGCGCGACAACAAAAGTCGAAATAAACGTCGATTATATGACGACGGAAAACATAAATACGTCACGTTGTAGGTTTCCAAATTCGAAACTTTCAATGAAAGCGTCTCGCTTTATTCTGCTGAATTGGAGGCTCAAACGGCGGCTTTTAGGTTTCCAAGTCGGAAATAAAGGCCCTTTTCGGTTTCCAAGTCTTAATTAAGTCACTTTTTAGTTTTCCAATTCTAAATATTTCCTTTAAATTGTAGTTTTTATTCCAAACGCTCATCAATTCTCACATCTCTCGAATGGTTTACCATGCAAGATGTCTCTCTTGGGAACTCGCTTGTGTTTTTGCACCAAACCAATCTAAGAACTTCGGTTTGGTTCAAAACAACAACCAGTTCCCGTAAAGATTAAAAATTTTGTTTCTTGTTTAACACAAATTTCTATTTCTCTGTTGTTTTGTATTTAAGACGCCCGGTTTTGTAACTAACCGACGTAGTATAGGTTTATAACGCCCTATTATTTAAAAACCGTGTATATTTTAATCTATACATCGGTTTAATTTACTTTCACGTTTATATCCAAGTTAGAGGCAATCCAAATAAGTTTATAAATGTATTTCTAACTAAAACTTGCTTCTTTTTTTAATCTTGGTTTTGCAAAGCAAGAAGGCAACGCTAGCTCATACCCACACAAGAACAAATTGAAGAAATTCGGATCGAATTATAGTTTAATGAAACAAATTATTTTGTATGTATAGGAATGAAGATTGGTAAATATTTTGTATGGATATATAGGAATGAAGATTGGTAAATATTTTGTATGTAATTATTATTGATCTTCAAGTTTTATGAAACAAATTATTCTTGAGTATATTTATTGTTCACATAAATATTTTGTATGCATTATATATGGTTGTTTTTTAGCAAGAAAAAAATCGCTGCAGATAACCATTGGAAGCAAAAAAATATAAAAATGTAAAATTACTAAATCTTTGGATATATAAACGACGCTTCTTTCAAATAAACCGTCGTCTTTACATTAATAGACGACAATTCTATCCACAAACCGACTTCTTACATATAATAGACGACGCTCTTTCATAAAAATTGTCGCCTTTATAAATAATAGGCGACATGTTTTCATAAAAACCGACGTTTTTAAATATAATAGACGATCGTATTAACATACGTATCAAGTGCTTTTTAATACGACCGTAATTTTATAATTACCGACATGTAAAGGTAATTAACCACGTCTGTTTTTTATTATTTTACGCCGTATTAGATGTTAGACTACGCATATTCTTATAAATAAAAGGTGGTGGTAAATCATTACTACGGCGTTATAATATAATATAACGGCGTGGTTGTTCAGATAATCTGACGGCTATTAATTATATCGCCCGTTGTAAATCATTTTCACGTCGTTTATATTAATTATACCGTCATTGTTGTTTAAAACAAGCGACAACAAAAGTCCGGAATAAACGTCGATACAACGACGACGGAAACCTAAATACCGTCGTTGTAATTTTCAATTTCAAACTTTGAAATGAATCGTGCTTTTTATCTGCCAAATTGGGAAATGAAACGGCGGCTTTTAGGTTTCCAAGTCGAAATAAAGGCCCTTTTCGGTTTCCAAGTCTTAATAAAGTCACTTTTAGTTTTCCAATTCTAAATAATTCGTTTAAATTGCTGTTTTTATTCCTAACGCTGTATATCTCAATTCTCACCTCTAATGCAAGAATGTCTTTTCTTGCGATCTCGATTTTGTTGTACACCCAACCCATCTAAGAACTTCGGTTGGGTGTAAAACAAGAACTGAAGTTCTCAAGTAGGATTGTATATTTAGTTTCTTGTTAGCACAAATTTCTATTTCTCCAGTTTTTATTTAAGACGTCGGTTTGTAAATAACTGGCGTAGTATATGTTTTATAACGTCCGTATTATTTAAAAACCGTCGTGTATATTTTAATTTATACGTCGTTTTTATTTTACTTTCGCCGTCTTTAAAAACGCGGTCTTTTGAAAAATTTGACCGCGAAATGTAATTTTTTCGAATTTTCCCTAAACCCCATATATATAACATTTCGCTATCTTTCTTCAACTCATATTCTCGACATTAAGTTTTCTTTCTCCATCAGGTTGCTCCAAGTCGGAGGTACATTTCATTCCTACTGCTCATATTCTAATCTTTCATTCCGGTTTCGAGTTTCTCAAGTCGAGGAAATCCAAATAAGTTATGCTCCCCACTTCGGCTTTTGTTTCTTGTTTCTTTTTTTAATCCTGTTCAATGTATCTCTAACTAAAACTTGCTTCCTTTTTTAATCCTGTTTTGCAGTGCAAGAAGGCAACGGTAACTCATACACACAAGAACAAATTGATGAAATTCGGATCGTTGTAGAGATATATAGTTTAATATTATGGATATGATATTTTGTATAGATATATAGGAATGAAGATTGATATTTTGTAATTATTATTGAATATTCAAGTTTTATGAAACAAATTATTCTTCTAGATTCATAGGAAGATGGATTATTTGGAGCTGAATTTATTGTTCACAAAGCATTATGGTTGTTTTTTAGCTAAAATCGTTGTAGAGAACAATTGGAAGCAAGGAAAAAAAGGTAAAATGTAAAAATAAAACATCTTTGGATATAATAAACCTCGCTTCTTTCAAAACCATCGTCTTTACATCAATAGACGACTATTCTATCACAAAACCGTCTTCTTTACATATAATAGACGACATTTTTTCATAACAAACTGGCCGTATTTACATATAATAGACGCATTGTTATTTCATAATAGACTACATATTTCACAATAATAGACGATTGTTATTTCAACAACCGTCGTATTTACATATAATGAACGATCGTTATTGGCTACAAACCGTCGTCTTTACTTATAATACACGTCATTTTTTTATAAAAACACGTCTTTAAATTAATAGGCGTCGGTTTTAGTAAAAGCGTCGTTTTTATATAGGAATATAGGACGACGGTATTTTACCGTCATTGGTTTTATGCGTAAAGATGTCGATTCGATTCCCCGTGATTGAGAAAGTAAATTTACACGGTAAATTACCGTCGTTCATTGCGATTTTTGTAGTAGTGATGAGTTATCTATTTGAAGGAGATTATGGCCTTGAACACTGCTGCACAATGAATGCATTGAAAGGTGTGTTTGGGACAGTTTAATTATGGCCCGTTCGTTCCTTCCCCTTTACCAAGTTGTATTCCAATTAGCTGTAATCAAGAATGTAATTTTGCACGCATTGTATTCTTAGGTCTTGGTGACGTATGCGTGAGTTGATCTTGGGAGAAGAAATCTGGGTTGGGAGAAGAAATCGGGAAGGAGAGAGAGAGAGAGAGAGAGAGAGAGAGAGAGAGAGAGTTTTATTAAAATAATTTAAAAAAATTTAAATAGTAAAATAATTTTTTATTAGTTTTTGGTCCATGTGGAAGTCCACGTCATCAAAAAATAAGTCTCACTTTTGACATGTCAGCATTTAATGGATTTTCTGACGGTTTCTTACTAATGGAGGGTATGTACTCGTAACTTTCCGTGACGTTGAGTATGTACTCGCGAATTTTCAAACTATGGGTATGAACTTGAAAATGACCTTATAATTTGGGGAGTTTACTGTAGTTAACCTTAAATTTAAATATACCTGTAGGTTCTGAAATTCATGTCATTAATGTTTCACGTTCCAATGTGTGCATGGCATCGCAGCATCGACTGTTTTAACAATGGGAAGCGATATTTCCATGGCTTTTTAATTCGATAGCTGTCAATTCCAAACCCATCTCACCAGCTGTAAGAATAATTTTCACATGTATGCATGTACAGTGTACTTAGTTTAATCATACTAATATAGTTCTTTAATAACTTTCAATTTTCTAATTGAAGAAGGTTAAGCAGTCTTTTTTAAAACTATATATATATATTGTCTTGACCTAAGTTGTTTAACTTAATAATAGTATACTAATTTAAGTTCGTAAGGCCAACATTCTAGTCTAGCGATACTTCTTTTTCAAATGATAAAAGAGGTCCAAAGGTCGAACTCTCCAATAAATAAAATATGAAAACTTTATTTTACATGCTATAAAATAATGAACTCTCATAAACAAAATTCTTAAGGAAAAAAAAAAGCATAATTAGTTCTTATCATTCGAGTGGTCATGAATTTAGAAAAGCATAATCTCTATATGTTATGTTATTACACTATCAATTTCAAAAGCACACATTCATGCAATTCTATCTACTTTATGATTTTTGTTGATACATTATGGTTCTTTGGTTTTGATATATCTTATGTAATTGTGTGTTTTTTTGACTTTTGCATGTTGTGCAAAATGAGAGAGTTGATGAACCCCAAACATTTCTTAGGGTGAATGGCGTGTGAGTTGACACAAGGCTCTAGGATGAAAACACGCCGGGGATTTGCCCCTTTTTTATTACAAAGTGACTCGAATTTTGTTGATTATAACTAATTCCACATTACCAAAGCGGAAATTATAAAATAATTATAAAAAAGTTGACCATTTAGATTATAATCTAAAAACATTTGTACTATCAAAAAGAAAAACAAGTGGAGTGATAAATCTGTAAAAAAAATGCTAAAAAACCAAGCTGCGATTTTATGGGCAAGTTTAATGACAAAATAAATAATTATTATTTCTTCTCCTATTTTCTCTTGTAAGGGTACTTTGGTATTTTGCAGGGATGCTAATTTCATGTTCCACGACATTTTTACACAATATTTATGTAATTAAGACATTGGATGGAGTGGTAATCTTTTTTATTTATCGAATTTTCCTCCACTAGGGATTTTCAAGGCAAGATTTTGACGAGGCCATATAGGTTGCATCCAAGTTCTAATAGTACTTCTAATTAGTCTTTTATATCAATAATGTTTTCTTTCTTTTTTTGACACAACAACAATAGTGTTTTATTCATGAGGAAAATGAGTAACAAGTACAAAAAAAATCAAACTATGTCCTAGAGGATTAGGCGAGTACTCCGAGGTATCCTACCTTCTCAACCACGAGCGGGAAAAGGTGAAGGAAACATTAAATCCTAGGTATATTTAGCCACAAAGATAAGGTTACAATTAACGTTAGACAACGAAAGCTTTAAAATTTAGTCTTTGAGCTATAATATAACTAACCTCAAGTATCCTGAGGTTTAGTTTAGATTGTTCCACTCCTAGACTTTGTAGACTGAGAGAGATAGAGTAGAAACTTTACCCTTGAAGCACCTCAAGGTTAACATCCTTGGAGTTGATCACAGTATGGAAGGTCTTGTAGATTCACCAAATCACCAATGAAGGTGATCTCTAACTTTTCAACACCAAGGAAGATGAAGGATATGATGCAACCTAGGAAGGAAGGATGCTAGTGTTCACTTCCTAGGGTGGCCGATTTTTGCTAGGTGGGAAGAGCTTGATAGTGTTCTAACTCCTCTCTTGAAACTAGCTAAAAACCCTTACTTTTCTCAAGAGACAAAGTTCACTTAAATAGACACACAAGGGGGGTAACTATATATGAATTTTATTTTCCAATTAATATTGAACAATTCTAGTCGCTCTCTCACTTCGCGAGGAGAGTCGTGCGTCAAATATTAGGGTTTAAGTTTTTCACGTTCAGCCGTCATCCCCTCCGCGGCCTAACCATGCTCGTTTTCATCCACATTCAACCGCCATCGTCGCCCTCCTCGACTTGACAAGGTCAAGTCACTTTTCTTCCACATCGAGTCGCTGCCATTTTTCTTACATGTTGAGTCAATGCCGTCACTCCTCTCTTCGACTCTGGGGTGCTGGCCTCATTGTTGTCTCTCATATCCTGGGCATTTTTCGTCGTTCTCTTTCTCCTCGATGCGTTGGCATCTCTGGTGGTTGCCTTGGTATGGTGGTTTCAGCGGGTCTACTCTTGCTATTATGCCGACAGTCTTCAAGTCAATAGCAATCATGGTGCAAGCTGCTTCGTTAGGGTCAGCGGTCACGGTGGAGCTGGCTTTCCTCACGCCCCCTCCATCGTCCGATTTGTGATCTCAATCTTTACCTTCAGGAGAAGACGACCGATGTCCAGAGATTTGGCGTGGGTGGCTCTTCACCTAGGGTCTATAGCTTTGATCCTCATTTTCATAGTGCTGGGCCAAGTTTTTGGCAACTAGGGTTGTTGGGTACCATCATTTTACCCATCTTTACGGGTTTGGCTGGTTACTCTGCGATGGGAATTGCGAATCCGGGTGATGTTGGTGTCCTTCTTGACAAACTTATGGAGATTGGCCCAGTGGAGTCTCTTGGACGCCTTTCTTAATGTGTTCTTGGAGCATTCGTGGGCTTGGCATCTGGGGAATGCTCTTATGCCTGATCTCCGTGTTCAAGTTAAGTGGCTTGGCCAATTTTGTTATTGTTGCGTGGTGTTTTCTTCATTCTCCCCTTAACTGATCTTTGATTCTCCCCCTATCTTAATGACTATGTTTTCATATGAGGTTTCTTTGTCGGTGGTACGATGATATGGCGTGCTTGGGGGATTTTTTATTTATTTTCTTTCATGGCATGTTTTGCGGTTAGTCTCTTCTTTGTGTTGCTCCTTTCAAATTTCTCTTCTTTCATCACCAATTACTATTGGAGGTGGCTAGAGATGGTGTGCTTAGTGGCTGTTTTGTTTCTTCTTGGTGTATTGTGTTCTCTGACGAATGTTCTCACTGTCTTGTGGCTCTACAAAGGACTATGATTTCATAGCAGCACTCTTTTGACAGTTGGATTGTGTTGTAGTGTTCTCATCGAAGGTCTTTACGTTGAAGGTCTATGTGTCAATTTGCTGTTTTATTTTATCTTGCTTTAGTATTGGTCCTGCGTGACTGTTTCAGACTCTCTTGTTAGTCTATGACATGTGTGGTACTCTTTCCTACCCTGAGGTTTGTCCCTCAGGAAGGTTTTAACGAGGCTACTCTTTGTACGCTACTTTGATTCTATGAATGAATTCCATTTCTCAAAATAAATAAATAAATAAACACACAAGGAGGAGACCAAAGTCTCCCCTTGGTAAAACAAACCATGGGGTCTCTATTGGGCCTCTTGGGCTTATGTGGTCATCCTAATATGCCCACATGCCTTAACTAACCCAATGAGCCTTGAACCCGATTTTATAATTTAGGCGCAAATTACTCTTTTTCCGCATTATCTTAATTAATTAAATATCCATTAAATTAATAAGTTTGTGCACATCATATTTATTTTCTTTCATCTAACCTAATCGGTGTGCGATCCATTAGGTTCTTAATCGGTGAGGCAGTGGGCGATCCAAAACTCTTTATTGATCGATTGTGAGTTAAAATTCCCTTTTAATTATCCCTTCATGAGAATAAGATTCTATATTTGTTCCCAAAGCTTCCACAAACCATGAGCGATGTCTAAAATTTGTCACGATTGCCCAACCCAATATAGAATGGGGTTGTGAACCTATTCAGTTGAGATTACTGTGCAATACGGTCTTTCTCTTAATCAATGCTATTGATCATGCTAATTAGGGCATAAAATTCATTTCAAGCCCTTAGCGTGATCTATAGTTTCATGTGATTCATTGGAGCATGATCATAATCTCTATTATTGATCTAGCTTGTTGCTTTGGCTAAAGACTTTCGAGTCACATCTTCTGAGCATTCTCCTTCTTTATTGAAAGTAGAGATCCCTTGTTGTACACTCACATGTCTTCATGAATTGATCATGAACCCTAGTTATATCTTTGGGTTATGCCTAGAGGAACACAACACTTCAACTTGGCTAAGGGTCCATGACACTTCCATGAGACAACTCATGGTGCCTCAAGTCAAGGACTAATTTGCACTATTCCAACTTGAGAGATCCTGATTGACATGTAAGTAAAACTTTCATTCAAGTTCTCTATGTTGATCGTGTTCAGTGAATTCATTCTCTAATGAACACCCATACAATTATCTTAGTGTCTCCACATGAATGACTCGAGACCAATCATCCTCCTAATTGAGCGGATACAGTGCATGATGATCTTTGTGGATTATCAATGTCCATTTGTTTATCCTATGACCATGAACAGTTTAGGATGTGGACATGGTACATAAAGATCTCCTGAACTTAACTTCTTTAAGTTACTTTTTACACCTCACGATCCATGGACTTGTTGGTTAAGTAAATGACTAAGATTGTTACTCAAAACAACATAATGCCCTTAATTAATTAGGTGTAATATCCTTAGAGTTTACATCTCATGATTGGCTCTAGGGCATACTTATAACAAAAGGAACCTTGCCTCCGATAGAGTGCCCCCTACCAATCCCCCTAAGATAAAATCCGTAAAAACTACAAGTTACAATCCTTAAAGAGAACATCAGAAATACAATCTGGTGGCTCTTCAAACCAAGAAACCACAGTTCACAAATTTAAGGAAATTTGGAGAGGCGATGGGCTACACCATTGACAGTACGGCGAGTATGGGTAAGATTTATATCAATAACGTTTTCTTAACGATAAAAAAAATATATGATTTTTCCCTCAAAATTTGACAGTATTTGAACGTCTTTTATTCATTGACTAAATTACCATTTTTCTTTTATAAAGAACGATAGTATTTTATTGATAACATGAACAAAAACAAGTACAAGGCCACTAAAGTGCAAAAGATGGATAAATCTCCTTCAATGACCAAATGCAACCACAAGTTAAATTGATATGGAGAGAATTACGCACAACCCACAAAGTTATTAAAATCCCTGATTTTGCTTCCAAAAGCACGCCTACTCAAACCTACAATACAACTCCGCCGCCTAACAGCAGAAACGACATATCTGTATCAAAAGCCGAAAGCTAATAAGAATTAAATTATCCTAAAGAAAAAAAATAAAACACAGCAAACTCCTAAAGAGTTCATGACAATTATTAAACAAAAAAAACTAAGAAGCATGACCACCACTCCTGTATAAGTAATAATGGTGATTATTAGCAGCATATCATTACAAGAGGTCCCAAGTTCAAACCTAAATAATAATATACTAATTTGAGTTTATAAGGCCAACATTCTAATCTAGTGGTACTTCTTTTTCCAATGTTAAAAAAGACCCCAAGTTCAAACCCCGCAATAAATAAAATGTGAAAACCTTATTTACATGCTATAAAGTAATGAACTCTCATAAACAAAATTACAATGGCAGTTCTCATCATTCAAGTGGCCATGAATTTAAGAAAGCATGATCTGGACATGTTATGTTATTACACAATTAATTTCAAAGTACCACACACATTGATGCAATTCTATCTGCTTTATGATTTTTGTTGATACATTGTGGTTCTTTCGTTTAGATATATTTTATATAGTTGTGTGTTATTTTGACTTTTGCATGTTGTGCAAATTGATCATCATCAATAAAATTTGATATTTTATGTTGAATCAATTAAAAGTCATATAAATTCATTAATTTGTTATTCAATTAGTAGGGCGGATGTACAACTATATTATGTATTTGGGGAAAAGATAAAAGGGGTGGACAGCACTGCCCCTAATAATGATATTTGCGAACATGTCCGCCAAACTTTTAGAGGTGGTTATATGTACACTTTTGGCCCTATTTTGTTTTAGAGGCGTAATATTTAGGGGCGGATAGGATATCCGCAACTCATGTGCTTAGGGACGGATTTAGCTTTATTTTCACCCCTATTGGGACTTATAGAGGCAATTGTAAGTGCCCCTGTTTCTCTAGTGACATCCTCACGGCAATCCAAAGAGAGTCATAGTGTCATACCAACTAAACCCATAGTGTCGTACCGGCTAAACCCATAGTGTTGTACCGGCTAACCTTGAACCCAACGCAACCTGACATCTTCCCCGCTTTGCAGCTCTAAACGCATGTTTAAGGGTGACAACTTGAGCCAAATACTTGTGTACGTGGGCCAAAAGACAACGACTATAACGATGACAACGACATTTCACAGCTGCTGCTTCCACACCACAAAACAAAATAACAAAGCAAAAGAATATAGGAAAGGAAGAGAAGGAGATGAGAGGATAAGAGAGAGGATATGAGGAGAGGACAGGGGAGGGGAGAAAGGGACGAAGGCCGTAATTCCCCAAAGGGGGCCGCGACTAGGGTTGCTTTCCTTATGGTTTTCTCAAAGAGGGTTTTTCCCTCTTACATTAATTCTTTTTTATGCCTAAACATTAAGTTAATGCGAATAATTGATTTTTTGGGGTTAAATATGTGGACCAATAATAATTTTCCGAGGGAAATGAAGAAAATTAATGAAATATTATTTAAAGCAAGTGGTGTATAACAAAGAAGGAAAATATGGGAAAGGTAAGAGTAGTTCTCAATATTTGAAGGCTTACAAGTGTTTTATTCATCTTTAGTGTGCATATTATTTATAGACATAGGAAATACATCATCATTGATCACCCATAAGTGGTGGTTACGAGGCATAATTATAAATGATAAGTATTGTAAATATAGTCTTTATGATGGGCATTCATAACCAATGAATTTACAACGGTAAGGATTATTTTTCTGCTCATTAAGCATATATATTTACATTCTTTTTTTCATAAGTCAATGGGCAATCAGTTCAATGGAAAAAAAATATCATAATGACATTAGTCAACTACAAAATTTAGATAACATAACGACGCATGCATATTGTTTCTTCTGAGAATATGTTTTCTTGCAAGAAGTTGCGCAGGAGAATAATGCAAGATTGGGGCCATTTCAAATATACACCTCCTTATCAATGTGATCCCATGAAACTTAGAAATGATGATAAATATATTAAGGCTCTTTAAAGTTTAAATTAATCAATATTTACATTATTTTTGTACATATATCCATGCTTGTTTATGGAAATATTGAACACTATGTTGTTCCCATTATCTTTTGCTCCTAGTAGGGTTGGGAAGTGGAAGATCATAGATTCTATTATTATTATTATTATTATTATTATTATTATTATTATTATTATTATTATTATTATTATGCAAAAACAAAAACTAGAAAAAGAAAAAGAAAAAAAAGATGCCCTATTGTTTACTTTTTCAACTTGGAAAAGATCCATGTCAAAATCATTTTCAGGAAATTTGTTTGAGACCCGTCATTTTTGAGAGAGACATGTTCTGGCTTCATCTTCTTCTTTTCCTAATTTTTGACCTTCAAGATTTAGGTTGTTTGATTAGCAAAACAAATGTGTTATGTTGTAATAAATAAAAATCTCTAACAAAATTATATAACTACCTATACCTACCACAGTCTCTTGTCATCAATCAATCATCTACAATTTGTGGAATTGAGAGAGATTGCCATAAATTACTCCATCCCTGTTTCAGCATCAACAATGAATGGACTCCACAAATGTGATATCACTGAAATTTCTTCAATATTAATAAATATAGCTCGATTTATTCACTAAGGACTTAAGCATGATATTATCCAATCCATACTTATAAAAAAAAATAAAGACTTTTATAGATTAAAAAGATAATAGTTTGAATATTTCAAATGCCATATTCGAAAAGCATTAATACTAGTATGACTTCATGTTCTCTATGAAAGGAATATTCAGGTCAATTCCTTTTGCTATTGGATGAGGGTCGCTCTCTCGTTTCAACGAGGAGAGAAAAGTCTTGATGCCTAGTGTTTCTTTCTTGTTTCCCACGGGAAGAGTCTTGGTCCTCTATGTTTCTTGAAATTGGCTCTGTTAGTGCTGTCCGGTTTGGTTTTGGGTAACTGAATATCGTCTTCTCCTCATCTGCTTTAGTTTCCTTGTTCGATTGGTGGTGTTTTTCAGGGTTTTTATCGTGTCTGGCAAGCCTTGGTTGTTTTGAGACTTTGGTTCTTAGGGTTTTGGTAGCGCCTTTTGATGCATCGTGACAATTGATCGGCTAAAATCTTAACCTAAAACATGTAACTCTGGAATCCACCAGGAAATATGAGAGAACCTCATGTTTATTTGATAAACTGAAATAACAAAACATAACCCTAACCACGGGTAAAGTATGTTTAAATACTCCTACAAATCTTAGGAATAACAAAGGAAATAAAATAGGAAATTAACAAAGTTTCCAAAAACTGTAAAAACTTTCAAACTGAATTTCGGGCTAGTAAACAATCTCTGATGCCTGAAAAAGCCCCTACTTCATACCAATGCAATGAGTTTTACTCGTGACGCCGTTCTCTTCGAATCGACAGGTCATGGGCCCAACTCTAAGCTCGGAGCCCAAATCTGTAGCTTACCCAATTTGCCTTTGCACGCCCGTCGCTCCAGCTCCTCTTCAATTGCTTCTGCCATTTGTTCTACATCAGTCCCTTCCACTTCCGAAGAACTCGACCCTGAGTTATCATCGGGATAAATTGACTCATCATCATGGAACTCATTTAGATCCGCAACATTGAAAGAGCTCGATATGCCCATAGAAGAATGAAGGTTCACGACATAGGCATTGTCGTTTATTTTTTTCATAACTTTGTAGGGGCCATACTTCTGAGGTTTTAGTTTGCTGTAGGTACCAACTGGGAAACGTTCTCTCCTCAAATAAACCATCACAGAGTCCTCCTTCCTGGAACACACTTATACTAGATATCCTTAAAGTCATCATCAGCCTTATACAACTCCTTCAAAAATTCAAACTATAATCCCTTGCTCTAAAGTAATCAACAAGGTTGTCTTCCTACTCAAAGAAACTGCTACAAGATTTAAAGAGCCTTATTTTTGTTTAATCAAAAACGTAAATTTCTGTAAGTATCCCGAGTGATGTACATTTTATTCACACTTTTCAAGCATTGATGAATTTCAACGCTTGATCGTTCGTATAAAGGACACATTTTTGCTGCACCGAGTAGTGTTGTTTCCAAGGCTTCCCCGCTGTATAGAATTCCTAATCATGAACACATATAGACCAGATCTCCTTAGTCATCATCTACCTCATACAACTCTTTTAAAAATTGAAAACCCATAATCTCCTCGGCTAAAGTAATTAGCAAGGCTGCCCCTAGTCAAAGCATCTGCCAGATGATTGAGAAAGCCTGATTTACGTTCAATGACAAACATTATTTGTTTGGTAGAAAAGTAGCTCAACTGACGTGCATTTTATTCATACTTTTCTAACCATCGATGAATTTCAATATTTGATGGTATGTACAAAGCACAAATTTTGTTGGAGCAATTAATGTTCCCCCTATTTCCAAGCCTTCATCACTGGGTAGACTTCCTGGTAATAGGTACTTCATTTTTTACGAGCTTCACTAAAGAATGCAACTAGTTTCTTCTCTTGAGACAATATAACACCTATACCTAGTCCACTAACAACACATTCAACCTATCTTTTATAGAGAAATTCCGTAGTGCGGGTGCCATGTATGGACCACTCATGTGGACCTCCATATAACTACAAGATCATTTCATTAAACTTAAGTGAAGTTACTATTCAATTGAATCATGTGGCTAATATGAAGGTCCATATCTATAGTCTATATATGGCACTCTCACCATAAAACGACTCATTTTCTATATATATATATACATTCCCTTTCTATTAAAGAATCCCTCAAATATTATTTGAGGGACACCTTTTAGGGTTCCCTAAATTATTTTCAACGGCCCAAACTGTCTATTTTTCAAGTCTTCATTCATAGATCATCTTTGTAAAAAATTAGACAAATAGGAAAACGTTAAGACATCTAATTATAACAAACAAAATAGATGAACATGGTGCTTCAAGAAAATACTAAAATAACAACCATGTAACTGAGTGGTCAAATGGTTTCGGATTCAAGTGATTTTTTTGCATAGATGATCTTTGAAGGAATATCTAAAAACTATACGGTTTGGATCATTAAAAAACAATGTGCGGTGGGCCTTATAAGGGTGTCCCTCAAATAATCTTATTTGAGGGATCCCTCAACTAAAGGGGAAATCGAACACATGACCTTGGTTGTAAGGGTAACTTCTCTTAACCACTTGAGTTATAAGTCCCTTGCAAATATGGGATTATTTTTTCAATGTTATTTCTAGTACTCATGATTGAGTAAACAAGCTAACAAATTTATCATAAGTTCAAATCTCGTGGCTAATAAGTATTAAACAAACTAATATTTAATTAGTGATGGAAAAAGAGAAATCAAACTCATGTAATCAATCTCCCATTATGTTAAGCATGGACAAGAAAAATATTACCAGTTACAACTAGCAAAATAAAAGTAAAAATCTTGAATCCGACTTGTGTAAAAGCTTGGACCACAAGAGTTCATATGAGTTCATTATAAAATGTTTGGTTGTCCTTTTTTCTTTTGTAAGGGCAAAGTGAGAAACACTCACAAGGCTTGAACCTTAACCAAACCCTTGGAAGTTGCTTCGCTGGCCAAAAAAAACACCCTTGGAAGTTAATGGTTATGGTTTCAAGTGTGGCTAAAAAGGCACTGTAAAATTCGTATTGAGTTTCATTTGGTTGGGTTTATAGGCTTTTATTCTTTTGGCCGCAACTAGACTCAAGACTTACTTGGCGGTACCTAACATTTTCAGAGACTCATGAGGTTCACTCTTGTAAAGGAGAAAAAGTTAAAAAGTAAGTACAACCTCTAAATTACCCAACTCCTAAAAAGAGTATAGCTACAACCCAAAAACATAAAAAGGAATGTTGAGTCTATTCACCGTTACCAATTAGTTTTGAGTTGGATCTTGGTCAAGAGTAAAATCTTTTTTTGCCCCAAGGAAATTTAAAGCATACCTCTCGTAAGTCCTTTGAGCAAAAGGTAGAAACAAACTTGGAAACTGTTAAATAGAAATTCAATCACATATAATGCTGTGATATTATTTTGCACTGATTTGTTTTCTATTTTAGGATAACTAATTATCATATCATCGCAGTATATTCATGAGATCTCCAATAATTCAATGTGGAATTCAACTTTAGAAGTTAATTTTCAAGTCAACTTAGCAATGAAATTATAGTTTTAGCCTTGTAATTTCCAACTGAAATATTTATAAACCAAAATAATTTATAAATTAAAAAAAAAGATTTCACTGCTTGCACACCTAAAGCATATATGGCATGAGCTCAGCGACAATGCCAGAGTAGCTAGAAAGGGCAGGAGGATAGGTTTTTTTTATTTTTTTATTTTAATAAATAAAAATTATTGAGATGTTCTTTATTTGGGGAATGACAATGCTGCCCTTTTGCATTATCAACCAGCTTGTTATTATTATTGTTTTTTTTGTTAGAATATATACCTTGTAATTTGCAACAAGCAAGTAAAAGCTGGACAATAATGAAGTCACTCAGACTTGGAGTTGGAACAGTTAAAAGTGTGAGGATTCTCTTGATAGCAAAAGGATATCTACCTAAAAACGAGAGTGAATTAGAATACTTATAGTCTGGCGAAAAGAGAAATAAATAATACTAATAAATATAAATAAATATGAAATTCCAAATAGGGCCAAAACTGACTATAAAAGACCCCCTTTCTCTCTCTGTCCTTCATACTCTCTCTCAGCACTCTCAGTCCTGCCTCTGCTTCATTTTGACAAGAGGCAGAACAAGTTAATAGTTGGCACAGATCTTTGAGAGAGAGAGAGAAAGAGAGGCTTAGAAGAAGGGAAAGTGTAGATTTTTTGTTCTGTACTTTCCACTTCTGAGTGAAGAGGAGAAAACAAGAGAACCAATCTGTATTGCCTCATAAATTTCCCTCTCTGGGTTTTTTTTTTCTTGAAATCAAAGGATTTTTCAGCCCATTGTTTTCTGTCTTGCCTTATTGAAGAATTTGAGAACCGCAATTTAATCCTATACAAAACCCACTTCCCCACATTGGTCACATTTCATTTAAACCAAAAAAGTGAGTGAAAGATCTGGTAGTTAGTTTTGTTTTGTTCATTATCTTCTCATCTCTTGCTTTTGCAGAGTGAGAGATATGGCTGAGACCACAACCAGAGTTCTGATACCAGAATCATTTCAAGGGGGCACATATGACTTTGCAGGCCAAATTGGGCTGATTTGGGAGCTAATCAAAGCTCCATTGATAGTCCCTTTGCTCAGAGTTTGTGTCTACATTTCCTTGGCCATGTCTCTCATGCTCTTCTTTGAGAGGCTTTACATGGGAATTGTCATCATTTTGGTCAAGCTCTTCTGGAAGAAACCAGAGAAGCGCTACAAATATGAGCCCATTCAGGAGGACCTGGAACTGGGCAGCTCCAATTTCCCCGTGGTTCTAATCCAAATCCCTATGTTCAATGAAAGAGAGGTACTTGCTGCTTTGTTCTGCTTTGCTATCAAAATCTCTGTTTTTGTTTTGTTTTTTTCGTGTTCTTAGATTTCACAAGCATTGTTGTCTGCTGTTATCTGTTTATGAGAGAACAAGCCTTAAAGTGTGGTGCTTTTTGTGTGTTCTCATGGGTTTTTGGTTCAGGTCTACAAGATCTCTATCGGTGCTGCATGTGGGCTTTCATGGCCGTCCGATCGTCTCGTGATCCAAGTCCTTGATGATTCAACTGACCCTACAATCAAGGTAAACTTTCCTAAATTCACAGAAAACAACCCATCATTCAGATCACCCCACTAATTATTCTCCCACATTTCCCGTTAAAAATGTAATCTTTTCTTCATCATTTTTCCTTCCAACCACCACCGCCAACAAATCTCATCATTCTAGTGACACGGGTCTTTTCAATGTGTTTGTTAAAAAGCCACAGAGAATGAAGTAGCTCAATTATTGAGTTTTCTGGTGTGACCCTTGTGCTTTCTGACATGGGATTTGTTTCATTTTGGCCATTTGACTCATCGCATTAACAAAATGGGCAAGTGGGTTTTTAATAAAACTATCAAAAACTGACGTTTTTGCAGCAAATGGTGGAGCTGGAGTGTCAAAGGTGGGCAAGCAAAGGCATAAATATAAGGTACCAAATCAGAGAAACCAGGGGAGGCTACAAGGCTGGGGCTTTGAAAGAAGGCTTGAAGCGCAGCTACGTGAAGCACTGCGAGTACGTGGCCATCTTCGACGCCGATTTCAGGCCTGAACCAGACTATCTCCGGCGAGCAATCCCTTTCTTGGTCCACAACCCTGACATTGCCTTGGTTCAAGCTCGATGGAGATTCGGTAAATTAATTATAATTCATTCATTTTTTCTGATTATTATTATTAATTAGATTATTATTATATGTTTTTTAACCTACCCTTTAATTGCGCTTATTAAATTTTTCAGAGTGTCGGTGGTCAGATTTTGTGGATTTTTCTTTTTGTTTTTCCTTTTGGGTATTTGTTTGGGCTTTTATTTTTTCTTTTCCGTCGGCGAGATCAGTTTGTGTGTATCGTGTGCATGGGCAATGGGGTCTTCCAGAGTACAACCCATCAATCACGGGGTCGGGCCCACAAAGAGCCGCCCTTCTTGGCCATCTCTGATTTTGACACCTGTTTGTCTGCTAGCCCTTCGTCAAGGGCTGCTTGGTACCCACGTCTGGAAATATTAGAAAGTACTGTGTCATAGACCGAAGTGTGATTCACGTTCAATTTGTCAGTTTTAGTGCCATTAAGCAGAGCTTTTCTCTTCTAGATTACGTTTTCATTGGCCTAATGTAGAAAACAAAAATAGAAGCCCAACCATTTATTTTTGGACTAATGTTTTCTTGCCATCTAGCTTGTTATTATGTGGAAATATTAATATAGTGGGTCAGTTAATTCACAGTCTGTCAACATAACGTGTCGAACATTCACTACAAATTTTGATTCCACGTCGTCCGTCGTATTTATGGGAAATGACGTAAGAGCCCCTAACATAGGATAAGGATCCCTCACTCAAGTAGCAAAGTCAGTGTCACCTTCTTCTTGTGAACCGGCATGATCAAATGCTGGAAATGCGGGGTAGGTTTGTCATTTTGCTGCAAGAGAACAAGGACGGTAATTTTGTGACAATAAGTTGCCTTATGTATACATGGGACTGTACGGTTCAAACGGTCAAATATTTCGTAAGCGGACGGAGCAGAGTGAGTTTCCGGAAACTTGAGTGACAAACGTGTCAATTTACGGACTCGAGATTTTTATCCGCTAGTGCACTGTTCACGTGGTGTTGTAGTGTTTGCTAAAACTAGGTGGCACCACAGTAAGCCTTGCGGTGGACCCACATTTTGTCTGCTCCAGCATTTACCGACACTTGGTTTGTCGTGCTCATGCTAGCGTGGCCAACACTCGTTTGCGTCACGTGACCACCAGACCAGTTCCCTACTTCTAAATGCTTTTGAAGTTTCTTTTCCTATTTTTGATGGGGTCCACATCTTTTTAATCATTTTAAACATTTTAATCATTTATTACATTCACATTTTGTTTTTGTTTTTTTATTCAAGTAATAATTTAAAATATTCTAAATTAATCTAATTAAGAGGAAGGGTATCCGAATTTGGGTGCAAGAGGCGAGTTAACTGCCGAGATCAACCTATCTAATCCACGTTTGCACGTTCACATTATTTATACTATGTTACATGTACATTCTTCTCTCTTTTTTTTTCTTTTTTTGGGGGTAAGCTGAAATTGTTTATGTGGTTTTGCAGTGAATTCGGATGAGTGCTTGTTGACCAGAATGCAGGAGATGTCATTGGATTATCATTTCACAGTTGAGCAAGAAGTTGGGTCAGCAACACATGCCTTCTTTGGTTTCAATGGTAAACCTATTTTTAACAAATACCACTTATGTTTAAATTTGAATTATCATCCATGTTGCCCTTTTTCTTTTTTCTTTTTGGTCAAAAATATATATCTTGATTTGTCCGTCCATTAATTGGTTGACATGTGCAAAGTGCTGGTTCAAAGCTGCCAATTGGTGGGGACTAATTGGTAAATATACATATAGTTGGTATGTGAGAGTGACTTGAACATATGAGAAAATAGAAAATTGACCAAGTCTGCAAGACTAAGACTTAACTTTAGACTTAGCTTTAGACTTGCAGGGAGGGATGTTAAACAGTCATTATCATGATCTTTCTTCATCAAAGTTATGTTTGAATATGTTTTTTATAATAAATTAAATTGGTTGACTTCTAGGTCCTTCATTCCTGGCTAAAATCATGCCATTGCCAGAGTTTTGAATTTTAAAAGAGACAAAGTATGTGGTCTTCATAGTCAAACTGGACAAATTGAGAATTTGAACTCAAGTGATTGTCAAGTTACTAATCAGACACAGTAATTACTAGTTACTTCTTGTTAAAGTAACTTGATAAAGCATTGCATATATTTTTGCTCATATTTGCACTGCATATTAGTAGTTTCTTGCTAAAATGGTAATGCATATTCTAATTACAACTGCAACATTCAACTCAGAGTATTTGCAGTTCAGAATTTGACATATGGAAACATTGCAGGGACCGCTGGTGTGTGGAGAATTGCTGCTATTAATGAGGCAGGCGGGTGGAAAGACCGGACAACAGTGGAGGATATGGATCTTGCTGTCCGGGCTAGTCTCAGAGGCTGGAAATTTTTGTACCTTGGTGACCTTCAGGTATTTGTTAACCGAATATGTATGTACATTGAACAAATCAAATGGTTCATCCATAGGTGAAGTCTAACTACTATAGGGATGACATGAACACAATTTCTGATCATTATATATGTTTCAGGTGAAAAGTGAACTTCCAAGTACTTTCAATGCCTTCCGTTTCCAGCAGCACAGATGGTCTTGTGGTCCTGCTAATCTGTTTAGGAAAATGGTGATGGAAATAGTAAGAACTAAGGTGAGTTCATTTTAATTATATTACTCACTTGTGCCCCCTAATGCAATTTCTTCTTCTTCCTTCTTATTCATGTGTTATAATTATGTTTCATGTATGTTGCAGAAAGTTACATTGTGGAAGAAATTTTATGTCATATACAGTTTCTTCTTTGTCCGAAAGATCATAGCCCACATGGTGACCTTCTTCTTTTACTGCGTTGTACTTCCTCTGACCATTTTGGTTCCTGAAGTTTATGTTCCAATCTGGGGAGCAGTTTATATTCCTTCCATCATCACCATTCTAAACTCAGTTGGAACTCCAAGGTCTTGTAGACTCTACACTTGATTTCTTCATTAAATACTTTTATTACATGTTCTTCAATCTTATGGAAGTAATCAATCTTCTTCTTGAATTTATGCAGGTCGATTCACCTGTTGTTTTACTGGATCCTTTTCGAGAACGTGATGTCTTTGCACCGGACCAAGGCAACTTTGATTGGCCTGCTAGAAACAGGGAGGGCCAATGAGTGGGTTGTCACTGAAAAACTGGGAGATATTGTCAAGAACAAAGCAGCAGAGGCTGCCAAGAAACCAGCCATCAAATTTTTCAAAAGGCCAAAGTTCAAGTTTGGCAACAGGTAAAATTTCGTTAAACACTTTTATTCTTTGTACTGCAGACTTGCTTATTTTATTTTTCCATGTGCAATGTGCATAGAAATTTGTAACTATTTGCATTGACACCACATCTACACTGGCACACAGAGAGCTCTGTCTTTTCTGCATAACTTTAAGCCTTGGCAAAAAAAACCAAATCACATGCACCATATGTTTTAATTATTTGCCAACATTAACCTAATCCCACAAATAAGAATAATTATTTCTGTTTTTACCCTTTTCATTACTGGAGATCAGAATCTTTGCATTGGTCTATCCACCTAAGCATCATATAAATCGACTGCTGCTGGCATATGACAGCAGATGAGAGTTTATTAAGAGTAAACATGGGGGGTTAGAAAAATAATATTATCTATTGGTGTTATGAAACCATCCCAAGCCTGTTCTTTATTACCTTTTGCTTTTTCCTTTAATGTTTTTCTTATTCTTTCCAACATTTCTACACACCATTTTCCCCTAATATGCAATCTTTTATATCTGTTGATCCTTGGTTAAACATTAACAGGCTTCACCTCTTGGAGCTGGGATTTGGGGCCTTTCTGTTCGTCTGTGGATGCTATGATTATGTGCATGGGAAGAACAACTACTTTGTATACCTCTTCCTCCAAACCATTACGTTCTTGATCTGCGGATTTGGCTACGTTGGAACCATCATCCCCAGCTCTTAATCGGCAGCGCTTCGTAGTTAAATTATATAGATTAGTTGACACAATCTCCCCTATTGTTTCTCATGCCATGCCACCATATTTCTCCTCTTCAACAAAGATTTAAGTAAGTAGGGTTCTATGAGCAAATGTTGGTTGCAACTTGGATTATTTTCAGCTGAGTAAAATTCATCTTGCGATGGAAAAAGAAAAGAAAAAAAGGTTCTTCCTGCGCCTTCCTCGTCGAATCTCATGTCACAGTTCAAGTATACCTGGAAATTTTCAGAGAAAAAACAAATGCTGATAGCTGAACACATTATACATAGTGAATTGTCAAGGAAGAAGCAGATGTCATGTTTTTTTTATAAATGTTTTTCAAGGACAAGGAAATAGTACTACTCTCTTTAAATAGATTGCTTGTAATTGTGAAGTTTTGTTCTTCTTTCTTGGGTTTGCCAGTTATAGTTTTTTTTTTCTTCTTGGATTGTGGGGAATAAGCTCCTGGATGAAAAATAAAAATTAAAAAAAAAAAAGAAATTTAGTTGAAGTTGTAGTCTTGTAATCAAAATTTACTTATCATTTGATAATCATCATATATTCAATGCGTAGTCATTTTAGATTGTATCAAACTGATCAACTCCATTGATTAATAAGCTTGACAGTCTTTGTAAGGCTGCCAATGGTTTCCTTTGGTCCCTTTCTGTGAATGGTTAAATGATTCATGGAAGTCTGCTGAATTTTATGTGAACCATACACCTTTCTGTGATTCTTGATAGCCAGTGTATGCAACACAATTTCTAAAGTTTGGATATATGCACGTTGCCTGTCCGACTCAGAGTCAGAGCTTTGTCGTTCTAAAGACCCCACGTGCATATGTAAATCATGAGCTGTGACATAAAGGCACTAGAATTGGCATCCAAGAAAATTGAAATTCATCCGTTGACTATTCACACTGATTATTTTTACTTTATGCTGAGGGGCTATGCTTGGTTCACTCGCCTAACGGCGTGAGAGATTCTTAGCTGTTGATGCAAATGAGATTTACAATGTATAAACGATTAGATTTCGGCTACTTGTACATGAGAGATTGATTCTAGCAAAAAATTTAAACCTCTACTATATAAAATATGGATAACAAAATGATGAAGATATGTGATAATAGACCGCTTGTGTTGTTAGATTGTAAAACTGAATCATTAATCATGTTGATTATTTCTTAAAAGTGTGATCCAAATTCACGGTCATACAATATAAGAATATGTATGGCAAGAAAATATTAACTGCTATAATATTACTTGAGTTTGGGAGATTCTTAATCATTGATGGATATGAGACCCATGTTAGCAAATGCATCAACAGTATACTTGCATATAGGCGCGGTCTTGCTATAAAATGCTTATGTTGTCACTATAATTGATTCAGTAATCATGTTGATTCTTTCTCGAATGTGTGATACATATCCACAATTAGACAACGTAAAGATATGTCTCGCAAAAGACATGTCTCAGAAAAATGCTAAGCATCTATAAAATTACAGTAGAATCTATAGCCAGTGTTGTTAAGGCAACTGATTTTATAAGGTTTAAGGTAACAAAGCGTCACGCAGTCACTCACCTCACCATCTGCCCTAAACCTTCCCCGACAAGTAGGGCAGGACATTCTGGAACATGACACTTTTCATGCCCATGTCTCAATCATTTATTTTTATTTTTTTTGATGCGATCAATCATTAATTTGTAGCCTGTGATGATATGAATGTGTTGTATAATTTCATCACTGCCTTGTTATAATTAATTATAAAAAGGATAAGCAAAAGAGGTTTAAATTTGAGATTAAAGTAAGCATATGATTATGGTTTTGGGTTTACTTGCATTTGAAGTGTCATTATCTATTTAAACTTTTTCTTTACTTGAATCAATGTGTGTCTGCACTCTGCAGAGACACCTGGCTACTATAATAACCTCCAGTGCAGGCCTTGTGATAATAATAATGTGTATACAATATAATAAAAGGGAGGAGATTATATTTTTTTAATGCAGATCAAATATACAAAGGAAACTTCGAAAGCAAGTTGCTCTGATAGGTTTGTCATAAAAAAGAGATAATATTAACATGGCAGAAAACAATGGGCTGATTGGAGGAACAATCATCTCCCTCTTTCATCCACCTTTTTGGTGAATTGACAAAGTCTCCATATACTTACAATTTCATTTTGATCTTTTAATTCAGTTTTTAAGTTACGTGGTTCTTCATTTATGTGTCATTTTCGTCCTTATCGTCAATCTCGTTAACTTTTGTTGTAAATATTAAGAATAAAATCATACATTTCATCCACCACTTAGATTCAATCTTATGTATAAGAAACTCATGATTGTAAATAGAAGAAATAAATTTAAATACAAGAAAAATATTGATTTTTTTTTTGTCTCTCTTTTGGGGGGTAGGGTAGGGAGCAATCAAACTTAGCATATACCACATAGTTATTCTTTTTCCCATTATTATGATGTTCAGAAGAATGAACAAAGCATTCTGGTAATGCAGAGCTGGCCATGTTCAATTTAGAGGGTGAGTGCCCACTTGCTCTCCACGGTAAATACAGCAGGTCTTCATATTGCCAACTACACTTTGTCAGAAATGTCACCATGTGGTCTTTTGTGACATTATTATTACCAATCCACAAAGGGTGTGGTTCCTACCAAACTCCTAAGCCAAAAAGCTTTGTTGCATTGCATTATTGTATACAAATTTAAGACTTACTTGATCCCTACTCCTAACTCCAAACTCATACATATACATACTCGCCTTTTCTTTTTCGTTCTTCTTTCTCTCTTTTTTGTAACAGATCCACCTAGACTTACTTGATCGAGGTTTTTCTTTAGATCAAATCCAGCAAATAATACACATTACTTAAGTCGTAATACGATTAATTAAGTTTGCTAAATGCATCCGTCTATCTATGTTTACGTGACTGAGAATAATTTACTGGTATCGAATTCATTATGAATCAATACTTGTCGATGTATAACATATGTGAGACTTATACTAATAAATTTGTGATAAAAAAGAACAATAACCAACAACTACTCTGAAAATGGTAGTTGAGTTGAGAGAGCAAGATTGGCATAAATGAGGTGAACGAGTTTTTTGTAGTGTCGGTGGCGGTTTGGTTCATAGCTTGATTCCTTTATGACCAAAACATAAATAATTGATTTCCTTACGATATCATATTTTTATAAAGTTTCACATGCCTAGTAGTAGTAGATGCTTACATCAGTGTATAGATCAGTTGTCTTTTTCAACTTCCAACTATCAAGATTTGGAAAAAAATTTAAAAAAAGAAGAAAAGGCTAAATGGGTTTCTAAATATTTGGTCCCACAGTTTCTCTAACCGACACAAAGAAAATTAAGGGCAGCCGGCAGTCCAAATGCAATGTAGTTTTTCTTATTTCTTTCACCAATTTATCAAGCCTTAGAAATTTTAGCATTTGCCAACATTCTAGTCTAGAAGTCTCAGGTTCGAATTCTCACGGTATTATAATTGTGTGTGTGAGGAAAATCATCCTTCCTCCTAAACCTTCTAATTCCTATTTAAACTATCGCTTGTATTAAAAGAAAAAATATTTTATTTATATTATTTGTTTGGAAGGTTTGCCTGGGAATTTCTTCAGCTTCTCCCTCAGATGTACTTTTGAAATTTAATATGTCATAGTCAAAGACGTTAACCTATCTGACTCATATTACAGGTAGGTATAAAAGTAGGTATTTCTTTTCTAAAGTGAGAAGTTACAAAACCCCTTAGAACTATTTCGACATTTAGACATGTAGAATGTTTGGTGAAAGTATACTACAGTAATTCGTTACCATTGCATGTGCTGATTGTTGATGTATTATAAATTTTACGTGCATCAACGGTCAGAAAACGTCCACGCTCACGACTCTAATTGGTAATAAATTATATGATAAGTTGGTGAGGGGTCTCTCACAATCACACACACACAATTGCAATGTGGCTTGGGATAATTGGTATTTGGATTGAGTCTTGTCTTGTATTTGACCATTGCCCCTCAATTATGGTACTCAAGCGTCAATTCTAGCATTGGCATTTTAATAATATTCCACATGTCTCTCTCTCACCATTCTCTTCCTCTCTTTTTTTAAGTGCAAACGACTGGGGAGGGGGAAATTGAACCTAGAATCTCAGTAGATGAGTAAATACTCTTAGTCACTTGAACTACAAGCTCCTTAGCATCGTATTTCCCTTAGAAGAGCTGTCACATAATAAATAGAGAACTTTAGTTGTGCATGTGATTTTGTTTTTGTGGTTGGACCAAATCCTATACATATAAGTAACACAGAAATTAAGCGGATCTAATCTTAAGAAGTAGGTTGACACTTGACACAATGAGAACAAGCATGTAACATGTTGAGTTTGAATCTATGAAATCTATGACATGATGATGGTGATGATGTGGGAATATATGGCAAAAATAAGGGAACCAATAGTTTAGAGCCACATCATCCCATCCCATTCCATCACACATCGATCTACAATGAATATAATAAAAAATGATAAGAGAGTGATTAACGGTGAGGCATGTGTAGCCTGTAGGGATCACCATTCACCAATGGTGAAGCATGTCCAAGACAAAGAAACCGACGAGAGAGATCTGAAATAAATGCAGAAAAGGATGCCCAAAAGTCCAATTTTCCTGCTGGAATTAACATGCTTGCACACAATTTCGGCCTTGCCCTACGTTTTTTTCTTTATTATTATTATTTATAAATCGATTGTCTGCATTCATTTTCTAGGGGAAAATGAAAGGTGGAAAAGAAAAAGGAGGATATAATTTTGTTGACCAAGTGATTTGAGGTGGAATGGATGATATACTAATTTCAGGCATTAATTGGGAGTAGTGTGGAAGTTGACATAAGTAGTTGGCGGACCTTTTTTTTTTTTTTTTTTTTTTTTACATTCAATCTATTTTATATAGTAAATTGAGCTTAGACCCATAAAATTCACTTTAAATCACCTATAGTCATTTTCTTTTATTTTTCTATTTAAAATACCCAATTTCTTCAAATAATACAATATGACTAGGATCCAACTAAGCAAGTTACCTAATATAACTTAAAATCTGATTTATTACATTTTTCGCATTCCAAAACTACTCTTATTTATAAACTAACATGTTATTTGGCGGGTGTAACTAATGAGACACGTTGAATTTGGAAAGATTTCTAAATGGTTGTAATGGATGTATGAATTAATTTAGAAACTTATTTGAAATTAAATATTAAATTCAACAATAACATATTAGTAATCTATAGGTGATTAATGTTTTGGTTTATTTAATAAAAAAATTATGTTGTTTTCCTTTTATGAATATTATGACTAGTAAGCTATTAAATTCAACATTAATGTATTAGTAATCAATATCAATATTGATATTGATATCAATATCATTATCTACCTATTGATCAGTTGACAGAGTAAATTACCTATTACTCCAAAAAGGAAAAAAAGATGTTAAAAAGATAAATATATTGATATTGATATAATATTGATGGAGTAAATTACCTATTACTCCAAAAAGGAAAAAAAAATGTTAAAAATATCAATATCAATTTATTGATGGAGTAAGTTACCTATTACTCCAAAAAGGAAAAAAAAATGTTAAAAAGATCAATATATTGATATTGATATAATATTGATAATGATATCAATATTGATAATATCGATATTGATATCAATATCAATATCAATATCAATATCAATATCAATATATTGATATCAAAATTGATATTGATATCGATATTGATATTGATAAGTTTATTAAGCTTAGGTAAATCGACTCCATATTAATAATCTACCTCATCAATATTAATATGGATATATTAATAAAATCTTGATAAAATATTGTCAATAGGTAGATAATATATCAATATTATCTACCTATTTATAATAAGTAGATTATTATTGTCAATAATATTATCTACTTGTTATCTTTTTTTAATATCCATATCAATATATGGATATTAATATTGACAATAAGTAGATAATAATAGGTAAATTAATGTCCAAAAAAGATATTGATAATAATGAACCTATTTTTTTCCTAAATTTTGTATCTATTTTTTCTCTAAATAATGTACCTATGACTTGTTTTATGAATTTTTTTTTTTAAAAGAACCTATTTTTTCTCTCTAAATAATGTAACTAGTAAAACAATTTACCTAGTATAATGAACCTATTTTTTTCTTCTACATAATGTACCTATTTTTAATTTATAAAAAATGTGCATAAATTTCAATTATACAACATACCTATTTTCTATAAATTATTGCATACCTATTTTTAATTTATGAAAAATGTACGGAAATTTCAATTACAAAGTAACTGACCTAGTTTTTTTTATTTAATTTTTTTGGTAAATAATATACCTAAATTTTTATACGTATATATTTCTATTTCTATTTTTCATAGGTACATTATTGGAAATGTAATTTACATATTATTTTTTTTGGTTTGCAATTTTAGGGGGCGATATGTTAGAGGGAATGGCAACCAAAAGTAATGGGGTGATTGATATGCTAGTAATAGGGAGTATTAATTATAATTATGGCAGTTAATGAAATGCTTGAAATAAATTATAAATAAAATATGAAGTTTGATGGCAAGGATGTAAAAATATATGAATACTATGACCTCTTATATCTTATTGATCATTTAAGTTTGAAATTGAGTTTTACACATAAATTTATAGAGTGATAGGTATATGTCTAGAAAATAAAAAATGTAGGAACCTCTATTGGACAAGCCTTATTTTATATGTGATTTTTTTTTTTATGTATTTAATATTTTAATATTTTTTATGTTCTATTTTTATATTTTCATTCACTGAGAGAAGTGGACTTTAGTCGATGAGTTACTCCTAGCACCCAACCTTTTCATCAACACGCCCAAACGCCCAAACGCCCAAAATTGAAGTCACCCTTCATATGCACCCATTTATTTGATACGTGCCCATCCTAAAATTACAACTTATAAAGACCATATTCAATCTCAACAAACAAAAAATTAAACTTGTCTTTAGCAAAAGGCCGGGCAACCATATAAAAACCCATAGTGAATAAGATTTAGCAGGGCTGGGCAACCGAACCGAGCCAGACCAAAAGGCCGAAAATCGATAGTCCTAAATCCGATTTAGGATGAGGTTGAAGATTTTTGTCGCACGGGAATAAGTTTGGATGCAAGCCATAATTTCATAATTTTTTTTGGAAGTATTATTTTTGAAAAAGTATAAATTTAAAAAAAATAAAATTGGAAAAGGCCATAACCTTATCTTGGACTTGGACAATAAGAACAAAGACTGTAACTCAAACCAACCCGAATTGTACAGCTCCATGATCCAACCCAAGTTCATATCCTCTTACAAGACCCGGGTTAGTTTTTGTTCTTTTGGGCCTTGTGCCCTCACATGTACCCAAAAAGATAAAAAGAACATATGGAAATTGAGAATTCAGTAGTTGTATACTAAAAAAATAACAAATAAAAAGATTTGAGCTCTGCTTATAAAGTGAAATCTTATGGGTATAAAAAAAACAAAACCAAAATGTTTTAGGACAAGAAGATTTTTAAAGGTTTCAAAAACAATTAAAACCAATATGTTTCTGTAAATTCGAATGGTGAGATTTCCCAAGATGATGCAGTGTATTCTGAAATACATAAATCATATCATCACAAGGAGAGTCAAGTTAATATTTTCAATACTCAGCTTTATTTGGAGTGTAAGATTTCAAATTCTAAGATTAAGACAGAATTCTTCCAATCTAATGTGGCAGTAGTAAAAAGTTATTGTCAATTGCAACTCTCTCATCAGTTATGTTTTACTAGTTATGGGGCTGTGACAGCACCAACATTGCTATGTTGTTCATCGAATCTAATATTGTCCGAAATGGACGAAAAGTTGGCTCAGGGACTTCAACTTGTAACTGACTAGCAGAGCAAGTCTTGCTATTCAAGTTATGACATCATAATAAATAATGTTTCATGCCAATACATCCTCACCAGGACAATGAGCTTCGATGGAGCTCAGCGTTACTAAAACCGAGCTCTACAGAAGAAAACAGACAGAGAGAGTGACCAGAGACCACCAGAAGAACAGTGGTTCTGAATCTTCTGATGAAACTGTAAGTAAAAAACCAAAATGCCACTCAAATCGTCAGGCGTGTTTTATATGAATGATGTGGATCAACACCTCTATTTTGTTTAGCTACTTAATCAGCTTAAATATTAGCTGCTCTGAAACAAATGCATCTAATTATATTTACGCATTTCACTAGCTAACAAATATGTATTTTCAACTGTACTCATCTGCCAGAATTTCAAGAATTTAATTCCATGACCAACTACCTTTCCCAGTGCCTATACGAGGATGGTATTGCCAACATATAAGTGATCCTTCAGTATTTCTCTTAGGTACTCTAGCTGCTCAAAACCACCTTGAAGTTCTTCCCACTACAAGAAACAGATAATAATCATTCCGTTAAAAAGCACAACTAGAAACCACTCTTATCCAATAAACATGCAAGAAGTTTGCTATTGATGAACTAGATTTCAATATTTAGGCATTATTAAGCATTTTATTGTTGGCATGAAACAACCTTCTCCAAAAACCTACATGCTTATCCTCGGCCTCATCTATGTTTACACCTTCTAATGCAGAAATTTGTTCCCTAAATACTGTAGTGGTACTGAAACTCAGATAAATCTGTACATGATTGAAGGTGAGCTACTGGCCTCTACATGCCTATGCACATATGCGCAGCACAGAAAAACTAAACTAGAAAAACCTTCACAGTAAAGAACAAAACATAGAGCGTGTGCGTGTGCGTCTGTGATCACGTGTGTATGTTAAGGCGATAATTCATGGATGTGAGAAGTGAGAACTCACCTCTTGATGAGACAACGACACAACTTTCCAACCAGCAGCAGTTATGTAGCGCCGTTTCAGCATAGTATGTCCCAAGGGCACCCCTGCATGAAGCAAAAGGAGATCAAATGAATACTAACTGGGGGCTAAGAGTAGTCAATGACTCAAATGAACACAAGCATAAAGAAGATGCTGCAAGGTTATGTGAAGGATACTCACCAGTATTTCTTGAGAAATGTGTTGGGCCATCAATCTCCATAGCAATCTTCTTATCAATCAATACAGCATCCAAAGTGTACCCATCCACAACATATTCTTTGACCCAATCAAGACCAGTGCTAATAAGAAGACGGGCGACCTCCTTTTGAAATGATGATGTCATTTTCTGATTAAATCTCTTAGTTTTACCAGCACGAGCAATTTTCTCCTCAAGATCTCCCCTTAAAGATAACTGAAGGTGGGGGTACTCAAGCTTCAAGCACTGGTTCACTAGATGAACCTGAGAAGCAAACATGATATCCTCCCTATACTGCTCTGAAATCCTTTGTTCTTCAAATTGGCTCAGAGTTCTCCACACATGGGAAAAGAAAGTCCGATCCATTTGTCCAATAACAGCATAAGACCAAGCTATATTCCCAAGCTGATCCCTTCTGAAACTGAGAACAGGAGAGCTTATAACGCCATCAAAGTCAAGATCTCCTATGTTGTCCACACCATTTTCTCTGTCAAATTCTGATTTTTCTTTGCTTGAGCAGCATATAAATTGGCTTTCATCATTGAAAACATTATCTAAAGATTCCAGCAAAGGTTCAGCACACTCAGATAAAGAAGCAAAAGCCCACAACACCTGAGCAAGCTCTTGCTCCTGGAAAGTGTGAATTATATCTGATGCCCTTTTGGATAATTCAGAAAAGAGATCAGGAGCAGAGTGCTTCATTGAAGCAAAAGCACCTGCAATATTAGCCACATTCTGTGAATTAAACTCCCCAACCTTGGTTAAGGCCACCTCTGCAACTCTATCCATTTCTGACAAGTAAATCAGATCACCACCAATCTTAGACAATGCCCACGAGATATTAGAGATACCTTGAGCTGAACACTCTGGTAAGGCTGTCATTGCTATTCCTACAAGCATAGACATCTCTCTTTGGCGAGCAAAAGCCAACCTACGTGTCTCTAGCATTGAAACTTTCTCCATGTTCTTAGCAATTCGATGAAGAGCGGTGGCAATGTTCAAAGGAGAGAGAGGTGAGGGACTCAAGCCTTTCCCAACAGCCATGATTGTCTCTGCAGTAACCTCCAACACTTCTTCTGCAGTTTGTGCGTCAATAATAGCTCTATTCAAGTTGATTTCCTTCTTACGATCAGATGGCCCCGAGAATTGGGAAAGCCTCTGAACAAACTCTTCCATGGTCTTCTCCTTTTTCTCTTCAAACATCCCGCCTGCCAGCACACTCACAGTTTTTCTTAAATGACTGGCACCATTAAGAGTATTTGTATCTTGCATATCAAAGTCTTCCTCGGAATCAATATCCAAATCTTCTTCAATTTCCTTGATTTTCTTATTCACTTTCTCTATTTTCCCCAGCTTCTTCTTCTTGTTCTTCTTTTTCTTCTTTACTGTCATCATATCTTCCATTAGATGAGACAAGCCCTTCGCCTCAATCGATTTAAGAGCAGTCTTTCTTGCCCTCACACACCAATCCATTCCCTCACTTTCTTCAAGCAACTTAGACTTTTTAAGCTTTTTCCTCTTGTTGGGGGCCTGGAAACCCAGAGGGTCAAGATCTCCAAGAAACTCCAACTCCCAATCCATATTACCATCTCCATTTTCTTCTTCTTCCTCATCATCACTCTCAACACCCCTTGAGCTAATAGCAGCATTATCTCTGCCTACATTTACGCAAAATCTTCTTGGAAAGACAAGCTCAAGCCTTTGGTCTAAGAGCCCAGTTCTTGTTATTGGAAGCTTATGGGCAATATCAGGATTAAAAGTGAAGGGTTTGAAGCAAATTTGATGAGGGAAGGTGTTAAGCAAGCTTTGCATACTTATCTAACAATCTTAAAATGAAAAACAAAATTCAAAGCAACTGCCAAACTGACAATATAATTTAAGAGAGAAATCAGCAATTCTTGAGCAAACAGAACATACCCAAAAGACAATATCCACTGCTTCTAAAGAGAAGGGGAATTTGAAGGCTGCGTTGCAGTTGTGATGCTGTTGTTGTTGCAGCTCTTAGGGTAGCCAATTTAGAAGATAATATTAATACGGGAAAAGAAATGGGAGGGAGAGAGGGCTGAGGTTAGGGTGGGATAGAAGCAAATCATAACAAGAAGTGAAGAAGACGAAGAAAATTAGAAGCTCGAAGATGAAATTTCGAAGAATTATGGAGAAATGGAGTTGAGTAGAGTTCAGTTGTTGAGTTGCAGAAAAAGGATAATGTCGAAAAGTTAAGGAATTGAGTTAATGACATAAATGGTCCCCCAACTGTTGCTCAAATATCATTTTGGTCCACCAGCTAAAATTTTCATTTCAATTGTCCTTCAACTCTTCATTTAGTATCAAAAAGGTCCTCCCGTCCAATTTTCCGTTAAATTGAATCACGTGGATAACACATGCTCAAATTTTAAGGGTAAATTGGACTTTTTGCCTAAAAAATATAAAAGTACAATTTAAAAATATTATAAACTTAAAACAAAAGTAAAAAATAAACAGAAATTTAAAAAAGTAATAACACAGACCCACCCCCATCTCATCACACAACCCCATCCTCAACTCAGTGAGAAGCTTGTGAGGGTCGATGCCTCCTCCAATCTTCTGGGCGGTCCAATACCTCCAAACCTCTGCAAAGGCAACAAGTTCGTCAAGCTCCTACTCACTATGGCTCAGCCGGAAGCATTGAGGTCAACCCAATAACAACAACAACAAAGCACTCAACCCCCTAGAAATTACTCAATCTCTCGACCCAAAAACCCAATAGGCCCGATCTCTGGAAATTATGCACACCTTCCCATCCCTTCAATTCTTTTTATTTCAATTTCAGTTGTACATAATTGAAGCACGTCGATGGTGAGGAGGAGGCAGAAGCATACTTGAACTCTACAATTGAAATTGAAGGATCGTTTTTGCCAGGGCCATGAGGATCGTAGAGGATGTTGTAGACTTGATTTGGGCGGTGAACTCTGGCCGGCATCGGAGATGGTGATGGGGCTGGGGGTGCGACTTGGGAACTTTTGAAGGTGGGGTGATGGAAAGGGTGGGAAGTGAGGGAAGAGATTAGGTTGTTTTTTTTCTTTATATTTTTAGATGGTTTGGTCTGAAAAAGATGGTTTTATCCCTGGATTTCACAGAATAATTGACAGACTTTGATGGTAGGACCGTTTTGATATCAAATGAAAAGTTGAAGGACGTTTCAAATGAAAATTTTAGTTGGTGGACCAAAATAATACTGGAGCAATAGTTGGGGGACCATTTAAGTCATTAACTCTAAGGAATTCTACACTTCCATCCTTTAAAAAATAGTTACTGTTTAAAATAGAACAACTTTTACCCCTACAATTAGTAGGAGGGAGGTTGTCTTGTCTCCAATAATTTTCGAATGGGGTTGATTTTAGCAAATTCTCCATTTATGAGGAAGTGTTGTCTTGTTTTTGAAAATTTGTGCGAGTATTAAGAACAATTAAGCATTGATGTGTATAATTTCTACTTGACAGGAACTCTTGTTGTTTTTAAATTATTGGGTTGTCGTTTGTTATAATCAAGAAAAAAAAGTGTATGAGGGAAATGAGAATTACTCGATTGCGATCGATTTTTTGTAGTAATTTCTTTCTACGATGTTTCAAATGAAAAAGAAGCAAATAGGTACTAAAATCATATCAATTCCACTCACTTAAGGACATATGAGGATCTATTTTATAATCTTCAATATTCCCGTAACACCTTTATGGCGTGTTTATTAACTGGTAATCGGAATGAGAATAAGGAATCCAATTCCGATTACGGATTATACTTGTATTTACTTAAATTAAGAGGAATCAAAAGTGCGTGGGGCCCACCCAAAAAATGGAATTCAATTCCAAGATTTGGGTGATTTGGATTCCCAACATAGATAAGGTATTTGGATTCCGGGTTTATGGAGCAATCGGAATGCTAATTTTTTTTCCCTTTGTTCCCTCACTTTCATTATTTCCAAGATTATCCTTAACCCTAGAAATAAAAACAAAATCATTTTAAGTGTTAAGGATTAACTAATATAAATACTTACATTTATAATATAAAAAATACTTTAATAGAAATACTTAAATTTATAAATAAATAAAAAAATAAACAAAATCATTTTAGTGTGTCTATGAAATAAAAAAGCAATTTAATTTTTCTTACTATTATATACTATATCAAATTTTATTTTAAAAAAGTATATAAAATATTTGATTTGGGACAAGGGCATTTTAGTAATCATACTTGGTTTATATTTCAATTCTATTTGAATTAGTAAATGCCTTTATGGAATTCTATTAGATTCTAGACGATTTTAGTAAACAACTTCAACATGAATCTGATTACGATTCCGCCTCATTTCAATTCCTCCTCAATTCAATTCTTCTCAATTTGATTACGGATTAGTAAACGCGTCATTAGTTCACTAGTTCTAATATCCATGAACCAAACATTCTTATACTGCCCAAGAACCCACCCAGTAATATTTCTTCCTCCAACACTATTTTTTTTCCTTCTCAAAATCATCACTATATTTTCTCTCAAGATAAACATTACTTTTAATTTTTTTTTATGAATTTGATCACATGTTTCATTATTCTTTAGTGCTTTATTATTTAGTCATTAACTATAGAGAATTTATTTAGCCTTAAAATGTGAAAGCCCTAGAATAGGCTAGAAAATAAGTGCATGAGGGAAATGAGAATCACTCAAATGCTCTTACCATTTGAGGTAACCTTTTATGGTTGTTTCTTTCTACGATGCTTCAAACGAAAAGAAGGCGAATGGGTACTAAAATCATATCAGCTTCGCTCACATAAGGACATGTAAGGATTTATTTAATAATCTCCAATATTTCCGTAACATCTAGATCACTAGTTCTAATATCCACGAACCAAACACTCTTCTACTTCCCAAGAACTCACCTACTTATAATATTTCGTCCTCCAACTAATCTTTGTTCTCAAAATCCTCACTATATTTTCTCTCAAGATCGTAAAACTATTCTACTGTTTAACTAGTAACTACATTGAAAGTTCATACGTCGTTTCATTTATCGTCGATTAGAAGGTATATGTTAACATTAAACATTACTTTTAATTTACTTATGACTTTAGATCATATGTTTCATTATTCTTTAGTGCTTTATTATTTAGCCATTAATTATACATAATTTTTTTTGGATATAAATATGTGGGTTTTTGGATTTATCTTCTTTTTAGGCTTTTCTTTTATGTGCTATCCCGATATGTGTTTGGATGTAAGGAATTGAACAGAGCTATGAGGTTTGGCTTGTAGCCGAACATTGAACATTTTTTTTTATAGACATTCTAGGATTGCATTCATAATTCAGCCAAAAAAACTACTAGCTATAAAGGGCCAATAAAAACTCGCAACAAATGGCCATTATAATAACAGAGCAATCTAACATCAAAATTAAGACAATCTGGGGCTCCTCCACTAACGATCACAGAAGATCGAAGAAACTCTGGCATATGCATCCCAACTAAGAGTGCAAACTCAAAACAAAAAAAAGAAGATGACGCTTGAAAAAACTAAGTCATAATAATAGAAATAAAACTCTTACAGAAGAGATGCGGAAAGCTCTCACAAAGGAGAGGTGAAAACTACATAGAAAACCCAAAGAGTCTCTGCGACTTATTCTAAACATGAAGAAACTGAAAAAATATGGTGGTAGATATCTGATACTAAAACGCAAGTGGTACATATCTGACACTGAAACGCATCCATTTGTGATGAGTGGAGGAAAATCATAACAAAATGAAGACAAATCGGGGGAACTTTTTGTCTCTGAAAGTGGGGAAAGATAGGAGAAGGGAGAAAGGGAGAAAGGGAGAGGGGAGGAAGAACAGTGGCTTCCTCCCCCCTCAAAGTGAAAACGGCTCTACAGTGTTTTTTGGGAGAGAATGGGCTAGGGTTTCTCTAACATTTTTAACTATATTTAGAGTTCCCAGATGTATTCTTAGGTTGGTGTTGGTTTTTCTTTTTATTTTAGGCGCATTCATATTTGGCTTCAAGGAACTTAATGGATATATGCTTCCCGAATTATTCCCAAATTGAATTTTCTGAAGAAAAAGAGCTCGAGCTGTTTTTGGTGGAGAATCTTAGCTCGAGCTCTTTTAGGTCGAAACTTGATCTGATGTTGTGTGGGTCTTTTTCTCAGCCACCTAACCTCATTTAAGTGGGATGTTATCATCCATTCATTTTGGCTTGTTGAAGAAGCTATTGAGGCCAATCCAATGGTCAAGTTTTAGTAGTGTGTTGAACACACTTTTGGGTATCATCTCAAGGAGATCATTGGAAGTCTCCTTTTGTACTTGGCTAAAGCACCTTTGTGATAGAGAGCTTGTGAGAGTCTTGGAGTAGCTACACCATTATGAGAGGAGGAGAAAAATCTCAAGAAGGCCATCGGCTAGAGTAGAGGACGAATTCTCTGAAGTTGTTCTAGCGTGTTGTAATAACTTTGTTTTCTCTTATTATTGTTTAAGTGTGTGAGTTTTGGTGTATTTGGGGCTTAGGGTTTCTTGAGTGAAAACACTTTATATTGCTCTTATTGATCATAGTGGATTGCTTCGTCGTCTTCAAACTGGACGTAGGCCTACAAAGTCGAACCAGTACAAATTTTGGTGTCTTGTTGGTTGTTGATTTGCTATTTTTGTCTCTTACATATTGTTTTTTGTTTGCACTCATTGATTTGCACATATTGGTTGACTCTTCCGCACAACATGGAGAAGTTTAGAACCAACGTTCAAACTTTCTTGTTAAAGATAGAAGCTATGTTGCACGGATATGGACGCTGGGACATAGAAATGTGACACGACAACATAGAAAATCTCAACAAACTAGGACACAAAAATGGCATGTCCAAACCGTGTCCAAGCTATGTACGCATGTGCAAGTGTCCGGCACTCCGACACTCCAACACTTCAGGTTTTTGAAGTGTCCATAAATCATGTCGAAACAACAATTGAAATTTGGTTTATCAGTCTATGTTCTAGTTACAGTGCAATCTATGTTTCGAATCTTGATTGATAAGTTCAGATTGTGGACTTTGTAAATTATTGTTTGTTGGGCAGTTTTGGGCTGATAGTTGTGGCTATTCAATTTCTCAGTCAAACAAAGGTTTACCAATTTTTAGATATTCTGAGTCTTCATTGTTCCTAGTTATATTTCTTCAGTGGACACTTGGTTTTTTCTAAGTTTTCAGGGAAAACATGGTTAGTTTACTGTTATCTAAGAGTTTGATTGACAATCTAAATCTAACAATACTTCCTAGCACCACCTTATTTATGAAAGGCCCTTTTTTTTTGGTTTTCCAGCTCCCTCACCACCCCACAAGCCACATCGTTTTCTCCTAAACTCTCACATTTCATTTGAGCCTAGAAAAAGAGGTAATTTTGTATTGGTTTATTTTTTGTGCAAAAAACTATTGTGCATGTTTTTACTTCTCAAATGTTGAGTTTCTAACAAATTTTTGTTTCATCTTTATAAATTCGGTTACGTGGACTTTTGTAGGATTTGTCATTGCCATAAGGTAAGGAATTATGTCATTTCTACTTCATTGAAGTTTTATTAGTTTTGTATTCTTTTTGTTGAATTTGACTGGTTTGGTTGGGAATCCTAGGACCTTGTTGTAATAGAAGCAATCGTCCCTACTGTCGTTTACTCTCTAAAAGTTGTGTTCTTTTGTTTTTTTAGTTTGCTCTTTTTATTCATGTTTCATCTTATGAAATAAGAACTGGAAATGTGTCACCGAATTGGTCTTATCCTTGAGGTTTTGTGCTGAAAATGTTGAAATCAGAAGTATGTAGGTGACAATTCTCAACATTTTTGCTCTTTTGCCCATCCCTTTTATATCAACATTGTGCATCCTATAGGTTGTAGTTATAAATGTTTGAGAAGTTCAGAATATGTGGTTTGAACTTTCTTGCTAAGAGATGGGTTTTGTAAATCACGACAAGTTATTCTTTCACAAAAGTATTGTGCAGTTTTTTTTCTTTAAAAGTAGATTCGCTTAAGTCGAGTTTTTTTGGTTTGTCATTGCTGAAAGGTAAGGACTTATATTTTTTATATTTAATAGAAATTAAATTAGTTCAGTATTCTTTTTGTTGAATACCTTATTGTACTCTCTTACATAGTATCTAACATGTGTAGGACATGTGATAAACTCATAACTTTGGTTCGTCAGAACAGTTTTACATCATTTATCTTTGCTACTCTTGTGTTCTTGTTGCAATGCACTCTTTGTATTGAATCTTGATTGATAATTTCACATTGTTAATTTTGTAATCAATTGTTTGTTGGTGAAAAAAAAATGACAATATTATATAGCATGCTTATAATCAAATTATTTGTATTTCCTAATTTTGTTTTGTTCATTGAGAAGTTTCATTATATTCTAGATTATAGTCCAACAGAGATGCCGAAGAATGATTGATATTTGTATGTGAAGAATGAGGAACTACTATGTCGTCTAAATGTCAGTGGATTATTGAAAAATATGTCTTACCCTAAGAGGCCTGAATTCAAGAATCAAGATCTAAATTACCATCTGATTTTTTTGAGGGGGAGGGGGAGAGGGAGGCACCACATAATTATCGAGAATTTTGCAAGAATATAATTACTTACCTTTCAGCAAGGAGCAAGAAAATTCGAATTAACCCAATCTTTGAGGATGCAACAACAATCTGCAGATTAATGTGCTGTCGTTGCTTTTTTTTTGTTCAAAATGTGATGTTGTTTCTTAGCTATGTTTTTGGGGTTTTGTCCCCCCCTCTTCATAAACAAAATTATGGAAGATGAGCCATTAACTTGACCCATAACTACGAACATTAATTATTCTCAAAATATTTATTGGATTCTCAAAAGGACCCACTTGTTTGTTTGATATGAAGGACCCACTTATCTCTAGTTTCAATTTTCTTGATTTCCAAACGGAACTAGGGTTCTAGTTCTCACTATGAAGATTGAGTATCATAGGTTGTTTGAAGTAATTAAATGCGTGAAGGAGCCATTAAGAAGGATTTGATGTCGTAGGTTGTCAGTGATAATCATTAAAATGAGTGAGTGTTAGGACGAAGGAGGCTTGAGGTTGGTTGAGTTTATAAAATTTAATACAATAAAGGAGAATCATTCATATGGGAGTAAATACGCAGGGTTCAGGGAAACTGTGGTGAACACGAGTAAATGCGCAAAGATTTAGGTAGACAAACATGATTGGCTCTCATCAAGGAGAGATGATACTTTCATAAATCCATTCTTTTGTGTATCAATGGTTTCAAATTTATTCGGGGTAAGAGGTTTCATTTTACGACTGCAAGAATATCTTTAGAATCCTTGATGGGCAAAGAACTCAAGGTATTTGAGCTTACATAAATATAAGGTCCCCTCTTGTACCCTAACACAGCAACAATAAGCACAACCTAGAAGATTACCCCATATAAGGATATACTTGGTCGTATAACATGCCATCAACATTGTAATATTTTAGCTCGAATTACTTTTATTTCAAATGGTTGTGCATAATTCGTCAAGGTAAAAGATGAAGCGACGATGGATGATATAAATAGTTTCGAAAAACATGGTTCGAGGATTATTCAGTTAAGAGAAGAAAATTCCCCAAGAATTAAATGCTATGTTGGAACTCTTGAGCAGAAAAGGGTTAGAGCTCAATTAATTTTACTATTTTAGGGAAGCTTGTTGCACCAAAATTTCAACTTCCCTTTATAAGAGTACAAATTGATAAAAATATTTTAATATAAGCCCTTTTTTTTCTTTTTTGCACAGATGCAAATATCTTTGCAGTCAATTAAGCACCCTATTTTGATGAACCCAAGTGAAAGAATGAAATTTGGATGTAAAGTTTACCAAAGTTTGAATATGCATGCCAGAAAGTGAAGCTTCCCATTATCATCTTTTAGTTTAATACTACAGATAACAATGTCATAATATTATGGGTATGGATGCCTACGTGCGATTTAGCACACATAATGACATACTTAACTTTTTATCGTCATCCTTGCATCTAAGTTTCTTGCTCTATCATTCTTGACTCATATTGCATGATCTTAATATAATTTGAATTCATTTACTCAAACTCACAAAGAGTATTTATTCAGTTGATATTTGGGTACTTCCTAAAGAAATTTATATCCACATCCTTTGGCTTTGCTACATCCAAACATTCTTGTAAACACAACAACAAACACAAACTAAAATATTACCCTATCTAGTATATTGTGCAAACGAGACGCAAGAAAATGGGGATCCTTGATTTAGGAGGATTAGGGTCGGCGACATCAATATTACTTCAAAAGGTAAGTAATTAGTGTTTTAATTATATGAACTATTAAAATTAACACATTAAAATATAGCCACATGTTAATGTAAGAATTGGAAGAATTTTTTATTCTCCTCATATTTAATTAAATAGCAACAACGACTGATGTTGTTGCATGCATATATTAAAAACTCTAACTCATGAATTTTATTCATTGTGAAAAAATAATATGTTATTACCCATTACACCTTATAGTCCTTGGTCAAAATATGCACAACATTCTTATTTTGTACAGTCCTCGGTGAAAATATGAATTTTGTAGATGTAGATGCTTATTTTATTATACAACATTCTTTTATTATGTATATATGCTATATTTTCATTTTATTTTATAGATACTGATGATACTTGATGAACCGGATAGTAGACGATGTGTGGTAAGCGATTCTTTTCTTTTCTCTCTACTTTTTTTTTCTTTAGCTATAAATTGTACTTCTTGCATACCATTGTTTTTATTTTCCTTTTTCTAATTTAAACACTCTAGATGGAAGGCAGCTACAACACCAAGTTCGAGCCATGATATCTTTTGGAGGATGAAAACAACAATTCGGAGGGTGAAAAGAATATTTATGAGGGAAAAGCGAACTACAACAAACACCCAATATTTGAAGTAAGGTATCACTTTATTTGGTACAGTCGACTATCACTACAAGAAAAAATTCATTTAACAACGCGTGTTGTGTTGTTGAAGGGTATTAACAACATGCGGCACACGTTGTTGAAGCCGATGTCGTTAAAATGTCCAAGGCTTTCGGAAACACACTTTGCATGTTGTCGTTGATATCAATGGTCGTTGTCAATGCCATTAAATACAACGTGCACATGTTGTGAAAGCATAATACAACAAAGCGCGCATGTTGTGAAAGCAGCATACAACAACGTGTTTTGCACATTGTTGAACACCTCATTGACAACGTTTGTATGCGCGTTGTTATATTTTTAACAATAGTCTTTCCATGTTGTCATACTAAATATCATTATTTTATTATTATTTTCAAATTCACCTTATAACAATATAGTTCATTTGTAAATTGAAGTTTTATGATAAGTAAAACTATTTTCTTCTTTCCCAATAATAAGATAACATATAATAAATAATTTTCATTCAAAAAATAACTTCATACGTATTACAATGATCAATAGATTCATTATCAAAGTTACACTTATCCAAATGGAAGTAGAGGAAAATTGTACTATGCCTATAATTACATTTCAAAACACTTGCCAAGCATGGTCTAGAAACCTGATTAGTTAGGCTAAATGCTAGCTAGATAGCTTATGAGCCGATGATTTGGATGTAAAGTGCCTGATTGTTAGAAGAATCCCAAAATTCAATATGCTACAAGACTGCCCGCTTCAGTGTTAGAAGAATCCCAGTTCAGATTGTACTCTTATGCAATTTCCTTCAACTATAAGCCTGGCCTCTCTAGAGGGAACATTCTAAGCTGAAATTGAGTGGCAAAAAAAAATTATATTGACATACAAGTCTGCAGAAATGGATTACCTCTGCATTTTTTAAAATTTTAATGCTTGAGGAACCCACAAACACCACTGTAATGAATAAACTACTCATGCAACTATATACATGCATCAGTTCAAGTACTTAATCAAATCAAGTTGACAATATTCACCAATATTATGCACACAAAGACACATATATATTTATTTCACCAATCAAGAGGAAGATTACGTAGACTATTTAGTATTGAATAGTTCTCTTCTTTGTGATATTTATACAAGCAGCTAGAGCACAAAATAAAGAGGGGTACTTACGAGTGTGTTGACAGATAGTCCTCTGTTCTTGTAAGCAATTGTGAAGCTCTACTTCGGCCAGAGAATAGGTGTGCACAATTTGTTTACAGTAAAAACACAATACTTGTTGAATGTACACACACGTCATCTACAACTCTAGTAGGAAACTTTCACACACATGTCCCCGTAACAGTCCACTCTTTTCTTGGGCTCCTAGCATCTACCATTGGTTTTTACAAACCCAAATATTTCAGTCATTGAAGCAAATCAATGGAAAATAAAACATGAATAAAAAACCAAAACCATTAATTAGATAACCAAACAAATGCATCTTAAACCAATAGCTAAACAGCAAATTGAGTATAAAACTAATGAGGCAGGATACCACCAGAGCATGACAGAATCAAACATCTTCATACATTTTTGGCAAAAAACAAAAATCTGCTTCAATAATAAATAAATAAAATGCTAAAACCAAGTAAGCCAAGTAACTTGTCAAATTGCATCCATGATAGAAAACCATCAAACCAGATAGCAGCTGTAAAAGATAGTAGCCGATCGAGCCACTCACTACCCAAAAAAAAAAAAAAAAGTCATAGCAGTCACCATTATTTGGTGACATTTGGTGACATTTGGTGACTAAAGCCTTTAGTCACCCCAGCATTAGTCACCAAATGTCACTAAATAATGGTGACTGTTGCCACTTTTTTTTTTGTAGTGACTAAATCTTTCATTTACATCAACAAATGAAAAAAGAAGAATAAAAAGGTAGCAATGTAAAATATATTTTGTCTTTAGCCCAAGCTCAATTTTGAAGACCGGTGCACAAAAACAAGTTATGCCAACTTCAAAATACCAGGAACAACAATCAAAGCGTACCTTTTACTTTGCCAAAGAGTTGAGACCGATATGGAAGGAAGGCAACGGTTTGGGTTTTGGGATTTGGGATTTTGGGGTTTTTGGATTTCTCAGTATGACAGACAGAAATTGAGGAGGGAGGAAGGAAATCGACCTAACTTGGAGGCTGTGAGAGGTTGAGAACGAAGAGATAGATGGTTCAGATTCTTCCCGATCAGTTTTTAGAACCATTAGTTTGAAGAGGAAGAGGGTTCTGCACCTTGCTCTCCAATTGGATAAATTTTAGTCTAAAATCTTGAGAATATAAAAGGGATTGAGAAAGAAAGAAAGAGAAGGGTGCATACGTGAAGTCTAAGAACAAAGAGGAAGACGGATTCTAGATGAGAGGGAGCAAGTGAGGGTTTGGGCTCAGAGATTGGGAGGGGACAATGATAGGAGCATAATTATGCGACTTAGATGGCTTGTTCTTGTGCGTTTACATTGTGTTTTCTTAGTTAAAGTAGTCCTTTAAGTTAGTTTTATGTGTTTTCAGGTTTTAAGGGCAAAGTATGCAAAGTAATGCATTTTGGAGCCTTTTGGAGCACAATTGAGCTTGGAATGGATATCATATGCTTGGAGCCAAAGGAATGGATGATCGGTTCATAATTGTAGCAATGGGGGCCCAAATATGCAAAATGGTCCAAAAACGTGCAGACTGAGTTAGAAATTTGTTTCAGCCTTAACTCCTTCCTCCGAACTTGGATTGGCCCAAATGATATGTGGTTGGAAAGATGACATTCTAAACTTGAAGATGGACGGCTCAATGTCATCAGTTGATTAAGGGAAGCCCAATTCGTGAGCCCATGAAGTTTCTTGGTCATGATGAGCTATGCATGAGATGTGATTTCTGGTGGGGTTCTCCATTAGCTGCATGTGGGAGCTGCACTAGCCGAGAAAGAAGGGAAACTGATTTTCTAATGCATTAGTGTGGTTAGTGGAGGCATTAATCAATTCAGAATTCTCCTTTCATTCTCCTTATAAATACCACTCTCATTCATTCCATAAGGAACATCTTTCACATCTTTCGGATCCTTCACACATCCTTCGGACATCCTTCACACCATCCTCCATACTCCCATAATTCCCCAAACACTCCGGACACCATCCCAACACTCTAAACAGCCTCAAATCACCAAAATTGTCCCCGCAAACCTGCCTTCCATTTCCCTACGAATTTCCTCTTTCTCAACCATCACTACTCACACACCCATCCAGATTCCACAAAGAGAGAAGAGAGCTAGTTGCAAAGGAGAGAGGAGCTTGGAGCTGTCACGAGAACTACCTTGCTACCACCATCTGCTAGCCCAACACGCAGCAAAGAGGAAGGAGGAGTGCCTTGAATGTGCTTGCCATTCAATTGAGGATTGCAGGAACGATTAGGTGTTTTCTTTCTTTTATTTTCAATGTTTCAATTCAATAATCTCTGTGTTGTGAGTATGAAGAACTAAACCCCTCTTAGTTAGGGGTGATTCGAAACCATGCACATACTTGCAATATGAATTGATTACCTTTAGTTGTGATTTCATAAGTTGTTAATTCAATTCGTTTAATCGCTTGATTGATAACTTATTCGTGTATGTTTATTAAGAGTGCACGCTTAGTTTTCATGCATGAATATGATGCTAGAGTATAAGGGAGTTTCACCTAATAGTTACAATCTTATATTCACAAGTAGTGGAGGTCGCTTATAAACGATCGCGTTAATTGAATTCTTGGCACGAGTCTCATGCTCATCATAGTACGAATGCCTCGTCAATACTTATAGTTCTCATATTGCTTAATGATCTTTGATTGTATCTTTATTGTGCTTTTCACGTAAAGGACTTTTGAAGAATGTGTTGAATTGTTGTATGCGCTTTCCCATCCAATTCAATAACTTAAGGAGAACTTGAAGGTTAAGTTAAGCGGACCTAATTAACCTGGGGTGTTGAGTTCCATGATTTATCGAAAGAACAACTGAAAATTGGTTTTTGTGCAAGTATGTCATGTGTGGAGAAGAACCCTCTAGCTAACCTTCCATTCATAGTTTCATCCAAACTCGTTTTACAATCTGTTTTAATTACAATCTGTTTTCTTTGTTTCCAAATTCGTCAAAACCAATCCCCCTTTATTTTGAAGTGTCATATTAGTTAGAAAGTGGTTTAGTTTGTGTTTTAAAGTGTCTTGAGTCAAGTTATAACTTATTTTCGTCCAAATTCTTCCTTAGTGTTCAAAACTGCCCAGAAAGTGGTTTTTAGGCGCTTTGAGTGTTCGCTTGTTGATTTGAGTCTTTTGGTTTGTTTTGGTGTTTTAAAGTATAGTTTTGCATTCTTTGAGTCTAATTTAGTGTTTTAAACTTTGTTTTAAGTTTTTGAGTCAGATCTCAAGTGATTTAGCTCCCTCCTAATCCCGGCCTAGAACGATCCCTACTTACATTCCATACTACAATTGATAAAAAGAGGGTTTAATTTGTGTGCTTATATTCAACGCACCAGACAAGAGACAGAGGACGATAGAGGGTTTGAGGGTAAGAGAGGGTGCCAAATTAGAAAATTAGTGAAAAAAAAAAGAGCGGGACCCTAAATTAAAAAGGAGTTTGAGAGAGAGGCTAAAATTTTAAGCTGAAGAGTGAGCCCGCAAAAAAATTTGGATAATTTTTTCACCAACATTTTACTGTAGTAAAGTGATATAATTTTGACAACATGCGCTGCGTGCTGTTGAACTTCGGATAATTTTTTTTACCAACATTTTACTGCAATAAAGTGATATAGTTTTGACAACATGCCTTGTGTGTTGTTGAACTTCAGATACAACAACACGAAAAGATGTGTTGTTAAAATATCCCTGAAATTCCATTTTGACAACACGTACTAATGCGTGTTGTTCAAAGCAATATAACACAACAAGCACACTCCGCACGTTGTGGAAAGTCTAATTCCACAACGAGTAACTTACGCACGTTGTTAATAACGTGTTATCGTATGGTATTTTTCTTATAGTATATGTGATTAGAGAAATTTTTTACAGAATTGCACGTAGTGATCCAATTCATAATATTATCAAACTGTAATTAGTAGTGCAAAACTCAAAAATGATAACGAGGAGCTCAAATTGCTAGTAGTCACTGCGATGGCCACAATTTCGCAAAGATTATTTATCCAGTTGATATTCCGATACTTTTCAAACAATTTTAGAATCACATCCTTTGACTATGTTGCATCCAAACCTTCTCGTAAACACAACAACAAACACAAAACATAAGATTACACCCTCTAGGGATATACTTTGTGGTATAACATGCCATCAACATGGTAAACTTTCGACTCGAAATTTTTTTTTTATATTTCAAATTGTTGTGCAAAATATGCCAAAATCAAAGATGAAGCAACGACAGATGATATAATAAGTTTTGAACAAATTGTTCGAACATTATTCAATGAAGAGAAGAAAATTCCCAAAGAATTGAATGCTACAACACCATGTTCAAATGAAAATGTCTTTTGAAGGATGAAAACAACAATTTGGAGGGTGAAAAGAATATTGATGAGGAAAAGTTAAACTATAGTCATGAACCAATACTTGACGTAAAGTATCACTTATTGGTTCCAATCGATTATGTCATTGGAGAAAATTTGTGCATAGTTGCACGTAACAATCCAATTCACAATATTATCAAACTGTATTTAGTAGTACGAAACTCAAAAATAATAAAGATGAGCAAAAAATTCTTAGTAGTCACTACGGCCACAAATTTGCAAAGATAATCTATCATGTTGATATTTTGATACTTTTTAAACAATTTTAGATCTACATCCTCCCACTATGTTGCATCCAAACCTTCTTGTAAACACAACAACAAAAATAAACTAGAAGATTACCACACCTAGAGATATACTTGGCGGTATAACATGACTTCAACATTGTAATCATTTGGACTGTTTATGTTATATTTATTTTTTTTCCCTAATATTGTTGTTAATTATGAACATTTTTACTTATACTTCATGTTATTTTATGTTGTAGGTTAAGAATACTGATGGATGATTAATGGTGTCAAGTACACCATATAACGCTAAGTCAAGGATGGTTTACTCCCTAAATGTTTTCCGTGGAACTTTGTGGGGTCTACATGCAATAGTGCAATTTTTTTAGGAAATGGAAAATTGTAAATCATTGGTTTCATGTATCTAAGTTATGACCAATAATTAAATTAATCCAAAACAATAAAAGGAAGCAGCAAACTAGAAAGAGAATTACCAAAAGTATGATTAGGGGAGTGATTTGTGGTTGGGTTTGCAATGTCATCTCTACTTCTTTGCCAAAGAGTAGTTTTAGAAAAAAAAATTTAGAAACTTCAGTCATTACCTACAACTCCGCTATAGCAACTACAAAATTACCCAATGTTGCATGTCTTGCAATAATCCAATTACATAATTTCTTGGCCCCTAAACGATTACGATTCTCTATAACATAAGAGTCCAAACGATTACGATTCTTTAACACATTTAAGGCTAGGCGGTTTATAAACAAATTTAATAAAAATAATACTAAACCTCGCGTACACCAGGTTTAGCAGCAGCAGCACAAAGTCTTCCATACTTTTCTTCAAACACTTGGTGTGTGCCTTGGCGTTGCACACCAGCCAACTATGGGGTCACCGGATGACCTCCAAAACCAACTGTCCAGCTGTCATGGGTAGCCTAACCCTATGCACACGCCACTAGCTACCTCAGACACTGAGTTTTAAAAACCAAACCATTGGTGGATACATCGTTCCTCAAACCAGTAGGAAACTATATACGGTTTCCAATAGCCAATGGTTTGGTTTTTAAAACTATTATCAAATAGTATTTGGTAGTACGAAACCCAAAAATGATAACGAAAAAGCTCAAATTGCTAGTAGTCACTGCAATATTTCGATACTTTTCAAACAATTTTAGATCCACATATGTAAGTTATGTAGTCCACAATACATCCTCCCGATTAAACTCTGCCATGAGTTTTCTGATGGTGATGTGGCTGTCTTTACTGAGGTAGTGGATTGCTTCCTCAAGTACTATGTTTTAAAAACCAAACAATTGGTGGATCCTCGAACGGGATACATCATTCCTCGAACAACTAGGAAACTATTTAGGGTTTCCAATATGCAATGGTTTGATTTTTATAACCCATTCGTTTTGTTACAAGGTTACCCTACCTAGGGATATACTTGGTGGTATACCATGCCATCAACATGGTGGTCTTTTGACTCGAATTATTTTTATGTCAAATGGTTGCACAAAATTCACCAAAATTATAGATGAAGCGACGACGAATGACATGACGTTAGGTATCACTTATTTGGTCCAGCTAATTATGCCATCGGAGAAAACTTGTGTATGATTGCACGAAGCGATCCAATTTAGAATATTATCAATCTATATTTGGTAGTACAAAATTCCAAAATGATCAAGACGAGCTCAAATTGCTAGTAGTCACTACGAGGGCCACAAATTCACGAAGGTTATCTATCCAGATATTCCGATACTTTTCAAACAATTTTAGATTCACATCCTCCGACTGTAATGCATCCAAACCTTCTTGTAAACACAACAACAAACACAAACCAGAAGATTACCCCACCTAGGGATATACTTGGTGGTATAACATGTCATCAACATGGTAATCTTTTACCTCGAATTATTTTTATTTCAAATGGTTATGCAAAATTTGTCAAAATCAAAGATGAAGCGAAGACGGATGATATAAGAAGTTTTGAATAAATTATTTAAACCCTAGCTTGACTCCTAGGGTAGGCAACGCCTAGAGTTTCAACCTCGACCTAGGCTTAGCGAGACATAACCGAGCGTGAACATAACAACGGTGTGATGACATAACTAACTTTTTATCGTCGTCCTTAAGTCTAATCTTCTTTATCTAGCATTTTTTACTCATGTTGCATGATCTTAATGTAATCTAGATTCATTTTCTTAAATTCACAGAGATTATTTATCTTGTTGATATTCGGATACTTTTTAAACAATTTTATGTCCACATCTTTCGGCTTTGCTACGTCCAAACCTTCAATATAACCAGGTCTGTAGTCTTTTCTTTCAGTTGGGTTGTTGAAAAATGGTGCTCTATTGTATTTGGAATATAGTTATGCTTGTATAGAAAAGAAAATTATGATGGCGGAAAATTAAAATATTCTAATCATCTCTACTTTATAAAGGGGAGATGAAAATTCTGGGTAATAAGCTTCATCAAAATAGTGTTGGCCTAAAATAGCATCGTTTAAATAAAGAAAAAAAGAAAAATAAAATTAATTGTTGGAACTTCTAGAGAATTCACTAATTCAGCACTCACACCTTTTTCCTCTTAATAATTTCAACCGAGCATTCATTCTTTGGGGATTTTTTTTTTGTTCATTGAAGAACCCTCGAACCAATTCTTCAAAATTGCTCATATCATCCGTCAATGCCATGTCTATCATCTTGGCGAATTTTGCACTTCCAGTTGTAATAAAAATGATTCGAGTAATAAGATTACCATGTTTATGGTATGATATACATTGCACCAAATATTTTCCTTTGTATGAAAATAAAATTAACTTATTATCAACGAGTTGCTACTAGAAAGTAAAGTTTACAACGATTTTGTACCATAACGGCGTAGATACCTTTCATATGAATTGTTTAAATTACAAAAAGTTAATTAAAAAAAATTGTCTATAGGATGCACGATTAATCAAAAACGCTAAACGAAAAATAAAAATAAGAACCTATATGGGTAAAACCCTCAATTCACATTAAAATATCAAAAATTAAAATTAAAATTAAAACCGGGATGGGATGTTACAAATTTTGTGGTTTTTTTTTTGTTATTCATTGAAGAACCATAGAACCATTTCTTCCACAATACTTATATCATATGTCATGGGCCAATATATCATCTTGGCGAGTTTCGTACTATCATTTGTTATAAAAATGGTTTGAGCTAACAGATTACCATATTGATGGTATGATACACCATCAAGTATTTTCCTACATATGAAAATAAAATCAACACATTTAACATAAAAAAAAAATAAAAAGTCTAAATATTATTACAACACTCTATTTTATTTTATTTTATTTAAAAAAACCCTATTATAGTATTATTAATATAACAATAGTTTATTGTCAGAATAAAACTTACTTTAATATTTTTTTAAAATTTTATACACTCTTACCACAAAGTGTCTTCTCAAGAAAATTGTTATTGACACTCTAAAAGAATTATTATGCACTCCTCCTAATTTTAAAATTTAAGAAATAAGGAGTGTTGGATGACTATTTAGGACCTCATATGCAAGAGCAAATACTCTTTTATCAATTGAGCTACACGCCCCATGATTCTATTTTTCTATAATTTGTGAATGTACTTCTTTTGGTAACGTTCTTTGGACATTTGTTATGTAATGTGTGAGACATTAGTTTGTGGAATATTACAAAAAACAAAAACAAAAAAAAAATTCTTATATGTTTAAACTTTATATTATCTTGTTACATTCATATTTCGTGGTTTGGTTGACAAAAGAAATATATAAGGTAGATAAAACACAAAACAACACATCAAATTTATAAATATATATATATATATATATATTTTAATCTTTCCTATTGAGAGGGGCGATAATATACTAAACTCATACACACAACATGAATGCTAGGACTCTAACCCAGGACCTTGTCTGGGGGAGCAATTAATTCAAACCACTACACTAGTGGGTCATTTGCGTAGATTTTTATATTTGTACACATTATGAGTAAATATAGTGTAATACGGTAATATGGTTATGCGTTATAATTTGTCCACGTGTTATAATATGAGTGGATATTTATCAATACTATTCCCTAAAAGGGGGAAATACCAATTGTGTCGTCCACCCATATTTATACTAACACCCCTTTAGGTTTTGGTATTTTCATAAAACCCCCCCTTAGGTTTCAAAAATTACACGAACACCCCCTCAGCACAAACCCATTTTCGTTGATTGTTGATCCAAAAATTGATGATTTCATTATGCAAATGAGAAAATTAACCTCAATGAATGTATGTACAAGCTAATTTCAAAGGCTAACTCTATCATTTGGAGATGTGTTTTTTTAATATAAAATCATCAATCTTTAAAAGAAAATCAACGGAAATGGACTTTGTGAAAATAATTTAAAACCTCAAGGGTTGTTCGTTTAATTTATGAAACCTCAATAGTTTGTGAAAACACTAAAACCTCAAGGATATTAGTGTAAATAACTCTATTATAATACTTGTACAAGCTATCAATCCAGTATCATACAATAATTTCTCGTAAATTAGAGGATCAAATATGAAAGGCGAAAAAATTCCTTATCCATCAAAATGAGGATTAAAAAAATCCACCACTAGCCAACGGACAAATTTTGTTAGAAATTATCCTAATGTGAGTCTAATTAGAATTTTTGCGCAAATTACCGCTCAGGATCTTAGAAGAACCTTACATATAATATAGGACTTTATCATATAAGGACAATAGGAGGGCACCAAGACAAAATTGTACAGTCCCTCAAATATTGGACAAACCAGTCCAATCATTGTCCGACAGTGACATGAAATAAACTCTTAAGTCACTTACTGAAAGTAATATTGAACAACTCTCGAATCACTGTCCGACAATAACATAAGAATTATTAATGTCACTATTGCAGACTGACTAAATTGGTGTGTCCAATTTTGAAGCGGCTGGACCATTTTAACATTTTTTTTCTTGTGTGAATGACTTTTTTTATCATGCGCACGTCCAAGGAACCCTCTAGAACAAGGACCACAATTACCCTCTAGGGATCAGCACCAAAACAAACCCCTTCGTCCGCATATATTTACAGACCCACCTCTGCATCTGACACTGTTTGAGGGTTTTCCATTCCCCTTCCCCTTCCCCCTTCCCCCATTGATTCACAAACACAACAGAAGCGAAGTCTGTTCTGTTCAGAGAGAGAAGGAGAGCAATGGCGGAGCATTTGGCTTCCATATTTGGGACAGAGAAGGACAGGGTGAACTGCCCTTTCTACTTTAAGATAGGGGCGTGCAGGCATGGAGATCGCTGCTCCAGACTCCACACCAAGCCCAGCGTCAGCCCAACCCTCTTGCTCTCCAACATGTACCAGAGGCCCGATATGATCACTCCCGGCGTCGACGCTCAGGGCCAGCCCATCGACCCCCGCCAGATCCAAAGACACTTTGAGGTCTGCTCGCCCTTCTTCTTCATATTCAAAATTGAAAACCCATTTGCCATTTTTGCTTTTATTTGATGTTTGTTTTTTGTTATAGAGGAAAGTAACCCATGATTTAAAAAAACCCATTTGCATTTTGCGCTGTTTTTGTTCGGAATGTTGTGTTTTGGATTTGTTGTGTTCTATTTCTATGATTTAGAGGTTTTTATATTGTGTATTGGACTCTCTCCGACTTTCCTTGTGTGAAATTCAGAATTAATGTGTTTAAAAAGTACATCTTTCTAATATTGTTGCACGAAAAGTTTTTGTCTTTTAATTTAAAGAAGAAGATTTGATCTTTTGCTAGTGATTTTAATGGGAATAGAGAAGAATAAAAGGAAGATTAAAGGAAGATGTAACTAAAATCAAACTCAATTATAGGGTCTTCAAATATAAATACAGAGCAGTGGGATGCAAAATAAACTTTTGTCTATTTATTATATGATCCTTTTTCTATCTTGAAACCTGAATGCTTTATATAACATCTGTGAAATAGTTGAAAACCTTAGTGTCTGTGCAATCCTTTTCTGTTCTGTATATGTGTATAAATGTAAGTACATATGCTTGCGTATTCCCTACAATTAAATTGTTTACGTTTGGGAAATTGCAGGAATTTTATGAGGATCTGTTTCAAGAGCTGAGTAAGTATGGTGATATCGAAAGTCTGAATGTTTGTGACAACCTAGCCGACCACATGGTATGTTTTATTCGACATAAAGTTAAGCTCTTTCTCTGTTTTCCTCCTCTCATCATAAAAATTATTGATACTACTGCAAAACTTATCCATTTGGGCAGGTGGGCAATGTGTACGTTCAGTTTAGGGAGGAGGAACATGCTTCGAATGCACTTCGGAACCTAAGTGGAAGATTTTATGCTGGTTAGTTTCTATTCCATATCTTTGAACTTCAGAATTTGATGTCTAAGTGTCTACTAGTTATGGTTTATATTGCTTTTTAGGCCTACAATATGTAATATGTTGAACTTATATCCCCTGGTAAATAATTTGCAGGTCGTCCTATCATTGTTGACTTTTCACCAGTGACAGACTTCCGTGAAGCCACCTGCAGGCAGTATGAGGAGAATACATGCAACCGTGGTGGATACTGCAATTTTATGCACCTGAAAAGGATCAGCAGGTATGCTTTGCTTGAAATTATTTTCTTATTACAGAATGCACTGATACATTAATTTAACTCACACTTTGTAACAATGTCAGGGCATTGAGGCATGAGTTATTTGGGAGCTATCGGAGAAGGCATAGCCACAGTCGAAGCAGGAGTCGCAGCCCTTACAAACATCGTAGCTATGAAGAGCGCTCTCATGGGAGCCGTGGTCATAGCAGAAGATATGATGATGAGGATCGCTATCCTGAAAGTTGGAGCCGAAGGAACAAGACTGTTAGCCCTGGTGGAAGGAGAGGACGCAGTAGAAGCAGAAGCCCTGATGGAAGGAGAGGGCGCAGTAGAAGCAGAAGCCCTGGAAGGAGAAGAAACCGTAGTCCAGTTAGAGAAGGCAGTGAGGAGAGACGGGCCAAGATTGAGCAGTGGAACAGGGAAAGAGAACAAAATGAAAATTCTAGTAAGGTCAACACTGACAGAAGCAACAATTATGAGCATGCACAAATGGAAAATCAGTACAATGGTCATGAGTAACAGCAGCAATAGCAACCTGTGGAGAAAGGAGGGTATGAATACTGATATTTGAAAGCTTTTATGTGGTTTTTGCCAACCCCCCTCTCTCTCGCTCTCTCTATATATGTCTGTTTATACACACACAAACGCCCACACACACACATATCAATATATTATGCATGCTCAATCACGAAAGAAATTTATATTTCAACAAAAAGCATTTGTTCAATAAATATAGCTTACAGCACATTTTCCACTGTGCAGGTGGTGTGCAGGTTCACACTTCTGTGATATGCAATTGAAATGACTTTACAATTTTGTATCTCATACATATTGTGTGACTGTGTGCTTTCTGTATGATATGTCTCTGTAAACCATTCCCCTACTGCCCTAGTTCTGTACTCTTTGCTTCAAACCATTCACTTCAAACGACTTCCCTTCATCATTTTGGACTTCGCCCTTCGTAGAAAGCTATCGATATTGCAACTTAGATAAGCAATGACAAAGTGAGGCAAAGGAAAGAAATATTGAGGATAGGGAGAAAATCTAGAGTTAGGAGAACAATTAAAGTAAAGTCTAGTTAATATTCTCAATTACAACACTACTCTTCAACTAGGCAATAAAATGTGTAAATACCTAGTGTAATAGGAAGCTTGATTAATTAGAACCCAAAGTATTAAAACTTAATCTGATTAAGAACTTAGCTTCCAAAAATTCCGGAACTAAATAAAATAACTTCTCGTTAATTACTTATCTTGTGCTTGTGTCTAAAATAAGCACAAATGTTCTCGCATCTAACCGTCATCACAAAGCCAGCTCCTCAATAAGAATTTTTGTTTAGGGCCGTAGGGGATGATTTCAGCTGACTATAACGTCTCTCTTTCTATCTTTCTTGTTTAATCAAGTTGACAATGGTTTTTGTTTTTTGTTCTTATTTAGTTCCATGGAAGCCAAACCCCAGTTGATACTTTGCATCTGTGTGAAATTTGTTTGCTTGTTTTGCATGCATTCATGATTTACAGTCAGGTTATATGACCACCACAAATCAAGAGTAGTGAACGATCGAATATCATGGTTCTGTCTTGGGTTTTGTTTTCTTCTCCCTTTTTAGCTTTATTTTTTTGTTTCAATTAGTAAAAGTCACGATCTTACATTCTTTGCAAGTTTTGCAGGTTCAGGTATCCCTGCTTCTAAGGTCCAATCCAATTTATTTTCATTGCAGCTTACGATGGAATTTGTGTACAGGTTACTGGTGCAGTGTATCAGGATTCAGGAGAATGGGGTTACACGATATTTCAGGTTTCAATTCAGAAGTGTGAAAGTATCTTCCTATTCCATCACTCAAACGACTGATGTAGGTTATTACTGTTCGTAGGTCATTGCTGTTGGTCGATTGTAGTAGTCTAATCATGATGCAGGTTTAGTGTGGCATCCAAAATCTTTTTTGTTGTTGGACCAGTTGTATTGTCATATTTGGAATTGTACAAGCATTAAAATCTTGACTGGATATGATGTTATTCCTTCTGTTTAAGTTATTGATAATGCTTAAAATCATCTGTGAACTTAATGTCAAGAGCCATTTGTTACTGCTGGTTTATCAACCCTGGGCATGAAAGAGGAATGTGTTAAATGTTATGCCTAAATGTTATATTAGGGTGGGTTGGTTTTAAGAACCTTATAAATGGTATAAATGAACTTCTTACATTTGGATTATCGGGTTTTGCCACTGTTATGGAAATATCTGATGCATAAATCTTGAACCTTTAATTTCTATGCAACCATGGGTTTCTTGTTTCGGAGAGAGCATAGACCTTTAGGACTCTTATTTTATTTTCCTTTTCTTCACAAGTCAACAAGGAATCTATCCCAAGTTTTGCAATGAGAAGCAACTTTTCTGCAATTTAATCTTGTGGCTATTTTTGTGTATGAATTTTGAGTGCAGCGGGTTTTGGTAAATTTGTTCCAAATTCCAGATTTTCATGATTCTGTTTGTAAATTTGAAGCTACTTTTACGCCCACAAAACCAACGATCCACCCCCAAAAAAGATTTCACAAACACCCACCACACACGGAGGAATCGAAGCTAAAAGCGTGGGTATGAAACTGGAAATGAATGACCCAGAAATTTCCAAATTTTCTAGCCTACTTTGGACCTGGTTTTGAGCCATTAAATCTCAAAGAAAATTTGCAGAATCATACTCATTTTGAGACAACAGATATAAACATGAAAAAAAAAATTATTTGAAAATTCAATTTTGGTTTGTAAGGAAATAGGGTAGAAGTAATACTTGTTTCAGAGTAACCTTGTGCCAATGTCTCTCATGCACCACTTGCTTCTTATTCCACCAGGCCCACAACCCGCGACTGAGGTTCGCTTCATTTTTAACCACCTAAGTTACAAAACCCTTCCGGCATCATATTTTTTGAACTTATTGTTTCCGAAGCATTTCAAAAAGCAATGAATATGATACTTGACTTTCTTATTCAGTTTTTTTTTTTTTTTACGAGATGAGATTGGGAGAGACCGAAACTTGTCTCTGTTAGAGCAACTTCCATCGGTTAAGGCTGGGGTGGGCTGGGGCAAGCCCAAAATTGGGTTTCAGCAATAGACTCTTGCCAGAGCAAGGTGCTGGGCCCACCAACCCTGGCCTTCCTGCTATTCTTGCTTGGGCAGCGCTGAGAACGCGACGTCAATGATGATTTTTGTTAACGTCGTGGCGTAAAAAATATAAAAAATCCAAAAATTCAGAAATATTTTTTAATACATACCTATCAATTTTATTATTATTAATAATTTCATACATACAATTAAAATTAATCCCATGTAAAAATTAAATAAAAATAAAAGTGAATAATATTTCTTCACTTTACGTAGAAGTGGAAACGCAGCCACTATTCAGGTAGCTGCCCTAGCCCCCTCCTCCTTGCCATGACAAAGGGCAAATGGGTGGAGTTGCTCTTATAGCTCTCAAACTATTCAGAGAATAGTGTGCACATTAAACCTGGGCTGCTAAGTTGGATGTGAAGCAAATCGCTTTACAAGCTCCAAATGCACAATACGATCCCAAAATTCGAAATCAACGGCTCTGAGCTTTACATCTGGCAAGAAGCAACATCTGAAGTGCAAACTGAATTTGAAGCCAGGAAATTTGGACGACTCATCCAACCGAATCTAGGGTCTAGAGATGTCAAGTTCAGGGTTTCCCATTAGCCTTGAAACTCTTGCCTCCTCCCCAGCCAAAAACCAGTTGACTAAAGAAGTCAACAAACCGAATTGGATTGGTTCTGATTTCACACTGCACCACACCAAACCAGACTGGTTATGATTTTTTTTTTTATACAAATTTTTTTAAATCCAATGCTATTTTTTAAATGTTAAAACTAATATTTTTCCAAATTCAACTTCAGAACATTTCCCATTATATGAATTGGATCATTTGTTAAAACCGGTTAGAATCAAACCGGCCAATTTTCATAAAAAGTTTATTTAAACCAAACCTGTTAAATAATACCGAATAATACCAATTCCGATCCCGGTATGAAGTGAGAACCAGACCAGACTGGACTGCTAAATATGAGCTTGAGATTTTTCCAGGGATTGGACAAAGAGGTGGCAGCCCATACTTTTGTTAAAAATTCAGGCACCCAGCGTATAAACGCCTTCACATTTTTTTGCGAAAAGCTCTATTAGCAGTCCTTTTAACCCTCAGTCTCATTAACACTGAAGAATCAATAGCTATTCCAATAGGATATAAACACAGTTCTATATATGAACCCTGGAAAATCGATCCAATTTCTATATAGGACAATTGAAAGGTCAAAGAGCATTCTCTCATTTTGTAAGAAGGGCTAAAAGTAGAGCACTTAAAACTTAAAAAAGACTAAGAGAATTAAACATATCGCACCTAATTAAGTTTAATAAGCAATATCCAAATAGAAGAGTAAATTATAGGTTCAGTTAACTTTGAAATAACAACTCTAAAAGACAAGCCGATAACTCAAAACCCGAGGACAACCGCTGCTACTGCCATAACCTTAACATATCACCCTCTGTACTCTCAATGACCAAAAATACTATATATCATAAGCATGCCATGATCCTGCACGTCCTTCTACTTGGCACTGTGCTTGGCCTTGTTGTGTGACTGAAGCGCACCATCAGAATTAAATGACCTGCAAACAGCAAGATGACAAGCATAAAAACCGGCAACAGAACACAAATACTACAAGCAGAAAAAAAACAAAATGGTATGCTTAACATACTTGCTGCAAGGTTTGCATGAGTGCTCGCCACCAGACTTTGGTGTTTGTGGCTTGGGCTTGTCACCTGTAGCAGGAGTCTTTCCACCCTTCTTTGCAGGGTGTGGGGTGGCAGTGTGAGCAGCCTTCTTTCCATCTGTAAAAATTCGTAAATACTTTAGCCACGTCCGTATTACAGGTAAAATTGAAATACAAAATGACTATTTGGGTATTATTGAGAGAGAGAGAGAGAGTACCAGTCTTCTGAGGAGTTACTTGCTTGGCTTTTTTAGCAGGGACGGGAGTTTTAGAAGCCGATTCATTGGGTCTTTTCTTGGAAGCCTTCAAGAAAAACAATCAACATACATGAACAACCGAACTCGCAACAATAATCAAGGTCGATAATTTCAAAAGAACAGGCAAACTTTGAGAACCACAAAATCATTTCATTACCTTCTTAGGAGTAGGTGTCTCCTCATCATCCTCATCAGTAGCATCATCATCCTCACCACTATCATCATCCTACAATCAGAAATGCAAATTGCCGAAGTGATTATAGCAGTTACATACTACTATAAAGGGCATTACAAGCCAAGTCAGTCAAGAATATATTTTGACCAATAAGCTCAGACAACAAACAACTTCAAATCAACACATGAAAACATATCTTCACATATGGGTAAAACAAAAGCACTTTAGTGACACAACAAGCCTTTATTCATGGTTCAAAACCAAAGTAGTTAAAATCAGCTAAACATGTGGGTGGATTCAATAAGAATAAGAGGCTGCAAAATGCATTCACTGTATGCAATCGGTGCAAAATCTATATATGAATCAATCATGGACACAAGAAAACTCATCTGCGACCATACCTCATCTGATGAATCTGCAAAACCACCCAAACCATCCTCAGAACTTGAATCATCAGAATCATCATCATCATCATCATTAATTGGCTCATCAATCTTAACTTTTTGCTTTTCAGGAGCTTCAGGTTTCACAGTGTTAGTCTTGGAAGGAGCTGGCATTCCTGTGCACAGTTTATGAACAAGTGATAAGAATAAATTACATCAACAGAAACCACATGACAAATTGGAAGATCCATGTCAAACATTTACCATTCTGTGTGATTTCCATCGGGACATCCTCATCTGAGGAATCAAATTCTACATAAGCAGAAAATGGTAACCAATTAGCTTAGGCCATATAATAAATTTATAATCATGTCAAAACAAAAAAAGAAAATGGCATTGCATTTACCCGAATCACCCTCCTCATCCGTGGCAGCAAAGAACACATCAAGTAGTCAAGGAAGCAATGAATAAATAAAAAAAGATCACAATTCATCAATGCTAAAGTATCAAATCATCAACATTCAATACTTTAATTTCAATACAATATGACGCCCTGTATACAAAAATTTCTTTTAAAATATAATTATTATGGACGAATTATTTTCCAAAAATAATCAATACTTCTGCTCAAACACCATAAACTGCTGGAAGTTACTGATTAACATTTTTTTAAGAAATGATACAAGAAAACTGAAAAATACCTTTCCCTGCAAACTCCATGGCAAATATACAAAGTAGCTCGTTCATAAAGAAACGCATAAAATGTCAGGCTAAAACAATCAATTCAACATACACCACAATTATTAAAAGGATATTCTCCAATCAAAGTCTGATAACCACAAAAGTGGACGCTTCCATTTTTCAAGTTGTGCGAGAGCTCAAACTCTTTCTCAAAAACCAAGTCAAGGAACAACTGAGGGAATTTATCAGAAGAAAGAGTTCCCAAAACAAACTTCTTGTCATCGATCTTCACAGAGATGACACCCTGATCAGCTCCCTTCTTTGTCTCGCCCAAACAAGCCTAGAGCAAAAGAAACGTTTAAACATCTTAAAACAAGGCACTGACACGCACCATGATATCAAAGAAAAATTAGTATACGAATCAAACAAAGAGGACTAGTATAACAAAGAAACACTACCTGTGACAGGTGCACAACTTTGCCATCAACAGGCACATATTTTACTGGCTCTCCAGCCTTCACTTCAACACCTAAAATAAACAAACGTAATTATTATAAAGAGTACAGTCATATCAAGAACAAAACAGGAAGGATTATTGCATATAAAGACTAAACCAGCTCCATGCAAAAATATCCAACCACATTACATAACACGACTACGACTAGGCGAGAAGAAGACTAATCTCCACTGTGCTTGATAAGAAATTTGTTTATGGAAAAACCAGAAGTGATCATAAAACACATTTCTTAGAATAACAAAATCGTCAAAGGCTTCCATCAAAATAGAAGAAAAAGAAAAGTGGGGTTCAGATCATCAAGCGTATGGTTTTTAGGGAACTGGCACCTGTAAGGCACATGTTACAGAGAAATTGTTTGCAAATTAAACACTATTAAATCCTAGATTTCATCTACAAAATGAGGCTGGTTCAGAAACAATAATTTTTCATCAGCATAACCAAAAAACCAAAACTATAACAAGCCACTGATTGAAAATCATCAAGCCCAAAACTTATGGTTTAACCAGTTTATACACAGAAACCACACAAACAAGTTCAGACCCATCCGACACAAGCTTACTCACAACCATAACCTCTAGCGTACAGAAGCACATTGAAGAAATTATCAGAAATAAAATGCAAAACACGAAAACACAACAGTAACACAATTATGACAAGACATTGCACCAAGTTAAGCCTTAAACATAGATATCAAAAAAGAACAAAAACACGGTTTTCAGCAACGAAGAGAAGAATGTAAAAAGAACAAACACTGAGAAACGCTAAACGGTGAGAAAAGAAATAAAAGAAGAATAGGAGGCGATAAGGGAAGAGACGGCTTACCCCAAAATTCCATTGAAGCAGAGCGAGTGAGCGAGCAAGAAACACGGAGAGAGAGAGAGAGCGGGGGCTAGGGTTTTTGGGCTAGGGTTTTGATTTGAGAGAGCGGGATGTAAAGAGGCGATGGTTAGAGGGTTTAGGGGGCCTTTTATAAGGGAATTGCCGCCAGGTTTTCTGCTAGGGTTTTTCCGACTTGTTCGCATTTCATTCTTTGGTTGGGCCTGGGCTTTGGATTCAAAAGTTGAAATGTGGGAGAATGGGCTTCTTAAATGCAGTAGATTTTTAAGAAAGCTATTTGCACTTAACAATTTGATCATCACACCCAGCATTCAAGTAAAATGTAATCTTTTATTTGGCATCTGACTGGCTGAAAAAACAACTTAGAGCATCTCCAACCGATATGTCAAATTGCCATATGGACATAAAATGTCAAAAATTGAAGGTTAAAGTTGCTCCAACCGAGTAGTCAAATCCTACATGGATTTGAACGCTGAAAGAGATATGTCAAAAATAACATATCAAAAAGCTTGATGTAAAATATTTTTTTAATATTTTCTAGTCATAAACCTCACTATCATTTACTTTTTTTAAAAACTTTATGCATCATATGGGCCTCATTTGCTTTTGAAAATATAATAAAATAATATGATCTTTGGCATTTCGAATGGAGTTAAATTTTTTCCAAATTGTCAAATTAATAAGCCATCAAATTCAAATTTAACATTTTGCATTTGACATCTCCTTGAAGATGCTCCTAGCCAACTGACTGAAAAATAAAACATCAAGAAACCGAAGAGGAATAAAAGGTAAATTTGGCATGTTGATGGAGATACCTCATCGTAATATGTGCATTGAGGGAGCCAAAGCCGGGTCCGAAGTGGTCTTGCTTTCCCTCCCAAAAATCCCTTACAACTCCTACGACACTTGGAAAAAATATATATGATTTTACAAACAAACAAAATTCACAATTTAGTGAGTGATGGCCCTCTCATATAAGATGATAAAGTGATTTACAATTAAGTTTTAAATTTGGTCTTTTGATCTAGGGGTGTACGTCTGTTCAAAATTAATATAATTTTATCAATTCGCATCTGATCAAATATAGATTAGATTATGAATTTTTTAATCCAATCCGATCATATTAAATGTTTAAATTCAATCCGATCCAATTCAATTAATATTGGATTGGATTGGATTGGATGATTGGTTTTCATATTAGAACAAATAATCATGAAATATATATCGTCAAGTTTAATATAATCAAACATTTAAGTAGATGTAAATGTAAAATATAAATGAAATGTTAAAGAAAGTATTTTGATTTTATAATATAATAAACATAACTCCATCAAATTGCTTAAAATGCTCACAACTTTCTTAATGACAATTACCTAATGAGCAAAATAAGCATGAAACTAACTAGATTGGATTGGATCCTCACAATCAAATCTGTCATCCAATCCAATAATGTCGGTTTTGGAAATTAGGAATCCAATCCGCCAAATCATCGAAACCGATTAAAATTGGATTAGATTGGATTGATCAATTTGAACGGATTGAATTGGATCTTGCACATCCCTGATCTAAAAATTCTAGCTCTATCACTACATGCAATCATAAGAATTTAAATGCATATTGGTTCGTGCACAACTAAAGGCTAACGTTATCGAAATGACAATTGATCACCATTCTGACGTATTTCCCTTTGAGAGTGATCAACCAATAGAAATTCAAAGCATACTTTATCAAAAACAAAAAATTAAGAAAGAAATTTAGAACATACCTTACCCTTTTTTTTGCCACTTCAAATCTCTGCCATTAAAGGAAGGCTTGAAACGAACAAAAATATGTGTTGTAAGCATCATCAGCGCAAGCCCATGTGTCTCTGTGGTCTCCTAGATTTCAATAAGAATTGGGCATTTTCATCGGTTGAATTGGATCGAACTGGTTAAATTCGCCAGTTTAACCGAACCGAATTGGTCTTTATTTATTTATTTTCAAAGTAACCTTTTTTGTGTGGCTTTATCCTATTGGTTGGCTTAAAGAGAGCCCATATTCCCCACACTGAATTCGCTTACCACATATCTAAAAAAACCCTAGCATTTTCTCTATCTTCTTGTCGCGTCACCGTTTTCTTCCTTCTTCTCTCTCTCTCTCTCTCTCTCTCTCTCTCTCTCTCTCTCTCTCTCTCTCCTGCATCATCACGCCTTCATGACTAGATCTGCTCGTTTCCATCGCCACAATCACGTAGGTTCTCATTGAAACCGAATCGACTCGTCAACTGTAGTTAGTTGATGGCATCACTACCTTGGTGCCGATCTACAAAAAAGGCACACTGACAAGGTAAATTCGGTGGATGTGTCACCTTATCGGTCGAGCTTGGTTTGGTTGCCTAGCCCTAATTTCAATAAATGAAATTTGAATCCTCTCCATAATGACAAAGATTTCTCGTTCGCACACTTGTAGTTTTCCAATAATGACAAAGATGTTTAATAAAATAAAAGTACCTTAAAAAAATATATAAAATAGCATGAAAATCATCCGAAACCTGAATGTGAGAGGAAGAGACAATAACGTAAATGGTTTTGTTTCCTACTTCGAGTTGTATTGTAACCCAAGCCCTATTAAGGTATAAAGAGGGACTTGAGAGTTAGGTTAAATAATATAAAATACAATGGGGCATTAAATTGAGTTTGAGCAAGAGTGTGAGCGATAAAGAGCTAGGATTTTGCCTAGGGTATAGGGTTTTGATTGTAAGCCAAAGTGGACAAGTGATTATAAGCTAAAAGTAAAATAATAAATCAAGAGTGGAAAACCTTTGCAATAGGGCCCACCCAGATGGAAAGCAGGCTTTGCTACCATTTTAATTATACACGTTTGGTATATATTACGAGGCGTTTGCCTTGCCATAAAAGGAGCTTGGATGAAAATCATTTTCTTTTTCATATTTGGTAAGTCCTCGCTTGGGAGAAGATTTCATGCATTCTGGAAAAATAGGGGAAATGTTCCATCCATCTTGGGTTTCATTTTTCCTTCCCAAAATCAAAGGTAATAATTAATTACATCTTCTTTAATTACCAATTAAGGAAAGCAACAATAATTATATATATATATATATATATTTTCATATTTCTATTGTGGGGATATAAATGAAAAACAAAACAAATTTTGTTTCTAATTCATGCACAAACTGAATATGAAAAAAGAAATAATTAATAATTTCTAACTACCATTCCAGTAGTACCAAATATGGAAAGAAAAAAATCCCCTTCAGATTCTGTAAGAAAAACCACGATAACTTTCTAGTAAGTCAACCCCACCCTGGTATAAATTACAAGTTATGCCTACATGTTACTGCATATCGGCCAAAAAGGGCAACTATAAACACTAGAATTCTACAAAATTTATACAAATAAAGAATTGCAGTAGACGGACTGGAGTGGTCCTAGTGTTTCTAATAGGCTTATTTACTGTAGTGCTTCTTGAAACTGTGGTCAAATTCTATGGACCAACTTAGTAAAATGCTCTTAATCTTTTAAAATAATTGGAAATGCTTATCATTCTAGGGACACACATATTTAAAAAGAACACTTTTCAAAATTTTAAACTTATTTCCCTTTTTGATGTGCTAGTAATAAAAAAGAATTGATTTTCTCACTACTCTTTTGTCCACTTACACTACTTTGTATGTTATAGTAAAAAGTATTTAAAAACAAAAGGGAGTATAAGTGAACAAAATAGGAGTGGGAAAATTAGCACCCTAATAAAAAACCTAAAAATAAAATCTTCTTTTATTACACTACGAACCTATTTTATGTACAAAGCCAAAGTCATTTTGAGGAGAAAAATAATATTTTAATTTATTTGGCAACTAATTAAGCCAATTACAACAAGAAATCCATGAAGTTGATCCACGAAAACCATGTTCATGAAACTTTCTCAGCTTGTTTGGAACATGAAACTGACAACATCGTCACACCACCGCCACTGTCCACTGCGTTTGTGCTTGGGCATAAGAAAAAAGTTCCTCGATCCTAATGACATCAACTTCTCCTCCTTATGCAAACCTAGCCCCACATAAAAGAACACAACAATCAATCACCACCTAGCACACATCTTAAGGCCAATTTGAAAGTGATTGTGTGAGACACGTGATTCTCCAAATAATCACTTAAGCGATTTTGGAGAGAAGCACATGACGGTAACTGAAAACCACTTACAGTGATTCCATAGAAAAGTGATTATTGACCTATCAAGCATCACTACCAAATGAGCCCTTAATCAAACATATCCAAAGTAAAATCACATTGGTCATTTTCATAAGCCCAAATAACAAATCAAACGCTTACTTTCTAAGCTGAACTGTGAGTAATGGAGGTTGAACAACGAGGGATCGACAAAGGGCAAGATTGGACGGCGACCTTCCTTTCTGTACTGTCTTAAGGTAGCGGCCACAAAATCTTTCACTGTCAAATCGAGCGGCATCAAGACTTGTACAGCGCCGACGCTCCCCTGGATCGTCACATTAAGGAGGATCTTCGTCAATTTCGGCCTTAACCAGAGGTGGACGCACACCAGGACAAGAGGGGTCGCACGACCCCTTGGAATGTCGGAAAATTGGCTGTGGACTCCATGGACGACCCCTTGGAGCGCTGCTGAACGACCTCTTGGGTGCACACCAGGTGCTCGACGAAAGTCCCCAGTGCCAACGACATTCCTTCTTCTGCTGAGGCTCAGTTGCGCTGCGCCTTGCGCCCGAGCTCTGGGCTTCATTTTTTTTTAAAAACCTGCCTTGCCAAACGACGTCGTTTGGTCTAAGGTTGAGTCAAATTTTTTTTAATTGACCTGGCCTCAAAACGACGTCGTTTGGGCCAGGTTTTTAAAAAACAAAAACAAAAAAACCTCAGCCCTTACCCACCCGACTCAGCAGCTTCTTTTCTCCCTTTTCATTTATTCCCATTTCAGATCTATTCCCACTTTCTCAAACCCTAACCTCCCAATCTCCCAACCTCCAACCTCCAACCTCCAACAAACCCATCACAAATCTTTGCCGGCGACCACCACCACCTTGTGCCGCCGTCCTCCGCCATCCTCCACCGTTTTTTTCAACTCCAAGTAAGCAAAATTAAAATTTATTAATTTATAGTGATAAAATATATTGTTAATGTTGATTTTGATATTTTTTTTTATGGAATGAAATTTATGGATATGATAATGTAGATTGATTAAGTATATTGAATATTGTGAATTGATTGAGTATATTGAATATTTATTGAGGATATTGCCTATATTGATTTATGGAATATATGGAATATATTGATTTATGGAGTATATTGAATATATTGAGTATATTGAGTATATTGAATATATTGAGTATATTGAATAATATTCATATGATAATTTGGGTAAAAAAGAATGTGTAGATTTATGGATAAAAAATAATGTGTACATTTTTATTAATTGATGTGTAGATTTATGGAACAATTCTTTAAAAGAAAATTATCTACGGATAGTCCTTCTCCGTCTAATACGGGTAGTTCAAATGCAAGACCAATTGAAGTAGATGAGATATTGGTTAATCTTCAGGCAGATCCTGGACTAAGAACTAGAATGTCGGATTATAGTCCTAATATTCGAGATGACATACGAAGAGAATATCTACAAAAGGGACCTTGTCAAACATGAAAACTCGTCGTGGACAATTGTAACTTTTATTATTGGTTTTGCCATGAATTATGAATGGAAGTACTATCTTTCTATGTTTTAGTATTAATTTCTTCGTAGAAAATTTTTAGAACTTTTACACTGTGACCCCTTGGTCACATAATCCTGGATCCGCCACTGGCCTTAACTCCATAGATGTCATCGTTCCGACCTCGTTACTGAACGACCCCATGTATGGCACCGTTTTTGATCTCCGAAGTTGCGGCGTCTTCATATCTGGAAACTGGCCATGAAACGACGATGATTTCTTGTGGAGCAATCTACCCCTGCGGTTCTTCTCCTCGTGGACCCTTCGGTGAGTATTTTTCGAACTCGACATTTTTGGTAAATACAATAATGATTCGTGGACAAAAATGGAAATAAAAACTTCTGTGATTTATTGTTTGAGCATTGTGAGCAGTTGTTACCAATTTACCTCAAGCGTCGGTATCGAAATAACTTGAGGCAAGGGAAGTCGAGAGTTGGGGAAGAGCTTCGGGTCTCAGGATGTCGGTAACCGACAACTATCATAACCATACTGGTATAATCGTAATAACCAGAAAACCAACGAGAGAAAAAGCGAGATTATCATGGAATATGGGTCGAGAGCTCGCTTATTGATTTCATACCTACAACGAGATAAGAGTAGCCTCATAAATTACCATGACTTTTCTTAGAGAGGTGACTGTCTATTGGCTATTGTCAGTTAGAGAGAGAAAGAGATAGTTGGGTTATCGGTTTTAACGGTCTCGTGGTAACCTCGGTGGTTGGAATGGGACACGTAGATAGGTGATTATGGTGCGGTGGCTCACTGGCCTTTTGTGGAGTATTGTGTAACGGTGAGATGTCAATGTAGATAATCATTGTTCACTCGAGGAAGGCGGCTATATTATTGAGTGATGCTAGGTAGCGGTGGTCACTTGGATTTTGAGCACGTGTCGAAATAAGTGACTTCGCAGAGATGGGCTAAAGGCCAATGGTTCGTGGAAGTTTTACGAGAAGCGGTAATAGAGGAGTCCAGATCCTCTGTCCTTGCTTTTGTGTGTCCTCTCTGCTTACGATTACTTTTTTCGATACGCGAAATTCTACTTAATAATACTTTAACAAATTAATGTTTTTATCTTTTAATACAAATAAAATAATAAAATAACGCCATTACGTCATAAAATTAACCCATGTATCAGAGAAAACACACAAAAGCATGGACAGAAGATCTGAACCCGTAATAGAGGATAAGAACTCGAGAAGGCTTAGTGATAGAGTGTGAAATCTCTAGCGTCTATTGAATTGAAGTGTGTGTCTATCCACGTGTTAAGAACAAAGAAAACTATTGGTTGACTGCAAATGGCGCGTAACACGTGCCCCAATCAGGTTTGAAGGCGTTGCCCTTTATACGAAGCCATTTTGACGTCATCGTGCAATTAAGTGTTTTGTCACATATGTTTAAATTCCGTGATGAAACGTTTTTTTTTTCTTTTTAGGAACAAAGAAATTCCTCTCCGGATATAATGGCAAAAATAAATTCAAATTTTAACCAATAAACAACCGGATAAGGAACATTGTTAAACCATAGTACCATATAACCGATATTGGCTAATTGAGCTGTTAATTTTTTTTTTGGCAAGTGCTAATCATTTAATTTCTTGTTTTACTTGTTTCAAAACTACTATTAATCATATAATCATCTTTCTCGACAATTTTTCTTGGGAACAAATTTGTAAACCCAAAATTTATAAAATCGCATTTGTGATATTATTCATTCTTGCACAACAAAAAGTACTTTTCTAGGTTTTTTTGTTTAGCTATCTCTAAACTCTAGCCTCCCTTCTCTCTCTCAAACCTCTTTTGTTGTGTTCCGGGGAGGGGGAGGAGGCCACTCCTCTTCCTGTCTCCCTCTCTCTTTTCCTTACCTCCCCACTTATTTTCCCACTCCCCATTTATTGGATTTGGGGTTTTAATTGTGGGGAGGTTACTTGTGTCTAGATCTGCTTGGATTTGTGGTGTTGTTGGTTGGTGTTTTAGTTGTAAAGTGACTTGCTGCAATCTCGGTGGTGTTCTCTATCTCCAAGGCGGAGACGGCGTCTATGGTGGTGGTGGCAACAATGACAGTATTGGCTATGTTGGTTTTTGGTTGTTTGTTTGCAGTTTTCTTAATTTGTAATAATTGCATCAACTTCTTATGAGTTGGGTGTTGGATTGTTTTCTAGTCTCTACTTGTATTTTGTACTTGTGAGTTCAAAGTTGTAGTTGTATTGGTAGATTTGGGTACTGTGACTCATGCCTGGTTTGTTCAGGCATGCAATTTTTATGCTGAAATTTCTCTGGCCTTTTCTGGCTTGTATCTGGATTAACCTTATGTGGTTACTATGCTTCCATATTTGTGTTACCCCTTTGTAGGCATTTGTATTTGCCTTTGTGGCTGATGGTCTTTGTGCCTAATTTATGAATACTATTATCGTTTTTCTTTGATTTTTTATTTATTTATAGAGGATCAGGCTTAAGAAATTCATAATATAATACTGTTGCTCTTGCTAAGTTGGGATGGAAAATTATTACACAACCTAATAATTGGTGGGTACAAATAATGAGTAGAAAATATTTAAAATATCTTCTTTTTTTTATGTTCAAAGTAAATTACAAGATTCTATGATTGGCCTTAAAAATCGTCCTCTACTATTAAAAGGGATGAGATGGATTATTGGTAACGGTCAAATTATTATTATTATTTTGCCAGAATGGTCAAATTATTAAGTTCAAGCTTTTTAATTGGATTTTTCCTTTTCCTCTAAAAATAATTATTGATTATAATCTAATACCCAATATTGATGGAACTGTGGTACATCATATATATATATATATATATATATATATTAAAAGAAAGAGAATGGCGAGACATTCAAAATACCATAAAATGTCTTTGGTTAATGCAAACATTAAGAATTTAAATTATTAATTAAATGAGGATAATATGGTAAATTCACACTTTTTCATATTAAAAAATTTTATTTTAAAACAAAATCAGATAATGGGTCCTATTTTTATGAAACACAACTACTCAATATCTTTTCATATTCTAAAATAAAATAAAATAAATTTAAAAAACCAATTGGCACACACTTACGTATGTGCCAAGGCGCTAGTATTAATAATGCAAAATGGAATAAAGATATATTAGCTCAAATTCTACCCACTGATATATATATATATATATATATATATATATATATATATATATATATATATACACACACGGAGCTTCAATTGAGGGATCCCTTAAATACGCTTATTTGACGGACACCCTTGTAGGGCCCACTCCGTATTGTATTTCACTAATTCAAACCGTCTATTTTGTAGATACTCATTCAAATATCTCTACAAAAACTAACTTGAATCCAATATCATATGACCACTCAATTGAATTATTGAAATTTTAGTACTTTCTTGAAGTACCGTGTTCATTGATTTTGTAGGACACAATTGGATATTGAAACGGTTTCCGATTTGTCTAATTTTTGCAAGGATAATCTATGACTAAGAATGTAGACTTAAAAAATGGATAGTTTGGATCGTTGAAAAATATTTGTAGGGGACGACCCTAAAGGGTGTCACTCAGATAAAATTATTTGAGGGATCCCTCAATAGAAGGGGACTGTATATATATGTATAGTTTTATTCATGATTATGTAAAGTTTTATTCAGTGCATGACTTTTACGAATTGGTATGTATCAATTGGAAATAGTCATGTTCTTAACCGAGGAAAAATAAAACATTATTTATTTTGTTTGTGAATAAAATAATAATATTTTATGTGAAAAGTTGCATTGTTTCATAGAAATTAAAACATTGCACTTCTTGGCTTAAGTTGCATTGCTTCATAGAAATTGAAACATTGCACTTCTTGGCTTAAGTTGCATTGTTTCATAGTAATTGAAACATTGCACTTCTTGGCTTATGGTTGTAACATGAAAAGACACATTTGTTGATATTTTTCAGTCACATCTTTTATGAACAAAGGCCTTGTTGCCTATAAATAGAGAAGGTTCTACAACATTTCATTCATCCAATTGTCATCCAACAATAGTAGTTTTTAGAGTATTCATAACATTATATTTTCAGAAATATAGTGAGTTAGTAAGAGAGAATTCATACACAAGTTTGAGTTCGCTTTTCTTGGGGATTGTAGTGCTAATTCAACAAGAAGTCGATCATTGTATCCTAAAAGATGTTTGCCAAGAAAATCCTAAAAGCACTTGTGAGAAGATAATTTCGTGTCAAGGAGATAGAACCAAGTTCTAAACTCGATCATATGTATATTCTTAATTTTCCTTGTCGTTATTTTCTTATATTTATTTCGAATTTATAGTGAAGTTTTATTTTCAAAATTCTATAAATATGGCAATTACCTTATATTTTTACCAACAAAGGATCTCTCAAATAATCTTATTTGAGGGACACCCTTGTAGGGCCCACTTCATATTGTATTTCGCTAATCCAACCCCTCTATTTTGTAGATATTTATTCAAAGATCATCTCTACAAAAAATCACTTGAATCCGATATCATTGGCCCACTCAATTAAATTATTGAAATTTTAGTACTTTCTTGAAGTACCGTGTTCATTAATTTTGTAGGACACAATTGGATGTCGAAATGATTTTCGATTTATCTAATTTTTTACAAGGATGATCTATGAATGTAAACTTAAAAAATAATGGTTTGGATTGTTGAAAAAAATTTCATAGGGGACCCTAAAGGGTGTCTCTCAAATAAAATTATTTAAGGGTCCTCAATAGAAGATCGTATATATATAAATAAATAAATATATATATATATATATATATATATATGTGTGTGTGTGTGTGTTAATACAAGTCATATTGGGGAATGGAACCTAGGACCTTTGGTGCAGAGATGAATGTTCTTAACCATTTGAGCTATAACCCCTTGCAATTGCAATACCCACCAATATTCTTACTTCTATTTGTACAATTAATATTCCTCTGACACACTCTTGATCAGTTTATTTGGGGACCTTCCCCACTACAAAAAAAAAAAAAAAAGTGGCAACAGTCACCATTATTTGGTGACATTTTATGGGGTGACTAAAACCTTTAGTAACCCCAGCAAATGTCACCAAATAATGGTGATTGTTGCCACTTTTTTTTGCAGTTCTCGTATGATATTTTTCCCTTAAGTCTGCTACCTATCTTCAAACTCCACAATCTACAAGACCAATTAATAATTAATTCGCTCGGAAGTTCAAAGAGTTATTTATACTAACACCCCCTGAGGTTTCGTGTGTTTTCACAAAACCCCTTTGGGTCTCAAAAATTACACGAACACCCCATGAGGTTTCAATTTGCTTTCACAAAACCCCTTTTCGTTGATTGTTCGTCTAAAAATTGATGATTTCATTGGAAACAAATTTATGCAAATGAAAAAATTAACCTCAATAAAGTATATGCAATCTAATCTCAAAGGCCAACTTTGTCATTTGGAGAATTTTTTGTATAAAATCATCAATCTTTGAACCAAAAATCAATGAAAATGGGTTTTGTGAAAACAATTTAAAATCTCAAGGGGTGTTCGTGTAATTTCTAAAACCTCAGGGGTTTTGTGAAAAAGCCGAAAACCTCAGAGGGTGTTGGTGTAAATAACTCGAAGTTCAAACTTCCTCCTAATTTTGAATGAAACTATTAATCATATTTTTGGAAAATGTCGTTACACTTTACAAATTTGGCAATTACTGGATTAGTTTGGTATTAAACCTCCTCCACTTAATAATGATATTGATAATTGGACTTGTTCAATTTTAAATAATTTGTCTCCTTTTTTATTTTTATGAAATAAGGGGGAAGAACCCAAACAGAGAAACTACATAATAGAACTACAAATCAACCTGGTACAAGAGACTCCTAACCAATCATCAACTAGTAAAGAGACTATCCAATCCGGAGCTAAATTTGTAATAACCTAAAAGAAATGGATTTTTGTTGTTATTATTGTTCTGAAAAATCATACAAGGTTAATTAAATGTGTGGGCAATTTATAAAGTGATTTGGTGTGAAAATATTGGATGTACGAGTGTTTAATCTCAATTTGTACTAAAATGCTCTTACATTTAATTTAATGATTTTTTAAATGACGTTCAAGAAATTGAAGTGAGAAAATTATAATCTTTGGATTGGATAATCGAGCTTGATGTCACAAATGCCTAGGCGCAAACGGATCGTGAATCAGGATTGTAACGAATGAGAAATTAAATTTAGAAGTTTTGAAATTTAATTGGAGGGCTAAACAGTAAATAGTGAACAATGAACAGTGGCTATTCTCGAAATTCTATACATTCGAGGGTCATTGTGCAAATAACAGAACAACCCATAATTCTCAGATTTTATTTTTTTATCCGGAACCTTTCCGGAGAGGTTATTTCCTGCAATTAGTGAAACATCCCACCCAGATCTAAATAGAAACATCCCGTGAACATAACCCAACTGGAATCATGGCGATCAGAGGAGTAATTAAGGCGTAGCGATACTGTGAATTTGGTTCGTAATTAGTGAAGTCAACGACTTCAACTGTACTTTTGAGCCTTTTTCGTCCCGATTTTGAGGTAAGCCCAAGAATTAAAGTTGTTAATCTCATTGAATTCTTTAAGGAAATGTATTTTTGGACCGGCAATTCTAAGGTTTTTCCGTCCCCAAAATTTACTATTCACACCCACCAACGGTGGTGGTGCGGTGGTGACTATGTTTGAGGTTCAATTTGTAGTCTTGGAGGTGCTGAGCACGTTGGTGTGTTCGGATTTGCGAGATTCTATCGTTTGACCTACGCTCCGAGCCTTGCAAATTTAGGACCGTTGGATCTGGTCCAATTTTTAGTATGTTGTAGCTGGTGTTGTTATGAGTCTGTAGGTTGAGACAGATCAAAGATTGGATCCTATGATATTAAGTTATCGTGTTTCAAAGTTTGGGTGAGTGATCGCCGTTAAAATGTGCGATCAAGAATGATCCAACCGTTGGATCGGGCCTAAATTGATGTAGGGTGATTTTACTAAATGGGCCAGCACGACACGGCCCAATAAACTTAATGGGCTGGCCCGACACGACACAAATAATTTAAAAGCACGTAGTTAAATGGGCCGAGCCGGCCCAGCCCAGCCCATTTGACACCTATACGTGGACATTTTTCTGCCTTTAGGAAAAGGAAGCTTTCAGCCATAGCGTGTTCACATTCAAAACATTTGCTGGTTACAATTTCCAAATAACTTATGATACACAAGTTCTCTACAAAGAAGAAAAAAAACTACATTACATAAATGATTAGCAAACTTATATGAGTTTCAGCTAGTTTGTCCCTTTAATTGAAAAAAAAAACCCACATATAGCGAATTAGCGACAAGGTAAAAGAGCACAATAGGTGCTATTGCATTGGTAATTGTTGTTGATGCATGAGAGAGACCATATCTAAAGTGTCTAAGAGGTCATCTAGCACCACTAATGTCATCAAATTGTTTCTTAATCAGGACAGATAATCTATAAGCTTTTTGAGAGGTTAAATTTATTTTACCTTGTAAATGATTTAGAAAGAATATTGGGCAATATTCTTATGTTTTCTGGATTTAGTAGTTGATATTTTATTGAATTTATGAATTTTTCCTCATACTTTCTAGGTTTACTTTGAACTGAACCATCATGAACCTCTCTTGAAGAAGATAATTAATGACCAACATGCTCGCTTAGGTGATGCACGACAGAGGCTCTTGCAAGTGGAGGAGAAACAATCAAAATTGGAGAACATGATTGATAGTGCAATCTAGCTGCACAATGTTCTGGAGGAGCTGTTGAAACGCCTGCAGAACTTGCCTGGGCCTCATAAAAAACCATTGTCCAGAGCTGAGAGAGAATTCAAGTTTGAGCTTGGTAATGATTTATTTTCAACAATAAGTGTACTAATATAACCTTTTTCAATATGAATTAGCTTGGCAGTTATGCCATAATTCATCATAATACAATTATGCTTAAGTTACCAGCTTATAGGTTTTTTTTTTGTTATGGTGGTTTCATATCTTGCATGAACGCTCTTATGACTTTTGAGAGAAAAAAAAAGGTTAGCGGGCTTGGGCTCGGTCGTGCTTGGAGCGGCCTGGGTTCGTGTCGTGCTTGAAGCGGGCTCATGCCAAGCCCGGCCCATGTCGGGCTATGGCCGACCCAGTCCATTGGACCTCATTTTTATATCCCGGCTTGGCCCAAGCTTTCGTGCCGTGCTAGCAGGCCCATTTAATATTCGTGCTCGTCTTGCGTGCCGTCTTTGTCTTGTGCCTCATTTAAACGGGCTGGACTTATGCCGTGCTAGGCCTGCCGGTCCCATTTGACACCTCTATGTCCACATACGGCTACATACAATTGTAAATAGCTTGTAAAAAAATTCAAAATAACTGGGCCAATGCTTGGGCCCGAGTATGGCCTGAGCAAGAGCATGGGCATGGCCCGAGCCAGAGTCGGCCCGTTTCTATATGGACTTGGGCTTTGGGTTGGGTTGGGATCAATGATTTTACTAAATGGGTCATCACGGCACGACCCAATAAACTTAATGGGCCGGCCCAGCATGACACGAATAATTTAAAAGCACGAAGTTAAATGGGCTGGGCTGGCCCAGCTCAGCCCGTTTGACACCTCTAGATTTAGGTGAGAATACATTGAATCCCTTTTGAGTTTTTCAGGTGGCCATTCTCGTGGCAAGTAATGAGGGATAAACTACGTTAGGGATAAAGACCCAAGAACAGTCTAAGATCTATTATGTTGCCATCTAGTACTCATGTGTGAGTGATCGTACAAGTGAACGCTACTATAGTGTTTGTAATGTTATAGATTAGAGGTTCATAGTATTCTCCATTCTATCTGTCAAATAATTGACGTGTGAAAACTGCTTTTGAGATAAAAGGGTTTTGGTGTGGTCACAGGTAATCAAAACAGTTCTTAGAAAAATAAAAGAATTGTGATTTGATGTGTGAAAATTGATTTTGAGATAAAGGAGTTTTGGTGTGGTCACAGGTGGTGATTGAAATAGTTCTTATAAAATAAAAGAATTGTGATTTAACATGTGAAAACTACTTTTAAGATAAAAGAGTTTTGGTATAGTCACATGTGGTAACTTAAACAGTTCTTTAAAATAAAAGAATTGTGGTTGTGATAATATTGATAAATATGAGTACCATGGTTATACATGGATTGTGTGATGCTAATGAAAGTGCATGTGGTTGTATATTATGTGAAATTAACATATTTATATTATGGATGTGGTTTACTCATACGAGCTTTAGAAAGCTTACCGAGTTTGTTGGTGATGAACCCGGTACACTATTTAACGGTATAGGGGATTATCCTACAAGTGGCAAAGACTGTGAATAGGGTAATTGAAGTTAGGAGCAGAAAGCTCAGTTGATGTACATGTTTTGTACATGATGTGGTTTATTTTGGTGTGAAGACTTCCGCTTTGTGTATTAAACTATGAGGAGCAGATTACGTAAGGTTGAAGTTTCATTTATTATGTAATTGGTGTGATGTAATATTTGACTCAGAAAAGTTGAGTCTGTATTTACATTGTGGGTTTGGAACGAGTTGTATTGTATTAAGAACAAAATTTCTAGGTACAATTGTTGAAGGTTCCGAGCTTCGCGTCCTGGATTGTTGGTTGTTTGTAATAACTTTAAATCGGTTATTTGAGGTTGAAATTTTGGGGTGTGACAAAATCAAAAAAGCAAACTCCCATCCCCATATTGTAACTGTTGGAAAAACAACAATCAGTGACTTAATTAAATAATATATTTATATATCAATAATATATACTCTAACAAAATTTAATTTATAATAAACTGTAAATTGAATTACAATAAACAATAAATAAATGAAATTGACTTGGATTTGAGATAGAGGCTTACATATTTGATGCAATGTCCTAAAGACAGTAATTTTACCCATGCTCAGTGTTTGAAGTTTTATAGGTGAATGCCTCCAATGATTCAACTATCTATATTTTAAGCCCTAGTACTAGGACTTAGAATGTGGCGAATTTTTTTTTGTTTTCCTCTCAGACAATATGAATGAATGTGATGTGATACTTTTTGTGTGTTTTTTGAATGAGGGCTCTTCTGATTTAAATAAACTTCTGAAAACCCTTCAGAAGAGTTACAACTGTTAAAAAACAATTATTTAAACTCATCCGGATTAATTAAAAATTAAAAATTTGAAACTAAAAAATTAATTTAAATATGAAATGCCCAAATTGAATTTGTAGCCCAATTGGCTTCTACTTTGCCCAACTTCCATTTACTAATCATGGGACTTCCATACTTATAAAGACTCCACATTTTCTTCTTTCTATCAATGTGGGACAAATATCCTTAAATTTCTTGCAAACTTCCAACAATACCTCACATAGCAAGTCCATCAGCCACACAGTTTTTCTCTCTATAAACATGCTGCACCACACAATCCCCAATCTGATTCATAAGTTCCCCACACCTAACAAGTAGGCAAGCAAGCAAGAGGGTGGAAATCAAACAAAAAAAGGATGATGAAGAAGGTGGACAGCTACAGCCGAATCCATTTCACAAACATAAATGCATAAAATCCAAATCTTTTCTTCCAGTATGAGTTATCCATGTTCATATGTTCATTTTGGATATAGTTACTTATTTTCCAAAAAAAGAAAAAGGGGGTCAAAGTAATTCTAAAACGCAGCTATTTTCTCTTCATTTAAATTCTTTTTTTTTCAAAACAAAAAACAATATTCTCTTGCAACCCCACATTAAACTGATAGAGGCCCGATACCATGCTTGTAATTATTGGGGTAGGCATCATGCATTATTGGCAGTATACAATAATACAAGGTAGTTGGAGTGTTAGGCAAATAAAATAGTTAAAATAATCATTATATTTTTGGCACTTCCACTTAAAAGAAACTTGGCTTGAGATGTGTACTTTAACTTATGGGAGCTGCTATTATTATTAGTATTTATTTGGTTTTAGTCAAAGAAAGTAAAATTATTTAGAAAAAAACTAAAGGAGAATTTTTTTCTTAGGAAAAGCCAATGAATTCAGTTATTTTGGATTGAAACAATATAAATAATCATGATATTTATGTACTCCTTTTAAATATAAAAATAATATGAGTGGGTGCTACATTTTCCTTCTTTTCTTTTCTTTTTCTATCGTGTTTTATTTTATTGCTTAATTTTACATTAATGCCCTTAAGCAGTGTGGTGGATTCTATTTTATATTAATGCCCTCAATATAATTGTGGGTTAGTAACTTTTTTATTTATTCAAGTGATATTGAAAGAGGTGAGAATTAAACCTAGAACATTAGGCTCATAATACATGCTATTAACTACTTAAGTTACAAACTCCTTGCATTTAAAAATTACCTTTAAGCAAAGTCATAGGTAAATATATGCTTCAAATTTTATTTTTCAATGATTGTAAACACAACTACATATCCTCATTTCTCAACCTATGTACATTCTTCTCTCAAATAATTTGATGAGACAATGTAAAGAGGATAAAGATAAAGATGTCATGACTGTGGGACCCATGTACATTGTTCATAAATGAAACTCAACTCTTTTATTTTTATTTTTTCTGATAGATGCAGTGTCTCGCTTTCCTCGATATTTTTCATTTTCTAATTTGGATGTTTGTAGTTGTGTTGTGTCCATTATGGTCTTCAATCAAATGGGGACAAAACCAAATAATAGTCTTTTATTTTTTAGGTCAAGAACAAATAATTAATAGTCTATATGGATGATAATTGGACATGCATGCTTGAAATATATTCAACATTTATTTTAATTATTTTTAAAATTATAACTCAGGTAATTGAAGTGAAAGAGCTCAACTAATTAAGTTATAGCCCACCAACACAGATAGAGTTTGATACTCTTTTAGAGCTCATTGCATATTATAGTTTAATAATCTGAACCGTCAATTTAAAATCTTCCGTGAGGTTTAATTAGTTTAATCCAACAGTGAAAGTGAATCAAATTAGTCCTTGATTCATGGCTGTTATTGAGCTTATTATTAAACAAATATGTCCAAGTTTTTTTTGGTCGAAATATATCCAAAACCAAATGTATCCAAGTTGAGTTTGAGTTTTGCAAGTCTCTATCTTTTCGACCATTTGTGGTTTTTAAACGGACTTCGGGCGCCGCCATCTTAGAACGCCACCTTTTTTAATGGTCGAGGACAAGAACAAATTGCAGGGTATAATCAGAATTCTAAGCTTACAATACGGACCTACATTATGTACAAAGTCCTGAAATAATATAAAAATAAACCCTGAAATAAAATCGTCTTCTATTACAATACGGACCCATATATTATGTACAAAACCAAAGGCATTTGATGAGAAAGATAATATTTTAATTAATGTCGCAACTAATTAAGCCAATTACAACAAGAAATCCATAAACTTGAGCCATGAAAATCCAGTCCTCGAAACTTTCTCTGCTTGTTTTGAACATGAAGCAGACGACGTCGTTACGCTACCGCCAGCATCCACTGCGTTTGCGCTTCGGCACAGAAAAAAGTTCCTCGATCCTAACGCCATCAGCTTCTCCTCCCTATCCAAACCTGGCTCCACACAAAAGAGAAAACAATCAATCACCACTAAACACGTGTCTTAATCAAACATATTCAAAATATAATCACAACCGTCAATTTCGTAAGCCCTAAAAGCACGATAGGCACTTACTTTCTAAGCTGAACTGCGAGTAATGGAGGTCAAACAACGAGGGCTCGACAGAGGACAAGATCGGACGGCGACCTTCCTTTCCGTATTGTCGTATTGCAGCCGCCACCAGATCTTTCACCGCGGATTCCGGTGGCATTATGACATGTATGGCGCCGACGCTCCCCTGAATCGTCACGTTGAGGAGCAGCTTCGTCAGTTTCGGCCGTAATTCCGTGGCCGGTGTCGTTCCGATCGTGTTCCTGAACGACGCCATGTCTGGCACCGTTTTTGGTCTCCGAAGCTGCGGCGTCGCCATATCCGAAAACTGGCTGTGAAACGATGACGATTTCTCATTGAGTGATCTCCCCCTGCGATTCTTCTCCTCCTGGACCCTCCGATGAGTACTCTTCGGACTCGGCATTTTCCGTGAATACAATATCGATTCGGGAACAGAACCAAAAATGAGAGCTTCTGCAGCTATTGGTTGAGTGTGGTGAGTAGTTATTACCAGTTTACCTCAAGCGCCGGTATCGGAAGAACCTGAGGCGAGGGAAGCCGAGAGCTGGGGAAGAGCTTTGGCTCTTAGGTTGCCGGTAATTGACAACTATCATAACCGTAATGACCAGAAAACCACTGAGGGCAAAAGCGAGATTAGCATGGAGTATTTGTGGCGCGAGTTGAGAAAATAAATGTCCCCTGTCTTAAAAATAAATGTGCAGCATCATAAGTCACACTAACCAATAGAGAGATAATTAAAAACGATTGAGAAATGAGTGAGATATGAATATTTCAATCTATGAACTTTCTTTGAGTTTTCCGGGGAGGTGCGCCGGAAAAGTTTTGAGCAATATGATATTAAAAATCACTTTGATGCTTAATCACTCTTCATAAAGCTAGATTTAAACTACAGAATCATGTTAGACATAATTATAAGCATTAAAATGGATTAAACAAGAAAAACAACAAAATCACAATTTTCCGGTGATCGGAAAACTCATAGAACCGCCGGAATCTGGAAATTGTTATCGCGTTTCGGAAAACTTGTTTTAGATATAACTTTCTTGTTTCTTAACCCTTTTTAGTGATTCAAAAGCAAAAATCGAGGGGTTTTTCATGTAGATTATGAAGTTATAACTATTTAAAGCTAAAACATATAATAAAAACACGAATTTGAGCAATTTACAGAGGTGATGTTTTTGAGAGACTATAGTGTTAGTTCTTTCATGTTTAATCGATTCTTAAGGCAAAAAAATATAGGTAGGTGTTCATATACTTACAGTAGATGTTTTTGAAGCGATGATGATGAGGTTGGAAGCTTGGATTTGAATTTGAGCTTCACTGGTGCAAGCAAAAATGGAAACCAGATGACTTCAGCTAAACTTTTCTCTCAATTTTTTCTGTGTGAGTTTTTTCAGTGGATTGTAATCTGCAATGAGCTTCTGTTTTATAGGCCAACAAGTACTTGGGTGAAAACAATTTTGGTCATGATTTCAAGCTTAATTAATTACCACCACATGTGTCGTTCTGTCTATATCACCGACTTTTTTAATTTTTTTGAGGTATTGTTTGGCGTCTATGGTTGGTAGGGCATGAGTTTAATGGACTTTTACAGTTTCACGATTTACCAACAGTAATATAGTAAAAGAAGAATCCCTTCCAACAATAAATCCAAATAACTTATGAATTTCCTAATAGTGGCATTCATGATTTCGTATTATAGTGCAAGTTAACATCATGTGTAATTTGACCAAAAACAAAACATCATGTGTAATTGTCTATACGTGCCACGGTGCCGATATATTTATGAACAATGCAACAAATTAAACATATTCGTTATCTTTATTTAATAATGACATGTTTACGTATTTGAAATGGAGAAAACTATCAATCGAGAAAATCAAGAATATTATAGAGAAATAATGGGTATGAAATTAACTATTTCCTCCAATCATTTGAATTACGCATTTTAACGTGGAATTCACATACATATACATAAAATCGGTCATAGCCTTGGAACGATATGGAATGTTTTTTCTTTGGGCCGGCATTTCTTTGTGAGGAGGAGTGCTACTTTTGTTTCCATCCTCGTACTTATTCTTCTGCAAAATTCCATTGTTCTATAAGAATGTGGCACGCGTACATATGATTGCTCTTTTTTTTGGTTGGGAAATACGTAACGTCTTCACGCCTACATATGATCCTTTCTTTTACGGAACTTTTCTTATGATAAGATCATGTCATCTTATCAATCCATTTAAAACTCACCAAAATACATTATTTTTCCTTTTTTTGGAGTATTTTTCTCATTATTTTTTTAACCCAAAGTGTATTTTTAATATCATTCTTAACACCTGACACGTATCCATATATATATAACCATAATTCTATAAATACAAAATAAAAAGTTAATCATAGTTATGCATATGAACACGAATCAAGTATTAAGAGAGATAATGAGGATACGCCTTGGGTTAAAATAGTGAGCAAAAATAGATATTATTTCCTTTCTAATACAAATTATTTGGTTAATCTATGGTGTGAAGACTTACATGGTTAAATTGGCAGTAATAATATCCCATCGATAGTTAAATAGTGAATGGTGCTTAGCTAACTCTTCCTGAAATGAACATGTGGCCCAATTGCGAATGAACACCTGTCCAAACAATTAAAAAAAGTTTAAAAATCTTGGATTGTGGTCGGGTGGGGTTCTTACCTCTTGGTTTCAATTTATTATTATTATTATTATATTTTAAATTATTTAGACATGGGTGACGAACTCCAAATAATTATAGCTTTGATTAAATCAAAGGTTGTTTGGTTGGTGCTTCATTCCATTCCAAACATTGTGACAAATGATTTTCTCATTTGCTTCATTTTTGATTGGTTAGTTGATGATAAATTCAAATCATATACTTTTATTTTGGTTATTTTTATAAGCACACATGTTATAATCATATATATATATATATATCTAGGGTAGGTGACATCCGCCTAGTTATTGAAGTGAGTGATGGAGCCCAAAAGAAGACAAGAAATTGAAGGGAGGCATCACTGGTGCAGGTGGATCCATACACGGCTAGCCATAATTCAAGCAAGCAAAGCAAACAAAACATGTGACCAAAAGAGCCAAGTCGCAGTCTCAGCAGATGCACAAGGGAGCATGCATACTTGGACTCATATTCAATATTGTTCGTATTCTAAAAAAAATATTCAATATTGTTCATTTTTCTAAGTGGATATTTAGGTTTGTAGTTTTTTTTTTAAATGCGGAAAATAAAATTACAAAGCAAAATTTCTTGGGCACGCGGAGTCAAAGAAGTCAAAAAAGAAAGCAGTTGAAGAAGACAACGGCAACTTAGACGACTCACACAACCTAGACGGAGAAAATTCGTGACCAAAGGCCGCAAGCGAATCTGCCGTGAAGTTAGTTTATAGTATTACAATTTACAAGTAGGTTTGTAGTTGTGTTCATTATGGTCTTACAATGAAAGGGGACTAAAAAAAATTAGTCCTTTATTTTTTGGGTCAAGGACAAATGATAGTGTGTATGGATGAGAATTTGACATGCAGGAATGACCAAAAAGACCAAAAGACCTCCCTCTCTATTATTGATTTATTTGTTTGTATGGATAGTGACGTAACTCTTTCTATTGGTGTCCACTCTCATGCATCAATGCTGACCAATTTTTGTGTCTACCACTTGGAATATTATTCAACATTTATCATTTTATTTTACTTTTTTTTTTGTGTGACGATTATGTAGCTGAATTTTCTGTTTTTTTGTTATGTATTTGGATTTGTTTGGTAGGATTGGTATGGATATCTTATGGTGCCGTGCCTGCCTATACAGGCTTGGACCATTAATTAGTGCCAAGTTCAAGTTTAATCAAATCGAAATCATGTTAATTAAGTATATGTATGAGACGTGTATGATTTCGGCAATTTTGAAGCATTTCATGCATCATAATCGAATTCGGGTGTAAGAGGTGAAAACACTTGCTTACGGTGAGATTTAATAAGTTTAAACCAACTGTGCAAGTCTATCCTGAAGGCGGCTTAGCTTGACTTTGGGAGAAGTCTCTATCTTTAATTTTGGACCACTTTTTGGTTATAAAATTGGAGATTGTAATTGAGTTTGGGTTGCAACTTGCAAATTTGCAAACGCAGCCATCTTGGAAGGCCGCCACCATTTTAAATGGTCAAGGCTGAAGACCAACTAATTTAAATTAGCCTGTGGCAATTGCGGGATTCACCAAAATTTAGGTGAGCATGAGACTGTTTCTATTAAGTATTATCAAATTCAGTATACACACACATCAATTGAAGGCTCTAAGTATGCATTTGGGTGTTAACTGTTTCTATTAAGTATTAGTGCCAAATAGTTACCTTAGATTTGACTAATTTATATTATAATTTCCCTTTTACCCTAATCATAATGTTAACTGCTCTTTCCAATTGAGACGGACAAGGCAGAGAACTTATGAACTATACCAAACCCAACTAATAATAATATGTTATCCTTATTGACAAGTACGCAGTCAGATGTATCCAAAGCCAAACATGGTAATCCGAGCATTCTCTGCAATGCACATGAGTTCCTAAGCTACCTAACCACAATAACTTCCCAACTAAACTTGCAACTGAGGCAGTATCTCCAACACTATAACATGGAAGGTCTTGTCTGGTTGCAACATTGTTCATGTTGCTTGCATTAGGTTGCTAATACAGATAAATCTTCAACCTAAAAACCTAATAGCTGCCTGCCAGTCATAAGCATGAGAAATATTCAGGTGATTGTTTGCAGAAAAGCAGGAAATAGGGGTTGCATTAACCTTCCTCCTATATCCTTATTCATCCAAATGGGATTCTGATACAACAAAATTAAGAATTACAAAATACAAAATACAGTAACAATGAAAATGTCACTACACATACACTCTTGCCCTCTTCATGACACGTACAAGACATTCGAACTCAGAGCATCTTTATCTTCATTTCCCTCTTTTTATTTTTATTTTTTTGGGGTTTGGAGGGAGAGCCTTGAGTATACTTATAAAATTTAGCTAGAAAAAGAATGTGGCGCTTACAAAATTGACCGTCTTTCAACGTCTTAGAGTACCAAGAATTATCTTAACAAAGGAGAGAGCGGCTCACCATGTATAGTTTCTTCATGTGGTTCAAAATAATACACTGGGGTGTGGAAAGACAGAATACTGTCTGATTCCCTCACTGGTGCTGCATGCGGCCACCTATGGTTTCTTGATCTCGACTCTTTTGGGCTTATTCTGGTATTCATTGAAGCTGAATGAGGTGAGCATATTTGAGATATGGACCTCATCCGACATAGCCTCCCATTTGAGGAGGTTTTGGCTTGGAAGTTGAAGTGTCGTTGCCTTGTGGCTTTCAAGTTTACTTTTGGGCCAACCACTGGAGGGAAAATGACTGAATCAACTGATTTCAAGAGGGAATTAGAGGCTTCACTGCATGAGGAAATAGCTGCCTTTGGCATTGGTCTACTATTTTTCCATGGCAAAAATGATTGCTGTAGCCTGGATGGAACCTGCAAAGCCAACAAGTAGACATAAGAACTAGTTCTGAATCGACATGCATCACTCAAAACTAAGTTCTCTTACTCTGACTTACCGGCATTTAGATCTATAACAAAATATCGATAACATACGTTCAAACTGAATTAAAATCTTTACAAATTTGAGAGGCATAATGTTATATGTGTCTATCACCAGCATGTGGTTTCAAATACAGATCATCATGGAAAATGCAGTTGATACCAAATAAAGCAATTGCACTACTGGGTGTGCCAGTAACTTTCAACTTATTCAGACAAACAAGAAGGGTATGAAGAAAAGAAAAAAAATGTTGATGATCAAACCTATTAAACTTTTGGTTTAGGTTCTTTTCTTCGGAATCTTAAGAATTGGGAGATTGGAAATTTTAAATTTGAAATACTATAAGTGTACCCACTGCACATCATTAGATGGCCGTACCCTTAGCTATGGTAGTTAGATGAATTAAACTTTCTAAACACAAATTTTATTCGGAGACCAATCAGCTCATTGCACAACTTTACATATCCATTCTCTATTCTATATGAATTCTCTTATTATGGTTAGGGGTTGTGATTAATTTCATAGGAGCAGTTTTACACATGGAAGGATGATAAAGTGAATATTTCCTACAGACAATCATGTAAGTAATCAAGTTCTACAACCTTAAATGCAAATATTAACAGTCCTCACCATTAACAAGATACAAAATCAAATAGAGTCTCTCTAATGAAGTGAACTAACCAGTTAAAAAATGAATTGTTATCAATCAATATAATAATAACTCACTCGATCTTTATCATGTAATATATAAATGGGTATAGTGTACTGTACATGTACCTGATCAATTAATATATAAGCTTATGATTTCTACTCTAAAAATTATAAAGCAATTCTCATTTAAGTTGCTTGGTGATGCAGGAATGGAAAATAGTATGATTTTATTTAAAACTATGACATTATTTGGATATGATAGTATAAATTTCCCTACAGATGGAGTTAATGACATTGATTGGCTAGGGCTTACATTTTCTGTTAATCCAAGGCATTGGATGCATATATCATAGCATCACAAGCTATTATCTTCAATGATGCTGACTTATCACAATGATTTGATGATATAAAAACCCACAAAAAGAAAATTGTTGAAATAAAAAATTCAGAACTCACTCCAGAGACGAAGCTACTTGAAGCAAATGCCAATGAAGATGTAGAAAATGGAGATTTCCCAGGTTTGTTTCCCTTCTGACCATTTTTAGTAGCATCCTGATCTGCCGTTACAGACCCAAAACTTGATGGTGCAACATCATCCTCATCTTCTTCTTCCTCCTCCTCTTCATCCTCTTCAGCCTCTTCAACTAAGGGTTTCTCATCTTGGTTAGCCAATGCAGAAGTATCTTCTTCCTTCTGCAAATCCATTTCCACCTTCTCCTCCTCTTTCTCTCTCCTCTTCAACTCCTCATCCATATCCTCAATGACCTCTTCCAGTCGCAGTTCAGCCTCTATAAGTTCAAGTTCTTTTTCAATTAGCTTCATCTTCATCTCACTAGCTTTCCTCTTCTCTTCAGTCCATTTCTCTACTTTATCCAAAACAGGCTTGCATGCATTTTCCACGCCTGATACAAGACGCATCCAAAAGTTTTGTTTCTTCACACCAATATTTTTTCCATAGAACTCATCAAAACCAAGTGGTAGGAACTGCGCCTTCTTTGGGTCGACATCTTCCCCTTCTTTCAGAGGTGGCTGCCAAAATAAGCGAACCCCATACTTTTCATCATAGATATAGTTGATTAACCGTCCAGTTCGTGTGTGTAGGATTAGGGGATCTTCAGTATATACAAGCTTTGATGGGTCTGCAGGATCAGGCTCTGGTTCCTTGTTGACTAGAACAAATTCAGGAGTCTCATCTGATCAAATGTAACACAATTTTAGTATGAGAAGTAACTTTGTCCCCTTACGTGGAAGAACAAACCATGCATCGATTTGCTGATTATTTGGACAAAAGCATAAGCTAAGCTGATCACAAGAGAAGTAGCAGAAAACTAAACTGAATTATGTCAAGAAGCCACCAGCCAATGTGGCCAGGTGATACCTCTCAAACATTAAAGGGGGAATACAAAGGATTCGTGAAACGGGAGATTTTCGCGTGTTGGGGAGAGCTATCCCACAATGTGCAGCTCACTTCAGAATTCTTCTTTTGGTAAAACAGGAAAAACGAAAAAAAAGAAAAAGAAATTGATGTGTGCTTGGATTTGGATGTGCGGAGCAAATTCTTGAAATGAATGCGAGAAGGATGAGGGGTATGGATGATGGAATTATTACCCTTTGACCACCAGTATTCAAGCTCAGCAGGCATAGGTATCCTCAATGGAGCTTTATAGAAGGAGTTCAACCACATTTCCCTTTCTTCATCGACCTCATGCACATAAGTTTTCCAATAATCAGGGACCTGCCAAAGAAGTATAAGTACTCAATTTCTTAAACCTGATATATCCTTAATCCTGATGTAAAACAATTTCTCCAGTCATAAATAATTGATTACAGCTTACTTCATAAAACTGGTTTATGAAGCCTGGTGCCATCCAAACATCTTCGTCTTCATAGAAATAAGGATGTTGAGGATCACCATACGGGCCCCTCTCTTCCCTGACCACTTTAAAGGACAAAATTCCATTGTCATGAACAAAGGAGAGATCATAGATTACACAAAAAAGCTGAATAGATCTTATGATAAACCAGATCTGCGTGATGTGAAAATTCATAATAGTAATTCAAAGTTCCTGGGTAAATAAATATCCAAATAAACTAAATCTTCATATGATGCGAGCCAGATATTCCACAAAAAAGGTGGAGTAAAGCCCCAAAGAAGTGCTGTAATCAAACAGAGCAAAACATATGCACACCTATATAGGGATGTTGAGGAGCTACTGGTATCTCTTGACTAAAACTAATTTCACGTACATTCTATTGTGTGCTGAACCTCTATAAGACAACTTGTACATGCACATGATTCCAAGAATACATATCCTAACCAATATGCAGATGACTTTCCTGACCTACTATTGTAAACACTATAGTGCATCATTCTGCTTTAACCTCGGGTTAGGAACTTCCAATTTTTAAAGTTGTTAAAATTTCAGTGTCTAGAAGATACATTAATTTGCAACCTAATATCTCCTTAGGAAGGCAGTTATTACTAGCATTAAAGAAACATACTTCCATCAGGCTTGTTCACAAACATCCGAGCCTTAGCAGCAGCCACTTCTGCAATACCAGCATGCAGCTGAAAAGGCACCAAATGCATTAGATATCTTTGTACAGATGCTATACGTGACCTTTTTATTTTTCATTCAAGTATAATAAATGAAAGAATGAACATTTATTGTTACCGCTGAGACATCCTCATCACAACCAGTAGAATCTTCCAATAGCTCCCCAAAATAGAACCTACCCTGCATGGAAAGAGAAGATAAAGTACTTAATAACAATAAAACAGTATCAAGTTGGATGCAAACAAGGGCAGATCTTTCACATGATTTGGTGCCCCATCTTATTGGGATCCCCTGTAGGCTGTTTTAATCACTTTGTAATTGATGCTACAAATTTAGTTTTAACCCAGCATCACCAAAGGGTATACTGGCAATTCCCAGGTTTGTTGGAAATGGGCTGTCGTTGTAACCCAGGGATCTCCATTTGGGTCAATAGATGTTAATAGGTCCTTATGTAAGTCCTTCAACAGCTTACAACTGGTCTATTACTTCTTTCTACATTGGGGGAAGGGAGTGATAATAATTAACATTAGGAGTAGCAAAAATTAAGAATGAAAATTCAATGTCAATTAATATCGGTTGTTTGAGTTTACAGGAATATTGACAGAGCATATCAATTCTGTAAAGGTAAATGGACACTATAGATATTTGCTTAAAAGTAAAAGAAATGAAGATGTAACTTGGAGATATTTAAACCTAACAATGATGCATGAATTACAACATACACTAGTAAACTTCATAAAGTAGTGCAAAAAATAGAGTGCGACTGGTGACAACATTGACACCAACTCTATTAACTATATTAAAATAGTGTCGATGCCACCATCCTGTTACTATACATTTACTGTGGACTGCCTACTGTTTTTTACTTTTCAATTTTAAGGAAACCATTCACATGTTGCAAACAATTATTCGCACAGACTTGAATGTCTAGAGAAATTATTTAAAGAGTGTGATGTAAATATAGTAGAGATCTGTTGTCCCCAAATTTGTACGTCCCTATGTCTCCTAGTTGTTTTGGCCACACATGTCCTTAACAGCTCTCGTATTTTTATAATTTATACTGTGTCTTCTACCCATTTTAGAAAATGAAAACCCTTCCTTCTACAATCTCTTACTACCCCATACTATGGTCATCATAGCTACATAGTAATATTTCTCTATTCTTTTGACCTCTTCAATATATCAACATTCACTACCACATATTCAGTGAATTAATAAAAAGAAATGGCTTATAGCTCATGGAGATACATAGATGGGGCGCTCGTTGACTTCATATACACCACATCCGTGCATTCTGGCATGCTTCCACTGTCCAGCATAACGATATCGACCTTTCTCCCTGACATAAAAAGACAATCATCAATAAAACCACAAAACCGGTATCAGGAAAAAGAGTAAATTTATGACTTGTGGTATAAAAGCTTGCAAAAGGTTTCATTGAATTGTAAACAAAAATTATGAATTTCACCTCTTCTGGCATCTTTAAATGACTACTCTATACTGGCATCTTTAAATTACAAACCAACAGATGCAGACCCTAATACTAAATAAGACAAAGATTTTTTAAAAAATTTATTCTGAAGTCATGGCAATCACCCTATCCACACTTCCCAACTAAAGGATGTCAGGGACTATTTCAGCATCCACCTAGTTACTCGCAAATGCAACCACCTTGTTCTCGCATTCTTGGTATTATCAGAATAAGATCCCAGGGGGGCTCATAAGGAGCGGGAGTGACATCCTAACTCAGGAAGGAACTACTTAAGGAGCATGAGCCCATTGACCAACTACCTCACTTGATTTTACTTGATGACACATACAAATATCAAAATAACATATTAAAAAACTAACCAATCTTAGGCATGTTAATTAAAATTAATCTGATTATAAACAACAGAAGCTAAAAAAACAAAAATTGACATACGGTTTCCTCCCAAATTGCGTGATCCAGTCATCTCTTTCATAAAAGGGCACTTCATATTGCCCCCCAGCTTGAAGAATGCTGTCTTCGATATCCATCTCCAGCCATTCCTTGTCTTCTGGGGTCATATAATCTCTCGATATTATGTGCCCTTCAGCACGCATTTCTGCTTCAAGCCTTGAAAGAGGGTAACAAGTAACTCAATTAATTTACATTACACAGAAGAAAAAATCTTGAGCACTGCTACGATATGGCACCGTAGATAGGTAGAACATAAACTTACTTGGAACCCGGAATAGGCTCTATATCAGGTATATCGACTTCAACAACCCCATGACCCTCCATGTTATTTTGAAGCCATTCACCTTCATACCTATGAAAATAAAATAAAATAAAATTTCTTTTCACATAAACCAGAGTGACAAAGTTGCAAGCTAACCAAACTACTAAGTTTAGAGTTTACACAAAGGAAACAACCCTCCACAGTTCTAGCGGGAGGGAAGTTATACATAGGACCATGCTTAAGGAATCGCACAACACCCAAGCTCTAACAATATACCAGTCATATCTGGATGTTCCATATAGTTAAAACAGACTACATGACAATTATTGACTATTTTTTTTAAAGTCATATTTTTTGGCAAAAATCACATTCCCAGTTTCTTTCTTCAAAATGAAATACTTTCTTTGTAAGATATTGAACTGAAAATTACTCCAACCCCACATAAAGGCACCAAGGACAGAGTTGATGAAGTCTTTGAAACAAGCTTGCTATGAGTTCTTGAAATTTAGGATATTTCTGCTGGGATTATTTGGATACTAATTACTAAATTCATCAAATTGGGTTGTTTTCTTTTCTGACCATTATAAGAAAACGGTGACATCTACATTTCATTAAAAATAGACAAACCTGACCAGTCCCTGTTCAGCAACATAAACTCCTTTTCCATGAGCCAAGTCATCCCACACAGTGCCCTCATACCTTAAACAAAGACAATCATAACTTAAGGTGATAAGAAATATGATACGTTAAAGAAAAGAAAATCAACAACTTTTAACATTCAAAGGAGTAGACATCTGTTGATATTCAGAGAATGAGCATTGACTATTTCTCTCATGTATCACAAAAACAATGGAAACAAATGCCAAACACAAACTCTATACCCCTTTTGTAGCCTGCTTAAATGATACTTATCATAACATAAATAAATTCCAACGTAGTAAAGAAAGAAACAAAGACATACGAGCTTCCATCAGGGAAAACATAGCTAACCCATTTGAGAAACTCCTCAATCCTATCCAACTCTTCAATCACAGCTTTGGGATTGGAAATGTCATGATGGTCATCCGGTATAGCTGGGTAAGGCCTCCGGTAGGGGACGTAAAACGGAGCAATCGGAGGCTCTTTGCCGGCCTTAATCTCCTCCCTGACAATGTCCCAATCCTCCTCATCAGCCCAAACTGGGTCCCAGCCGGGTTTGGTCATCTCCAATGGAGCATCACCCCATAGCTCCTGCAAGTCCTCCTCTCTCCAATCCTCCGGGTCCTCCGGAAAATCAAAGAGGTCCTCGTAAAAAACGTAGCTTCTGTCTTCCTCATCTTGCCTTTGCCTCACTCTCTTGCCCTGGAGGACCTGCGAGAACAGCTTCACGTTCACGTCGGGTGTGTTATCGGACTCGGGTATGTCTTCGCCGGGTCGGATATAGTTGAGTGTGTCGTCCGCTTCACCACCACCGCCACCTCCTACTCCTTCGTACTCGGATGACTCGTCCGAGTCGTACTCGGACTCTGAGTCTGAGGAGAGATTTGCTTTTTCCTCATCTGGGTCGGGGTTTGGGTCGGTTTCTTGGTCTTTGGGTGGAGACTCGGTGGATTTTGGTGAGTCTTGGTTTGGCATTGTTCTGGGTTTTAGAGGAAGAGGAAGAAGAAGATAAGGTTTAAGCAAAATGGTAGAGAATAAGTAGAGCAGGCCAAGCAGCAGCAGAGAGGGACAAACAGAGGGTTTTTGGTGTTCTTTACAATAAAATTCAAAAAACAAAAAAGTAAAAAAGAAAAAAGAAATTGATATTTAAGTGGCCCAGTTTCTTTCAGGCTTTAAATCTTAGCCCATATATCTAAGACTTGTCTTTGGGTTAGGACATGGTTTTCTCTAGGGGTGGCATTTTAGACCGCAAAACCGAAAAATCGCAAAATCAACCGACAATTTATCATGAATGTAACCGCATCATGCGGTAAATCGAACCGCATTATGCGGTATGAAGAACCGAACCGCATTTGCGGTCATAAGCATGATTTGATTTTCAAAACTTCATACCGCAAACCGCAAATATATTTTAAAAATCCACAACGGGGTTCTTCAAATCCACTCACCACCACCAACACTTGAGTTTGTAACATTGGTGCATTGCATTTTCCTTTTAGTTTTGTAACTTTAATTAACTTTGAATTGGATTTTTCCTTTGGGTTGTAACTTTAATTCATTTTGCATTGCATTTTCCTTTTGGTTTGTAACTTTAAAGGATTTGGAATTGGAATGCTTGAGAAGTTGAGGTTGTGAATGCTTGAGAAGTTTAACTTTAATTGGAATGCTTGGAATTGTAACTTTAATTTTCTTTAGGTTGTCAATGCTTGAGAAGTTGAGGAGGTTGTGAATTTATATATGCTTGAGAAGTTGAGATTATGAATTTATTTCTTTAGGTTGTAATTTATATTTTTGGGTTAAAGTATGCTTGAACTCAAAAGGCTTCAAAAGAAGCATCAAAATTAGGCCTCAAATGTGGAAGATCGGAATTTTATGACACAAAAAGAAATTGCGGTTTTAAACCGCTAATTCACGGTAACCGACCACTTTTTGCGGTTTTAAACCACTATAATTTATTAATAAAAAATCTTTTCGGATTCGCTTGACTTGGTAACCTATACATACAATTCATTATATTTCCAGATCATGGAGCCTGCTTTAAAGATTCTTTTCTGATGACAGATTATTCCCAAAAAAAATTCAATTATTTTGGTGTAGATATCAGCAGCAGTCATATATATTAATTTATTTCTTTTCAAGTGTCGACAGTAAAACTTTTCAAGATTCTTTTCTGATGACAGATCAATTCACGTTCGTTTCTGTCTACCATTATCTAAAAATAATGATGTTATTAACAATTGGACTATTAAATCTTTGTCCAAATCGATGGACCGCCCACTTCCTAATATCTTAAGTGACTCCAGCAAACTAGAAATTATCATAATGCGGTAAACCGCAAAAAGCGGTCGGTTTGCGGTTTCAAAAATCACCATACCGCAAATAGTCGGTCGGTTTGCGGTTTGAGCAAAAATTCACGGTTACCGAACCGCAACCACCCCTAGTTTTCTCATGCCCATTGGATAGCCAAAGGGCTCAAAAATTGCCTTCTTTCCTATATATTGTTCTATCTTTTTCCATGACTTATGTATTTATTTATGTTTTCTCTGCTGATGTTTTGTTTATAAAAGTAAAAGATATATTTCGAAATAAAAAATAGTGTTTTTGATACAAACGATATTTTATTTTAATCTAATCTAAACTATGGAAAAGGGAATTTGAACTTGAGTGCAGAGTGGGGAGCATATCTGCTCTTACTAACTTGATTACACCTACGGATGACAATGTGTCGAATCGGGGGTGGGTATGTCATTCCCATCCTCTGTAACATCCCGAACCAAAATAATATAAATTAAATAATAAATAATGGAATTAAATTTATCGGTTGAGTAAGGGTAAATGGTCAATTTTAATTGGGAAAAGAATTTGGGGAATTGAGCTGCACCGTTGCGTTGAGCTCGTCGGTACGAGTCCGTAGACTGGCGGCAAAATCAATTCCGAGTTAAAACGATCGAGAAAAAGATTTAAAAATCATAAAGGACAATTTTAACCGTAGTGAGTTTAGAATTGACTTTTTGTCCGGAATAATTTTGGAAAATTTATTGGTTCCATTACGTAAAGAGCGAGCTCACTAGTTCATAGACACGTGGTGGGCTCAAATCGGACTTAAAACGAGAGAGTTTCTGTTCTCAGAAGTTCGGGGCAAAAACAAAAAGTCAAAATTTAAAAATAGAAAACCAGATTTTTCCTCTCTCTCTCTCTCTCTCTCTCTCTCGTGATTAGACCCCCTCCCCTGTTTCGCGACCCAACTGGCAACCGACCTTTGGCGGCGTTGTCCATCGTTTCCGGCCACGGCCAGCCAAGCCATTGGTACCCAAATGTTTCTCTCTCTCTCTCTCTCTCTCTCTCTCTCTCTCTCATCCATATGAATTTCCAGCTCCAAATCTTTGAGATTAACCTAGAAATTCGAAGGTAAAAAGGAGCCAAATCGGCCCCTTTCGAAGCCGTAGCTTTTTGTTGATTTTTTGGCCACCACCGGCCGTAATACCACCCCCAAAATATTCCCCCACCTCTCCTCTGTAAATTGCCTCGAAGACCCGATCCAATTTCTTCACGAAAACACATAATCGAAACATAGAAATTCTAGGTTTTTCCAGTGAGAAAACCGACTGTTCGAGGGGGTTGCTGGCCAAATTGATTGTCAAGCCAAGTATGAAAGTTACTCCACTCTTCGTGCTTGATATTTTGGTATAAGTCTTGACCGGCGGTTTGGAAATTTTTCGGTGCGTGGGGCCCATTGTGGCAGCTTTGGAGGTTCCAAAATAATCCCCATGTCGTCCCGAATATGACGGTATGCTCGGAATTGAGATAGGTTATCGTTTGTTGGGTTTGATATGATCGGACCGTCAGATCGGTTCCGTTTTCGAATATGTGGTTCCCTATACCTCTAGGATCGTATAGGAATTCGCGGATCGAGAATCAGAGTCCCGGATACTCCGAATCAATGACTTAATGGTTAGGTTAACGGTAACCGTCCGATCGTGCGATCGGGGGCAACCCGACAGCTCGATCGAGACCAAACCTTCGGGACATGTTATTTAGATATTGTTGAACCTATAGGAACTTTCAGATTGGAAATCGGAGGTCGTAGGCACCGCGGCCCCGGGTTGACCAATATGGAATAGTTTGACCGGATAGTTGACCCGTTATCTTTTGAGACCGTCTCGTCTCTTGGAAAGTATTAAAATGACCTTAGGACTTTACTTAAAGGACGTTCATACACTTTTGAGTCCCGGGAACTAGGATATTGATTTGAAGTTCGATTATTCAATTAATCCTTATATTCTCTGAAATAGGTTCTTCGGTGCAACATGTCGCTTCGGACGAAACCGGGGAGAGTTAAGTGTGCTTTGGACCGTGTGTGAGTGGATATTTATTTTCTAAATAGTTTTTATGAGATAATGCTTTTATGAAATGCTTTATGAATGAATTATAGATAGTTTTATTAAATGTTTGGGAATGTTTTAAATATGGTTTGATACTTGGAATTTTCAATTAAATGCTTTGATATGATTTTAATGTGATTTAATTGTTGATGAATGTTTTGGATTTAGTTTGAGAACGTTTTTTTATAGAAGTACGAATATGTTGAATTAAGATAGTGAAAAATGGGATTTTGTGGAAAAAGAGAGTTTTTATGATTAAGTATTGAAATTGGATTTCAAACCCACCCTAGGAACCTAATCCCAGTTGTCTTCGGAATTATGAGATGTCTTGGGAATTAATGAGTTGCCTTTGGAATTTATGGTTGCCTTCGGTTGAGTCTGTGCACATGACTAGAATTGCCTGTACCTACATAGAGACTACTCTATAGGTGTCCGACCAGTGTATCGCATGTACATGCAGTAAGGCCTTACTGTAGGTGTCCGACCAGTATATTGCATGTACCTGTGTTGACCACACAGGTGTCCGGCCAGTGATTTGTGATTTACCTGTACCTGCACTGAGCTTGCTCAGCAGGTGTCCGGCCATGATATTTTCCCCATCCACCTGCCCGATTGTCTACACAGGTGGTTGGTCTGTTTCCCCCATCCCCAGGTTGCCTTAAGTGTATTGCCAGTGATGTTCCCCAATGATTTCCTTAGGATGTCCTTCGCCACCCTGCCGATATACTACACAGGGTTGGCCAGTTTTTCCCCATGGGTAGACTTGGGTGGAGCGTTTTCATATGAATTGGTTTGAGTTTTGAATCCCATTGATTTCTATTCTGAGCTTGCTGTATTTATTGAATTTAAAAGATGGTTCGAAACTTAATTTCCGCCGAACGCTGTTTTTAACTTGATGCATGAACTGTTATATGTATAAATATGAATGCGTGATTTCTGTACGAATATAGAATAATGATTAAATGATTTTCAAATGGTTTTAACAGCGGGGTTAGTATATTCATATTATTTTTAATACTTTCTTTTTCTCCACTCACATTTTTAAATGTTTGGCTCTCTCAGGAAGTAGATAGCTCAGCGTGTGAACGACCACGTAAGATACTCCGTTGGTGAGATTCTAGCCTATCCATCTAGTAGGATACCACTTGTAGTGTCATGTTGTATTGAAGTTAAATTGTAAAAACTAGACTCTAGTAGTTGCTCTGATATTCCCACTTAGGTTTGAATTTGAGGCTAGCGGCCTTTGAGTATGAATGGTTGTTTTATGTTGAGCATGCTGCCGGTTGGGTTTATTTAAATGTTATTTGCAGGTGAATGAATTTGGGAAATGTTTGTTTTTCAGGGGAGACTCTGCCGAAATTCTTGCAGAAGTCTCAACCATTTTTCTTAAATTTTTATGAGGGAGAGGTTAAAGTTAGTAAGTGGGCCCGGCGACTGTTGGTTGCTGGATGAGGATGCTGGATTCGTTATGAATTCCGAGGAGGAATTCGGTGTGGGTCCTATCCAATGGGGTTTGGCACGAATTCCAAGGAGGAATTCGGGTCGGGTTCTGTCATCCTCATCCCCGTTAAGCATTCTTCCTCCATCCCCACCTTCATACCGGTAATATTCAATTTGAGGATTCCCCATTCCCGCCTTCGTTGGGGAATGGGTTCCCAACCAGCCCTATTACGAATAAAAAACTACTTTGTTGAATGAGAAAAAAGCACTATGAGCACAACATATGTATCAATTCAATTTTATTAACTAAGACTATTAAAAGATTATGACAAAACAACATGTCCAAGACATGATCATCATTATATAGGTAGCAAGCACCATCATTACACATTTTAATAATATATTTATGTGAAAAATAAATTATATATATTGTAAATGGGGAGGGTTGGGTCGAAGATTAGAATATCATCCCCGCCCCTCCTCGAACACATACCCGAAAAATTTCTCATACCCTTTTTTATCCTTCATACCCGACCCATTAAAGTCAAGCCCTGCGAAAACCCTTACCTGCACGGAAAATTGTCATCCCTAATTACACCCATGTCACTAGAAAAAAAAAAAAAAAGGACAATAGTCACCTTTTCAAAGTAACTAATTTAGCCAACAAAAAAGAAAAAAAAAGTAACTAATTTAGTTTTTGTGATATTTGAATAGGTGGTCAACGATTTTGCATACTCCTCACTATTAATTTAATGTAATCGTGACTATTGATTTCAATAGGATAAATAAAATCCTAATTAACTGTGGCCGACACATGAATAGTAATTTTCCAATGAAAATATTTTATTATAATCTTGTAATTGTAACCCAGATTAATAAAATATTACACTTAATTTAAGTTTTCGATACACCACTTATAGTTTTCTATTAAAAAATTCACCATTTGTAGTTTTTTATTAAAAAATTCAAACTAAAGCTTTTATTTAACAATAATGTACGGGCTATGTTACACGGATACAGGTACGAGGACACGGAAACTCGACACGGTGACACGAAAAATCTCAAAAAACTAGAATATGGACACGGTAATTAAAATAATAATAAATCCTGATAAAATTATAATAGTATATATTTATATATATTTAAAAATAATAAGTCATACTCAATACTTCAATATCACATAATTCCATAAAATAAAACAAAGTACTCATGTTCATCATCCATGTATAATAATTAATACACCACAAAATAAAACATAAATGATCTAACCTCTAAATCTTCTTCAAGCATGTATGTCTTATTGTTGTTGCTATTAGAAAACAACACACCTGGAGAAGGAGAGAAGAAGAAAAGGGAAGGGAACTCGCGGCTGTTGTGTGCACAAATGAGATGTGCGGCTGAATATGTGAGCTTTAGGTTTAGAAAAGTTAATTTTTACACTTTTAACCATATTTTTTAAAAACAATTCAAATATGTCCACCATAGTTTCAAAAATTATGTTTTAACCCTAGTTTTTATTTTCAAATTGGTGCCTACCATGTCTTGACCATGTCCAATCTAGGGATGACAGAAATCCCCGTGGGGGTGGGTCCACGTTAGGTCCCCAATCCTAACAGGGTGAGTTTTTAGAGCAGCGAGGTTGACCTAGAAGGAAGGTGCGGTGGTCGAAGCTGAGTGCTTACAAGCCCTAGGGTTGACGAGGATGTCGAACTCTTTTAGTGGGGGCGGTTTGTAAGACCCTTGACACTTGACATAGACGGTAACATGGTTTGGTGTCTTGGACCATGCCAAGGGGAGGTGTCATGAGTGTACACAAGGACAAAATAAGGGAGGCAAGATGGATGTTGAAGGGTCTTGGCGCAAGCTTGAAGAAGCATTGATAGATTGGGTCTAAAGCTGTTGACAGCACTTGGCAACATGGCGCTGGAGCTGTTGACAGATGCTGACAAGCGCTGTTGACAGGTGCCGAGAGCTGTCGACAGGCACTGGGCAACAGTACAGCAGGCATACTGGGCAGTTGCGTGGGCAGTTACATGGGCAGTCATGAGGAGAAATTCCAGCAAGTGTGCAGCAAGTTTTAAGGGCATGTGTGGGTGGTTATGCGTATAGTGGGCGAAGTGGCATGTATAGGATGAATCATGTGGCAAAGGCAATGTTAGTGGAAGGAGTGGGCTGTTACCTTGCACCTTTGTGGGCATGTTGGCATGTCATGGCCTTGACATTGACACATGGTGCCACAAGCAAAAATGAAGCCTTGAAAATAGGAGTTCTTGGGTTCCTTAGTGGGATAAGTGGGCATGGTGGTTTTGGGAGGAAAACTACTTATGTCATGATGGCTGTGTGCATGGTAGACACATCACCTAGCAGTTGGAGGATGTCCACTGCATGTTTCTATAAATTCCTTATCATAGAAGGACTTAGGTAGATCATGAGAGACTGGTCAAAGTGAGACTAGATCAATGGGAGATCTCAAGATATCAAGTAAAGACGAAATGGGGAGTGTGTCTAGAGTACGCATAGAGAGACATAGAGAGGGGTAAGGTAGCAAGTGTATGTGCTGATCGACCCATGTCTTGAGAGGGAAACCCATTGAGTTGAGAATGAGGCACCATGCCTTAGGAGTGGGCGGCATTGAGGCACCAAATGTGTTGTGGTGGCCCAATGCAAAACAAAAGCTTGTATTCCTTTTATTGTCGAGTAATATGAAGGCTGGGAGTGAATTGTCCCGTAAGCTTTGGTGTTTAAAGTGTTCCGCTGTGAGAAATCTAAAGCCTCACGAGTTGCAGATGCGAGAAGGCTGACTTAGGAGAAGTCTAAGTGCCAAGCAAGGGTTGGAAAATTAAAGGCGTTTTTCACCCTTGTTACACCTACCATAATGCATTCCCTTGTGTGTAATACGAACATAAGGGAATAATCAATATTTTTTGGGTCAAAGAATAATCAATATATATAAATACTAGTATACTACCCTTGTGTTATAAAGAAGTAATCAATATATTTAATACTACAAATCCCTCTTCTCACCTCTTCTTATCTCTACTTCTTCTTATCACTTCATTGCATTGGTTTTGGTTTATACATCATATATGTATTTCATTTTAAAGTTTATATTCATATATTAATATGTATTTCCAATTGGATAGCTAAGAAACAAAAATCACTATCATAATCAAGGTATCCATATCCATATGGTGTTGAAAAAGAAGAAGAAGAAAGTTTTTTTAAAATAAAAAAATTGGGGTTATATCTAATTTTCTATATATATATATATATATAAAACTATCCTTAAAACACTTAAAATGATTTTCAAGATGGAAGCTTAATGTTTCGAACTCCTGACCAGCACCAAAATAACCTACAAGCCAACCACTAGCACACCACTACTTTCTCTGTAAAGATGAAACAATCAAAATATTTAATACTTCCCATTCGCCATTCCAGCAAAAAATAATTATAAAACTAACTATTCCCATTCGCCATTCCATCAAAGTATTTAATAGAGGGCTCTTGACTTGAGAGCTACAACCCATCACTTTCCTCTCTTCTTCTTCTGCTTCTTCTTTTTCTTCTTCTCTGTGCAAGATTTTGCAGCTGGTTCTTCACCACAGGGTTATGAGAAAACCCCTGAGGAAGAAGATGTGGCTTCTTTGTGCAAGCTTTTGCAGCATTCACTTTGTCAATTGTTTTTCCTATTTTGGTTTATCATTGTTGGATGGGATATGTTAATTTCTTTCAATTTCTCAATCTTTGTCAACGAAAATATTTGTGTGTGTTATTTTACAAGAAATTTTAAACATGGGTTTTAGAGATGTTGTTGATTTGGTTATATTGTTCTCTTTTTATTGAAAAAATCGGAGAAACCGCTTACACGGGGACATGGTCGGGGACGGGGTAGTGATGGCAATCGGGGACGGGGATGGTATTGGTATGCCAGGACCATACCCGCCCCGTTGCCATCGCTAGTCCAATCCATGTCTTGACCGTGTCCCAGCTGTGTCCATCGCGTGTCGGAGGCATGTCCGAGCCATTTTGGTGTGTCGGCGATTTAGAGTGTCTGTGCAACATAGGCTACAAGCACCTCATTTTCTCTTCCCTAAATTCCAACAACCAAATAAAAACTAGCAAAGCATGTTATGGGGTTGTTGATTAGATGTTTGGTTCTTGTATTTTGAGAATTAGGTTTAGGGTTATGGACTTGTTAAGTTGATTTTAGAAAATTTCTGGCAAGCACACAACCAACAACTAGCCCAAGCTCGGAGGCGGGGAGGGAAGAAGGTTTTCTTGCAGCGTCCAACTCCAAGGCATAAAATTGATTTCGGCATTGATAATACATTCTTTGAAAAGCAAGCAAATCTGAAGAAACATGATGTTGCCATGGAGGAGAAAGGAAAGCTACTGTTGTTTCCATGGAGGAGAAGGAGAAAACTACTGTTGTTTCCATGGATGAGAAGGAGAAAGCTGTTGCTGCTTCCATGGAGAAGAAGGAGAAAGTTGCTGCTGTTGAGATGGAGAATTAGAAGGAGACAATTGCTACTCTTGACATGGAGAATGAGAAGACAGTTGAGCAAGCTGTTGCTATTGCTGACATGGAGAATGAGAAGACAATTGAGCAAGCTGCTGCTGCTGACATGGAGAAGAAGGAGAAAGCTGATGATGCCGCTGACATGGAGATTGAGAAGGAGAAAGTTGCTGCTCCTGACATAAAGAAGGAGAAGGTTGGTGGTACAGATGATGATGAGCTAACAAAGCATAAAACATTGGTGCGCATGTACAGTTTAACTGCCTTTTCATTATTTGGTTCATGAAAATACGTGTCCTATGTCTTCTTTTTCTACAAAACTTGTACCCTTGTTTTGAAGCAATTTCAAATTTGTAGTACATAATTGCATACGAGACTCTGGTAAATTAGAGACCATATGATATGATGGTAAATCAATATATACTTGTTGTAAGAATCTAGTTTTAGCTCTAGCTTTCTCTCTAAGATGCTAGGAGGGTTGGAAAACATGAAGACGTCGACAGCTCCGACGAGCCAATTTTATGTAGCGGAAGAATTTCCCTAGTGAAGCTCATGCAGTGAGTTTAGGATTACGTTCAGTGGGAACGCCTCTTGGACATCTTACTAGACCAATGGAAGAGGTGTGCTCTCAGTTTGTAGAACAGTTTATGCTCATAGAGGACGAACAACAAGACATTTTCATAGACCCAAAAGAGGTTATGGATATCAAAATGACCAGATTTCTCTTAGTTGGGAAACTACTCACAGGCAAATCCTATAACAAGGAGCGGTTCAAATAGATCATTAGTAATTTATGGCGCCCAAAAACCCATGTCACCATTACATATTTAGATCATGATAGAACTGCTTTTGCTTTCAACACACAAGATGAACGCCGTGTTATACCGGGAGGAGGACCGTGTCTATTTAAGGGCTATCTTTTGCTACTGGCAGAAGCAAATGGTACCACCAATATAGCACAGATTAACTTGTCAAGAAAATAGTTTTGGGTTTAGATTAAGGGGTTACCCCTAGCCTATATGACGAGGAAAATGGGCAGTATCATAGTCGAAACTTTGGGTACTTGCATTGTGACTGATGAGAGCAAAAAGTGAGATTGCTTTGGGAATTATCTATGGATTAGGGTGTTGCTGTATGTATCTAAGCCCTTTCGACACAATCGTTTACTGCAACTTGACAAGGATCTAGTGGAAGTTGCACTCCGCTATGAAAAGATCTCGATCATTTGTTACTTTTGCGGCATAGTTGGGCACACTAAGGTATCTTGCACCCTTAAGGCACAGTTTATAAGTAATGATAAATCCAAACCCTACGGCCAACGGTTCCAAGAAGATGTATATGGACCTGATTACAGAATACCTCGAGGAAGGCGTTTTGGTATACCCATTGAGAGAGGGTAGTCGATGTGGGTGTCAGAGGAGGAGGCGGCAAATGAGACATTGGAGGCTAACAACAACGTGTCTGGGAGGAACCTTAAGGAGCCCAATTTGGTAAGCCTACCAATTGTGGCGAGATTGCCAGTCAATGGAGACAATCACACAATGAGTGATTTCGAATACTCATGAGGGAATCAAGCACAAGTTCTCAACCCAGCAGTACCATGTTTGGCCCATAATCTCGCACCTTCCAATTGTTACACAAATTTTGTTCCAAGTGCTGAGTTTTTCCAAGAAGCACCAGCGAAGATTGTCTCAAATAAGGCCTTAACTCATTCATGAGATTTAAATGTGGGAGTTGATTGGGATCCTAGGGGTTTAATGGAGAATCCTGTAAAGATATTTGGCGTAGACATGACTAATTCTTTATCTCCCTTCATTGACATCATGACCTCAAATTTAGCATGTGAGGGCCCTTTGGGCCTTCCGGAGCTGGGCTAGATTGCCTGTTTAGACTATGAGACCTCTTCTAGGCCCGTGACGCCCATTATGATTGGCCCACTAAATTCTGATGTGGAATTAAATCCACTGGGCTCTGAACCCTTCAACATGGGTCCAATTATCCAGTGAACAAGTAGAGGTCCATCAACACACAACAACCCATACCGCAAAAATGGGAAACCAAGAACATCCTAGGGTAGATGTGTTATTGGAAGCAAGACTGATACAATAATAAATACCAGGAGGAAACAAGCGATTATTGGAGATGCTTTGGCCTCCAGTGCTCTAGTGGCTAAACAAGCTTACGTTCAGTCCCATCGAGACCAATGAGTATCATAAGTTGGAACTGCCAGGGGTTGGGAATCCCCTGACAGTTCGGGCTCTATGTCGGTTAGCCGATGTTCAAGATCCCACTGTTGTGTTTTTGTGTGAGACTCACTGCACCAAAATACAGGTTGCCTCTATTAATCATACTTTGGGTTTTGATAATTTATTTTTTGTTGATCATATTGGTAGGTCTGGAGACTTTGATTGTTTTGGAAGAATGATATTGATATCCATATCCTGTCTTCTTCTCAACATCATGTGCATGTGGAGGTATGAGGCATGGGTGATACTGAGCATTGGCGATTTACTGGTTTCTATGGTTTTCCAGCGACCGAAGATAAGCACAAGTCATGGCTTTGCTTCAGTGATTTCAACGAGCTATTAAACTCAAGTGAGGTATTAAACTCAAGTGAGAAGGAAGGATGTGCCCGTAGACCAATAAGGAAAATGCTTGAGTTCGGGAAGCTATTTTTGATGCTAAAATGGAGGACTTAAGGTATAACGACAGTCCCTTTACTTGGTTCAATACACGTAGTGGTGGTATAAATGAGAGACTTGATCATGCACTGGCGAACTTTGAGTGACAACTTTTGTTCCCGGGTGCAAGAGTCATACATCTTGAGCCAACTAACTCAGACCACTTACCAATTCTCATATCACCATCCCGACCAAAGCCTCTGAAGAAACAGATAAGCCTTCCCTTTCGATTTGAGTCTGTATGGCTTCAACATGATAGTGTGAGAATGTGGTTAGACTTGTGCAGTGACACCGTCGGCACCCAACCCTGGAATGAAGAAATTATTGGGGCCCAAAATGCTCTCACCGAGGTGTTAGATCGACAGACCCGACCAATTCCCTTAACTGCGTCAACCTCGTGGTTTTCCTCGACATCCGGATGTCGGGCCCACTTACTAAGAAAACGCTTCCTACTCCCGAATCACAAGTAAAAGGGCCGAGACTTCGAAATTTCGCAGTCTCCCTAAAAATCGACTTAACCAAAACTTCAACTCCGCTAAACCACACACGCTTACAACCCAAGCACCAAAGAAACAACTACGAATACATAAATAGGCCTCCGCCTTTAATTCCAACCCTAATGGGCAATAACAGAGCATATCTAAAGGCAATTGAATTTAAACGACAAATCAACCTCAAGAGAAAGGAACATAGAAGTCCTACCCTTCTCAAGCTCATGGGAAGGAAAGCTCGGCTTGAAAGTTCGGTTCACGCACTACTGACTGGGCGCAAAAACAGAAGGTGTGAGTGGACGAAAATAAGTTTTCGATACTTAAAACAACATACTAACCCCACTTTTAAATTTTAAAAACGATGTAAAACCATTCAATTCAAACTCTTAGTATACCTATCTCGATTCCCAAACCCAATACTTTAAAATAATAAAGGAATAAAGAAAATCCAAACCTTTTTCATTTCCTTTTTCCCCGAGGCATAACCTCCCAAAACCTGATCCTCATATAAAATATAAACATAAACCACTTGAAATTCATGAGCACGAAAATCAATAAAGTTCTCGTACAAAACAACATTAAAGTTCCAAAAACAAGACGAATCCACTAACTCAAAAACAACAACAACCACCATAGTAACAAAGTACGCACACCTTAAGTAAACTTTACCCTTTAGCTTTCCCACACTCAAACAACCGCATGCCCCGTAGGGACTGCAGCGAGGAAGTATCCTCACCCAAAGAAAAGAAGGAAGAACTGTGATAATAATAATAATAATAATAATAATAATAATAATAATACATAGTAAGACTCTCACAACAATATTGTATGAAACAATCCCAACAGTGATCGCTTGATCGCACACTACATAGAGGAGTCCTCAACAACCATGTGGCCGGGAACAAGCCGTCCAACTGACTAAGCTTATCAAGACGCACAGCAAAATCCTTAATACTCGACGCCCGTGACAAGTCCTACGCGCGCACTACCCCGCTAAGGGTCTACAAATACACCCACTCAAGGGTGCACCGGTATCCAACATATCCAAGTATCCAATTTTCCAAAGTTCCATAACCGGGGAAGGTACATAGGGTAGTGCTTATAGCACTTCAAACCGACATAACCAACAACTTCTCACTTTCCACAATAACCACACCCACGTACTCCCCACATAGCCAAACATACATATATTCATTCTCGAAAATATTATATAACTCAAGATACTTGCAATATGTCAAAGACCGAAAATGTATATACATACATACACACCAAAACTCAATACCCAAAGTATATACTCACAAAAGCCACCAAAATCCAAATACCAACACACATCCCGATGCTTTGATAATATATCATAATTCCAAAACAAGACAATGATATAATTTCCCAAAGGGCCATAAACTTCAATTATCAAATACAAACCAAATAATCCGTATAATACAAATTCCAAAGTATAAATAATAATAAAGTTCCATAATTGAAAGATAGATAACAATTCTCAAAAACATAAAATTCAACACCCGAAATACTTAGTAAAAGTATATTTAGTAGCCATGAAAGTATATATTGCAAACCCACGATGTTCATAAATTCCACGTATAAGAAATTTCCGATAAACCCATAAATAGAATAATATAATAGTTCTAAAGTAGAATCATCCCATTATATAATCCAATCCCGACATTTAGCGGAATAGGATTGCCCAAATGTTTAATTAATAATATGAATATAAATTTCTTAGTAGTATACATATAATTTCCCAAAGATATAAATTATAGGTTCCCAAAGGTATAGAATATAACTTCCTAAAAATATAAAATATAACTTTCCAAAGTATAGAATATAATTTCCAAAACAATATAAAATATGGATTCACTGAAGTATAGGATATAAATTTCCAAGATATGAAATATGATTCGCAAAAGTATAGAATATAAGATATATTCCTAAGTTAGGGAATATAACCCACAATATTCATAAGTTTCAATATTAAAGTAAATAGAAAATTCCATAATTAAATCCATATAAGAATCCCAAGATTCAAATAACCAAATTATATAAGCTTTCAAACCTGCAAAGCCGTAAACCCCAACTTATCAAATATAATCAAAGTATAAATACTTATTCTTAAAATATAATAACCAAATCCAAAGCATTTGTAAATCTCTCATATTTCCCATATTCTCCAAATTGTAAATTTAATGACCATATAAAACTCCAATGTCACAGAACCCAAGAAAATTCACAATTCAAACCCAAACCGAAATTATAATCCCACATGCAATCCAATACTCACATTAACCACAAATCTCAATATATTCAATAAATGCCAAAGATCCGATATTAAATCAATATGAAAATAAAATCATCATATCCCGCATAAAACCCGGACCCAAAACATGCATAGGCTCAAAATATAACTATATTCAAGAAATTCCATTAAAATCCAAATTCAAGATTTAAAACAATATTTAAATTCCAATTATCGGCGAAAACCATTTCATATGCATTTCAATTCATGCTTTAAAATAAAGTCGTTGAAAAACAACGCCCACTCACCGCTTGGCCCCACGCCGCATAACCCTAAGCGGCCCGTCACAGAGCGTAGCCACGCATCTAAAGCGATAGATACGGGATTGGACAGAATTGAACCGAAACGGTAACCTTAAACTCAAATCCTACCAACACCCAACTTAACGTGCCCCAAACGCCCCACGAAGGATTTCAAGGTCAAATTACTTCTTCTAACCAAAGGGGACCGCCCCGAAGACTCACGGCCAACCGACACAAACACCCGCTTTTGTCAACCCGCCCGTTAGGCCCACTACCTCCAAAAGGTTCCTGACACTCCTAGAAGTCCAAAACGTCAACTACGTGGCAAGGCGGCCTCGGGAGACGCTCGGTCAACCCCGGTCAAACTTGGTCAAACTAACCCGACTAGGTCAAACCGGCCCGTAGGTCCCATGACCTCCAAACTTAGATCCGAAAGTCCCTACAGGTTCAACACGGCCTAAAAACGTGTCCTCAAATTTTGGTCTCGATCAAACGGTCGGATCGCTTCACGATCGCACGACGGACGGTTAAGATTTAATTCAAGCTTCAGTCATCGATCCGAGATCCGGACCTAATCACGATCCGTCAATTTCTACACAATCCTAGGGATACGGGGACAACATACTAAGAATTGGGATTGATCCGACGGTCCCAACATATCGATGATAACGCGCACTGCGTGAATCCTGATCGATAGTAAACGACGTCCGATCAATCCGAAGACACCTACGCGCTCATACAACAAGGGGATTGAATTGGAACACAATGTGGCCTCACAACATCGTTCACGCGCCGCCACACGCGCCGGACAGACGCGCCAAAGCGATAACCCGTCGTCGACAAACTCCAAACCAAGAGCTGCCCTTCCACCAGCCTATACTAATCGACCTCCCGAACACTTTCTTCAACTATGGGAACGTTCAATTTGGACCACAAGTGGTCCAAAACTCAACCTCAAAACCGGCCAAACTTGAACTCACAGATCCGGTTATCTACGGTACAAATCGTTCAAAACCTACCCAAGAATCAGCTAGAGCATGAAAAATAGGTGGAAAAGCATACCTTACTCGCCTGAATTGGTGGCCGGAGGAGGGAGAATGAGGTGGCCAAAGTTTTCAGAAAAACTGCCCGAAACCGCCTGTTTCGGGGCTGATTCCGGCGACCACGGCAGCGTATTGAGGCGGCGAAGGTCTGGGGTTGGAAGAGGAAGTTTGCTGGTTCGTTTGCCACCGGTATTGCCTGAATCGGAGGTCGGAGTAGAGAGAAAACGTGATCTGAAGTTGGCTAGTCGCGAACCCGAAGTGAAAATCTGGGTTTATAAAACCTGAACTTGAATTATTTACGGTTGTCACATCAACTTTCAGACGCCATTTCTTCACATAACTCCGATTCGGCTCACAATATACCCACGAACTCAGACGACGGTTCTCGACATAATAATTGGTGCAGCTCGTTTCGCCAAAATCTCAACCGAACATTAAATTGACCTTTTTGCCCTTCATTAATTATTAAATCATTATTTAATTCAAATTTTGTTATTTAATTCATTTTAATTCCTTTTTAATTCATTTTAATTACCCAAATTAACCAACTCAATTATTTAATTTATTTTCTTGTATTTTTAGGTCAGGGGCGTTACATAGACACCATTTTAATTATAGAATAAGCTCATTGGAAACAGCGGTCCATGAAGTCTTGGCTGAAAGAGGGTGATCGAAACACTCAGTTTTTCCATCAACAGGTCAACAAGAGACAAGCAAGGATCAATATCCTAAGGCTTTATGATAAAGTTGGGGGATGGCATGAGGATAGGGATGTCAATGGGTCGGATATTTATCCAAATCCGATACAATTAATAGGAGATGGATCTTGTGGTAGGATCCGATGATCCGATTATGTGCCGAATCCGTTAACTCGATAAGTTAACTGGATGGATCTGGATCTAGCCTAATCCGATCAAATAATGATCCGATTCGATTTTATATAATATAATATAATATAATATTTTAATTTATTATTAGTGTTTAATTAATTATATTTTTAGCCCACTTTTCTCTACCTTTAGCCCAATGTTCTCTCAATAAAGCCCAACTTTATATATAACAAATCCTAAAGCCCAACAATACTAAGCCTATAGCCCAAACCCAATTAATAACCCTACTTTCTTTACTCAGCCACCCCTCCCATCTTTCCTTCATCTTTTTTTTTTCTTCTTCTTTTCTCTCCTCTATGTCGACACTCTCTCTTCGTTTTTTTCTATCCCTCTCTTCTTCTTCCTTTTCTCTGTTCCTTTTTCTTCTTCTTCCTTTTCTCTCTTCCTCTTTCTTCTTCTTCCTCCTCTTCCTTTTTCTTCTTCCTCCTCCTTTTTCTTCTTCCTCTTCTGGTTCTAATTCTCTCTCTCTCTCTCTCTCTCTCTCTCTCTCTCTCTCTCTCTCTCTTTTGTATTTTGTTTTGTTTTATTGTTTTCTACTTTTCTCTTCCATTTTTCCCCTTTCTCTCTTCCTCTTTCTGGTTTCGATTTCCTTTCTTTATGAGTTAGGTCAACTCCCCAAAAACAAAATTCATCATTTTCCCTCAAAAAATTTCACTGACTCTTAAACCTAACTCACTCTCTCTTCTCTCCTTGTCAAAAACCGCAAAGTTCTTCTCTCTGCTATCGAACTCTCGAAAAGAAAAAATTGTGAAGCACACAAAGTATCTATTTCAAAAACCATATAGCTTGGTGGCTGATTCTAGGAGACTATAAATTAAAAAAATTCCCTAACATGTTACTTCTCTCGTTTCCACTCTCTCCATCTTCCAAACCACCGATGCCTTCAACTCAGCCCTCAACGGACGCTCGCAAGTTGGCCAATCACTTATATACCCACTATCTCTTCATCCCCCTTTAGATTTCTCATGGCCCTATTTCTCATTCTCTCTTTCCCAAAATCATCCTTCATCGATGCCAACCACTTGCTGCTATGACAACATATACTAGAGATTCTCTGCAATGTGCTCAGCCACCTCCCAACTGTGATTCAAATGTGCTTTTTTTTGTTTATTTATCTATTTTTCTGTAATTATTTTATTTTAATTCTGTAAAAATAACATTGAGTTGGTTTTTGTCTCAGTAACGAGGTCGTCGACGACCCCTCAACTACTTCTCATCTGCTGCCTTTATGTTAGGTATGAAAACTTCTCTAAATATTTTGAGTTATGACTTTGGAATCATGGAAATCTTAAGATTGACCTTTTTTAAAAAAATAAAGATTTCTTGTGCTTGCGTTGCCTTGTGGTGTCTTGTAATTGATGCTTTGTTTCTTTATGGGATCTTGCATTACCTAACTGACAGGACTTGACCCGAATTCCACCCCGGAACCAGTGCCGAATCCTGTGGTTGTTCCAACATTATCCCAATGCCGAGCCCACATACTAAACAGAAACCCTCTTCCCGAAACAATTGAAAAATGGGCCGAGACTCTAGCCGAAATTTCGGCAGAGGCTCTCCTGAAAAATGGACTTTACCAAAATTTCAACATGTCAACAAACAATAGAATATGCATCCCAAGCACCAGCATGCAATACAAATACATAACAGGCCTCCGGCCTTCAATTCAACCCTAAAGGGCGATAACAAAGCAATCTAAGAGTATTTCAAATTAAATAGCAGAATTCCAAAGTTTACAACAAGGGACATAAATGTCCTACACTTGGGTCGAAGCTCGAGGAGAGGAAGCTCGGCTTGATTGATCAGTTCACTGCACTACTGCCTGGGGGCACAAAACAGAAAGAGTGTGAGTGGACAAAAACATCGTTTTCATACTTAAATCAACGTACTAACCCCACCGTTTCAAAACAATGCAAACCATGCAATTCAAATCCTTTATATACTTCATTGATTTAAAAATCACAAAATCTCAAAGTAGCCAAGAGAAACCAATTCAAACCTTTCCAATTTCCGAGGCATAACCTTCCCAAACCGATCCACGTAGATATGTATAAATATAAACATAAGTGAACTCCCACAACCGTAAAGTATTCATATACGTATGTATATATATATATATACATATATAGGTTATAAACCATGATAAACCTCCAAAATTAAATAAACGTAAAAATATGACAAGTTCCCGAATATAATTATATTCACAAGATATTCTCACACCATCATAAGTACCGGGAAAACTATCCATCATGGAGATCGTTTGACTAGCCTGCATGGCCCACTTTCCACCCTGCGTCTAGGGATGAGCTGTCCAACCGGGGGACTACCGCTCTACCGTACACACGCCGTAATATCCAACGCCACGTGCGTACAAAACGAACCACTGTCCTACGCTCGCAGACTAATTTCCATGTCGACATCCTTCATCGACAAACAAGACTCACGTGTCAGCATCCTTCATCGACAAACGAGCCCACACGCTGGAATCCTTCATTAGCCCATGTGGCTTAGTAACAAATCAAACTAGGGGTGGTACGACTTTTGGTACAACTCTACCACCTAATATTCCGGTCTACAACAAGACTTACTCTCAAGGTTCACTACCCCAAACTTATAGGTATCCAGACGTCTAAAACGTCCGTGACTCAAACCCAAGATATATATATATATATATATATATATATATATATATATATATACAAGGTATAAATAACGATTCTTAAAAGTATAGAATCTAAAGCCAAAGTATTCGCAAATCTCACATATTACTAATATCCGTTAAATTCATAATAAAAATATATATATAAAACTCCAATGTCACATAAACAAAGAAATCCATAATACGTCATCAAAGCAATATTTATTCCCAACAGATCAATACACAATTAACCCCAAAACTCAATTATTAAATATAATTCAATAGATTCATAAAATGCCAAAGATCCCCCAAAACGTCCATAAGCATCCAATATGAATTAAGTTCCAATAATTTCCAAGAAATATCAATTTCAAGATCCAAAACCATATTTAAAACCTCAATGACTGAAATAAACCACTTTACATGCATTTCATTTCATTCTTCAAATAATGCTCGTTTCAAAACAAAAGTCCACTCACATATAGTCCCACACTGCCTGACCCCGAGAGAGTCCCGCTTGCTGCGTACGTAGATCCTGAGTACCTATTTCAAAATATGAGAACCGGATTAACGAAAGTAACGCGAACGGAAACTTTAAAATGAAACCTTAACTTTTCCCGACCCAAAGTGTGTGTGTACGTTGTACAAAGAGTTTCTAGGGTCAAACTACGTCTTTAACAAGTGGGACCGGCCCGGGAGACTCACGGTCATCCGGCGGTCAAGTATCCTATTTCGGTCAACCCGGGCCCGTGGGGCCCACAACCTCCAAATTGACCCGAACGTTCCTAAAGGTCCAACAAAGTCAACTAATCACGTCCCGAAGGTTTGGTCTCGATCGAATGGTCGGATTTCTCACGATCGTACGATCTGACGATTTTCGTTTAATTAAACTTTAAGTCAATGATCTTGAGCATCCGGCTCCAATCCATGATCCTAGAAATACGAAGGACAACATACTAAGAAATGGGATTGATCCGACGGTTCGAATAAATCAAACTCGGATAATGCGCAATAGGCGTAAATCCGTTCGATTGTCATACGAACTCCAAATCGGAATCCGAGCACACCTACGAGCTCATGACAATAAGGGGATCGCATCGGGACACAATGCACCTCTGCTACAGTGCCCCACGAGCTGGCAACGTGTGGGTGTCCAAAGCGACACCGGTGGCTTAAATAATTCAACACCGCCAGCCACCTTTCCACCTATAGCTACAACTCGACGTCCTGAGCATTTTATTGAACTACGGGAATGTCCAATTTGGACCGCAAGTGGCCCAAAACTCAACCTCAAAACCGGCCAAACTTTGGGTTATAAATCCGGTTACCTACGCTAGAAATTGATCAAAACCTACCCAACAATCAGCTAAAGCTCGAAGAGTAGATGAATTTACATACCTTGCTTGCCTGAAACGGTGGCCGAAAACGGCCTTTACTACGCCGTGAAAATCGAGTGAAAATCGGCCAGTTTTGGCCTTTTTCCGGCGAAGGGCGGTGGCAATGGCGTCAGGGAAGGTGTGGGATAGGTCGAGGGTGGCCTGGGGGTTCAATTGGTATCGACCCGTGGCCGTTGGTGACTTGTGGCGGCGGCGATGATGCCAAACAACCGCCGGTAGTGAGGGAGGGAGAGAGAGTGAGAGTGAGAGAGAGAGAGAGAGAGAGAAGAAGAAGAAATCTGATTGGGCCACATTAGATTTCTAGGGTTTTTCTAAAATTTGAAATTACCAAAATATCCTTTTTATTCGTTACAACTCCAATTCGATCGTGCCGCACGTCCCTGCACTCGTTTCAACGAGCCGGATGCAATGACACAACTTGTTTCGCCAAATTCTCTTCTGAAATTAAAGTGACCATTTTGCCCTTTAAATATAAATTTCCAATTTTATTTTTAATTAATCCTTTTATTTTATTTTCATTTGCATAATTTTTATTTAATTTCGTTTCTTTTAACTAATTTATTTATTTTAGGTCTGGGACATTACACTAACTCTCTCTCTCTCACTCTCTCTGTCGTTTGTGACTGACTTTATTTTTTTAAAGTTTAATTAAGTGAATATTTTCTGTTTCATTTTCAGATTGGATGGAGAGACCTCAAGTATTTGGGTTTTGTGGTTGTATTTGATCTTGAAGAACTTGAAGAGATTTGAGGTTGTATGGATCGAAAAAGTTCAATTTGAGTTGTAGAAGGAATTCGGATCGGGTTATCGGATCCGATATCCAATAATCCAACAAATCAGATATGGATCTAGTTGTGAATGATATGTTGGATTATTGCATCGGATCGGGTTCCAAATTTTTTTATATCGGATCGGATATAGGTGGATCCGCTCCATCTCTGATCCCTTGACAGCTCTACATGAGGAGGAACAAGGTATTAGTAGAGTTGTCACTGATTATTTTCAAGATATTTTTGGCTCTCAAAAGGTAAAAGCTAATGAAGTTGTTTTGAATGCAGTAAATCCACGTGTTACTACTTCCATGAATGATGCCTTGCTTGCGGACTTTACTAATTCAGAAAAGAAGCTTTATTTCAAATGTACCCAACAAAGTCACCGGGGCATGATGGTATGCCTTCCTTATTTATCCAAAAATTTTGGCACATTGTTGGCTCTGATGTGACTATTGATGTTAAGAATTTTCTGTCCACATGCAGGTTGCTCAACAAGATCAATTATACACATGTTTCCCTTATCCTTAAGACTCAGCGACCAAAGGAGATGAGTTAGTTATGTCCTATTAGTCTTTGCAATGCTTTCTACAAGATTGCAACGAAGTCCTTTGCCAACAGATTGAAAGTTGTCATGCCCAATGTAATTTCCCCAAATCAAAGTGCTTTTATTGATGGCGGTTGATTTTTGATAACACGCTATTGGCGGCGGAGATTGCACATTTTACGCATCGATGAAAATGAGGGAAAAAAGGTTACCTAGCCCTTAAACTTGATATGAGCAAGGCTTATGATCACATTGAATGGGGTTACTTGGAAAAGATGATGCTCAAGCTTGGGTTTATTTCTCACTATTTTCTTGTTAGTGGTTCCACCCATAGTTATTTACATCCATCGCGTGGGTTATGCCAAGAGGATCCCTTATCACCGTACCTTTTTCTTCAGGCGATGTGGGCCTCTCTCGCTTTGATTGAGCAACATGAACGAGATGGTGCACTCAAGAGGCATCACCATTTGTCGATCTGCTCTTATTGTGAGTCATCTCTTTTTTGCTGATGATCGCTTCTTTTTTTGCCCGGGCCACAATGAAGGATTATTAGAAAATTATGGATATTCTACAATAAGGCATCAGATCAAAAGGTAAACCTATAGAAGAGTGTCGTGTGCTTTAGCCGGAATGCGAAAAGACCCCAACATGATTCACTCTCCTATTTATTGTGAGTATCTAGAGTCGATCACCATGAGGTTTATCTTGGCCTTCCTTTAATTGTTACCAGAAGGACTTGTGCTCATTTTAATTCTATTAAGGAACGTCTCTGGAAGCGATTACAAAGTTGGAAAGGCAAATTATTGAGTGGGGCTGGAAAGAAGATTCTGATTAAAGTTGTGGCCCAAGCAATACCCATTCACATTATGAGTTGTTTTCTTTTACCAAAATATTTTTGTGATGATTTAAACATGATAGTGGCTGCCTTTTGGTGGAACAGCTTAGACGACAAGAGAAAAATCCACTAGTTGGCATGGGAGAAACTCTATGCACCAAAGGAGGAGGGAGGGCTTGGATTTCGGAACTTGCATGCTTTCAATCTTGCTCTTTTGACAGAATAGGGCTAACGACTAATCCAACATCACGAATCCTTGCTAGCAAGAATGTTTAAAGCAAAGTATTTTCCACACACTTCTTTCTTGGATACAGTTTTGCCCGCTAACTCTTCCCCTGGTACCTAGCGTGATCACTGGGTACCTAGATCCAGTAGCTTTCAAATTTTTTCACCTAAACCTGCTGATTGTTCTCTAAGTTATTTTGATGATCTTATAAACAAGGAAGAAAATGCATGGGATGTTCCCCTTTTAAGGAGCCTATTCTTTATTGAGGATGTGGATGTTATTAGAGCGATTCCATTAAGCTGGCGGCGACCTTCAAATGTTTTGACATGGAATTATGACTAGAAAGGCCAGTTCACTATTCGTAATGCGTACTATGTGGCGCGCTCCCTTTTGTTTCCGACCCTAGCTTCCTCTTCCTCAGCCACGGGCCATCCTGTGTCACAACTATGGAAAAACCTTTGGAAGGCTAAGGTGCCTATGAAAGTCCGTATGGCGTGTATCTCTAGATATTTTACCGACCCACGAAAAGTTGCTTTGTAAACATGTTTATGTCGATCCGGGTTGCCTATTTTGTGGTGCTCCTCTTGAAACCGCACTTCATATGCTACGTGACTACCCTTTTGCAATCGCTACATGGTTGCCTTCACATTTGGGTGTTGCGGCTGGGGCAAATGGCCGCCTCAAACTCCAAGCATGGATCAGCACGATGACAAGCTCTCTCCCTTCAAGTGATCTTCCCTTGTTTTTTATGATTGGCTAGGGCTTGTGGGAAGCTCAAGACTCATTATTGTGACAGAATGCGAAATACCCACCTGCAAGGACGGATCTAAGAATTTTCCTTGCAGGGGTCAACGTCTAAAAGGGTAAAAAATTTCTATACAAAAATAAATCCATAAAAATGAAACGATAATTTATAATTCATAATTAATAGAAAAAACCACATTACAATTGTTCACGACGAGTTTTCATATTCTGAAAATGTCTCATTATAGCCTCATTATCAATACAAGCAAACACATCTTTCTCAATATAAACAAGTAAGCTATCACTCAACCGTTGATCTCCCATTCGGTTGCGAAGTGGACATTTCACAACATTCATAGCAGAAAATCCTCTCTCCACCAAAGCAGTTGCAACTGGTAAAGTTAAGACTAATGTTAGAAGCAAATAGACATAATTGAATGTTCTATACAACCCTTTCTCCACCATTTTTCTTGTAAGGCCACCGATCCCTTTCAATTGAGAAAAATCGCTTCTCGTACTCATATGATGAATATAAATCCCAAGTTGATCTTCAAGTGCCAAGAGGTCTCGGGGAGTAAATTCTTGAGGATAAAATTCAGCAAAATGAAGTAGCTTTTGTTTGTCAAAAGCTATGAATGAATCATTCGGACTCAAACATACCAAACAAAGAAGCGACTCAATATTTACCTCACTGAAACGATGATTTAATTCCGCAAGTTGCCACTCAATGATTTGAATAAAGATGTCCACACGATAATAATGGATTTCTATTATTCTAGGAGCTCTATGATGTGATCTCCATTCAGCTACATATGTATCATCCATGTTTGGAACCTCAATATCATGTTTGCCACAAAAGGAAGATACTTGATCAAGCAAGGCTTCAAATCCATTATCTCTCATGTTTTGTAGTGCGTCCTTGCAATCTTTGACTAAAGACATTGCATTCCCAATATCTTGGTCTTTCCTTTGTAATGCTTCTGACAAATCATTTGTGGCTCTCAATAAAGATCTCGTAAAAAATAAGTGAAATACAAACTCAAAAGATTGTATTTCTCTCGATGACCTATTTGTTTCACCTATATTATTAGTGGAGCCATCCTCAATAATCAATTGAAGCACTTTCACCATAGATTTGAACATGGAAATGATACTAAGTAATGTACCATAATGTGAGTTCCAATGTGTATCACCAGCACACTTAAGACAAGTTTCTTGATTTAAGTCTCCCTGTTGGAAGATTATCTTTTTCAAGAACTTCTGTAATATCCTTTTGTAGTTGATCTCTAAGTATGTCATGTCGCCTACACGATACTCCAACAATATTAACCAAGCTATTGCAAGATGTGAAGAAAGTGGCAAAATCTGTGTTTCCCTTTGCCACGGGAACAAGAGTTAATTGAAGTTGATGTGCAAAATAATGAATTTAATAGGCACAAGGATTTTCTCTCAAAATTTGTATTTTAAGACCATTGAACTCACCCTTCATATTACTAGCTCCATCATATATATCCTTGTCCTCTAAGCATGGAAATGCTCAATTCTTCTCTTGAAAACAATGTGTCAATAGCCTCCTTTAGTGAGTTTGATGTAGTGTCGCTAACATGTTGAATGCCCACAAACCTTTCAATTACATCCCCTCTTTTGTCGACATAACGAAACACGACTGCCATTTGTTCTTTTATTGATACATCACACGATTCATCAACTAATAAAGAGAAGAAGACACCATCCATATCCTTAATGATTTTCTTAATAGTTTCAGTTGCACAAAGATTTTTTTTGAATTGTTGGAGCTATTAGCTTGAGATTCCCTAAAGTATTTTCCAACACGACCTTAACTTTTTCATCATGATCATCAAGAATTGTAATAGTTCTCATAATTCCCCCTGTTGTTTGAAGTCACTCTCATCACGGCCACAAAAAGGAAGAACTTGCTTCAACAAAAATCTCACGCAATCAAGAGAAGTTGTCAAGCAAATACGATAATCAATACGAGCTTGGTCTGATTGCTTTATCAAAAATGTTGGATGTGTTGCTTTTGATTCATAAGATCCACACAATATTGTCTAGATTGATTATGAACACTTCCAACACCTCCAACATGTTGCCTAGTTTTATCTTTCTTCTTCCAATTTTTAAAACCCATCTCTGTGAATGCATCGCTACACCCTTGACCAATTTTGAAATTGAATTTAAAGAGATAACAATAAAGCCAAAATGCAGCATCTTTACTAATATTGTACTCCAACCAGTCAAACTCATCAAACCACTTGACATTAAAGTGTTGATCATACCCTGAAAGATCGGTGTGTGGAAATGTGTGATCCTTAGGTTGACATGGACCCTTTTGTAGATATGCTCGTCTAAGTTCATCTTGAATGTTAGGATCATAATCCAACATTTGAGGTCGAAATCCAAGTTCTGCAGGAAGATTAGCCAAGACATCTTGCAACTTACTTTCTTTTGAACTACCCACAACATCTCTCGAAATACCCACATCTCTCAAACTCGAACCACCCACATTATCCGAACTAGAAGTAGTTGATGAGAACTTTCTTTTAAAATATCGTTCCATAAATTGTATTGGTAGAAATAATCAATAACGCATGAACAACCAATCCAATCCAATCCAACAATTGAATGAACAGAAATTAATCCAACTTGCCAAGAAGATACAAGCATACAAACTAACAAGTACAATATATTAAAAAGTCCCTAATTTATTCAAACTAACCAAAATAAAATCCCAACAACTAATAAAACAAAAATATATAAGAATCTTCATTAATTAACAAACACAAAATCCCTAGATATAATCTAAGCATATACAACCTGTTAAAACCCTAATTTATTAATACTAACTAACCAAAATAAAAACCCAACAAAACAATTAATCAAGAGAAACAAAAACATATAAGAATCTTTACAAATTAATTAAAGCATAAAGAGATTAGAAATTAGGATAACATACTTTCCAATTTAGGGACAATATCCACCTTTGAAATCAAATCGAATTTGGGGGTGACTTTTTTATTTTGATGTTGCCGCCACCACTATGAGGATGTAGCCACGGGCGTCGGATTGGGTGAAGGTTGGTTCATTGGATTTGGGGATTGACATATGAAGAAATGAGCTAAAACTCATTTAGGGAGGGGAGGAAACTCTTGGGCTGCTCTTGTGCCTCTGTTAAAATAGAGGCTGTATATATATATATATATTAAACCTAAGCCAAAACAACGTCGTTTTGGCTAGGTTTTTTTAAAAAAAAAAGGTTTAGTAGGACGACGTCGTTTTGACGTCGAGGAAAAAAAACGAAGCCCAAGCATTGGGGAGAAGACAGAAGAGCGTTGAGCGCTGGGGAGAAGAGCGCTAATCTTTGGGGACCTCCGTCGAGCAGTTTGCAAGGGTCAATTTGCTCCCCTCTGGGTGCTGATTCCAGAGTTGCAAAGGTCACTTGACCACCCTTGCTCGTCTGTGGATCCGTCCCTGCCCACCTAATATTGTGACTCAAAATGTTGTGCATAAGTTGCTTGAATTTACACGTGCCAATGGAAATACTCAACTACACACAGAGGCCTCATCTAGATTTGTAAAGTGGCCTGCACCAAATGGCTAATCCCTTAAGGCATTGTTATACGTGACTCACAAGGCCAATTCATTGCTAGAAAGGCCAAAAGATTTGACAATGTTTTTTCAACTCCACATATTGAAATTTTGGCAGCAAGAGAATGAGTGGTGTTTGGGACGGAAATGGGTTTTACACAAATTTCTTTTGAGAGTGATTCCCTCTAGATTGTTTCAGATCTTTGTTCTACATTATGGGATGGATCCACTATTGGTCAATTTGTGGAAGATACAAAGTTTATGTTTTCCTCAATCACCGGAGATGGTTGTACCCATACTCGCCGTAATGCCAACTAAATTGCTGACCGCATTGCACACTTTGCTCTTCATATTGGGACCTCACTTACTTGGTTTGAGGAACCCCTAGATTTTATAGTTGATCTCTTATTTGAGGATTGTAACTTGTAATTTTTTCGGGTATGTTCTTAGGGGGACAAAGGGGCACTCTACCAGAGGTAAGGCTCTTGCTCATGTTTTGCGGTTGAGCGAGTACAGCTACTCAGTTAGCCTGACGTTCGAATCCATTGGTGTAGAGACAGTTGCCTAATCCCGGACAACATAGCCTAATTTTTGTACTTGTTACTCCTCCTTATCAAATAAAATACTATCGCTATTCTCTAAAAAGAAGAATATGGTTTGAGATTAGGTATAGTTACCTTGTAATTTTAATGCATTTGAGTTTGAGTTTCGAGATTGGACTTGATCTTGATTATTGGGGTTTACATGGCAATGATGGGTTTTGATCCCATGAGTGCAATCATCACAGAAACGAAAAAATCCCTTTAAAAATGGAAAAATTGTCATTGATTCATATACATGTGTATATATATATATATACAGTTATTCTCTTATCCGGATGTCCGCACATTATTATATTGCCGATACTATTGTAAACATGCAGGAAAGCAGAGATGTGTAATACAAAATATCCGGATGTCCGCACATTATTATATTGCCGATACTATTGTAAACATGCAGGAAAGCAGAGATGTGTAATACAAAATACATGGTGTCCGAACAATAATAACGTCTGGATATCGGCATAGGAGAATTTCTTTATATATATATATATATATACACACACGCGCAACAAATACTACCACAATAGCCATAAGCTTAATTGGCTGCAAATGATTTTTTTTTTCTTGTTGGACCAGCAATCACATAATTTGATACATAATTGGACAGCCTATTCAATTTTTAGGGTTTTTTAGAGGGGAAGGACAAAGGATGAAGGATGAAGGAGATGAGTTTAATGCTAAATCTAAAATCTTTTTGTTTTTCTTTCCTTCTTTTTTGTTTTGCTGGGGGAAATTCTATTTTTGGAATAAAATATGTAATTAAAATGAGATGGTAGATAACATGGGTTGTCATGTCATGTGCCACGTATGTTGGTATTAAAAAATTGATAAATAAGTTGGTGTCCGTAGCGTTATTGTTTATTTAATATGCACCACCGACAAACCAAAAGCGAAAAGGATAAATAAATTTGTAATTTGATTTTACCAAATAAAAAAGCACAACCATGAGCCTCTCCCCCACTGCAACATCGCCTTCTCTGCAATCATCACCTCTCTTTAGGCAATGGTGGACAAGAAGACATGGGGATCCCGCCAAGCTCTCCCCATGTCTTCATCAAGTCTTCATCTTGCATCAGGTATATATATTTATCTTCTTCTAAAATAGATTTGTTTTTTTTAAAAGCGTGCTTTACTCAATGTGGTTCCATTGAAATAAAAACAATATATTTTTCTATTGTATTGAATGGCAGTGATGTTATAGTAATGGGTGGATTTATAGGTATATTTACTAATTAATTATTGGAAAATGAAAAGGAAAGAAAGAAAGAAGTATACCAAATAGAAAAGGTAGAAATATACCAAATAAAAATTGGTAATTTTCTTTTAAAAAATGTAATACTTTCAAATCGAAAATATATTAAAAATTTGTTGGATATTTTGAGCCTAGTAAAAAATAATAAAATACTCCAATAGAAAAAGGAAAGTAATAAAATATATAAGTATATGCTATGGGTCCCACTATACTTTTGAAGCAATTGTAGTCAATTAAAATTGGCAAGGCTTCATATATCACGATGCACGAACTCCTAAACCCTAATTGCAGCGTAACTTGAGAGTTTACTCACCAAAGAAGTCACGAAAAACAGGTTAGGTTACTATTGCCTCATTTTTTTCAAAGAAAAATTAGTGTTTGTTTGACAGGAATCAGGATGGTTTGTAAAAACAAATATCTGAAAACTACTCAACAACAACTTCCAAAGTGCTAAAGTGGCTTTGATTGTAGTTCAAACTGGAAAGGACTTATTCAATATAAATGAGTTTGCTTAAAATAAAAAAACAGATGATATCTTTCTATTAGTAAGAAAGATAGTATTTAAAATTTGAACACAAGTTTTAGATTTAATATCAAACAAACTTATAGATAGGAAGGACTTTGTACTTCAAATAGTTAAAGGAGTTACAAGTTTAAACATCACACATCCATTGTTTTAGGAGCACGAATTATAAGAGAGCTTTTTCATTTTACAGCATTACCATTCCTCTGAAAATTAAACTCTTCTATATCCATTATTCTCTTTTCTTTTTTTCGTTTTTGATTGATATTAATAATCACACATATATTTTAAATAAAAATGAAATAAAATCCATCGGATAGGAGTGTGAATCCAGTTCTAAGTGTGATGCAGGACATCAGGTACCGTACTGGGATAAATGTAACACCATGTACATATTGACAGTAGTGTTATAAGTTTACTTAAATTATTGTACGGATGTGAGACTGAAGTTGTATGATAAGTTTGCAAAAATTATTACAGGTGTATTAATATTAGGTCTTGGGACAAACATGAGCTTAGCCAAATTGATTAGAGTAAGTCTCTACTCTTTTATCTGAGTTCGAATCCCTCTCCTCATAGTTTAGATTAATTTAAAATAGAATATCGCTTCTATAAAAAAAAATTAGGTATTTGGTCAACAATTTAGGGATAAAAGTGTTTTTTTTTATAATATAAGCGATATGAAGAGGAAGAATTTGAACACGGGACCTCAGGCAAAGGGGTAATTGTTTAGAATAAATAAATGCTCCTAATGGTTTGAGTTACAAACTCCGTACTTACCATAATATTAATATATGTCCGATGTCAATTTAATTAACAAATTACCCGTTTGCTTGTGTCTCAGGTTTCAAATTCCTTCGTTACTTCTTTTGCCAACCAAATACGCTAATAACAAGAGTTTCATTCCTGAATGAACTCTACTTTACTGTTATTTTTATTCAAAATTATTCAAACAAAACTCATACTCTCAAAGATTACAGCAGATTTTTTAGGGCGTTCCTCTAAACTGAACGGAAGCCTGCTATCAGGTAAACTCTTCAAAACTCTCCTTCCTTCAGATTTTAGAGTCCATAGTCCATGCATGGCTGAAGCAATTGACAATTTTTGTGCTTAATTTTGTGGTGTTAATTTATAATGGAATTTGTCTGTTGATTTCTCTTCTACTTGTTTGATTGATTTCTCAGTTGTTTGGGCAACTTTGGTGGGTTTGTTATGGCCGAACTAAAAGTGTACCAAAGGAGTGAGCATGTTTCCAGAGGCAATGCCATGGAAGAAAAACAAGTTCAGAAACAGAATTTTTTGTTCCCACCCACGCCTGCAAAGCCCATTACACGAAGTTCACAAAAAACCTATGTTAGAAGTAGATTGAAGAACAATTTGAGCCATAATAGTTTACTGATCACTGATTCCCACTTGGACCTGGAGGGTTCTAATGGTGTTTCTTTGTTTTCTGCTGCTCCAAGTTTTTCAGAGGAAAACAAGGGATTGAGTAACCCAATTGCAGCTTTGCCCACAAAGGAAAAGGTACATAATTGCAGTGGAATTACAGACACAAATTTGGGTTCTGATGACTTGTTTGATTTGAATAAGATTCTGTTGGAGTCTGATGATACAAATAATTTTGTGGGTTATGCTTATATGGACTCTGAGGAAACAAGCAACGGTTTTCTGGAAGCAGAATTGGCAGTAGAACACGTTGCAAAGAATGATAATGAAGTTTTGACAATTTGTGAGGAACAGCACTTGCAAGGGAACAGTGTAACTTCTCCAACTCCTCAGTCATCTCCCAGTGCAACAAATAGGAGTTCCTTTGACGTGATGAGCACTTGTTTCTCTCAAGTTGTGCAATCTCATATTGATGCAGAAAAGCCAAAGGAGCCATTTGGAGATATGTTGCCAAGTGTAGAGCTGTGGCTTGGTCCTGCCATCCCAGATTCCATGTCACAATGCAAGTCCGGTAAGGATTCTCTTGAAGCGGATTTATTTTATTTCATTTAAGCAGATTTTAATGGTTGATTTTCTTGATTGTTCTCGACTGTGTGGTGGATCTCTTGAATTGGATTTATTTGTTTTCAAAATCTAGAGATTTTCTTGAAGGAGTAGGTCTTCTCCCTTTAAGAATACTTAATAAAAAAAATGAACAATTGGGTTGTGTTTATTAAGCTCTTAAGATTTCAATTGTGAGGAAGGATGGAAAAGAGGAGAAAAACAAAGGAGAGGATCCTCTTCGTTCATCTAATACTGCTTATGGATTGAAAATTTGTCTATTCAGCCAAAAAGTAAATCAATTGAGGAATAGAATTTTATAATGTTAAACATGAATTTTACAAGCCCACCTTACTGATTTGGGCACCACTTGTGGGTTTTGGAATGCATTCATTTAACCTGTATCGGAGTAATATCTATTACGGTTTCAGATGTTATCACATTCTTATATACTTTCAGTTCTTACTGAGTACTGGTAGCATTCATATTCTGAGATAGGTTATTTGACTGCAGATGATCAACAAAATCAGGAAAATGTTAAGCAAGAGAATCATACAAAGAATGACGATTGCAAGTTCAATGCTGCAAACTGTATTGGTGGCTCAGCATTGCCTAGCACTTCAAGCCTATCAGGGAAAAAGAATAACTTGAAAAGAAGACCAGAGGGTGGAAAAGATTTGAACGCAAGGCCACAGAAGAGACGAAAGAAGAGAGGATATAGGCCGAGAGTGGTTGGTGTAGGAAAGCCTAGAAGGACTTTGGAGCCTAAGACACCACAGAAAGCAACACCAAAACCGAAGACACCAAAGCCTACAACTCGAATGCCTGCTTCTTCCAAGACAAATATGTCAGTAAAGAAGTCTTCAAGCAACCTCAAAAACTTGGTACCCATAGAAGTCTCTGTGGATAAAGTTGACCTTTCTGTATTAGACAGAGCTACTCTAAACATTGACCTTCAAAATCAATCAAATGATGAAAGCGCCACCATATTAGCCACCCCTCCTCGAAAAGCTAGAATTGGGCGCCAAAAAGCTAAGGATAGCTCCCTTGATTCAGAAGGCAGCGGCTATTTTGCAGCAGTTGATGCTGAAGCAGAGAAGTTGGTGGGAAACTGCATCAACCAGAATGATTGGCAGTACAATGCATTTCAAGTTGACCAAACAACTTTCTTAGTAAATCAATGCCTCAACTCTAGCAGAAAACTTGGTCTGAATTTTCCTACGATATGCAGGAAACAAAGGATGAGGAGGAGGAGATGGAACGTAGACAGGTGGTCAGTATTAGCAAGTAAGTTTCATGAGAATGCAAGCCATGTTACACTGAGCGGTACTAACAAGAAATCAGTCCCGAAAAAGAGTAAAAAAGAAGTGTTCAATATGGTCGGCAACAAAAACCATGGAAGGCTGCGATACCAAACAACAGAAATCATAGACTTAACTGATGGACTGCAGTCACTAATTAAGACAAAGAGAAAGAGATCAAAGGGGCGTGCTGTGGTGAACTTAGCTGGTCTAACTGCAACTCCAATTTGCAACCAGTTGACAAGAGCCCTTCTCAGAGAAAGAGTTAGTGAAAGGCAAGAAACTGAGAATTTTCAGAGGCTGGATGCTAATAAAGCCCAGTTATTTGCAAATAACAATGGAGGGGCGGTGACAGATAAATGGACTGATATGGGACATTCCCTTGTCAATTTAGAGCTTCACAAAGGTGAAAGAGAAAGAAATCCATTGGAGCATGAGGGTCCTTGCTTCACCAACTTAAGACGTAATTATGTTTGGCATAAAGCTCTTTCTTTTTCTTTTTTCTTTCCTTTTTTATTTTAATTTTTAAAGCAGAAGATCTTACTTCAAATTCAGGTATTAGTTACTTCAGGAAGCTTACAACTTTCACTTATTTGCAGAACATGAATGCAAAGAAGGGGCAGCAGAAGAGAGGTTGACTAAGATGGTACCCTTCCTTCTTAATTTAGAATTTCGTAATGATAAAACTGACAGAAGCCTACTGCAAAATGAGACATTGCAGCTGACTGACAAATCAATAGGTACTTGGTGGAGATTATTTTTCTTTTCTAGAAGCATATTCTACAGAAGCAAATTCAAGAAGCACACTGCACTTTAATCCATTTTTTAAGCTTCTATTTTGCATTCCATGCAGATTCATCGGAAGACAGTATCAGTCCACTTGTACAGAAATGTCCATATGTGAGCCATAGAGGTAACCATGACCAAGATGCACATGTTGCAAGGAACGACCAGGGAATACTAGTTCCCTATCAAGGACAACGAGATCAGGGTACAAACAGTCCTCATGGTCAGCTTGGGATGTTAGCCGCATACAAGGGAAAGAACAACAAAAGGCTTGCAAAGCTTTCTCACACAGAATATGAACTAGCTTTGACATGGGAGGTTCAAATGAAAGACAAGGTTAATGAGGGTCAAAGGAAAGAAGGTGATGAGGATTGGTGGAGGAATGAAAGAGAAGTCTTTCATGGACGGATTAATCTACTTATATCTCGGATGCACATAATCCAGGGTACAAGCCCAGCTAATACTTGTTGAAAATGTTACAGAGAATTATATGCAAATTTCCTAACAGTATTATTTTCTGAGCAGGAGATAGGAAATTTTCACCTTGGAAAGGTTCTGTGGTGGACTCAGTAGTTGGGGTTTTCCTAACTCAGAATGTGTCAGACCATCTTTCAAGGTAACTTCACATTTGATAAACTAGAGTTTGTCAAATATCTTTCTGTTGGAGGTTCATAATGAGACTATTAACTTCATATTCTCTTCTACAGCTCTGCCTTCATGTCACTTGCCGCCAGATTCCCCTGTCAGTCTACTTCCAACAAAACAGATTGTAAAGACATAAACATGGTAGGCAACCAAGAATCGATTGGGAGTAGCATCGTTTCTATCATGCCAGTATCTGATGAGGAGTTGCTCACATGTGAAGCTGCAGAGTGTGGGAATAAGGAGTCAAGCTCTGATGGATCTAATGACTTAGAAGGGGCGTCAAGGTCTCCATGTGGTTCCTACAAGCCTCCAGAGGTTTCCCAAATCCATTTCAATGAAAAGGTAGATCATCTGGAAATCTTGGAAGACAGTTTAGTGTCCTATAATCCCCAAGTTCAGCAGAAGCTTTCAACAGAAGTTGGTTTTCATGCATCAGAAGGGATGTCTAGTCTGCCAACAGAGTGTAGCTCACCAATGAAGGATGAGATGGCTGCACTCTATTATGTAAATATGCCACATGATAAGCCTGAGAGCACAACTGATACTACTATGATCCAAAATCCGAAAATTTGCTCACAGCCACCTAATGATGCCAACAGCTTCAACCAGAAAGAACAGAAGGGAAACAAACTGAATTTAAAACAGCAACAGTCAGACATGAAATCTGGCGAGACAAAGAAAGCTACTCGAAGAGGAAAAAAAGAGAAGGCTATAATGCAGGCCAAAACTGATTGGGAGTTTTGCAGAAGGATCTATGGTACCAGTGGAGAAAGAAATAGAAATCACATAGACTCAGTAGACTGGGAAGCAGTTAGACACGCAGAAGTTGGTGAGATTGCTCATGCTATCAAACGGCGTGGCCAACAAAATTTGATTGCTGAACGAGTCAAGGTAAATAAAATTATTCCTCTTCCAAAATAGGATTGCATAGTTTATTTGATTTTTGAACAACTTTGGAAGTTACCTATTTTACTCACTGTTGCAGAAGTTCCTTAACCAAGTATATCAAGACCATAAACAAATAGACCTTGAGTGGTTGAGAAATGCACCACCTGCGCTAGTGACGTAAGTATACATTAACAATACAAGCGTGCTAAAATCTTTTTGTTATTTCATTCTAGTTATATGTATTTGTCAAAGTTTGATCATTCAACCATCTGTAATTGTAGGAAATACTTGAGAGACATTAAGGGTATTGGCTTGAAAAGTGTGGAGTGCGTGCGGCTTTTGACACTCCAGCATGTAGCCTTCCCGGTATGATTTTAATGGGCATATTGTTTTGGTGGATGTAATTTGTAAATGTTTTATTCAAAAATGTATTCTTTTCTTCTAATAGGTGGACGTAAACGTTGGCCGGATAGCGATTCGTCTAGGATGGGTTCCTCTTCAACCATTACCTGAATTGCTTCAGATACATCTATTAACAGAGTAAGTACAAAATATACTAACAAGACATATCACTTGTATTTCCAATGACTTTATAAATTTTCTCTGTGTAGGATGCCTGTGTTGGATTCAGTTCAGCAGTATCTTTGGCCTCGACTAGAGACCTTGGATCCGTTAACATTGTAATCCCAAAATTTTCCCTTTAAGATTATTCTTATCTTGTGAAATCACCTTTAATAAATTAAGAATTGTACTCATTTTAGTATATTATTTTCAACAGGTATGAACTGCATTATCAGATGATAACCTTTGGAAAGGTACATCTCTTCGGAGCATATATTTGCAAAAATGTGACCTCAAAATTGGTTAGATGAAAATTCTAAATTTGTATTTTAATATTTATGCAGGTTTATTGCACAAAGAAAAATCCAAATTGCAATTCTTGTCCGATGAGGGGAGAGTGCAGACACTATGCTAGTGAATTTGCCAGGTTTTCCTCAAATTTGAAAATGATATCACAACACATGATGAGATTCAGGATATCACTTCACTAAGCATTTGAAAATGGAAATTTGGATGCTGCATCATAAACTATGGAAACTAAGAAACATAATGAGACACTACTTGTAAGTTGTAACTCTTAATCTCACCAGGTATGATATGTATCTAATGTCCATGTTTGATGCAGTGCAAGGCTTGCCTTACCAGGGACGGAAAAGAAGGCGAGGCAAACGAAGAAAGATGGTTCTACTGCTCCTCCGATTGTGGCTTTTGAGGCACTCAATTCAATATCACTATCCTTTCTTGAGGCCAACCGTGAATTAGAATACCAAACCAAAAGTTGTGAACCTATCGTTGAGGAACCATCATCACCACAACCTGAACCTACAGAACTACCAGACATTGAAGATCTTTGTCGCAGTGACCCTAATCACATTCCAACAATTAAAATGAGTGATGGAATTTTCTCACAAAATTTAAAGCCATTCATGGGTGCGTTTCGAGAAAATCATATGTCAACAGAATTAGTTGTTTCACAAACTGCTCACATCCCAGCTCCCAAACTGAAGCTTGCTGGCCGTTTAAGGACAAAACACCTAGTGTAAGTTGGGTTTGACCCTTTTTTTTTTAGGTCCGAAAGACCTTTTTTATTTTCTGTAGAAAGTTTTCAAATTCATGTGAAAAATAAAAGGTAGTAACTTAAAAAAGTGAGTGGATAAATTGAATAGTCCGATCTCTTTGGTATTACAATGCAATAGACATACCATAGGTGGTTTGGTTATCCAATAAACCTTGATCTGTTTTATAATTTTACTTTTGGATAATTATATTCCTGCGAGCATACAGGTATTAATTGGGTAGGGTTGGTTGGTTTGCAGAGAAAAATAGTTCCAAAAGATAGAGGAATAAATTTAAGCATATTTCATAAATGGTATTCTATGATTGAAGGCCCCTTACCATTACATTGTGTGTAACTAATTTTAATTATCATGCAGCTATGTGGTTCCAGACCATCATCCTCTATTGGCAGGGGTAAGTCAGCTACTCTTTTCCTGTTCAAAGAACTTTCATCTGCATAGTTGTTTATTAACTTCTGAAAATATGAACGTCGCAGTTTGAGACAAGAGATCACGATGATCCAAGCCCATACCTTCTTGCTATATGGACATCAGGTACAACCTTACTTCCGGAAAACATATTCTACAATTGTAAAGTGTTCAGAAAGATTCATGTTTTCGATAGTAAAAGGACTATGATGTCTAAGATGAGAGTTTCCCAACTTGAAAATATGGTACAATCTTTGAATATGTGCTAATCAATTATTTGTGGAAATGTCAACGTCAGATCAAACTTCAAATTCATCTCAATCACCTCAGAAAAGATGCAATTCCAAGGAGTCTGAAGAACTGTGTAATGGTGAGAAGACATGCTTTTCACACAGCAGTCTTCCAGAACAAGCTTCTGATACAATTCCTGGCACAATTTTGGTGAGTAACAGTCGGGATCTACGAGCACTTGTGTACACTATTACAGTTTCAACTTGCAATAAGTACTTTAGACAATTATGTAAAAGGACTAACACATGAAACAGATACCGTGTCGAACAGCAACCAGGGGGAGCTTTCCACTCAATGGGACATACTTTCAAGTTAATGAGGTGAGCTTACTCAAAATTTCTCCAATGATTCATAATCTATCTGTCAGCATATAAAATTATCAATAGTGTTTTAGATCAAGCTACTGTGCTAAAGCACATATACTATACAACATCCTTTGGCAGGTATTTGCTGACCATGAATCCAGCATACACCCGATTAACGTTCCTAGATCATGGATATGGAGACTAGAGAAGCGAATTGCATACTTTGGAACCTCAACAAGTACAATTCTCAAAGGTGAATAATCCATACACTAGATGAGTTGTATGTATTATATGTAGAGTGATTCTCTCATGCAAGACAGTTTGGCATGCTATTTTGCTAGATTGTGATAGGACCTTTGACATGGTGAATCATGTCTGAGCGTGCAATGCGATCTCTGCATTGTCCACAATTGAGATTGACAAAAGCCAAACTCTCTGAAAAGAGAGTATCACTCACACTATAAAGAGTCAAACAAATGTCTCAAATATTTCTTCTTATTGCAGGCATAAAAACAGCGGAAGTTGGGGGATGCTTTTGGGCAGGTTTGTAATTCCCAGTCCAAAACCTTCTTATTGATAGCTTGTTGTAATACTGAAAGAGCATCCAACCCTTTGTAATTCATAAACAAGGTCAAAACACAATTAGTTAGATTAAAAGTGCAAAACTCATTCTTAACAAATTTTTCGAACACAAAAACAGAACAATCTTTTAATTAGAGCCTTAACAAATCTTATAAATAAAAACCCTTTGTTTGCCCCTTTGTACTGCTATGTAAGTATCATTTTTATTGTTTTCCAACATTAATTTGGTATGAGGACGAATCCATAATATGTCATAGAGGTAGTGATGACTATTAAGATAAGTTCTAGACAACAAGGTTGGGAAACAAGATCTGAAAATAAAATGAAAGAAATAATTAAAAAGATTCCTGGGTGCAAACTGTGAAATAAAAGCACTCATTTATCAAGGAAATTTGTAAAGAAAGAAAATTAAAACTGCAAGCTTATAGCCATCCATAATATCATATGAAATTTAACAATCTTACTGGTTAATGATTTTTTTTTTGCTTTCAGGTTTTTTGGGCGTGAGAGCATTTGACCGAAAAACACGCACCCCTAAACGCCTCTCAAAACTGTTCCACATTTCAACAGGCAAGGCTGGAGGAAAGAAAAACAAAAAAGAGGACTAGTAATGAGTAGGAGGAGATGATGCTGCAGACACAAGCTGAAATAGCATGCTTAAAAATGTTGCAGTTCTGTGAATAGGTACACCTTATAATTCTCTAGCATAACATGAGAGTCAAACCTGGATGCTAAATTGTGACTCCAGTACAGTGGAATCTAATTTTTCTTACTTAAATCCTTATCAACAGTTCTATTTGAAGCCTCCAATAAGAAAGAAAGAGAGGAAATATTTATAGATTTCACATTCAGAAGAAACCCTTTTGTTGGTTCATTCTTATTTTGCGTTTGTCGGATTAGTCTCAGTTTCTGTTCTGTCATCAATTATCTACAAGACTACGACATATATAGTTCTACCATTGTAAATTTGTCAGCTTGAAAGGAAATCAACCAGGACGAACCTGTAATCTGTTCTAAAATAAGGAAAGTTTTCAGCTGGTTTCAAGTATTGATAGAAGACATCATATATTGATAGAGTAGAGGGATTTGAAGCTTAGATGCATATTACCTGATGAAAACTGTCTTTTTTCCTGTCTATTTTTTTCCCTCTAATGAAGCATTTTTGTCCCAATCAAATTGGACCCTCTCCTTATTTTGGCAAATGTAAGTCGTCTTGTTTAGGTAATACTTAAACTTTCTCCCAGTTCAATGAAAAGTATGAAAAATATAAGTTTAAAGATGCTTTCTAAAAGCTTCTATGGTATAGAGAAATATCAGAGCTTTTTAGTTAGAAAAATGTTTCTCAATTTGAAGAATTTTGAAAGCACCATGTCTGCTGGACAACCAGGAAGTCACTACCCTCCTCTGACAAAGGCAGATTATATGCTAAAACATGCATTAAAATTCACTTTGATGGCTTTGAAGCTTGCATGCACTATACATGGTTGGCCACAGCTTTTTGATGGAATGCATGTAAATTAAAGGGATCCTGCAATATTATATAGTAATGCAAACCATCACCTCCTGTAAAAAGTTAAGTGTATGAATGTAAAGTAAGGAAACAAAAGTAAACCAACCAGTCAGACTCCAATGAATTAAAGTGGTTTTGCGTTCCCATACACAAGGTAAATTATCAAAGATTAAGAGGTCTAATTAGAGTTTGTAACCATTTCCAATCCTTAATTTGGTAGACCTATGGTAAGGGGCTTGTATTATAATTCAAGTGGTTAAGAGCATTTATCTCTGCACTCGAGGTTCTAAGTTCGATTCCTCCCTCCCCAATTTTGCTTGCATTAAAAATAAAAAAATAAATTGGTACACCTGTGAGAATGCACCAAAATAAATTAGTGCAGAAGAGAAAAACAGAGAAGGTGGCTGACCAAAGAGTGGAGCCTTCATTGCTGATTTGGTATCTGCATAGTAATTAAGGTATATTCTGTGTTTTTGTGGTACCTTTCTACCCAAAGATATAGTAAATATGGAAGAAAGCATTACATTGAAAAATTAAAAGAAAAGAATGGCGGTGGTGGTGATTTCATTGGCTTCATCACAAATATATAAATAATCCATCCCAAAGCCACATGGCTCGTAAATACATACAGTATGCTATCTTTTATTATTATAATAGTTATGTTCCCTTGAAATTTTCACTTTGGTGGATATGCCTTGAACTTGAAGGATTAATTTAACTTTCAGGAGATTCCTTCTTTGTAGTAGTATTGATGCAAGTTTCATATGACTACATGCAAAAGTTGTTCTTCCTATGAGAAAAAAATCATAAATGGTGAATTCATGATTGTTTAATGGAATATGCTACTGATGAATGGCAAACTCGCTACAATGTTGATATTGGAGGCTTAATGGCTACATTACTAATCTTGATTTGTGATTGTTAGGATACGATCTATTTAGCTCGATATACATTGTTAGTTTATTTTTTAATAGCTTAAGTTTTTAGAGTCTAATAATTGTCTAACATAATCCGAGCCTTCGATGTAGGAAGGGCGCCTAGGCTCAAAACCCTTGTAGAAGTTTTGAATCTGATATTTCATATGTGGGAAAGGTTACAATATTTATATTTGTACAATGGAGATATAAATGGTAATAGCCTTAAATGATAGTAAATACAAATATTTGCACGAGTCAATGGTTAGGTGTGAGAAGAATCAGATCCTGATTCTTCTCCCTTGATGAGTGCATGTGCGTTGACACCCCGACAAGCGAAGCGGCCTAGGGCCGAACAAGTTTATTACGAAGAAGATGATGGACGCGGTTTGTGAAGAGAGCTTAGTAAGGAGATCAGCCGGTGGTCAATTAGAGGGAATGAAGCATACTTGATGACTACCAAGAGCAACCTTCTCACGAACAAAGTGATAGTCGAGTTCGATGTGTCGCGTTCGAGCATGAAAAACCGGGTTTGCAGCCATATAAGTGGTGCTAAGGTTGTCACAATGCATGAGAACAGGAAAGTGCAATTTGACACCTAACTCAAATACAAGAACGAGCCACGAGGATTGCGCAAGCATGAGCAAGAGCGCAGTACTCGGTTACGCACTTGAGCGTGAAGCAGTGGGTTGCTTCTTGAGCACCGGAGATAAGGTTGAGCCCAAGTAGATAAGGTAGCCGATTGTAGAACGCAGCGCGAGTCAGAACAACGCCCAATCCGCATCCAGAGTAGACCATAAGGTGAGAAGAAAGGCGTTGCGGTGGAAAGTGAGACCAAAATCAAGTGTGCCTTTGACATAGCGAAGGATCCGTTTGACAGCAACCATGTGAGTAGAGCGAGGAGAGCTCATAAATTGGGCAACAGTGTTGACCCGCGAAGGAGATGTCCTAAGCGGGTGAGGAGTGAGATCTTTGGAGACTCCCAGCAAGTTCGATATTCAAAGTGGGAGAGGCAAGCAAGGCACCCTCGATTCTTGTAAGTAGTGGTTTGGCCGCAAGGAGAGGTAAGGCAGGTTGTGCATGGAGGAGATCACTCTTTTTGGAGCAAATCATGGGCATATTGAAGTTGATTAAGATGAAGAGCACCATCCTGAGAATGAACTGTAAACCCAAGAAGTAGCTAAGAGGACCAAGGTCCTTAATGTCAAAATTGTGACCCCAAAGAGCAATAAAGGTTTGTAAGAGAGAGGAATCACTTGCCCGATGACGACTATATCATCAACATATAGGAGAAGGAACATGGTATGAAAAGCATGCCGCAAAATGAAGAGTGAGGAGTCGGCCAAACTTTGGTGAAAGCCCACAGAGTAAGAAAGTGCTATGCGGGTGAACCATGCACGTGGAGCTTGTTTGAGGCCATAAAGGGATTTATGGAGCTTGCACACATGATGAGGGTGAGCGGGATCCACAAAGCCAGGGCTGAATCATGTACACGTCTCGTTAAGAAACCCATGAAGAAAGGCGTTCTTGACATCAAGGTGGCGTAAGGACCGACCACGGAAGTAGCAAGGACGTCTTGTGCGGATGGTGGGTGGTTTGACAACCCTGGCTGAAAAGTCTCCGAGTAGTCAATACATGGACGTTGGTGGTAGCCCTTAGCAACTAGGCGTGCTTTATAGCGTTCGATAGTGCCATGCGAATGCAGCGATGCGAAAGACCCATTTGATAAATGACAGAGTGTGATTGGAAGATGGGGGAACAAGTGACCAAGTTTTATTCCGTAGTAAAGCATTGATTTCTTCCGACATTGCGGCCGCCATTCGGGATGTTTGGTAGCTGAGAAAAACAAGTTGGTTCGGCATTTTCAAGCACACTGACTAAAGAGCAGGAATGGGGTATCGTATAGTGCCATCTGTGGTGTTGCTTGGATCACGTGTGATGCCGATCACGGAGACGAGTCGCATGGGATGAGCAGTGGTGGCGGCGGTTCTCAGAGGTTGTGGGAGCAAGGTCAGGGTGGCAAGGAGCGAGGGATTATTTGTGCTTGCCGCCAGTTGGAATGCGATGTCTTAGGAGTATGTGTTGAGCAAGGGCCTGGGTGTAGCAAAGGAGGAGTCCGGAAGCTTGTGGAAGGGTAGAGGTGCCGAAGCTTGTGGAAAGGTAGAGGTGCCAGAAGCTTGTGGAAGGGGTAAGTGCAGGAAGCTTGTCAGGAAGGGTAGAGGTGCCTGGAAGCTTGTGGAAAGGTAAGTGCGGAAGCTTGTGGAAGGATGGAGAGTGCCGGAAGGTTGTGAAAGGATGGAGGTGTCGGAACCGAGTGTAGTAGCAGAGGTGCAGAAATGGAGCGGTGTTGATGCTATCATTCCGGTGGTGGTGTTGACGGTGTTGTTGTCGCAAAGGTCGAGGGAGTCGAAGTCTTGGATTTGGAAGGGTGTGATGGAGGCACGGGCCTAGAAGGGGAACCCATGGGGGTTGGGCACAGTTGAAGTCGAGTTACGTGTAACAAGGAGATGAAGGTACTGCAAACTTGCAAAGGAAAACTATTTTCATTAAAAACAACATGGCGTGAAGTGTATACACGGCCGATGGGGATCCGTGCGATAGCCTTTGTGATTTGGACTATAACCAAGAAACACACACTCGGTTGTGCAGTTGACAAGTTTATTTTACTGTGGTATGCACCAAGGTACGGGAAACAAGAACACCCAAAAATCCGAAGATGGGAGTAAACAGGGGGACGAGTATATAGTTTAGTGTATGGAGTTTTCCATTGAAGGGTAGGTGTGGGCGGGAGATTTATAAGGTGAAGCTAAGTGAAGCGACTTCAACCCAAAGGTAGTGTGGGGCATGGGCGGTGGTGAGTAGGGTACAGAATGATTGTGGCAATATGGCGGTGCTTGCGTTTGGCAAGACCATTTTGTTGGGGAGTGTGAGGGCAAGAGAACCGTTGTTGAATTCCCAAATGTTGACAAAATTGAGTAAAGGAAGGTGTTGACATATTACAGATCATTGTCACTTTGAAGAAATTTGATGGCAAAGTTAAAGATATTACGGATGAGAGAAACAAAAGACTTAAAATGCTCAAAGACTTCATTTTTACGGCGCATGGGTATATCCAAGTGTATCGGGAATATTCATGATGAGGGCGTAGTACCTAAAACCAGTTTTAGAGACAACAGGGGACATCCAAACATCGAGTGAATAATATAGAAGGGAGCAGTAGCATGATTTTCATTGATGTGAAAAGCTAATTGAGTAGATTTTCCAAGAGCACAAGGCTTACAAAAATCCTTATTAAATTTAAAACCTAAGGACGATGAAAGACGAGACAAAACAACGGCGGAGGACGGGTGACCAAGGCAGCGATGCCAAGCGAGAGGAATGAATGGAAGTAAGGGCACACCTTGCGGAGAAAGGAGAACGGAGGAAGTGAAAGAGGGTAGAGGCCATCCTTACATGGGCCCTGAAAAAGAAGATTACCCGATTATGTAAGTCATAAATTTGGAAGAAATCGAGTAAACACGAATGAGACGGCGTATCACGAGTAAAGCGAGCAAAGAAAAGGAGGTTAGTGCGTAAGAAGGAACATGATAAACATTATGAAGAGAATGACCACGAAGATCCTAAAGAAATAGGGAATATGTACCAGTGGATGAAATGTTTAAAGAGTCACCATTACCCAGTAGATGGAATCATTACCCATGTAAGATTGTGGATTCTCAAGATGAGTGGCGATCGGTCATATGATGAGTGGCACGGTGTCAAGGTTCCAAGTGTTGTCGGTGGGTTGGAGGAATTGAGCGCCCGACAAAGGAAGGGAAAGACTCGAGGTCCACGAAATTTGTGAGCAGGTGGCATGAGAATGTTGAGCGATGTTGCGGTGGGGCACCATGGTGGGCCGAGGATGCCGGGAGCTAATGAGCATTGCTGTTGTTGGACCAAGAGGATGGGGATGTGGATAGAGGCCCAGGTTGCCATGGCGAGAAGGTAGGCCATTGAGGTGCGGAATTAGGTTGTTGTAATGGCTGCGATTCTTGGGGATGATGTTGCTGTTGGGGCCCGATCGTGTGGCGACCACGGTTGCACGACCACCACCACGTCCACGAGAACTACCGCGGTTGATAGAGCCCCACGATGAGTAATAGGTGGAGAGGAGTGGGCTGCCAAGAGAGGCGAGGATTGACCGGATTGGATAAGGTGCGAGGGTTACGTACTTCATATGAAAGCAAGCAGCACGCATAAATCAGCAAAATCGGGAAGAGGAGGAAAATTTAAGAGAGCGGTGACAAGCATTTTGTAATCGGGACCCAAGCCACGAAGAACACCGGTGGCGAGGTCCTTATTGGAGATCGGTTCATTAATAGCAATGGGAATCTCAATGGATTTGGCATGACTGAGGTATTCATCCACGGTTTGGGTGCCTTTGCAGTCCATGAGTTGAAATCGAAGGATGGATTCACGCCACCGAGGTTTGAGAGAAGTGGCGTTGTAGGCAATCCCAAATATTTTTGGAAGAGTCACGCCCAATGGTGAGAGATAATCTGACTCGAGAGAGAGGTCTTTGGTTAGATAGCCTGACAATGAGTTGGTCTTGTTGGAACCAGGTTGCATACGCATGATTTGGTTGTCTTGCTTGCTGGTCGATGGAGGATCTTTGGTAGAGGAAGAAAAGGAGAGGGTTGAGGGGAGGAGCCATCAACATATTTCCATAGGCCATGGCCAATAAGAAAGGGTTTAATTTGACGGAGCCATAGAAGGTAATTTGTGTACGTGAGCTTGATGAAGGATGAAGAGTTTGGACTAGGAAGGGAGGTTGAAGAAGATTGAGAGGCCATGAGGGAATTCGGGTAGGAGGAAAAAGGGAAAGACTAACCGTAATAGGGAAAGAGAGAAAGGGATCGATTTTAAGGTCGATACCATGTAGAAGTTTTGAATCGATATTTCATATGTGGGAAAGGTTACAATATTTATATTTGTACAATGGAGATATAAATGGTAATAGCCTTAAATGATAGTAAATACAAATATTTGAGTCAATGGTTAGGTGAGTGCATGTGCGTTGACAACCCTCAAATCTCCATTCCTCTTTTTTTTTTTTTGTCGTTTGAATCCGATAAGATAAGAATGCACGCGGGAAAGAGTGTTAGCTTGAAATTTGATGTTGGCTTCTTTGACCACTTAAGAATTTAGGGTCCAATAATTTGTCTGAGTCCAACAATTCAGGCTGTGAGGAGAGCTATCTTAAGTTACCTAATCACTTCCCATTTCTCTTCAAGAAGAACAAAGACATACATCAGTATTGGATTCCAAACAACTTATAATATTATTGTTGAAGTAAAAGAATTGGGAAGATGTGTACTCTTTCCTTATAATATTCTGTAGTTTCTCATTAGTGGAAAACTTTACAAGCAGATATATTAAAATGAGCAGTTTCCTTCTGTAAGCATACTATAAGAAAGTATGCATTAAGTGCCACCAAAGTAGCTACTAGAAAAGAGAGACAGGTCAGAATTAAAAGCTTTGTCTTCATAGTGCCTGCCTGCACGTGAGCTTTTAGACTACAAGTCAAAATTTGGTTGACTTCCCAATTGTTTTGAAAGATCCATGCTGCTGGAAACCAGTAAATGGATATCTGTTATGTTATCTGTGTATAAATTTACTGTCCCACTTCCTACCTGTTTTTAATTAATTGGAAAGCTTTAATCAATGCCCTGCCCCAAAATCACCTACCCTAGATTGTTTTGCATGGCTTTTAATTTTTCCACATAAATAATTTTAGAAGTTGGCTAGCGCTGATGTGCTCCTCACCTTACACTCGAGTTCGAATTCTCCTTTCCGTAGTTTAAATTAGATTAAAGTAGAATATTATTTGTATAAATAAAACTAAAAAAAAAGTTTTACAAGTTGTAGCTGCTTCTGGTAGTAATGTTCTTAGTGGAAGAGATAAACTTCACCTTAATTTTATTAAGAACATCAAATGATGATAAACTAAAACTAATTTAGGTTGAACTTGTAAACAAAGTCATCATGATTACGAGAACATACATTTATAAACATTCATATTATCTACTAATTAGATGTAACAGTTACATTATGAAGAGTATCAAGGCTTATGGTGCTGGGTGTAGATGTAGTCCAAGTGAGCTTCAGCCATTATCCTTCTGTTTAAACAGTCCTCATCTCCATCAGCGCAATCTTCCACCCCAATTAACTGCTATAATATCCCAACAGCAACAAAAAACAAAGAGTATAAGATATATAACTTGATGACTAATTGGGGTTAATTAACAAAAAAAGAAAAGAAAAGAAATTTAAAATATACATTCATTAGTTCACTGCCTTCCAACTCTACAAGTGAACCCCCATCAGTGATTGCATTGAGCTCTACCTGATCCTCTTGTCCTGCAAAGACACCAAGGTTTTAGTTCATAATTATAGCTAAGAGAAAGAAGAAGCTAAGGCTAAGTTTTTCTTTTAATTTCTGGTTTGGGGAGGGAAAATTTTAACTCATGTAAGACCTCATCTACATCAAACAAAGCAACAGCTAGTTGGTTGTCAATGCACAATTGTTTAGGATTTACCTTCTTTGCTGCCTAGGAGACGAGCTGATATTAATGTTGACGAAGAAATGATGAAGAAAATGCATAGGACAATAGCTCCTGAGCTAAAGCTTTGCTTCATGGTTTCAGCTTCAAAATGAGAGAGAGAGAGAGAGAGAGAGAGAGAGAGAGAGAGAGCTTAAAGAGTTGGAACTTGGGATGCTAGAAGTAAGCAGAGGAGGGACATAAATACATGCAAAAAGAAAGCAACAAGCCACTTATCAGCCCCTGTAAGTCACATGAGTGAGAAACTCTTGTGTGGAATGGAGATAGCATTATTTTGCTATTTTCGGCCAATCACAGTATATCACGCATAATAACTTTTTCACTTAATATACCGTAATTAATTGAGAATAACAAAACACTGTTATCCCATTTACACCAGTTTTTCTGCACTTTGAAGGTCCCGTCTAAATAAGGCAGTCTCAATACCTCATATCATACGGTAGGGCCAACCACCACCATCCTCTTATTATATACTATACACTCCATGCCTGTTGTGAGTCGTGACAACCCCACTACTTGATATGAGAGAGAGAGAGAGAGAGAGAGAGAGAGAGAGAGAGCTTTGGTATTTGTCCTCCATAGTGGTCCAAAAGAGTCCAAATGTTATATGGTGTTTGACAGTGTCAACAAGTCAACCTTTCGGACAGGTTGACAGCTGCTGCCCATCATTTTCTCTGCTATATATGCTGATACGTGGCATCAATCTTGTGTTGTCTTCTGCTTAATCTACGAAATGACATCATGCTTCAAAAACCATGCTTCAAATTGCTCCACATCACATGTATATTCAATTCAGTGGCCTCATCACTCAGACCATATTCCTATCCACTTAGTTTGTGTGCTCTTTAATCCAAGCCCTCTATGTCACACAGACAGAGCACATATTTTGAAATGTGTACCAGCGCACCATTCTATGTCACACAGACAGAGCATATATTTTGAAATGTTTTTTATGTATATGGTAAAGACTATTAGTTATCATTTTGTTTCACCGACGAGGATCTACGTCATTAATAAGATTCATTCTTGCTTGAACATATGAGTTAAATTCACAGTCGAACATTATAATTTGTCTAGTAATATGAGTATGATGAGGAAACATTACTCTATTAAACAAATCTGGCTAAGATAGATGCATGTGGATATTTGTAAGCATTTGGTCATTACAGGGGTAATGTATTTTGGCAATAGTGGAGGGCACACCATGTTTAGGGTTTGCAGATGTGTCTGTCTCTTCTTAAAAAAGAATGGTTATTATAAATTGAAGAGGAGATTGTGCTACTCTTTTTGGAAGATTTGAATCTATCATTTCTTGCTGAAGCATTAAACAATTAGCCAAGGGAAGGCCATTATTGGGTTTGGATTCTGTGAAGACATATTTATCATACTAACTAATTCTCTAGGATCCCAGACAAGTGTGATTGGAAAACATTATCATGATCTAACTCATGAACTGATGGAAATGCTTTTGACCATGTTTATGTGACAATGGCATTGGAAACTGATCATTCTGTTCTTCATGATATCATACAACCCACACTAAAAAAAACCATTTCTGAAAGTAAAATGTAGTCGGAAAAGCCATTTTATCGTTGAAAAAGTGATTTTTCCAGAGACAATAGACCGTTGGACTCCATTGTAAATATTTTCATTTCGAAGAATAGAGTTTTATTGTCGGAAATAGTGTTTCTTGTGAGAGCATTTGGGGTCCCTAAAAAAGTTTGTCGCAAATAACTATTTTGTTGAAGTGCCATCAATGGGTTGTGTGCCATAATATCTTGCGTATATGTATTAGCAATGTGTTCCTATAAAACCCTAAAAACAGAGTATGACAATCAATTGCAAAGCTTTACAGTTGAAGTTGTTAATTGAGTTGGTCAGAGAAGAAAAAGAAAGTTGCTACTCATAGGCCCATAGGCATGATATGACCTGCCAAGTTATTTGCTTGAACTTTTTACAAGATAGGATCAGCTTGCTATACAAGCATTCAACCTTAAAAACATCTAGTTGTTAGAAAATTGACCAAACAATACACATAAAGTTGATATCTCCCTCTTAGCAGCCTCTCAATCTTCAAATTAAGAGACAAACATAAAGTAACAAATAATTAAAGAATATTCGATACTAGAGATCTGATATCATGTTAGAAAATCATAGAGAATAATCCAAAAATGTATGTCGATCGACCTAACATACCATTATGTACTTGAAATTCATCTTTAAGTACTCATCCCACTTAAATTTAACTTCCTTTTCAATTTTGGCCTTGAAGATAATTGAACCAAAAGTATAAAAGCCTACATGTGCTCAATTATATATATGAATCATTGCTTCTTCTTTTTTTCCAAGAACTTTTTCGAGACCAGCAGCTTTCACTTTCTTATGAGTTAGATATCTTCAGTAAGATTCTGTTGCATCTTCAGTAAGATTCTATTGCTGTACCATGTTTCTTTGTGAAGGAGAGTCATGTTTTGTCAATTACCAGTGACTTTCAACTTTCAAATTTTCAATTTTCAAGTCAGAAAAAAAGGAAAAAAGAAAAAAGAAAACCTTTCTCCTGTGAGAGGTATCTATAATAAAAGGTATAAGTAGTGGAAAGTACGTGTGGAAGTAGCCCAGGCCACCAGCAAAAGTTGGTCTTCGTTGTTCTGCTTTCTGCTGTTGACATTGACTAGCACGAGCATAAGGCATATGCACTGAGTAGAGTTGTCTATGTTCATCAAAGTCAGGAACTCCAATGTCTGATATCTGTTTCTTGATTAATTTTTTTATTTTAATTATCTTCACAAACACTGAGGAAATGCATGGAATTGTGAAATCAAATGCATTCTTAGAGAGCTTTGGCAGGGCAAACCGTAAACTATTACTCTTTGCTTTGATTTATTTAACATTTTTCTTGCAAGACAGAATAACATTTCATGCAATGGCTTATCTTCAAGTTTCTCTCCTTGGGGAATTTTATTTTATTTTTCCTTGGCCTATTCCAACATATTGGCAGCTGGTGCAGTAGGGTTTTGGAAATCAAACTCTGCTGACTAATCTTTCTAAGATTAACTAATAAGTCGAGGGATTTTGCAAGGAGTTTGTAGCTCAAGTGGTTCAGAGCATTTACACTTGCATCCGAGGTCCTATGTTCAATTTCTCCCTCCCTCAATATCGCTTGTATAAAAAAAATGAAAAAAAAGTTGAGGGATTATCAGACCAATAATCTGTTGTGGGAAAAGTTACATATGCATACTACTTCGATATTGATTAATTTGTCTCATAAATTTTTAATTAATTTATAACTTTATAGCTTAGTAATTAATCTCAAGGTAGGTGAATGTGAAAAAAATAAAAATAAAAATTATGGCCGGTTTTTATGTTGGCAAGCCTTTTATTTTTTTGTTCTCCCCTTATGTTAATAAGGTAATTTGTTTGGCTCTTGTAAAACAAGCAAGGTCTAGTCTAGTGGAAAATGTCATTGATTTGCAAATTAGTGGTCTCATATTTGAACCCTCATGATATCTTAGCAATGTGTGTGAGAAAACTCACCTCCCCTTCATAACTTTGGCACAAAAAAAAGGTCAAACTACAGTAAACCCCCTAACCTTTAGGGTAATTTTCAAGTTCATACCCAATTTTAGAGACATTTATGAGTACATACTCAAACTCACGAAAACTTACAATTTACCCCATCCGTTAGCTAAATCGTTAGTTAATATGTTAAATGCTGACATGTCAAAAGTGTGACCCATTTTTTGATGACGTGGACTTCCACGTGGACCAAGAACTATATAAAAAAAAATTATTTTACTTACTATTTAAATTATTTTTAAAAAATTAAACATATTAAATCAAAAAATTATTTTACAAAATCTCTCTCTCTCTCTGAACCCATAAATCATCCCTGCAACGAACCCCTCTCTGAACCTAGAAACCATCCCTGCAACGCACCACCCACCCACCCTCTATGCATCCCTGCATCACCACCCTAAACCCTAAACCAAATTCACCATCATCATCGTTTAAGAAAAATAAATATTCAGAAGTTAAAACCAAATAGCTCAGTCAATACTTCATTTCTCCTCCAAAGAGACCTAGCAAAGATCCCCGCAGCTATAAACAATGAAACGTGAAATTTTTGAGCACACGGTTGTAGTTGTAGAGAAGCTTTTTGTCTGAAAGATATGCTCCAAAGCCACACAATAAACAGTGGCTGGCGTATGTTATTTATATGAAGAGATTACACGTATTGGATCAGTACAAAGAAACTGAATCTAAGTGGAACTCTATCTAGATAATTACAAGTAATAAACATGAGATAATTACAATAGATAATCATGAGATAGTCGAAGTGTTTGGCTTGGAGATAGTTGAAGTGTTTGGTTTGAATTGAGGTTCTCCTTCACAACCCCGCAAGCTGACAGGGGGGCAACGAACAGGCAGCTTGTCAACCAGCAGCTGAAAACGATGAGAGGAGAGACCTTTAGTGAAAATATTGGCAATCTGATCTTGGGTAGAAATGTAGCCAACCTCCAACTCTTGATGAACAACCTTTTCACGAATGTAATGATAGTCCACCTCGACATGACGAGTTCGAGTGTGGAAGACAGGATTAGAAGCCAAAGAGATGGCACCAACGTTGTCACACCATAATTTAGGACGAGCCAAAGAGAGTTGAAGATCACGGAACAGAGAGCGAAACCAAGAGATGGCAGCAAGCCAATCGGCGGTATTCAGCCTCTGTGCTGGAACGAGAGACACCTCTTTGTTTCTTAGAACTCCAAGAAACTAAGTTGGAACCAAGATAAAGACAATAACTGCCAGTGGAGCGGCGATCATCAGGGTCCCCAGCGTAGTCGGAGTCAGAGTAGGCAGCAAACGTGGGAGCACCCGACTTATAGAACAGACCATGAGTAGAGGTGCCTTGGAGATAACGCAAAATACGTTTCACAGCTAGCCAATGAATCGAAGTAGGCTTGTGCATGAACTGACATACTTGGTTGACGGCAAAGGCAATATCAGGACGGGTGAGAGTGAGATATTGGAGGGCACCGACGATGCTACGGTATTCGGTGTAATCAGCTAGAGGTTCTCCTTCATGTAAACTGAGATGGCGACCACTTATGGCTTGGGTGGGAACGGGCTTGGACTCATGCATATTGGTGCGATGAAGTAAATCCAAGATATACTTGGTTTGGGTGAGAGATAAGCTCGCATGTGTGCGAACGACCTCCATTTCGAGGAAATAGTGGACTGGGCCCAAGTCCTTCATAGAGAATAAGCGACCCAAGTCCGCAATAAGCCGAGTAATACGGTTAGGGGCATTGCCTGTAATAAGAATGTCATCAACGTATATCAATAAATAAAGACAAACGGGTCCATTAGTGAAAATAAATAAGGAGGGATCCCCAGCTGAAGTCGTGAAGCCCAAATGCTCTAAATGAGTGGAGAAACAGTGAAACCAAGCTCGGGGAGCCTGCTTGAGCCCATAGAGATAGCATTTTAACTGACAAACATGATGAGGAAACCGGGAGTCCACAAAACCAGTAGGCTGCTTCATAAACACTTCTTCAGAAAGAGAGCCATGAAGAAAAGCATTTTGAACATCCAATTAACGTACAACCAAATTAAACTGAACATATAGTGCCAAGATGAGATGAATGGTGGAATGATTGACAACTGGGCTAAAAGTTTCACCATAGTCGAGACCCTCTTGTTGATGAAACCCATTAGCCACCGGACGGGCCTTGTAACGTTGAATCGAGCCATCAGAGTTGCGTTTAATGCGAAAGACCCATTTATTTGGTAAAATATTCATGTGAGGAGTGGGTTGGACCAACACCCACGTGCCCGCACGTTGCAAGGCCTTGAACTCATCCGTCATAGCACGCCGCCATTCAACATTTGTATTAGCCTTACTAAAAGAAGTAGGTTCAACAAGCTCATTAGTAGAATCCGCAAGTAAAGCATGATGAGCATAATGAGGATTAGGTTTTTGAATACCATCCTTAGCACGAGTAACCATGGAATGAGAAGGGGAAGAGCGGGCCATGGAAAGAACTGGTGTTGAGGAGATGCGGGTCGTATCATGAGGAGGAGAAAAAATAGCAAGGCGACGGTGGGGTTCACGGCGATAGGTGAGCGTAGTGGGAGGCTGAGTTGGAGATGGGGGAAGGCTTGGCTGAGTTGGTGAGACAAGTGTAGGAGTAGGCCGGGCAGGATTCAGTGATGGTGGAGAAGGGGTGGGCCGGGTAGGAAGAGGGCCAGTAACAAGGAGAGGAGGATCGAGGACTGGAGTGTGAGAGGATCGATCCAAAGCCTGCAGCGGAACAGTCTCTTGAAATGGAAAGTTGTTTTCATCAAATACAACATGTTGAGAAAGAAAGACTCTTTGTGTTGATAAATTTAAGCACCTATAGCCTTTTTGATTAAGGGAATAGCCTAAGAAAACGCACTTGGCAAAGCAAAACTATAGTTTATTAGTATTATAAGGATGAAGATAGGGAAAACATGCACAACCAAAAGTTTTCATGATATGATACTGAGGATCTTTATTAAATAAAAGTTGATAAGGAGAAGTATAATGCAAAATTTTGGATGGTAGACGATTAATGAGGTAGACAGCAGTGTGCATGGCCTCAACCCAATAAGAGGGATGCATAGAGGCATGGGCTAAAAGAGTAAGCCTAGTATCAACAATGTGACGGTGTTTACGTTCAGCAAGCCCATTTTGCTCAGGGTGATGTGGGCAAGAAAGGCGATGATGAATACCATGGTGGGCCAAATACGCTTGAAAAGGTTTATTAATGTATTCACCACCACCATCCGTTTGAAAAACTTTAATAGTAGTAGAAAACATATTTTCTACTAAAACTTTAAATTTAATAAAATGAGAAAAAAAAAACTTATGATTTGAGTTTCATGGGATAAATCCATGAATAACGAGAAAAATCATCCACAAATAAAACATAGTAGAGAAAACCAGAAATAGATGGAGTTGACGAACACCATACATCAGAATGAATTAATTGAAGGGGAGCAGTAGAGACAGATTGAGAAGAAGAAAAAGGTAATTTAATACTTTTGCCCAAGGGGCATGAATGACAAATAAAATTATGCTTAGGTTTTGAGCCAAGAACAGGCAATTTATTTTTAGCTAACAAAAAATTCAAAATAGGAAAAGACGGGTGCCCTAAACGCGAATGCCAAATATTGCCATCAACACGAGTGCCAACGAATGCAACATGACCCAAGGAAGGGGTTTTATTTGATGAAAACGAAAAAGGGTAGAGACCATTCTCACTCTTGCCTCGAAAAAGAATCCTCCCCGTTTCCAGGTCCTGAATCAAAAAATAAGAGGGATAAAAAGTGAGAAAACAACGGTTGTCACGAGCAAATTTATTCACAGAAATAAGGTGGCTAGAAGATTAAGGACAATGCAAGACATTAGTAAGAGAAAAAGTGGTAGTGGGAGAAGATACAGAAGATTGACCAATATGAGTAATACGTAAACCTGTTCCACCGAGCACACCACCAACTTGATCGTGCCCGCGGTAGTCGTTGGCAAGAGAAAAGTTGCCTAAATCATGAGTGAGATGCGAATTTGTACCAGTGTCCATAAGCCAAGAGGAAGAAGCAGTAGGAGCAGCAGACTGGGCAGCCATAGCAGTGAGGCATTGGGAGGGAACACGACCTTCGTACGTTAAATTCATACGATTATAACAATTGATGGCAGAATGACCAAGGCGCCCACAAATCTGACACTGAATCCGAGGAACAGCAAAGGAAGAACTAGAAGCCCCATAAGAACTAGGAGCAGAAGGAGCCGAGGCAAGAAAACCAGGTTGAGAAGAGGAAGCACTGGAAGAATAACCACCACCACGGCCACCAAAACCACTGGAAGAAACAGAACCGTGGAAACCACCACGAGAAGAGCCACGACCAGCGCGAGAAGAGGAGAAGGAACCACGACCAAGCGGAGAGCCACGACCATGTGCAGCGACTAAGGCAGTGGAACCAGCAGCAGCCGAGGGAACCTGATGAGCAGAGGCCCGACGTTCCGCACTGAGCAGCAAGGCTTCAAGATTAGCATAACATATAGGACTATCTCGGGCCTGAGCAGAACTGACAGTATTCTCAAAAAGAGCTCCAACATTATTCATCACAATAGCAACCAAGTCATCGTCATCAACCTTAGAACCCTACAAGGCAAGGTTATTGGCAATAGCATTAATACAATCAAGGTAATTGGCAATAGAGGAGTCACCACGCATAGTACGAAGAAGTTCACTGCGAAGCTGGAGAAGCCGATTCTGATTTTGAGAGGCATAGCGCTTCTTGAGCGCAAGCCAGGTAGCACGAGCAGAGGTCGAACGTGCCACGGTAGCAAGAACAGAGTGACTAAGAGACCCGTTGAGCCAGGAGAGAACCATCTGATCCTTATGAATCCAGGCCTCATAATCAAGATTCACGGAGTCTGAAGGCACCCTTGTTGTCGAGAAGAAAGTCAAAGGGACAGTTAGAGGAGCCATCAATGAAGGAGACAAGCCGACGACTCCGCAAGAGAGGAAGAATATGGGCAATCCATAAGGGATAATTGTTTCTGTCCAAACGAACAGTGACAGCATTAGAGAAAGTAGGAAGAGGAAGATCATCGAAAGAAGACGAAGCCATGAGAGAAGCAGAAAAAAAATTTGATTAAGGATCGAAGAAGAGGTTAATCAAAAGAGCTCTGAAACCATGAAAGATATGCTCTAAAGCCACACAATAAACAGTGGCGGGCGTATGTTATTTATATGAAGAGATTACATGTATTGGATCAGTACAAAGAAATTGAATCTAAGTGGAACTCTATCTAGATAACTATAGGTAATAAACATGAGATAATTACAATAGATAATCATGAGATAGTCGAAGTGTTTGGCTTGAACTGAGGTTCTCCTTCAATGTCTATTTAAAATTCCCTATTGCAACTTCAATGAAAGTGAAAAAGCGATCAATTCAAAATTTGAATGTAATAGGCTTGAAGCCACACACCAAGTCTGCAAGTTTGGGAGAGGTGCGTCGGGTCAATTCAAAATTCGAATGTAATGGGCTTGAAGCCACACACCAAGTCTACAAGTTTGGGAGAGGTTCGGGAGAGGGGTGGGGTGGGATATCGGGGTGGTACTGGTTGGTTGGTGGTTGGGTTCTTAGAGATTCAGGGCTCCTTTTTCATTTTCTTTTCTTCGATTGATTTTGATTGATTGAGAGAGAGAGAGAGAGAGAGAGAGATAGGGGTTGGATAGGGCTGTGTTCCCCAACGAAGTGGGGTTGAGGATGGGTGGCCCGAGTAAGCTTGGGTGGTGAAAAGGGCAGCTCTGTGTTTTAGGGTTCTACATCAGGAGGGAGTCTATATTGATCTAATTAGCAAGACATAATTTAAGCACCTTTTCTCAACCCAATATAAATTGAATTGATTATAAATGTTGATGGATTGATTATAAATGTTGATGGAGAATCAGACCAATAAATTGATCAACCAAACCACACCTCAATATTGGACCTTATCCTCCACAAGCGTAGCCTGCAGTAGCGTGGATGGTTTTGGGTTCACAGAGAGAGAAAGAGAGAGAGAGAGAGAGAGAGAGAGATATATATATATATATATATATATATATATATATATATATAATTTTAAAATAATTTAAACAATTAAAAAATTTATTAGTTTTTTGTCCACATCATCAAAAAATGGGTCTCACTTTTGACACGTCAAAGCATTTAACATATTAACTAACGGTTTGGCTAACGGATGGGGTAAATTGTAAGTTTTCGTGAGTTTGAGTATGTACTCATAAATGTCTCTAAAATTGAGTATGAACTTGAAAATGACCATATAAGTTAGGGGGTTTACTGTAGTTTGTCCAAAAAAAACTATTGTTTTAGGCTTTTAAGGGTTTTAGCCGAATTCGAGTGCTGGGCAGTTGGAAACAGAAAGAGGGTTATGCTTCGTTTCTATGTCATCTAATTTGGGCTGGGCTGAGCATAAGACAGCCTATCGGCATTGCCAATTGGGCTTACAAGTTACAACCCATTGCCAAGGGAGCCTAAACCTTTTCTTTTTTTCTCTTTTTTAGTAGCAACATATTTTATATTTTTCGGGGTAATTTTTGTTGTTGAACATTTTAGTAATATTAATGAGCTTCTTTTTTCTTTTCTTTTTTTGCCAAAGTTAGGAAACTGATCATTCTGTTCTTCATGATATCATACAACCACTGGCGGATCTATAGAGGCGCAAGGAGGTGCAACCGCACCTCCCCACGCCCGAAAATCACTTGGAGAAGTCGTAATGTGCCCCTCTATCGCCCACCAGCTGCTTGATTATTTGCTCCAAAGAAGCTCCGGCAGAGGCTCCTTTGCGCAAGCTACTGCGCGATGTTCGCAGGCTGCTTGGCTTCTTCTTTTTAAGTGACTTGTCCAAAACGCGTAGTTTTGGTCCAAGTGAGACCAAAAAAAAAAATTTAAAGAAAAGAAAGTGCCAACTAACACTACGCCAAAGTTGACACCTCTTCCTCAGATAAGTTTCAATCCAAATTGGCTTCCCCCAAATAAACTATATCCTCCCCAACTCTTAACCCTACCCCTCCACACTTGAACCACCACTACCCACACCGGCCAACTCCCCAACCACCGGACCAAGTTATGGCAACATCCCTCCACAATTTATTTGGAAAATTAATTTCTCTCTCAAATTTCAAAGTAATTTCTCTTTATGCTTTAATTAATTAAGATGGATTGTTGGGTTTTGGTTAATTGATTGAGTTTTTGTTTTTGTTATTTTGTATAGATTTTTTCAATTTATTTATTTGTATATATTTTTAGTTGTTAATTAATTAATAAAGATGGTTGTGGTTTGATTAAAGCTTGTTAGTTTGTATATGATTAACATGGTGAATTGGTTTTTGACAAAAAAAAAATTGATGAATTGGTTAATATGATTAATATGGTGTTTTTAGCCTTTTAAATATTGTTTAAATTATCGAGTATTTGGTGGTTGTTTTTTTTTTTGGGACCTTTTAGCCTTTGAAATATTGCCCCTTCTCTCGCAAAATTTCTGGATCCGCCAGTGCATACAACCCACACTAAAAATAAATAAAAATTCTGAAAGTAAAACGTAGTCGGAAAAGCCATTTTATCGTCGAAAAAAGGGTTTTTCCAAAGACAAGAGACCGTTGGACTCCATTATAAATGCTTTCATTCCGAAGAATAGAGTTTTGTTGTCGGAAATAGTGTTTCTTGTGAGAGCATTTGGTTTCCTAAAAAAAAGTTTGTCGCAAATAACTATTTTGTTGAAGTGCCATCAATGGGTTGTGCGCCATAGTATCTTGCTTGTATGTATTAGTAATATATGTTCCTATAAAAGCCTAAAAACACAGAGTATGACAATCAATTATTACAATTAAAGTTGTTAATTGAGTGGGTCAGAGAAGAAAAAGAAAGTTGCTACTCATAGGCCCATAGGCATGATATGACCTGCCAAGTTATTTGCTTGAACTTTTTTACAAGATAGGATCAGCTTGCTATACAAGCATTCAACCTAAAAAACATCTAGTTGTTAGAAAATTGACCAAACAATATACATAAAGTTGATATCTCCCTCTTAGCAGCCTCTCACAGTGGCGGATCCACCATGGGGTCAATGGGGTCAGACGACCCCATGGCGTTCCTGAATTGTAGTGGAAGGATCTGGTTTTTGACCTTGGCAGCCATGGGAGTGACCCCATGGAGAAGAAGAAGTTGTCCGGAGAAGAAGAAGACGTTGTCTGGTTCTTCTTCTTTTTTAAAAAATCTGCCTGCCAAAACGACGTCATTTTGGCAAAGGCAATTTTTTTTTTAAGTGACCTAGCCAAAACGACGTAGTTTTGGGCTAGGACTTAAAAAAAAAGAAAGGGGGGCAGCAGCTTCTAAACAGCCATACCCGAAATTAGACCTCCAAAACCCCAATTTTTGTATCTTCTCCTCAACAACCCTATAACCCCAATCTCCCCAAAACATCAACCACCATCTCCTCCCTTATCGCCACCGCCACGACGCCAAGGTGCCGTCCACCACCACCACAGCCGCCACTATTTGGGAAAGTTTACAATTCAATTCAAGTAAGTTCCAATTTCTAAACCCTAAGCCTAAATTAATGTTGAGGCATGATGTATTTAATTAAATTGAAATCAAATTCGTAATTATTTAGGTGAAATTGATGGTTTGAACTTTGATTATAGCTTATAGATTCATTGGATGATGTATGTATTGATTTGTTGAATAATTGGTTATTTGTACATATATTGGTGTTATTTACGAATGTTGTTGTGGTTAATTGGTATAGGTTTGGTGTGTTCTTTAATTGATTGAGTTTTTATTTTGATTAATTTATGTGTAGAATTATGGAACGATTTTTAAAGAGAAGGTCATCGTCGGTTAGTTCGGATAATGTTGGTAGTGTGGGTTCAAGTTCAAAACAAAGTTGCACTATGACCCCATGAGGTAACATTCCTGCATCCGCCACTGGCCTCTCATAAAGCAAATTAAGAGACAAACATAAAGTAACAAATAATTAAGGAATATCCGATACTAGAGCTCTGATTTCATGTTCGAAAATCAAAGAGAATAATGCGAAGATGTATGTCGACCTAACGTAACATTATGTGCTCGAAATTCATCTTTAAGTACTCATCCCACTTAACTTCCTTTTCAATTTTTTGGCCTTGAAGATAATTGAACCAAAAGTATAAAAGCCTGCATATGCTCAATTATATGTATGAATCATTGCTTCTTCTTTTTTTCCAAGAACGTTTTCGAGGCCAGCAGCTTTCACTTTCTTATAAGTTAGACATCTTCAGTAAGATTCTATTGCTGTACCATGTTTCTTTGTGAAGGAGAGTCATGTTTTGTCAATTAACAGTGACTTTCAGCTTTCAAAATCTTCAATTTTGAAGTCAGAAAAAGAAAAAAAAGAAAAAGAAAACCTTTCTCCTGTGAGAGGTATCTATAATAAAAGGTATAAGTAGTGGAAAGTACGTGTGGAAGTAGCCCCCAGGCCACCAGCATAAGTTGGTCTTTGTTGTTCTGCTTTCTGCTGTTGACATTGACTAGCACGAGCATAAGGCATATGCACTGAGTAGAGTTGTCTATGTTCATCAAAGTCAGGAACTCCAATGTCTGATATCTGTTTCTTCATTAATTTTTTATTATTTTAATTATCTTCACAAACATGGAGGAAATGCATGGAATTGTGAAATCAAATGCATTCTTGGAGAGCTTTGGCAGGGCAAACTGTAAACTGTAACTCTGCTTTGATTTATTTAACATTTTTCTTGCAAGACAGAATAACATGTCATGCAATGGCTTATCTTCAAGTTTCTCTCCTCAGGGAATTTTATTTTATTTTTCCTTGGCCTATTCCAACATATTTGCAGTTGGTGCAGTAGGGTTTTGGATGTCAAACTCCGCTGACTAATCGTTCTAAGATTAACTAATAAGTCGAGGGATTATGCAAGAGGGGTTTGTAACTCAAGTGGTTAAGAGCATTTACTCATGTACCCAAAGTCTTATGTTCAATTTCTACCTTCTCCAATATTGCTTGTATAAAAATAAAAATAAAAAAATAAAATGAAAAAAGTTTGAGGGATTATCGGACCAATATTCTGTTGTGGGAAAAGTTACACATGCATACTACTTTGATATTGATTAATGTCTCATAAAATTTTAATTAAATTAAAACTTTATAGCTTAGTAATTAATCTCAAGGTAGGTGAATGTGAAAAAAAAAAAAAAAAAAAAAAAAAAAAGCATTATGGCCAGTTTTCATGTTGGCAAGCCTTTTTTTTGTTCTCCCCTTATGTTGCTAAGATAATTTGTTTGGCTCTTGTAAAACAAGCGAGGTTTAGTCTAGTGGAAAATGTCATTGATTTGCAAAGTAGTGCCTCAATTGACTCATAACATCTTGTCTTAGCCATGTGTAAAAGCCCCTCCTCTTCGTAAATTTGAAAAAAAAAAAAAAACTATTGTTTTAAGGCTTTTAAGGGTTTTAGCCCAATTCCAGTGCTGGGCTGTAGGAAGCAGAAAGAGGCTTAAGCTTCGTTTCTATGCCATCTAATTTGGGCTGGGCTGAGCATAAGACAGCCTATATGCAGTACCAATTGGGCTTACAAGTTACAACCCATTGCCAAGGTAGCCTAAACCTTTTATTTTTCTTTCTCTTTTTCAGTAGCAACATATTTTATATTTTTTGCCGGAATTTTTTTTTTTTTGAACTTTTTAGTAATACTAATTAGCTTTTTATTTTTTGTTAAAGTTAGGAAGAGAATGGGTTTTCTCGCACAAACACAACCAAAGTGTCATTGGGGTTTGAACCTAAGATCACTGATCTACAAGTTGAAGCCATTTTTCATTGGGCTAGGTCCCGTTGGCATACTAATTCGCTATTGATATGATGATATTTCTCTTTGCAGTGTTAAAAGAGGTCTCAAAGTCGATTTCCCTTTCCTTAGTGATAATATTCTATATATAGAAGCAAGTAACTAGCATATAAAAACAAGATTCTTTGAGCTTGATTCCAAAAATGGGCATCAAGGCACATTTTTTTTGGACAAAAATGTCTTTTAGCAAATTTTTTCTTGAGACCTACATGAATTGAGTAGCTGTAATGATGGATAGTGAATTTGGAATTTCCTTCCAAAATAGCAGGCATGTCCCCGGATTGGTACAGTCTCTCTCATACTTTTGATACAATATATTGTTTACAAATGTCACCTCCATTTACAATTTACTTAAGCACATGTATACACACATAATGACTAATTAAAAAAAAATTACAACTAATTAGATTTCCCTTAATTTTAAAATATTCTTATAATAAACAAATTCATCATGGTTATGTTGGAGATCATGATTTATTTTTTATGTTATTTAGGATTAACACATCTTTATAAGTTATAAATACTTCCATATTGACGAAGAATAAAAATATGAGCATATCTGACAAAAATAAATTTTTTAAAAATATAAATAAACAAAAAAATTTCCTAATTAATAAATAATAGCATAGGTTTAAAATATTTTTTACTTTTAAATTTAATTTTTTTCAAAATAATCATACACATTTTGAATTTTCTGAGTTACTCGTGTTAGTATACTACTAGAAAACAATGCCAACACCAAGAAGAGAACAAGGATTTCTTGGTTTATTATTTGTGCAATAAAACCCAAATCACGACTCAATCTTGCTTTTAGGTTGGTGGCGTATTTGAATGGTGTCCGTATGTGCAGCCACCACCATCACCATGTGTGATGCTTCTACACCAACTCAATTTTTAGACCTACCAAAAATGCATGACTTGGAATACAATGCATAAGTGCAATGTGCTTGTGGTTGGTAAAGGGCACAAAATTTTAAATTTAGACCAAGCATTACCAATCAACTAAGAAAAATAACTCAAATAAGTGCAATGTGCTTTGTGGTTGTAGGGAAGAATATATTTTTTTGAAACAGGGAATTTAAGTTTGAAAACAATTGTTGATGCTAATAATAATATGGCCCCAACAACAAAATCCGACGAACGTCAGGGAGAGGTGGGGAGGGCGTCATAGTGAAGTGAAGTTGCTATCAACCGCTTGTTAGCAAGCAAAGCTGCCAAAGCACAAATTGCACAATGCTCCACCTACCACACACCCCATCATGCCCCTCCTTTCCCCTCACCAAACCCTCTTTTTCAACCCCTCTTATATTATTTTTTTCTAAACGCTCGCTCATTATTTTATCCTAATTATCATCCCCACGTCATCTAATTTTATTCCAAATCACCGTTTTTAACATTTGATTATTGTTTTATTTTTTGGTAAATACCACGAGGTGTTCATACACTCAAAGTGTGGAATTAATCCCCGCTCGGGATTCGACTTGCTCCTGGACACAAAGTTCTTCCAAGGGGTTTCGAACCCCTGTCATTGAGATATCAGGTAGCTCGCCAGATGGAAGTAGTAGTTTGCCAACCGCACTACACCTTGTGGTTGATTATTGTTCTATTTACTTAGACGAATAATTACACTTGTATAGTTTTGGTCATAAACGGATCATTTAAGGTCTACGAAGCTTTCTTTTCAACTTTTTAAGATACAACCTTAATATCTAAGTAATTACTCGTGCATGAACTTGTACGAATGATTGAAAAGTATTGATTGAAATAACTCATACAATGAAAGATTTACATCAATCAATGACTATCAATTTCCCACATACATCATTCTTCTTTAAAGTAAAAGAAGTTGCTTCAAGTAAAGTAACTTCGTATTTGAAAGAGTAATGAAAGTTTGAAACCTTAGATTGATGGTGTTCAAACTCATTTGGTTGGTGGGAGTAGAAGCAAGAAGAAAGACAAGTACAAGAATGCCAAGTTTATTGTATATGTATGTGGTTTGGACTTGACTTATTTTCAATAGCTTGAAATCAAAACTTAGACTTACGTACCTCACTCGGTTTTGGTTGGTGAAAACAAGCCTGAATAAGCTTTTGAACAACCCAAGCACGAGCTTCTCCAAACATTCTCATCCATCCGCAAACTACGTCCTTGCTTCAATCTATGTTCACCTAGCCACTAAGGGAGAACCATGATTAGATTAAAAAAAATATTGGGAAAAACAAAAAGCTACATAAAAAAATAAATTTTGTATAAAAAAAAAAACATGTGTTAGTGTAAATTATCGTATGTTCTTGTTGCAATAAGACGATCTCTCCCACTTATTTTTCTATGTTGGCCAAAAGTGTATTGTTTTATGATTTAGATTTTAGTGTTTAGATTACGATATAAAATTTAAAGTTGAATAAGTATAAAAAATTTCATTCGTAGCGTCGAGAGTTTCTTTTGAAACAATACGAAAAACGTAAATAGACACATGCATTACGTAAATGCGGATATTTGGTATGGGAAGATTTTGAATTTAGCATATGTCATCCAAGTCAGTTCACCTTTTATCTAGATTGCACAAGCACGAGACAATAATTGCTTATTTTTGTTTCCCCGACTTTGAAGAAAAGAAGATAGGGAATCTTTCAACCCTTGCAAAGAAAATGTCTTCCCCACCAAAAATTTCCGGGCAGAGTTGTGTTCCTGTCAAGTGTCAACGCCAGTACTTGTCTATATAAATGTGATATGACGAGCGAACTAATTAATGATTTGGAATAAACATATAAAACAAAATCATTTTAGAACAAGAAAAATGGGTGTTTTTGTGCCAACTGGGACAATGACATATTTCAACCAGGTTAAACCTAGAAATCAAGGAACTTTTGATTCCATTAGTGACTAATAAAGCACAACGCTTTAGTCACTTCATAGGCATTAGCCACTAAAATATTCCATTAGTAACTTGGTAAACAAAGTTGATCAAAATCTAAGAAACCCATTATTAATAAAATAAAATAAAATAAAAATAGTTCCTAGATGGGTTTCTTTAGAATTATGTAAAATATCATATATGAATACACAAAAGCATTGAGTTATTGAAGGACAGATGGAGATTTTACAATCTTACACGTAACACCCACAAATTTTTCAAATATATTTACGCAACAGCAAATTCCAAATTGTTTTTACTTGTTTGGGATGGATGGGATGGACCAAACCATGGGCATGGATGTAGATTTAGATCCACCAAAATTAAAAATTAAAAATTAAAAATTAAAAATTAAAAAAGACAAAACGAAAAGGTAACAAAGTGAATGAGAGAGAAAACTGGAAATTATTCAAATTTTCTCCCGGGTCCTTGTTCTTTGTGGTAATAATTTACTATCGAGGGGCCTAATGAATCAAGTAATTCCACTAATCGCCCCTGGAAGGAGACCAAGGAGTCATATCCATGGGGTAGCTTCCCAGGACTCTCAAGAAAGACGTGAACTCCTGAACCTCCGCCAAAGCGTTCTGTGCCCTAACCTCCGCCATGGACGCTTCGAAGTCCACATAGAACAGGTACTCGAAATGCTTCGCCGTCCCTTCGTTCGAATCGCTCACCAGCCTGATCGGACGGTTCCGGTGCGGCCTCGACTCGATCTTCGTCAAGCTGATGTTCCTGAAGGCGAAGGCCGATAGGACCTTGAACAGCACGGAGGTCCCTTTGTCGTGAGCGAAGACGATGCTCGTCTTGAACGGCCGATCCGTGCGGGGAATGATCGGCTCCCGAGCCAGCATCACGAACCGAGTCACGTTGCTTGAGTCGTCCTGGATACCAGTCTCCAGGATCTCCAGACCGTACAGCTCGGCGGCGCGAGCCGAGGCGATCGCTCCGGTGTCACGGAGGTTGTTGGCGGCGACGAACTCGGCGGCGCCGGCGGTGTCGTCGACGGCCTCTCGCGCGACGTTGAGGCCGAGTTTGGTCAGAGTCAACTCACACTGAGCCAGAGCTTGAGGATGCGAGATGACTCGGTTCAAGTACTCTTTTCTGACCCCGGGGAGGGCCAGGAGGCAGTGGTGGACCGGGAGCTGGACCTCGCCGACGATATGGAGACGGTGGCGGAGGAGAAGATCGTAATTTCGGTGAATTGAGCCGCCGAGGGAGTTCTCGACCGGCAAGACGGCTCGATCGGCGATCCAGAGCTCGACGGCTTGGAAGGCGACTTCGAACTGGTCGCAGGGGATGGCCTCGCATTTCGGGTAGGCTTTGCCGGCGGCGGCTTCGGAGTACGCGCCCGGGACACCCTGGTAGGCCACGCGCAGCTGCGAGCCGTGCATCGGAGCCGGGGAGAGGTCGGTGATGGTGAGGGCCCGGGGAGGCGGAGGGGGAGAAGAGGACTTGTCATCCGCGGAGGAGGAGGAGAGCTTCTCGATGGGGACGAGGTCGAGGTCAACGTTAGTCTTGTGGCCGTTGACCGACGCGACGTGGTTAGCGGTTCCGGGTTTGTCAAGAGGCGGCTGGGGCTGCTGGGAGACGACGTTGCTGGCGAGAATGGCGCAGGAGCTCTGCCAGTCGGCGCGGCTGGAGCCGATGCCGTTGTGAAAGTGAACGGCGTCGGAACGGTAGGCGCATTTGACCACGGCGAAACGGGTCGGGGCGACCCGGGTGAGTCGGGTGGGGACGTGGCTAATTTTGAGATTATTAGAGGAGGGGGGAAGAAGAGCCTGCATTGTATCGTGCGGGAGTGTTGGGGAGTTAGGTGGAATCAAGAGAAAAAGAATGAGAAATTGGAAAAATGTTTTGGGAGGTGGAAGAAAGCTTGGTGTTCTCTCTGGAAAAGGGAACGTCAAGCTGAGAAGAAAGGGAGGCTGGAGATGGGTTTTTATATTGAGAGAGAGAGAGAGGGAGGCAAATGGGAAATGGGAAATGATGAGGAGGAGAGAGAGAGAGGGAAGTAGAGTGGAAGAGTCTGTTGTTTGTGAAGAGAAGGTGGTTTGGTCAAATCTCACACCTACCCTCGCTCACCTCACCCTCCCCTATTTCTGTGAGTATTTTTAGAGTAAATGCTGAATTGCTCTTTGAATTTGTATCTAATTATCAATTTACCTCATAATTATTTTATTTACAAAATTCAGAACTCGAACTAAATTTTATTCTCAATTTCTCCCTACCGTCCAAATTCTCAACATTTCATCTAATTTGCCCTTACATATAAGGGCAAATTGATCATTTCGTACATTAAAAAAAATAAAAAATTGAAAATTGAAAATCTCTCTCTCTCTCTCTCTCTCTCTCTCGCTCTCTTTGCAGGATCGCGTGGGGATGGGGTTGGGGGGCAAGGCTGGGAAATGGGATGGGTCTGGGTTTAAGGTTTAGGGAAGTAGAGTGGAAGAGTATGTTGTTGTGAAGAGGAGGTAGTTTGGTCAAATCTCACACCTACCCTCGCTCACCTCACCCTCCTCTATTTCTGTGAGTATTTTAGAGTAAATTGCTGAATTGCTCTCTGAATTTGTATCTAATTATCAATTTACCTCATAACCATTTTTTTTACAAAATTCAGAACTCGAACTAAATTTTATTCTCAATTTCTCCCTACCGTCCAAATTCTCAACATTTCATCTAATTTGCCGTTACATATGAGGGTAAATTAGTCATTTCGTACATTAAAAATAAATTTAAAATAAAAAATTGAAAATTGAAATGCTCTCTTTCTCTCTATAGGCTCGGGTGGGGATGACGATGGTTGTATGGTGGCGTTGGGCTCGAGTGGGGATGGGGTGAAAGGGGGAAAGGCTGGGAAATGGTCTGGTCCTGGGTCTTGGGGGCAAGGGCTAGGGATGGGTTTCACCTGGGGCTAGGGGTGGATCTCGCGTGGGGACGGGAGGAAGCAAGGAGGGGGTTGAATCCTAGTAGTGGAGTTGGGAATCCTAGTAGTGGCTTGGAGGATGGCAAGTGAGTGGTCGCGAGGATGGGGTTGGCGGGGAGGGACTAGAGTTTGGGGTTGGGGCAGCGCGACGAGGGATAAGAAATCGAGGGGGTCCGGGTGGTTGCTGTTTGGGGTTTCTGGGTTTGTGGGGGAGGGTGAAAAACCAAAAGGGGTAAGGGGTGGTCATGGGAGAATTGGGGGAGAAAGAAATAGAGGGGAGGGGGCTGGGTTCTCATGATTTTTTTTTCTTTAGTGTCTTTTTCTTCTTTTTTTTATTTGTCAATTTTCCTCTTTTTCTTCAATTTTTTTCTTAAATTTTTTTGAAAAATGATATAACTGAAAATTGGATGAAATGTTAAGAATTTAGACGGCAGGGGGGAAATTGAGAATAAAATTTAGTTCAAGTCCTTAATTTTGTTAAAAAAAAGATCATGGGATAAATTGATAATTATGTACAAGTTCAGGGGGTAATTCAGCAGTTTACCCTATTTTTTATTATTATTATATGTATTTCTTTATTATTGGGAGAAGAAAAAAAGAAAACATCAAAGTTAAATAGGCAAAACCAAAAAAACAATGGGTCCACACCGTTTCCACGAAAAGCACTATTTCTCAACAACAACAAAAAACTATTTCTAAATTTGTTGTTTAAAGGTGCATTTTAAATGTGGGGCGCTCTACTTTTGTAATAAGCAAGCAAAGGATTAATATGAACTCACTGATTTAATGCCTAGAGTGAGAAGGCAACTCCAAATTTGGGGAATGAGATTCGAACTTGGATGTAAGGGGAGCTGGATCAACTAATCTAATTCATATCTACGTGGTTTTTATTTTATTTTTGGTAAACAGAGATGGTAGAATTTGTGGTGAATGGGGGAAGGGCATACATAATTATGGTAAGAGCCAATCTGGGATAGAACTGAAAGTGAAAAAGGGAATGCTCTTGGGGCAATCCCTTACCCATACCTTAACAGGAGGATGAGTTAAAGGAAAAAACAGGAAAAGAAAATCCAATTGCAATACTTTAAGTCTGTACCTGCCAGGATTACAGTCTGTACCATTATGGAGAGAAGCAAAAATCAATAATATGTAGGGTATGGTTCCAATTCTATTGGAAAAAAACCAGATTTGAAATTAACTAGCTAAAGTAACTTTTTATTTATTTATTTTTTCATTGCTGAAGAAAGGAAAACTGCCAATAGTACAAACAACTCTTAAGACAATTTAACGTGGATCAAGCGTCGGGGAATGAAGACAGCCAAACTGTAGTACTCTTAATATCATGCCCCCAATTTGCTAGCATGTTCTCACAACTGCCACAGAAAATTTATGGATGGCCACCAAACAAAAATATCAGGACTCAAATCTCCATAGTTCGCTAAAGTTCACATCAAATCTGTGTGAACCTAAACGCTTAGGATTCTTCTGTGTAGGACGTTCCTGCTTTGTTAAAGGATGAGTTTTGTTGATATTCTCGACAATCGATAACATGTTGGTACGTTTAATATGATGGTACGTTTTGTTTTTGACATGTTACATGAATAATGATGGCAATAGCTTATCAATACCCTATTCCGAGCAATACAACGCACTCAGAGATGGACCCATCATTTCGAAATGGGATGGGCTAAATTTACCTTACTGGACTGTTAGATTTTAGGCTCTACTAAACTCTTAAGGGAGGCTTATGAAATTGATCATAAATATATATAAATTTAATTTGAGAACTTATCATTTTTATTTTATTTGTTTAAAAGGCCTATTTTACACTAACAATGCCTGCAACTTTTCATCATATATGCTTAAACATTAAAACTAACTATAAGAAAAGAAAAAATTAACCTGGGCCAGGTTGTACAAAGCATGGGTCCGTCCTGAACACACTCAAGCTAAGTGCTTCTAAACATTTGTTGGAGGATGACAGCGGTAACGCATCAAAATTGTATTCCGATTAATACAACACACTCGACCCATGTCGAATCTAAACATTTCCTATACATTTACAAGTAAAGATGAGTGTGTTCATAAAAAAGAGAGTAGAGATTAATCATAGCTAGCAACTTAAACATGTGAAACATTACTCTTCGATCAATCATTTTCTTTCCATTTTTACCTTCAACATATATTGTCCCAACCGAGAACATGAAAAGGATTGCTAAATGTTGGAAGCTAGAGTGCCCAAGGAGGGCTGTTTTCAGTTTTGAGGACCACAATTTTAAAGGGCACATGGTGGAGTAGGTCCCCCAAGAGGACTTTTTTTTCTTTGTCTAAACTCTAAACCCCAAGACCAAGAGGACGTTATGTACTCTTGCATTTGGTTAGTCTTGTCATTTCATCGTTCTTTCTTCCACACCACGATTTTCACGTGACTGGAATACATGTGCTATCACTCATACATGAGATTATGCCAACCAAAATAATAAACTCATTACGAATCTTTTAATGTTATTAGGGAGATTTGACAACGTGTCATAATTTTTTGTGTTTCATGTCGAATCAAATTTTTTAAAACTCATTTCACCCAATTTTGTTTTGTTTTTTTAAAAACTCAATATGATAATTTGACATGCTAATTTTGCATGTTGTATCATGTTTTAGCCATTAATTCATTAAATATTTTAAGAGCGCAAATAATGCTATCTTATTTATCATGTTTGATTAATGGAAAAGAAAGATTCGAACGTAAAATATCTTTCAACATTGTGAACAAAAGGACTACCATTAGACCGATAGCTATAGTTAGCTATACCCATTAATTATGAAGAGTTCAAGCACCAACAACAACTAATTAACCTTATGGAGTTTGTGGATCATAACTTTTCACAACTAGTTCGTACTTTAGTGGTAACGTCATATCATCTTCACTGTTTGGTGCAGTTAGCTCATGGGTAAATTAAATCATCACATCTGGAGCTCCAATAATTCAACAATGGATGCAGAAACTAGTAAGGCCACGATTAATCATGGATGGGAGTAATGGGTAAAATGGCAGACATTTTTCTGACTGGTGTCACGGGCTTGAGCCACCAGTTGGGACCTACTTCAAGCAATCATGTCTAATGGGATATGAGTCATTTGAAATGACAAATGCAATCACTAGCTCCAGTCCATGCACTCTACCATTCCTAATATATATGTATGTATGTATGATCAAAGATTTTTGAAATTCATGAAAACGAAACAAAGGGAAGTTTCATTTACAATAAGGTTTTTCCCCCTAGTTTTTTGCTTAGCAAATATATATTAAATCTTTGGTTTTTTAGGAGTACTGGTATTTGAACTTAAACAAGATTTATATTTTGGTCCTCCAACTCGATTATTGATTTCGTATTGTTCCTCAACTTTGCTTCATCTCGTATGATTTGTCTTGGCATCATGTTTGTTACCACTTTATGTCAAATTTAAGCCAAAGATTGTCATTTTATGTACCAGTTTCCATCACTCACATCTACTCGAAGCCACCCTAGAGCATGTCGTACCATATATGGCTGGTTTAGTCTCCATCACTCACATCTGTTCCATCGTTTAATTGGCTGGTTTAGTCTTCATCACTCACACTAGAAAAACTTGTATGAACAGAGATAATACTGTTTTATTATCTCTAGCTAATCACAAACTGCCAAACACACACACAAAACTTTTTGTCTAAAGGCTGCACCACGTATTTTTTTAGGAATGGCGTACCATATGACTATTTTAGTGGCCCCCAATGTACAATGCATTTACTACAAGTTGTTTTTATGCAAATCCTATAATCATTCATAATAATAATAATAACTTCATTAACAATTATATAGTAAATGTTTGTACCCCACTTAACAATCAACATAAAGGATAAAAAACGTCCAGCCATATCAATCGATTCATCCTCCAATACTCAAAACCAATGTCTTTTATTATGTAAGTTATTTATTGTTGAAAGATTAAAATTTTCTTTTAAAGCCCTGTGTTCTAATTCGGCTAATTCTAGCTATTTCTCTTCGGAAATAATATGGTTCTTCAAACTAGTGATGGACTCGGGAATCTTATCTTATAGAGTTATAATGTAAAAGTTCAAATTTTTTTTTTAAAGATTAAAATAACATTGAAAATGAAACTATAGTACGTTCATTCATAATTCATATCAAAAACAACATTACAAACTATATTTGTCCAAGACGAGGTTTTATATTTTGAAAACGTAGGATAATAGCTTCATTTTCAATACAATTAAAAACATCCTTCTCAATGTAAACAAGCAATCTATCACTCAACCATTAATCTCCCATTTTGTTCCAAAGTGGACCCTTAATAATATTCATGACGGAAAATGCCCTCTCGATTGAAGCAGTTGCGATCGGTAAAACTAAAGCCAATGTAATAAGCAAATACACAAAATTGAATGCTCGATGCATCCTTGTCTCCACAATTGTTTTTGCAAGACCATAAATCCCTCGCAATTAAGAGAAATCACTACTCGAACGCACATGATGAATATAAAACCCAAGTTGATCTTCAAGTGCCAAAAGATCCCCATCCGAAAAGTCTTGAGGATAAAATTGAGCAAGACGAAGTAGCTTTTGTAGCAGCTTCTCTAGCTTTATTATGAACACTACCAGCTGGTTCAACATGCACATTTATTCTTTCTCTCCCTTTCTTCCAATTCTTAAACCACGCTCCAATGAAGGCTTCACCACCCACTTGTTCAAAATTGGATTTAAAGAAATAGCAATAAAGACAAATTGTAGCATCTTTAGATACATTATACTCCAACCAATCAAATTCATCAAACCATTGGGGAATGAAGTGTCGATTAATTCCTGATATATTAGTTTGCGGGAAAGAATGACCTCTAGGTTGACAAGGTCCTTTTTGTAGATATGCTCTTCGAACCTCATTTCTAATATTAGTATCATACTCAATCATACTAATTCTTAGTCCAGGGTTTGATTGAAGATTAGCCAAAACCTCATCTAACTCACTTTGTCTTGAACTTGAAGTTCTTGAACTACCCATATTATCCGAACTAACCAATGATGACTTTCTCTTAAAAAATCTTTCCATAATTCTACACATAAATTAATCAGAATAATAACTCACATCAATTAAAGAGAACACCAAATTTATACCAATTAACCACAAAAAATTCATAAATCAAGCATCCAATAAATCAAAACAATATAATAAAATCATAAAATCATAAAATCAATTTCAATTCAATTAATTTAGGTTTGGAGTTAGAATTTACTTAAATTGTGAGGTGGTGGAAGCAACGGCGGCAATGAAGGGATGGGGATTAAAGGTTTGGGGGGTGGAGATTAGGGATTTAGGGTTGAGGAGAAAAGAATGGGGGTTTTGGAGATGTTGGGATCGGCTGGAGGGTTTGGGAAACTGTTTTACATTTTTTTTAAGGCCTGGACCAAAACGACGTCGTTTTGGCCAACTCATTTAAAAAAAAAGTAAGTGTTGGGCCAAAATGACACCATTTTGGGCAGCGTGTTTTAAAAAAAACGTTGGGCCAAAACGACGCCGTTTTGGCCAACGGGTTTTTATTTTATTTTAAAAGAAGCTATATGCTTCTTCATCCTCCTCGCACCAGAGCAACCCTTTCCTTCAGCCATTCATGGGGTCACACAGTCAGGTCAATATGACCTTCAAGCTTGTTTTCATGGAGTCCATAGGGTCGTTGGACCTCATTGACCACATTGTGGATCCGTCCCTGCTTCAAACTAAGTTTCTTGTACTTTTTTTTGGGAGGAGAAATTGAAATCCTAGCCACTCTCTCTTTCTGTGAGTTCCAAAGAAAAACTCCATAGACGGGGAGGAGGAATAAGCGTTATTGCCCTTCTTCTGCTCCTATCTCCTTGACTTTTTCTTTTGGGCTAGTGAATAAGCCCTTTGTGGTGATTTCTTTTGAGCCATGTTCATATTGAAGTTCCCAATCACCCATTATAGGCGTTCTCAAACAAATTCTTCTCCCAAAACCCGCTTTCTAACATTGCTTATGTTCTCTAAATTTGGGTCTACATCGTCTTCGATGGAGGTTGCTGCAAATCACCAAATTATTCTTTGTCAAGGTAGTTGTTTTCGTTTATTTGTTCACTCTTATTCGCAAGTAGATCGTTGGAAACCATGTTTTTCCCATATCTATTACAGATGCGGTGGTGGATATGGCAATGATGATGCTTCTTTAGGTGGTGGTTGTATGGTTCGTTTAAGCTCATGGGTTGCTTTATGGTTTCAGTTATGTTGGGTATGTGAGCTTTATTTGGGCTTATGGTTAATTGTGGTGATGTGGGCTAATAGTTTTAGTGCGGCTTTTGTCCACTTTAGTTTTGTTTTTATCATTAGTTTGTTGCTCTCTTGGGATTGGTACTTTAGATGTCATGTTGATGTCTTTGATTGTATGGTTGAAGTTTATCTAATGAAGTTTATCTTTGTTTAAATAAATAAAAAAAACTACATCTCTTCTCACCATCACTATGTACCCAACCCCACCATTCCGACCACCACCATCGAAGGACAACAAAGAAAGAACCTAGTCACCAGTGAAGGTCTAATCCCCAATGCCATAACCACTTCCCCTTTCTCTCCCATACTCTAACTTCATCCATAGATCCCCTTTTCCTTATGAAAAATTGACTTCATAGACAATAAGGACGGACAATGGCTTGCCATCGTGTTGGGTGGAAGGAGTGGTCCATTGGTTGTTATTTATTACTAGAATCACAATTCGACTTGGGAAGAGGAGTTAGGGTTCAATTCGACAAGGAACAATGATTTTGGAACGGAAGCTAGTAGGAAGTAAAAACTACCTAAAATGACTATTTTGCCTCTAAATTTGACGGAAAATGTAACAACTTATGACAGAAGAACCAACGGTACAAGTGGAAGTTGAGTTGAGAGACTAACGAAACCAATAATTGAGTTGGAGGACCAAAATATAGCTAGTGCTTAAGTTCAAGGACCATTAATCCTAAAAAGCCTAAACCTTTTTTTACAAGTGATTGAATCATTGACTTATGTAATTTGCTCGATTGAGCAACTTTGTATATGATAAACAACTGTTTTATTGCAACAAACAAAAACCTACTGTTATATCAAGTTCAAATACACGGTAACAATGTTTTATTGATAATGATCAAATCGTAATAGAAAACCTACTTTGTTAGGTCTGAACATGTGTTGAACCAGTCAAACCAGCCCGATTGGTTTGGTTTTATATATATTTTTAATTTCGATGTTGATTTGGACCAAACTGGTTGACCCAATTCAGCTCAAAGTTTGACTTCTTCCAAACCATCGGTTTACCTGAACCGAATCCGCCACCAAAAATTGATGAAATATTATTAAAATTGGCAGTAACTTATGTCGTTGTGTAATAAATGTAAAATGAGGATATTTATAGGGTACTAGTAAGCTTTTTTTTAATTTTTTAATTTTTTTATACAATCAATATGTAGGGATGGGGGAATCGAACCTAGGATCTCAAGTGCAGTGATAAATGCTGTTAACCACTCGAGGTACAAGCCCCTTGCAGCGATAAGTTTTCTATTAGCATGAAAATATATATACTTATTCTAAATTGATTGTGACTTAAAGAAAGTATCACTTCTCAAATTAACATCGTTAATTAATACTGAAATTCAATATTCTAGAACAAGTAGCAAACTTCATCATCATTATTATTACTATTAAAATTCAATCTTTAAAGCAAATGACCCATTAGTGTACTTAATTATTTTGCGAGCAAAGCATCCTTGTTATTTTGGTCAAACCCCAACAATCAAGCCCATAGATCTACTTAATTAACTTACAATTTTCTAATTGTGTGTATAATATGTGTTCATTATTCAACTTTTATGCATAGATTTTCTTACCATGATATAACCACACAGCAACAATTGAAGTTGGTGAGAAAAATAATAATAAAATAATTCTTCATATCATATATATGATCAGTGATCACCAACTCAACCCCGCACACGTCACTTCCTCGGTACATGACATCATAACTTTGCCTGCTTGGCAACTTCGAGCTGCCACATTACAAAGACAGCTTTTTTTTCTTTTTTTTGGTGTCGAAAACATCATAGAGTTAAAGACAGCCTAGGCAGGTGTTCCAATATGAAATGCTACGTATCATATTCTTATTGCATTTCTCAAAACGTGCGGCAGCAATATACACATGCAGGCACACATTTCACACTACTATTATTTTGTTGCCCTTCATTTTTGTTCGTATAAGATTTATATTAATTGAAAACGTGACATATATGTCTGATAATTTGGGTGAAGGTTACGCTCTTATCCATGCTTCTCTATTTGGGTTTTGGATAATTTAATCCTTTTTGTACTCTCTTAGAGTGGTTCTATTTTATCGAAGCATTTGGTCCAACTAAGTGCCTTAACAAGTGGAGATTAGCGTATTCGTACTTGGTTTTTTTTTTTTTTGGGGTTCAAACTGGTTATTTTATTTTATTTTTATATAAACGATATTCTATTTTAATTTATTCTAAAATACAGAAAGAGGAATTCGAACTGATTTTAGAATATGGAAAGAGAGGCACACACATGTTTATAGAATAAAATTTTAGTTGTCTTTAACCTCTTGAATCTTTATTTTGGACAACTAACAAATTAAAATTGCAAGCTCCAAAGAATCCTATATAGAGGTATATGATCAGCATTTTGTTTTCATTTTTGTTTCACGTGGCATGGGATGCTTTAAAGTAGTGGGAGGTCCGATGTAAATCGAAAACTTTAATAATATTGTAATGCAACATGTGCTGGTACCTTAGTTGCCACATCAAATCCTCGGTACATAGAATCAAGGAATAAAATATCCATAATATTCCTGATATTTTCACGAAATTTCCGTATTTTTGGACTACCGATATTTCCGATACCATCGATATTTTAGATATCCATGAACCAAAATATCGATAATATTGACGACATGGACCGAAATATCGATAATATCCCGATATTTCCATCAAAATTTCCGTATTTTTGAACTACCGATATTTCCGATATCATCGATATTTTATTCCTTGCATAGAATCACCTAACCTTGGTTGCTTGGCACCTTAGTTGCCACATTACAAGGCATGTGTTCTAATTCTAACTAGTTCTAGAAAAACTACGTACTACATTTATGTTGCATTTTCGAAACGTGCTGTAGCAATATACATATGATATGCAGATCACAATTGAAAGTCTTCTTGGCTGTTTTCTTTTATTGTCCTCAATCACTAAAAGGATAGTGATGGATTTTCATCATCAGAAAAAGAAAAAAATGGTAGTGATGGATATTCTTTTCTACGTCGTGGCGGTCGCTATTCGAATAAAATATAAATAAAACTAAAACGTGCTGTATATGTTTAACATGTTTGAAGCCTGCCTTCCCATGTTTCAGATCATATGAAACTTGCCAAAACGCTCGAGGCTTGTTCTTGTTTCGTAAATTTAGCACCAAATCTATCTAGGTAAAAGCCATATATATGCATGCATAATTTATACAAAAATAGTTAATAATTCTGTCAACCTGTACAAATGTTGCATAAGGACAATCCCAATTGGTTATTTTAATAGTAATAACATGCATAATCTTAATTGACTTTTGTTTATTGTAAGAAGTGCATATTTCGGGCAATGTTTTGGTTTGTGGGGTTGTAATATACACGCCATGAAGATTCGAAATTTCATGTTTCAGGTTAAATCACCGCCTAATTATTTGGAAAACAGCGAATGAAGTCTAGTCTAATCTAGCCAAGTGAAAAAGAGTCTTGACTTGCATACTGTAGTTTAGATTATCGCTTATATTAAAAAAAAAATAAATTGAAAACAACATATAAAAGATATTTTAAGACAACACGTGATCAGAACCATTTTTCTAATAGAAGAAATAAGCTATAAACTCGATCGGTCATAGAATTTTCCTCCTTATAGGTACCAGAAAATATAAACTTGAATAAATATGGTTAGCTGATGAGAAGGATTCATAAAGAGGACCAAGTCATCACGTCAAATTTGACTTCTAGGTAACATCCCCCTTTGGCACATCCCACAATTTGGACTGTGAGATATTGAATTTGGCAACATATCCTGTAATTTTCCTTGCAGAGAAAAAAGTAGAATAGAAAAAGAAAGTCAAATCGTTTGTGTGTTAAGTTTAGGTAAAGAAACATTCTTAAAGGTTAGCTCTAACTCTAAGTCGATCACCTTACCTGACAGCTAATGCAAGTGGTTGTGTGCAGTGATACAGAGGAACAAACCTAAATAAGGAGAAATAAATAAAATGTACTTAGCAAATGATATAGAAAATTTACTCAACTAAACTACTCTCATTTACAGAGAGGAGGATTCAAATCCGAGAGGCAGCATATTGTTCTTGTCAACCTAATCTAACCCATATGCACTTAATTTTCTTAATTTTAGTATTTATTTTCATTGCTAGGTGAGAACATTATTTCATTTTTTTTTATAATGTTATGGAAATTAAGGCGTGGTTCGTGGTCCTTAGAGCATTTTCACCTATTTATTATGGCAAAAGGCAAGGGCTGTTATTATTCACTTGAATAGTGCATGCCCTTGCAATTTTTTTGTTGCTTTTCCACCCATTGTCATGGCAATCTAAGGGCAATTATTATTCACATGAGATTAATTTTATTTATATGTATGAGATTAATAATAAATAAAAAAACTGCTAGTTTTGTATAATAAAAAATTCTGAAATTTTCGGAAAGTTTTTAGAATTTTTTCAATTTTTATAAATTTTTTCGTTGTTGACGTCATCACAGCCCTCAGGCAACAGCTCGGACTGTTCTTGCTAGGACTTAATAGAGCCCACACCTTGCCTGAGCTGTTTTGTACCGCTGAAGCTGTATTTCTTAGCCTGGGCAGCCTTTTCCCTTTTGCCAGAGCTGAGCCTGGCACTGAAAGTGCTCTTAGAAGAGTATGTTGGCCCTAGAAATTATGGCAAATGGCCTCCCTATATATATATATGGATGTATGTGGTATGGATCATGTGGTACCACATGTCTGCAGGGACATGATGGTTATGTACATGGAAGGCGTATTAGATGGTGAAACCATACAATTTCAAAATCACAAAATGCCACGTTGGAGGGTACATATATTACTGCAATAAAATGCAACAATAGCTAGCTAGCTTAATCGGGACTGTAAAAACAGCAATATGGTGAAACAAATTGAAAATCATAGATCAAGTCTGAAGGGACATGATGTTTCGCCATATTGGTGTTATATATATATATGTCTCTGCTTTTTTTATTTCCAAATAAAACACCAATATGATGAAACAAAACATTGATGTTTGCAAGTTGCAGAGAAAGTTGTGGAGGATGACACTGAAAATGACTTTTAACATAAGCGATCCAATTTATGCACTATAACATTAACATTTGAGATACAAGTGTGAACTAGTTGGTCCCGCATAAGAAACAATATTTAAGTGCACATTCAATATGTTGTTATTAGCGGATATTTATCGTAAACGTGTCATATTTGAAGTCGTTCATTTTCTAAATTATTATTTAAATATTATCTCTGTTGAAAAAAAAAATTCATCGTGATGTTATTCTTATAGACCTATTCTTGTACCATATCCACAATGGTAACTTTTTCACCTTTGGCATGAACATAGTTGTAGTAGATTGGTGTGATGCTTTTGTCACACCGCCCCAACCCTAGAGAAAGTATCATTTCTCAAATTACAGTCATTAAGAGAGAAACTGAATATTCTAGATTAATGGTCAGTGACACACATTATTGTCTTGATTATTATTAGCCAAATCAAGTGTGTGCTGGTTGATAAGGATCCACTTCTTGTTGTGAAGGAGAAATTTGGAGAACTTATGCAGGAAGGGCTTCATGAATATAACCGCATGATCCATTTATATATCATATATGGATGTATGTATACATATAGGGAGGCCACTTGCCATAATTTCTAGAGCCAACATACTCTTCTAAAGACCACGGACCACACCTTAATTTCCAGAACATTACAAATAAGTTTATATTTGAGGGACATTTTTGTAGGGCTCACACCGCATTGTATTTTATTAATTCAAACTGTCTATTTTATAGATATTCATTTATAGATCATTTCTATAAAAAAATTGCTTCAATCCGATATCATTTGACTACTCAATTGAATTATTGAAATTTTAATATTTTCTTGAAGCAACATGTTCATTAATCTTGTAGGACACAATTGGATATCGAAACGGTTTTCGATTTGTCTAATATTTTTTTTACAAGAATGATCTATGAATGTATACTTAAAAAATAAATAGTTTTGATCGTTGGAAAAATATTTGTAGAGGACCCTAAAGGATGCCCTTCAAATAAAATTATTTGAATACATATATCAATTCCTGCATACTGCTTGGCACCTTAATTGCCAATTACTAGATGCCACAGCAAGAAGACAGGTCATATAACTACAAAAGCTACATCTACAAGATTCATATATATATTATATGGTGGCACTTTTTTCACAGTGTTCTTGGTTGTTTGAATTTGTTGTGTCCTCAATTATTATAGGACAGTAAATGGATAATATTTTCTATGATGTGGTGGGCTATTTGATTTAAATTATATATATATATTATATGGTGGCACTTTTTCACAGTGTTCTTGGTTGTTTGAATTTTGTTGTGTCCTCAATTATTAGAGGACAGTAAATGGAAAATATTTTCTATGATGTGGTGGGCTATTTGATTTAAATTATAAATGAAATGAAAACGTGCTATATATATATATGTTTACATGTGTTGAAGCCTGCCTAGATCACATGCAACTTGCCCAAAGGCTCAAGGCATATGCATGCATACATAAGTAATTTGCTTATGTTATGACAAAAAAAAGTTAAAACGATTTAAAATAGAGACGTCAACTTAAAAAGTAAGAACATTATACTTTGAAGTCTCAATTTAACCCTAAATTAATCTAAAGTCTTTGGTAACGCGTCAAGAAATATTCACCAAAGCAGCCCAAGCAAAGTCTTGTTTCAATATGATTGATATGCAAATTAATGCTGTTTTTAATTGAACTAGACCTCGTTAACTCATCTTGATTTTAAAATAACATTAGATAACATATCTACTGGAAAGAGGCACATGTTTATAGACTAAACTTTAATACATATGAACTTTTTGTTGGTCATGGAATCATTGACTTTAAAAATCTTCAACCTGTTTTATTTAGCCATTGGCCAACTAAGAAATTAATATTGAAAGCTGTACAGAATTTAGAGAGATATGAATTGTTTTTCTTTTGGTTTCAAGTGGCATGGGATGCTTTAAGTTAGTGGGAGCTCAGATGTACATCCAATATACAATATTAAAAAAACATTGTGCAGCATGTGTTGCAGGTGACTCACGTATTATATAATTGTAGCAAGATCTGAATCAAAATGAAACAAATCCATGGCATACTGCCAGTAGTACTGCATATAATTAGCTAGATCTGAAGCTTGAAATTAACTATATCACAACAAATAGAGAGACCAGAATTTAATGTCCTTCACTTGAAATAAGATGACGCTCTATAAATTGTGTCTCTAAACATATCGTTCATCTCGTCCCTTTAATTTGTTGGCTTTGTGATACAACTAAAGATTAGAAGGTCCTAAATTCGATAACTAACACTCGTTAGATCAGCTAGCGTATCATCATGACCAGGCCAAAAAGAACATATTGTTCGTCTTCAATAAAGAAATAGTAAGATAGTCAATAAATTTGTCAACGTTGACAATACGTTGACTTTGTTTTTTGGCCAAGAGTATATGCATAATCTCAACAATTTCACACGTTATTTTGGTTTGTGGGGTTGAAAACCACGCATCATGAAACCAAAAAATAAAAAGGTTTATGTTGTGTTGCACGTTTCTGGTTATTTTAAGAAAATTTGTTCATCAAAATCATAAATTTAATTTCTAGAAAAATGTCACTGAGTTTAATTTAGTTAGCTAAGAAAGATTGATAAATAGGACAAAGTCATGTCAAATTTGCCTTGTAGGAACCCCTGTGTAGTAGCATCCTGCAATTTTTCCTTGCAGAGAAAAAAAATGCAAACAAAAAAGAAAGTCAGTCGATCATTTGTACCTGTATAAATTTAATTATTTATGTACGGAAGAAATCTAAAGGTTAGCTCTGAGAAGACCACCTCACCAAACAGCTAAAATTTCAAGAGCTATGGAGAGGATGACACTATTTTATTTCGGCTCCAATTAATGCACTAGTTGTGCCACAAAACTAAAACAATGATAGAGTGATTTCCATAGTTATTAACAGATAAGGAATTAAAGAATATGTGGATTCTATTTTAGAATCCATAATCAAATACTTTCAAAATCAAGAATTAGATTAATTATGGGTAGTTAATTCAATGCAAATTCCTTGATTCCTTCATACCTAAGTTCTCCGATTCCAATTATTTTTCTATTTAAAGTAAGTAAACATGTCATTAGTGTTGACCCTCCAATTCTTTTAGTCCATGTGTTGATTATTTCAGAATTAAATGACAGGCTGGGGTGAGAGGACTTGGGTAACATCCTTTGGTGTAGTGTGGTATGCGGGTGTGCTAGCACGGATGGTAGTGTGAATGATTTGTGGATGAATGGATGGATGAGCACGTGCGTTGTGTGATCTGACTTCTTTGCAAACGATTGTGGTCGAGAGAGGAACAAGTCTCGGTCGTCAGGTTCACGACCTGAACTACAAAGCCGTTGGAGTGTTGAAGACGGTTGGTATAGCGAATGGGTCGTCGAACTTGGTAGCTCGGCGATGGTGGCACTGAGCTTGGAAACTTAGTGGGTTCAGACTACTCAAGAAATATTGGTATCTAGAGGAATATGGATGGAAATGGCGGTGCTCAAGAAAGTGCTTAAGAAATGCGGGTATCAAAAGAACTTTCTTGTTGATATATTGATGGATGGAATGAAGTGGGGACTGCCCACGAATTCTGAAATGGTTTCTGGGATTCTTTGCGATAGTTATAGATAGTTACTACTACTCCTAAGAAAGCATTTTAAAGATACATGATAAAAGATAAAGGGTTTTTGCTCGATGAGGTTTTTTGATTTGGTGCTGGACCCTATGAATGTTGTTGGAGGTCCTCTATTTTTAGGCTTGGCAACCTCTCGGGCCGAACTAGATTTCTGACCGTGACTTTGACAGATGTCCAATCACTTTCAAATCTTCCTTTATATGCTATTAGGGATGGGCGTAGTCCGGTTCTCACCTCAAATTGGAATCGAAATTGGTACTATTTAACCGATCTAGTTCGGTTTGATTCAAGATAATTTTTTTTAAAAAATCGGCTGGTTCAATTTTGAACCGGATTTTATTTTATTTTATATATTTTTTCAATTTTTTTAAAAAATACAAATTATAATAAATAAGTCATTTTTTGGGTTTAAAAATTAACAAATGATCAAATTCATACAACGAGAAATGTTTTGAAGTTGAAATTGGAAAAATATTAATTATACAATTAAAAATATAGCATTAGATTTAAAAAATTTGTAAAAAAATAATAAGACAATCGGTCCCATTGTGAAACTAGAACCGAAATCGGTTGGAACCGGTATCGTTCGGTTTGTTGACTTTTTTGGTCAACTTATTTTTTTCCTTTTTTTTTTCTCTCGGTCTGGTTTGGTGTTTCGATTTTCCGATCCGAATGCCCACCCATATATGCTATTGCTCATGATTGTTTGATATGGGTGGTGACTAAGATATCCTTCGTTCAAGTTCTGATAGTTTGGGCGGTGGAAAAGGTAACCTTCGATTGCGAATGGTCGATAACTCCGTACTCATTCGGCCAGTCAATATACCTTCGGCTTTGAGTACCTTGTCGATCACTGGCCCTCAGCGTTGAACCTCGGATACTTCTTACTCGGTTGTTTGTGTGGACCCTTGGGCCTCATTTCCCACTATTTTCTTTTAGAAAGTCCATCTCATTTAAGCCCAAGGGTGTGATAAACAATTATGGGTTAGTCTATAGTGAGGGGTCTTAAAGTGAGGAATTAGTGAGGGGTTTCCATCTCACCATCCAATGCACCCCCCAATGCTTTATTGATGGTGAGATGGAAACCCCTCACCAATTCTTTACTTTAACACCCCTCACTATAGTTTCACCCAACAAATTATCGGGGGAGCTCTAAAGTACATGGATGTTCTTTGAAGTCATTTTCGTCAATTTAAGTTCCTCTTAAAAAAGAAAAAGAAAAAAGAATTGAGTCCTCATAATGCAGGATCCGAGGCGGTCGCCTTTAGTCTCCTTGATCAGGGCTGATCTGATCTGAGTCAAATTCTTCACATATGCACCGGATCATCAAGTGATTACATGTGCCTTTCCTAAGCTTCTGGAATAACTAAAACACTTGAAGAAGAAGAAGAGAATGTGAATGTGTGCTGGTTTTGAAGGAAGAGAATCGGACAAGATATACTTCAGAGGTTTAGGAAAGTTTTGTTTTCGTAAGAAGACATGTGTAAAAAGTTTAATCGGATCATATCAAAGAATAAGAACTCCACATGGTGGAAATCTGAGTAAAGATATCGTTTCCTTCAAAGTTTGATAGTTAAGTGCAGCCTGCAGGAGCACCATGTGTAGCATGTTGCAGGTTAATTGATATCAAATTAATTTATTACTATTTTTATAAATAAATAAAACATTGATGAAAGTTTTAAAATAAAGAGTACAGATTGTGATGCACATATAAATATACACAGTAACCAACCAAATAAATAAATATAAAACACACAGTATTTAATTACTGAGGCAAAGTTAGCTGAGAAAAATTAAATAGTACATGTGACAAATTAATTGTTGAAATATATATGTATACAGTTATTCTCTTATTTGGATATCCGCACGTTATTATCATATGAATACTATTGTAAACCGACATAAAAACATAAAAAGTAGTACAAAATACATGACGTCCGTATATAATATATATATGTCGAAAATAAAATACCGTGGAAATAATAAATAAATTCATTGATAACAGATTAATTTGGATTATGATCCCATTAGGCCCATAAGCATTTGGGCCCGTAACAAGTCAATTCTAAATCATGAGGCCCAAAATCTAATCAGTAAAAGGCAAGAGACAGACAGAGGCATAAGAGGAGCCAGTGCTGCAGAGGTCTGGAGAGGAAATAAAGTGAGACGCAAGCTATAATACTTAAAGATGTCAGTGGATCAAAATAATAATAATAATCTAGAGTTGATTCATGACAACATTTCTGTATTTTCAATTGTGAGACACAATGAACGTTATAGATTAAATTTAGCCAACTTGAACTTTTTAACGTTATAGATGAAAGTTTAGTCAACTTGATCAACGGTGTTAGCAAATGTAACGCAGTCTCATATGTAAGAGAAACAACCTCCATAACCATAACCTCATCAACTAGCTACCAAATCTATGAATTATAATACATTCATGTCAACTCCAGAGAGAGAGAGAGAGAGTCCACTTTCAAACTAGCCTACTGAAGGATCGTTTACATGTCCTATGGTTTTGGATTTAATGGTCAACAACAAAATTAAGCCGCATACATTAACTTGTTAGTTCATAAGTTGACCATTTATTGTTGAGTTTGTGTGGCTCGATACAAGGCATGAACACAATAATTTGCTCATGGGATGGCACCATAGCTGAAAAATGGGTCAAATTCTCCCCCTTCCTTCTAGTGCATTCGGATTCGATTTATGTATGAGACGATCTTGAGGTAACCCAATATAAATACTCCCCCTCCCCCTCTCTAGATAATAATTAAAAAAAAACCCACAATAATTTAAAACTTAAAAGTACATGGCCTGCCATTAATTGTTGCATCGAAGTCTTTTTAGATATATATATATATATATTTTTTTTGGGGGTCAAATTTTAGATAAAATCCTTGCCCGTGATCAAGAAAAAACGGAGTTCAGACAAAAAAAAACAGTGAATGATAGTACCTAGACAAAAGAAACAAGTTGTTTAACACTTGTGTTAGTGTAAAAGGGTAATGAAATAATTAGAACAAAAAAGAAACAAAGGACCTAGAGCATATTTTTCCAAATAAAAAGTAAAAAGAGTTTGGGCATAGTAACAAAGCCCACTATATTTATTTGGCTTTTATTTCTTGAGTCATTCTATTGGAGAGGTTATAACAAGGAGCTTAAATTGAGGGCTTAAAGTGAGAGGTCTAATCTCACCATCAACAAAGTACTTGAGGAGTGCATTGGGGGGTCCACCCTCCTTTTGATGGTGAGATTGGATCCCTCACTTTAAGCACTCACTTTAAGCCCTCATTATAGAAGCTCCCGTCATTCTATAGTGAGGGTCTTTTCTAAAACCCTTAGATGAGGTTTTATCTTTTAACCATTAGATCAAAGGTTAAGAGATAAGGCCTCATCTAAAGACCTTAGATAAGACTCTCACTATAGAATTCTTATATATTCCTTTTGACTTTTTCAAGGCCTTCTTTTGGTATGTAGTTAGTGAGTGGCCTTCAACGCCCAGAGGCCTACTTAGCTCTTTTGGCACTTCAGAACCTTTCTAAGAGAGGCAGTTCAGTGAGAACCTCAATTTGCGAACCTATCGTTGGATTTAATATAAGGGCTTATTATTAGTAGGCCTATTTTAGCATGATATATTATACAATTACCCATATAGAGCTTATTTGGAGCGAAAACTCCAAAACCAGCAACTTGTCATTTTCTAATTGGTTCTTAGGGCCAGTTTGGCATTGCTGTGCTGTGACAATAATCGATGTCTGATTAGCTATGAGAGAAATCAGCTGTGAGAGAAAGCAGTTTGGCGTTTGGTAAACTTTTTGTTAAAAGTGTTGTTAGTACTAATTCTCGCATAATAAGAAAATAATTGCCGCATAATCATTAAACCCAACGCATCTTCGAAACTGATTCCTGCATAATCAGAAAATGAAAGCACCTCATTAGCTGCTTTCCTTTATAGCTTTCTCTCATATCAATTTTTAACAATAAGTGATTTTCTCATAGTTTACCAAACGGGCTGGGCTTCCCAAATTTTTTAAAAGATTACTTATCACCCCAAATAAGTAATGCCAAACGGGCACTTAGTGTGTTGAAAAACTTCTAAAATCAATTAGAAAATGACAAGTGACTAGTTTTGGATTTTTTCCTTCTAAATAGGCTCTATATACATAATTGTATAATATGTCATACTAAAATAGGGATGGCAATGGGTCAAATCGGGGGTGGGTATGCCATTCTCATCCCCATCCCCGCCTTCATACCCCCAATATTCATATCGGGGATTCCCCATCCCCACCTTCGTTGGGGAATGAGTTCCCCGACCCGCCCTATTAGAGCACTTCCACCAGTTAGCCCTTTGCCATGGCAAGGGGGGGCTAGGGCAGCTACTATTCACTTGAATAGTGGCTGCCCTTGCAAAAGGTTGTGGTGTTTCCACCCATTGCCATGGCAACAACTATTCACATGAGATATGAGGAAAGAAATTTGTATAGAGTTTTGGTGTGGGAAGTGAAAAATATGACTAAGTATTTATTCTGAAATTTTTAAAATTTTTTATAGATTTTTAAAATTTTTTTTGTTGAGCTTGAACTTAGGCTAGCCTCCCTCTCGGGCCAGCCCAGTCTCGTGGCCCCCACCTCCTGCCAGGGCCAGCCCTTGCTGCTGGAAATAGTTTTTGGGCCTAAACCCCCCTAGCCCTTGTTGCTGGAACTGCTCTTACGGAAGAAAAAACCAATATATAACTATTTTGTTGAAAAAAAAATTACTAAGGCAAGATAATGAATATATATAATATATACTTATAAGACAATATAAGAATGTTTATATATGTACAGAAGTTAATTAAATAAATAAGTAGTGTGGCTTAAGATTTGTATAAATTATTGTTAACTCGCAAGTGCACGGGCCATTGGATAGTATAGCTTGTGTAAGTACGAGGTCGATCCCACGAGGATTGATGATAGATTGATTGAATTTGATTCCTTCACCAACTTACACCACTCAATTCACCACTAAAATGATTAGCTCATGCATGACAATGCATTGCAGTCAGCTTGTGGGCTCGATTTGGGCTTGCTCCTTCACTCTAACAAATCTGCAAAAATATGGATCTTGAAGCTCTTTGTCTTATCTTTCCAAGCATATGCAGCCCAACTCAAGGAAAATTCGGGAAGGCCTTCAAAAGTCATTTTTGGCCCAGTAACACAGATCCTGCCGATTTTGACCTTAAGCTGCCAAAACTTGTATAACTTCCTCTAGAGGACTCGGAATCACGAACCGTAAAATGATCCAGAAAATAGACTTCCGTATCTTTCCAATGACGTATGGATCATTATCTGGTTCTTCTTGAGCAAGTAGAGTCCAATCCGTGAAGTTGACTGATCCTGCAGACACCGTTTTGAGCCAACTTGACTCCAAAATGCATTAAATGAGTCTCAAACTTATTACACTGAAACAAACACAAAATAGATTAAAAGCACAAGTTTAACTCAAAAACATAACCAAATCATAAGTTAGAAGGGTACAAAAATGATATGTAATTATGCACCGATCAAATACTCCAAACCTATATTTTGCTAGTCCTCGAGCAAAACAAAAGGAAAACAACGATAAAAATAAATAAATAAATAAATTTATTAGACCACTTTCACAGGTAACTCGATTGCATTGAGCATATGCAACAAGCCTTTAAACCTCTAGGCATCCCTAGTAGGAGGAGTTGTGTCTCCCTGAGGGTTTAACAGATACGATACCCACAAACGTTTTAATGACTCTACAAAACAAAGTAGTTAGAAAACAAAAACAAAACAAAACAAAACAAAAAAAACAATAATTCAACATTTTCTGAAGAGAAATGACTCATGCACATGACTCAAAAGTTTTAACAATAAAAGCTCATTTTTGGACATTATTCATAATGTGGCAAAGTTCAAAACATAACATGCTCAAAGTGTAGTAGTGTGATAGCCAAATGCAACAAATTCTCCAATCTTAGTTTTCACACAATTTCAAAATCATACAAAGCACAAATTCAACTTCAAATCTCACCAAAGTTGTCCTCTCACAAATGAATCACCTCAGAAGAGGGCTACAATGCATCACTCAGTTATAAACATGAGATTAGAGTTAAACCATAAGGGAATTAACTCACAATAGAAAGATGAAGAACTTGCATTATATGATCTCAAGAAGGATGCCAAACACTTAAAAGTAGGAAAATGCATGCAATTCAACCACATGACATTTAGGATCAATTTAGGTCTTTATCATAGGTTGTAATGGGGCCAAGGGTGTAAGGTGAGTGAGAAATGAAAGGTATGGATAACACAAAGTCCAAAGAACTCATAATGTAAGAGCATAAAACAATTTTTTCCAAGACTTCGAATCATCACAATGAGGATTTTTTTTTTTTTTTTTTTGAAAACTCCTTATACCTCCATTTATAAGAATTCACACTCTTTCTTTTAATTGAACAACCACCAATTTATTTTGAGGCCAATAAAGAAACCCAAAATGAATTTTCAATCAACCACAATCACAACATTCTCTTTTCTTCCACCAATTGGGTGATTTTTTTATTTTTTATTTCAATATATAATACTCCTTCCCAAACTTAGTATGAAAAACACATCATAATTAAAGCTCATGAGTTCCTTAGAAAAGGTAAATACTTGTTTTTCAGGCTAAGGCGAGGAAATATAATTGGTTAAATGAAAGAAAAAGGTTTACATGTAGGCTCAAAATGGTTAACAATGGAAAAATCATGCTTAAGCATGCATAAGGTTAGCTTGAAAGGCACAAACGATCCAAAGAAGGCCTTAATATCATTTCTTAAATGTCATGTAATTAAATTGAATATGAATGAATGACTTTTAAGTGTTCAACTAAATCAATGAATAATGAGATCAAACAACAACTTAGATGACAAGAAAATAAGAGTATGTGTATAACACTCATGAAATAAAACACAAGGCTCAAAAGCTCACATTATATGGTTATACAAGTTTAATTTATGCTTTATACAATTCTTTGGATCATGCAAATCTTTTAATTGGAAAATTATGAAACAAATGGCAAGTGTAAAGAAGGTTTCAAACATATCATGCTAGAACGATGCCAAAAGTTTTAATTTTTTTTTTTAAATTTTTTTAATAAAAAGAAATCCAATTTTCATTTAAATCATGTAAACATTTATCACAATCTCATCATATGTGTTCGGAAAGTGACTCAAAATAAAAACAAAGCAAGACTAAAATAAAACAGAAAAACAAGAAATCTTTTTTTTTTAAATTTTATTTTAAGAACACACAATTATACAAGCAACTCTAGGATGACCAGCTAAGGGCCTCGTAAAACACAGCCAGGGGTTCGGGAAGGTTGGAGGGGTCACAATGGTCCCGCTTAAAACCCAAACTTCTTAGACACCGAAGGTGTCGCCAAAGAACTCCTAGACACACTGCATTGACGAGACGCCACCGGAGTTACCAAGAGTCGGCTCATATGAAAAATCTTTTAATTTTTTTTTAATTATAAAAGAAACAGAAAATAATAACAATATAAGTAAAGAGAAAGGATTGGATACTCCCCCTTGAAGCGATTAGGTCGAGCATGGATGCATTTGGAGGTAGCTACTCCTCCCACTACTCCATACTTCCTATTCTTATGATTGAAGTTCCTTTCTCTCCCTTTTTATTGAGCTACCTAAATTAAGTAAAACAAACATAAAAAAACTTGAAACAAAATTAAAATGATTAGGAAACAAAAAAACTTAAATAAAAAGGAAAAACAAAAGTAAAAACAAAGTAGGGAAAGAAAATAGAACCAAACTATGTCATTAATCACGCAACGGCGCCAAAATTTTTGTTAACTCGCAAGTGCACGGGCCATTGATAGTATAGCTTGTGTAAGCACGGTCGATCCCACGAGGATTGATGATAGATTGATTGAATTTGATTCCTTCACCAACTTACACCACTCAATTCACCACTAAAATGATTAGCTCATGTATGACAATGCATTGCAGTCAGCTTGTGGGCTCGATTTGGCTTGCTCCTTCACTCTAACAAATCTGCAAAAATATGGATCTTGAAGCTCTTTGTCTTATCTTTCCAAGCATATGCAGCCCAACTCAAGGAAAATTCGGGAAGGCCTTCAAAAGTCATTTTTGGCCCAGTAACACAGATCCTGCCGATTTTGACCTTAAGCTGCCAAAACTTGTATAACTTCCCTCTAGAGGACTAATCACGAACCGTAAAATGATCCAGAAAATAGACTCCGTATCTTTCCAATGACGTATGGATCATTATCTGGTTCTTCTTGAGCAAGTAGAGTCCAATCCGTGAAGTTGACTGATCTGCAGACACCGTTTTGAGCTAACTTGACTCCAAAATGCATTAAATGAGTCTCAAACTTATTACACTGAAACAAACACAAAATAGATTAAAAGCACAAGTTTAACTCAAAAAACATAACCAAATCATAAGTTAGAAGGGTACAAAATGATATGTAATTATGCACCGATCAATTATATAAGTATATAATATAATAATATAAAATATAAAATATAAAACTTACTCAGTACAATCACTTTAATAGCATATTTATATATACTATAATCTATATATAGACCTCATCAAAAATTTATATATATATATATATATATATATATATATATATATATATATATATATTATAAACGGGAGGGTTCGGGTTGGGGATTAAAATACCATCCCCACCCCTCCCGAACACCATATCCAAAAATTTCCCGTACTCCATCCCCATACCCGTTTTTGTCCTTCATACCCGACTCATTAGGGTTGAATCCCCGCGAAAACCCTTACCCGCGGGGAAAATTGCCATCCCTATACTAAAGTCAACTTATTGCTAAAAACTAATTGCTCAAAGGAAAGCAGTTTTAAGTCAAACAGTTGTGCTTGAATCAGTCCCTCAACTTATTCTCTCTCTTCCATCCAAAACATATGTTATCTTTTATCGAGAACACTTTTTTTTTTTGGTTTGGCGGGTCGAGCCTAGACAATCTGGGCCAACTTTATTGTTGTACTTTTATAATTAAAATTATTAATTAAATTTATGGTCGTTATCTCTCCTCTATCCAAAATGTCACGTGTTGATGCCTAAATTTGGTTCAACAACAAGACTACTGCTTCGAAATCGAGGTCGCATTCATTCCAAACCAATTTGGTATGACCAAGTAGGTCGTCCCTTAGAAGGAGTTCTGGTGCTTAGGGATTGCAACTTTTAAATAAAGATTTAGCAAAAACATGCAATCAAACGACACTTGAGATTTATGTGTTTCACCCACAATTGGGCTACGTCCATGGGTTGTTGGGTATTTTCATTATTGAATAGAAATTAACAAATACAAAGTGTTCGGTCCTCACAACACATATTCCAATTGCACCCATAATTATGATGAACAAGATAAAATATCAATATTGTAGGGTTGAGTTCTCACAGGAGATGGACACCTATAGAACTGTGAGCAAAAGGGCAGGGGTGAAATCTATCTTTTAGGACATTGCAATTCTTGCAAGCCTCAATCGCTAAAGTTGTCAGTATTTCTATTTGTGTTTGTTGGTTTACATTAATTTCATCTAAATTTGTTATTGTATTTAATTATTACAATTTTGTTGAGAATTATTATTATCTTTAAATTCATATTTTCTATTGTTCCGCCAACAGATCACACCTTAGTACAGAGAGAACAAAGAATTATACATTAGTTTAATTAGTAATTGTAATTGCATGAACAACAAAAGCACTGATACGATCAAATTCTAACAACTTAAATGACACAAAGTCTTCTAATTTGATTATGAAAGAAAAAATATTATTGGCTGAAAGGCAAAAGTGAAACCTATGGCTTCAAGAAGAAGCCAGAAAAAGTATCGCATAGATCTTCTTCGCAACTAGTAGAACCAATCTATGAATTACAAAACGTACTCAAAAAATCCTTGGTGGAAAATTCTCTCCTATTCATATCATCTAACTTACTAGCCACATTCTCCTTCAAAGCTTCTAGCAAACCCTTATATTTTTGAAGTTCATATATCCCCAATTCATCATCAATAGGCTCATCCCACCAAAAATTGACTTTGTCCTCATCCATAACATCCTCAATTTCACTACTCTCTTCTTGTGATGCTTCTAAATCTTCATGATCACTGTCTTCAGGAGTGGATCCAAGGCCCTCGTCCTCATCATCATCAGATGTACATGAAGCTTGTTCACCAAGAAATCGATCTAGGACAGCTTCGGCGGAGGGGTTTCCAAAGAGGAAGGGCTTGTTACCCGGTGAAAAGGTGATAATCGCAATCTGAGCACCCGACAAGCAACACAGATCAGTGGCTTTGCGAAAGAGACCCTTGCGCCGCTTTGAGAAGGTGGCCTTGAGGTAGTTCTTGTTGTTTATTTTCTTGATGTCGATCTTACGTCTTCCCATGATTTTTTTTTTTGGAGATATATATATGTACGGATGTGGATTTCTTGTTCTTGATCCGTAGTAAATAGTGCCTTGCTTATTTATAGGATTGATGAGTAGAAAGTTTGTGAGTGCACCGAAGAAAAAATTGCAGCTATATATATGTAAAGATAACTAAGCTTCCTATCAATGCTAGGTTCCCTTTTCCTATCAATGCTAGGTTCCCTCTGTGACATAATTGGAAACACTTTATTTTTGCAATTTCTTTTCCTTTTAAATTATGAAAGAAGGTCTTGTTACATTACGGAAATAGATTCAACACTATAGTCAATACTTGACCCTTTTTTTTTTTTTTTTTTGTTTACAGCCCACTACTGCGGTAGTGATACGCTGGAAACCTCCCTCGTTTGGGCGCATAATGGTTGGGCTGTAAAAAAAACACAGATGAATAATTTTGACTCCAAACTCTAATAAAAGAATCCTACTCCTACAAGGACTAGGTATCTCCTAACGACATAAACTCAACCCTACGTTATCAATTTCACTTTTCTTATTTTGGTCATTATAATTATGAGTGATATGGGTGTTTATTCTTTATTCAATAATGAAAAAATTTCAAACACCATGTGTTCCTGGGTTAGGGTCTAGGCCTGATCTTCGAACGAATTGGATTTGAATTAGGAGTTTCCAATTCCAATTCAAATAATTTTGGAATGAAAGTTATCTTCCAATTCGGTTCCAAAAAATTTTGGAATTTCAAACATTCAACTTGGAATTTTTGGAAATTTTCGGAACTTACTTAAGGCCAATAATTTCAGAATTTCTTTGAAAAATTTCGGAAAGTAGTTCAAAATTTTGAAAGGTTAAAATTGGCTCAACAATTTGAAAATTTTCGAAATCAGAATTTCCATAACTCAAAGAGTGTAACTTATTATCCGTTTTGAGCGATTCAGATCTTGTGGAAAGATGGAAGTATGACCTACAACTGCAATCCAACAAAGTGTCTGTCGCCGCATGCCTACATTCAGAGAGTTTCTTTAACTTCTGCCTTTTAAAATTTTCTCCTTTCTCAACCAAATCAAGCATGTAATATCCCGATCGATATCGATTCCAGAGTACTTAGAGAGATCTACAACTTTAATTTGTTTCGGAATTGGTTACTTGTAATTTCTTCAACAACAAAAGGACTGGGACTATCAGAATCCTAACAATTTAAATTAACTTAGAACTAGAAGATGAAACAAAAACATTACAAATTTAAATGAAATCAAAGGCTTCAAGAGTAAATACAAAATTCTCTGTTCAACAACAAAGGGTTGATGAATTAGAGTTTTCTAACAAAAACAAAAACCAACGAAACTAATCGCATAGATCTCTTTCTTGGCAAGTAGTAGAAGTAGAACCGATCTCTGAATTAAGCATAGCCAAATAATCCTTGGTGTAAAATTCTCTTCTATTAATCTCATCTAACTTACTAGCCACATTCTCTTTTAAACATTCTAGCAAACCCTTGTACTTTTTAAGTTCATGTAGTCCTAAATTTTCATCAATAGGCTCATCCCACCATACACTGACCTTTTCTCCATCCCCACCAGCCTCATCTTCTTTCTCTTCTTCTTGATGGGCTTCTGAATCTTCATGATTATTCTCAGCATCAACGGATCCAATATCCTCTTCATCATGATTGGCTTCTAAATCTTCATGACCATCCTCACCCTCAACGGGTCCAATGCCCTCATCATCATCATCATCATCATCATCCGTTGTACATGAAGCTTGTTCGCCAAGAAATCGATCAATGACAGTTTCCGCGGAGGGGTGTCCAAAGATGAAGGGCTTGTTACCGGGCGAAAAGGTGATAATCGCAATCTGGGCACCAGACAAGCAGCAAAGGTCAGTGGCTTTGCGAAAGAGTCCCTTACGCCGCTTTGAGAAAGTGGCCTTTAGGTAGTTCTTGTTGTTTATTTTCTTGATGTCTATCTTCTTTTTCCCCATTATAAACTTGGGAAACAAGATAGATAGAGGTTGTGAGCACACAAAAAAAGAAAGCGTGTGATTGCTTATATATACATACAAATTCTTAAGTGCCCTGTCAATGCTGGTTTCCTTTTCTTTGGATTGTCTCCCAAGTCAACACGCTTTCCTACATTAATATTCAATTGGAAACAATTATTTATATAATATTAATTCATAATTGGAAACGATTTTATGAGAATGGATTTATACGTAAGGCAACTAAAATAGGTAATTAATTATTCGAGTTTGGTTTCCTAAAAACGTGATATTTTTGTGTTTTTCTCAAATTCAAAATCTTTATGTAACGTTGGGAATTGGTTTCGTGTTCCTTCATATATGAAAATACTGAGAAGTTGTTGCAATTTAGTTTTTTTTTTCGTACTCAAATTGCAGAATTTGAATTTGAGTTTGAGTTTCAAATTTGACTTGAATCTGGCTCTCCCCACTCATCGAGTCTTTATTATTTATTTGACTTTTATTTCTTTGTTTGGTTAATTCTTTTAATTGATGAATTGTTTTATTTTCTTGCTGGATTGTATCCTTACCATGCTTTCATTCTCTTACGTAAATTTTGGGTTTTGCCCCTTTAAATAACTCTTTTATTCAAAAACCATCTATCTAAGGAATCACTCTTGTATTCCTATTTTTCAACTTATTTCCGGGTTTATAAGAACCCATTCTTCAGTCTTCTTCTACATTTAAAAAATTATTCTGCTAAGGGTTTTCATCAACTCAATTGACCTTTCTGAGTTCTGATACACTTTGGCCGATCTATGCTACATAAGAACTTCCAAGCTTTCAACCAAAAGCTAGATATGCAATGTCAATGGGGTCTAGCCTAATGAAAAAAGACTTTGACTTGCAGATAAATGATTTCAGGTTCGAACCTCTGTGACATCTTAGTAGTGTCTATGCGAGAAACACCCCTACCCCTTGTAGTTTATACTATTGCTTGTATTCAAAAAGCTAGATATAAAACTCATCTCATCCAGATTTCATCATTGAAAGGCATGTATGCATACAAAGTTCAAACGTTGCATATAAATTCAAGACAAATAGATCCGAATATGCACAAATAGCTCACTACTAAAAATAAAGGATAAAAAATAAATCTCACAATCATGATATTTAGGGATCATCTAAATACTAAGGGTAATGCTAGACTTACCACATTTTCCTACCACATTGTATATCATATCACTAATAGAGGTGGAGCCCACCTCTATTAGATATGTGGTATACAATGTAGTAGAAAAATGTGGTATGCCTAGTATTTTCCAAATACTAAATAAAAGAAAATACAACATTCCAAATTGCAGATCTCACTCACTCGGGGTGAATACCTTTCTTTTTCTTTTTCCATTGAGAATCCAACATTCGTGAAAGTAGAGGTCTAAGCTGATCATGGAAAGAAAACAAAAGAAAAAAGCATATACATGAAGATCACTTGACCGCATGAAAAAGGTCCCATCTGATTTTTTTTTTTTCCAACGACTCAACACTAGATACATTAATCTAAGATTACAACACAACCAGATCTTCTGGTTCCTCAAATGTACACAAAATATCTCTATAAGACCTATAAACCTAAGAAGTCGCAAGTCCCTTCGTGTAGGAAAAAACAGTTTCCAGACCAATAATTACGAATATATGCCCCGAACTTACCTTTAGAATCACGGTAACACTACTACAATCATCCCCCTGAAAATGGTTTCTGAAAAGCTTGAATATCCGATTAATGCTCAGACCACCCAAAAATTCTATCAAAGTCCAACCCATTTCACCCATCTGAAAACCCGGCTAATTCTGAAGGGCAGCCCATAATCCTTGGCTACAGCGGGCTCCCTCTTTGCAACCTCAGGTTCAGACCACACATACACTCCACGTTCTTGACGACTGCCAGGTACGGTGTTGTCCAGGATGACAGCCACAAGGAAAGCAACCACCATGTGTAACGATAGCAATGTGTTCAGCACATAGTTCACCTACAAAAAGAATCTTAATTAGAGTTTATTGGTTTGCAAAATCAATTAGGCAGAAAGGTCCAGCATGTGAAATGATACGTGACACCTCTATTTGTCCTATTTTTGTAGGGTCTTCCCTTAGTACGAACACAATTTGAACAGTAGAACAAATATCAGACCAAAAAACCAGTAGAACAAATAAAGAAAGGCCGCTGATTTCTATACTATTGTTCGCAATCTCTTAAACTATGCCAGTTATTTATCTAGTTTTCCTTTGTTTCCTCTAGTAGTCAAAAAACGTAAAATAAAGCGTGGGTCAGTTGGCCAATATTGTTCGTTTCTACAATTCAACAGGGAAAAGCAAATACATGCAGAACAAATGTTTCTTATCGCAGAAGGTCAAGTGGAAGCATACCCCTCCATATTTGCTGCGGAACGGCCCATGAGAAGCTACAATGTATGGTTGAAAATAACTTGGAACAGATAAGTTGGAGTTTGGAGAGATGCCATATTGCTGAAAGTAGGCCGGTATTGAAAGCGAGAAAAACAAAGATAAGCCGACTATGATAATATTCCGAGAGCTTCCAGCTTCACTATAACGTAGATTGGACAGGCCCAATGCAGCAAGCATTGCCCACATGAAGCACAGCAGTGCGGCAACCATGACTTGGGGAATGGATGCTAGAAAGCCTCCAACTTTACCTGCAAGTATAACATAACAGTAATTAGTTTCAGTGAGAAGCATGCCCTTCATTCTACATTCAACTTTGTCTTTTAAGTTGTTCAAGTGGTAATGGATACCAAATCACCTTGATGTGGTGATATCATATAAAGAGAGAGGAAACATTGAAAACAAATGTTGATTCTAAGTTGCTAATAAAGATAAAGATGGTCAGGATCTAATAGCCAATTTCAACAGCTGAAAGGTTGGTTGGGTCCAAGATCATACAATACACAGATATTTTACTGTCATCTTGGCAAATTGAATAATGTAATGTGTACAGAATACGATCAAGTTATTTTGAGACCAACCTCAAACCCTTGGATAGATCAATCAGCCCAGAAACCAAAACGATCAGAATCACAAAATTTTACTTGCATATTCTAAATCGAGTAGGAAGAGGACTTAAAAAGTTTACTTGCATGTTCATCAAGTTTCATTAACTTAATTTGATGTACTAGGACCCAAAAAAATCAAACTGATATTTGTGTTACTTGCATATTCCAAATCGAGTTGGAAGAGGACTTAAAAAGCTTGCTTGCATGTTCTTCAAGTTTCATTAACTTAATTTGATGTACTATGACCCAAAAAAATCAAACTGATATTTGTGTTTGGCAGACAATAGTAATAAGGATGAAGATCTTGTCAAATCATTACATGCTGAATCAACCTTATATAAAGAAATGCAACTAGAAACTGAAAAGTGACCTCAATTTTGAACACCCTCTTTCACCTATAAAACATTTTAGAGAAGAATTAGGCTAAGGCAAAGACAAAGCCTACATTCTTAGAGAAGCTTTTTGGTTGACAACAGTCAAAGAATAACTTCTGGTTCCCGAAGATTGTGTACTTCCTTGAAAATTCATGCCATTTTAGCAGGGTTGTAAGGGTTCTCTCTCTGGGTCTTTTGTGTTTGTTCAATAGGGACGAACTTGTGTCAAAGACTTCAAGTCTGCAATTTAATATATTCCAGGTCTTTTGCCTTTCATAATCTCCTACCCTTTCTCTTTGTACCCTAACTGATTTCTTATAAAAACTATATCTGAAGACTAATATTTAGCATATTCAAATGTTTGAAAGTAAATCACAAGATTGGCTTAAACTAACCACTGAGGATCCTCATTCTTTTCCCAACCCCACGTGCATTATTGTATACTTCAGGAAGAAAAATAAAACAAACAACAAGAGAAAGAGTTCATCAAAAAATGCTCGGACAGTAGTATTTCATGGAAATCACAATCCCCAACCATCAGATGCCTCCAACTCTTCTTAAAATGAGCAGGCAAACCTTATGCATATTTTCAGCAGTAGAGAAACAACATATGTTAACAATTAAATTTCACAAGAACCAGTGAAAGCCAATTAACTGCAGAATAAGCAAATGGTAATCCCAAATATTGAATAAAGAAGATTGCGGAGGATATATTACCCAAGCCACAAAGAAATAATCTGAGCAATTGCAATCTTCAAACAACCAGAACCAAATGGATAAACTTGCCATTTTAGATATTCAAACTATGCACTTGATATTGAAATGCTAGTATGCCCAACCAGAAAAGACACTAATGTTGAAGTAGTAATCGTACAGATACTTGTATCAGTATTAGTAGTAGCATGCTATAACAAAATGATCTAAGCATGCACTAAAAATGACAGAAGATTCCATATTTATGTTGTTACAGGCTCACTGTTGCAATTGAAAACAGAAGCTTAACAAACACTTACCGACAAGGGATAAGACAATCAAAACGCATGCGCCCAATTCAACAGCTCTACGGCTTCCCATCTTAGTAACAGCTAGTGTGTGCACATTTTCAGTTAAACTTGTGGAGCCTGTTCCAGTACCCCATAGACCAGCCAAGACACTAGAAAGACCTTCCAGACCAATCCCTCGACTAAGAACACCAGGGGTTGGAGGTCTGGAAGCCACCAATAACGAAGATGCATGATAGGAGCCAACCTGACATGTTCATACACAAAGCAAATTCAGCAACCAAAGGAATCAAACAGCATTGCATGACAAATCAAATAAGCAGCTTGATGGAACAAAGAATAATGCCTAATGTTGTAACTAATAATTTAGTATTAGTTCAATATTTCCGCTACACAAGTGTAGAGGGCACTCTCAAGGAAGAATTTTCATACAGTGATGTAATTGGGATCTTTAAAGAGTAATATATGTAATCAGATTGATGTTTTTTTAAGAGGAAAATTCAGAACATGGAACAATAGTTTTTCACCTAAAAAAAACGACTAGTACGGAGTTGCTGTTAGCTTACATTCCTACCAAGAACATTGTTACAATTTGCAATCTCTTCAATCTCAAAAGTTCTATGGGACCAATGTTAGAACGCTAGACTAATGAAGATGAAAAATGATCAAGAATTAGTCTAGAACTAGGATGTATGTCCAAACCTTCCATTCAGGCAATCAAGCAGAGTTCAAAACTTATTTATAAATGTGAATTAAAGCCAAATCATTCATCTCATACCAAATATAAAATTTTTAGAACCTCACATATAAATATTATTGCCATGTTGAGTCCAACATGTGCTTAATAGTGGGCTAGAAAAGAAAAGAGAATATAAAGTTCAAGCTTTAAGAAAAGTATGAACTCCAAGAAAAGTTTATATCCAAAAAAAAGTATAATGCATAACAAATGACAGAAAACTAACCGAATCCACTGATGAGATAATGGAAACCACACACATGATAAAGGCCATTTTCCAGTGGAATACAGGAGTACCCCATTGTAACGGATAGGGAAACCTAAACCACGGGGAAGATCTTAGAGCATGAGAAGTATCAACTCGACAGTGCTTCATCCTCGAAACATGCTTTCTGCAATGTTCAGATATTATGTTTGATGCAGGTACATTTATATCACAACCTTTGTAGCTATACGCTCCGGCTTCAGTTAGTAGGAAAGCAGCCGACCACGTGATCGCCAGACCCAAAGGAACCTGATAATTTAGATAGATTCTACCACATTAGTTTACAGAAGGCATGCATACAATTATAAAAGAGTATTGAATTTCACAATCCCATTTTCCCCTTCTGTACTCCTCCCCTTGTTTTTGTCCCATGATTCTCCTTTGGTTTATTCAATCCTAAGGCTACAAAGGAAAAGGGAGGAGTACACAGGGAGAAAAGGGGAGTGTGAAGACCACTGCCCTTATAAAATATATGCTGAGATCAATAGTGGTAAAAAGTATTAATACAATATAAATCTGAATCTTTTTAACTCACCGCATATATTAGAAATACACGATGACCAAAAATAGATACCTTCCGTAGGTACTGCAGAAAGTACAACAATAATGAATAAGTGTTTTGACACAACAGAGAAAAAAAATTGTTCACTTGTTCAGCAGCAATAAAATCATATTGAACCTATATGACCAAATACAAATAAAAGGTAGCTTCACTAAACTTACAAGAGAAAAGATAACGACCAGCAATATCTGCACCGCACCAATCTCAAGACAAGTACCAACTAACGGGAAACCATAACTGTAGAAAGAAAGTCCAACAGCAGCAATTGTGGGTGACACAACCACTGGATTGATCAACCTGAAAAGTAAAAGGCAAATGAACTGAGGTTGAGTTAATGATTTTGCCATACAAGACCCAATTATTGTGAGTGTTGCACAAAAATCTAAAAAACCAATATGCGAAGGCCCTATGAATTGTGTGGTATATCATGCATAATAATGAACTCAAACATGTTCTACTGAGATTTCTTTCTTCAATGGCCATATATCATTAAAGTACAAAAAAAACCTCATCTCACTCCTGGCACCCCCACACACAAGAACAAAAACTGACTCTTCGAGACTGCCCAGAAAATGAAAGGAAACTGACTCATCTACCAACTAAGCCACGTCAAATGGGTCAAATCCCAAATGCCCAAGTCTGAATAAACTTGAGGCTTATAAATCTAACTGGTGGTTTCAAGGAAGCATCCTATGCCGCTTTTTTTCTTCAAACTTCAAAAATGTCTATTTCAACAATTTTTTCAAACTCATGGAGGAATCCATACCTATCGGGCCAGAATTGAGAGGTAGTTACAAGCTTCAGACATCACTTAAATAGGAGCAGCTCCTATCTACTGAAGATCGCTACATGAGTGATATATGATTTTTTTTGTTAAGACATGGTAAGGATGCCAACTATCAGCATAAACACCAACAAACTGAAACCATTAATCAATTCCCTCTATAACAAATGAAGAAACTTAAACATACTTATCCACTCAAGCTCCGATTAGGCAACCCCAGTCCATGGCAAGTATTTCAAAGTAAACTATTAAATATTACGCATTTTGATTGTTTCCAAGTAGCAAAAACTTAAACTATTATATTTATAAATAAATATTATATATATATATATATATATATATATATATATATATACAGATATGGGTGATTGGGGCTTAAAGATTCTGGAATCATACCTCAAGAATATTGACATTAGTCCACTATATCCAAGTATTGCTTGAAAAGCTGAACCTATTATTATAGCCCCCTGTAGCTCCTTCATGATATGCTTAAAATTCTGCCATGACAAAGGATTACCAGCAGATATTACTAAGAATTCAACAGTAGTGAAATGGCAATTCTATTTCAAACAACATGTAAAAGATGAATGAAACTAGTAAAACAAATACATGAAAAAATAAATAAGAGCAGGGATTAAATACCATGAGAAACGAAATAAATACATTGGAAGCATGACTCACTTCCAAACATTACTTTGTAATGTTGTTATTTCATTAATAATCAGAACCTCCAATTTGGTAAAGAGATTTATTGAGAGCAAGAATGCATCATGCTTGTATGTCAAAAGAACCTCTAGTTTAGTGCTAAATTGCAGTTTAAGGGCAAGCATTGAATAACATGAAAATTTAAATATATTGATAGAAGGCTTGACTAATTTCCAAACATTTACTGTGTAATGTTAAGATTTCCCTCCATAATGTAGCAGAACCTATGTTTCAGGATTGAGATTATTCAAAGCAATTATGCATCAATGATTTTCTGAGTTGATTCAGTTAAACCCAAAACCTGATGTGTATCTGAAATGACCTTTCATTAATTACATAATTATGGTTAAATGCATAGACTACCCACTCTTTAGCACTGGATAACTAAGAAATCTTAAGAGGTTCTTTTCTTGTTTGTGTGTGTGTTAGATATATATATATATATATATATATATATATATATATATATAGAGAGAGAGAGAGAGAGAGAGAGAGAGAGAGAGAGAGCTAAGTGATGAGGAGGTGGGGAGTTAACTTTGATACTGTCTTGCCTAGAAATTGTTCTGTTGGTCCCTTGTAGGGGGAAAGGAGAATCTTCAGATTGGAGTAGTCAGGGGTAATTCTCCTGCAAATGCGCTAATGGACAACTCTTCTCTTTCTTTGCTTATTCCCTCTCATGTAACTTAGAAGGCTCAAGTACCGCCTAAGGTACTGTAGGGTGCTAGCTTGGATAATCGCTCATGGTAGGTTGCAGGCTTTTTGACATGGTTCAGAGGAGACGATTTTTTCTTGTCTATCTCCTCATTGGTGTGCTATGTGTGAAACAGATTTTGAAGGCTTGGACCATTTGCTTCTTCACTATCCAATTGCATTGTCTTTGTGGCCGATGTTGTTTAGGGAGGATGGCATAAGTTGGGTGATTCCAGTCTCATGCACTGCTTTTTACGGGAGAGGTTTCTGTTTTTTTGGTGGAAAGAAGAAGGGAATGTATTGGGGAGGTGTGCTGTGATGGCTGGTTTTGGGGTAGTTTGGGTGGAAAGAAATAGTAGGATAGTTGACAAAGGGGCAGGACGTTGATAATTTGTGGAAAAGAGACCGATTTTGGGCATCCTTACGAGTTTTATCATTGTTGTCTGTTATTTTTATGTAATTTTGTTGTGGCTAATTTTATTTCTTAGAGATTGCTAGGCAAGTCTTATAGGCTAAGAGGACACCTTGTAGAGAGAGAAAGAAAGAGAGTAATAACTCATACATGCATGCACAAATGTGTGTGCATCTTAATGTACAGTTTATGGGCAATTAAGGAATTTAAAAAGAAATAGTGGAGAAAATTAGGAAGATATAAGTTATAACTGATATGATCCACTGAAAGATAGATTTATAATCACTGAATGTCTTTCATCTTCGCAAGTAGCATAAAGTAATAGTTCACTGTATATTTGAAAACAAACAACAAATAAAATTTATCCCATCATTAAGGTGTACTCTACTGAAAGGATTCTACTAAATTGCATCCATGAAAAGACAACACTATAAATATCCACTTTCTCTTTGACTGAAAGCTTAACCATTAGAGTGATAAATGCAAAAAAGGAAAGTCACTAAGCTTTCCATCAAACTAAACAAAATCAAGAACAGAAGCATACATTTCCATTGAGTCCTCGAAATTCTGGGGAGTTGATTATAACCAAAGCGGGAGCTAGGTAAACAAATGAAGGACCCTGTATCAAGGGCAATCTTGATCCAAACGATGTCTGCAAGAGAGTGGTCACTCCCGAAACAAAAAGCACTGTAGATACAACATTTCCAGTATCCTCCTACATAAACTAAATCCAGTCAAATCAAACGATCCAACATTGTACCATCCAATAAACAAATGTATAACATTAAAAAAAAGTATATGTTTATAACTACTCACATAAGTCCCACCCATTGCCGGAACTATGACGAGTGGAATTAGAATTATCGAACCCAACATGGAAAGATAATGCTGGAACCCGTACAGACCAATGGGAACTGAAACATTGTACCAACAAACACAAACCATATCAATCACATGAAAAAACACAACTTTAAAAAAGCAAAAATTGTTACTTTCACAATACTTCATGACAAATACACAACTAAACCTCCAAACAATCACAAATAACATAAACCATTTTGAATTATCCATAAAACCAATCGAATTCTACAACCTACAAGAGGACACCCCCAGCTTAAAAATTATCAATTGAGTTCAATAAAAAAACAACACACATTTGTACTATACCACATGTAAAAACTGGCAATAAACAATCGGGAGAAAAGACACTCACCAAGACCAGGTGTATCTCTGAGCTCATACTTCATATGCGAGTGTCTAGCCACATTCCCATCATCATCAACACCGTGTGGCAAAACATCAACCACTTCTTCATTCCTCGCCGGTCTCCGCGGCTGCGAATTGGGCTCCGTGGGCCCAGCAGCGGCCTGCCCATTGGGCCCATTGGCCGCAACCTTCGACCCTCCATTAGAGTCCTTCCTCCTCTTCACCGTCTGGTCTTTATCCGAAGGTGCCGCTGGAGCCGGTGCAGCCACCTCGCGCTCGGGCACGCCATTCAGAGCCGGTTGAGGCCGGGCCCGTCCAGCTTCGAGATCAGGCTGGGCTTCAGGCTCTCGGGGCCGGGGCGGCGGCAGCGATATCTGACCGGAATCACTGGCATTGGTCTCGCCAGAGAACTTGGGGCGGAAGCCGGTTTTCTTAGCCCAAGAAGAAGGGGGCATTGCGGAGGAGTCCGGAGCGGGAGGCCATGGACCCGGACGAGGTCGGGTTTTCGGGTCGGAGTTTGACATTTTAGGGAAACGGGTTTGTTCAGTCAAGGGAAGTAAAACTAGTGGCGCATAGCTTGAATTGAATGAAATGTCAGCGCAGATCTGAAAACGTACTCTAAGTTTAGGGCTTTTGGAGCAAAGCACAAAGTACAACGCCAATAAAACCCAGAGAGAGAGAGAGTTGGAGGGTTTGACGCTTACAAGTGTGTGCAGAGGGGCGAAGACCGAAGAGAGTGAAGTGAGAGAGAGAGAGAGAGAGATACGCCAAAAGAGAGTGGTGGAGAAGGCGTTTTTATTATTTCTTTTCTGTCTCAATAATTTTGTTTCCTGAATTTGAAGGATGTGATTTGACAAATATTTTGGATTTTCTTTTGTCTTTTTTAAGAACAACATTCTTCAAACTATTCTTCCTCCTGCCCGTGCAGAGGCATTTTTAACTTGCGATTTATAATTTTTCTGTTTTTTAAGTTTGAAATTGTATTTTTGTAGATGGATATTTTATCACTTTTATTTTTCTAAACGTGCGTCTTAGTAATTTATTATTATTTTTTTATTGCTCATAAACTGTTTGGACGCACATCTAGAAAAATACGAGTGATAAAATATCTGTATACAAAAATACAATTGCAAACTTAAAAAATAGAAAAATTGTAAGTCACGCGTAGTGATAGGACTCGACCTGAATTTCACTTCGGAACTCGTGCCAGATCCTGTGATTGTTCCGACATTATCCCAATGTCGGGCCCACATACTAAACAGAAACCCTCTTACCAAAACAAAAGTAAAAGGGGCCGAGACGTCTGCCGAAAATCGGGTAGAGTCTCCCCTGAAAAATGGACAAACTCAAAAATTTCAACCTGATAGAATATAACATAAATGTATACACCAACTATCAGCATGCATACAAATACAACATAGGCCTTCGGCCTTCAAATTCAACCCTAAAGGGGCGATAATAGAGCAATCTAAAAGTGCGCGGAAGTAAAACGACAATATCCAAAGTTTAAGATAATGGACATAGAGTCCTACAATCAAGTCGAAGCTCGAGAAGAGGAGCGCTCGGCCCGATAGTACGGAAGCAACGACTACGCCCTGGTGGAGCGTAAAACAGAAAGAGTGTGAGTGAACAAAAACAAGATTTTAGTAATTCAAATCAACGTACTAACCCTACCGTTTCAAAAACGATGCTAAAATCATGCAGTTCAAACACTTATATACAATATCATTCAAAATCCAATAATCACAAAGTAACAACATGATAATCATATCATAATACTGTTTTCCATTTTTTCCCACTCTCACATAACCTCATGCCCATAGACAATACAAGCAAGGAATGATCCCCACTAAAAGAAATACAAATGCGAAAGTACTAATATATACGTATAGGTATAATAGGACATCAACACCAAATACAAGTACCGGGGAAATAATCCAACAGGGAATTGTTTGATTGGACATCGGGACTGCATTCAAGATGGTCTCGTGCCCAAGGTTTGACTGGACATCGGGACGACATCGTAATTGCCTCGTGCCTAGGGTTGAGCCGTCTAAATGGGACTAAGCTCGCCAGCACGCAGGGTAGGAACCCTCAATACCCATACGCCTGTGGCAAGTCCTACACGCAGACTACCCCGTTAAGGGTCTACAGTCACACTCTGTTAAGGAATGAACCTGGGTATCCGATGAAGCCGATCTGAATCCAAGTAACTGTGACAAATGAACCGGGGGAAGGTACATACGGTGGTGCCAACAGCACTCCACTCAAACACAACTCAATTATCCGTAATCACATATTCAACCATATGTACCCAAACTCCAAAATATCAGACACCAGGACATATATACGTCCAACAATTCAATAATCACCATATATACTCAAAATAAGGACATCACCGTCCCAAACGTATATTTTCATAGTTAAAATAGTCACAAGCGTCAAATGACAACATATCAATCCATAATCAAGTAATATGTCATAATCACCGAAAATTCATGTCACATCTTAGAATCACTCCGCCGTAGCACGATATTGTCCTCTTTGGGCCGGGGCCCTCACGGTTTTGTTTCTGGGAACTCACGAGCAACTTCCCAGTAGGTCACCCATCCTGGGATTGCTCTAAGCCACAACTCGCTTAACTTCGGAGTTCCCACAACTCCGAAGCCAGTGAGCTCTCAAAAGGCCTCGTGTTATTTGGAGGTGGGCATGTACATATAAGGCACATCACCCACTCTCCATTGGCCGATGTGGGATCTTACAATCCACCCCTTTAGGGGCTCGACGTCCTCGTCGGCACACTCGCACCAGACGGCATAGTGGCTCTGATACCAAATTGTCACATCCTAGAATCGCTCCGCTGTAGCACGATATTGTCCGCTTTGAGCCGGGGCCCTCACGGTTTTGTTTCTGGGAACTCACGAGCAACTTCCTAGTAGGTCATCCATTCAGGATTGCTCTAAGCCACAACTCGCTTAACTTCGGAGTTCCCACAACTCCGAAGCCAATGAGCTCCCAAAAGGCCTCGTGCTATTTGGAGGTGGGCATGTACATATAAGGCACATCACCCCCTCTCCGTTGGCCGATGTGGGATCTTACAATCCATATTAAAAACCGTATTCAAATCTCAAATCAAGCAAACGTCAAATTGTATGCATGGTTGTTTATTCTTTAAAAGCTATGCACATTCAAAACAAAGTCCACTCACAGATAGTCCCAAGCAACTTCACCCTGGGAGGGTCCCGCTTGAGGATCACGAGGTGCCTGAGTACCTATTTCAAGAATACGAGGATTAATTAATAAACCGAACCTTGAACGACAACCTTAAAATCAAACCCTAACTAATCCTGATTCGAAGTGTGTGTACGTTTGTACGAAGAATTCTAAGGTCAACAACGTTCGTTAGAAGACGAAATGACATCGGGAGACGCACTGTCAACTCTTGGTCAAACTTTTTCGAATAGGTCAACCCTGGCCCGTGGGGCCCTCGACCTCTAAGCTTAGATTCAAAAGTTCCTACAGGTTCACTACGGCTTACAGAACACGTCCAGAAAGTTTGGTCTCTATTAAATGATCGGATCGCTCACGATCGCACGATGGGACGATTAAGGTTTACCTAACCCTAGGGTTAACGATTTCGGAGTATCCAGGACTCCAAATCATGATCCGTCAATTCCTATACGATCCTGGAAATACAAGGAACAACATACGTGAATTTGGAACCGATCCGACGGTCCGAACACATCGAACCCGTATAACGCGCAATAGGCGTAAATCCGTTCAACTTTCATACGAACTCCAAATTGGAATCTCGTACACCTACGCTCGGGGTGACATAAGGATACTTTAGGAATGAAAATGTGCAGTGAAAAGTAGGCCCAAGCTCGGGAACACGCGCTGGTAGATTCAATGGGTGTTTAAAGCGATAATTTTGGCATCGGTCCAACTCCAAACCAGGAGCCATCCTTCCACCTACAGCTAGCTCTCGACCTACCGAACACAAAAGTCAACTACGGCAACGTCCAATTTGGACGGCAAGTGGCCCAAAACTCAACCTCAAAACCGGTCAAAACTTAGGTTATAGATCCGATATCCTACACTAGAAATTAATCAAATCCTACCCAACCATCAGCTAGAGCTCGAAGAGTAGATGAAATTACATACCTTGATCGCTTGAAATGGTCTCCGAAGCAGCCCGTACGAATGCCGTGAGTTTTGGGTGAAAACCGGGTGGTTTTCTATAGTTTGCGGCGAGAATCTGCGACGGTGGCATCGGGGGTTGGTCGGGATAGGTTGGGGGTGGCCTGGAGGTTCAAACGGCACCGGCTGTGCATGACGTGTGGCAACGGCCCTGGTTCGAAAACCAGCCAGCTGTGGCGTTCTGCGCGACTTACAATTTTCTGTTTTTTTAGTTTGCAATTATATTTTTGTAGATGAGCATTTTATCACCCTTATTTTTCCAGGCGTGCGTCCAAACAATTTACTCGCGATAAAAGAAAAAAGGAAACTGTGGGACGCATGTCTAGAAAACTAAGGGTGATAAAATGCTCGTCTACAAAAATACAATTGCAAACTAAAAAAACAGAAAAATTGTAAGTCGCGTGTAGCAATCGTGAAAGAAAAAAAAGCCTCCCTCATGCGTACCAAACTAAATTTCCAGGATTTTTATTAGAATATTTAATACTAATTATTCACTAAATAAACAATAATTAAAACACAATTACTAATTAAAGTATTTAAAGGGGCCTAATATATTATTTAATTACTAAAAATCAACTTAAAAAAAAGGTTAAAATAGTATTTTAAGAGTATAGCCGCACGGCTATACTATTCCCATTCAAGAGTACAATATTTTAACCGTATAGCCGTGCGGCTTTACTGTATAAAACATAATATTTAAAAAGCATAGCCGCACGGCTTTACTCTGTAAATAGAATATGTTAGAAGTAAAACCGTACGGCTTTACTAAGTAAATAGACTATTCTAAAAGTATAGCCGCTCGGCTATACTGTATAAATAGAATTTTTTGAAGTATAGCCGTGTGTCTATACTCTTTAAATACCATAATCTTTATTTCTCTTTTCTAATTACTTTATTTAGTAGTTATGTTTTAATTATATATTTACTTAGTGAATAATTAGTGTTTAAATATTTTATTAAATTAAAGATACTAAATTGGTTTTTTTAATAAAAAACCTACCCCAACGAAAGTTCGTTGGAGCAGATCAATCGTGAACTTTTGCGGATAAGACATCTCCCGACGACCATTCGCTGGTACAAGTGGGTTTCGTCGGGAGAGATCTTGTCCGACAAATATTGGCGGCCTAGACCAGTGCCGACAACATTTCATCGGGAGTGATTTAAGTCGCGCGTAGCACGCGTGAAAGAAAAAAAGCCTCCCTCACACGCAAGGGCGTGTGTAGGGAGGCTAGGTGATTCTATATTACGAAATCACCTACTAAAAAGAGTGCTACTATTTTCACCCATCTGTCCTATTCCCCCACCCACCTTATCTTTAAATTTTTAAAGACAAATTTAACTCTATTGTAAAATGACTTAAAAGGACTTAAAGAAAAAAGAAAGAGAAAATAGGGCCAATTCTATTCTAAATGATTTTCTAAAAAGACAGCAAATTCACGCACTAACTGATATAACCATTATTTTGTACATTTTTATTATCTTTCTCTTAGATTCTTGCTATGTTCTTGAGTGAGTTTAGTCCATTTTTACTTAGTTTTGTGTTTTACTAGGTTTGAAGAGTAAAGATGGAAAAGCAAGCAAAAGGAGCATTTTTGGGATTAAAAGATGTTTTGCAAGAATGTGCTATGCAGATCAGTCAACTTGACAGAATATACTGTACGTCCTCAGAGCGAACCAGATGTTGAGTCTTATATCGTTGCACTACAAGAAAAATGTCTATTTGCGACAAACATTTGCGACAGAGGATGCGGCCGACGCAAATAAAGGAAGATTTGAGCGCTAGTTATTGGCTCCACAATAATTACGACACCTTGATAAGTAACGTCGCAATTAATGTCGCAAATAGGTTTGAAAGAGCTACATATGCGACACCATTTAATTGCCGTCGTATCTTCCATGACCTAAGCCCAAAATTTTCATGAGTGCGCCTCAGTTTTTCGTTTTCCCGCTGGTAACCCTTAGCCCCAAAACTTATACCCAAATCCTATCTCTCCCTCTCTATCACATCTCTGCAACTCGCCATCTTCTTCGCTCCCTGCTGCCTTCGATTTCGAGTTCTCTAGATTGCACAAAATTTCTGAGTTCTCTAGATCTTAGTCTCGTGAAAACTCTCTCCCCTTCTGTTCAAACCCTTGGCGGTCACCACCAGCGAGATAACCTTCGGTCCACCTTCTTCATTCTCTCCTGAGATCGATCGATTCGCCTTCCTCCTCTCCTCAATCAGAACCCATGGCGAAAGAACCAATTCGCGGCTTCGTCTCCTCCTCTCCTCCTCCATGGCGTCAGCTTCGTCTCCTCCTCCGTGGTTGTGGTTTCGTCTCTTCGTCCTTCCAAATGTGAGATCTATAACATCACGAACTTGTTACTTTTGATTCTGTGTTTCTTTGTGAAATTGAGTATTGTGCTTGTTGCTGAAAACTATAACATCACGAACTTGTTATTTTTGATTCTGTTTGTGGTTTTTTTTGTATGAAAGTTATTGATTTATCGTTTTGTGGATTTAGTTAATCTAGCTTGAAAATCTTAAGACTTGGATCTGAACTGTGTTTTGGGTATTTCATTTCTATATGATTTATCTCTTTCTTTGTTTGTATGTTTTGAATTTGGTGGATTTTGTTACTAGGATGGTTGCTTATTTTTTTATGAAATGGGTTGATTGGGAATCGCTGAAGTTTAACTATTTTGATAATATTGTTCTTTTGATTTTAGTTTAAAAGAACAAGATTAATTCAATTGTTTTGATATTGTTGTTGTTGATACTCGTGGAAAATCCTTTGCATTACAATATACATTTTCTAGACTCTGCACAATTAGAAATATTGATGAATGTGATTCCCGCGAATGATTGCACCAAAATTGCAAAGTAGGATGTAGGAGCACGAATGTAGAGTGTGTCTATAAGTTGTTGAATTGGTTTTCATGCATATATATTTTTAGGAGAAATGGAGACTTAAAGAGAGAAGTTATGGATCTGATAAGCTAAAGGATTGTCTAGATGTTAAAGATTAGTTGGAGCAGAGACTTTTGCTTTCTACTGTTGAGAAATTGAAAGTCTAAGAATCCTACTATCAATTCCATTGCTTTAATATGATTATAACTGAATTGTATATTTGATTGAACTCATAAGTCATCTTTGTTGATCTTTCGCAAATTTCAATATCCTCAGATTTATTTATTTTTGTCTGGTGGCCTTTGAATTTTAGTTATATAAGATTAAAGTTATGTGCTTTCAAGTATTTGTGAGCTCTCTGTATCTGGGTTTTGAGCAAAATGACTTTATTGATAAAGCTTTGATTTGCAATGTATATTAATGGAGTAATAGGAACTGGCCGATCGATGCGCTTTGCATGTCTCGTGGTTAATGCATTTATGTTTGCTCTACACATATGATAAATTGTTAGGAGAGATGGAGACTTAAAGAGAGAAGTTATGGATCTGATAAGGGTTTAGGATTTACAGTTTACTATCTCTAATTTTTGTATCCTAATGGAATTTCTTTGCATATATGCTGTTTCTCCAAAGCACCAATAAAGAAAGCATTTAGATTTGATGTGAATGGTATGAATCTCTCTCTCATTTTGGTTTGGGAATTTTGATTTATTTGTAAATTAATTTTGTTGGGTTCAATGAAATTATGAGCTAGCTGCATTTGACTTGGTATAAATCACGTATTTGGTCCACTTAAATCGCGCGGGTCCTTTTGCTAGTGTATTGACCAAATGTCTTTGCATTCTTTGTTGCAGAGTATAGTATGATGTTCTTCCTTTCTCCATGTCGTGGTCACCAAATATGAGTAAACATTTCTCTCCCTTCTTATTTTATCTCATTTTGATCTCAAAGTTACAAAACTTGTGTATTTTGCACCATGGTTCTTGACAGAGCTTAACCATCATTTTTAATTTCATCTTCTATATCTGTTTTATTTACAAATTATTCATGTATGCTATTAGGATTAAATTCTTGCTTATGTGGCGCTTCGATGGCATATTGTTTTATGTTTCACACTCATTTTATAGTTTTGTGATTGTTTTTCAGGTTGGGGTGAAGAATTAGGCTGAGTACAAGACTACTACACTATTTTTTAGTCTATTTATTTGGCTACTTGAATATGTAATATTTTCATTGTACTTGGAGATAATATTTTTTTACACATCATGACTTGAGGATTTAGATTTATAATTATTGGTTTTGTACAGTATTAAACAAAACTTTCAATTACATGAATGAAGTTTGAGAATAACCTTTTATAGTAAATTCGAGTATCATAGTTTATATGCCAATTGAAACAATCATCCCATTAGCATTGTGAATGGGCATTTAAGTTAAGATACGGTGTTTTACAATATTAATAAAAAACAATTATAATTTGGACTGAAAAGTCATATCATTTGTCATGTGAACATTTGCGACAGCACAAATCCGTCACAATAACCATCTTTGCGACAGGAACTAGGGTCGCAAATAGTGTCGTAAAAATTCAGTTTATATCCAACGCTAGTTTATTGCGACAGTAATTTGCCGTCGCAAGATCGACGCAAATAATTATTACGACGGCTAGAAAGCGTCGTAAAAAGACGAGAATTATTTACGACGCCTTTTATTGCGACGCGTCAAAAAGCGTCGCAATGCTGTCGCAAATCGGGTTTTACGACGCTTTTTCCACTTTTTGCGACACATTTTCACTGTCGCGAAAAGCTATTTTTCTCGTAGTGTTGGAAAGATACGGATGTTAGCTTTCCGTAGAATTTTACGGTTTGTGATTCGGACGAGTGTGGAGAGAGTTGTGGCCGTTTTAGTACAGACAGTTCGAGCAGAATGTGTTCTGCGGATTTTGCAAAAATAATCCTTTTTAGTTTAATCTTTGGAGTCCAATTTATGTCAATTGCATTTGGAAAGTATTTACAAGGATTTGGGATAATTTTCTGAAGTATGATCCTATATTTAGTAGGATTTTGGATGCCAGCTCATTAAAGTCAATTGGAGCCAAACTAGGAAAGCAAAGTTACCGAGTGAAAAGAGGATTTGTTCCTTATTTAAAGAAGATCAGAAATTAGAGTTGGGGGATGCTGGAGTTGGAAGGAGAGTCAAAGAGCCGCTGCCATCGTCAAGATCTCGAGCATCGTCACAATCCATAAGTTTTATTTTATGTTTTCTAGTTTTTCAATTATGTTTTCTTTGAACATGAGTAACTAAATTATTCTCTAGGGCGAGGACGATGCCCGAGCATGGATAGTTATGATTTCTAATGTTATTTAATGGATTAATTCTAAGTTTCTTTCAGATGAATGCTTAATCACTATTTTAATTGTTGCTATTTGTTTAAGTTCTTTGATTGATCACCTTAGGGCTTTGCATCTAGTAAATTAGAAGATGAATTTGAGGCAGAACCAGCAATATAATTCAATTAGCTTCTTGTGATTAGGTGTGGTAAATTACATTATTGCTTGACAAAGAATAATGGTTTGCTTGGTTCCCTTGTTTTCTAGAACGTAATGAATCCAACTTGTTAAATTTATGCCTTAACCAGGATAGATTGCATGATTGGGTATATGATCTTTGTCTGAACTAGAAAAGAATCTTACACTTAAGGAAAACTGTGGTCTAAGTGCCTGAAAAGGACTTAGATACGGGAATTATCATCTAAAGAATCGAAAGAATCTGTTGAATGCATTGAAATCTAACTTGGATTGCTTGTGGTTGATTCGAAACCCTAGACCTTCATCATTGTCTTTCAACCTTAAAATTAAACCTTTTTATTCTCAGTTGCTTTTATTAATTTCTTGTTTGTTTCATAAACTTTCACAACAACAATATCTACAAATTCACTTGCGTATCAGTTAGATTTAATTTAGGTATTCGAATATTAGATTAATTTGGAATCCTCGTGGGAACGATATACTTGGACTTGTCAAACGCTATACTACATCATTCTTGTGCACTTGCAAGGGCAGACCAAGTTTTTGGCGCTGTTGCCGGGGATCGAACCCGGGTCACTAACGCCTCAAAAACAGGCACATATTCAGGCCTATGCCTTCCATGACTATTTCTGAGAGATTTGGGGACATTGATAATGCTTGAGCAAATAGGGCAATTTGCTGTCTTTGTATCGGCCATTGTCATTTTGGTCATGAAAATAGGTCCTTTGATCATACGTTTGGATGGATGAAGAAAGCCATTAACCCAGCAATCAATGGGGTCACAAGCAAAGAATGCAACCATGTTTCAACCAAAAATGCAAACCCGAAATCCATGTGCTTCTCAAACGATGCTGAGTTTGTGGATCCGGATCCGATCACTCATTTAAAGCAGTGGAGCAACAGGTATTTGGGTCTACTTCCCTTCAATGACTTGTTTTGTAGAACAAGCATTATCAATGTCCCCAAATCTCTCAGAGACAGTCATGAAAGGCTTTAGGCTTGAATATGTGCCTGTTTATGTGACCATGACTTAAATGGCCTATCCCATTCTAAATGATTTTCTAGTTTTACCCAATTACCCAAAAACGATAGCACAACGAAGAACTCATCAAAATAGGGACAATCTTGAGATATGTCAGCTAGCCTTAGGCGTCAAAGTTCCGAAGAGAAGAAAGCCACTATTCCATATAGTTCTTGCAATCAGAAGAGAACTCATCTGGGAGGTTCTTGATGGCACTCAAAAGCTCATTATTAGAACCCTCCACCACCTCCTTTTATATTGAAGTTTGATATGGGAGGTGTAATTCCTTACTAGGTTTATATACTCAAAACACATACCTTGATCCGACATTGTGAAAATTACTACACTGGAACTTTGATATCTTGCATTGGAAGGAAACTGGAATTCTGCAGTTGTGTTCTTGACTGGTTCACTGGTTTAGGCAGATTTGTAGTAGGGTAGTATCTCTATGCTATACAGCTCTTGAATCTCTTCTTGATAGGGTAGAATGATGTGAGAATAATAATAATTTTAGCCGTTAGCATAAGGATCTCCCTTTTATAGGTATAGTTTAAGAATCCTCCTCATCATGGATTACTTAAACTCCTTTAACCAAAAGGATTAGGTATCTCAATCCATTTAGAGTTAGGAAACCTTAAGCACTTGTATTTATCTAAAATAGTCATATATCAAGCCTTAAAATTAATCCTAATTGACATTGAACTAGTTATCCTTAAGTGATTAGAAGACCATCTTAGAGTTTGTATTAGAATGCAAATCTTACATTCTCCCACTTGGTCAAATAATCACTAAAGAACAATGTTAATTACTATAAGGCCTTGTGGAATACAGTTCGATTTTGTTTCCTCATCAAGCCACTTGTCAACAATGAAAATGATAATGAGTTATCAAGACTGAGCAAAGAAACTTCCATGAAGTCTTTACAACTACAGTTATCAAATCCAATGTCACATAGGGCTCCCATCAAGATTGAAATCATAGAACAATCATAGCTAACCAAATAGGCATAACTGCTATGATAATTCTTTTAGTCCAACTTATAGGATTGTTCAAGATTCTTTCTTTTACTCCAGGTAAAAGACATCACTGTTATGAATGCAATACTTTAATAGTTAACCTTAAGCTAGCAACAAAACATTCATTGTTAATTGCATTCAAATAACAAAACAGTTTATGCAGATCAAATTAACCAAACAAAATAAACAAAACAACATCAAAATCAATACTTTCAACTCTTTAATTGCATTTTTGGAAGGCTAAACGACCCCAGATGGCCAAAAAACACCATATGTCACAATTAAGTAGTGAGTTTGATTCATGGCGTCGTTCCTTTTTCGGAAAGGTATCATGCACCTCAATCAGAGCTCGGACGACAAATCTACAAATTCCCGCTACATCCTGCTCCCACTATTTTTAAGCATCAAAACCGGATAATACCCCCATACTAGTTACATGCCTCTTGAAAACATTATTTGGTACCCTTTATTGAATGGATATGCTAGATTAGACTCTGTATTAATATGATCCATAGCAATGCTTCCTTCACTGATCTTCTCTTTCACTGATAAGAACTTTAGCGATAAAGGCTTCCCTCCAATTGACCTTTTGTTCCCTTTTGCAAACAATACAGTTGAGTTATTATCATTCCAAATCTGTATAGGCTTCCCAATTGTTCCCAAAACTTTCAGGCTAGTTAGAAAATTCTTCCACCAAATTGCTTGACATGTTGCTTCATAACAAGCTATGAACTTTGCCTGCATAGTTGAGGTGGTCACAATAGACTGCTTAACACTTTTCCAAGAAACTATAGCTCCTCCAAATAGAAAAACAAAACCTGAAGTAGACTTTAAGTCATCCACACACCCTGCAAAGTCAGCATCTGCATAACCAACCAATTCTAAGCTCTCATTCCTTTTGTAAACTAACTTAAAATCCTTTGTCCTCTGCAGGTATCTCATGATTTTCTTCCCTGCAACCCAATGAGCCTGTCCTGGATTTGATTGAAACCTCCCTAACACATTTAAAGGAAAAGCTAGATCAGGCCTTGTGCAGACTTGAGCATACATAAGGCTGCCAACCAATGAAGCATAAGGCTTATCTACCATCTCCAACTTCTCTTGATCTGTTTTTGGTGCATGTTCACGACTGAACTTATATCTTTTGTTAATAGGCACATCGCCCCTGCACAGTCCATCATATTGAACCTTTTGAGTATTTTCTCAATGTACCCCTTCTGTGAAAGTCCTAATAAGCCTCTTTTCCTATCTCGGCTAATTTCTATTCCAAGAACATAAGATGCCTCTCCCAAATCAGTCATTTCAAAATGCTTAGATAGGAAGACCTTGACATCATGTAACAATGTGAGATTAGTGCTTGCTAGGAGAATGTCATCCACATAGAGTACGAGTAAAGCATAGTGCCTCCCACTAATCTTGACATATATGCATGAATCTAGGACATTTTCTATGAAACCATATGTCTTAATAACTTCATCAAATCTCATGTACCACTGTCTAGAAGCTTGTTTTAAGCCATATAACGATTTGTTCAATTTGCAGACAATGTTTTCTTGTCCCTTTGAACAAAACCCTCAAGCTGCTGCATGTAAATTTCTTTCTTCAAATATCCATTTAGGAATGCAGTTTTGACATCCATCTAGTGAAGGTGCAAGTCAAAATGTGCAACCAACGCCATGATTACTCTAAATGAGTCTTTTGTGGATACTGGTGAGAAAGTTTCTGTATAATCAATGCCCTCTTGTTGTGTGTATCCCTTTGCAACCAGCCTAGCTTTGTACCTGTCTATTGCCCATTTCGAGTCCCTTTTAGTCTTATAAATCCACTTGCAGCCTATAGGTTTACTTCCTTGAGGTAAAACTTTTAATTCCCAAACACCATTCTTTCTCATTGACTCTAACTCAGATTTCATTGCAGCCAACCACTTTTCATTGTCTTCACTCTTTATGGCTTGCTTGAAATTCTCAGGATCATCCTTTCCAAGTATGTCATGCTCATATTCTTGCAGATATACATAGCAATCCGGCAATGCAGATCTTCTTGCTCTTTTTAACCTTCTCAACTCCATATCCTGCACATTTTCGTATGTGTCTTGTATGTCATTTTGTATAGGTGGATTTAAAGGCTCTGCTTGAATTGTGTCTTCTTCCATGTTTTCTGATTCCTTTTGATTTGTGTCAACTGTAGGCATTATAACAATGCCTTCATTTGCATTTGATGCATCACTGCCATCTATCTCCATCATCTCTTCATCAAAAACCAGATTTCTGTCTTCTGCTACATCAGTCTCAGTCTCCATGAGCATTGCCCTTTGGGTTTCAACAAATCTTGTAGTGTTCTTTGGACAATAGAACCTGTACCCTTTTGTTCATTCTGGATAACCTACAAAATAACAACTCACAGTCCTCGGATCTAGCTTCCTTTCCACAGGGCTGTAGAGTTTTGCCTTTACTTTGCAACCCCAAACCTTCAAGTGGTTTAAGCTAGGCTTTCTTTTGTTCCATATTTTGAAAGGGATTTTGTCAACACTCTTTGTTGGAACTCTATTCAAAATGTAGTTTGCAATCTTCAAAGCCTCTCCCCATAGAAAAATAGGAAGATTGGTACAACACATCATACTTCTAACCATGTCTTTTAAGGTCCTATTTCTTCTCTCAGAAAATCCATTCGGCTGAGGTGTTCCAGGATTTGTATATTGAGCTATTATTCACTCTTCTTGTAAATATTTTGCAAACGGACCTGGATTCCTTCCAGCTTCATCAAATTTACCATAATATTCTCCACCTCTGTCTGACCTTACCACTTTAATTTTAAGTTCCAATTGTTTTTCCACCTTAGCTTTATAGATTTTGAACATATCTAAGGCTTTTTATTTTTCTTTTATCAAATAGATATGTCCATATCTTGAGTGATCTTTTGTGAAGGTGATAAAATACTTGTATCCTTCATGTGTTGGATTTGGAAAAGGACCACAAATATCAGTGTGAATTAATTCCAATAAATTTTCACTTCTTACTGCTCCTTTCTTACTTAAGGTGGTTAGTTTTCCTTTTATGCATTCAACATAGTTTTCATCAAACTCATTAAAGTCAAGTGGTGCTAACACAGATTCTTTGCATAGGGTGTTCAATCTTTCTTTTGAAATATGGCCGAGTCTTTTGTGCCAAATTTTTGCAGATATTTGATTCTTACGTTTTGTGCTTGTAATGTTCATAACCATTTGAGGAGTCTTGCAGTTTAATCGAAACATATTGCCAACAAGAATTCCATTGCCAACTAACTCTTTATTATTGAAAATTGAAATACCAAATTCATCAAAACTCAAAGTGAGCTTTAATTTTACAAGCCTAGCAACTGAAATAAGGTTCCTTGTCATAGAAGGAACATATACTACATCTACCAAATCCAAAACAAAACCAGAATCTAATTGAATCCTAACTGCTCCAATGAACTCCACTTGTACTATGACTCCATTTCCTACGAACACCATCACCTCATCCTTGTTTGGTGGCCTCTTAGTTATGAACTCCTACAAAGAATTAGCAACATGTATTGAAGCACCACTGTCTAACCACCAAGTATCAGTTGAAACATCAATTAAATTTGATTCAAAACAGACCAAAGCATTTTCAATCTTACCTCCACCTTTGCCTTTGTTCTTTTGCTTTTCTTACCACCTTTGGTACCTTGTGCTGTTCCTTATCATGTGTCCAAATTTTCTGCAGAAAAAGCATTTCAATCCAGTTGGTTTTCCCTCTTTCATCTTGGTATTTTCCTTATCTTTCTTTTCTGCAAAATTTCCCTTCTTTTCTTTGAATTGTTTGACACGATAATCTTGTACCATATTCACAATTTTTTGACCCCTTTCCATGATGATGTTATTTTCTTCTTGAACACTTATTGTTATGAGATCATCCAATGTCCAGCTTTCCTTTTGAGCTACATAAGAACTCTTGAGGGTTTTGAATTCTTTTGGCAGTGAATTCAATGCAAAATGCACCATCATGTCCTCATCTATAGTCATGTTCAATTCCTTCAGCTTGTGTGCAATGTCTGCCATGTTCATTATGTGAGCTCTCACACAACCTCGCCCATCATACTTCATCTCAGTCAATTTATTTAGCAGGACACCTTTCTCTCCTTTCTCAGATTCTTTGAATTTCTGCTCAATGGCTGCAAGGAATTCTTTGGCACTTTCAGACCTTGGAATGCTACCTCTCAAGGAGGGTGTCATGGTTTTCAGCATAATCAATATAGCCATCCTGTTGGTCTTCTCCCATCTTTCATATTTCCTTTTGACATATGTAGTTGCATCTGCAGCAGGCTCCTTAAGTGCATCCCATTTTAGAGTTATGTCATAGTCCATTAGCCCTAGTGAAATTTCCAGCTCTTCTTTCCACTTTAGATAGTTTGAATTGGTCAAGATTTCGATGGAGTTGTAGCTTGTAGCATTCACTGTAATTTCAAGAAAACATAAATACAAATCCCCAATAACCTTAATTAAACATTATTGATTTGCACCTGTAGGTCACAAATCAAACATGTTCCATGGTCTTAGAACAACAAATCTGTAGAAGCAGTCTTGAAACAACGAATGATTCCACATCTGCGGATAGAGGAACACTCATTGTTTACTCATACAATATGTTTTCTAAACCGTTCCATTATAATCAATCCTTCTTGCACAATTCACATTTGTGGACAGAGATTTGTACAAGAGAGATTGAATATAATGCAATTTTGATCAGGAACTTTGAATGAAGAATTTCCTGCATCGATTAAGTTGTTGTGGCTCACTTAATCGATTGAAGATCCTCCCCAAACTTTGATCAATCAGTCTTTCAAGCATGATTTAAGCAGAGAACTTTATGCTTAACTCATACCTTAACAAATAAGATATGCAATCAAAACATACTTGCTATAATGACTAGTGTTTTCTTGAAAATTAGTTTAAGGACATATAAACCAGATTTCAAATTGTTTAAGCCAAATTTTACCTTTAATGCGAATTTATCTTGTAATTAGGTTAAGAACATATAAACCAGGCTCTGATACCACATTTAATTCCTTACTAGGTTTATATACTCAAAACACATACCTTGATCCGACATTGTGACAATTACTGCACTATAACTTTGATTTCTTGAATTGGAAGGAAACTGGAATTCTGTAGTTGTGTTCTTGACTGGTTCACTGGTTTAGGCAGATTTGCAGTAGTGTAGTATCTCTATGCTATACGGCTCTTGAATCTCTTCTTGATGGGGTAGAATGATGTGAGAATAATAATAATTTTAGCCGTTAGCATAGGGACCTCCCTTTTATAGGTATAGTTTAAGAATCCTCCTCATCATGGATTACTTAAACTCCTTTAACCAAAAGGATTAGGTATCTCAATCCATTTAGAGTTAGAAAACCTTAAGCACTTGTATTTATCTAAAACAGTCATATATCAAGCCTTAAAATTAATCGATCCATGTAATCCTAATTGACATTGGACTAGTTATCCTTAAGTGATTAGAAGACCATCTTAGAGTTTGTATTAGAATGCAAATCTTACAGGAGGTTCTTGTTTGAGAGAGAGAGAGAGAGAGAGAGAGAGAGAGAGAGAGAGACAGAGAGAGACAGAGAGAGAGACAGAGAGAGACAGAGAGAGAGATGGAGTGTCAGAGATAGAAAATAAGATACGTCAAAAATGAGAGAGAGAGATGTGTGAGAAAGACATGAAGAGAGAGATGTGTGAGAAAGACATGAACAGAGAGAGGAAATGAGGTAATAATTAAAAGGGTGTTTTAGGAATATTGGTGGGTGGAAAAATAGGATTGTTTATTTTAAAATTTATATGGTTGGTGGGAAGATAAGGTAGGTGGGAAAATAGGACATGTGGGTGGAAATAGCAGCACTCACTAAAAATACCAAAGGTATTGAACAACTTTACTAAACATATTTTTAGCCTCTCTAGTTTTTTTATAAGGTAAGAATCACTTATATATTTAAACTGTCGTCTCAACAGATGCCTAGGTAAACAATTGATATTGTAAAATGAACATATGTAAATATTGCGCGTGCATAATTATAATTCATGATCCGTATATTCATAAATTACTGAATAAATAGTAATTAATTATTTTAAATGATTTTGAAGACTATGCTTTTTATTTTATTTTTATACAAAATTAGTTCGGGTAAATCCAAATTCCACTCCCCTAGGCCCACTTATAAAGAGTTGATACATTCTCTTCTTTTCCAATGTAGGTCTCAAGTTCATGTATTTCAATTAAACGCCAACAAGTAGTTGATGTTATCGAATCACGTTGTGACTTGAATTTAAGTTTCAAGGCTAAAATCCATTTTTGGAGTACTAAACTACTTGGGTACCAAAACTAAATTTCCAGGATTTTTATTAGAATGTTTAATACTAATTATTCACTAAAGAAACAATAATTAAAACACAATTACTAATTAAAGTATTTAAATCAGGCTAATATATTATTTAATTACTAAAAAGCAACTAAAAAAATTGTTAAAAATAGTATTTTAAGAGTATAGCCGCACGGCTATACTTCTAACACATCCTATTCTATTTCTAGAGTACAGCCGTACGGCTTTACTGTACAAAACTTAATACTTTAAACAGTATAGCCGCACGGCTGTACTCTAGAAATAGAATAGAATATGTTAGAAGTACAGCCGTGCGGCTTTACTCTGTAAATAGACTATTCTAAAAGTCCAGCCGAGCGGCTATACTCTATAAATAGAATTTTTTTAAGTATAGCCGCACGGCTATACTCTTTAAATACCATAATCTTGATTTCTCTTTTCTAATTACTTTATTTAGTGGTTATTTTTTAATTATTATTTACTTAGTGAATAATTAGTGTTTAAATATTTTATTAAATTGAAGATACTAAATTGGTATTTTTTTTTAAATAATAAAAACCTGCCCCGACGAAATTGAGAGGGTACAAATCTATCTCGGTGAATTTTTGCCAACTTAGAAATCTCCCAACGAACTTCGCCTTTGGCGCCTTACCCTATGGTTGATCTAATAAACTATCCTAGCGTCTTGCTTCTCCGTGATGATGATCTATATTACTTGGGCTTTGCTTGGCAATAGCTCCCACTAGCTCCTAAGGGCCTCTCCAGCTATCTGTGGGTTTCGTCGGGAGAGGCCTAATGCGGCAAATATTGTCGGTGCAGACAACATTTCGTCGGGAGAGATTTTCTTGCTTATTATTATTATTATTTAATTTTCTTTATTTTTAAATTTTAAACATATAAAATTAGTTCCCTTACTTTTATTTTTTGCCCAACATCTTTAATTTAATATATGTAGTTAAGTAATATCTTAGTCTTTTTTAATTACTTTAATTAGTAATTATGTTTTAATTATTATTTGCTTATTGAATTTTTAAATATTTTACCCATTTCATAAGTTACTTAATAAATAGTAATTAATTATTTTAAATTATTTTGTGGAGTATGCTTTTTATTTTATTTTTATACAAAATTAGTTCGGGTAAATCCAAGTTCCACTCCCCTAGGCCCACTTATAAAGAGTTGATACATTCTCTTCTTTTCCAATGTGGGTCTCTAGTTCGTGTATTTCAATCAAACGCCAACAAGTAGTTGATGTTATCAAATTGCGTTGTGACTTGGATTTAAATTTCAAGGCTAAAATCCATTTTTGGAATACTAAAATACTTGGGTACCAAAACTAAATTTCCAGGATTTTTATTAGAATATTTAATACTAATTATTTACTAAAGAAACAATAATTAAAACACAATTACTAATTAAAGTATTTAAATGAGGCTAATATATTATATAATTACTAAAAAGCAACTTTTAAAAAAAATGTTAAAAATAGTATTTTAAGCGTATAGCCGCACGGCTATACTATTCCAATTCAAGAGTACAATATTTTAAAAGAATAGCTGTGCGGCGTTACTATACAAAACATAATATTTTAAAAAGTATAGCCGCACGGCAATACTCTAGAAATAGAATAGAATATGTTAGAAGTATAGCCGGGCAACTTTACTTTGTAAATAGACTATTCTAAAAGTATGCCGGGCGGCTATACTCTATAATTAGAATTTTTTTTAAGTATGGCCGTACGGCTATACACTTTAAATACCATAATCTTGATTTCTCCCTTTCTAATTACTTTATTTAGTAGTTATGTTTTAATTATTATTTACTTAGTAAATAATTAGTGTTTAAATATTTTATTAAATTAAAGATACTAAACTGGTAATTTTTTTTTTCAAAAAAAACCTGCCTCAATGAATTTTCGTCGGTACAGATATTTCTCGGTGAATTTTTGCCGGATTAGACTTCCCCCAACGACCCTTTGTCGGCAAAAGTGTATTTGCCGAATTAGACCTCTCTCCGACAACATTTCGTCGAGAGAAATTTTTATGCTTATTATTATTTAATTTTCTTTATTTATAAATTTTAAACAAATAAAATTAGTTTCCTTACTTTTATTTTCTGGCCAACATCTTTAATTTAATATATGTAGTTAAGTAATATCGTAGTCTTTTTTAATTACTTTAATTAGTAATTATGTTTTAATTATTATTTGCTTAGTGAATTTTGAAATATTTTACCCATTTCATAAATTACTTAATAAATAGTAATTAATTATTTTAAATTATTTTGTGGACTATGCTTTTTATTTTTATTTTATACAAAATTAGTTCGGGGAAATCCAAGTCCCACTCCCCTAGGCCCACTTATAAAGAGTTGATACATTATCTTCTTTTCCAATATGGGTCTCTAGTTCGTGTATTTCAATCAAACGCCAACAAGTAGTTGATGTTATCGAATCGCGTTGTGACTTGGATTTAAGTTTCAAGGCTAAAATCCATTTTTGGAATACTACAATACTTGGGTACCAAAACTAAATTTCCAAGATTTTTATTAGAATATTTAATACTAATTATTCACCAAAGAAACAATAATTAAAACACAATTACTAATTAAAGTGCCCCAAGGGGGCAAGGCCATCTTTTTGAAATACGGTGATGTACAGCAACAACAACTATTCAAACACACGATGAAAGATCATACATATATGAAAATGTAGAAAAAGAAGAGATTTTTTTACCTCCACTTGACAAGCACACACATTCCAAAGACTGAAAGCGTAGAACACGTTCAAGTTTCTAGGGTTGACATAAGATTTGTCAGGGCCTTTTGTATTTATACTTACCACTTTAATTTCTAATGAAATCGGGCAACTCATTAATTCATTCAAAATAAATTACTTTTTGAATACACCTATATTTCGATGTATTTTTTTAATGTCAATTGAAATTTGAATTGAATACACCCAAACATTTTTTTTTAGGACCTTTCCTTTTAAACTCTTTTAAACTATTTTAAAATCTTAATTGAATACACCCCCCTAAATATATAATATTTAATGCCCAAATCAAACTTGAAGCCCAATTGGCTTCTATTTGGCCCAACTTCCATTTTTTAATGGTGGGATTTTGACATTTATAAAACCTCATTTTTTTTTCTTTCTACCAATGTGGGACAAAAGTCCTTTGATTTCATTCAAACTTCTAATACTAACCCAATAATAGATTTTGGTTCACCTCTTTCTCTCTCAGCAACTGCAAGTCCTACTGTAAAATTATGGAGGACCATAGCACAGGATTGTAACTTTTAAGATTAGGGGTTGAACGCTGCTAATAGTGGCACGCTCGCAACTCACACATTCATTCTCAATCATCCAGTGGCACGTAAAAGGTTAATTTGCAGCGGTTCCATTAAATGTGTCTTCTCATGTTTAGTTTGCTAAAATATGAATATGGGTTTGAATACTTTAGGTTAATTGTATTCTTCTCCATAAGGAGGTATATATAGGGATTTACATGGGTGCTTTACAAGGAAATAGATACAGTACCCAATTAGGATAATATCTCCTAATTACACAATGATTTGTCAACTATCTAAAATAAGGAAAGTAAATCCCTTAATCAATCAAGGAAATAAATCTCCTTGATTGATTAAGACTCACTCACGTTAACACTCCTCCTCAAGTTGGTGCATATACGTCACCAATGCCCAACTTGGTAAGTGAGTCATAAAATACTCTTCCACACACAGCTTTGGTTAAGACATCCGCCAGTTGATCTTCTGATTTCACGAACGGTAGGCGGATGATCTTTTTCTCAATTTTTTCTTTGATGAAGTGTCTATCCACTTCAACATGTTTGGTTCGATCATGTTGAACTGGATTATGGGCAATATCAATAGCTGACTTATTGTCACAATGCAACTCCATCGGTTTTTTTGGTTTGAAGCCCAATTCTCAAGAGTCGTCTAATCCATAATAATTCACAAACTCCGTGAGCCATTCCTCTATACTGCTTCTGCACTAGACCGAGAAACCACATTTTGTTTTTACTCCGCCAAGTGACAAGGTTACCTCCCACGAATGTAAAGTAACCAGAAGTAGAGCGTCTATCTCAGAATCGGACTCAAATTCTTACCAAAGATCTCAGATATGCAATGACTTCAAGATCTCTATGTTTTGAGAACATTAATCCCTTTCCAGGGGCTGACTTTAAGTATCTTAAAATTCGATCAACTGCATTCCTATGAGAGACACTAGGTGAATGCATAAACCGACTAACCACACTCACAAAGATATGCAATATCCGGTCTTGTGTGTGCTGTATATCAACCTTCCAACAAGGCGTTGATACTGTTCCTTATTGGTTGGTTCTTGGTCCATGTCTTCACACAGCTTGTGGTTCATCTCAATGGGTGTGTCACTGGCTTACACCCGAGCATTCTGTTTCGGTGAGTAGATCCATTACATACTTCCTTTGAGACAGAAATATACCTGTGTTTGATCTTGCTACTTCAATCCCAAGAAAGTACTTCAGATCACCTAAGTCTTTCATCTCAAATTCCCGAGACAGATACTTTGCAGCTTGATTGCTCTTCTGGTCGTTCGATTCACGACTATGTCATCTACATAAACAATCAATGCAGTAAGCCTTCCTCCGTCACGCTTTATAAACAGGGTGTGATCTCAATTACTCTGCGTATAACCAAAATTCTTCATAGATTTGGTAAATCTGCCAAACCATGCTCTGGGGATTGTTTCAATCCATATAAAGACTTTACGAGCTTGCACACGTGATTCTTCTTGTCATGAGCTAGGTTACATCCTGGTGGTAGGTCCATATAAACTTCTTCTTCCAAGTCTCCATGTAAGAATGCATTTTTACATCAAATCGATGTAATGGCCAATCTAGATTTGCAGCTAGAGACAGTAGAACTCTAATAGTATTAATCTTGGCTCGGGCAAAAGTCTCACGGTAGTCTATCCCATATCTCTGTGTATACCCCTTGCCACTAATCTAGCTTTATATCTTTCAACGGATCCATCTGCGTTGAGCTTCACAAAGATAAATCCATCTGCACCCAACTGTCTTCTTCCGTGAGGTAAGGGTACGAGATCCCATGTGACATTCTTTTGAAGGGCTCGCATCTCTTCATTCATGGCGTCTTTCCACTTTGGGTCTTCTAGTGCTTCAAGAATAATCGTTGGGGACAGATATGTCAGCCAATTGCTTTACAAAGTGCACACGTGCCTCGATAATCTCTTGAGAGATATGTAATTGTTGATGGGTATTTCCCTTTGGCTTTAAGATCTGCTTCATATTGTACTCGAGGTTTGCCACGGTTCCTCCTTTCTGGTAATTGGTATGTGGGTTTTGTGCCTTCAAATCAATTCATCATGGGATATTTCATTAGTGTTATCGGTTTCAGGGAAGAGGTTACCCGAATGACGCCCTCGGCATGTGATTGGTGTGGTAATCGGGCCGGAGCGGGCAAAATCTCATGAAACGGTTCAATTTCCTCCTCCGATTTTGATTGCGGGAGATAATCGAAAAGATTCTTCGCGACGGTCGCCGACTTCAGCGACCGGTCGTTTTGAAGCAGTTCTCCAGGTTTGACGAAAACGCGAGCGGCCGTCGCGAGATTACAGCGACCGGTCGTTTTGAAACAGATTCTCTCGCGACCGGTCGCAAGGTTACAGCGGCCGTCGCAAGTTTCAGCGGCCGTCGTTTTGAAGCGTAGTCGCGTCCTCCTGGAGAAAAATCGAAAATGTGAGGTTTAATGGGTTCTCGATTCTCCTCTGTGCAGCTGAAAAATATTTGTCATGTTCCCTAACACAACATCCAATGAGGTGAAGACTTTTGACTTGGAGGATGGTAACACCGGTACCACTTTACGATGTGGTGCATAACCAATGAAGACACATTTCTCGGCTCGGGGATCCAGCTTTGCTTCGTTGGTGATCATGTAAGTGGACAAATACCACACGCCAAAGATCCTGTTCTAGGTTTGGGGTGAGAGGTATTTGGCTATGGTGGTGAAGTGTTTGGAGTGGTGTTTGGAAATTGAGGATACTGGAGGAATCCGGTTGATGATATATGCTGCAGATAGGACCGCTTCTCCCCAAAAGTGCGGGGCATATTGGCGTCAAAGAGAGAGGCACAAACTATTTCCAATAAGTGACGGTTCTTTCTTTCAGCCACTCCATTTTGTTGAGGAGTGTAAGGGCATGAACGTTGATGTATGATGCCATGATCTTGTAAGAATCGGTTAAGATCATGGTTGAGAAATTCTCCACCGTTATCCGAACGAAGAACCTGAATTTTGGTATGGAACCGAGTCTCCACCATTTGATAAAACTGCTGAAATTTGGAACCGACTTCCCTTTAGTTTTGAGAAGGGAAACCCAAGTCATGCGGGTGCAATCATCTATAAACGTGACAAACCATCTAGCTCCCCGGAGTGGTAATTTTGCAGTGGCCCCAAACATCGAGTGAACAAGAGAAAATGGGACCAAACTTTTATTTGAACTTAAGTGAAAAGGAACACGATGGCTCTTGGCCAGTTCACAAATGTCACACTTAAAATCGGAACTATCTAAACTGGAAAATAATGACGGAAATAACTTCATAAATATCCAAATGAAGCATGTCCAAGACGCCTATGCCATAACCATACTTCTGCGGTTTGCTTCTCAATACTGCACCCCAATCTTGAAAGCTTTACTCGGTGCCAAGTCCAGGTAGTAGAGTTTGCCCTCCTAGTACCACAACCAATCGTCTTGCTCCGAGGATGTCCTGAAAAACACAATGAGTAGGCCAAAAAGTTACGGTGCAATTCAAGGCCGTAGTAATTTGGGCAACGGACAAGAGATTATGATGTAAGGATGGAACAATCAATACAGAATCCAAATTTAGAGAGTCGAGAGAGAAAGGGAACCCTCCCCAATTACGGGGAGGGTACCATTAGCATTAGACACCACAGATTGAGGAGATGGTGTATGAGAGACAATTTGTCCGGATCAAAAGTCATGTGATCGGTGGCTCCAGTGTCAATGATCCATGTGTGTTTCTTTGATGTAGTACTCAAAACATAACCTTGGGTACTGTTGTGGCTATAGAGGCTGATCTTTGGAGTCGGTGTAGTTGAGATACCAGGAGTTGCAAGATTTACTTCAGCAGATGTGTTGAGGATTTGCTCCTATTCTTGCGGGGAGCTTTGGAGTGATCCCACCAATCGGGATACCCAATCAATTCGTAACAGCCCGACGGTATGTTTATTGCCACCACAGTGGGTGCACTTCGCTCTGGACGAGATCCCGTTGCCTTAGTCTCGAGTCGAGCCACCGGTCGGGGGCCCTTTGGTCGTTGAGAGATCGTGACAGCGGTTTACGGCACACTAGTCATGGTCGGTCGTTGTTGAGCTTCGCGACGAACATAGGCAAAGGTTTGATCAAGGTCTAATTTGGGATCCTTGCGTAAGATTTCCGGACTTGATCAAACTCGGGGTCAAGACCGGCGAGAAAGAGGTGGACACGAAGACGATCCAATTCCGTCTGGCGCTCGGTGGCGTCGGCGTCCACGGTGCATACGGCTAGGATCGCGATGGTCAATCTCCCGAAAGATGCTCTGCGGTGATCGTAGTATTTGTGGACGGGGCACCATTCTCGTTTAATAGTGAACGCCCGCTTGTTGAGATCAAAAAGATAAGTTTCATCCCCACCATCATAGTAGGTCTTCTTTACGGCAGTCCAGATTTCTTTGGCGGTACTCAAGCGGATAAAACGACTCATCAAGTCGGGAGACATGGAGTCAATGAGCCACCCCTTGACCCGAAAGTTCTCGGTACACCATTTGTTGTATGTGGACGAGAGCCGAGGAGGCTGTGGAGTGTCGCGGTGAGGTACCCCAATTTTTCCCGGGCTGCAATACGCATCTCCATGACACGAGACCATAAGGCATAATTGGTCTCACCAAGATGACGCTTGTAGGGAACGGGGAGTTGTCACCGTGAATAGTGACGATCCGAGGAGCGGATGTGGAGTCGTCGGTGGGTTTGAACGGGACGGTCTCCATGGCAGCGGAATGATTTGAGGGTGAGATAAAGGTATGTGTTTAAGGATTTTGATAACAGGATTTGAGGAATTTAGATCTGAGGGTTTTGAATTTGAGGATTTGAAATATGAGGAATTTGATTTAGGGTTCTGAGATTTGAATATGAAAAATTTGATATGAGAATTTAGAGACAACCGAGGATCGATTGCTCTGATACCATGCTAAAATATGAATATGGGTTTGAATACTTTAGGTTAATTGTATTCTTCTCCATAAGGAGGTATATATAGGGATTTACATGGGTGCTTTACAAGGAAATAGATACAGTACCCAATTAGGATAATATCTCCTAATTACACAGTGATTTGTCAACTATCTAAAATAAGGAAAGTAAATCCCTTAATCAATCAAGGAAATAAATCTCCTTGATTGATTAGGACTCACTCACGTTAACATAGTTATCAATAATGCATACTACTGATTTCGCAGTTTCTGATTTCTTACGTATGAATTGATTTGCAACTTAACATAATGCTTAAATAAATTGTGTTCTGGTTGCTTTGACAGAAATTTTAATGTTTTGATTGAAAATATATTGTTGAGTTCAACTATGAATTCATCTTCAGTTTTAGTGGATCAGTATAATAGTGTGGTATACTGACGAAAGGATCACCCGCGAAATTGAAAACAACCTGATTGGTTTCTTCTTATTGAAGACAGCGTCAGGTCGAACAAAAAGGAGGTCCCTTCCATTTGGAACTTTCCAAGACGAAATGCAACCACCAAACAGATAAATATCTGCCTCACTGTAAAAACAAATTCACAATCAAAGAGACAAACTTTCATTTTTATATGTGAATTCAGCAACAATCCACAAAATGAAAAAGTGAACTTTCGGTTTACTGGTGTCTTGATTGAAGGAAGCGCAAGAGGAGGACTGATTGGCCATTAGAGTAATTCCCGGTTCTCAAGCCTTCACCCAATTTGTATAAGCTTTCTCTCCCTTCTATCATTCTTTGCATGTGATTGACGAAAATAATAAGAATAATTCAAACTGCCAAAAAAAGAAGGGGAAGAGAAACCGTGTGCTACACCACCACCCCACACGGCAATCACCACACACGCCCCAATCTCCTCAATCCGAGATAACTCCGCCACCTCAATCTTAATGTCATAGCAGAACTTGGGTCCTACTGTCGTTCGATCCTGCTCTTGAACTTGTGTCCAATTTTTTTTTTTGGTAAAAGTCAGAACCCCAACTGTTTCAGCCTCCCTTTATAAGTAGAGATTAAATTATGGTTGCCCAAAAAACCGTTCAATCCTTCAAACGGGCCAAATTGAACCATTTTCAAGTAGTTTTGTTCAGTTTTAATATTGTGTAATTTTTCAACCAAAAAAAAATATCGTGTAATTTTGGACCGAGTCAAATAAAAATAACTATAGTTTGATTTGGGATGTAAACTGCTTAAATTGTTACTTGCTATCATCATTTACTATTATACTCCACCTCACATATTGATATCAACCTTCAAATATGTTTGATAACCATTTAATTTTCACTTTTCACTTTTTTCGAAAACTAAGTACTAATGTTTGTTTTAAAAAATAAAGTTAATACACGGACTCTTAAATTGTTAGTTTTTTTGGGTACAATTAAATTGTTAGTTTGTTATTTTCTTGGAATGTTGAATGTTAGAGATTTAAAAGTGAGCGAAACTTTTAAGATTGTAAAGTTGATAATTTTGGATACAACCAGATTGGCTATTTGGTTTGTATACGATTGATGAGATCAGCTTCAAGAAAATCCCTTTCCGCACACACATCTAGATAAAAGCAGTCTAATGCCCCTCGTTTGGGATTGCTTTTTTTTTTCACCAAAAATCGACTTTACTTTAAAGTTAAGCATTTTAGGATGTCCGGTGAAAATAAAATATGCTGATTATTTTAAAAACAATGATCTCCCCACGACAACTTTTATCAGCTTTTGAAAGCTGCTTCACAATTAATATAGAATAGCCTTTAATGAATTTTTTTAATTCCCATAATATCATTATTAATTTTTAAAAATGACATCGTCTACCACCACCACCGTACCTCCACCTCCATCCCTAACATCACCTTCACCTCTACCTCCATCACCAACACCACCTTCACCTCCACCCTTACCAATACCACAACCACCACCACTACTACCACATGCTTAGCACATAACACTTTCAACATCATGTATGTTTTAGTCATTATTAACAGTTACAATAGTTTTATATTAAAATTTACCAATAACATCATGTCAATTTTAGTCATTACTCACAATTACAATAGTTTTATATTAAAATTTACCGAATGGTTTTGACATTGCTTTTTATACTAACATACTTTAAAACTATTGTTTACCAAACTTGGAACAGCTTTAACATTACATCTTATTATTTTCAAAGCACATTAGAATAAGTTTTTTTTAAAGAAAAAAGAAAAAAGTGACAGCAATTCCAAACTGGCCCTAAATCCTCGTCCTCTACCATTGAAAAACAATCCCGCAACAATTTCTCAGAACTCATCCATGATACTCTCTCATCGTCATTCATCACTAAACAAGACCAATTCATGTTTTCATCCCAGTTGATGCAACTATCACTAGGGTTTATTTTTATAGAAATTCCGGGATTGCATTCCTAATTCAACCAAAAAAGCCACTTATAAAGGTTCATTACAATAACGGAGAAATCTAACATCAAAATTAAGACAATCTAGTGCGCCTTTACTAACAATCTTGCAGGACCGAAGAAACTCTAGCATAGACATCCCAACTAAGATTGCAAAGTCAGAAGAATAAAAAAGATACAAAGCTTGGAAAAACCAAATTAGAATAACACAAATAAAACTCTCACAAAAGAGAGGTGGAAAACTCTCACAAAGAATAGGTGAAAACTACATAGAAAACCCAAAGATAGTTATTGCAACTTATTCCAAAAATAAAGAAACTAAACGACGCCGAATTGTAACCACGTTGTCGCAAAGCTAATAAAGATGGTATGCAAGCACCAAAGATAACGAATCCGCACCAATCAACTTTCCTCTTCTGCAAATAGAGCAGATACACCAAAAATAATAGATTCCGTGAGATCTGTTGTAGAATTATGCCATAAATGAGCCAACGAAACAGAGAAGAAGACAATGCAAGAGGGGAAATCAAAGAGGATAGGAACGGAGGAGGTGGAGAGGAAAGGAAAAAGAGGGGAAGAGAGGACAGAAAGTATGTTACACCCTACAACACATTTTTGATAATACAATAAGTTGAAAATACAACTCCATAAGGTTGTTAAATAGTAAACCTAAAGTCTTATTAAATGTAGGAAATTCTGATATTCCTAAATCTAACTAATAACAAAATATTGAAGCTCTAAATTGTGTATGGAAGGCATAGATCTTACTAGGAAAATAATATCTTAAAAGATTATTAATTCTAAAATGAAAAACATACATCGATTATTTGCAATCATTTTGCGCCTTAGCCTCGTGTTGATTGCCATCGTCCTTTTTTTTCTCTCTCCAAATCAAAATAAGGAATATTGGTCTCGATATTTTTTCTTGGTGGAACCAGTTTTTATTTTTGTTTGAAACGTACTTCATTAAGGGGAAAAACGCCCAAGCAAAGACAGAAAACATGAGAAAAAACTTAAAAACATAAGCAAGCTTCACATGGTGGCCATAGACACCACCCAGGAGAAAGAAAAGAGAAGCAAAGGACTAGCACCAACACTACATCGTGAAATAAAATATCTACACTACTGGATTTAGGACCGGAGTTTGGGGGGCATGTAAGGTCGTCACGTGCCAGAATCCGCACCAAAGAGGGAGGAGGCTGGTTTGCCCGTTGAAAAGATCACACCCTTAAGTTGGTAAAGGCTGTAAAAGCATGAACAACTTGATTTTGGAGACAAGAAACCCACTCTCATCTAATCAAGAGAAAGGAAGTAGCAAGCTTCCTAATCTCCAGGATAATAGGAAAATTCTCCAATCCGCATAATATTCACATTGCTTAATCTAGTTGATAGCCACTAGAGAATCACGTTCAACTATCACATTCCTATGGCCACCCTCATGAAGCAAGCCTTCCAGGACAGATTTGGCTTCAAATTCAGTGGACGAGGACCAGGAAATGAACGTGCTAGAACCGTAAACAAATACATTTTCAGAATTACAGATGATACATCCCACATCTCCCTCCAAGGAAGACCGATGCCAAGCACCTTCCACATTAACTTTGATCCATAATGAGGGAGTGGCATGCCAAGTGCGCGACAACATAGTAGTATCTGAGGGGAAAGAAGGTCCAATTGACCCATGCAAAAGCTCAGAACGGAGAGAGGCGGATCTCCTGAGCACATCAATAGGGCAAGGGCTTCTTCCATAAAAAATGGCAGAGCACCTTTCTTTTTAGATCTCTCAACAAATGAACCCAATATGTGCTTCTAAATCTTCATACGCCTAGTTTTCCCTAGACAAGGACATGTGAGCCAACCAAGAAACTAGGTGTCAAAGAAGGATATACGGTTCACATTGATCCTGTAATTGAGAGGGGATCCAAACCAAACATAATGAACACATGGACAAAGGAGGATGGCATGTTCAACAGTTTCCTCCAAATTAGAGCAGAACACACACAGAGACAAAGGAGGAAGACGCCAAAGGAAAATATTAATTTTGGGCACCACTTTCAAATTCCATATAGCTTTCCAAATAGACTTGTCAATCTGGTGGGAGGAGTGGAGGCAAATAAGCATTTTACTGCAGTAAAAAAATTAGTTTTAATAACCAAAATAGTATTTTACTGCAGTAAAAAAATAAAAATAAAAGATGACATATTGATATTTAAATAAGTTTTTTCTCAATTCTTAGATTAGATCCAAGTGTTGGTAACCACAACTTCCTTGGACCATAGGGTCCATGAGAACAAGACTGAATTCTTAAAACCGTAAGTAGTACTTTTATTATATTGACACACTCACCCACCCACCCACCCACCCACCCACCCACCCAACCTCTAATACGTTCTCGCACTTCCATCCATTTGCCATGGCAAAGGGTAAGAAGGGTAAGGGTCATATCGTTTCACTTGAATAGTATATACCCTATCAATTTTGTGTGTGTTTTTCCATCCATTGCCATGGCAACCCAAGGACAATTACTATTCACATGGATTAATTATATATATATATATATATGAGATTTAAAAGAAAATTTTGTATAAAAATTTGAATTTTTTGATAATTTTTCAGAAATTTTTTCGATTTTTTTAAAAATAAAAATTTCTTCATTGACGTCCGCTCTCAAGTAGCAACTTGGGCTATCTTGCCTTGGGCCTTGCCCGGCTGGATGTCACCGCTGGAGCTAATTTTTGGGAGACAAAAATCAAGGGTGATTTTCACTTTATTACGGTAAAGTTTACCGACTTTTAGAGTTCGATACATCAAATTTTTTTCGTCTCAGTGCATACACAAAGTTGATTTTCTTACTACTTTCATACATGCCGTCAGTCTTTTTGTTAACAAAGTCATTAGCTGTTAACGTGACAACAAATGTGCCACGTAGTCCACTCGTATGATGCCACATGATCCACATATATTATTAAATAAATAATTAAATAAACTTAAAATTTAAAAAATAATAAAACCTCTCTCTCTCTCTCTCTCTCTCTCTCTCTCTCTCTTTTGCCCTCTTTCAACTCTTTCCAACTCATCTTCCCCAAACCTTAGCATCCCACCATCTCCCTATTGCCACCCACACCCCTACCCTACCCTCTCATGATCGCCACCAATCTCCAACCCCTATCGTCGCTGCCGACCTCTATCCCACCCTAGCATTGCCGCCGACCACCCACACTCTCTCTCCTTCCGCCCATCCCGTCCTCTTTTTCTCTCCCTCTGTCTCTCTTTCCTTTTTCAAGAACGACAGAGCCAGATGATTGTTAGAATCCCCAATTTCTTGAAGGGCTAGACCCACGAACCAACCTCGAGCCTTCCCCCTCGTCCCATATGTTCTAAGCACATAACCAACACAACAATGACATAGTTGGGGTTATGCTGTGTTTTGAAAGCAAACGACAAAAGCCCCCTCGCTCGAATGAAAGCCGATGGAGGAGTGAGATTGGGGCGGGGAGCCGATAGGACTGAGCACCAAGGTCGATTGAGCCCCAGCACTTTCTGGAATTTCAATATGGGTTTCGAATTCTTGAGATTTTCGATGTGGGTTTTTGGGAATTGGGAAATGGTTATGGGCTTTGAGGTCGAGAGGGTGGATTTGGGTGCAAAGAAGTTTTTGGAGGTGAGGATTGGGTGGAGAGTGGTGGTGACGGTGAAGGTTGGGGTTTTTGGGTTTTGAGAGGAAAGTAAAATGGGTGGAGGGATATATGAATTCTTGGGAGGTGAAGCATAACCATCCCTGCAACTTGGGGAAGAATATAAGAGGGTAGGGTGGGGGTGGGCGGATGATTTTTATTTCAGGGTAAGGAGGAGAAGAATAAGAGGGGTTGTGGGTTGGTGGTTGGTGGTTGGGGGTTGGGGGATAAGGGGTGGGTTGCGAGGTTGGGTTGGGCTCTGGATTTTGAGGGGGTGGGATGAGGAGGAGAAGGGAATGGGGTTTTTTTTTATCGAGAGAAGGGAATGGGTTGCGCGAGAGAGCAAGCAGAGAAAGAAAGCTGAGAGAGGGCGAAAGAGAGAGATACGTTTTATTTGTTTTTAAAATTTAAAATTTAAAGTTTATTTATTTATTTAATTAATAATATATGTGGACCACGTGACATCATATGAGTGGACCACATGACACATTTGTTGCCACGTCAGTAATTAACAGATTCTTCAACATAAAGAGTGACGGCATGTATGAAAATTGTAAGAAAATCAACTTTGTGTATGTGACTAAGACGAGAAAAATTTGATTTATCGAACTCTAAAAGTGGGTAAACTTTATCCCAGTTAAGTGAAATTTACCCAAAAATCAAATATCTTCCTTCCCTTTAGACCCCGTTTGGTTCATGGGAAATGAGGCTTGGGGATGGGAGATCAATTGCTTTCCCATGTTTGGTAAATCCGGGCATGGGAAATGGTTGCCTAGCACATGGGAAAGTAGGGGGGAAAGTGAAGCCTTCCTCTCAACTTGGGTTTTGTTTCCCTCCTCATGGGAAAGTTTGGGAAAATGAGCCAACAATCAATGCACATTTTTCATTACCATTTTGTCCTCATGAACAATTTAGAATTACAATGTATCATTAAATGCTTTCTTTTTTTATTTGATTTAATATGGGTATAATTGAAAAATTATACAAATTTTGTTTTCCATTCCTGCTCAAAACAAACATGGGAAATGAAACAAAGTGAAATCTTCGGATTACTTTCCCGACATTACCAAACGTGGGAAAGGAATCTTCCATTCCCATCCCTTGGGAAATGACATGGGAAGTGATTTCTTCTCAAATCCGTTCCGTGAACCAAACGGGGCCTTAGGGTTTAGTAATGACCAAGAATCAAACGGGGCTCATCAGCTATAGCACTCTCCCTCGAGTGCCCTCGATTGCTCGTCTGCTGTCGGCGGTCAAGCATCGCTTCAGAGCGGTGGCGTTGCCTATCGTGCATCGTTCTCTCCTGGAACGGAGTCGTTAAATTTTTCGCTCCAGATCAATACCGTACCGCGATTGGGTACGCTCAATCCAGATCGAAATTCGTAGGGGGTGAGCGAATTAGGCAACTATGATTCTTGATACTACTTAGCAGAATCCTTATAATCATTTAGGACATAATTGATCTATGGATTCAGATAAAAATATAAGGGAGTCCATTTAGGGTTTAGTGTTGAATTTCATTCCTTTCCTAATTTTTAATGGTAGTGTACTTATTTCTTTTTCCTCTCTCAAAAATAGTTATATATAGTCAAAGGACACAATGAGGTTGGAAAAATGCTGGTTTTGGTCCTCTACAGTATATCCTGGACATGGGATTCAGTTTGTTCGTAATGATGTAAAGGTAAAGTTTATATATACTCTCTACTGAGGAAAACAAAAGTTGTTGTACTCTTGTGTAATAGAATTTTCAAACATAAACCATGTAATAGTTGAGTTATGGGGATTGTATTCGGTTTTGGGCATCTACGTCTTCAGAGTTTAGGGAGTTTACCTTTTATTTAATATAGTTGGATCAGAAAGCAGTAGTTTCGTAGAGTTATAGATGTTCAAGTGAATTGTGGTAAGGGGTGTCTTTGTTGTATGGTTTTGGTGGTTGTATATTTGGTGGATCTCTTGTTCACCTATATGTTTTCTGGTTCTTTAATATAATTCTTTGTTTCTTATAAAAAGAAAAAGGCACATGGACCATGTCATTGCTATGTGGTGATGCATTTTCAAACTTTACTCTACCTTTGACAACCAAATTGAAAAGTTTGAAAAATTTATTGATTGCAGCTGAACCTATAGGGTTTTCCAGTCCTACAATCTATCGTTGCCTGATTTACTGTTGGTTGGGTTGATAGGGATGCTATTTATGTGCATATATATGAGATTGATGCCAGGATGGGTTGATTTGTTTGGCATCAGCTTGGGCTTTTGTTTTTGTTTTTAGGTTTTTGATTGAGGTTCTCAGTTTGAGCTAATTTCTTGATCATTTAATCCAAATTCATCCACATATAGTTTGATTGTTTTTACTCCCTATGGTTTGACTGCGAAATGGATGATGGCTATTCATTATTGTTTGGGATTCTATAGTGAGTGAGCAATGTCTAAGTGCCACTATGGACTTAGCTAACCTTCACATTTCCTTTAAAGGTGATATTATGTTTGGCTCAATAACCTGAAAGCCATTCCTCTTGTAGATTTTTTGATTCTGTAGATCCAAATGCCACAAGAACTTTAAAATGAAGAGGAATACACGCAAAGTAAATTGGACTAAGGCCTATAGGCGGTTGCGTGGAAAGGATATGACACAGGTAAACAACCTGGTGATTTTATTATTCACACTTTATATTGGGACTATTGAAAAGCTGGGTTAATATCCTACTAGTCATATGTTACTCTTTGCATTTTTTTGTAGGACTCAACTTTTGAGTTTGAGAGAAAGAGAAATAGGCCTAAGAGATATGACAGAAATCTCACAGAAAACACCCTCAAGGCCATTAAGAAGATCGACAAAGTCGGAATCGTCGGAGAGGAAAGACACCATGAGAAGAGGTACTTTCCTCCTCTTAATTTTAACCTATAGTAGAAACAAGACAACGTGTTTTTGGTTTTCTTCATTTTAACAAATTTGTGAAAAACTTGAGCAGGATGAAGGGCAAGAAAGCCAAGGAGAACAGAGAGGCAAAGAAAGAGTTGGAACAGAGCATCACTTGGTCAAAGCACCAACTGCACTTCAACAAGATCCATCACTCACCTTACCGATCAAAGTCGAGGTTTCGCAACAGCAACCCGAGAAAACTGTTGCCATGATGGAGGAGTAATTATATTGTTCAAGATGTTGGTTTTCTCCATTTTACTATTTGGGGGTTTCAGATGGTTGCACTTGTGGTTTTGTGTGTCTTCCTCTGCCCACAGTTCCAACAAGTGAAGTGTTTATCCTGTTTTCCTTTGCATCTACTCGTAGCTGCTGATTTTATTTTTGCTTTGTTGGGTCACTAATCTGGTGTAAGCATTGTTAACAAAATATTTCATAGAGGAGTTTTTGAATTGTGTAAAACCTTTACCCTCAGTTTGGATGAAGGAATTGAAAATTACATGGAATTCTAAAATGACGGAATTTAGATTTCCATAATTTCAATTTATGGCAATTGAAGATTTTAATGTTTGGATTTATGTATGTCGAATTTTGTAAATGACACTATAGAAATTATGAAATGACGCATATTTTGGTGGAAATTAAACTCGGGAATTTGATGATCCAATTTCAACGATTTTTTCCGTACTTAAATTGCCAAACAAGGGAATTGTCAATTTCTCCTCTTAAATTCCCGACTTTTAATTAAATTCTGAGTTATTTTCCAAATGGAGGGTAAGTTCATATTTTTTCCAGAATTTATTGAGAGGAGAAACGAGCCCAAAATGTGCCTACAAGCAGACTACAATGAAGTAATTGTCAAATCGGGCCAGAAGCTATGCAGTCAAGGAATATTAATATTTTCGATAGTGTACTCATTGAGAATTGGCAACAGGGCCTTAGTTCATTAGAAATATCATTTTCTGGGCTTTAATTTAGTATGGTCAAAGTCTTCATTTGGAGTTGGGAAGCCCAAGTTGTGATGCTCACACGGTTACTTGGTCATGGATGAGCTATGCATGCATTATGCTTGTTAATGGATGATTTGATTCATCCACAAACTCAGATAAGAAGGAAGTGGGAAGCCAAACTAAAAGCCAATCCATTTTCCCTTGAAGTGCTGCACTAAAAAGAATAAAGAATGAGAAATGGCATTGTGGATTAGGTATTTGAGTTAGAAAATATTAGTGGCTTGTTGTTGTTGAGTATGTTGGCCTATAAATAGAAGGCCCTAAGCTCTGGTCCGAGATTATCAGGCCGAGATTATCATCGCCTGATAATCTGAAGAAAAAAAGTAAAAATAAAAATTTAAGCATTTTAATGTGTCATATGAGCCGACTTTTGATAACTCCAGTGAGTTACCTCTGTCAATACAGTGTCTAGGAAAGTTTTTAGGCGACACCTTCGGTGTCTAAGAAGGTTCGGGTTTTAAGCGGGACCATTGTGAGACAACAATCAATGCCTAATAAACATGATTATATATCAACAATATATATATATGTACCAACGAAATTGAATTTATAAAAAAATGTAATTTGAAATGCAGTAAACAATAAATAAATGAAATTGACTTGGTGCTTGAAGACAGTAATTTCATCCCTTCTCGGTGCTTGAAGTTCTACAGGTGACTCCCTCTAAGGATTCAACTATCTATATTCTAAGCCCTAACACTAGGACTTATAATATGGTGAACTTTGTTTGTTTTCCTCTCATACAATATGAATGTGCTTGCAGAATGCTTTTTCTATATAAAATGAATTAGGCCTCTTCTGATTTAAATACACTTCTGAAACCCTATCAAAAGAGTTAGAACTATTAAAAAACAGTTAATTAAACTAATCTAAATTAATAAAAAATTCTTAATTCGAAACTAAAAAATTAATTTAATCTGAAGTGTCCAAGTGCATGATGTCTAAAATTGAGCTTTTATTGTTAAAACTTTTGAGTCATGTGCATGAGTCATTTCTCTTCGGAAAATGTTTGGAAAGATTGTTTTGAGTTTTGTTTTAGTTTTAGTTTTGCTCTAGGACTAGCAAAATCTAAGTTTGGGGGTGTTTGATAGGCTCATAAATATATTCATTTATTCACCGTTCTTACTTAGTTTTTGTACAGATCTTTTTGCTTTATAGAAGACTTATTAATTTAGTTTCTCCATTTTCAACTTTCCAAAGCACTCCATCGGTGTTCAGTGGAAATACGACTTTTTGGTGGAATTTATGTGCGCAATTGGACAGTGAAGCTAAGAGCTTGAAGATGTCTTTGTAATTCTTCTAGAATTTTTGGAGCAGCCAATCAGAGTAATATTTCAAGACAAGGAAACTTAAGGTGAAAATCGGAAGCATGTGTATTACTGTGCCAAAAATGATATTTGAAGGCCTTTCCAATTTTTCCTTGAGATGGGCTACATATGGTTGGAAGGATAAGACAAAGAGCTTGAAGGTCCATATTTGTCTAGAATTTTGTGAACGGAGGTACGAGCCTAAAACATGCCTACAAGTAGACTGTAGTGCATTCATTGTCAAACCGGGCTAGCAACTGTGCAGTCATGGAATATGTCACATCCCGGATTGGCTCCGCCGTAGCATGATATTTTCCGCTTTGGGCCCCGCCCTCACGGTTTTGTTTCTGGGAACTCACGAGCAACTTCCCAGTGGGTCACCCATCCTGCGATTGCTCTAGCCCAAACTAACTTAACTTCGGAGTTCTCATGGAATTCGAAGCCAGTGAGCTCCTAAAAGGCCTCGTGCTAGATGGAGATGGGCATGTACATATAAGGCACATCACCCCCTCTCCGTTGGTCGATGTGGGATGTTACATAATATCAATGGCTTTCATTGTATTTATGGAACAATGGTTATATTCATGGACACGTGTCAAATGTTGAGAAGGCCGGTGATGGTACACATTGAGTTAAAGTGGTAAGTAGAAATACTCTCTATTTAATAAATAAGAGGCAACCCCAACTAGCACTTGGTCTAGTGGTACTTCACTTCCCTTGGAAGATGCCCCAAATTCGAAACCACCCCCCAACCCTCATGGGTTAATAATAAAGAAAACATCAAGGAATTAATGTTTAGTTATTTGAGATAATTAATATTTTGTTATGTTTAGATGACTTCACCAGAGAAATACACAAAATGTGAAAATGGAATACAAGCAATTGTGCTGAAAAGAAGCAGATTGAATATTGAAACAATCAAGTCTTTTTTTTCGTCGAAAGCTTCATTCAATAACTACCTTCATTTGGTGGACATGAAAGACCATCCAAAACCATGCCATGCAAAGTCAGCGGTGGTCTGTCGTGTGTTTTTTGTTTTTATATAAGCAATATTTTACTTTAATTTAATATAAACTACGAGGAGGGGGATTCAAACTTAGGTGCAAAGTGGGGAGCACATCCGCTCTAACCAACTTGATTAAGCCCATGTGTACAGGTTTGTAGTGTTGATATTGAGTCATTTGACCAATTAATAAATGAAATATTTTTATTTAACTTTTCTGATCGGTGTAAGAATTTTTCTTAGGTAGATCAGCAAGCAGCTTGGTAGAACCTTTCATTCTAGTTACCAAAGAACCAATTTGAAAAAGTTGAATGGAATTTCTAAATTTGGCTCTTCTAAACCATAAGTCCAATTAAAGTTATACTACCAGCATGTCTCTTTGAGCCACACCAATAATCAATAACAAAAAAATAAAAATTCAGGTTTAATCCCCAGCAAAATTGCCTAAAATTAGCAACAAACAACACATTAAATAGAAGGTTTCTCATTGTCGTAATCATCATCTCCTCCAAAATCTTTTCTCTCTCTGTCATAGTCCTCATTGTCCAAGTCTAGAGCCATTTGAAATTTGTTTTGAAGATCAAATGGCCATGTCCAAGACATTTACACTTTGCATTGTTGCTCTCTTGGTGTGCTCGATTTGCAGTGAAACGACAAATGCAAAAGATATCGGTTATGGGACAATAAGCCGTGATCAGCCGTTTGGATGCAAGGGGCAACGGTGCTTGCCTCCACCGTCCAACTCTTATAACAGAGGTTGTGAGAAGGGGAAGGAGTGCAGAGGTGGTGGTCGTAAACTAAAATGAGTCTTCTGAAGCACAACATATAACCAAGAAGGGGGCACACCAAGAAATGGTGCTTAAAACACTAAAGAGGGATGCCCATTCTTTTACATAAATATATTTATTATACTACTCTTCATCTAGCCATATTGTGAACATGATGTAATAAATAACAACATTATTTAATCAATTTATAAAGAGTTCAACGTGTTGGCAATCCTTTTGAATAATTGATTCAAGTTTTTGTTTTCTTTTTAGGTCACCATATGCAAACATTAAACTACATTTACTTACTCATACTCAAACATCTTAAGGTACAAGAATAAATCTATTTGAGCAAGATATGTGAGATTTTCAAAGGACCAATTTTATGCAAGTAAATCTTACTTCTGTGAGAAAAGTAGTCAACGATTTTGTTGATGAATGTGGTAAATTTATCATTCTCGATTATGAACACTTCATTTGAAATGTTCTATATATGCATCGGAAATTTGTTTGTTGGTGCTATATAACGGACTCGTTCTCTTATGAATCTTTTAAACTAATAAAATACCAAAGCTACAACCTTTTGCTAGGTCTAAATCTCGTTTAATCTTGACAACATGTAACATTTGAACATGTCCAATAATGTAGTATTTTGTTTTATTTATTTATTGTATATTATATGAGTACAAATACTCATCTTTGAACCGTTTTCTCTTGGTGGTATTTATAACACGATATTTTTATTTAATTTTTTTGTCCAAGCGATTGGGGAAAAGGGGTTTACGCAAATATTCCTTGAGTGCCTGGGGTTCGAACCTCTACCCACATGGGTGGAGGTGAAAGAGCTCAACGACCTAAGCTATACCCCACTAGTAAACACGAGATTTACATTTAGAATTTATTAATTTGTAGAGCTTGATATTTCCATCGGTAGGATCGATCAGTTGCTTTGAATTTCTTGTAAGATTAAAGAAGAAGTCTCCATGTCGGCTCATAGTGCTACACTGTAATCAAATGAGTATTATTCCATGTCTTCTCTTTCTGTCTATGATCATGTAAATTTTTGGGTTGTTCCCTAGTAACTCAAATGAGAATCAAGATCATAGCAAGGCTGTAAATAGCGTTATTTCGCTTATCCAAGTTTCAACCAATTATTAGGTGTGGGATTGAATTTTGGTCAAAGGTGCCGAGTCCAATGCTTTGTTAACTCAGGATCCTCAAATGAATACTATCATCACTAAGTGCAGGTTCAAGTCTGGAAGGCACCTACACATATTGGGTAGTATTATGTTACCCATATGTATATTTAGACTAACTTTTGTTATTGTAAAATTTTGTAAACCTTGAAGGGGACATGGTATTAAAAAGTTTTTCAAAATTTTATTGTTTTCAATTTTTAATTAAATTTTAATTCTTTTGACCAAATTCCTCTTTATTTATTGTGGGGTTGTAATATCTTAATTTTCAGCTTGTATTTTTATATTCAATGCTATAATTTTCTGTTTAATGGGATTGGAGTCTGTAAAAGGCTATTCCTCCTTCACATTTGACACACAACTAGAGTTTGATTCTCTCTACATCTCTTCTACTACTTTCATATACATTATGTATTTTCTACTATTGTTTTTGGACAGGTTTTGTGTCTTAGAGGCATATATCCGACTTTGAACGTATGTGCTCATAACACACCTTGAGCGTGTATATTTGGGATCGTATCTTAGAGTCTTGTAGACCGTCAGTACCTCCACCCTTAGTATAGCTAAGCAAGGCGGTAGCCTAGGGCCTCCAAATTGGAAGGGCCGCCAATTTTTATAAACCTCTATATATACATATGTATATATGTTACTTTAAAAATTATACTTTATTAATATTATATTAAGGCCAAGTACTATTTTTAAAAAAAGCCCAATTATTTACTCTAAAACTAAAAAAATGGAAACTTAATAAGGGACCAATTTTTTTAAAGTTAAACCAGTTTAATAAGTCAACCTAGTTGAATAGGTTACATTAGTTGCATATACCTTAGATAGGAAAATTTGCTCTATTCAACACAAGAAAAAAAAAACAAGCAGTTTTTTATTGAATATCTACTAAAAGAGGAAGCGATCTTCGAGGAAGAAAAAGAAGGTAAAAATCCACAAGATTATTGCTTATATTTTCTGTTGAAAGATACATGGTAGAACAAGTTGATTATGCAAAGTTAATTGATACTTTGGCATCGAAAAATGCAAGACGAGTGATGTTTTGAGGCATTTTATAAAGTTGTTATGTGAATTACATTTTGTTTGTTTCTTTTTAGGTTACAATTATGACTTTGAGTTCATATAATTTTTTTAACTTGTTGAAAAAAAAAATTGCATAAATATACATAGAGAGTAGAAGGCCACATTTTGGTCGCTCGTCTAGGGCCTCCAAAACCTTAGGACTGCCATTGCCTGCATGTAGGGAGGCTACGCAAGCTTTAGGACAACGTCGTTGACGCCATATACCAAGCTTGCTTTCTTACTCGTAATTTATTTTACATTTAATTTATTAATTATTTATTGCATTAGTTTTATATTTCATTGGTCAAGCTTTCCAATTTGTAAACTTATTATCTATAGTGTAAATATTTTTACATTTAGTTTTACAGAAATGAAAACTAATTTCTAATAACACAAGATTCCTCTAATTTCAGTTTTGTATTTATGGAACAATGGTTATGTTCGTGGACACGTGTCAAATGTTGAGAAGGCTGGTGAGGGTACACATTGGGTTAAAGTGGTGAGCAGAAATACTATCTATTTAATAAACAAGAGGCAAACCCAACTAACACTTGGTCTAGCGGTACTTCTCTTCCCTTGAAAGATGCCCCAAAATCGAAACCACCCCCAACCCTCATGGGTTAATAATAAAGAAAACATCAAGAGGAATTAATGTTTAGTTATTTGAGATAATTAATATTGTGTTATGTTTAGATGACTTCACCAGAGTAATATGCAATTGTGTTGAAAAGAAGTAGATTGAATATTGAAATAATCAAGTCTTTTTTTTTTCTGTCGAAAGCTTCATTCAATAACTACCTTCCTTTGGTTGACATGGAAGACCATCCAAAACCATGCCATGCATAGTCAGCGGTGGTCTGTCGTGTGTTTTTTGTTTTTGTATAAGCAATATTCTACTTTAATTTAATATAAACTACGAGGAGGTGGATTCGAACTTGGTTGCAAACTGGGGAGCACATTCGCTCTAACGAACTTGGTTAAGCCCATGTGTACAGGTTTGTAGTGTTGATATTGAGTCATTTGACCAATTAATAAATGAAATATTTTTATTTAACTTTTCTGATCGGTTTAAGAATTTTTCTTAGGTAGATCAGCAAGCAGCTTGGTAGAACCATTTCATTCTAGTTACCAAAGAACCAATTTGAAAAAGTTAAATGGAACTTCTAAATTTGGCTCTTCTAAACCATAAGTCAAATTAAAGTTACACTACCAGCGTCTCTTTGAGCTACACCAATAATCAATAACAAAAAATAACAATTCAGATTTAATCCCCAGCAAAATTGCCTAAAATTAGCAAAGAACATCACATTAAATAGAAGGTTTCTCATTCTCGTAATCATCATCTCATTCAAAATCCCCCCCTCTCTCTCTCTCTCTCTCTCTCTCTCTTAGTCCTCATTATCCAAGTCTAGAGCCATTTGAAATTTGTTTTGAAGATCAAATGGCCATGTCCAAGACATTTACACTTTGCATTGTTGCTCTCTTGGTGTGCTCGATTTGCAGTGAAACGACGAATGCAAAAGATATCGGTTATGGGACAATAGGCCATGATCAGCCGTTTGGATGCAGGGGGCAACGGTGCTTGCCTCCCCCATCCAACTCTTATAACAGAGGTTGTGAGAAGGGGAAAGAGTGCAGAGGTGGCGGTCGTAAACTAAAATGGGTCTTCTAAAGCACAACATATAACCAAGAAGGGGGCACACCAAGAAATGGTGCTTAAAATACTAAAGAAGGATGCCCATTCTTTTACATAAATATATTTATTATACTACTCTTCATCTAGCCATATTGTGAACATGATGTAATAAAGAACAACATTATTTATTCAATTTATAAAGAGTTCAACGTGTTGGCAATCCTTTTGAATATTTGATTCAAGTTTTTGTTTTCTTTTTTAGGTCACCATATGCAAACATTAAACTACATTTACTTACTCATACTCAGACATCTTAAGGTAAAAGAATAAATCTATTTGAGCAAGATATGTGAGATTTTCAAAGGAACAATATGCAAGTAAATCTTACTTCTGTGAGAAAAGTAGTCAACGATTTTGTTGACGAATGTGGTAAATTTATCATTCTCGATTATGAACACTTCATGTGAAATGTTCTATGCATCGGAAATTTGTTTGTTGGTGCTATATAACGGACTCGTTCTCTTATGAATCTTTTAAACTGATAAAATACCAAAGCTACAACCTTTTGCTAAGTCTAAATCTTGTTTAATCCCGACAACATGTAACATTTGAACATGTCCAATAATTCAGTATTTTGTTTTTTATATTGTATATTATATGAGTGCAAATACGCATCTTTGAACTGTTTTCTTTTGGTGGTATTTATAACACGATATTTTTATTTAATTTTTTTTGTCCAAGCGATTGGGAAAAAGTGGTTTATTCAAATATTCTTTGGGAGCCTGGGGTTCAAACCTCTACCCTCATGGATGGAGGTGGAAGAGCTCAACGACCTGAGCTATACCCCTAGAAAACACGAGATTTACATTTAACATATATTAATTTGTAGAGCTTGATATTTCCGTCGGTAGGATCTATCAGTTGCTTTGAATTTCTTATAAGATTAAAATATATATATAATAAAATAACACTCAATTTGATTTTCAATAATACTCAAAACAGTAAATTCATATACTTATGAAATATAACAATCTCCGAAAATCCCATACGTCAATAATAAAATCCAATACAACATATTTAAAATTTCAAAGCCATATAAACCAAAATCCCATAACCTTATTAATCCAAAATAAACCAATTTCCAATCAAATGACATTTATGCAAGTAATTCCATAGTTGAAAAACAGTGATTATTTAAAAACAAATGTTTACTCACAGAAGTCTAATGCTACTCAACCCTGAGCGGGTCCTTTCTGAGGAGTACACGGAGCATGGGTACCTATTCGAGAGAATAAGCTAATTTAATTAATAAATGTACCCAACTACGAACTTTAACTCAAAACTCTAGTTCCTGGGACTCAAAGTGTGCCCAACCTTTAAAAAGGTTTATAGGGTCATTCTAGTACTTCCCGAAGATGAGATGGTCTCGGAAGACTCATGGTCAACCGAGCGGTCAAACTTTTCATATTGGTCAACCGGGCCAATGGGGCCCACAACCTCCGATTTTTTATTCGAAAGTTCCTATAGGTCCAACAAAGTCTACTGAACAAGTCCCGAAGGTTTGGTCTTGATCGAGTGGTTGGATCTAAGCCAATCGCACGATCAGACGGTGATCGATTCGCCTAACCTTAGAATCATTGACTCGGAGTATCCAACCATATAGGTATAGGGAACAACATATTTGAAATTGGAACCGATCGAATGGTCCGAACCTATCGAACCCAGATATCACATAATAGGCGCAATATCCGTTCGATAGTCAAACAGTAACCAAATTCAAATCCGAGCATACCGTCGTGCTCGGGACCACGTGGGGAACATTCTAGGACCAAAATGGGCAGCCACACAGTGGTCCACACGGCATCACCGCCACCGGCAGCGGTGGGTGTCTTGAGAAAATTCTCGAAACTCCCTACAATATCTATACCAATAGAATCAGCACCTAGGGGAGCATTTTAGTCTCTTGGGCCCTGCCAAAAAGTGGCCGGAGTTAGGCAAATCTCGGCGAAATCCATGAGGGTTTTGGCAGAACTTCTAGACCTCGCAACGGCGGCGACAGTCACCTTTGGTGTCGCGCAACCTAGGGGAAAGTAAGAGGGAGGAGAGGGGTAGAATCGTCGAATTTGGTCGCCAGACAGCGACGATCTCGCCGCTCAAAGTGGCCATGTATTTATAGTGCTCCTTGTAAGCTAGGGTTTGAAGAATAATCCTTATTTAATTAGAATTATTCTTACTCAAAAGTAAGAGATTGGAATTAATCAACGAGATTCGGTGGAAATCTCATCCTTGATTTAGATTGATATTCCCATCTTAAATCAATTATAATTTCCCTAATTAATTAGGGTAACTAATTGACCTAGGGAATTTCCCTTTTCCACGTGTCACCCGCTTATTGGTTGCCAAAATATATGCTCCCACATAAACTACATAGTTGAAGTGGGTTTTGTTAAAAAGAAAATCACCCCTTTCTTCCATCAAGCCCTCCTCACATCCACCACATCAATCCAAGCAGCCCTAGCAAACTCAGATCTCTTTAGACACTACTACAAAAATCGAAATAGACGTCGGTAAAACGACGACGAACAAAATAAATACCGTCGTTAAATTTTAAACGACAAGGATAATATAAAAACCGACGTGGATCAGAAACTAAAACACCTAAAAATTGGAAATTCATTTGGGCATTTTTAAAACACGACGCATAAAACTTTAAAAGCGACGTCTTATTAAACATGCCATTTCGACCAGAAAAAAGACAACAAATAAACAACGACGGTATGTGTAAATATACCGACGTAGTAATTATAGACGACGTTTTACATATAATACCGCCGTTTTGAACATCCAATGAACACGACGGTAATTGTATTATTAGAGACGTATCAAGTACTATTTAATACGACCGTAATTTAATAATTACCGACATGTAAAGTTAATTAACCACGTCTCTCTTTTATTATTTTACGCCGTATTATACATTAGATTACGACAGTACTTATAAATAAAAGGTGGTGGTAAATAGTTACCACGTCGTCATAATATAATATAACGTCGTGGTTTTTTAGATAATACGACAGTTCTATAAATTATATCCCCGTTGTAAATCATGTTAACGCTGCTTATATTAATTATACCGTCGTTATTTAAAACAAGCGCGACAACAAAAGTCGAAATAAACGTCAAGACAACGACGACGGAAAAAGAAATACCGTCGTTGTATGTTTCAAATTCAAGCTTTCGAACTGAAACGTTACGCTTTATCTGCGAAATTGAAGACCTAAACGCGGCTTTTAGGTTTCCAAGTCGAAATAAAGGCCCTTTTCGGTTTCCAAGTCTTAATAAAGTCACTTTTAGTTTTCCAATTCTAAATATTTCCTTTAAATTGGAGTTTTTTTCCAAACGTTCAGTCTCAATTCTCACATCTCTGAATGGTTTCCAATGCATGATGTCTATCTTTGGAACTCAGTTGTGTTTTTACACCAAACCAATCTAACAACTTCGGTTTGGTGTAAAACAACAACTGAGTTCCCGTAAAGATTGCATATTTAGTTTCTTGTTTAACACAAATTTCTATTTCTTTGTAGTTATTTTTATTTAAGACGTCGGTTTTGTAACTAATCGACGTAGTAAATATTTATAACGTCCTATTATTTAAAAACCGTCGTTTATATTATACTTTATACGACAGTTTAATTTTACTTTCCGTCGTTTATATCCAAGTCGAGGAAATCCAAATAAGTTATGCTCCTCTTCTGTCTTTTGTTTCTTGTTTCTTTTTATTAAATCTTGTTATCTCTAACTATAACTTGCTTCTTTTTTTTTATCTTGGTTTTGCAGTGCAAGAAGGCAACGATAACTCATAAACACAAGAACAAATTGATGAAATTCGGATCGAATGAAGATTGGTTTAGTATTATGGACATGATATTTTGTATGGATATATAGGAATGAAGATTGTTAAATATTTTGTATGTAATTATTATTGAATCTTCAAGTTTTATGAAACAAATTATTCTTGAGTATATTTATTGTTCACAAAGCATTATGGTTGTTTTTTTAGCAAGAAAAAATCGTTGTAGAGAACCATTGGAAGAAAAAAAGATAAAATGTAAAATTACTAAATCTTTGGATATAATAAACGACAGTTCTTTCAAAAAACCGTCGTTTTTACATTAATAGACGACAATTCTATTACAAAACCGTCTTCTTTATAAATAATAGACGACATTTCTTTCATAAAAATTGTCGTCTTTATATATAATAGACGACATTTTTCATAAAAGCGACGTCTTTAAAACGACCGTAATTTTATAATTACCGACATGTAAAGTTAATTAACCACGGCTGTCTTTTATTATTTTACGCCGTATTAGACATTTGACTACGACAGTTCTTATAAATAAAAGGTGGTGGTAAATCGTTACCACGTCGTTATAATATAATATAACGACGTGGTTTTCAGATAATACGACAGTTCTATTAATTATATCGCCGTTGTAAATCATTTTCACGCTGCTTATATTAATTATACCGTCGTTGTAGGTTTTAATTTCAAACTTTCGAACTGAATCGGCACGCTTTATCTGCCAAATTGGGGACTCAAACGGTGGCTTTTAGGTTTCCAAGTCGAAATAAAGGCCCTTTTCGGTTTCCAAGTCTTAATAATGTCACTTTTAGTTTTCCAATTCTAAATAATTTGTTTAAATTGGATTTTTTATTCCTAACGTTCTGTATATCTCAATTCTCACCTCTCATGCAAGAATGTCTTTCTTGCGAACTCAGTTGTTGTTGTACACCCAACCCATCTAAGAACTTCGGTTGGGTGTACAACAAGAATTGAGTTCTCAAGTAGGATTGTATATTTAGTTTCTTGTTTAACACAAATTTCTATTTCTCCGAAGTTTTTTTTATTTAAGACGTCGGTTTTGTAAATAACTGACGTAGTATATGTTTATAACGTCCGTATTATTTAAAAACCGTCGTGTATATTTTAATTTATATGACGTTTTGATTTTACTTTCCGTCGTCTTTAAAAACGCGGTCTTTTGAAAAATTTGACCGCGAATTGTAATTTTTCGAATTTTCCCTAAACCCTATATATATAACATTTCGCTATCTTTCTTCAACTCATATTCTGACCTTAAAGTTTTCTGTTTCCATCAAAGTTGCTCCAAGTCCATCAGGTTTTCACTTTCTCAAATTATTTGAAGTTAATTTGCTCCAAGTCGGAGGAAATCCAAATAAGTTATGCTCCCTCTTCGGCTTTTGTTTCTTGTTTCTTTTTTTTTAATCCTGTTAAATGTATCTCTAACTAAAACTTGCTTCCTTTTTTTAATCCTGTTTTGCGGTGCGAGAAGGCAACGGTAACTCATACACACAAGAACAAATTGATGAAATTTGGATCGAATTTCATATGTAGCCCCTCTTTTTCTAATTATAGTTATTATGGATATGATATTTTGTATAGATATATAGGAATGAAGATTGGTAAACTATGTAATTATTATTGAATCTTCAACTTTTTATGAAACAAATTATTCTTGAAGAGAACCATTGGATTATTTGGAGCTGAATTTATTGTTCACAAAGCATTATTGTTGTTTTTAGCTAAAATCGTTGTAGAGAACCATTGGAAGCAAGGAAAAAAAGGTAAAAGGTAAAATGTAAAATTAAAACATCTTTGGATATAATAAACGACAGTTCTTTCAAAAAAACCGTCGTCTTTACATTAATAGACGACAATTCTATCACAAAACCTTCTTCTTTACATATAATAGACGACATTGTTTTTATAAAAACCGTCGTCTTTACATCTAATAGACGATCGTTATTTCATAATAGACGACATATTTCACAATAATAGACGACTGTTATTTCATAATAGAGGACATATTTCATAATAATAGACGACTGTTATTTCATAATATAGGACATATTTCATATAATAGACGATCGTTATTTCATAATAGACGGCAGTTCTTAAAAACCGTCGTCTTTACATATAATAGACGCTATTTATTTCATAAAACCCGCTGCCTTTAGATTAATAGACGACGGTTTGTAGTAAAAGCGTCGTCTATTAATCTAAAGACGACGGGATATTACCGTCGTGGTTTTATGCGTAAAAGATGTCGGTCGATTCCTCAACGGTTGAAAAAGTAAATTTACGACGGTAAATTACCGTCGCCTATTTCGTTTTTGTAGTAGTGAGAGAATACATACGAGCTGTCAAGTTGTCGATGTCCCCATTAACCCAAATGTTGAATTCCACTTCATTCTCTCTTTTTCCATACACTATGAGTCTATGACACCTCAGGCTCCTCCCCCCACCAACGGAAAATTTAATGTCACTTGGGACTTTGATAACCTTAGCCCTTCCCAAGTTTCCTCCATCAATGGAAAATTCAATGTCTTTTGGAACTTCATTCATTAACTACCTTCATTTGGTGGACTTGAAGACCATTCAAAACCATGCCATGCATAGTCAGCGGTGGTCTGTCGTGTGTTTTTTGTTTTTATATAAGTGATAATATACTTTATTTGACATGTATATGCATGGTTGGTAGAAGCCCAAAGGTTAAACAAAGAATGCCTAAATCATGTCTTAGTTATTGCATGGCCTTCCAATGAATCAAACAAACTAAAGGTGCATTTAATTGGTTAAGATATACAAAGAAGCATATTATCATGGCATGGGGGCATAAAAAGCTTAAGACTGATTATGTGGAACTTAGCTAGCAAAGGAATAAAACATAGACCTAACACAATGCTATTACCTTCATAAAGGGAGATTCAAGATTCGTTATAGGGTTGGAAGGAAAACTAAAATGACTCAATAAATTTTTTTTTATGACACTAAGACACTAACTGACCACACATCAAGAATAAAATAAAATAAAACAAAAGAGATTAACTTATTAAAAAACTGGACAGAAAACAAAGAAGTTCTAATTTGCAATTTTTTTGTTTTCGACCTCTGTTTTGTTTTTGACATGTAACTATAAACCCGTTAGTCCACAGTTTATGTTCTTTATGTGGTTGGATTCAGCATGAAAAAATGAAGAACCTAATGTAGAGAAAACTTCAAAAACAGTCACAGAAAACAGCAGTATCAAGCAAACAGAACACCATACGTTTTCAGAAAATTAACACAACAAACAATCTTTTTTTTAATTTTTCCAATATTTTATTTTATTTTACAAGTGAAAATTCCACCCCAAACTTAAATTTAACATTTTCCCCAATGTAAAAAGAAAAGCAAAGCAAAAATTAGAAAAACAAACAGTAAAGCTAAAGGACATAGAAACTTTCCGGTTTATGTGAGCCCATTGGAAATATAACTTCAAACCAAGAATCGTGCCATACAAAGCAAATCCTAACTTGTTATGCACCGCCATTTATTCTGCAAAGAGAAGAACAATAAGGAATCCTCTAAAAAAAAAAGAAACAAATTGTGACGAAAATGAAATTAAAAATTAATTCCCAAATTAAAGTGCACAGTCCCCGGCAACGGTGCCATTTTCTTGTTGTCATGTTTTAGACAACCTACAAAACAGAGATTATTTCAAATATACATTATACTCGCAAGTGCACAAATCATTGATAGTAAAGTGTAAGTGTGAGGTTGATCCCACAAAGACTGGATTTTAATTTTAAAATTAATTTAACGTAATTTACCTCACAAGACACTTCTACTACTTTAATATAGACGAGTGAATTAAAAATTTAACATACGCACATAAACACAAAGGGGTTTTTCAAGGATTTTATTAAGTAAGACAACTGAAAACTAACAGATAAAACTAGTACTAAGTTACACACATAAATAACATAAAATAAAATATGCATAAAAATTGCTAAAGTGTTAGGGCCATGAATACACCACTAGTAATCCAACCTAGCCCCTCATTCACCTATCTAATAATTAATCCAATTGATAGTTATCGCTTAGTTTTCCTTTGTCATGAATTACCTATGATATTTAGGCTAACCCAAATATTTCTACATGCAATTCGCCTATGGTATTTAGGTAAAATATAAACACATAGAAACGCATTAAGATCAATGAAAACTCCGCACAAGCTTGTAAACCCTAGGAGTATGGTATTTATCCTTGAAGAATTACAAATCTTAATCACAAGAAGCAAGCCTCAAATTAAGTATGGTATTTACTCTAATTTGCATCCGATAAACTCAATTGACAATCTAAATGGTGATCAGTTGTCAAGAAAATCAATCAAGTTATTAAACACGGTGATTAAGAATCCAACATCGAAAGGCAATTAATAGATAGACAAACAAGAAAACTAGATTATCACACTAGGGCTACATCATGCCCTAACTAAAAAGTTTCATTTAAAGAAATAAAAGTAAAACATTACAAAAGCTAAGAAAATACATGAAGGAAAATCTAGCAAAAGGGTTTTATTACAAACAATTGACAACTAAAGGTAGAACTAAGAGAATTTGAGGGAGAGATGGGAGAGAAGGGAGAGGGGCTCTAGAGAGATGTTTGAGAGCTCCTCCCCATGGGGTTGTTTTTGAAGGCTTGGGGAACTTCTCTATTTATAGGCCAACATACTCAACAACAACAAGCCACTAATCTATTTTAAACTCAAATACCTAACGCACAATGCCATTTCTCATTGTTTATCCTTCTTGGTGCAACACTTCGAGGGAAAATGGATTGGCTTTTAGTTTGGCTTCCCACTTCCTTCTTATCTGAGTTTGTGGATGAATCAAATCATCCATTAACAAGCATAATGCATGCATAGTTCATGCATGACCAAGCAACTTTGTGAGCATCACAACTTGGGCTTCCCAACTCCAAATGAAGGTTTTGACCACACTAAATTGAAGCCCAGAAAATGTTCTTTCCAATGGACTAAGCCCTGTTGCCAACTCTCAATGAAAGCTATCGAAAATATTAATATTCCTTGACTGATGCAAACGACTCGAACTCATGAAAGGAAAGTCAGCAGCCCTTTGCTTCTCGGCAGACGAAACAGATCTAGAGCAGACGTCCTTGCAGGGTAGATCTAAAGTTTCGAGGCTTTTAGTAGAAGACTTGAGCAAAATATCTCGAATGTTCTGTGTGTCATGCACCTTCTTTCCATCAATGCCCATAGTGTGCTTGATCCTGGCAGACGAAACCTCATTCGAAGAAGACTTGATCACAGCATAAGGTAGTCTCGACTTCTTTCTTAACTGAGACATATCCCTTGCTTGTGAGGTCGCAACTTCATCTTTGGAAAGCTTGAGAGTAGGCTTCCTTTTTCCAAAGAGTTCGGTCGAGGACTCCTTTCGTTCGTCAGCCAGATCATCTGAGTCAGGGTTGTGCAACTTCCACATTTTAATATCTCTGGCCGGGGGCAGACCACCTGCTTTCCTTCGATATTCGCTCAACAGCTAACGTCATTCGTGAAACTTCACAGAAATGTTCATGGCTTGACGGACCTTTGCCATGTCTGGATGGAGATCGAGTTTCTTGCGGAAATCATCCACTGCAAGTAGATGACATGAATGAGTTAGCCGCACAATAAATAATTCAAATGAAATTGAAGCAGATCAGCAGATCGTGACATACCATGGCAATAGGTGATGGGAACTTGCGAACCATTGTCTGCCTCGCCTTCCCACTTTCCCCTGACCTCCAGCATGTCAATGATCCACACATGATCATCGAAGTTGAGGCTGTCGAATAGCTTATCCTTGCGCGCACAAAGTTTGGCATACTTCTCGCAACGTTTCACCTCGAAGAAGTAGAAAAACTTTTGCAAGGTTAAGCCCAACTTGAAGAAGCGATTCAGGTTGTCAAAGCAGATGACAGCCATAGTAGACATTCGGAGTACACTAACTAGGAGCACACCCCATGGTATGGAACACCTTCTTGAAGAACCGTGACATCGGGAATTGAAAGCCCAAAGAGAAATAGAATGGCCAGAATGTGATGATCATGGCATCCAGATCATTAGGGTCCATGCCAGCCACATTGTTCGTCGAAGGCTCCGCCAACCTGATATGCACATTATCTGGTATGACAGATGCAAAGGTGGTGTGCCACTTCTTCAACTGGGACTCGGTCATGGTACGATGCAAGTTCACCACAAATCTCCTCTTAAGCTGTAACATCCGTGACCTAGATTTAATTAAATTAAATTAATTTAATTAATTATGTGAAATTACAGTTTTACCCCTGAGGTTTGAGTCGTAAATATCACTTTTTTTTTAATCCGTTTGGAATTTCGCGAAACAGACCGCGCCATTTCGACGGGCTCGTCGAAACGAGTCCGTAGCCGGGCGGCACGTTCCGATCCGAGGTCTAGAACTCAAAAAGGGCATTTTGGGTATTTTGGAATTTGAGAAAAACCCTAAAACTACCCAATCTGACGCGTACACGCGTCAAACACCCAGCCCGCTCCCTCTCTCTCTTTTCTCTTTCTCTTCCCCCGACGCCGGTGCCTTCAACCCCTCGCAGTCTCGCCGTCCGGTCACGGCTGGACCTGAGACCGGTCCCAAAAGAACCGGCTTGAGCTCACGGTCCTAACCCACCCAAGTTCTCGGCCGGTGACCTCGAGAATCGCAGGAAAAATCGACTGGTTCAAGCCGGTTTTTCACGGCTTCGTTCCGGCGGCTCCGGCAACCATCTCCGGCGGATCAGGTATGAAACTCAACCTCCTCAACTTGCTCAAGCTATCTGTGTCCTTGGTTTTGATCAATTTGATGCCTTTTGAGGCATCCACCCAGTAGGATAAATTGCTCAGGGAGTCGAGGGGAACCTATAGCCTAGGCGGTGAGTGGCGGTGATGAGTTTTTCCGGTGACCGGAATCGCTCTACACACCCACACGCGGCCGGCGCGTGTGGCAGCGCGTGGGCACTGTAGTGGTGCCCATTTTGTTCTGATGCGCTCCTCGTGTCGTCCCGAGCGCGTCGGTGTTTTCGGATTTCCATTCGGACGTCGTTCGGATGTCGAACGGGTATGCGCCTATTGCACGTAACCCGGGTTCAACGTGTTCGAACCGTCGGATCAAACCCAAACTCAACTACGTAGTTCCTCGTATTCCTAGGACTGTGTAGAAACTGACGGATTGAGAATTGGAGTCCCGGATACTCCAATCCATTAACCCTAGGGTTAGGTTATTTAATAACCGTCCGATCGTGCGATCGTGAGCAATCCGACCATTCGATCGTGACCAAACTTTCAGGATAGGTTCTGTGAGCTGTGTAGAACCCGTAGGAACTTTCGGATCCAAGATCAGAGTCCGTGGACCCTGCGGGCCCCGGTTGACCAGATCGGGCAGTTTGACCGCACGGTTGACTTTTAGTCTTCCGAGGTGGTTTGACCTGCCAGGAAGCCTACTTGACCCTAGAACCTCCCTGAACGTCTCTTGTGCACTTTAAACCCCGGGAATTAGGATTTGAATTTAAATTCAATTGCGGTTGACTTTTGTTGACTTATTCCTCGTATTCCGTAATAGGTACTCAGGCTCGAGTTTCACCGCAGGCAGGACCCTCTCAGGGTCAAGCAGCGTGGGATTACTTATGAGTGGACATTGTTTTGAATCGGCATTATTTTAAAGATTGAAACTATGCATATGAATTTAATCAAACGAATTATGGATTTTATATGTGTTTAAATATTGAATTTCATATATATGGTTTATTTGGAAATTAAATGATATATTTAATTGTTTATAAATATTGGATTCCGAGTTACATATTCAAATATGGTTGGTCATTTTTGGCTATGGATATAATTATATATTTTCGTGTCGGATGTTGGACGTCACCAACGTCCGGGTGTTCTTGTGTTCGGGTTTTGGGTACGGTTTGAATACCCTGGAATTTAGGGTATGTCAGGGATTATATGTTTTAGTTGGAGTGCTATTAGCACCACTTTATGTACCTCCCCGGATACCTGGTTACAGAATGGTTAAAGGATATAACGAAACCCGGTTCACCCTTGGCGGGGTGTTACTGCGTAGGACTTAATTCAGCCGCATAGTATTGAGGCATTTTCTGCTTTGCGTGTCTGGGAGTTAGTCCCCATTTGGGACGGCTTATTCCCTGGCCACGTGGTTGTAAAGGGATTTTTCTCCATGTGGTCAGTCAACAATCCCCGTGTTGGATTGTTTCCCCGGTACAAAATGGTATAGTAGTCTCTTTACGTATGGGTATATATATTTATACTATATTATGAATTCTAGTTTTCTTATTCTTTTGGGTAAGGACTCTTCCTCGCTTGTCGGGATTATGACATGCGTCGAAAGAGAAGATTCTTAGTATTGGGAAAAGGTCAAGTCTATTATGGGATATTATGGTACTATGTTGAAAAATTATGGATTCTTGGATTTCGATCGCTTATGTAAATAAATGATTTAATTGCATGTTTCTAACATCGTTTTGAAACGGTGGGGTTAGTATGTTGATTTCATTTATGATAAAACTTTGTTTTTGTCCACTCACAATCTTCCTGCTTTGCGCCCCCAGGCGTAGTTCGATCCGAGCCGAGTACTCGAGCCAAGACTTGCACTTCTCGAGCCCCGTACTCTGTAGGGCACTTTATTTGTTTTGATTTCAGCTGAACTTATACTTTGGTTGTAAAACTAAAGAGAATTCTTAGATTGCTCTGTTATCGCCCGCTTAGGGTTGGAATTCAAGGCCGGAGGCCTAGTGTAAACCGTGTGCTTTTGCATTGTGCGTCTTTGCACTGGTGTTTTATTTCTCGTTGTTTGTAACAGGATGAAGGATTTTGGTAAAGTCCCTTTTTCAGAGGAGACTCTGCCGGATTTTCGGCAGAAGTCCCAGCCATCTTTTCCGTGCTTTGGGGAAAAGATGGTAGGTTAATTAGTGAGCGGGCCCGGCATGGGTTAAATGCCGGAAACACCACAGTGGTCCGCACGGTCCCGAAGGGGATCCGGTCGGTCCTGTCATAAGCACCTTGGTGCCACCCCATAAATACATGGGCACTTGAGAATAGGAAGATTCGCTTTCCTCGTTAGATGACATGATGATTTAGCAACTGCAAAAGGAAGAGAAGTTCACAAGTCAATTCGCAAGTCAAAACCCTAATTTGTGGTTTAAAAACAAATATATAAAAGAATGAGCCAAGCGGCCCTTTGAGTCGAGCCGTAATGACTTCGCACGACAAAAAAAAAAAAAAAAAGGATCCACGATCGCCGCCAGAGCAGCCCGAATGACCACCTCATAGTCTCACTCAACCATCCCGGTGGTCCAGAGGTACGCAAAAGCACTCGCGTGCTTGTTGGTCAACATAGAGGAGAGAAAAAAAATAAAAGCACTCGCGTGCTTGTTGGTCAACATCCGGTGTGGCCTCGAGCCTCCTGCCGAGTCATGGAGAAGACACGGGCTCGAGTCATAGGACCCCAGGCTGTCCTCTGGTTCCTTCCGCCTCGACCACGGGAGGTGGACTGGACCCCAGTGCTAGTAGAAATACCAGCTGCAGACGATGAGGCATCACCACGACTCTGCACGTATGCGGATACCACCTCTTTGGGCCACGAGACCCTTGCCTGTTGGGCAACAGACCCTTGCCCTGTTGGGCAATGCACCCTTGCCCCTGTTGGGCCGTCGGATATGGGCAAACATTCTTCCTGTGTCCCTCTTGCCCACAATTAAAACAAGTGCTCCTGCTCCCAAAACCAGTACCAAAACCCCGCTGCAGAAGAGGACAATCTCTCTTGAAATGTCCCATTTGACCACACTTGTGACAACCCGCACTAGTACGGTGTGAGGTGCCTCCACCCGTACTAGCCACGGATCTTTGTCCACTACCACAGCCCCGATTGGGCCTCGATCCCGATCTCCCACCGCGTAACTAGATCCACGACCTCCGACCAACCACGCCCGCGGAACTCGAACTAGAACCTCCTCTCTTTGGTGGACCTCGGCTAGCCCCGCCAAAGTTAGTCGTATCTCTACGACGTCTCCCGAAAAAGAACCAACTTTATAAGTCTCGGCCACTCTGTCGACTGAGCTAAATCCCTCAAGTTCGTGAATGCCGTTGCCGTGACATTAGACCGAATATCCGCCCACAAACCCTTCATAAATAAACGGCACTTCTCGGATTCGGTAGCCACGGACTCTGGAGCAAACCTAGATAACTCCATGAACTTGTGCTCATACTCCGCAACGTACATAGTTCCCTGTCTCAAAGCCCCGAATTCATCCTTCTTTCTCATCACGGTAGGAGAGAGGATAGAACTGAATGAAGAAGATCCGCTGAAATTCCTCCCAAGTAAGGGAAGTAGGTCTGCATACCCCTGCGTGCAACCCTCCACCAGTGGTAAGCATTTCCCTTCGATGGGAATGCAGCAAGACGAACCTTGTCTTCTTCAGGGCAACGCAGAACCTCGAATACCCTCTCCAAATCAGTTAACCAAGCTTCAGCAATGGCGGGATCGTAGTCGCCATAAAAATCCTGGGCCCCAAGTTCCTTGACCCTTTTTATGTCGGTACCCTCGGGAATCCTTCTCCCTCGAAAGGCTACGAGACATTGACCTGGTGAGCTGCTCAAACATCCGGCGATAATCCAAATCATTCTCCCAGCATGCTCATCAAAAGTAGGTCCAAGTGGTGGCGATGGAGGTAGAGATGGAGATGGAGGTGGAGATGGAGCAGATCTCCTCGCTCCCGGGAACCGATCCTCGGCCTACCACGACGCGGAGGCATAGTTCTTGCAAGAGGAAAAACAAAGAAACCACGTGAGGTTAGAGTGCACAAAGAAAACGTGAAGTTCACAAGAAATTGAACCTAATGCTCGATACCAAGTTGACAGACCCGACCCGAATTCCACCGGAACTCGTGCCGAACCTCGTAGATAACCGACATTAACTCAATGTCGGGCCCACTTACTAAAAGAAACCCTCTTCAAAGAAATAAAGAGAAAATGGGACTAAAACTCCTGCCGAAAAACGGGCAGAGTTTCCCTGTAAACGCACAAATCCCAAAGATTCAACTCTGTTTAAAACATACATAGAATGTATATCCAAGTGCCAAAGATGCAAACCACGCAACAAAAGGCCTCAAAGTCAAATTCAACCCTAAAGGGCGATACAGAGCAATCTAAGAGTAATTCGAATAAAGCAGAAATAACGTGTTTACAAAATAGGGGCAAGTGCCCTACAGTCAAGTCGAGCACGAGAAGAGGAGCGCTCGGACGAACAGCTCAGACGCTACAACTACGGCTGGTGAGGCGCAAATGTAAAGAGTGTGAGTGGACAAAAATAAGGTTTCATAAGTTAAAACAACATTGTATCCTCACCGCTTTCAAAACCGATGCTGAAATCATGCAATTCAAAACATTTATATAAAGGTTCAGTTATGAGAATCAAAACCCCAATATCATAGTATAACAAAGATGAAAACACATCATGAAACCAAATCCCATTCTCATATAACCACCGCCCGTAGGCACGACAAGCGAGGAAAGATCCTCACCAACAACAATAAGAATACGAATATAATAACCCACGCATATACGTATATACATATATATATATATACAATAATAACTCAACACCGGATCAAGTGTACCGGGAAAACCATCCAACAGGGGATAGTTTTAATCGATACGAGGATCGCACCGCGGTGGCCCTGCACCTGTGGTTAAGCCGTCCATAGTAATGGATTATGCTTCCCGACCCGTATGGCGTAGTACGCATACTCAATACCCATACGTCCGAACTAGTCCATGCGCTACCGACTAAATACTCAATTAAGAGTCTACAAATACACCCTGTTAAGGTATGCACCTGATCGAACCATATCTCAAGAATCAGACGTAACGTGAGGGAGGAGGTACATAACACGGTGTTTACAACACTCACAACCATTGCCCTGCAATAATGCATTTATACATATTCATATACTTTCACATTTCAACCCACAACCATGCACCCAACCCCAAATACAGTTACCTGACCCAAGCGTCCAAAATTGATTCAACATATATATATTCAAAGTAGTCAATAGCGTTGAAAACATCAACTCATATGCATGTTGTTTAATCATTGACAAATATATGTATTTGAAAACAAAGTCCACTCACTGGTAGTTCCAAGCGGCTGACCCTGGGAGGGTCCCTGCTGCGTAGTAGGAGGTGCCTGCGTACCTAAATTCAAGAATACGTAAAGGGATTAACAACCGAGCCTTAGAACGACAACTTGAAAATAAACCCTTAACTAACCCCGTCTCAAGCGTCTAACGAAGAATTCTAAGGTCTTACAACGTCTTTTAACCAAGGGGACCGCCCGGAGACTCACGGTCAACCGGCGGTCAAACACCCCTTTTGGTCAACCGGGCCGCGGGCCCACGACCTCCAAAAGAATTTGGACGAACCTAGAACTCCAACAAAGTCAACTACGCTGCAAGGCGACCTCGGGAAAGCCTTGGTCAAACCTGGTCAAACTTGGTCAAACCGACCGAGCGGGTCAAACCGGGCCCGTGGGTCCCATGACCTCCAAACTTCGATCCGAAAGTTCCTAAAGGTTCACTACGGTTTCACGAACACGTCCCCAAAGTTTGGTCTCGATCCGACGGTCGGATTTCTCGCGATAAATGCGATCGGACGGTTTCTAACAAACCTAACGCTAGGGTTGGTGATTCCGAGTATCCGGACTCCGAATCACGATCCGTCAAAACCTATAGGCTCCTAGAAATACGGGGATCGACATATCCAAGAATGGAAGCGATCCGACCGTTCGATCCTATCGAACCCGAGAATCACGCAATAGGCGAGATCCGCTCGATGGTCAAACGATCTCCGAATTGAGATCCGTCAACTCCTACGCACTCACAGCGACACGAGGAGGCTAAAGGAACCTCGAACCGCTGCCACACCCCAGCCCACGCGCCGCCACACGCGCCGCCGTGGGTTGGGTGCCTTGAGCAAAACAGCCAGGAAAAATCTAAGGGTTGAGGTACACCACCTATGGCAAACGACTCAGAGACCCTTGGGGAGTAAGGAACCGCCCTGAACCGCCCAAAGACCGGTCGAAAATCGGGCAAATCACGGCCAAACCCGTGAGGGTTTTGGCCGGATTTTCGAGCTTCCAACGCCGCCACCCTTCTCGGGTTTTGTCGCGGACTGTGGGGAAAGAGAGAGTGAGAGGTGGGCTACCTTTTCCAGGTGGCGGTGCGGTTGAAGTCGTCGAATTTGTCGCCGGCGATTAGGGCGATTCGCCGGATTTTGCAGAGGACACCACCGCAAACGGCGGGTTTCAGCCGACGAACCTGGGTGGGTCTTGACGAGGAGAGGCCATGTTCGTTTGCGGGTGGTCTCGGCCTCCGCCGTGACCAGGTGCCGTGAGATCGCAGAGAGAGAGTGAGTCATGCGGGAGAGAGAGATCGCAGAGGAGAGAGAGAGAGAGAACCGGGAGGAGAGAGAGAGAAAAGAGTCGATCGGTCGCCTTGGGGTACTTTTATCAAAATATCGCTTTGCGAAAAGACCAAAATGCCCCTCAAGCTCCCGACCTCTAAATGGCACGTTCGCCCGTCAACGGACTCGTCTCGACGATCCGGACGCAATGGCGCAACCCGTGTCGCCAAATTCCGTCCCGAAAATTAAGTGAACCGTAAAACCCCATTAATTTAATAATTTCTTATTAAATTCCAAATTAAAATCTTAACTCACTTAATCCCTTTAAATTAATCAATTAAAATAACCCCGTCATTTATTTTAATTAATTTTCAAAATAAAGGTCAGGGACGTCACATTTATTCAGTTTCTGCTGTTTTATATATAACTTTGATCCAACCCGTTTTATTTAATCCAAAAGGTTTATCGTATTTTGGGAATCTTGGGAGTATAACCCTCGGATCTAGGTGTTATATTTTTGGGAACCTCAAGGTACGTGCCATTATCATGTGTCTCAATTTTGGGGGACATTTAATTGGCTTCAAGACTTTCCTTATTTCACAAAGTCTTGGGCCCCAATGTATAACCTAATTTAAACTCCTTTTAAACCTGATATAACTTAGTATCTAGTGCACCGATCTAAATAGGAATTAACACTTCAAAGGGAAAATTGTCAGCATATTCATATAAAGGGAAAATTGTACATCCAAAATTTAAACTCTTAATTTAAGGAATATATTAATTGCATTAACCAATCATAATTAACATGAATACAGTTTGGGATGCTAGACACTCACAGTTCACAAAAACTAAAATAATTCAATTGACACTGAATTCCCAAGTGAGTAGTTAAGACTGAATTCAAATGAGAAACATTATCACATTTACCTCATACATACGCCTCCCCCCTCAAAACTTCTATTACAAGCTTCAATTGGTAATAGGCAAACTTGGATGGGTCAATTGTATCCAAAGAAATGTCGACACTGAGATACTCGATTAATTTGACTGTCATAATTCCGCATGAGGTTCTGTCCGACCAATAAGTTGAGAAATTAGAACTGCACTTATTTACAACATCGATAAACTCAGCTTACGCATCACATTGTTGAGGAACATCTCCAATGATAGCTATACTTTTCTGATTTTAGGGGCTCTTAAAGCATGAGGGAAAAGCAAAGTTTGGTGCAGCTTTTTATCAATGGCAGGTAGATGCTGCAAACTTTATTATTGATGGTCATTATCCAGTGAGAGAGTTATGGGCACGCGCTAGGAGCTGCTGGACCAGAATACTTTTGCATGAAAGCAGGTCGGTTCTTGTGGTTGCTCATAATGCTGTTAATCAGGCTCTTGTTGCAACAGCCATTGGTACTTTCCCTTTCTCTCTATTCTAATTTTTGCAGATGTACCTGAAATGTCTTCTGAACATACTTTTTCCCTTTGAAAAATCAGGACTGGGAACTGAGTATTTTAGGACTTTAGTTCAGATCAATTGTGGTGTAAGTGTGCTGGACTTCATCCCACGAGCTGAGGGTGGATCACCATATATTTGCCTCAATCGCCTGAACCAGGTATAGGGAATCTTTACGGAAAAAAAAAGAAGATTACTTTCTCTATTATGTGATTTACTAGGGAATATACTGCTGGTTTGAGCCAGAAGTATGTAGATCAAACATCTCAAAATATCTCTCTCCCTCTCTCTCTCTCTGTTGTTTAAGTTTATTTATGTGGTTCATGAAGGTTTTGTTGTTATGTAGGTTGTGTAATTGGATATACTGTCCTCTAAATGGTATTGCAATATTAATGCAGACCCCAAGTTCACCTGTTGCTGCTGGAAGTTCAGGAGGAAGGAAAGCAAGCAGCCGGATCGTACTTGTTTGTCATGGATCCACACAGAGCAATGCAGAGGTATGAGGAGATAATTTGAAAGTTCCTTGTGAAATTTTTGTTTATATTATTCTCACTTCTTTCATCAATGGTTTGTTTGAGTATAACTTGGTTGGATTGTCAAGCAAAACCGTCAAGCTATGTATTCCTTTGATTCTCTTTGCAATTTGTGTGGGGAATTGTGATCTCTTGTTTGAGTTGTCTTCACTCTGGCTGGACTGGTGAACAATGAGGAAATAATAAGATCTATAATGCTCCTGAGTACTAACTTCACACATGTCTAAATGACAATTTTTGACTTGAACTGGTGCAAAATCAATAGTTCAGAACCTATAAAGAAACATTAGTAGCTCATATATGGGGGTTTATCGTTTTGAGACGCACCATAACCGAAATTCATGACTCTAGAACTTTCCCAGTTCAGATAATCATACAAATTTGTGCATTCTGAACAGTATCTGGAAATAGTTACAGATATTATGTTTCTAAATTATCACCTTCAATGGATAACAGACTGGTTTTCCTTCGGCTGGTGATCAACCAATGGACATGCTTGGGATTATAAAGGTACAGCATATACTTTTTTATCTTTTCACATTTCCATATAAAATTGTCATATGATCTGAATTTGATGTTCTCTCGGCGGATACATTAAAGTCCCAGAAAACTGCAGAGCTACTGCTTGATTTGAAAGTGAGTTCTATAGTTAGCAGTCCAAAGAAAGCTTGTGTTGAAACAGCAACTGTCATCTCTAAAGTAAGCTCATCCTTGATGTTCTCAACTCAGTATGTCAAATTGGAGATTACATCCTCTGTTTAAAAGAGTTTTTGCTCCAGAGTTAAGTGCTTAACGCAATTGTAGGTGCAAGAAGCTGCAGATTGCTTGGGTGTTGACTTTTTGCCACGCTATGTGGAGACAAAACAGATGGAGAACCTTGATGTTGAAGACATTCTTCAGCAGTCATCTGAGGCAAGACATCTAAAACTTGCCATACTTGAATTTCTGCTTCTTGTTTAAATCCCAGGGGTGTTGTAGGAAATTTAAAATATTTTGGCATCTTATCAGCCTTGGCCAATCTTAATATCTATGTCCTCTCATCGGTTTTTGGGGAATGAGGTCAACTAAAACAATCATATGTTTTGTTATTCTTCAATTTTGGCTTCAGTTCTCCGCAGTAACCTAAACCAAGCTGAACTGACATGGACAATTGTATGATTAGAACCCAACAGAATAAAACAATAGACCACATAGCATCAAACATGCCTGTTGCCACCTCTTTCCTATTTAGTGTAAGAAAGTCCATAAGGCTAGGTAAACACACTAGTCTTATAACTTTGTTTTCCATTGTGCTTGGTTACCAATACTTTCTCATCGCTTTCTGCAGGGTAAAATGGAGATTCCATCTCTTCGGCCTGGTTGGCTGAATGAATTTGAGGATAAAGCCACGGGAGCTGTGTGGGAGCAATCTGAGAAGGCCTGGCAGTCTCTGCTAAATGAAGTAGCTAATGAAGCTAAGCCAGAAAAAGTTGTTGTTGCAGTTGGTCATCCGGCATTGCACATAGCTTTGATGGGGCACTGCCTGAATTTGACAAAGGAATGGCTGGGATCATTTCATCTTGATTCAGGAAGCATCAGTGTCATTGATTTTCCTGATGGTCCTAATCAATGTTTTGAAAGGCGAGGCGTAGATGTGAGGCGTTTTAGTTACGCTATGCGAGGCGTAAGCCTTGAAGCAGTGAGGTGTAAGTCTTTCGAACATTAATTTATTTTAATAAGAAAATTTTATAAATAATACAATACAATTAAATTGTACTATTAATTCTTATTGAACCATAATAATCTTTTAAATATAATCAAATATTAGTACTAATTGTCATTAAGCATACTAATTCTTAAAATTTATGGAAATTATCAGGTAATGGTAGAAATTAGGATTGTACTATATAATATATATAATTATATATAGGCCATGTGTTAATATATTAATTTAGAAAGAAAAGAAAAGGTAAGTAACGTGTTGTTTTTGAAAAAGGTAATATAGAAACTGTAGATTACTGATCTTTGACTTTGAAAAAAGGCAAGGGAAAATATGCTGGCAGCCTGGCACAGTGGCACTAAAGGGAATATATGCTAAACACGCAACCCTTGTTTTTTAAACGGGCGAACATGAAACGACACCGTTTCAATAAAGTGAAATCTAAAAAACAAAATCCTCGCCAACTCTTCTTATTCGCAGAGTCGCACGACACCATTCCATTACAGTGAAAACCTAAACAAAATATTCTCGCAAACTCTTCCTCTTCGCGGCGCCGCTTGGAGGAGAATACACAGCTTTGATGGAGGCCGCCTCTTCCGCCTCGTCCGCCTCTCCTGGCAACGCCTCAGCACGCTAAATCTGCAGCTTGCTAAATAGACACCCGCCTCAGGCGATTTCCAGCCGCCTCGCTCCGATGCGCGCGAAAGCATGCCTTTGAAAACACTGGTCCTAATGGCAGAGGCGTTATTCGGTGCATAAACTATACGGCTCATTTGGGGAGATGGTCAATCCCGATCACCAGATCAACACTGGACGATGAAGAGTTTTCAATGTGAACATACGTAATCATAAAAGGAATTGAACTTGAGTATAAATTAGTTTAGCTCAAGAACTCTTTAAGTAAAACTGTATAGGTATCTTGTCCATCAACCCTAGCTCAAGTGGCATTTCTGTGGGTGGAAAAGGGTGGAACTTGGGTGTAAACTTTAAACCTTGTAAGCCAAAAGCTGTATAGGTGCTCATGAGTTTATAAGTTCAACTGCGACGGAACTGAGACCAACCTTCTCTGCAACAAAAAGAAGATTGAAAATTGATTATGTTCCATTTTGTGTTTGCACATCACTACTACAAAATAATTAGTTATAAATCAAGGGTGGCAATTTTCACACTACAATTTTGTGATATAGAAAAAGAAATAAAAAAGAGACTAAAGCATAAAAACTAGTGATGGGCGCGGTCCGGTTCAATCCGGTTTCCACCTCATATCGGAATCGAAACCGATATTATTCAATCAGTGCAATTCGGTCTAGTTTTGGTGAAAAATATTTATGAAACTAGTCGGTCCGGTTTAAACGGATTTTGGTGCGGTTTCTGATTTTTCCAATTTTGGACCAGATGTTTTTCTTTATATATATTTTTCAAATTATTTTATTTTTACAAAATTCCAACTAAAAATTTATTTTTTAGGCTTAAAAATTCACAAATGACTCAATTTCATGAAAAGAGAGATGATTGGGCCTAGAAAAGAGAGGTGCTGTGGAGTTGGGCTTGAGGAAATATTACTTATGAGATTAGAAATTTAGCATTGGACTTAAATATTTAAAAATAAAAAATAAAAAAATGCATAGCTGGTCCGGTTTGGTTTTGTAAGGTGTGAAACCGGCATCGAAACCAGTTTGAACCAGTCCGGTCCTGTTTGGTGTCGGTTTGTTGACTTTTAGTCAACACGATTTTTTCCTGGTGTGGCTCGGTGTTCTGGTTTTCCTGTCTCGATGCCCACCCCTAATAAAGACAAAGGGAATGAGCGCAAATGTACAAAATGGGAGTGTGGAATTCCATAGTAAATCAAACGACCGCGTGTACTTTTATTGCCTTTGTTACAAAGAAGGGTTTAAAGAATGGGAAGGGGGAGGGTTGCATCCAACTCTCGATGAGTTTATGCAAGCCGCTTGTAACTCAAGTAGTTAAAAGTATTTGCTCCTCACCTAGGATCCTAAATTTGATTTCCCCATTCGCCAATATCACTTGCTTAAAGAAAAAAAAAACATACAAGTTTCCAAAACATATTCCCCTTTTGTTTACGCGGGTTTACGAGCTATGCCTGTTCTGTGACTTTGATGATCAAGCCCAATATATCTGGCCCGTACATGTCTGTTGAAATTTCACTTAAAGCCCACAGAATATTGTGGGCACAAATATGATACGAGTTGATCCAACTAGCCCAATACGAAGCAGGAGTTGAAATTGAGCTCAGTATCTGTCACTGTGTGTCTGAAATGGGGGTTTGCAGAGGTTTTAGGGTTTGGAAACGAAAGACACAGACTGAGAGAAAAGAAAATGTCAGCTTCGATCGCTGGAAGAGCGACAATACTGCGTGCGTTTTGCAGAGCGACGACAACAACAAGAGCAAGAATTTCAGCAACGCCATGCCCTTCGTTTCAGTCCAATTTCATGCCTCGTCGCTCTCCTTCTTCAAGGTAGTTTCTGCTTCTTCTTCTTCTTCTTCTTTAGCAGAGATGGTATATTTTAGAAAATGTTTATGAATGCAATATTCTTATCTATGAAAGACTTGACAGGCTGTTGCGACGAGAATTGAGCTCTCTTCAACCCCTCCACAGCGCCATTGCTTCTGCGTGCCTTATCTCCAACCTCCCCGCCCTAGCCACCTCCTCCGAAGGTCTCCATTCTTCCTCATTGTTTCTTCATTTTCTGTTTATCCATCTTTACATCTTCCTCTCATTTTATGGGCTTATTGTTTGTTAATTATGATCTCCACCCATATAATTTTGCCTCTCTTGGTTTCCTTAATTTCATTATAATTACCTAATGTAAATTGTTAATTAACAAGGTTAAAGTCTGAGCAAGGAAAATAGACAAGGTTAAATTTTGAACAATGCAATAATCATGAATCAGCACTTTTTACCCTTTGGCTGATCAAATTGTCTAAACTGGGTAAAGGTTAGGAGTAATGTTATATGTACTCCGTTAAATGGCTACATCTCTCACAGAGGTGGGACCTACTTGCATAGGCGTGTCTCGGCTTTGTGAGAAATGTGGCCAGAAATGTCGTTAGTAAATCTGTTACAAATAGTTCAGTTCAGAAGTTTGAAAATTGGGCAATAATGTGAACAAGGAATTTAAGGGAAAAACTAAGCATAAGCTAAAGTTTGAGGGAAAAATTTATGGTTTATTCTACCAAGCATCAGTTGTAAAACCAAAGGAAAAAAAATCAGATAGAAATGATACTTGATTTATGTGCATCGATGTATGATGCAATTATTAGTTGTTATTGGGATTTACCTGATCGTTGTATGTTTTTCTCCCCCCTCTGGTGACAGGTAGATTTGTGAATTATCTCAGCCCTATCTAGGGGTGAATACTAGCAGAGATCCAGAGTTCTTCCTTTGCTCTTCAATTTGCTGATAAGTTTCTTTCGGAAGTCAGAATGCTTGTCTTTAAAGTTAACTGCTGAAACATGTTTGTTTTGAATTAAATAGCAATCTTTGGCATCTCATGAAATACTTCTACGTTGTTACATGATTAGTTCAATTTAACAGTTATGAGTGAGATGATGTAATTTCACGTTAAATAATATGCAGTAATGTCATGTTAGTTCAATTTTACATGACATCTCCTGAAATCTTCAACTTTGAAGTCATGTCATATTAGATATTTGTATCGAAGTAGTGAATAAAAGATGAGATCAGACGTGTGACAATGGACAGTTTCTTTTTGGGAAAAGAAATTACTAGAAGGGATCCTGATGGAATGCTAAAAGCTAGATCTGAATTGTTTTACTAAACAGGCACCAACATTATGTCCACAATTTTGAAATTTGTTATGATATTTCAGTCTAGGTGAATTAAATCTTGGTTCAGTTAACATGAGTGGTTAGTGTACAAGTTTGTTACTTGTTAGCTAGCCTTAACAACCAAAGTCCTTAAAAATATTTTGGGAATCCATAGAGTCTGAATATTTGACTGGCTAGATCAAATTTGGAACTATAAATAGAGCTAAAAGATATTGGTGGGTATGCAATTACATAAATTTGGTATTTTTGAGTCTTCTGACTTGATAAATGATCTGTCTCCTTTTCATACAATTGATTTGTGTGAGAAATTTTAGATTGAGAGATCTCTCTGAAGGAGACCTATCTGTGTGCTTATTAGGCAGGTAAAGTTATCGACTAATCGTGCAAAGCAAAATTTGGTTGAGAAACGATAGTCATTTTAGTTTGTTGGAGACAGTGTGGTGGGATACTAGTGCAACTCTGTAGAGCCGCTTTTAAACACAAAACAGAAGCGTTGCTTCAGAGTCAAGTAGCATTTTTTTTTTCTGGGCGTATTTTTTGTATCAAATTAGATTGACTTGTTTTTGGCTTGGATTGATATGGATGATCTTTTTCAGTTTCTGATACTAGTTTCAGAAATCAGAAACTTAGGTGATCCAAAAATCTTTTACATGGTATGTAGGCACATTATTTGGATTGGGTTTCAATACAGGTTTTATATGTTAGAAACATATAATTCAATGCTTTAGTAGTATATGTATATAGCAACTGTTATTATAGCATTTCCGCCATAACCAGGGAGCTGCAGTTTATAAGCCTTTTCCCACATGTGCCAAAAACCTCAAAGGGCCTATAACACTGAAATAGACATAGGCAAGTCATGCATCCTATGGAAGACCCGTACATATACATACATGGTGGGCAAAATTGTTCTCTAAATTGTATGAAAACAAATTCTCTATATATTTATTTTGACTGGAATGTGCATTAAACACCAAACATACACTTCAAATAAATAAAAAATAGCCTTCTTAGCACCATCAGAACATGAAAGATTTGTTTTTGCCAGAATTTAACATCTTGTCTAGGATCTATAACCTTCTGCAGACAGCACAGATTTGAACAAAAAACGCTTCTTCCCCCAAGAATAGAAAGGCTTACTACAAATACTCCCTATAATTACGTTTGGTCTATCAACCCATCTGCATTTTAAATTTAAAAATTAAAAATTAAAATTAATACCGACCTATGTGCAGACAAATGTGGCCAATATTTTCTGACATACTATTATTCTGATATGCAGGCGGAGGACTTGAATGGGAATTTTAAGTGTCATTTTCACGTGTTAATCTATAGTGTTTACAAGAAAATGGAGTTTCAACAACTTCAAAGAAGCAACAAACACATCAAGCTTTAATGGGTGCTTGCTTACATGCAATATCTTTGACTTCCCAGATACACTGCCATTATTTTTATTATAATGTTTTATATATATCAGTTATTCTCTCATCCGAATGTCCATAAGTTATTATCATACGGATGCCACTGTAAATATGGAGAAAAATAGGAAGGAGTAGTAGAAAATACATGGCGTCTGCACGATAATAATGTCCGGACGTTCACAATAATGTCCGGACGTTCACATAGGAGAATTTATATATATATTGACCATAGCTTGGAATGTTGTAAAGAACGTGGTGGAGCCCACATAAAGAAAAGAAGAAAAGAATGAAGCAATTTGTCTGTCATCTTCCCTTGTAACCAACCGAACTTCACGGGTGCTTCAGCCAATTTAAAGGCTTCATCTCTACATTGCTAGACAGTGAGAAGAAACGAGAAGTGATAACACACTCAGTTGAGAGAAGAAAAGAGAGTGAGAAATCTGAGAGTTAGTGAGTTCTATCTGAGAGGAAATTCTGTCAATGTAAAAACCACAAGAGCAAATACAATTTCACTCCCAATATTTAGTGGTACTTTTCATACTCTGATTATTTTTATGACATGGAAGCCTAAGTTTTCACATGCCTTTATTTAATTAGCAAATGAGATGTCACATTAAACTTTATGTTAATAAAATTATAATTTGGCCAAAAATTGAACTAGCCCACTTGTGTGATTGCGAAAAGACTGAAGAGAAAAAAGATTGAGAAGGGAATGAGAAGGTTTTACATCCACTCTTTTTATTTTTGGACCAAATGGCTTTGTCATAATCACCAAGCAAATTGATATGTAGGGCTAACAGTCTTGTTCACAATCCGGAGGGTTCTTAATTTGTGCCGTCCAGATCAAACAATTGGTGCTGTCCATTTGTTGTATAGATTAATAGAGTGGATTCATTTTCTGGAAAATGTTTTGATTTGAGTATACTTTCAGAGCCTAATGATAATGACTTTTAAGACTTGATTATTTGATATAGTTAATTAATCTCTAAACCACCTTCATTAATTGACATTTAGTCTTCCTCTATCACTATTAGCAAGTTCCCGCCCTTATTCCAGTTTCCACCCAAAACAAAAAATAAAAAATTCCTGCCCTTGACACCAAGCAACACGATAAATAAATAAATATATATATATATATGTCACATCATGATTATTGAAAATTGGGTAGTATTGCATATAAAGCTATAAGGGTGGGTACAGATCGGTTTGAATTGATTTCACTTCTAAGTTGATGTCAAACTAATTAACTGTTAAGTAATGTCTTTTGGTTAGAGAGAACGATCGGATTAATTTAATTCGGCTGGTTTTAACGATTGAACCTTTTTTTCCCAACCCTACAATGCCATATATATAGTTGACAATTGAAAACATTTCATTAGATAAAACTCAACCTTTTGTTTTGCGTATTGATTTTCAAGAAGCTGTTTTGGCATTGACCTTAGACATACTGTTCAGGTAGGCCTAACAACCATTATCATGCCTTCAAGGATATGTTTGCAGTTGATGATACTCACAATGAATATTTATTTATTTAATTTTTTTTTTAGGACTTTTCCTATTAAGAGGGGCGATAACATACTAACTTCACACACACACGGATGCTAGGACTCGAACTCAGGACATTGCCTGAGGGAGTAAATACTTCAAACCACTACATTAGCGAGTCTTTTACCTTTATATCTTAAATCATACATATTTGGAGCTTTTAGCTTAAGTGCGATAGTGCACTTCATCTCCATACCAATAACAAAAATTCAAATTTTATCCTACTTTTCGACTGAATAAAACATAAATTCTGAGCCATTTGCACTAATTCATAGAATTTTTTTAGGGTGTACGTTGACGAGCTATTAGTCTAGTGATAATTATCTTCAATTTATTGAAAGAGACTCGCAGTCCGAATAATCCATTTCTCAATAATACAACATACACAATCTCACCTAACTCACCAATACATAATAGAGCACACAGAAATTTGTTCGCATTCAATGATCATGTACGAATCTATAAAAGTGAATAAATTTGCAAAGTCGTGTGTCTCTTGATGAAGTTGGAAACACGATTAGCTCTCTTAAACAACCATTAATATGAAATTGAAATGACGATCTCTAAACCTATCTTGTCGGTGTAGAGCTATCTGTCTCTCTGTCTTTTGTCCCTTTCTCATCACGTACACATGCGTTTTAAAACTTTCTTTGCCATAATCATAAACCCAGCAAAACGACAACGTTCATTGAGATCAGCAGAATTTTGATAACAATCAAACAAATGGGGCAAGCAAGTCCCAACCTTTTTTTTAAAAAAATTTATAAATTATATTTCCTTCATTTTTTAATTGTCTCTCATTCCTCAATACCAACCTAGGCCTGCAACTTCCCTATAATATTCAAAACAGTTGGCGCTGACACTTTAACAAATTGCAAGTTGCCTTCCAATTTACAAGCAAGAATAATTTAGGGTTGAAGTTTCAAGTGAAGGTTAATCCATGACCTGGCCAAGTTGGTCTTCTTCCAATTTTCCTCCATTGCGTAATTCCTTTGAACAAAACAAGTGGTCCATATTCAAAACTATATCTGCAGCTTTAGGCATATGTCATGAGAAATAATATTCCAAAATGATTTTCAATGGTTGATCATGGAGACTGGTAAAAGTTTTTGTTGTGTGAGGCCAAAAGAGAGAGATCCTTTTTTTTTCTTTTTTTCTGAGACATCTGTTTTCCTTTTTTCACCCATCGGTGCTCACACGTTGGCGGCCGCTGATTTAGGTGGTGTTGATATTTGAACTTAAAAAGCGGCATATATTTTCTAAAGTCCTCTAATGCGTGTTTGGAGGGGAGAATTTAAGATGAGATTTGAGATTTGAAATAGATTAAAACCATGAGAATCCTTTGTTTAGGTTTTTTATATTGAAAATTATGTGGTCTAATGGTAGGTGTCTTTATACTTTGTTAGAGTAGGTCTTTAAGCTTGACCTCGACTCACAAGGATCATGCGTCGTAACTTTGTTATGGGTTTTATCCCATTGTAAAGTGTCTCTGCACATGTCAAATAAAATGAATAAAAGATGATCATGACTTGGCCCTTTATAAAAAAAAACTTCAATCTATCTTGGATTTAGAAGTTCCATGTTTAGGTTTTTTTTTTATTGCTTTTTTTAATTTGTTTTTTAAATTTAATTTCTTTTTAATGTTTATTATATCTGAAAAAGAAGTTCTCATTAACTGGAAGAACCAAAAATACAAATCTGATAGGAAGGACTGTTGATGTGTAAATTGGTTTTATTGATTTACTTTTACAGTTTTACTGTTTACAGTTGGAATGTCTAAGTAAAAACTTAGATTCCTTTTCTGTTATGAGAAGTTTGTGTGGCTCGAAGGTCAGTAGGAAATTGCCAAGTGTCATACACACATTGGTAGATCAATTTTGTAATGATCTGGATGTAACCGTTTTCGTTATATATACAAGCATACATTGCTGAGCTCAATATGAGCCAGTCCATTCTTGGGATTTATCCTCCTAGCCGAAAGGTTAGGCTACCTAGGGTCTACATACATATATAATTAGTAAATCTAAAGTCTCTGTTTTGAGAAATTTACAGCTCCAAAGCTCACTACCCTAATACTTTTTCTTGGTCAGAATTCTCCACCATAATATACACTTTCAGTTAATTGCCTAACATTAGGTACATACATGACGGCTGCCTTCTGAACATGCACAGCATTATTTTAACTAGTTTCTTTCTGTCTCTTTTTTTTTTCTCTCTATAAAGGGTTTTGAGTAAGTCTGCAATTCCAGGTAGTCTTTAGGGAAACTAAACCAAGTGAAGTTGTTCATAATCTTATTGATGCATGATTAGTTAATGAATGACAGATCTACTCTATATAAATCTATGCAATTAACATCTGCCTAACCAATCTGGTTGGTATGATTTTCCTTCCAAAGTTGCAATTCCAAGTTCATGATTCAAGACTATTTGCTGGAAATAATACAATAAGGAATTAATTAAAACTTTTTTTTTTTTTTGACATTTGGAGAAGAGAAAATCGAACTTGGAACATCTTCTAATGCAGAGCACAACCTGAATGATGAAATATGGTCCATGGTATTGAACATTGCTGGGAAAGAAAAAGTAAACTAGAAAGTAATTATAATTGATACTCAAACAGAAACTAGAAAGTAAGCTTGTTACAGGAAAATTGGTTACATAGCGAGGGGACGTTAATGGGTATCAAGTACAAAGTTGGTTACAGGAAATTCGCATGACATTCCCATAATTTTCATGATCAGCTAGCAGATTCAGTCTTCTTTTCACAATATTCAATTCAAGCATGTGTACTTAGCAATGATGAACATGCGCTAAGACCATAGCATCTGGGGTCCATAGCTCAAAAGTGTGTCACGCTTGTACCAAAAAATATTATTCATATGCATTGTGAATTTGTAGAGCCATTGTTTCACACCACTGGCAAATTCAACCATTTTCCTAACTTGAAACAAAGACGTTCATTTGAAGAATGGTTTAGATTCCAATTGAAAACCCTAGCACCCACTCTCCCCAAAAACACTCTAGAGCCTTTTTCACTTTGAGGGGGGGAGGAGCCTTTTTCTCTTATGTGAGAGTTTTATTTGTATTTGGATTTTTTAAGCTTTATCTTTTTTTAGTTGTTCTGAGTTTGCAATCTTAGTTGAGATGCTTATGCCAGAGTTTCTTCGATCCTGCGTGATCGTTAATGGAGGGGTCCAGATTGTCTTAATTTTGATGTCAGATCGCTCCGTTATTGTAATATCCTTTGTGGCTAGTGACTTTGATGGTTGAATTATGAATGCAATCCCATCATTTCTCCACAAAAAAGAAAGGGGTTTAGATTGATAGGCAATATTCCTCTATGATATTAATAGGTGTAATTAACACAATGATGATAACATCATAAGTTCATAACCTAATAGCTGCATAATTAATACCTGCATGTTCTAATCAAATGACCCATCTCTTTCTGCTTTTCCTTTCATTTACAAGCCTTAGGTTCAAAGTCTAAATTATAGCTAGTTCTTTTGGTCTAAAACCTTTAATGCCATTTAATAATCCATACCAGTACTTAGGAAGGGACATAGGAGGAGCTGCTCACCCATAAATAGGGGTTCATGTGATGGGGTTCCTATTAACTTAATGTTCCTAATCCCTCTTCCCAACCAGCAACCACATGATATTCTGCATAAGCTGAGCTTATTAAAAAAAGTCACAGGGGACCCTTTCCTTTGTTTAGTTTAAAAAATTTAGTCAATAAGAAATAGAATAGAAAAATAATAATAAAGGAAACTTTTAATTATAGGTGTGTTCTTGGGAGCAGGAGTTGGTGGGTCTCCAAACTAAATTTATTTTGTGGGTCAACATTCACTATCATAATCATCCCACTGCATGCCCATATCATCTTTTGTTAAAAAAATAAAAATAAAAATGGAAAAAATAAACTGGGAAATATATTCCCTCACATATATATCCACCAAGATATGATCATTTTCTGGTCCCCAAAATTGACTGTCATTACCACTTGACTTTATTTGTATACATATTGTTCACACAAAAATGTTTTCTTACCAGAAATTTTTTCATTGAAATTTTTTATTTTAATTGTTGATGCTTTTCCAAATATCTCAAAGGTAAGATGTATAGTTGTCTACATAGTCATAATTGGTTGTGAGAAAATTGAAAAAGTAATTAATCTATAAATCAGGCAACATGAAAATCTAGTTACCTGTCTTTTGCCCTTTTTTTCTTCTTTTCTCACATCTTATATTTAATTCACAAAACCCGATGTAAGGAATTAAAAGCAGCCATGATCCTGTCAGTGTCACAACACAAATAGTGATGGTAGCAGAACAGGTCCAACTCCTTTGTTAGCCTTTCCTCTTTTTTTTTCTTTTGATTTTTTTATGTCTCATATGTACTGGCAAATTTAAAGGAGATAAAGAAGGCAAGCATGAAGGTTTCTGTCTCAATCTTCGACCTCTTTCCCTTCTCATAAGATGCAGATTTTAAGGTGAGACAATGAAGAGGGAATCATATTAAATTCATATCCTTTCTTGCCTTCTCATTCTCAACCTCTAAAACTTTCCAATTTAGAAAATCTGAATAAACAAAAACAGTTCAAAAGCCTTCATATCTCATTCATTTCTTAGAAGAAGCCAAGCCAAAAACCAGACAGATCCATTTCTCCAAACCCTGTAGATCTCTCTCTCTCTCTCTCTCTCTCTCTCTCTCTCAAAAGTAGTGCCTGCTGCAGGTTTTTGTTTTTGCTCAGAGAATTATATTATTTACACAATGAGAGACAAAGTTTCTTGTTTTAGTGAAAATGCAGTAAATGTTTCTCGTCCTTCATGTTCTAGCTATGCAAACACTGCTTGTGTTTCTCCAAAGTTAACTCCTTCTGTCCAAAATGCAGTCTCATGTGTCTACAAAATTACTCTCTCCACTAAAAAACAGTTCTTGGTCACAGTCTCCTGGTGCAAAAACCACTATGCACAGGGCTTAACCATTAAGTTTGGTGATGATCCAACAGCATGCTTCAAATTGAACATGAATTCGCGTCTGTTCCGGAAGAAGAAAGGCACCAAAGTCCTCGAATCGGATAATTCGAAGATGGAAATCTTTTGGGATCTGTCCAAAGCTAAGTATGATACTAGTGGTCCTGAACCTGTTGATGGTTTTTATATCCTGGTCATGGTTGACTCAGAAATAGGCCTAATTCTAGGTGACATGGCTGAAGAAGCTGTAGCCAAGAAGTTCAAGACTAGTGCAACCCCTGTTGCTAAGGTTTCTTTGGTTTCAAGGCAAGAGCATTGTTCAGGAAATGCCATTTATTCCACCAAGGCTCAATTCAGTGACACAGGCATTGTACATGACATTTTGATCAAATGCAGTGGAGAAAATGAGGGCTTAAAGCATCCGGTTTTATCAGTTTCCATCGACAAAAAGACGGTCATTCGCGTAAAGAGGCTGCAGTGGAATTTTAGAGGCAATCAGACAATTTTTTTAGATGGGTTGCTGGTTGATCTGATGTGGGATGTTCATAACTGGTTCTTCAATCCTTCATCAAGGTATGCAGTGTTCATGTTCAGAACAAGAAGTGGAATGGATAGCAGGCTGTGGTTGGAAGAGAAGTTGGTGCAGAAGGAGCAGGACAGAGTTGAATTCTCCTTGTTGATCTATGCCTGTAAGAGCTCATAATGAAATTTGGTCATTACATTGTTATTTTTTTTGGGGTTAATTCTTGAATTTTATGCTTGTTATTACTATTTTCTAAACTTCCTTTCCAAAGAGGAATAGATACTAATTCATTTTGATCATTTACAAGAAGAGAACATAAATCAATGTTCTGATCTCTCTCTCTCTCTCTCTCTCTCTCTCTCAATAATACTGCTGATCAATTTTGCAAATTAGAATATGGTACTGCAGAGTGTTAGCAAATGAGTTAGAATAGAGGGGTGACTGTAGAAGGTTCAAATAATTGGAAAGGCAAAGGAAAATGATACTAAGAGATATCAATTAAAATTTGCTGAGTGGGGAAGTGGGAATTTTGAGTATCAATTATAATTGCTTTTTAGGCTTGTAAGGATCAAATCAAATAAAGTTGAGAATCCCCCCAATTATGTTCAGCCTCATTTGACAAGTACATCTTATAAAACATGGGAATAAGTTGATTGATTGGAATATATTGTTTTTGTAGCATTATGCAAGATTAATGCTTGCTTTTACTGTTCATTTAGAAGAAAAATTGCCAATAAGGGTCTAGCCCAATGTAAAAGGGAATTTACTTGTAGAGGAGTGCTCTCAGGTTTGAACTCTCATAGCATATTGATAGTGTATGTGTGAGAAACTCTCATCTCCTTGTAGTTTAGAGTATCGCTTGTATTTAAAAAAAAAAGCAAAATTAAAGGAAATTAATTTATCTTCTTTTTCTAGATTTTATGAACGAAAACAAAAACAGGATCCTTTTTTCTAGTATTTAATTTATAATTTATCATATCATACTTTCTCCACCTTGGCCTTGACGTGTCAGGGAAATTTCTACTGATCCTTTAGTTCAAGAAGCCAGCTCACATTCACACGCTTATTAACAAGCAAAGAAAAAGATTGATCTCCATCAGGCTTGGCTTGATATATGGATTGTGATCGTGAAGTAACCATTTGAGTTGGCAAACAAAACAGTTTGTTGACACCACGCTGACCTCACCTCATTCTTAAGCAATCCCACAAATAAACAGATGTGTGCTCGGCTCGGCATCACCATCTCCAGCAGATATGTGCTCGGCTCGGCATCACCACCTCCAACAGATATGTGCTCGGCTCGGCCTCACACTCGGTCCTATTTGGAGTTTCTGCCGACACCATGCCGACTGCAAAAACCCCTAGATCAATGACAGCCAAGTAAAGCCTCGATCAAATGATAGCCAAGTAAAGTCCCGATCAAATGATAGCCAAGTAAAGACCCCAAATCAAGGATGGCCATACATTCTCTACCACTACTTAGGCTATAAAAGGAGCTCTCCACCTCCAAGCAAAGGGACCACTGCAGCCACTTCTCCAAGAGCTCTCCCAAGCTCTCTATTTTCTTACAAAGGCTCTCAAGCCTCTCTTCCATACACAATGTAAACCATATTCAATACAAATACAAAGCTCTAAACCATAATGGATGTAGCCCCATTATGGGTGAACCACTCAAACACTTGTGTTATGTGTGTGATTATGTCTTAATCCGTTAGGTACAAAATCACCCGTTAACATTTGGCGCCGTCTGTGGGAAACGCAGCAAAGATCCATGTCGTTCTCACCATTTTTTACCGATCATGAGGCACCTTCAAAGAACCAAGGTAACAAAACCTGGTTCTCCCTTATTTCTCTTTGGTGGCGAACGTGGAGGTACCGACCGACCACTTTGCATGGTCTACGACGTGGAGGTACCAACCACCTTGCATGGTCATCGACCATGTGGAGGTACCGACCGATCACTTTGTATGGTCTACAACGTGGAGGTACCAACCACCTTGCATGGTCATCTACTACGTGGAGGCACCGACCCGACCCTTTGCATGGTCTACAACGTGGAGGTACCAACCACCTTGCATGGTCATCTATCGCGTGGAGGTACCGACCCGACCCTTTGCATGGTCTACAACGTGGAGGTACCAACCACCTTGCATGGTCATCTACTACGTGGAGGTACCGACCCGACCCCTTTGCATGGTCTACAACGTGGAGGTACCAACCACCTTGCATGGTCATCTACTACGTGGAGTGCACCGACCCGACCACTTTGCATGGTCTACGACGTGGAGGTACCAACCACCTTGCATGGTCATCTACTGCGTGGAGGCACCGACCCGACCCCTTTGCATGGTCTACAACGTGGAGGTACCAACCACCTTGCATGGTCATCTACTACGTGGAGGTACCGACCCGACCCCTTTGCATGGTCTACAACGTGGAGGTACCAACCACCTTGCATGGTCATCTACTACGTGGAGGTACCGACCCGACCACTTTGCATGGTCTACGACGTGGAGGTACCAACCACCTTGCATGGTCATCTACTACGTGGAGGTACCGACCCGACCCCTTTGCATGGTCTACAACGTGGAGGTACCAACCACCTTGCATGGTCATCTACTGCGTGGAGGTACCGACCGACCACTTTGCATGGTCTACAACGTGGAGGTACCAACCACCTTGCATGGTCATCTACTACGTGGAGGTACCGACCCGACCACTTTGCATGGTCTACGACGTGGAGGTACCAACCACCTTGCATGGTCATCTACTACGTGGAGGTACCGACCCGACCCCTTTGCATGGTCTACAACGTGGAGGTACCAACCACCTTGCATGGTCATCTACTGCGTGGAGGTACCGAATTCGACCACTTTGCATGGTCTACAACGTGGAGGTACCAACCACCTTGCATGGTCATCTACTACGTGGAGGTACCGACCCGACCCCTTTGCATGGTCTACAACGTCGAGGTACCAACCACCTTGCATGGTCATCTACTTCGTGGAAGTACCGACCCGACCACTTTGCATGGTCTACAACGTGGAGGTACCAACCACCTTGCATGGTCATCTACTACGTGGAGGTACCACCCGACCACTTTGCATGGTCTACAACGTGGAGGTACCAACCACCTTGCATGGTCTACCATGTCGAACTACCGACCCGACCACCGTGGATGAGCGCCGACCACTTTGCATAGTCGCCCGCCACTTTGTATGGTCTACCACGTCGAACTACCGACCACCTTACATGGTCACCTACCACATGGAATGACCGACCCGACCACAATATCTCCAATATGTCCCAAAGAGAAGGAAAACTCTCCATATATGTGCTCGCTCGGCTTAGGCGATGACTATCTCAACACAAGTAAGGAATTACACATACCCATTATTATTTGATTACCTAGTATTATGTGCATTATTAGCGCCACCATGACACGTCATATACATTGTCGTCATTGCATGGCATACATCGCCACCACGACACGCCATATACATTGTCGCTATCGCATGGCATACATCGCCACCACGACACATCATATACATCGCCGTCATTGCATGGCATACATCGCCACCACGACACATCATGTACATCGCCGTCATTGCATGGCATACATCGCCTCATGAAAAATGATACGCGACGCTATCGTGACATACGACATACATCGTCATCAAGTCATCACAAATACAAACATCATCGTTACAAAATATGTGATCGGCTCAACATTATTATCTCCATATGTGATCGACTAGGCCTTACTATTCTCTCCATATGTGATCGGCTCGGCCTTATTCTCTCCATATGTGATCGGCTCCTCCTTATTCTCTCCATATGTGATCGGCTCGACATTATTATCTCCATATGTGATCGACTAGGCCTTACTATTCTCTCCATATGTGATCGGCTCGGCCTTATTCTCTCCATATGTGATCGGCTCGACATTATTATCTCCATATGTGATCGACTGCGCCTACTATTCTCTCCATATGTGATTTATAATCGGCTCGGCCATATTTTCTCCATATTGTGCTTTACTTCTCGGTATTACACCTGGTCTTATTTGAAAGTCCCCACCAAGAACCTATTCTCGATTGTGAACTTGGGGGCTTCATTGACACCATGCGACCTCACCTCATTCTTAAGCGGATCCCACAAATAAACAGATGTGTGCTCGGCTCAGCATCACCATCTCCAGCAGATATGTGCTCGGCTCGGCATCACCACCTCCAACAGATATGTGCTCGGCTCGGCCTCACACCTGGTCCTATTTGGAGTTTCTGTCGACACCATGCCGACCTAGGCAAAACCCTAGATCAATGACAGCCAAGTAAAGCCTCGATCAAATGATAGCCAAGTAAAGTCGATCAAATGATAATGCAAGTAAAGACCCCAAATCAAGGATGGCCATACATTCTCTACCACTACTTAGGCTATAAAAGGAGCTCTCCACCTCCAAGAAAGGACCAAATGCAGCCACTTCTCCAAGAGCTCTCCCAAGCTCTCTATTTTCTTACAAAGGCTCAAGCCTCTCTTCCATACACAATGTAAACCATATTCAATACAAATACAAAGCTCTAAACCATAGTGGATGTAGCCCCATTATGGGTGAACCACTCAAACACTTGTGTTATGTGTGTGATTATGTCTTGTCCGTTAGGTACAAAATCACCCGTTAACACAGTTCAACGACAAATCTTGTAGTTTCTCAATGATTGACAACAACATTTCAATTAAAATTACTTATCACAGAGATAGCAAAAGTCTTTGGGATAAGTTGTTCATCTGACTAAAAGCTTGACAAAACAAATATCCCAATAGGATTTAAAACAAATCCTCAAATGACTATTTGGTAATTGTGATAGTTAGTCGTCCTTTTGTTAGAGGAGATTATAAATTTAAATCTACTAGATGATAGTTGTCTTCACCTTATTAGATGAGGTTTTGAGTTCAAATCTCGTGACGAAAGCACAACAAACACTCCTGATATAAAATTCAGACCAAAAGAAATACCAAAACAATAAGTAATATAGGAATGGGCAAGTCGATTTTGAAATGGTTACTAGGATAACACCAAAACTCCAAACGTATGCAAACAAAATATTCGGATGGCGTCCCTTCATTTCAGACCCACAGCTAGAACAAATGCATGGTCCCCCTCTGTCTTAAAACTATTGTTTGGTCCACTAGCAGAATCCAGTGATTGTATGTCTTCCCAAAGCACCATAAAAAGAGTCCTTCTTGGGGAAGATGACCTACAGTACATACAATAGGCGACGGATTTTCTATATGAATTGTGTTGGGAAAGATGGCAAAAAATAAAAGAACCAATAAATAAATATGGCACTCCCAGGATCTGACTTTTCCCAGCTTTGTGTAAATAAAATGGGCAAAAATAACACTCAATATTTTTACTAAGAAAATTAATGGGAATACAATAATAATCTCACCAAACACCGGTGGCTAAACTCTCTCTTGGTTTTTCTCTCAAGAGGATTTTCTTTCTCACACAAGTGAGGCTTTCTTATCTCTCAAAACTCTCTAAGTTTTGGTTTTCTAAGGGATGCATTGAACTGAAAGAAGGCTACGGCTTTTATAGCCAATATTCCTAACTAATTGGTGGCCATGCATGAATGAGAGTTTTTCTCATTTTCTCGTCCATTCGTTTTCTTCAAATTCTCCCGTCCTTTCTTTTATTTCCTTTACTATTTATTTTTGCTTCTTTTTCTCTCCTCCACTAATGAGGGAATCCCATCAAATTGTGATAGCATCAGTCACGTGCGAACTCATGACAGCAATCTCAGCCGTTAATTTCTATGAACTAGATTAACGTATGGCTGCTGACACTGCGTCATGCACTAGCGCTAAATTGAACTTCAAATGTAAATTGCCCCCAAAAAGAAAATATGTAAAGTGTAGCATACAAGTACAATACTATAGTCTAATACATCAGGAAAGAACCCAATAAAGTAATAAGCAGCCAGGCTGCCTAGCTAGATGGCAGGGTGTGTACGAGTGTATGTAGAATATTGGTGAGGGCAGTTGTTGGATGGGACCAGCTTTTCATTGAATTCTAAAGCCAATCATGCTCTGACAAAGTTTGTAGTCTCTCATGATAAAGTTGCAATTGTATTCATGGAGAGCATCTCCAACATAAATTTGCAACTACATTAAGGTTAATGTTGGGTCCTCTACAAAAACAAGAGTGCTATACTACTTCAACTATTATGGTGTCATCAATAAGAGTTCGAATTTGAAATCTCTTTCATCGTTAAGCCATCTCCAATACTAAAGGGGCTAAACTCAAATTTTCACCTTTGAAAATACAACTATTCATATATTGCCCGAACTCAAACAGTTTTTCTCCCAACCATCTAGACTCAAATTTTGAATCCATAACCTTATTAAATTGTTTTAAAATAGTTTAACTCTAATGGGTCCACAAAACTGACTTTGCACATGGGGCAGTGGGTTGTGTGAGTGGGCTCCACTAAATTTAAGTCCAGGCAAAATGTGGACTGCTATTCTACTCAAGATATTGACTGGATTGATATTTTGTATGTCCCTATACATGCGTTGGGCGCTCCATCTAGACTATATTTGGCAAATTTGACATTTGGCCCTCTCCATTGGAGATGACCTTAGGGAATAAAAACATCACTAGATGAAGAACTAGTTAATTTGTAGACTAACGACATTTCACACCATCGAGGTTTTTGCAATAAATGAACTTGATTTCAAGATTTGGAAGAAACCCTCTCTTAGTCTTAGTCGAAAACTCAGAAAGGTTGAGTTCCTGATTTTTTCCTTTTTTTTTGGTTCTATTTCATTGTCCAATCCTTGGGTATTGGAACGATGGCCTTGGAATAGGTGCCAAGGTCTAAGAGCGAAATAATTTTTTTTCCATAAATGCCCTTCACGTGGACAATTTGGACTGGGTTGTCAAGATATGTGGGGGGTCCTGCATCTGCCACGTGAACATTTAACGTTTGACGAGAAGGTCAATCTAACGGCCGGTGTAAATTGGTCAGATTTTGAAATGTTGGGTATCAAATTGATGAAATTAATACCTCGGGGCCCATTTTGATACGCACATTAAACCTTGATGGTGTGAAATGTCGTTATTCCTTAATTTATTTACCAGGTTAAGTCACTCATGTTCAAAAACCAACTTAAGTCACTCTAGTACGTTGTATTAACATGTTGGGCTCGATTTACTGAGCTCGAACTATGCTCTGCCTTTACTAGACAAAAATAAAATACAACATATATAAGTGTGAGTGGATCAACTACTAATATCAGCTATGCATGTTGTGATAAAAGAATAAATACTTTTCATTGTTAGAAAATCCATTTACTGATTTGAATCAAAACATTAAGGATGTAAGAAGGTTTATTCTGATATAGGTCCTTCCAAGTTTTATATCCTAATCAACGCTTTGTCATCCCTTTCGTCTAAGAATTCTATAGTGAGGGCCTTATATATGTACTTTAGGTGAGACCCTATCTCTTAATCGTTGGATCAAATTGGTTAGCTTAATCAAACGGTTAAGATATATGACCTCACCTAAAGGTCATATATAAGGCCCTCACTATGGAATGACTCCCCTTTCGTCCGATACATCATATTAGGCCATCAACCCACTTTGGCCGTCCATAAAATTTTGGGTATCAACAACATCAAATTTAATATTTTATTTTTATTATTTATCAAATTTAATATTTTTGCTTTTGCTAAAATAGACTTCAATCATTTAATTTATACCCTGACTTTTAGATGAGCATTATGAGCTCTTCAAATTATAACGAGACAAGAGATGACTGCTTTTTATATGTGGAAAAGTTACTAACTTCCCATACTGCTTTCTTTATGGCCGGCAATATTGCACAAAGAAGGACCAAAATGCTAAAACATATATAATATATTATCGAGATAAATAATGTCTTATTGTAATTGCGTTTTATAATAACTTTCTGTTACTCGCATATTATTTAATCACACATATTTCCTTCTCAAATTTTTGTTATTAAAGTGACATATCGTGAATAACATGACAATATTTAATTATTGAAGATAGATGAAGTTTTGAATAGAACTTGAAGTAACGAATAAAACACAACCACATCAATTGGAAACTCCAAATGTATATTCGTAGCAATTTCATAATGAAAGTGCAATACAAGATACAGAGAGAAGAAAGAACAATAAAATAAGATACAAATAATAAATACAACCACCGCAAGACGATAAGCAAAATAAATTCAACATCTTAAACAACCAACTCACCAAGAACTTGAAAGATATCATCACTATATGATTAGGCCATCTCCAGTCATAGGGCTAAATGTAGTCAAAGGCTAAAAATTTAGCCCTTCAAAATATTAATTTTTTAAAGAATAGTGCAGGGTTAAAATTTTCCATCTCTAGCCATGCAGGGCTATATTTTAGGATCCTTCATATTTTATTATTTTGAGAAGTATGGGGCCCACACAAAAATGGATGGATTTCAATATACAATATGAAAAGCACATGCATTGGGCCCACAAAAAAATTGGCATAGGCCAAAGCTAGGTTGTGGTCCGGTTGGAGGGCTAAAGGGGTGGCCCTCCAAATTTGGCCAAAATTTTGTTTAGCCCATGGCTGAAGATGAGTTTTGCATTATTTTAGAGCTATATTTGGGATATAGTTCATGGTTGGAGATGGCCTTAGCAGACTCAAGAATGAGTTCCAACTTTTGCGCATGTCAAATACCATTATGCGTTTACCAAATATTTCATTTCCCTGCGTCATCTTGACCAATATATTTTTTTTCAATCTTGCTCTTATTTCTCTGTTCAAGCTTTTCTCCTTTTAGTCTTTACCTACCATTTCTTCATCAAAACCTAATTGCCAACCGAATTTGACCCTACACTAACTGATTCATCTTGCCTCCGTTCATCTTAATTTGATTTTTCTACAACTTCTATCACATCACAAGTCTATCTTCTAAAACTTGAAATTCTTGATTAGTGGAGGCTCACCAACTCCAAATAAGTTGTACTCAGGTTGACAAAGAGTATACCAGCTCGTGAGATTATAACAATGTTGTACTAACGGGGCAATAGGAGTCTATTATATGTTCAAATTATCCACCAATACCTTAGGTGGGATTAGGCCAAATGGACCTCTATATGTGTGGTTTTAATTTAGAAGATCTCGGCGCAATTACGAGTGAACATATATTTGAACTGTAGATTATTATTGTATTATCTTATATGGGACCATATCGGGGCTGACCCTGAGATTTTGAGGGCCGTACGAAACTTAAATTTGGGCCCTCACATAATCTAATACGAAAATACTAAAAATAATAATTTGACGTAACTTAATGTCATAAAACAAACTTTTTATAATTAAAATTCATTATCAAATTAATATAGGTAGTTAACTTAAAAGGTGTTAGTGCAATTAGAAGTTAACTACCTATATTTGAATTGTAAATTATTATCTGATATGGGACTTGCACATCATTGCATCCCAAATTGTAAGAGAAGTATATATATATATGTATATATATAAATTATGAGAGAATAACCCTGGGAGCTTGAAATCTTCGATTATACTCAGATTTAAGTCTAAGATCGATATCTGAAAAGCTTATAAAAACATGTAGAATTGTTGTGAAAGACGTGAGTCGAAATATTGTACAAGGCCCCCTTTATATATTACTTGGCGTCTAGCTTGTAAAATAATCTTTTTAAAACAAACAAGGGATATTTGTAGAAATGTCACATGAGCTTATACATCAGTTTTAATTTGTCACCTTAAAGAAAAATTTAAGCGAAATGTCACCTTAAGTTTTCAAAATTAATGATATGTCACCTGACTTTAACATCATCGAATTTTCCTTCCATTTTGAAGGGTATTTTAGTCTTTCCAATATGTAAACCGTAAGCAAATCCAAGCCAACAATAGTCACAGACAAATGGAGGAAAATTGGAAAGACTATACCCTTCAAAATGGATGGAAATTTGGATGATGTTAAAGTCAGGTGACAAATCATGGATTTTGAAAACTTAAGGTGACATTTCGCTTAAATTTTTCTTTAAGATGACAAATTGAAACTGATGTATAAGTTGAGGTGACATTTCTACAAAAATCCCAACAAACAATATCCTTTGCATCTTTTTTATTTATTTATAAATTTTATAATACAAGTGATATTAGAGGATGAAGAATTCGAACTTAGGATTTCAGGTGCAAGGACCACTTAAGCTACGACCTCCTTGCATATCCTTTATATCTATAATCCTAAGCAAAATAGGATTCACTTCCTGACTTACTTCAATCCAAATTCTCGTAGAAGTGAGTGAGGTCAATTGACTAGGACAGTGAGCTGCCCCCTTGCACCCAAATCCGAGGCTCTATGCTCATGGGTTAGATTAATTTAGAGTACGTAGTTTAAAGTAATATTAATTCACAATTCTTATTGAAACTGAAACTTCAAATGGGCTCTTGATAAGACAAAACAAAATCAAGCCCAAAGCCACGAATTCAACTAAACTTGATAAGCACTTAAGCCCGCAAATATTATGCCCAAACAAATTAAAGAACATAAAGAAGATGCATTTGCTAAAATTTAAGTTTGATTTGAGTTTGACATAAATTGCTTTTGATAGATATATTATTTATATTCTCACCTCTACCACCACCATTTTGTCATGACTATCACCACCGTTGCCGCAGCCATCATCATCACCACCATCACTACCACTACTACCATCTGGGCCACAGAACTACAATCACTACCACCATCACCATCATCACCACCACTGCCGCCGCCACCCCTGCGTCACCACCACCCACCACCACTGCCACAACCACAACCGCAACTGCAACCACCGTCACCCCCACCACCCCCACCACCACCACCACCACCCCCACCACCCCAACTACTACCCACATCATCACAATCACCTTCGCCACCGCCATCACCACTGCCACCATCTCTGACGCCATCGCCACCACTTGACATGGTCATTATCACCACTCTCCTGACCACCATGAATGCCTTTACCATCCCCAGCACCACCATCTCTACTACCACCATCAACATCAAAGTTTGTACTTCTTTAAAATCCATTATGAAAGTCAAATAAAATCCATAGAGTTCTAACTTCTTTAAAATCCATTAAAATCTTAATTGAATACACTCCCAAAACTTAAGCTGCTAAGTGAATTAATAAATTAAAGAGCTTCCAGTTCAATGTGATAATAGAATGTTAGAACATTCTCAATATAGTTTTGAACTTCAAGTTCTTAATTTTAAATTTTATTATCGATGGCTATGAACTTCAGCTTAAAACTTCAGATTCGAGTTTTAATAACTTTGGGTTCCATTATATTTTGGCAATGAACTTCAGCTTCATACAAGCTGTCTACCGATTCTGTTACCACACATATCACTCCCATGAAGTCAGAGCAGAGAGGAGCCCGATCCAAAATAAAAGGGTGTGCCATAATTTTCTGTGATTTCCATCCATCCGTAAATATCTCCCAATGCTTCTTCTCGTATATACCACAAAACAAATGAAGAGACAAGGACAAAGAACAGTCAAAGAAACCACCTAAAGCGTTGCAATCTCTTCCGCATCAACATCCACCACTGCATTCGTACGTCACTTGCATGGTCCTAGCCATCAGCCATTAACACTTTCTCTCGCAATTAAATCTTGAAATAGCCCAACCCCAGAGTTAACTCTCTTTCTGTTCTGCCCCTTCTGCTTCTCTATATCTTTCTCTTTCTCTCTCGACTAGAATACCAACGAGCCATGTCTTGCTTCAAGGGAAAGTATCATGGTACTTGCATTGCCTCTCGTTCTCTCCCTCATTTTCCTTTTTTTTTGGTTTACATGGGTTTTGTTCTTTTCTTTTTCTTCTCTGTCCAGTTCATTGTTGTTTTCTTCATTTTTAATTTAAAATTACTCTTAGTTACAAAGGTGGTGATCAGGAAGGTTATTAAATTCAACTATTTTGTTCAAGGAATGAAAATAAAAAACGTAATAACAAAAAGGCATACTGTGTTTGGTTTGATTTGTTTTGTACTTTTGTTTAATAATGATGGTGTTGTTTATTGATACTGGAAAATGCTGAAAATTCGATAATTTGACATTCATATATTCCTCAAGATGTGGAGATCGGTATTTGCTTTTAATACCATAGCTCATTTAGGGAGACTGTAAATAACATTGTTCATGTAATACAGATGAACTTGTAGCCAATGCTGCCTACATCGGTACCCCCGGGAAGGGAATCTTAGCCGCAGATGAATCAACTGGAACAATCGGCAAGCGTCTATCAAGTATAAATGTCGAGAACAATGAGTCCAACAGGCGAGCCCTGCGTGAGCTCCTCTTTTGCGCCCCGGGTGCACTCCAATATCTCAGTGGTGTAATCCTCTTTGAGGAAACTCTACACCAGAAAACAGTTGGTGGTAAACCCTTTGTTGATGTCCTCAAGGAAGGAGGGGTCCTCCCTGGGATCAAAGTGGACAAGGGCACTGTTGAGCTTGCTGGAACTAATGGTGAGACCACAACTCAGGGTCTTGACGGTCTTGCCCAGCGCTGCCAGCAGTACTATGAAGCTGGCGCCCGATTCGCTAAGTGGCGTGCTGTGCTCAAGATTGGCCCAAATGAGCCATCCCAACTTGCTATACATGAGAATGCCAAAGGCTTGGCTCGCTATGCTGTCATTTGCCAGGAGAATGGCTTGGTACCAATTGTTGAGCCAGAGATACTGGTTGATGGATCTCATGACATTGACCGGTGCGCAGATGTGACCGAGCGTGTCCTCGCTGCTTGCTACAAAGCGCTGAATGAACACCATGCCATTCTCGAGGGTACTCTTTTGAAGCCAAACATGGTTACCCCTGGTTCAGATGCCAAGAAGGTTTCACCTGAGGTGGTGGCTTATCATACCGTAAGGGCATTGCAGCGAACGGTTCCTCCAGCTGTTCCTGCCGTGGTGTTTCTTTCTGGTGGGCAGAGTGAGGAGGAAGCTACCCTCAACTTGAATGCTATGAATAAGCTAAATACAAAGAAACCCTGGTCACTTTCGTTCTCTTTTGGGCGGGCTCTGCAGCAAAGCACTCTGAAATCATGGGCTGGAAAGGATGAAAATGTGGAGAAGGCACGAGTTGCCTTCCTTGGTAGATGCAAAGCTAATTCAGAAGCTACTTTGGGTACCTACAAAGGGGATGCTGCATTGGGAGATGGTGCTTCGGAGAGTCTTCATGTGAAGGATTACAAGTACTAGAGATTTTGCAGGTAAATTTCTGTTTCCTGTATTGCCACTAGTTAGAAAATTAAGGGAGAGATGAGCCTTGGTTTTTGTTCTTGGAATGTAACTGATTAAACTTCGGTAGCGTGTGTATCATCTCCATCTGATTGCGTCCTTGTAACTTTTCGCAAAGGTCACATTTTGCATTTCCAGGATTATGCTATTGAGTTTTGAATATAATTTTATTTTCTGTCATTTCAAGTATTTCAAGTATAGCGCTGTCCTTGATCTTGATTAGGTTCATGTGAAACAGATTGTACCTTACAGAAAATCATTAAGGCTGTAATTTTCTTTAAGATTCATTCTATTCTCAATTTCTGTTGAATTACAACTAATATCATGTTTCTCTATAATACATAATGATGTCACAAGAAAAATCTAAAAGTAATAAGATCCTTTCAACAGCTACATAAAAGAAAAACAAGACCAATATAATTTATGTCTTAATTTCCTTTCATCAAGGATTGTCTGCCAAAACCGTTAGTGCTACAAGAGAAAGCAAAGAGACCAGGATGTTACCCAAAGCATTGATGGATCCAGCCTTTGACATAACTTTGTTTTCTGCAAAACCCATTGGAAACACCAAGTATTACTAATTAATTGATAGATCACATATATATATATATATATATATATATATATATATATATATATATATATATATATTCAGAGGTTATGAATAGGGAAACTTACTGCACTCTTTAGGATGACATATGCACCTCAACCCAGCAGCACAATTGCCATTTGGCTTTTGACACTCGTCGCAGATATTGGGAATGCGGTCAGGGATGTCAAAAGAAACTCTTGTTCTCAACTTATGTGCTTCATAGGTCCCATCTAAAGATCTTCTATGCACCCTGCTGTAACATGAGCAATTCAAATCTCTCGGATGAAATCCCATGTCAAGCTTTGTGACATCATCAACTAGTAAGCAAGAAGAGGATGCAAGTCCACATGCATGTAAGCAGGTGAAGTTTTGAAACAGTGGTGATGATGAAGGTGTTTTGTTTGAGCAGTTGTAGAGTAAAAGTGAGTTGGAGGGGTTTAAGGGAGAGACATGGTGGAGTGAAGAGGAAGAAGAAGAAGAAGGGTTGGAGATGATCAGACTTTTACATATGTAGTTAGTGTAAGAGACTGGGAAGAGGCTGTTAGAGGTTCTATTACTATGGTATAGTTTCTGAGATTTGCAGATGACCGTTCGATTTAAACGGGATAATGCAGTTGAATTTGGATTTGAAAAGGGTCTTTGAATCTTGAATTTGTCACCAATGCTTGTTGAAGCATCTTGAGGAATTGAAGTTGCTAACCAGAAATTGAGTAGCAGAAGGAAAGGATGTAGGATACAGAATTTCTTGAATGTCTGCATTTTCAAATTAACTGCATTATTTTGTTTTGCAATAGAATTAAAAGGAAACAGAGAAGATCAAGATAACAGAGAATCAACTTTTAATCTGTTGAGGAATATTAGTGTGCGTGTGTGTGTGTTTTTTTCAATCTCTTGGTGGCTTTTGTGGACTTTTGGCATCTTAACAGAGATATGTATTTTCCTTTTGCACTTCCCCTTTTCTTTCCAGTGGCCCTAGGGAATATGACTTTTCTCCACCCTTTAGATCCTGCTTGATCTCCTCCTTTCTATCCCTACTGTTGGTGAAGTTATGTGATTCTGATGGATCATCACAGCTATATGTTTTGTCATCGTAAATTATGGCTCACAAATGAATATGAGCCATAATTTATGGCCTGTGGATAATTTTTGTACGTATTTGGAGTTTACCTTAAGATGTTGTATACGATGAGGGCATGAACCGTAAAACTTTTACTAGTTCCCCAAAAGAAATTGCACCTTTATGAGCTTTCAGCAGGAAATTTATTTTTGCTGATGTTTTCTTCAATTTTTTTGTTCTCTTTCAAAATTTGAATCTCTTGCGCTCTCTCTCTCTGGACAAGATATTGTGGCAGACAAAATTGTTAACATGGGTCCTCTGAATTTTGATCATAGCAAGTAGTTGTTCTATTGCTTGAACCATCCACGACTGGAAGTCAAAAGTACAAATGTCTAACACCTTTTGCCATATTTATATTAGTGAAGTGGATAGAAACCAAATCCCAGAAATTAAGCTACATGTCTTCATGAAAGGCAAAATGACCATAATATATTTCCACACAAGTTGAAAATTACATTAAAACTCATTGACTTATCCCATAATTAAACAGTAAGCAAACATTAATTAAGGAACAAACACACAAGCAACAGCATACATCATATTCTGTTTTGATGGAGTACATAGATTTGCAATTTTGAAGCACTTCTGGATCATGCTGGTGGTGCCTCTGGTGGTGCTTCTGGTGGTGCTGCCTTGGGTGGTGTCTTGACAAGAATAGTTGGAAAATCAAGAAGCACAAGCTTTTCTATAACTGTTGAAAATAGTGCTGAAAATTCTTGATGTTTAGGGTGGCTCTGAAACACAGCATAATCTTCCTTCTTGTCGAATGTCATCAAGAAGACATGGGTAAATCCCTGCCTAAGCAGCTCTTGGCTTTCCAGATCCTGTCCCCTGAAACACATTGTTTTGTCTAGTATGAGAGTATCAATTGGAAATGGGATGCCTGTTGGGGTCTAAAATCGTTTTCTAATTAACTATATCATGCGTAGAAATGTTCGCTAAAGTGATAGTCTCGCAACATAACATATTAAATATAAGATATCTGACAAAAGAACATTATTCTAAAGAAACGCTTACCATTCGAAGGACTTAACAGCATCAATCTCAGCAACCAGATTCTCCAGCCCTTTCAAAATCTCATCCACAACCACATCTTCCTTGAACTTAACAATCACCAAGTGCTTGAACTCCCCCATATTATTATTTCCCAAATCAACAGCACTACCTATGAAGCAAAAATGAATGACCAAACCGCATAATTTATATCCACATTACATTATGCAATATTGTTTGCGTGTCAACCTCCACAGTCTTATCTGTCCTCTGTCACACACCCCATGACCCTGTTTGGAGGCAATCAATCAGCCTGGGGACCTCTCCTTTTCTTGTGACAACAATATCTATTGCCCAATACATTTTTCAAAGGTACACACGTTGATGGGGCTATAGACCCACTGCTGAGCTACACAGTTGCTCAACCACAGTAAATATTTGTCCATAGCTTTTGTCATAAACTTTGCTTTTTCACATGAATATGATGGCTGGGGTCCTTTTTGCCCCCCCTTTTTTTTTTTTTTTTGAAATTTCAGGGCTTTAGGTTACCATCATTGAATTGTTGATCTATGTGATGAATATATTCTATAATGCAATTCTTGTTGCCGGACTTTTCTCCATGTCCTAGCCATGTGCTCGGATCCAGGTCCAGGGTATATTATTGGACCCTAATGCATGGATTATTTGTCACATACACATCTTTAAGGAATCTTATAAAGGTGATAGAAAGTATATAATTTTTGGGAAATAAACTACACGGTATTGTAGTGGAAGATTTATAGCTACGGTGATACAATATTTTTCTAAGAAATAGTACCGGAGAAGAACAGCTTTTTTGCAACGCATAATTAGGCCGTCTGTAAATATGGTCTCTCTATCTAGTATTATTGCCATAACCCATCTTCCGGCGCAATCACTTATTTTATGAGTAATAATGTCTGTCCTCATTCTTGACATAACGTGCTGGTTAGACATTTCTGACCCCATGGCGTGTATAAGGCATGATCATTATTATTTCAACAATGTCACTTTCATCTGATACCTAAAAAAAATAAACAAAGTCACTTTCACAAACAAATTAGTCCCTCGGTAAATTTACTACCTACCCTATTACCTTGCTGTAAAAATGGGTAAAGCCTCGGCATTTTTTCTAGTCACATATTATACATTTTTGTTTTTTCATAGAGTTAATTGTAGAAATAGGCCTTTTTTAGAAAGATCCAAAATGGGAATTAAAGGCACCCCTCGTGCATGGAATAAAGCCTTACTTTCATGCCTTGGTTGCTCAGAAAGCCCCAAGGGAAGGCAGGTCAAATTGCAGACTTTCTGCGCCACCGACACTGCTACCACCATAACCTACTGCAGTCTACAGCTACCCAAAGCATTAGCTCTAACTAGTATTCGGTTTCAATAGTATTTTTCACATGCTAACTGTGAATGTCCGGAACCATAATGATTTCAAATTATATGCAATCTAATCTTAATGAAATTTGATGGATACATAAAAAAGAGAGTTTTACCAGTGTTGGCAATGATAAATCTTAATTTATATACTGTATTACGAATAGTTATGGACAATTTTCAAATTGCAACGAGAAAATAGGTATTTTATAATTTTAGTCCCTTGATGTCGATGCTATTTAAAGAGGTTATAAGTAGGGGTGGGCACGGGTTGATTGAATCGGTTTTGGTCCCAACTCATACGTAGCGATTTATAATTCTTGGTCCAAAGAACAGCTTATTATTAGGCCAACCTAATCCTCTTGTGATCGGATTCGATTGATCGGTTTGAGCTTTAGCCCCATTTATTTTTTGAACAAATTTTTTTTCTCCAGTTAAAAGCATATTGAAAATGTAACTGAAGGAGTTCAACAGATTAACAACACATGTCATTCTCATAAATTCATCACACGGCATTTTAAAGGGTGTTGATACAAATTGCAAAGTTGAAAAAACATATTTAAAAAATGATTATATGAATGATATGCAAAGTTGAAAAAAAAAACAGATTTAAAACATAGATAGATTTCATAGATAAAAACTTTGAAAACTCATTTTCATACCCTGAACACTTTCTCGAAAATTAGGGAAAAAAGCAATGTAATATGAGTGTTATCCACCAAGAGCAAACACCAACGGTTTTGCTAAAATTGGGCAAGCCAATTTTAGTACAATTAGAGCGTTTCCAACGGTGCCTCTTTAGCCCGGGCAATAGGGGCCCAAGCCCCCTTTTTCAGTTCCAGCGAGTAAGGCTTGCCTAGGTAGCTTGTGGGCTCCACAAGCCTGGGCTGGCTTGAAGGCAGGAATAGCCTGAGCACAAGCCTGGGTTTGCTGACGTCAGCAATGAAAAAAATAGAAGAAAAAAAAAACCCAAAATTTCAGAATTTTTTTAAATAAATACCTAGTCATATTCTTCACTTCCCATACCAAAACTCTATAAAATTCCTCTCCTCATATCTCATGTGAATAATGGTTGTCATGTGTCACGGGATGAGTGAGCGGCGCGGCGGAAGCAAAACACACATTTCGCTCGCTAAACCACAACCCTTGCGGCCCAGGATCCCTTCGGATCCCAGTCAGCCTTCTCCCATCTTCATGATATTCATGACTCTCACAACTCCGCGAGAGGTTCACCATCAAGTGTCGTCTCCCATAGGCGCCATGCCCCATAGCTAGACAACGAGTCACTCTACCTTGTGACAATACAATCACCCCGCATCCGGCAACGAACCCTCGACGCTCATACATCAAGTGTTGCATAAGATACGTCAACTGCATCGACCACGTCGCATGCCTAACTCATGGCTCGCTCATGTCCAAGTCAAGACATAGCGATCCAACACACCATCGGTTTACCCACACTTCTGTCGGTCATTCTGTTAGCAATCAAGATAGCCCACATCCTCAAGCTATACACGCAAGTTGTCACACTCACATGTCGCCCAAGCCTTGGCGACATATATATTCCGAATGTCCCACATAACCATCGATGCATTGCATGGGGTCGCAGCCCATGCGTACCGGCATCCGAATATCTTCCTTCCCACATTGGACAAGGTCGAACCCAAGCCAAGTCCATCGAATATTGTCAAATGCCTCGCTCGCCGACGGCATAGGAAATGCCATACGTTGACCTCACTCTTTACAACGATGCGCAATACGAACGGCCCTGCGTGTCCGTACTGTCCTCGGGAATGTCCTTTCCCTCGGAGACATAGATTGCCCTTCAACAATCTCATGCCCGCCCCTATGACTACTTCCAATGTCATAAGGATGCTCGCTTAGTGCCACAAGGGTGTAAGCACCAGGGATGGTGGAGAGCATGACACCATGTCACCCCCTATATAGCATGCATTTAGCCTTCTGTTAGGAAGGAACATCACCTATGCACGAGGAGTCATAATTGGGCATAACTAATTCATACGAACTCCGAATGATGAACCGTCAGTTGCGTTGCATGCGTCTTGACATCACGGACGTCCCAGTATTTTTACCTTCCTCATATTCCTCCCGTAACCTTCGAAAATACCCAAAATACCCTTCAGCCATGCAACCTGGCCAACACAAGTCATTCTAGCTCTTAGAGCATCTCCACCCATAAGGGCTAAGTCTAGGGCAAGGGCAAGCAAGGGCTGCCACTATTCACGTGAATAGTGTCAGCCTTGCAATTTGTGGTTCCACCCATGAGGGCTAAGTCTAGGGCAAGTCTAAGGCAAATACTATTCATTGTACTTTATTTCCTATTTTTTTATACTTTAAACCATTAATTTTGATAATATTTTGTAATTAAATTTTCGGATAAGATTTTTGGTTGTTACGTGTCCATTATTTTTCATAAAAGATTTTCGGATGAGAATCTCGATTGCCATGTGTCTTATTCCAGATAAAATTTTCGGATATTCATTAAAAAAAAATTATAATCTCAAATTTCGGATAAGATTTTCACCCTCTAAAATTGTGCCACGTGTCCCATGTCGATAAGATTTTCAAATATGTTTAAAAATTATAATCTCATATTTCAGATAAAATTTTCACCCTCTAAAAAATGCCACGTGTCATCTCTATCTTCTAAATCCCTCTATAAAACTACACCATGAACTCATACCTCTCACACCATCTCTTATCTATTCCTTCATTTCTCATATTTTACAAAACACTTTCTACTCTCAATGTCAAACTTGAGGAGGGTGTTGGAGAGGCAACAGAAACAAAGGGAAGAAATCTGGCGTAGACGTGCTGAAGAAGATCGGGACGCCGATGAAGAAGAGGAACAAATGTTTGCAACAGCGGCTTGTATGCTTAATCAATCAAGGCAACACCGTCGTCGTGGCCCGAATGTGGATAGACGTAGGGAGTCTCGGGGTAAGAATCTCTTGGAGGATTACTTTATCCCAAATTCGTTATATCCTGAATCTAAGTTTCGAGAGAGATATAGAATGCAGCCACATTTGTTCCAAAAAAATCATGCATGATATTTGTAATTACGACACATACTTCATTCAAAAGCATGATGCTGTTGGACTTTTGGGTCTTATCCCGGAGCAAAAACTTACAGCTGCTTTGCGGATGCTTGCTTATGGGGCATCTGCAGAGCAGGTGGATGAGATTGCAAGGATGGGAAAATCTACTATCCTAGAGTGCTTGGTCAGATTCTGTGATGCAGTGGAAAATTTGTACACGAGGGAGTACCTTCGCAAACCCACGACGAGGGACCTGCAAAGGCTTCTAAAAAAAGGTAAGGATCGAGGTTTCCCAGGAATGATTGGAAGCATCGATTGCATGCACTGGCAGTGGAAGAATTGTCCTACTGCTTGGCAAGGAGAGTACGGGAATCGGAAGGGCCAAAAAAGTATTATTTTGGAGGCCGTAGCTTCATTCGACACTTGGGTTTGGCATGACTTCTTCGGGGTTGCCGGATCTCAGAATGACCTCAATGTCCTTGGACAATCCCCGGTGTTCAACGAGGTATTGCGAGGTCATTCCCCCCAGGTCACGTACCAAATCAACAATACCGTATACTCTGGTGCGTACTACCTTGCCGACGGAATTTATCCTAGGTGGACGACATTCGTGAAAACAATTTCGAATCCCCAATCCGAGAAGGAAAGAAGCTTTGCTTCCTTTCAAGAAGGTTGCAGGAAAGACGTGGAGATGTGTTTCGGTATCTTGCAAGCTCGTTGGGCAATTATTAAGGGTGCTGCTCGGATGCTAGATGAGGAGGTGATGCGGAGTATTATGATGACTTGCATCATCCTCCACAATATGATTGTGGAGGATGAGTATGACTACGATGCTCCAGAGGTGTTTGAACCCGATCCCATGAACACGGCGTTGACAAGAATATATGAAAGGCCGATGGGACCAAATGGACTACCAATGGAGCCCGAACCGTTACTTCAGGATGGTCGATTCAACAACCCCATGATTGATCGTTATCAAGAAATGCAATCTTCATATGTTCACGAGAGACGTAAAGTTGACTTGATCGAGCACTTGTGGGAGATGAAAGGCAATCACAATGGATGAAGTCAAGATTAGTGCTTTGTTTGGAATTTTGCTTTGTTTTTAATTATGCTTTATTTTGTGTGTTGTGTTTTTTGGAATTATGCTTGTTTTTATTATTATGCTTTTATGTATGGTTTGTTTTGTGTGTTGTTTGCAATAAATTAAGGTTTGTTTTTAATTAATCTTTGTTTTGATGCTCAAATATTTTTAATAAATTTGGGTATTATTTAATGCTTTTTTTATTGAATAAAAAGGAAACAATACAACAAATTAAAGGATAATACAACAATACAACAATACAACATATGGCAAAGGTGTTTTAATACAACCTAATGGTTTTCATCATTTAACCAATCCGTATTGCTAGGTACGTCGTCTTGGAAAAGTTTTCTTCTCATCACATCCCTTCGTCTTAGCTTCCAATAGGCCTTTGTTTCAGGAGACATATGGCTCGTATCCATGGTCATGATTTTCATCTCTCTATCCTCCATGTCTTTTTCTTGTGCATGCTTCTGTTAAATTGCAAATGCTTCCTCTCGTGCCATTTCCAATTCATCTGTTTTCAAGTCTCTCTCAATTCTTAGTGAGGTGTTCTTCGCTATTTGCTCCAATAATTGTACACATTCATTGTTCGAGGTGTCACCTCTCTTTGACTTTGCCGCCTTTCTCCCAATAGGTCTCGGTGGACGTGGGAGTGGTGACTCCGTTTCCATTGGGGAGTCCAATGGCGAATCGGTTGATGGAGAATCGTGGAGCGGCGTCTCATTCAACACAACCGGCGGACCGGTGGGAATAATTTTGAATCTCGAACAATCCTTCACAACTTCCCAACATTGGAAATGCATGAAACATGTTTTGCCTTGCCCCATGGCACCGAACCACATTTGTGCTTGTATGATCTATTAAAAAAATAATTGGAAGTGTAAGAAAAAAATAATTATGCAAGAAAATATAAACTATTTTGAAATGCAAGAATAAAATTAATTATACAGGAAAATATAGACAAATTGGAAATGCAAAAAGAAAAAAAGATTATGCAAGAAAAATAAATAGAATATGCAATAAAAAAAGTTACATTAAATTGATTAAAATGGCAATTATAAATATTTTACCTCATCGGATAGATTTTGACCGCTTGAATGTTCTCCTTGCTTTTGTCAAGGCATTTCTCCATTTCCCTAACTCTTTATTCAGAATTTTCCATCTACTAGACAAGGCCATTTCGGTTCGAATGGAACCTGATCTTTGACAAAATTCTCCATGAATTTTGCTCCACATATGATGGAACTTCATCTCATTGCCCGTGATAGGGTCATGACTAACGTTCACCCAAGACTGACACAACGCACTATCTTCCTGAAGTTGCCCACGAGCCTCCGGCCCGACGAGAAGATGCCATTTGTTTTCTTTATACAAATAGAAAGTAGTAGAAAAATGTGAGTGGAGAGTAAAAAATATTGGAAGAAGAAGTTGTATGGAGAATTGGTGTGGAAAGTGAAAAATGTGGGTGGAGAGTAAAATAAATTGGAAGGAGAAGAGTTTGTATGTAGAATTGGTGTGGAAAGTGAATAATGTGAGTGGAGAGTAAAAAATATTGTATGGAGAAGAAATTGTATGAAGATTTGGTGTGTAAAGTAAATAAAATGGTTAGGTATTTATAGGGAAAAAATACAGAATTTTTTGGTATTTTTTTTAAAAAATTTCAGAAATTTTTCGAACCATCGGATTTCTGGAAAAAAACTGATCGGAGTGTCCAGGTTGCAACACCTGGCATTTGCCCGTTGGAAGTTGACGTCAGCACGCGGAAATCAAATTTTTTTTACCGTTGGCGCGTGTAATTCACGCGCCAACGGTAAAAATTTGAAATGCCGCTTGTTGACGTCATAAGACTCGGGCTGAAGCCCAATCGAAACCAGCCCTTGGGCTTGCCCTGGCTACTAGGACCCACGCGAAACCGGGCCGATGGCTGCTGCGCTGGAGGTGGCTTGGGCTTGCTCGGGGGCCTTTTGCCCGGTTTGGGTCCTGCGCTGGAGATGCTCTTAAGCCTTCGCCCTTCCACACTTAGACTAACTCGTAAGCGCATAGATGTCCTAATGGAGTCACGATAGCACTCTTTATGTGCGACCCGTGACACATGGCAATGAGTGGAAACACACTAGCCTTTTGCAAGGGATGTCACTATTCACATAAATAGTAACAGCCTTGTATTGCCCTTGCCTCCCTTAGCCCTTTGCCATGACAAATTGGTGGAAGTGCTCTGGTAGGGCGAATTGTCATGGACTAGATTAAATCTTGGGACTGTCTTGGATTAGCTCGACCTAAGCTGGATTAAGTACTGACCTACGTTTGGTGTTGTGTCGGACTAAGAAGCTGGATTGTAAAAATAGTGAAGACCAATGTTTGGTGCTGTGGCGGACTAAAAAATCATTCTTGTAATATTTAAATTTAATTAGGGATTTTGACTTAAAAGATATTTAAATTTAATTAGGGATATTTTTATTAGGGCTGATGTGTGAAAAAAAAATTGAAAAAAATTAAAAAAAGAAAAAAAAAAACCATTCTCACTCTCTCTCTCTCTCTCTCTCTCTCTCTCTCTCTCTCTCTCTCTCTCTCTTCCTTTCTTTCCCATCGCCGACCTTGAACCAACCCCCATAAATCTACCGTCAACCCACCACCCACATAGACTCGCCCTGACCTGGACTTAACCCCACATATCCGCCCCTCCCCAACCCACTATCTCTCTGCCGCCTGAGGAACCTGGGCTTGGTCCCAACCAATTCGATCAACAACTCGAGAGCCTCATGCGCCCTGGCCTCGTTGTCGTTGTTCAAAGCCTCCATTAGCGTCCTCATCATCGTGGACAACAGGTCAAAACCCATCCCTATCGGCAGATTCTTGAAGCTTGGATATGGATTTGGTCTTTTGATTGGATTGGTGGCGGGGAGAGAGAGAGATTTAGTCTTGCGATTGGATTGGTCGGACTAGCACGTTCAAAATAGCATGCTTGCTATTTTGCAAACCGCATTTCATCCTCACTGTATTGGACGAGTGAGTCCGGTGTTTTTTTCACTCTTGGACTATACAATCTCATTTAAATTACCAAAAACAGCCTAGGTGATCAACTCATAGTTGGAAAAGAAGCAAAATCACGTGGGAGTTAAAATGAATCGACCAAAACACAGGCTCATAATTTTAGTACAGTTGACTAGTGACAGGACACCAGTCAAGTAAGAGTAAAAACTTGTATTTCGAAGGAAAGACCAGGTACAGTCAAAAGTTTGTAATTTATTTGATGTAGATGAATAGTGACCTTGCACTAGTCAAGTAAGTATAAAAACTATGTGTTTTAAACAAAATGCAATGCAATGTATATGCATGATTTACCTCTTGCTTCACTTGATCCAAGCTTGTAATTCATTGTCAACGGCTAAAATTATTTGGACCTAGAATAATTAAATTAGCCCCAATTATTAAGTTGAAGTGGTGTTTTTAATAGATCTAACTTCTACTTATGTATGTTGATATCTGAATGTGACCAGTGAAATGTGAAGCCCCAATTCCAGACTTTCTTGTATCAGCGTATGTATTGGACTCCTGACTAGCCCACCCGAGATTATCTTGGATAAGTTTCCCTCACATTTCTTCAGAAAGAGTTAATTTATTAAGCGTAAAACATGAGGGCAATTTTATTATTAAATTAACATGCTCTCCCATTGCACCTTTTTTTTTTTTTTTTTTTTTTTCAGAAGAAGATTTCATTCATAAGTCAAAGAGGCATACATAGACCAGCACTCAAACAGTAACTTCATTAAAACCTTCATAGGAAAATCACATGAGACAAACCCCAGAGTAGGAAAGACTAGTGCCACATATGTCGTGGACTGACAAGAGAGTCCAACACAAAACAACAAAGACCGTTACAAAACAGAAAATCCAACACAGCACACAGGAGAAGGCCACAGAACATCTCAAACTGTCAAAAGAAGCCTTCTATGAAGCAAACTCATAGTCCTTTGACACCTGCACAAACGGCAGGACAAACCAATAAGAGAAACCAGGAGAGAGTATAGAGGAAGAACACATAAAACAGTAATAAAGAAACCCCTAAGAGGCACCCCACTTCAACTCAGAACCAGAAAAAGAAAGCCCCCTATGATCAAACATAGTTCTTCGATTGGCGTAGAGCAGGGAAGTGCTGCAAGGGAGCAACAAAATAGAGAAAGAAAGAAAGACAGCAAAACTGCAGCATAAAACAAAACTCCACTGCAAACAAAAACACAAATAATACCCCACACGAGCAACTTAACATGAATAAAGATTTCAAGGCAAAGAGCATTCAACGATTGCCAAACCCACGAACACTCCATCTGCATACTAAGGTGAATCCCCAAGAGACCACACAATAGCAGTCTTCTGAGCCTTATCATATTGAACATCACTACAGAAATGTTTAGGACTAGCACAATCCGCAACACGCAGCAAAAGAGCACCGCCTGCAACCTCCTCCTCAAGGTGCTTACGCTTGGCACTAGTTTTACCACATGCACTCCGAGGACCCTCCTCCCTTTTTTTGGGTTGACCTCTACCTTTCTTCTTTTGTAAACCCGCATAGAACTGGATCATAGGTATGAGAGCAAACGGGTCAGTAAGATTCGGACTCACACAATCATGAGAGGTGGCCCTCGAATCAGGTGAGGCAACAGAGCCAGACGGTACATCGATAACCTGTAAAATAGGCACATCCCTCAATATGGCAAGGGGTAAACGAGAAAGGACCGACCCAGGGGGATATCCATGGGAAGGGGTCCCAACTTCGACATAGGTAGAATTAGTAAAGGTGATTCTAGGGGACGAGTATCATCCTCGGTTAGACCAGCCTGTCGACGGAGAGAGTCAATGGCCTCCAAACCCCGATGACATCGTGATATAGTAGTAGGTGTGATAGAGTCCGCGAACTCATCTTTATCACGGGAGCGAGAACGCCATGAATAAACAACAAGACTACCATGGTCACCCGAACCATCCTGTGAAGAAGTGCCAAGTCCTCGAAAGGGAGGGGAAAAAGCCAAGGATCGACGAGCTAGAGAACCAATAGGTTTACCCCATAAATTGGTAATACCTTCCAAGTCAGCAAAAACAGAAGTCAGATGTTCACGCAAACTCGGAGTGAGAGGTCCATGTGTAGTTTCATATTTCTTGATATACACCTGGGTGAATGACCCACCCAGGCATCCACAAGCAAAGCAATAATCAGGAAGATACTCATATTTAAACTCCACCATCTTTTCTCCAACTAACGGAAAGGTGACTAGTGTTTGACGAAGAAAAGGTAAAAGTGGCATCAAAGCATACACGGAGATGGATGTAGCGACCCACACAATTAGAACCATCCCGATTTTCCACTCTAATAACATCCCCCAACATAGCACCAATAGCCTGAGCAATTGAAACCGTCATACAGAAACTGGGAACACCATGTGACCAGACCCAAAAGGAACTGTGCGTTAAAGACATCGAATGCATATTACCATCCCCATTGCACGGTTATCATGGCATTTTTATGTATTTGGAATCGGGATCAGAAGCAATTAGATTAAGAATGAGTTAAATTAAGAACAAAATGGAGTAAGAAGAAAACACAAGGGCAAGGGGCTTAGGGATGGAGTCAGGATTTTTAATGTGGGAGGCAATACATAGAAAGCAGTTAAAAGAAAAAATAAATTAAATTCAGTCTTTTTAATATAGATAAAAAGCCAAATAATACAAAATAAATTGTGCACTTAACAACATAGTTCTTTAGGTTTTAGAATGTTTTCAGAAACTAATATCTCAACAATAGCAATATAACATAATAGCCACATACGTAAGGAAAATTAATAACATTGAAGCCGAAAAATTATCAATTAGCATAAAAAGAATTATGTTAAACTATTTTGAAGATTATGGTTATTGAATATGGAAGGAATTGGCTAATGTGGTTGGTTGGACTAGGTGCACTTCGATTTTTTTTTTTTTTTTCTGATAATCGAGTTAGTGAGACCCCATCTACACAATATTTTATTAACTTTGGGGGGACCTCTGGTCCTATAGTGGCTCTGCCCTTGCCTTAATTTTATATATATAAAAAAAAGGATATGGGTCAATGAAAATTAGGTATAAATTCATGGGCAAATCACGAGTTTAGTCTTTTGGTTATCACAATTTTTGGTTACTTGGAATTGGGTATGCCCTTTGAAGTAGTGGCGGATCCAGAAATTTTCATTCCGGGAGTCAACGTGTAAAAGGTTAAAAAACTTTCTATACAAAATAGACCCATCAAAATGAAATGATAATATTATAATTCATAGTTAATAGAAAAAACCATACAAACTAACAAATACAATATAATTAAAAACTCCTAATTTATTCAAATTAACCAAAATAAAATCCCCAAAATTAATCAATAAAAACAAAAAAATATATAAGAATCTTCATTAATAAACAAACACAAAAACTAATCCAATTTACCAAACAACTAATCAAGAAAAATAAAAATAAATAAGAATCTTCATTAATTAACAAACACAAAAATTAATCCAATTTACCAAGATACAATCTAATTAAAGCAACAAACTAACAAATACAATCTAATTAAAGAAACAACCTTAATTTTTTTAATAGAAAAAACCTTAATTTATTCAAACTAACCAAAATAAAATCCCAACTGTTAGCCTTACAGTTTGGAACACTGAGCAAGAAGTCGATACCAAGCAAATATTTCTTCAATACGTAAGAGTTATGTTATTCTTGTAAAACTCTTTGTTGATGGAACTGTGAATGTGTTTTTACCTAGATTGACCTTAGGTTCCTTCATGCATTGATATCATACATGAAAATTTGTTTTCTATAAAAATATTGGCTAAGTATGAAAAATGGTTTTTCAGAATAATCATTTTCTGAAGATAATTTTTGACGGCTTTTATTCCTTACACATCAAATAAGAAACCTTGATTTTATGAGATTTTAATATGAAGTATATATTGACTTAATGAGCCATCTTTAGTAGCCTAAATCGTATTTTGCACTAAAACCGATTTTTCATATTTTAATTTGGTAGGAATTTGATTTTCAAGTATTTTTATTTGAATCAAAATGGGGGGTACTTCCTTATTTACATTGTAAACTTAAATAAATGGAGTAATATAAAAATAAATAAAAGTAAAATGACAAAGACATTTACTTAAATGTTGAAAATGGAAATAAGGCAGTCATTGTTTTGGGAGTATTTCAACAAATACTTTGCAGGGGTCAAAGTTTTCCCCTCTAATAACGGATTATGGGGTTGTGGGGGTCAATTGATCCCCTTTGCTCCTGTGCGGATCCGCCCCGCTTTGAAGTGTTTACTAATTCTCTCAAATCGAAATGAGAGTAAAGTCTAGTAACATTAAAATATTTATTAACTTGCAAGAATCGGAATAAAAAACGTATATGATTACAAAAGTGTTTGTATTTTGTTCAACTACTTATGGATTAAAAATTTAAGATGATAATATGGCATCTTAATCAAGACTAGTGGGAGAAGTAGCTAATTAATATGTTGCATTATTGTATAGATAAGGATGAAACAACGTGTGGCAAGATTTTAAAAAACCGTAATACCGGACACAAATTGGGGCCCCTTTGTTTTCTCAAAATCGGCCTTCTAGGGTCTTCTGAAGATGCTCTTGGTTCTGTGCAAATCTATTGATGTCTCTCTAAAATTCATAAACTGCATAGAGGGAGAGAAAGATGAAGGCATCTAAGGTTCCAAGATGTGAACGTATCTACTAGATACAAATGAGAAAGAAGATTTCTTATCGAAGTTCGTCAACTTTTTTTATTAAGTTGGTCGGTCAACTTGTTTTTCTTGGTCTATTGTCCAATATTTTATCAAACTAAATTGACAGTTATGATTCGAGTCCAGCGTTCAACTATTTGTTTATTGCAAAATCATGGGGATTATGTGTTTTTTTGTCGAATTAATTTTTGGCCAAATTATGTTTTTTTTTTTTCATGCAAGGGATAGTCTAACTACAAAGGAGAGGGGATTTCTTACATACACACTATCAAAATGTTATAGGAGTTTAAACCTAAGACCACTGATTTGCAAATCAAGGCTCATTTCCACTGGGCTATATCCCGTTGACAATAAAAAGAGGGATGCAACATATATTTCTTTATACCTTGTTTTGGTTCAAATCTATATACCTTAGAGTGGTGTTTTTAACACATCTTTTTTTTTAGCCGCATCAATTTCATTAATAAACGGGCATTGCAAGATCACATCCCCACAAAAGACTCCTATAAACAATAAAAGATACAAATAATAACAACAATTATTGCAAGACAATGCGCAAAAATAATTTTACATCTTAAAGACTTAGCTCATTAGGAACTGAAAACATAAGAAGATCCATAAAACCACTACATCTTGTGTTGAGCATCTCCAAGAGAGTCTCCAAATTTTAGCCAAATTCTAGCTAAAATAGCTAGAAAGCTATTATAGCAAACCACTTAGCATCTCTAGGAGAGTCTCCAAATTTTAGCCAAATTTTAGCTAAAATAGCTAACCACTTAAAAGGTAGTTCCTCCAGCAATACTCTCTATTTTAGCTAACCTCAAATATTTTATTATTTTAAATTCATTATATAAAAAAAGAGCACAAAAAAAGTGCCCACCACCGATGATAAAAATCTCACTTTCCCTCTCTCTCTTTCCAGCTTTTTCTTCTCTCTCTCTTTCCCTCTCTCTCTTGCGCAGCTTTCAGATATTGCGAACCCGGATTTCTCTCTCCTCATCGCTACATGTAGCGAGCCAAAATGGCGATCTCCAAAATAGCGAGCGCAGTAGAGATGCTGCTGGAGCCCTGGTTTTCCTTCTTTTTCACTAAAATGGCTAGGGATGAGGGTTTAGCGATGCTGTTGTAGATGCTCTTAAAAGGTGTTTCCCCCAGCAATGTTCTCTATTTTGGCTAATTTGAAATATTTTATTATTATTTTCTCTTTCTCTTTCTCCCTCTTTCTCTTGCAAATCAAATATATTAAAAAGAAAAGTAGAAACTCAACCCCACCAACCTCCCAAATGTCTCTATCTCTCTCCCTCTTTTTCTCTCTTCTCCTTGCTAGATGTAGAGAACCAAAAGTTGGTTCTCCAAAATAGAGAGCCAAGTACGAGTCTGCTGGAAGGAGGATTTTCCTTATTTTTAGCCAAAGTAGTTAGGGATGAGAGGATAGAGAGTCTGCTGGAGATGCTCATTGAAAATCTTATGAGAAGTGATAACTCTCTATCAATTTAGGAGTTGGGAATAGAAAACACCTATTTGTGTATGATTCCCACAAGCCCAAGGTTCGGTGAATTGATGGGATAGGTAACCATGTATATGAGTTAAGCCTCAATACACGTGGGTTTGAATTAATTTAGGGAAAAAAGGGACAACTAGACAAAAGAGTTAAGCTTGACAAATTGAAATATCCCTGTTAATATTTTGGCATGTTTACTTTGAATTGAAGATAAATTGAATTGAGGAGGAGTTGGATTGAAGAGAGTTAGATTTTAGATTCTAATTGAAGTTGTTTACTAAACCATATGAAATTGGGGTAGGAGTGGTACTAATTCCTTATAAGTTGTTTACTAAATTCACTTGAATTGGAATGAAAACCAAATTGATTACTTAAATGCCCTCGTTTTTGAGTTAAAGTATATGATAAATTTGGAATTTTAAAAATTGCGTGAGGATATAATAGGTAAGAAAAGATGAATTTCTAATGGATTAGTTCCCAGGAATTAGATTACCACCTCCCACCCAAGAGTCAAATTCCTCCAAAATCAGGAGTTGAATTCCTGATTTGGTGTGGGTCCTAATTGCATTGTCATTCCTCCATATGAAGTAATCATAAGAGTATTCGTAATAGGAATTCAACTCCTTATTTTGATTCCGATTATGAATTAGTAATCATGCCGTTAGTACTTTAATCTCTTTATGCTTTTTTTTTTTACTACTGGAGAGCTAGCAACGGTAATATGGAGAAAAACATTCATATTATTTTTCTTTTCCTTCTTAACATTTAAATAAGTATTTACGAATGATATTCATACATTGTATGTAACCTCACTTATCTATTTCAGCAAATATAACTGTCCATATATGGCTAACACAGAAAAAGAGGTAAAGGTTATCTTAGGCATTCAAATGACTAAAAACGGTAATTTTCCTTGTTTCGGTACACTACTACAAAAATCGCAATAGACGACGGTAATTTACCGTCAGTAAATTTACTTTCTCAACCGTCGAGGAATCGACCGACATCTTTTACGCATAAAACCACGACGGTAAAATACCGTCGTCTATATTATATATAAAAACGATGCTTTTACTAAAAACCGACGTCTATTAATTTAAAGACGACGTGTTTTTATAAAAAAAAAAAATGACGTGTATTATAAGTAAAGACGACGGTTTGTAAGAAGCGCCGTCTATTATGAAATAACAAATGCGTCTATTATATGTAAATACGACGGTTGTTATGAAATAACGATCGTCTATTATTGTGAAATATGTCGTCTATTATGAAATAACAGTCGTCTATTATTGTGAAATATGTCGTCTATTATGAAATAACAGTCGTCTATTATATGTAAATACGACGGTTGTTATGAAAAAATGTCGTCTATTATATGTAAAGAAGACGGTTTTGTGATAGAATAGTCGTCTATTGATGTAAAGACGATGGTTTTTTTGAAAGAATTGAGGTTTATTATATCCAAAGATGTTTTATTTTTACATTTTACCTTTTTTTCCTTGCTTCCAATTGTTCTCTACAACGATTTTAGCTAAAAACAACCATAATGCTTTGTGAACAATAAATTCAGCTCCAAATAATCCATCTTCCTATGAATCTAGAAGAATAATTTGTTTCATAAAACTTGAATATTCAATAATAATTACAAAATATCAATCTTCATTCCTATATATCTATACAAAATATCATATCCATAATATTAAACTATATATCTCTACAACGATCCGAATTTCATCAATTTGTTCTTGTGTGTATGAGTTACCGTTCCTTCTTGCCTTTGTAAACAGGATTAAAAAAAGGAAGCAAGTTTTAGTTAGAGATACATTTAACAGGATTAAAAAAAGAAACAAGCAACAAAAGCCGAAGTGGGGAGCATAACTTATTTGGATTTCCTCCGACTTGGAGCAAATAAACTTCAAATAATTTGAGAAACTGAAAACCGGAATGAAAGATTAGAATATGAGCAGCCGCAATGAAATGTACCTCTGACTTGGAGCAACCTGATGGAGAAAGAAAACTTTAAGGTCAGAATATGAGTTGAAGAAAGATAGCGAAATGTTATATATATAGGGTTTAGGGAAAATTGAAAAATTACATTTCGCGGTCAAATTTTTCAAAAGACCGCGTTTTTAAAGACAACGGAAAGTAAAATAAAAACGACGTATAAATTAAAATATACACGACGGTTTTTAAATAATACGGACGTTATAAACATATACTATGTCAGTTATTTACAAAACCGACGTCTTAAATAAAAAAAAACTTCGGAGAAATAGAAATTTGTGCTAACAAGAAACTAAATATACAATCCTACTTGAGAACTCAGTTCTTGTTTTACACCCAACCGAAGTTCTTAGATGGGTTGGGTGTACAACAAAAACTGAGTTCGCAAGAAAGACATTCTTGCATGAGAGGTGAGAATTGAGATATAAAGAACGTTTGGAATAAAAACAGCAATTTAAACGAATTATTTAGAATTGGAAAACTAAAAGTGACTTTATTAAGACTTGGAAACCGAAAAGGGCCTTTATTTCGACTTGGAAACCTAAAAGCCGCCGTTTCGGTTCCCAATTTGGCGGATAAAGCGTGCCGATTCAGTTCGAAAGTTTGAAATTGAAACTTACAACGACGGTATTTATGTTTACCGTCGTCGTTGTAATCGACGTTTATTCGACTTTTGTTGTCGCGCTTGTTTTAAACAACAACGACGGTATAATTAATATAAACGCCGTGAAAATGATTTACAACGGCGATATAATTAATAGAACTGTCGTATTATCTGAACAACCACGTCGTTAAATTATATTATAACGCCGTAGTAATGATTTACCACCACCTTTTATTTATAAGAACTGTCGTAGTCTAACATCTAATACGGCGTAAAATAATAAAAACAGACGTGGTTAATTACCTTTACATGTCGGTAATTATAAAATTACGGTCGTATTAAATAGCACTTGATACGTATGTTAATAACAGTCGTCTATTATATTTAAAAACGTCAGTTTTTATGAAAACATGTCGTCTATTATATATAAAGACGACAATTTTTATGAAAGAAATGTCGTCTATTATATGTAAAGAAGTCGGTTTTGTGATAGAATTGTCGTCTATTAATGTAAAGACGACGGTTTATTTGAAAGAACTGTCGTTTATTATATCCAAAGATTTAGTAATTTTACATTTTTATATTTTTTTTCTTGCTTCCAATGGTTCTCTGCAACGATTTTTTCTTGCTAAAAACAGCCATATATAATGCTTTGTGAACAATAAATATACTCAAGAATAATTTGTTTCATAAAACTTGAAGATCAATAATAATTACATACAAAATATTTACCAATCTTCATTCCTATATATCCATACAAAATATTTACCAATCTTCATTCCTATACATACAAAATAATTTGTTTCATTAAACTATAATTCGATCCGAATTTCTTCAATTTGTTCTTGTGTGGGTATGAGCTAGCGTTGCCTTCTTGCACTGCAAAACCAAGATTAAAAAAAAAGCAAGTTTTAGTTAGAGATACATTTATAAACTTATTTGGATTTCCTCTAACTTGGATATAAACGACGGAAAGTAAAATTAAACCGTGTATAAATTAAAATATACACGACGGTTTTTAAATAATAGGGCGTTATAAACCTATACTACGTCGATTAGTTACAAAACCGACGTCTTAAATACAAAAACAACAGAGAAATAGAAATTTGTGTTAAACAAGAAACAAAATTTTTAATCTTTGGGAACTCAGTTGTTGTTTTGCACCAAACCGAAGTTCTTAGATTGGTTTGGTGCAAAAACACAACTGAGTTCCAAAGAGAGAAATCTTGCATGACCGAAACCATTCAGAGATGTGAGAATTCAGACTGAATGTTTGGAATAAAAACTACAATTTAAAGGAAATATTTAGAATTGGAAAACTAAAAGTGACTTAATTAAGACTTGGAAACCGAAAAGGGCCTTTATTTCGACTTGGAAACCTAAAAGTCGCCGTTTCGATCTCCAATACGCAGATAAAGCGAGACGTTTCAGTTCGAAAGTTTCGAATTTGAAACCTACAACGACGGTATTTATGATTTCCGTCGTCGTTATACTGACGTTTATTTCGACTTTTGTTGTCGCGCTTGTTTTAAATAACAACGACGGTATAATTAATATAAACGACGTTAAAATTATTTACAACGACGATATAATTTATAGAATCGCCGTATTATCTGAAAAACCACGACGTTATATTATATTATGACGACGTGGTAACTGTTTACCACCACCTTTTATTTATAAGTACTGTAAGTAATCCAATGTATAATACGGCGTAAAATAATAAAAAACAGACGTGGTTAATTACCTTTACATGTCGGTAATTATAAAATTACGGTCGTATTAAATAGTACTTGATACGTCTCTAATAATACAATTACCGTCGTGTTCATTGGATGTTCAAAACGGCGGTATTATATGTAAAACGTCGTCTATAATTACTACGTCGGTATATTTACACATACCGTCGTTGTTTATTTGTTGTCTTTTTCTGATCGGAATGGCATGTTTAATAAGACGACGCTTTTAAAGTTTTATGCGTCGTGTTTTAAAAATGCCCAAATGAATTTCCAATTTTTAGGTGTTTTAGTTTCTGATCCACGTCGGTTTTTATATTACCGTCGTCGTTTAAAATTTAACGACGGTATTTATTTTGTCCGTCGTCATTTTACCGACGTCTATTTCGATTTTTGTAGTAGTGGTATAATTGCATGTATGCCACGTAAGGGCTAGCTCATGACGGTTATCTCATTCTTCATTCATGCATTTGGTTTGGAAGGGATTCCAGTATATCAACGTCAACCTTTGTTTATTGCTAAAACCATAACGAATTCTGTACATTTATATAGCCTAGAGTAGTGTTTGTTTACAAATAATCTGAATAGACAAAAGAGTTAATCTTCAGAAAATTAAAAGAACAAATGTTAGTGTCTATTATTTTAGTGTGTAAAGAAATAAGAAAGAAGAACAAATGACTACACATGAAGATCAGTACTTTTATCTTGGAACACTTGTTAATCATGGATATGGAATACCCAGAACCAATCTTCAATATATCCAATGGATGTGATTGTGCTGGCTCACTTGATTGCCTCTTTTGTGTTTCAACATCGAGGTCTCCATAGATGGAAGTTGTTAGAGCCTAATTAGTGTTTATATATTTTGGGTGAGGATATAAACCTTTCTATTTGAATTTAATGAATTATTATAGTTGGAGCAACGTCAGCAAATTTTCAAATTTTAATAGCTAAAATTACTAAAATGTTCATGCAACGTCATCAAATTACAGATTTTAATGACTAAATGGGGAACGTGAGGCCTAGAATGAAAGCATATAGGCACACACAAATGACAAACATCAAATAAAATTTTTTAATTTGTTTAATTGTAAAACCGTAGGAAATTACTTCCTTTTCTTAGTGTTTAGTGGATCAAACTTCACTACTTAGGTATGTGGCCGATGAAATTTGAAGCCCCAATGCCAGATTTTCTTATATAAATTTATGTGTTTGATTAGTATCACCACTTGGATATGTCGCTCCTAATCTTGTATCAGTTTTCCTCACTTTTAGCCGATGTGATGAGAAAACAAACCAGAGTAACTCTGATGATGATTTCACTTATGAGAATGCAGGTGCTGGCCGCAAAGACAAGGTAACGGAACAAGTAGTGGCTAGATTGGAACTACAAGTAATGCTCGAGATGTAACAATAGTAATCATAAATCACTCCTAGTGTTGGAAAGTCCTCTGATTTCTCCTAGTTTTGTTTGGGAATTTTCAATCCACAAGCTCTGAGTTGGATCAGTTTTGCTGATAATGGGGTTGAACATGATGCAAAATTGGTCGGGCCAGTCTTTAAATAAAAGTTGCGCCAAGACCAATTTTGTCTAGTCTTTTTGTAATACTTCGAATCAACTTGGGCTACTAGAGCCTGAAGCCCAGAACATGAATTGTTGGGTAGGCTTCAGAATATGAGGGCATGTTTGGTATCCTATTTGGATCTAATTTTATAAATTCAAAAATAATTTGCCCCTAAAACCTGTTTAGTAGGCCCATTTCTAAAAACCAAAACCCAAAAAGAATTCAAAAACATCCCTATTATTAAAAACCAAAAAAGTGAGGTTTTTTTTCTCTCTCTCTCTCCCCTGTCTCTTTCTCTCACCTCCCTCCCTCTGTATCTCTCTCCTACTGATCTCCCCAAAACCAAACCCAAAATGAACTTGCTACCAGATCTCGTCGTTGGCACCTACTGAACTCTTCGAAGCGTGACCCAACCTGGACTTGCTCCCAGTCTCCCCGAAGCCTAACCCTTCTTGTCACGACCCGACTCCCCTAGCACGATATTGTTCGTTTTGGGCCCCGTCCTCACGGTTTTGTTTCTAGGAACTTACGAGCAACTTCCCAGTGGGTCACCCATCCTGGGATTGCTCTAGCCCCAACTCACTTAACTTCGAAGTTCCAAGGAATCCGAAGTCAGTGAGCTCCCAAAAGGCCTCGTGCTAGGAAGATACGTGCCCACACATATAAGACACTTCACTTTTCCCTCTCCGAGCGATGTGAGATTACTCATCGTTCTTGTTTCCTCAAGCTCACGGGTCTTACAATCCACCCCCTTGAGGTCCAGCGTCCTCGCTGGCACACTTCTGGTAGAGGTCCAGCTCGGATACCATTATGTCACGACCCGACTCCCCTAGCACGATATTGTCCTCTTTGGGCCCCGCCTCACAGCTTTATTTCTGGGAACTCACGAGCAACTTCCCAGTGGGTCACCCATCCTGGGATTGCTCTAGCCCCAACTCGCTTAACTTTGGAGTTCAAAGGAATCCGAAGCCAGTGAGCTCCCAAAATGCCTTGTGCTAGGAAGATACATGCCCACACATATATGACACTTCACCTTTCCCTCCTCGAGCGATGTCAGATTGCTCACCGTTCTTACTTCCTCAAGCTTACGAGTCTTACACTTCTCCGTTGGTTTCTTTTTCAGCTTGCTTCTTCTCTCCCTTGGGCGCCATTATCAAATTTCAGCTGGCTTTTGGAACGAAGGTTGTGATCGTGAGAATGAGTTTTGGGTTGGTGACAGGACCCGACCCGAATTCCACCTCGGAACCCGTGCCAAATCATGTTGACAACCGACATCATCGCGATGCCGGGCCCACATCCTAAAAGAATCCCTCTTCCCGAAACAGATAAATAAAGGAGGTCAAGACTTCTGCCGAAAAACGAGCAGAGTCTCCCCTAGAAAAACAACAAACCCAAAATGTTCAACCTGAATATATACAACAGAAAATGTATACACCAACAGTCAGCATGCTAAAACTAAAACATCCCAGGCCTACGGCCATCAAATTCAACCCTAAAGAGCAATACAGAGCATATCTAGAGTACTCAAAAGTAAAGTGACAGAATAACCGTTTGTAGACAAGGACAAATGTCCTACATCAGGTTGAGAGCTCGAGAAGAGGGTCACCCAGTAGGACCGATCGACGCTACGACTACGGCTGGGGCGCAAAAGCAGAAAGAGTGTGAGTGGACAAAAACAAGGTTTTAGTAGTTCAAAACAAAGTACTAACCCCACCGTTTCAAAACAATGCAAACCATGCATATGAAATAATTTATAAACGTATTCATTCAAATCCCAATAGTTGCAATATAATAACACCAATATTATATCATAGTACTGTTTTCCATTCTTTCCCACTCAGACCACCACATGCTCGCAAGCACAACAAGCAAGGAAAGATCCTTACTAAAAGAAATACGAATAGGAAGATAATAAGACCTACATACAGTAACATAGACCTCAACACCGAAACAAGTGTACCGGGAAACAATCCAACAGGGGATCATTTGATGGACACCGGACTGCATTCATGATGTGACTGTGCCTAGGATTTACCTGGACACCAGTCAACATCATAATGGCCTCGTGCCCAGGGTTAAGCCGTCCTAATGGGACTAAGCTCACAGGCCCGCAAGGTAAGGACCATCAATACCACTACGTCCCAAAACAAGTCATATGCGCAGACTACCCAATCAAGAGTCTACAACTACACCCGTTAAGGTATGCACCGGATCGAACCATATCCAATGCAGACGTCCATCTTCGCAGAACCGTATCAAGAACGGGAGGTACATAAGAAGGTGCTAACTGCACTCAAATCAATCGCTACACGATAATCAATATATATAATTTAATCACATGTACCCGAACCTTAACATAACACACACCAGGACATATATACATCCCACAATCCAGAGACAACATATATACTCAAGACAAGGACATCACCGTCCCAAACATACAATTCTATAGTTAAAATAGTACCAAGCGTCAAATGACGGCATATCAATCCATAAACAATTAAAATGTCATAACCATTGAAAAACCATATTCAAACCGTAATCAAAACCCAAGTCAAGAAAACGTCAAGTCAAACCTCAAGTAAAACATATACTCCCAAAACATAGTATAGGTACTATCCTTTCAAAAATATGAGGTCCAATCCCGAAACGTATTATTCAAAATATACATATATATATATATATATATATAACTAAGTATATATATATATATATAACACAACGATCCATTAAAATACCAAAACTCAAGCCGAAGCATTCGAAATTCACACGTATCACCGACATCCCTTAAATTCATAGTTAAAACAATATAAATAGTGACTCATTAAACTATAACTGATAGTCCAATCCCATATTCATATATATATATATATATATATATATATATATATATATATCCCAAAACTCCATATCAAAGTAGATATACATAATTATATTCAAAGTAGGTATATTTATATATATATAATCAAAGTAGATATATATATATATATCTATATATTCAAAGTAGATGTATATATAAATATATATACTCAAAGTAGATACATATATATATATATATATATATATATAAATATACATATGATCAATTCTCATTTATCCGACCTATATTCTCGTCATTCCAATTAACCCGACATATTCCTTCCAAGTTGATCTATATGTATATATATACATATATATATAATCGAAATATAAGTAATTATATTTCATAAGGTTTAAACATCAAAACCGAATACGTAATCAACCGGACTATACTAACGTCCAAATCTTACCGCCCAAATACTCATTTCAAAGTATAGATATAAGTTTCTCAAAAGTATATAAGGTATAACCCACAACATTCGTAACGATAAAATATTAAGGTCCGAAACCCAACAAAACCATAAACTCAAATATTAAATATAAAACTCAAGGAAAAACCATTATATTCCCACCGTACCCAAATCCGTACGTAAATACTAACGGACGCTTGACTCGTCCCAAAATCAATACTTAAATATATTTATATACATATATTCAAAGTATAGCCAATAGGGCCCCACAACAAACCGGCAACCCAAATCAAGTATAAAACTCAAATACCAATTATAATTCAATAACCCATCAATGGTCAAATCAAGATTTAAAACAATATTTTAAATCTCACTTATATGCATTTCATGCAATTCATTCAAGTCATGCTTGTTTGAAAACAAAGTCCACTCACCTTTGGTCCCACGCTGCCCAACCCCAAGTGGGTCCCTTTGAGGATCACGAGAAGCCCGAGAACCTAGTTCAAGAATACGAGGATTAATTAATAATCCGAACCGAAGCGATAACCTTAAAAGTTAACCCTAACTAACCCCGACTCAAGTGCACCACTACTCGCACGAAGAATTCTAAGGTCAAAATACCTCTTTTAACTAGTGGGACCGCCCCGGAAGACTCACGGTCAACCGGCGGTCAAACACCCCTTTTTGGTCAATCGGGGCCCGCGGAGCCCACAACCTCCAAAAGGATCTGGAAATTCCTAGAAGTCCAACAAAGTCAACTACGTGGCAAGGCGACCTCGGAAAGCCTTGGTCAACCCCGGTCAAACTTGGTCAAACTATACCCGAATAGGTCAAACCGGGTCCGTGGGTCCCATGACCTCCAAACTTAGATCCGAAAGTTCCTATAGGTTCACTACGGCTTAGAGAACACGTCCTGAAAGTTTGGTCTCGATCGAACGGTCGGATCGCTCACGATCGCACGATCAGACGATTACGGTTTAATTCTAACTTCAAGTCATTGATCCGGAGTATCCGGGACTCCGAATCACGATCCGTCAAATCCTATAGACTCCTAGAAATACGAGGAACAACATACGTGAATTCGGATTCGATCCAACGGTCCGAACACATCGAACCCATGAAACGCGCAATAGGCGTACGTTGGTTCGATCGTCAAACGACGTCCGAATCAGAATCCGAGCATACGTACGCGCTCACAACGACATGAGGAACACAACGAAACGAAGAAATCACCTTGCTACAGTGCCCACGCGCCGCCACACGCGCCGGCAGCGCGTGGGTGCCTTGAGCAAATTTGGGTGTTCGGGTTTTCGTCGATTCGAGGACAAGGCTTATACCAAATTGATCTAGACGATGAGGGGTTCCAAATCACTAGTGAACCGGCCCAGCAGTCGGAAAACTGGGCAAATCACGGCCAAACCCGTGAGGGTTTTGGCCGAATTTCAGCTTCCAAGCGGCGGCCACGCCTTTGGTTTTGTCGCGGATCAAGGGGGAAAGAGAGAGTGAGTGCCGGCGTACCTTTTCCAAGTGGCGGTGCAGGTTGAAGTGGCCGAGCTGCCGCCGCCGACGATGGAGTTTTACCGAAATTTCACGTCGACATAGTCGGCAAAACACGAGGTTTCGGCCAGGAGATGTTGGTACGGCTAGGTAGAGGAAGAGAGAGGGTTCGATCGGGACCGATGGCAGTCTTTGGCGTGACCGGAATCGGCCGGAATCATAGTCGCCGCCACCGGTTCGTTCCGGGAGAGAGAGAGGACGTGGGAGGAGAGAGAAAGGAGGAGAGAGAGAGAGAGAGAAACCTGAAATCTGATTGGCCCTAGGGTTTTATCAAATTTAAAAATGACCATTTTGTCCTCCTTTCAATCCGTAGCTCGTATCGCAACGTGCCACCGATCCACCGGACTCGTTTCGACGTGCCAGACGCAATTGCGCAACTCGTTTCGCCAAATTCCGTCCCGAAAATACCGTTGACCAAAATGCCCCTTTAATTATATAATTCTTATTTAATTCTAATTTTATTATTTTATTCCTTTTAATTCCTTTTAAATTCATTTTAATTATCCATATTAATTAACTAAATTAATTCATTCATTTTCGTTTAATTTTAGGTCAGGGATGTCACAGTTGGGATTTTTTTCAATTAAAAATAATACTTAATTAATTTTTAGATTTTTAAAAATAGTTTTGAAGTCCAATACCAAATAAGTTTTTAAATCTTAAAATTAGTATTTGAAAATTCTTGTTTTAAAAAAATCATGATTTTTTAGTTTACTTTTTTGAGTAGGATATCAAACGGGCCCTGAACTAGTGTTGAGGTTTTCACCCCAAACATTATTATTATTATTATTATTTTCACTTTTGTATTCAAAGTACCTATTGGACTAATATTATCTTGTAACAACATATATGGGCTTAGAGTATTCATAATGGGCTCCCTAAACCCCATTCTTAGACAGATTTTAGTGAGGAATTGGAAAAATACAATTGCAACATAGAGAGCATGATTGTGGACTCACTTAGCCAAGTTGGCCAGAGTGGATGTACTCCATATTCTGCACCCAAGTTCTAATTCCCTCCCTGTATTTTAGATTAGATTAAAGTAGAATATCGTTTGTATAAATATACCCTTAGAGCATCCATAATGGACTCCCTAAACCACCTCCTTAAACAAATTTTAGGGAGGAATTGGAAAAATACAACTCTAACCATACTCCCTATCCACCTCCTAAAATAGGGAGACCTTTAGGAGCTCCTAAATATGAGGAGAGAGAAATGACTCCTAGTGGCTCCCTATAATTTAATGCTGCTTTATTTTGAGTATTTCAAACCTTTAATTAATGCTAACTATTTTTTATATTATTTTTTAATAGAGATGAACCAATTAAAAAAGAGTTATAGAATTTATGACTCCCTAAACTAGAGAGCATTATTGGAGTTTAAATTTTATATAGAGCTCCTAAAATAACTTTTATATGTTTTTAGCTAAAATTTAACTAAAAAATAGAGAGAATGATTGTGGATGCTCTTATATTGAGCGACACCCTTTAGGGTCCTATGCGGATTTTTTGAGGCAAAGAATCAAACAGGTGGTGAGCGACTGAACCAGAGATTTCCATGGGTCAAACTTTTTTCCCAGGCTGCGATTTCAAGCTTGCAGGGGTCACTTCCCTATTGTCCCAACGTGGATCCGTCCCTGCATACAGGGTCCCACTCCAGCCATAAAAATAAGGGGTAGGCTCCACCTCCCAACCTCTAGATGTGATCAGAAGCCATATATATAGCTCAAGAGGATGCAACGTATCAGTGAAGATAGCAGGAAGTACAAATGATGACTAGTCATACCTAAAATGCTTTTTAATGAATGTAATGCAGAATTTCCCTTTGTCAGCCTTTGATTTTGTTGAGTCATTGATGATTACAGCCATAGAAGAAACAACTAGATATAAAATTAACCTAGTCTAATAACCATGAGCTTGGGTATACATTACATGACCTATTACAAGGTTGTCAAGAGAAGCAAAAAGAAAAACTAGCTAGAATACAACTAAACAATCGTGTTGATGAGTGAGTTGATTTATTGAGTTGGATAGTCTGACTGTTCTCAATGCCTATATTAACCCAATAATACCAATTTATTGTGAAATTAATGGCACAATAACCATTTATAATACAAACATACGCATATATTTCTCTGCATAAACTCTCACACAATTTCACCCAAAAAAAGTCTCCCATCCAAATCCAAATCTTCTTCTCCTGCAACACTAATAACTCAATGATGGTGATTCTATATCTTCTTCTTCTTTTAAATTTTTTTAGATACCTTTTATTTATTTACCTTGTATGTAGGAGTGGTTTATGTTTCTCCTCTTTTTTCAATTGAAGGGTTTTTATTTTATTTTAAAAATTGATATTAATTTGGTTTTTAAAAATTGCAACCTATATTCTAACAATAGTCTACCTAATGTTAGAAATATGTCCTAAAACCAAACATTTGATGTTGCTTTATGTATATTTCACCATCACTAAATTGGAAAGATAGTTATTTTCGACCATGATATTTGGTCTATTATCATAACAGTAAAACAACAATTCCGTGGAATATGAAATAGTATGAGGGCTATGCAGTGAGATTCCACATCATTTTCTAAACATTGTCATTGGATTATCAATTGGCATTGATCATCCGCAAATACTGGTACACATAATATCTGCTCAACGGAGAGAATGACGAGTCTCACGTCTTTGTGTGTAAAGTGTGTATGTGCTTGCATGAGAACAAGTACACTAAACACGATCAAATTATAAGTTCTAGAATGGAAGTCTTCACTCACATGTCAAGCTAGAACTCATGAGTAGCAATCCTCAGACCTGAGACATTATAGTTGTCTTGTGGCTCTATTGTTTGTCTTTGAGAATACTAGATAGTTGTGTTACAAGACATTGCCCAAAGGTGTTGTCGAGGTATAGTTAGCAATTAACCGTAATTAGCATTTACTCACTTTTTAATCATATTATTACTACAATGACAAACAAAAGAGAAGATTGCTTACTCAAATTGTGATTAGTTTATCTTTTTTATTAGAGCGGTTAGTTAATTTGTTTTCTTGGTTGATTGTCAAATCTTTTATTAGATCTGACTCTACTGATGTATGAAGCTTTATTTCCATGATTTGATGGGATGGATAACCATGAGTTGGGCCTCAACATATGCGGGTTTGAATTAATTTGAAGAAAAAAGGCATTTAACATTACCTTTTCTGATTCCTCATTAACATTTCAATAATTATTTATGAATACATCTACTTACTAAACAGAGATGTGCACACACATAATAGCAAAACCAAATACAATCGTATCGATCAATACATATATAATATTCATAGGATCCATGATCAGTTCATCCATCCATGAATTCGCTGTTAGTTGGACTGTGATTTATTGTGAGGGAAAACCCGAATTGGAAGTCCTTTGGTAGGAACAAGCGCTGGGTCCCACACGAATTTCTCGTCAGGAAAAACCTTCTCCCATCTGTATCTGGTGACAACGTTGTGCATGAACACCAACATTTTGAGTCGAGAATATTCTTTGCCTGGACACATCCGAGGTCCTCCTCCAAAAGGAACAAATGAGTAAGGAGGTGGTCCTTGTCCCTCAAACCTCGACGGATCAAACTTTTCTGGATCTGGGAAGTACTCTGGGTTTTTATGTGTCGAATGCACGTTCCAGTTCAGCTGCATCCATCCATGTATACATACATATACAAATTAATTCAAAATTAAAGCCACAATAAAAGATAATTTAAATTAAGCCAATATCATTCAGTCCAATATGTCCCCTAGTATAAGGTCAATATGTTGCTAATCCGTCCGTCTTAATTTTATAGTATGGGTGGACGACGATGTTAAGAGTTCCCACTTATTGAGTATATAATATCAATAAGTATCCACACTTATTTAACAAGTGAACGAGTTCTACGTGGCAATACTCCAGTAACACAATATTATTACTCTGTGAGTTTGTACTTCTCTTTTATAAAAACATAATGCATTGCTCTTTAATGAGTGAATTATGACTTTTTTTTGCAGTGTAAATAAAGATTCCTGAAATTATAAATGAAATATATATTATGTTACCTTCATTCCTTTTGGAATCAGATATCCTTCATAGACGAAGTCGGAAGTGGCTTCCCTAAAAGTCCCGGAATTTGGTGGCAACAATCGCATAACTTCACATGCCACGCTCCATGAATATTTCATCTTTTGTATATCCGCCCAGCTCAACAGCTCTCCTGCTGCTTTTGACTCCGCAATCTGCCTTTGCTCTGTTTCAGTTTCATTATCCACCCACAAATTAATCCTTAATTTATTAGTTACAAAACACATAATTAATCAAGGATTTGATTGACAATAACTTCATTCAAGTACGTAAACTATTATATTAGTTGGAATACTTGCAATAATGTGTTTATTTATATAAATATTTATTAATCTTGGAATTGGCCCTAAGACAGCTACCAAATCTCGATAGTCAAAGATTCTCTCAAAAGAAAAGGATCGATCAAGTAAAATAGGTTTCTAGTCTAATATGATCCATCACATTAAAATATCATATGATAGCTAAAATAAATTTATAGTTTACTACCTAACCAATAATTATATCAAAACAAAAATATTGTGATTGCCGTTTGTGACTAGTTTGTATTGGCGCTTTGTGGCTAGTGGCTTTTTCGGTTAAATTATGAATGCAATCCCAAAATTTCTCAAAGAAAAAACCAACAATTATATCAACCAACAACTCGAAACTAAATTCTTTATTTACAATTATATCAGCCAACAACTATAACCTTATCATTATAGACAATTAAGTAGGGAACTAGGGATAAATATACCATAAACCTCAATTAATTAATATTTTAAAAATGCACCGGCTGGTCAAGTGGCCATGTTAACCACATGCTACACTTTATGTGTTTGTGACTTCAAATTTAATTAGAGAAATAACTCATCTAATATTTACAACTCAAGTTAACATTTACACTATTCATGGTCGTAAATATAAGTATGACTTAGATCATGATCATCATTGGGGGATCAATACATGACTATGACTGATCTATGAGCACAAATTAATTAGATCTTGATCTTCATCAATTAGCAGTTAATTAAAATCCATAAGATTGAATGATTTTATAGGTTACCTTTAAGGACGGCATCATAGACATGAGGAAGCTCTGCTAGATGCATGACAATGGTAGCCAACGTGCTGCTGAAATTGTCATAGCCACTAACTATAACGCCGTACAACTTGCTGGCAATCTCCGAGTCGCTCAGCCGTTGCCCGTCGCTACTTGTGTCCATGATCAAGCTGGACAAAATATCTAAACCATCAACTTCTTCGTCCACCTTACGAGTGGAAAGATGTATCCTCCTTTGAGTGACAATATTCTTAATTTCTTCCCTGAGTTGCCTGGACCCTCGAATCGCACGGTTAAACTGCGTGCCGGGCAGATCGATTGGCAATGAAGTGAACCCTGAAGACAAATCCTTCATTAGGTTTTCTAGTTTGGTAAATACTTGTTGATCCTCTGTGTCTAACATGAGCCTGCATGCCATTGTGAACGCATACTTCTTTGCAAGCGGGTGAGCCTTGATCACTTGATCATCATCTTTTCCATCTTCCCAGTACATATCCAGATGTTTTTTGGTGAAAGTGTCCATGGTCCCAACATACTTTTGGAGACCCGTAGGCTTGAGATATGGAGCCATAGTATTGCGAAATCGGGTGGACTCTTCGGTGATGAATGCTTTCGCTTTCTCGTCAGGAGCAGAGTCGGCAAATATGAGCTTGTCCAAGTGAGGCGGCCACCACGACTTGACCAGCTTCTTCTCGTTCGAAAACAGGAACTTGTTTCCGGCGGCAGTGCAGAGCACGGCCATGTCTTCGAACAGCAACGATGTCTTGAAGACCTTACAATTCGCAGAGGAGGAGGAGGAGTTCTTGTACTTGTTCCTCCTGTCTGCTATGAACTTTTCTGGGACACCCTTTTTTCCTGTCCTTAGATACTCGAGGGTTTCACCTATGATTGGCCAGCCTGTGCTTCCCGGTGGGAGTTTATGCTGATCAAGTCGTTCATTTTTCATGCCGTTGACACGAATCTTAAAAATGTAGTAGTAGAGAGGTACACACACAAGCACAGAACTAATTAGGATCATGAGCAGCTCCTCCATTATGCTTGATCTACTTAATTATATTTGGATCCTTATTTATAATGAAAGGATGGACACTAGAAAGCAAGTAGCTCTAATTAGGCAAGTTTCAAGCTCCAGGTAAATCGTGATTTTGATTTTGTAAGGAGTGAGAGAGCTACATTTTTAATTTTCAACTCAACCCTTTTACTTGTAGCTAGCATACCCACCCACCACACTTTGCACTGTACTAACCTCTGTTTTAAATTATACAAAATTTGAACTTGCAATATTACCTAGACTTTTAGCCCTATGTGATGTCCACCAACCTTTATTTTAAAAATTTTGACTTAAAAGGAATACTTCCCTCCTTCTCGTGTAAGTAGGAACTTCTACATTCTTGTCAATGACTGTTTGACATGTGTGCATAAGTTTTTCTTTTTGTACTTTTGATTAATTATTTTTGTAGATGTGTCAAACCGTGATTTATAGGACGTTCCCGAGGAAAGAGGCGAACAATATCCTTTCCACATATATGACCTAGACTTTCAGTATTTACCACTCACTGTTTTTTTGTTCAAATGTGTGCTAATTACTATGTGAACCAAAAATATAAAATTATGATAAAAATCATGATTAATTTGTTTATAGGAGTATAAAATCACCACCATGAGATATTAGTATGTATGTGCTGTGTTTAAATATGAGTATTGTTAAACGAACCCTAAAATTAACTAAGTACACCATATAATCCAGGGACGGATCCAAGATTCCAAATTGGGGTGTGTTAAATCTTCAAGAGAGGAGGAGCAGAGTCTATAGGAGCATCAAGGCCAGTGACAGCTCCAGGAGTTTGAGTAAGCAAAATTTACATGTTAAACTCGACGGTACGAAAAAATTTCATGTTAAACTCAACGGTATAAGTGAATTTTATTTTATATTAAAATAAGCAAAATTTACATGTTAACTTTGGCAAAATTTACATGTTAAATACCTTTTTTTTTAAATTATGAAGAGGCAACGTCTTTTTTCAGAAAAAAAAAAGAGAGAAAAACAAGCCTAAATACAGCATATTCAAGCACCAAAAACAAAAAAAAGTATTAAAAACACACTCTCTCTGACCCATCAACCCTATTTCTCTCTGTGACCGAAAACATCAGTTCTCTCTTATAATAAAATTATATAGTATTCTTTACCAACAATACTACATTTATTTTTATACCACCCATGCGTGTCGGCCTGCCCAAGCCCAAGGCAAACATTTGTTATTTTTTTATTTCTTTAACCTATATATTATATATATTTCTGCCCAAGCCCAGGACACATGGGTATTTTGTTAAAGATTTGAGGAGGGCTAAAATTTACTTTGGGCTGTAAAAAATAAAGCCCCTCGGGTTGTAGCTCAGGTAAGGCTGTACTAAGGTCCGTATCGAGATATGATCTAAGTATACCTTAATATTTTAATTAAAATATAAAATTAACTAAATACATCATATTTAACTACAAAAAATACCCCTAGTACATGCTAATTCACCGTATCAAATAACACCAAACTCATTCAAAAGCTAAATACTATCAGACCACCAAACCCACTTTATCATGATTAAGGTCTAATTGGTCAAAATGCCAAGGATGAATACTGTTCAGTGAATATCATATTATTATATTTTGTCAGTGTGCTTTTCCTGATCTATTGAGATCCTCGCATTTGAATTTCGACCATACGTTTCCAGTGATCCTACTTTGATGTTTATTGAGTGGGAGGTTGGAACTCTTATGGATTAAACGGCCTGCAAAACTCTGCAATGGTTTTTTTAAGGTTTGTGGAAGTAAATTTTGTTCGTTTACATTTGATTAGGGTTGAATATGCTGAGTGGGTGTAATTATTAAAATTACATTTGTTTCATTCTATATATATTTTTTTTGGTCATTTTATATTAGGATAAATTAATAATTTAATAAATAATTTAGTAATATAGTGTATTCAATTAATTTTAAAATTCGTTTAATAGCACCCTTAAATATTTAATTTACTCCACACCAAAAGGAAAATGTATTCTGTGACTGTCTTGTTTGACCTGGCTTTCATTTGCCGTCTTTCTTTGACGTAAGTATGGAGTCTTGATTGCAGCTTATTTCCATACAAGATAAAATAAAAAATAAAAAAGAAGAATAAGAAATACATGTGCCATATAATAAAGTGTTTATTCGTAGGTGGTCAACATCTAACAAAGCTTGGCAGCGGCCATAAATGCGGAAAATTAGACTAAAACTTGGGATCAGAAGACAAGTCTAATTTCAAGCTTGGCAGCGGCCATAAATGAGAAAAATTAGACTAAAACTTGGGATCAGAAGACAAGTCTAACTATTTCAAGCTTGGCAGCGGCCATAAATGCTGAAGATTAGACTAAAACTTGGGATCAAAAGACAAGTCAAACAATATGGTCAGACTTGTCTTATTTTAAGCTTGGCAGCGACCATAAATGCGGAAAATTAGACTAAAACTTGGGATCAGAAGACAAGTCTAACAATATAGTCAGACCTGTCTTATTTTAAGCTTGGCAGCGTGCGGAAAATTAGACTAAAACTTGGGATCAGAAGACAAGTCTAAATGCGGAAAATTAGACTAAAACTTGGGATCAAAAGACAAGTCTAACAATATAGTCAGACTTGTCTTATTTTAAGCTTGGCAGCAGCCATAAATGCAGAAAATTAGACTAAAACTCAGAAGACAAGTCTAACAATATAGTTAGACTTGTCTTATTTTAAGCTTGGCAGCGGCCACAAATGCGGAAAATTAGACTAAAATTTGGGATCAAAAGACAAGCCTAACAATATAGTTAGACTTGTCTTATTTTTGCGTAATAAGTTTCATAATTACACGAACACTCCTTGAATATTTTTATTTATTTATTTGCATAATCTCATATTGATTGTTTTGGTAATTATCTAGCACTTACATTTTCTTGACAATCATGTAAACCGTCCATATTCCTAGATCCAATGGCCACTATTAATGTAACCAGTGAAAATATGTAGCCCGAAAATTCCAGATTTCCTTGTATAAAATGTATGTGTTGGTTTGCCATGGTATATCACTAGCTTTACCCCCATGCTGAAATAATTTTATGTCATTTCTTATCATTTTTCCTCACTTACTATTTTCTTAAGCAAAATAAAGTCCATGGTACTAGTGTGCAGTAACATATCACTTACTCACGTTGAATCTCGGTGCAGTGATAATTGCTCTTAATTGAAGGAAGTTGAGGTTCCATCTCAAAACCAATTGGCTATAGGGGGAGTAGCCCAACTCCTTATAAGCCTTTGCTAGGTTTCTCAACTTTCCAATATGAGACTCTTTACCTTCACATTCTCACATTAACCGCTTACAAGCCATGCAACCTATTATAATTGTTGATGACCAAAAGAGGCTCAATCAACTAAACAAGACACACCACCACCTAACAAAGCACAACCTAGTTGCTCGCTTTGACACCATCGTTACATCATCATCCAATTAGAATTTCTCGAAAAGATGAAGTGGCATGAAACGCAGTTTGTCTGTCTATTTTTGGAGAAAAACTTTCTTGTACCGGGATAGGACTGTAGCCCTATCCCCTCAATCAAAGCTCGCCACGTGGACAACTTTCTTGAAAAAGAGAAAGAGACTGTCCACGTGGCGAGCTTTGATTGGAGGATAGGACTACACCCTATCCCTGCACAAGAAAGTTTTTTCCTACTTTTGTGGGCACCATCATGCATCTTCTTTCTTTATTGTGCTTTTGTAACATCCCTGACCCAATTTAATTGAATTTATTCAATTTAATAATTTTGGCGAAATTACAGTTTTGCCACTGGGATTAAGGGTATTTTAGGCACTTTAAAAATTCCATAAGGAATTTGGGAAATTGGGTTGCGCCGTTGCATCCGGCTCGTCGATACGAGTTCGTGGATATGCGGTACACCAAATTCCGAGTTGTAACAATCGAGAAGCGATTAGAAAAGAAAAAAAAAAAACGAATTTCAGATTTTACTGTAGCGGCTACAGTATCGCTACAGTGCCGCTACAGTGAACGCGTTCTTCTTCTTCCCTCGACAGCTCTCTCTTCTCTCCCATTTTTTCTTCCTCTCTTCGGGCCAAACTTTGGCTGGCGATTTCTCCCTCCACAAGTGTCCGATTCAGGTAATTCCAGTCCCAAAATCTTCATCTCTTCCTCCTCTACATATCCTGCCCATTATCCCAGCTCAGAAACCCAAGGATTTTAAACTGGAGCGACTGAAAGTTCGATGGTTATCGAACTTTCTGACGAGTATTCCGGCGACTCCGGCAACCATTTCGGTCGAGTGAGGTATAAAACTTCATCTACTCTTCGTGCTCTATCCATTTATGTAGGTATTGTAGATCGATTTCAAGCCTAGGTTGTTCGATCATGCGATTGGCGCAGTTCCGACCGCTCGATTGAGACCAAACTGCCTGAATGTGTTTAGTAAACCTTGTTGAACATTTAGGAATGTTCGGATCGAAAATCGGAGGTCGTGGGCCCCGGAGGCCCGGTTGACCTATTTGGGAAGTTTGACCAATCGGTTGACCGTGAGTCTTCCGAGGTGGTCCCACCTGTTGAAGAGCGTAGTTTGACTCTAGAAACTTCCCGGTAGTTGTGTACGCTTACTTTGAGACCCGAGAACTAGCGTCTTAAGTTAAAGTTTGTTGTTGGGTATGCGTATTAATTAAACCGTTTATTCTCTCAATTAGGTACTCTTGCTTCGCGTACTCCGGAAGAAAAGCTCTCTAAGGATTGAGCAGCATGGACTTGTTGTAAGTGGACTTTTGTTTTGAACAAGCATTATTTCAAAGATTGGAATTTGATGCATAAATGATTTATCTTGATTATTGGGATTTAAAATATTGTTTAAGTCTTGGACTTGATTTTTGATGGAGTTATCGAAAAATTTATGCATATAAAATTAGTCGCTTTGACTATGGAGTTTTAATGATATTTGAAATCTTGGATAGAATATTTTATGAGGTTATTGGAATTTAAATTATATTCAAAGTTTATGCATGTTTTGGAGTCCCGGTTTATTTGTGGGACATTGAAGGTTATACATTTAATTAAAGGTTTTTGAGTATTAAATTTGGGACGGGACCATCGTCCGGTAATTTTTGTATACGGTTTGGGTATGGTGAAATACCCGGGAATTTCTTGAGTTTTATATTTGACAAATTGAGGATTTATTATTATGTCGGGTTCCAGAATTATTTACTTTCGTTATTTTAATCTTGGAATTTTTATGTTGTTTTAAATCAAGGAATTTTCGATTGACTTTAATATTTGAAATTTATAATGTCGTGAGTGTGAATTTTATGATTTTGGGAATTTGTAGTTTATATTCTATATTTTATATTTATACGTTGATTAAATGTTTTGGGTATTGGATTTCACGTTTTTAAGAAATTCTATCTACTTTTCGATTATGGAGTTACATATTGGTTTCAATTTTGGAATTTGTGTTTTATGGGTTATACGTATTATATTTGATGTTGGAGGTTTATGAATACTTTGGGTTCCGGATATAAATATGTTGGGACACTTGTGTCTATATTCTTATGGTATATATTTTGGGTGTCAATTATGGACGGGGTAACGTCCGGATGTTATTGTTTTCGAGTTTGGGTACGGGCTGAATACCCTGGAATTTAGGGTATGTCAGGGATTATGTATACTAGATTGAGTGCTTTTAGCACCACTTTATGTACCTCCCCGAATACTTGGTTACTGAAATGGATAAAGGATATAACGGAACCCGGTTCACCCTTGACGGGGTGTTACTGTAGGCCCATGCCGGGCAGTCTGCGCGCGTAGGACTTTATTCAGCCGCACAATATTGAGGTATTTTCTTTTGTGCGTGTCTGGGAGTTAGTCCCCAGTTGGGACGGCTTGTTCCTTGGCTACGTGGTTGTGAAGGGATTTTTCTCCATGTAATCAGTCAACAATCCCCTTGTTGGATTGTTTCCCCGGTACAAGTATTGGTCTAAGAGTCTTACTATTAATATATGTATATATATATACCTATTACCATACTTCCATTCTTATTTTCTTTTAAGTGAGGATCCTTCCTTGCTTGCTGTGCCTACGGGCATTGCGTCGGGAAACAGTGGTTGGGAATTTGGTTTTTCTTGGTTTTTAGTTTCTTTGGTTTTATATTTTCCTTGTTGGGATTTTCTGAGACTTTACATTTATGTTATTATAAATATATATGTGGGTGTGTCTATGAATGATATTTCCAGGATTTATTACGTTTGAATATGTGCACCGGGACGGTGATGCACAGGGTACAGATTTTAAATTAAGGTTTGAAACTGGACAGGTTGGGTTCCAGGAAAAAGGGAAGTTATTCAAAGGAGTTAATTATGTTATACTTAAACGGGATATTTTTGGATGGATTCAATTCCATGGTTTTTATTTTAAGAATTCAGTGTTTAAGTTTGTGGTTTCCAAGAATTTGCAGAAGTAGCAAAGCTACAATTTTTCATTATGGTATTTCAAGGTACAAATTTAACGGAATTGTTTTTAAGTATCTGATCGTATAAATAAGTACGTTTATACAAGGATTTTTGTTGCATAAGTGCTTTATCATTATTTGCGAAAACGGAGGGGGTTATTATGTTCCATGAAAAATGGTGTTTAAAGTTTGATTTTTCGTCCACTCACATTTTCTGTTTTGCGCCCCCCAGGTACTAGATCCCGAGGTCGAGACCACCACGTCGAGGCATCACGGCTAATGGCTCCTGTAGGAGTTTTCTTGTATTTTTACTTTGCTATCCTTTGCTCAGGTTGTAAAGTTTAAATTTATTTAGATTGCTCCGTAGCGCTCACCTAGGGTTGAGGTAGAGGCTAGAGGCCTTCCTTTTAATCTGTGTGCTTCTGCTTTGTGCATGCTGCCTGTTGGGAAATTCTCTGTGTTTTTAACAGGTGGAAATTTTGGGAAAAGCCCACTTTTCAGGGGAGACTCTGTCGAATTTCCGGCATAAGTCAACTTTCCTATTTCTTTAAACTAGGTTAAGGGGCGTTTTAGTAAAGTAGGTCCTGCGTCGGGGTAGTGTCTGACGGGAAGCAGGTTTGGACACGAGTTCAGAGGGGGAATTCGGGTCTGGTCCTGTCAGCTTTGGCACTCCCCTCTTTTACCTTGCCCTAGAATAGGAGATATTGCTCTTTGAACAAGAATATAGCCAAAAACATGGCCAAGCATGATCAAGCATAGCTGCAATCAGCTGCATTGTGTCCGACAGTATATTTCCATTACTCAAATGAAGTTGCTTTCTTCATGAAAGATGTTCCTACAGATATCTATTGTCACGTGTCCAAATTTGGTAGCAATTGAACAAATATTGCATCCTCCAACGAATAAACACTGAAGTATGTTCAAGAGGCATTTCAGTATCAGTCAGCTGTAGTTAGAGAAGACCCAAATCACCATAATCTCAGCACTCAAACAAGAAAGTGATCACATTTTGTGACAAACTACTTATTCTCTACACTCCATGCCTAGCAGTTTAACATTAAACAGGGCCAGTGAATTAGGGAGAAGAAAAACATACCTAACTTCCCCAGTAAAAACGTCTCCCTTCTCTGGTTATAGTTAATAGACAAAGTGCAGGATATCAATGAAAATCAACTTAATTAAAAAAAAGTAGATTAAAATTCAAAACTACGTAGAACCATTGAGCTTCTCAAAGTCTCCTATCACTTGCTATAGGCTATAGGCTTGCCGCTATGGGAAGTGTACATTGCTACATGGAACTTCATTTAATTGAAGTTTTACTACTATCTATCACTATGGGTTTGAGCGAGGGTGAGGTTTCAAAAGATACCTCATGAAGGAAGTTGAGATTTCATCCCAAAATTAATTGGCAATGGGTGGAGTAGTCCAACTCCTTATAAACTCAAGTTTGGTCCCTTAACTTTTCAATGTGAGACAAATACTCTCAACATGCCCCCGCATGTGTGGCGAACTTTCAATCCTAACATGTGGACAACACACATTGGGTGACGTGAGAGCACGTGTGGCCGTTGGGCCCAACACGTGAAGCCTTATTCTGATACCATGAAGAAAGTTGAGGTTCCACCCCAAAACCAATTGGCAATGGAGGAGTAGCCCAATTCCTTATAAACCCAGGCTTGATCCCTTAACTTTTCAATGTGAGACAAATACTCTCAACACCTCAAAATGAAAACTTTCGTATTCATTCCTCAGTGGCAATTCAGGAGCAATTTCTCCTGTAGACTCATTATGTCGTACTTCAGCCAATTGAACTGCAACAGAAGCCTAATTGGGATCTACTTGGCTAGAACCATTAGCAGCTTCTCTCAACGCCTTTTGCCTTTTTACTGCCCGCTCCCACTTAGCAAGCCTTTTACTTGTCTGTTCTTCAAATATTGCCGGCTTCATCATAGTTCCCATCTTCATTACAATTAACCATAAACAGCCCAGTCTAAAATCTTCAAAAGGAAGCATAACAAACAGGGAATGCAATTTCAGTAGTTCTTTTATAATCCAGCATCTCACCTGTGTGACAATTGCATACAATGGTAAGATGCTGTAATTGCGGAGGAACTGAATGAATGCTCTGTTTGCACAGGCGAAGAATAAGAGCAAGATTATAAAAAATAAACAAAACATATCAGATTTATGAAATTATGCGTAAATTAATATATATATATTTGAGGGACACCATTTAGGATCCCTTATTAATTTTTTTTTTTCAATATTCAAACCATTTTTTTTTAAGTCTACATTCATAGATCATCCTTGCAAAAAAATTAGACAAATCGGAAACCGTTTCGACCTCCAATTGTGCCCTACAAAATCAATGAACACGACGCTTCAAGAAAGTACTTAAATTTCAATATTTTAATTGAGTGGTCAAATAAAATCGGATTCAAGTGATTTTTTGTTTGAATGAACACAACGCTTCAAGAAAAACCGATGTATCTAGAATCAATATTTAGTCCACTTTTTTGGGTTTATATAGAAATTTAATTTTCATCAATAATAATGTTGATGAGAGAGTTGATTTATTGAGCTGGATAGTTTGACTTTTCTCAACAGCTATATTATCCTAATAATATCCATTTTTTAAAATTTACAAAATAAAAATAAAAATTTCTCCATTTATTGTGAAATTAATGGCACAATAACCATTAATAACACAAACGCATACACCATATATTAATTCTCTATATAAACTTTGCTAGGCTTATGTTAGCTTGAATTGGCTTTCCTTACCAAAGTTGTATTGATGCTTGTAATTCTTTAAATCCTATCCAAGCTCAAATATTTTTGTCTGATTTAGATATAGGTTTAAACTTAATCATCTCAATGATGGTTCAAACTGAACCTCATGATCTCCAAAGATAAAGCATGCATATGTTTTGCATTCATTTCTTTTTATTCTAGTAGTTTTTAGTCTTAGTTGACTAGTGCATGCATTGCACTTTATGTTGTGTAAAAGTTTGCAATTTTAATACTTAGATGACTATAGGGCAATCTCACTAGTTAACTGCACTGATTTTCTTTGCAAGTGTTTTGACGTTTCAATTTTTACACTTATGTGAGTTTGTCTCCAATTCTAGTTGTCCTATTATAATTAGAATAATTGGTTGCCAAGTGTCCTTTTGGCTTGCCCAATTTTAACAAAACCATTAGAGCTAGTCTTGGTACGATTAACACTTGCAGTTGCACTGATATTTTCATGTGGGTTTTTCTCCTGTTTTCTAGGTTTCGGAGAAAAACCGATGCCTTTACTATCACATATTGATGCCTCGTAAGGTGATGTTAAAGGGGGTGTAAAAGGCATCGGGAAAAATCGATGCCTTACAGAAACAACATCAATTTCTTCAACCAAAGTGATGCCTTAATGAGCTTCAGTTGTCGACTTTCGTTCAAATTTCGTTGACTTCTAACGTCTTTGACTACAACAACAACGATTCTCTGTATACCAGTGATGCCTTTTCATAAGAACCACTTCACTTATGATATTTTTGCGATGTCAGTAAGGTATTTACAATCGGTTATTTTCACACATTGTAGTGTTTGACTTTTATTAGCATAGTTTCCTTCATATTTGCGATGCCTTTTAACAAAAACCACTTCACTAATGATATATTTCCCGATGTGTTAAGGGGTAAAAATAACACTTTCACGTTATAATATGATGTTTATTATAATTATGACATCGGCTAAATCTAGGTTCTATTAAGTTATGTAACAATGCATTTTTTTGTTCTCCTATCATTCAACTCTTGTACTACCAAACTAAAATAAATAGAAGATCTTCATTCAACAATTATCATGAAACATTACATAGTACTTCAGAGTTTCCAAATCTCAAATTGTTAATAACTACATGATATAAATAATTAAATCTGACATTAAAAGATAAGCTTGAAAAGAAAGAGAATAACTAAGCAGCTACACCAACGAAATGGTCTCTTGGAAATTCCCCAGCCATAAACGTATGAGCTGAAGCTGGAATATATAATTTAATTATGGGGATGCTACCTCTGAACCTTCACCACATCACTTTACTTCACTGAGATGTCGGAGAGGAGCAAAGGATTTTCATCGATTTTGTCCATTCTCTTTGAACCTTACCACAAAATAAGATTAAACATTTCAGATGTTTCCTTTCACTGGTAACATAAACATTGCAAATCTGAACCTTAATACATGTGCTTCTAGTCAAACAATATGGGGTAGAATATTTTCTGATATGTTTTCATTCTCCAAAATGAGGTATTTATAATACAAGTGTATAAACCCTAGTAGGGTTATACAAGGAAAAAAATAAACTCCTAAGTACACAAGATTTGTACAAAAGAGAAAGAAATAAAATTCTAATAGAATAGGAAATAAATCTCCTAATAGAATTAGGATCTCGCCAACACTCCCCCTCAAGTTGGAGCAACGATGTCACACATGCCCAACTTGTCAAGCGAGTTGAGAATGACAGTAGTAGACACAGCTTTCATAAGAACATATGCTAACCGATACTCGGATGATATGAACGGAAAAGAAATAATCTCAGCATCCAACTTCTCTTTAATAAAATTCCAATCAACCTCCACATGCTTTGTACGATCATGTTGCATAGGGTTATGAGCAATTGCAATTGCAGCTCTATTATCACAATACAAATCCTTGTGTTTTTGGGGATCAAACCCAAGATCTCCCAACAATGTCCTCAACCATAGTAACTCACACACACCTTGAGCCATCTCACTATACTCGGCTTCGGCACTAGACCGAGACACCACTTTTTGCTTTTACTCCTCCAAGTAACAAGATTACCACCAACAAATGTGAAATACCTTGACGTAGAACGTCTATCAGTGACTAAACCAGCCCAATTGGCATCCATATACCTTTCCATATCTGTATGACCATACTTGGAAAACATTAACCCCTTGCCATGAGTTACTTTCAGATACCTCATAATAAGCATCACGGCACTCATATGATCTTCACTAGGAGAATGCATAAACTGACTCACTACACTAACTACATATGCAATATCAGGACGTGTATGAGCTAAATAAATCAATTTCCCCACACGTTGTTGATAACGCTCTTTATCAATATGGACTCACTAGGGGTATCAATTGGTTTACAATCCAACATTCCAGTCTCTGCAAGTAAATCCAAAACATACTTCCTTTGGGACAAAAGATACCATGCTTAGATCCTGCAACTTCAATCCCAAGAAAGTACTTCAAGTCACCTAATGACTTTATCTCAAACTCGGAAGCCGATACTTCAAGATTTTGCATTTCTACATGATCATCTCCAGTCACAATCATATCATCAACATAAATAATTAAAGGTGTCAATTTACCTTTATGACGCTTTAGAAACAAAGTATAGTCCGAGTTACTCTGTACATACCCAAATTTCTTCATAGACGCAGCAACCTCCCAAACCATGCTCTTGGAGACTGCTTTAATCCATATAAGGATTTCCTCAACTTACACACAACACCCTCCTTGGAGGTCACAGGAATACTAGGAGGAAGATCCATGTATATTTCTTCCTTGAGATCACCGTGTACAAATGCATTTTTGACATCAAACTGCAACAAGGGTAAGTCACGATTAGCAGCCCGGGACAAGAGTACATGCACGATATTGAGCTTTGCTACTAGAGCAACGGTCTCCAAGTAATCCACTTCATAGGTCCGAGTATAACCCTTTCCTACCGATCTAGCCTTGTAACGGTCAATGGAACCATTTGCCTTATGCTTCAAAGTAAACACCCATCTGCACCCAACAGCCTTTCTTCTGCTTGGTAAAGGGACTAAATCCCAAGTTTCATTCTTGTTCAAAGTTTCCATTTCAACATTCATGGCATCCACCCATTTGGGGCCGTAAAGAGCATCCTGCAGCTTAGTTGGCACACATACACTACATAATTGACATAAATTTGATACATTTGACTTAGATAAACAATGAATTGACACATAATGGCTAATGAGATATTTAGACTTAGCATGTATATCAGGTGAGTATTGTATTTTAGGTTTTCCACGAGTGGTACGTAGGGGCAACTGATAGCTTGGCATATATAGATCATCAGAGATTACCTCACTTGTTTCACTATCACAATTCGATTAGAGCGATGGTAGGGCAGAGGGGATCTTGCATTGAATTCAACTGCACATGGGTCACAAAGGTCACTGTCACAATTTTTAGGCACAGTCGACCGGTCGCATCCAAGCTATTGACCTGTCGTTTCTTCATAGAGAGAGATTTCATCATCGCCAAACCCAGTCAGTTGATCAAGTTCCAAATGTCGACTGGTTGTTTCTTCACATAGAGCACCATCTTCAACTCTAGGCTGTGGTGACTGGTGGCTTTCTCCAGTGCAACCGATCGCTTTCTCCAGTGCATCCGGTCGCTCTCTTCCCGAGAGTAACATCTTCAAATATATCATTCTTCAATTCAAGTCCAAGATTCTCCAATTCAAGATTCTCCAATTCACTACCCCTCTCTCCCTGAATTGGAGAGGAGAGAGAGACATAATAGGGCACTTCTTCATGAAAAGTCACGTTCAAAGTAACATGCACCTTCTAGGTAGGTGGATGATAGCACTTATCACCCTTCTAAGTAGAAGAGTAACCAATAAGACATATCACAGAGCACAAGGATCAAATTTACTCCGTTGATGAGAGTAGACATGAACATATGCAACACACCCAACACTTGGAGACGAAGACAGGGGAAACATGGTCACCAAACACTTCATGCGGAGTCATGAAATCAAGAACCCGACTAGGAGTACGATTAATCAAATAGGAAGCAGACAGAACAGCATGTCCCCAAAGATGACGGGGAACGAGACATATCCAATATGAGTAAGCGGGCAACTTCAAGCAATTGTTGGTTCTTCCTTTCAGGCACACCATTTTGTTGAGGGGTAAAAAGGGTTGTCGTTTGGTGAATAATACCTTGAGCACGGAAGAAATACGCCAAAGTATTATTCACATATTCTCATCCGTTATCAGTCCGGAATACTTTGACCCGAGCTTGAAACTGAGTATACACCATAGTACAAAACTCTAGAAGGATGGAAGCAACATCATGTTTATTTTTCGGCAAGAAAACCCAAATGAGTTGGGTACAATCATCAATAAATGTGACGAACCAACAAAATCGGTTAAAAGTAACTCGAGCCAGACCCCACCATCAGAATGCACTAAATCAAACGGCTTTGCAGCTTTACTGTCACTCAAAGGAAACACAGTGTGATGGTTTTTTGCCAAAATACATGTCTCACACTTAAAACTGGACTCATCACAAGAGCAGAATAAAGATGGAAATAGATGCTTAAGGTAGCCAAATGACGGGTGTCCCAAGCGACAATGCCAAAACCAAATTTGTTGTTTGTCTTTGACACTGCAACTTTGAATAGTATTAACGACACGATCACGAACTGGTGCAATAGGTAATGTCAAATAATATAAACCCCCCTATCCGTTTACCATGCCCAATCGTCTCGTGAGTCTTGAGATCCTTGAAAGAGCAATGTGAATGATAGAAAGTTGCAGAAGTATTAAGTGTATCAAGTAATCAACCAATAGATAACAAGCTACAATGGATAGTGGGAACTAGTAACGCACGAGACAATGACAGAGTAGGAGTGATAGAGTTTGTGTCCTTGTCAGTAATTGGAAAGGGCAAGCCATTAACACTAGTTATGTATGGGTCACGGGTGTTACTCGACAATTCATCAAAAAATTTAGCATCATAAGTCATATGATCAAAAGCACCAGTGTCAATTATCTAAGTATTGGAGCCAATACCTGGAATAAAGTTAGAAACACACAAATTTGCAGAAGCACCAGCACCAGCACCAACAATGGAGTTATCACCCATTATTACAACAGAAATTCAACAGATCACGGCATAGTACACAGTAGAGGCATAAATACAGCAGATGCACGAAGACATGAACGACATGAACACAGTAGAGGCACAAACACTTCAACACAATATACAAACCCAAGAGGGCACACATGGCACAGGTAAAAAAAAATATGGGGCTAGAACACAGGTGGGCATAACACATAGGTCACCAGAAAGTTGGCTCTGATGCCAAGTCAAACAATATGGGGTAGAATATTTTCTGATATATTTTCATTCTCCAAAAGGAGGTATTTATAATATAAGTGTATAAACCCTAGTACGGTTATACAAGGAAACAAATAAACTCCTAATTACCCAAGATTTGTACAAAAAGAAAGAAATAAAATCATAATAGAATAGGAAATAAATCTCCTAATAGAATTTAGAATCTTGCCAACACTTCTAACTCAGTAATTCTATGCAAATATGCTTGTTCGATGCAACCACGGTGCTTACACTCTTCTTCAAGCAAACCTGTCATTCGGTATCTGAGCTCAGCCATTCTTGAGCTAGATCTTCTGCTTCATCGTTTCCCTACAACTTTTCCTCTGTCAGTTCTCCTAACAGCCATAAGCAATGTAACATTTAAAAGATATAATGAACTTAATAAAACCTCAACACTCTGAAAGGACAATAACCTACAAACTGAAGTCTCACTTCAAAGCTTGATGTAATACCACCACATTCAGAAAAACTATTTTAAAAAGTGTACATAGATTTTTTATTTATTAAAAGCTGTCAAAAGCCTTTACCAATTATAACTTCCCGGGTATTCATACCTTTACTTGCTTCACAAGAAGTTCATACTCTGGTAGACATAAAACATTTGTGCATTGTAGTGTCTACACCAACACTACTTGTTTGATATTTACTGAGTTCCATGATATTTATATTAAACGTAAAAACTCAAATTTTCTTTTTAACTATTCATTTCAACACCGATTCGCGTAAGAATTATGCCAAAGCTCTCATACTCCAGAGTTCTACAGAAATAACTCAATTTAAAGATACAAAAATTTACAATTTTTAAACCCTTATTCATAAAATATAATAAATAAATAAATAAGGTATATACGAAGCTAACAATCCGCAATACAAAATACATACCTCAACGTAATGGCTAAAATAGTACGAAAACTACGATGCACATACACTAACACAAAAATAAACACTACACACTACAATGTAGTGTCTAAAGTATAATAAACATTATATGAGAATATCAAAAAGTAAACTATCATAAAAACATATACTGTAACATCCCGACCTAATTCTATTGAATTTATTCAATTTAATTATTTTTGGCGAAATTACAGTTTTGCCATTGGGATTAAGGGTATTTTAGTCACTTTAAAATTTTAAAAAGAATTTGGAGAATTGAGTTGCACCGTTGTGTCGAGCTCGTCGATATGAGTTTGTGGATATGCTGCACGCTCAATTCCGAGTTGTAACGATCGAGAAGCGATTAGAGGAAAAATTTTAAAAATAAATTTTTTTATTTTTAAATAAAAAATATTAATTAAAAAAAAACGAATTTTCTGATTTTACTGTAGCAGCTACAGTCTGCTACAGGACGTCGGATCTCTTCTTCTTCCCCGACTCTTCCTCTCTTCCTCTCATTTTTCTCCCTTCATAGGCCAGTCACTTTGGTGGCGATTTCTCCTCGGTCAAGCGTCCATTTCAAGTGATACCAGTCCCAAAATCTTCGTCTCTTCGTCCTCTATGTAGCCTAGCTATTATCCCATCTCGTAAAGCCAAGGAATTTAAAACTGAACGACTGAAAGTTCGGTGGTTCTCGAAGTTTTCGACGCATTTTTCGACGACTCCGGCAACCATTTCCGCCGAGTGAGGTATGAAACTTCATATACTCTTCGTGCTCTATCCATTTGGTTATCGTTTGACTGTCGAATGGATTTACGCCTATTATGCGTTATCCCGGTTCGATAGGTTCGGGCCTTTGGATCGGTCCCAATTCCAAGTATGTTGTTCCCCGTAGGATCGTGTAGGAACCGACGGATCGAGAATCGGAGTCCCGTATACTCCGAATCATTAACTCTAGGGTTAGGTAACCCGGTTACCGTCCGATCGTGCGATTAGCGCGATTCATTGCTCGATTTAGACCAAACTGTCTGGACGTGTTTAGTAAACCTTGTTGAACCTTTAGGAATATTCGGATCGGAAATCGAAGGTCTTGGGCCTCGGAGGCCCGATTGACCTATTCGGGAAGTTTGACCAATCGGTTGACCGTGAGTCTTCCGAGGTGGTCCCACCTGTTGAAGAGCGTAGTTTGACTTTAGAAACTTCCCGGTAGTCGTGCACACTTACTTTGAGACCCGAGAACTAGCGTCTTGAGTTAAAGTTTGTTGTTGGGTATGCATATTAATTAAACCGTTTATTCTCTCGAATAAGTACTCTTGCTTCACGTACTCTGGAGGAAAAGCCCTCAAAGGATTGAGCAGCGTGGACTTGTTGTGAGTGGACTTTTTTTTTGAAACAAGCATATTTCTAAAGAACGAATTGCAATGCATATGAAATGATTTATCTTGATGATTGGGATTTCAAATATTGTTTAAGTCTTGGATTTGATTTTGATGGAATTATCGGAAAATTTATACATATAAAATTAGTTGCTTTGATTGGGGAGTTTTAATATCATTTTGACTCTTGAATTTGATATTTTACAAAATCATTGGGATCTAAATTATATTTAAAGCTTATACACGTTTTGGAGTCCCGGTCTATTTGTGGGACATGGGTGGCTATACATTTAATTAAATAACTTTGAGTCTTGAATTGTGGACGAGGGAAACCTCCTGTTGACTTTGTGTACGAAATTTTGCGTACGGACGGAATACTTTGAAATTTGAGTTTTAACTTTGAAAGTGTTAAGTTGGGATTATATTTTAGTTAATTTGTTCGTGGTATTTTTATATGGTTTTAATTATGGAGTTTTCGATTTACTGTGGTATTTGAAATTTATAAATGGCATGAGTTGAATTTTATGATTTTGGGAAATTTATAATTTATATTCTATATTTTATTTTCATATATACTTTAAATTAAATGTTTGGGTAGTAATAATGGACTTTAATATTGTCCGGTTGACTTTGTATTTGGGTTTGAATTTTATGTTTTAAGAATTATTATCGACACTTTGAATTTGGAGTTTTATTATTGTTTTAATCTTGGAATTTGTGTTTTATGAGTTATACAGATTATGTTTGATATTGGAAGTTTATGAATACTTTGTGTTCCAGATATGTATATATATATATATGTTGAGACATTTGTGTCTATATTCTTATTGTATACATATTTTGGGTGTCAATTATGGACGGGGTAATATCCGGATGTTATGTGTACGGGAATGGGTACAATTGTTATGTTGGAATTTGGGATATGGTTATGTATGTTAGTTGGAGTGCTATTAGCACCACCCTATGTACCTCTCCTGGCACTTGGTTACTGAAATGGATACAACGGAACCCGGTTCACCCTTGACGAGGTGTTACTGTAGGCCCTTGCCAGGCAGTCTGCACACGTAGGACTTAGTTTCAGCCGCACAGTATTGAGGTATTATCTGTTGTGCGTGTCTGGGAGTTAGTCCCCATTTGGGACGGCTTGTTCCCTGGCCATATGGTTGTTGAGGGATTTTCCTCCATGTGGTTCAGTCAAACAATCCCCCCTGTTAGATTGTTCCCTTGGTACAAATATTAGTGCAGGAGTATTACTATTTATATATATATACCTATTACTAAACTTTCATTCTTATTTTCTTTTAGGGTTAATGACCTAAATGGTCCCACAACTATTGCTCCAATATCATTTTGGTCCACGAACTAAATTTTTCATTTGAAACGTCCTTAAACTTTTTATTTTGTACCAACATGGTCCATCCGTCAAAGTCTGTGTATTATTCCGTGAAATCGAGGGACAAAACCGTATTTTTAGGTGAGTATCCTCCTTTAAAAGGGTTATTGATCCTAATGGTCCCCCAATTATTGCTCCAGTATCATTTTGGTCCACTAACTAAATTTTTCATTTGAACCGTCCTTCAACTCTCTTTTTTTTTGTATCAAGATGGTCCTACCATCAAAGTCCATCAATTTTATCGTTATTTATTTTTGTATTTATCTAATTTTAAAATTTTTAATTAATTTAAACAATAGAGAAAAAAAATTATCACTTTTTAAGTCCATGTCAGCAAAAAAAAGCCATGTTGGTAGTGAGATTCAATTTTTTCAATTTTGAAATTAGGTACAAGTTTCTATAATAGTTTCCTTTAATTTTTAATTATTGTTTACTCTTTTAAAAAATTTGTTATTTTATTTTTATATTTATGTGATTTTAATTAATTTAAACAATAGATAATTTTTATTATTAATTGTTAGGTCAGTCTCACGAAAAAAAGGCATGTGGCTGGTGAGATTCAACTTTTAAAATTTTCTAAGTTTTCTAATAGTTTCCTTTAATTTTTAATTATATATTACTATTTTAATTCATAGAGACATTTTTACCCCTCAATTTAACAATAAAATTGACAAACTTTAACAGTAGGACCATCTTGATACCAAAAAAAAAAAAAGAGTTAAAGGATGGTTCCAATGAAAAATTTAGTTGGAGGACCAAAATGATAGTGTAGCAATAGTTGAGGGACTATTAGGATCAATAACCCTTTTAGAGGAGGATACTCACCTAAAAATACGGTTTTGTCCCTCGATTTCACGGAATAATACACAGACTTTGACGGATGGACCATGTTGGTACAAAATAAAAAGTTTAAGGACGTTTCAAATGAAAATTTTAGTCGGTGGACCAAAATGATACTGGAGCAATAGTTGAGGGATCATTTAGGTCATTAACCTTTCTTTTAAGTAAGGAGCTTTCCTTACTTGATGTGCCTTCAGGCATGCGTTGGGAATTAAATGGTTGGGAATTTGGGTTTTCTTGGTTTCAAGTCGTTTTGTTTTTATAAATACATTTCTATGGGATTTCTGTGGTTTTATATTTATGTTATATATATATATATATATATATATATATATATATATATATATATATATATATATATATATATGTTTGTGTGTGTGTGTGTGTACGTGAGAATTTGTGTGGGTGCGTCGATGGATTTTATTTCCAGGATTGAGTTCTTTTGGGCATGTGCATTGGGACGGTGATGCACAGTGCACGGATTTTAAATTAAGGTTTGAAACTGGACAGGTTGGGTTCTAGGAAAAAGGGAAGTTATTCAATGTGGTTATTTATGTTTTACTTAAACGGAAAGTGTTTGGAAGAATTTGATTTCATGGTTTATTTTAAGAATTCAATGTTTAAGTTTGTGGTTTCCAAGAAATTGTGGAAGTAGCAAAGCTATAGTTTTCATGATGGTATTTCAAGATACAAATTTAACAGAATTGTTTTCAAATATCTGATCGTATAAGTATGTACGTATACATAAGGATTTTTCTTGCATAACGCTTGCCATTATTTGCACAAACAGAGGGGGTTATTATGTTCAGTGCAAAAAAAAAATGATGTTTAAAGTTTGATTTTTCGTCCACTCACATTTTCTATTTTGCTCCCCCAGGTACTAGATCTCGAGGTCAAGACCACCACGTCGAGGCATCACGGCTAACGACTCCTGTAGGAGTTTTCTTTTATTTTTACCTTACTATCCTTTGCTCGGGTTGTAAACTTTAAATTTCTTTAGATTGCTCCATAGCGCTCACCTAGGGTTGAGGTAGAGGCCGGAGGCCTCCCTATTATTCTGTGTGCTTCTGCATTGTGCATGCTGCATGTTGGGTTGTTATTCTGTGTTTTTGACATGTGGAAAAATTTGGGAAAGTCCATTTTTCAGGGGAGACTCTGCCGAAATTTCGGCAGAAGTCAACTTGCCCATTCTGTTAAACCAGGGTTCAAGGGCGTTTTAGTGAAGTAGGTCCGGCGTCGGATTAAAGTCTGACGGGAAGCAGGGTTGGACACAAGTTCCGTGGGGGAATTCGGGTCCGGTCCTGTCATATACATGCATATGCACATACACTAACATAAAAATAGAAAATGCAATATAATGTCTAAAATATTAAAGACAATGTGTGATATAGTCACCAAAACGTAAACTATTAATTGAAATCATAAACACATATTCGTGCATGTTCACACACACTAACAGAGAATTAGACAATGCAATCTAGTGTATAAAGTATTGTAGACATTGCAATGTAGTGTCTAAAATATTATAGATACTACATGTTAAACATCAAAAAAGGTATACTATTGGAATCGTAAACACATATTCGAGCATGCGCACATATACTAACATAAAAATAGAAATTGTAATATAGTGTCTACAATATGTAGTCAAAGGTAAACTCTTTAAAATCATTAACACATATCCACTCATGCATACACACACTAACACAAAAACAGAAACTATAATGTAGTGTCTAAATAGACACTACATGACCAACATCAAAGGGTAAATTATTTGGAATCATAAACACATATCTGCGTATGCGTAGATATATTAAGATGAAAATAAAAATTGCGGTAGTCTAAAATATTATAGACATTGCATGATAGTCACCAAAAGATAAACTAGTCTGAACCTTAGGATCAGACTTTAGAAAAATAACCCCACATCCTTATAGACACTTTCCAAATGCAACTGACATAAATTTGACTCTTAGGATTGAACTTTAAAAATATCACTTTGCAAAACCCGCATAACACAGTTTTTTCCCTGAATCTGTACTAAACCGATCACAACTCTTTCCACACACGTCCGAATAACGAACTGCAAAATTCTACATAAAGTTAACATCTGTATCTTTCCAACGGTGTAGGGTTCAACATCTGGTTCGCCGAAATTTAGGGTTTAGGGTTACATATTTGCGCATGCACATACACTAACAAAAGAAATAAACATTGCATTGTAGTTTCTAAAAATATATAGACACTACAACTAAAATTTTATAGATACTGCATGAGGAGCATCAAAAGGTAAACTATTTTGAATCATAAACACATTATTCGCTTATCCGCACATAAACTAACATAAAAATAGACAATCAAATATAGTGTTTAAAATATTATAGACATTGTGTGATAGTCACCAAAAGGTAAATTTATTGAAATCATAAACACTTACTCGCGCATGCGCACATGCATTAACAAAAAAAACCTACGCATCAGACGTTGCATGGCAAACACCAAAAGGTAAATTATTTTGAATCATAAATAAATATTTGTGCATGCACACATACACTAATAATAAAAATAGATACTACAACGTAGTGTGTAAAATATTATACACAATGGCATGACAAACACCAAAACGTAAACTCTTTTGAATCATAAACATCTGACCTCTTGGTAATTTTTTCCTATCATGAGATGTTAGGAATTATAGGAAATCAATTATTAAGAAAACTAAGAAATATGAAGAAAAAAAAATTAAAAATTATGACCCAAAAAATATATAAAAATTATAAAATAAAATAAAATTGAAATAGCAATAGCAATACAAAGGAAGATGAGGAAATAATAATAATAAAAATAAAAATAAACTATACTTATATAGTGTAATTTAACTTTTTTTTTTACTTAAAAGAAAAACATTTAATTAGTAAACAATAATTTTCTAATTTGATAAGAGAAAATGATAATTTGTGAAACTGAAAAGAAAAATTATTTAAGTTGATGTTCCGAAATATATTATAAATACTATAAAAACTCAATATAACCATGAAGTGAAGTTTAGCTTGGTTGGTTAAGTGTCACTTTGTATGATTTGGAGGTCACGGGTTCAAGTCCTCAAAATGGCAAATCAATTCCTTTTTTTACATTTAAATGAGAGTGATATGCATGAGGTCACATTTGTGTCAGCAGATGGTGGGCGATGTTGGCGGCTGGAGGTGGTCCACCAGTGATGGTAGCAGGCGGTGGTAGATGACGGTGGTGTGGCTCTTCCCGGCGGGGATGCATGGTGGTGCAAAAAAGGGCAAAAATGTAAATGTAACTCCTCATATTAAGTAGGCCCACAACACATGAACCTTTTAGTTGATATTTCCCAAAATAAAATTCAAAACTCATTCACCAAACCCAAAGGCAAAATTAGCTATTGAGGATATCCTTATTACTAAACTATTATATGAGTAATACCTGATTTTTCTTGAAATAAATTAGTTGAGTTCAAATAAAATATTAGCCTCGTTCAATAAATGAGTTGATTTCATATTTGATTGTAAGGCTCATGTATCATTTATTGAGATAACTCGAGTTTAGTTCAAGTTCGAATCATTCATTTGGTTAAATCTACCGTGTATCGAATTTTAAGCTCCCATTTATTCATAAACAAATTGAGTTGAGCCAACCATATAAACTCGAAAGTTCGGTATACAAACGAGTCAAGACGAGCTTGAGTACAACTCATGAGCTTTGCTTACGCTACTTAAGTACAAATCATCTTATATGTAGCAACCTCACCCAGCTCTAGACTTTGATAGTTTTGTGTACTTATTTTAACTAGTTTAACATACTAAATAATTTAATCATTATCTGAGTAGTTATTGTTATATCATTCGATTTAATCATTGGAATTGAAACCCTGATTTTACATTAAATAGTTATCATACGAAGTTTTAATTATCAATATCATATGATTGGTTAGCTATATCTGTAGCACCCTCCCTCGGCTCTTGAATTTGGTATTTCGTCATATTTCTTCATTTATTTAAATTAACATGCAAATTAATTTAAAACTAAACTCATTAATCATCAATCGATTACTTATCATTATATCATTCGATTAATCATCAAATGTGAAACCTTGATCTTATTGTTATATCACTCGTTAAGACATTTCGTTCCTTTTCTTCATTTAACTGATTTAACGTACTAGTTAATTTAAAACTAAACCACTTAATCATCATCTAGTTACTTATCGTTATAGTATTTTGTTAATCATCGGATGCAAAATTTTGATCCTATATCCAATAAATTTCATCATATGTTTTTATTGTCAATAATTCTCATCCAATAATAATAAATAAATTTACAGTAAGATATACTATAATTGTGAAGAATCAAGATTGGTGCCTTGCCAAATATTGTTGGGAGTGTAACTTCCCAAATCAACCGAGTGCCTCCTAGAGTCAGAGTGAATGAAGTCTGATAAAGGTGTGATAACATCATAAGGAGAAGGAGAATGCGATGCGTAATGAAGTTAGGTTTTTGTTTAAGGGTGTGACACGATTGATGATAGGTTTTATTTTACATGTGAACCAAATTCTAACTAGGCCATCCATGGTCATCTAAAGACCCATGATGTAGAGTTACATGACTTTTGAAGAATATCATCAAATGTGCAACCCTTATCCTACGTGCAATAATTATCATCATATGTTTGAATTGTCATTGTCATATGATTTGTTATAATATAACTATCATCAAATGCTTTTCCTTATATTTCTTCACTTACCTGACTTAACACACCTTTTCTTTTTTTTCTTTTTTTTATGTTATCTGTTATGGTTTTTCTCAAATATCCAAATGAAAATGGGATGCATGCACGATGCATTACACATGTACGAAAATATCATTTCTCTCTCTAGGGCAACATTGACCAATAAGAATTACCCTTTTTATGTTGTATTTAATACTTGACATCAAATCACATTATGGTGCGACCATTACCATATAACTATAGACCAAAAGAGCAATTTTCTTATTACATGAACAAGAAAATACCCAGATAACACAGTAACTCCTAGTGAGGATGGCATTCCAATAGATCCATCACCAACCCTTATCTTTCTACGTTCAACTGCTTTAAAACTAAACTCCTTAATCATCATCATTCGAATTACTCATTGTTATATCATGTCATCAAATGTGAAATGTTGATCCTACATCCAATAATCATTATCATATGATTTTATTGTAAATATTATAAAATTTAGATATTTTGTTATTTTTCTTCCTTTAACTGAACCAAACTACTTAATCATCATCCGGTTATGAGACTAAGTTCATAGAGCCATAAAGATTATTAGGGTTTACTTCCGGAAGTGACACTCAAAGTCGAACTCAAAAGAGGTAAATATGAACCAGGTTTGAACCGGACCTACCTTAGTGTGTTCTGCAAGCACGAATACGCCAATATAGTTGCGTACCCCTTAGCATATACGCGGTTGGATACAATATGAGAGAAAGAATTGCAACTGTCTCAAAATACAAGAATATGTACAAACTATTTTTTTTCTTTCGTTAACTTATTATCATATGGGAAAAAATTGCAATCAGCTTTACTTCTTGAAGACTTGTCTAGTGATTTGCTCAAGGACTGATTGATTAAAGCAAGCTATTTTGTTGTCAATTCATTATCTTATGGAACTAGCACATTTCCAGCATTTAAATACACAATTTCCTGAAAATCCAAGACATATATGTCTGAGTCATTGTTAACCTGAAGAAAATCGTCCATATTTAGTCAAGTTACATTCCATGTTGCTACAAACAAAAAATATATATGGCGTGTCCTACAAGCACGAATACGCATATACGCGGTTGGATACAATATGAGAGAAAGAATTGCAACTATCTCACAATACAATAATATGTACAAACTATTTTGTTCTTTTTTTAATTTATGAAGATATGGGGAAAAGATTGCAATCTTATTGTGTGAAGTAAAAATCAAGCATAGGCATTTGTATGCTCCAATACATGCATGTTGGAGTCAACAGATATAATATTTGACTAACAAAAACGTTTATCCGATATTTCGAACAAGGGAACTAATGTACCACTTGTTGGAAAACCACTTACACCTTTGTAATGCAAAGAGCTATGCATCACGAAATGTACTTCATCTCATCTAATAAGCAAAACTAGGTATTTCTTCAACCCTGCTGCGATAGTTAGCACTTAAGAACCTACTAAAAGTGCGACATAGGATTCAGTTTCTCCTTTTGAAATGCTCTAAAAACACTTCAAATTTAATATTTATATTAGGGCTAGGTAGTTAATTCTTCAATTCATTCTCATTGACAACATCCACAACAAATGTTGCATAAACTTGCTCGTGGTCAAACAATCAAGACTCTCCATGTATGTAAGAAAGTTGTTAATCTCATTTCAATGCCATAGTATTTTATCACACCAAGTTGGGTTTCCTCTGTTCTTTTTGGATGTTTTTATCTCTCCAAAGTACATGTTTTGGTTATAAAAATACTTGTACATAGGTGCAAAGTAGATTTTTCCCTATTTCCATCCATTGAATACTCATTATTCTTATCTTTTAATCTTGTGTTCGTATTTGTTAAGAAGTGCATCCCAATCATTGTTTCCAAAAGCTTTTGAGTTTCGCAATAGCTCAAAGCAATGTTGTATTTTAAGTCCCCTAACCATGTGATCATATCATGTCCTATAATTTTATTCCACATCATGCGATGAGTTGTTTTGAAAATCTTAGGAAATTGAGTGCTCTTAAATATCTCTAACACATCCAAATTTCTCCCGAGGTCGTCCCCCTCTTTCTAACAAGATGCCAAGTGACTGCATATAAAGCAAAAGTTTGTCTTATGGAATAAAAACTTAAAGAAATACAACCCTTGTTTTCAAGGCATCCCATGATCCCACCACTTATGCAAAATATTCTTAAGTGGCTAACAAATTGTATATATGACTTCCTCACCCAAATGGTAACAAAAATTTGCACCATTTTCGTACTAGCTATAAAGTTGTACTTAAAATGGTTGCTAATAGATGCCATTAAAATTTTCAATGTATAAAAACATTTGATCCATTTTCATCTGGTTTAAAACTGCAGTTGCAACTATTCATTGCTCTTTGTTCTTAAAGTTTTAGTGAAATTTTAAGGGGAAAGCTTCGAGGAAAATAGTGAACCATCTGCTTTGCTTCTTGAAGACCTGTCTGTTGATTTGTTCAAGGACTGATTGATTAAAGCAAGCCATTATGTTGCAAGTTCATTATTTTGTGGCACTAGCACATTTCCAGCATTTAAATAGATAATTTCCTGAAAACCCTAGACATATATGTCTGATTCATTGTTAACCTGAAGAAAATCATCCATATTTAGGCATGTACGAGGAGATTTCCCTCCTACATTCCATGTTGCTACAAAAAAAAAAAATGGTGTGTTCTGCAAGCATGAATACACCAATTTAGTCGAGTATGTCGTAGCATATATGCAGTTGGATACAAAATGAGAGAAAGAATTACAACTGTCTCACAATACAAGAATATGTACAAAACATTTTGTTCTTTTGTTAACTTATGAAGAGATGGGAAACATATTGCAATCTTATTGTGTGAAGTAAAACTCAAGCATAGGCATTTGTACGCTTCAACAAATGTTGGAGTCAACAAATAGACTATTTGACTAACGGATACGTTTATCCGTCATTTCGGACACGGGACCTAATGTACCACTTGTTGGAGAACCATTTACACCTTTGTAATGCAAAGAGTTATGCATCATGAAATGTACTTCATCTTATCTAATTAGCAAAACTAGGTATTTCTTCAACCCGGTGGCGATAGTTAGCACTTTAGAAGCTATTAAAAGTGCCACATAGGATTTAGTTTCTCCTTTTGAAATGCTCTAAAAACACTTCAAATTTAATATTTATATGAGGGCTAGGTAGTTCATTCTCATTGACAACACATCCACAACAAATGTTGCATAAACTTGTTCGTGGTCAGACAATCAGGACTCTCCGCGTGTGTAAGAAAGTTGTTAATCTCATTTTCATGCCATAGAATTCTATCACACCAAGATGGGTTTCCTCAGTTCTTTTTGGATGTTTTTATCTCTCCAAAGTACATGTCTTTATTATAAAAATATTTGTACATAGGTGCAAAATAGATTTTTCCCTATTTCCATCCATTGAACACTCATTATGCTTATCTTTTAATCTTGTGTTGGTGTTTGTTAAGAACTTCATCCCAATCATTGTTTCCAAAAGCTTTCGGGTTTCAGAATAGCTCAAAGAAATTGTTGTAATTTAAGTCCCCTGACTATATGACCATATCATGTCCTATAATTCTATTCCACATCCTGCGATGAGTTGTTTTGGAAATCTTAGGAAATGAAGTGCTCTTAAATATCTCTAACACATCCAAATTTCTCCTGAGCTCGTCCCCCTCTTTCTTACAAGATGCCAAGTGACTGCATACAAAGCAAAAGTTTGTCTTATGGAATAAAAACTTAAAGAAATACAATCCTTGTTTCCAAGGCACCATGAACCCACGACTTATACAAGAGATTCTTAAGTAGCTAACAAATTGTATATACTACTTCATCGCCCAAATGGTAACAAAAATTTGCACAATTTGCTTACGAGCTATAAAGTTGTACTTAAAATGGTTGCTAGTAGACGCCATTAAAATTTTCTATGTATTAAAAACATTTGATCCATTTTCATTTGGTTCAAAACTGCAACTGCAACTCTTCAACCTCATTTTTCTCTTTATTCTTAAAGTCTTACTAAACTTTTTAGGGGAAAGCTTTGAAGAAAATAGTGAACCATCGGCTTTGCTCCTTGAAGACCTGTCTGGTGATTTGTTCAAGGACTGATTGATTAAAGCAAGCCATTTTGTTGCAAGTTCATTATCTTGTGGAACTAAAACATTTCCAGCATTTAAATAGACAATTTCCTGAAAACCCAAGACATATATGTTTGATTCATTGTAACCTGAAGAAAATCGTCATATTTAAGCAAGTACAAGGAGATTTCCCTCTTACATTCCCTGTTGCTACAAAAAAAAATGGTGTGTTCTGCAAGTACGAATACGCCAATTTAGTCAAGTACCCGTAGCATATACGTGGCTAGATACAATATGAGAGAAAGAATTGCAACTGTCTCACAATACAAGAATATTTACAAACCATTTTTTTTCTTTTGTTAACTTATGAAGATATGGGAAAATGATTGCAATATTATTGTGTGAAGTAAAAGTCAAACATAGGCATTTGTACCCTCTAATACATGTCGGAGTCAACAGATAGACTATTTGACTAATGGATATGTTTATCCGACATTTCGGACACGGGACCTAATGTACCACTTGTTGGATAACCATTTACACCTTTGTAATGCAAAGAGTTATGCATCATGAAATGTACTTCATCTCATCTAATTAGCAAAATTGAGTATTTCTTCAACTCAACGGTGATAGTTAGCACTTTAGAACCTATAAAATTGCCACATAGGATTCAGTTTCTCCTTTTGAAATGCTCAAAAAATTCTTCAAATTTAATATTTATATTAGGGCTAGGTAGTTCATTCTTCAATTCATTCTCATTGACAACATCCACAACAAATGTTGCATAAACTTGTTCATGGTCAGACAATCGAGACTCTCCGCGTGTGTAAGAAAGTTGTTAATCTCATTTCCATGCCATAGTATTTTATCACATCAAGATGGGGTTCCTCTGTTCTTTTTGAATGTTTTTATCTCTCCAAAGTACATGTTTGTTATTAAAATATTTGTACGTGCAAAGTAGATTTTTCCCCATTTCCATCCATTGAATACTCATTATTCTTATATTGTAATTTTGTGTTGGTGTTTATTAAGAAGTTCATCCCAGTCATTGTTTTCAAAAGCTTTCGGGTTTTGGAAAAACTCAAAGCAATGTTGTGATTTAAGTCCCCTAACCATATGACTATATCATGCCCTATAATTTAAGTCCCCTAACCATATTACCATATCATGCCCTATAATTTTATTCCACATCATGCAATGAATTGTTTTGAAAATCTTAGGAAATTGAGTGCTCTTAAATATCTCTAACACATCCAAATTTCTCCTGAGCTCGTCCCCTTCTTTCTTACAAGATGCCAAGTGACTGCATACAAAGCAAAAGTTTTTCTTATGGATTAAACTTAAAGAAATACAACCCTTGTTTTCAAGGCATCCTATGATCCCACCACTTATGCAAAATATTCTTAAGTGGCTAACAAATTGTATATATTACTTCCTCGCCCAAATGGTAACAGAAATTCGCACCATTTTCGTACTAGCTATAAGGTTGTACTTAAAATGGTTGCTAGTAGACGCCATTAAAATTTTCGATGTATCAAAAACATTTTATCCATTTTCATCTGGTTCAAAACTGACGCTGCAACTCTTCAACCCCATTTTGCTCTTTGTTCTTAAAGTTTTAGTGAAATTTTAAGGGGAAAGCTTCGAGGAAAATAGTGAACCATCTGCTTTGCTTCTTGAAGACCTGTTTGTTGATTTGTTCAAGGACTGATTGATTAAAGCAAGCCATTATGTTGCAAGTTCATTATTTTGTGGCACTAGCACATTTTCAGCATTTAAATAGATAATTTCCAGAAAACCTAAGACGTATATGTATGCTTTGTTGTGTGGAAACATTCCAAGACCTTCTCGTTGATGGACTTTGGGACGGCACACACACAAACCCCTTGAAAATAAAACACACACACCGAAGAGACAAAACAAACACACACAAGAACACAGATTTATAGAGGTTTGGCCACGTGCCTAGTCCTCTTGGTGATCCACCCGAGAAATTCACTAGTATGTAAGAACAACTTTGGTTACAATCAAGAACCCCCTTAGATCTCACACGAACCCTTTGATGCCATTGTAAACCCTCAAGAATTCACCCTTGAATTATGTCTTGTGTTTCTCCCTTGAAAATTCACTCTTGAATTCTCCTCTCTACTTATTCTTTTGAAACCCTAACACTAAATTGCCTATTTATAGACCATAGGACTTTAGTACACTTGTATTAGGAGTAGAAGACTTAAAACCTAGTCAAACTAGACTAAAACTTGCCTAAAACCCGTTGAAAACCAAAAACACGGGGCGACCAATCGCTCATTACTAGCGACCGGTCGTTTTAGGACAATAGCTTCTTTCTTCGCGAACATTGCTCTCAACCAAGAACCAACCGGTCGTTTGATCAATGTGACATGTCGCCTGGTGATATAGCTTCCTCTCAACTTCTTCTTCTCCTTCCCGTTGCACATTCTTGTAACGCTTTGGATTCCTTCTTCCTTCCAAGCATCAATGGTGAGCCAAAACACAACAATCCCCACCTTGGCGAACCATCAATCACCCATGAACAATTGTTGACCCATAGAACCTCTTCAACCTCTTGGAAACCGTTCTAGAAATTTCCAAGAGCTCCGCCATGACAAGAAACCTTTTGCCTTAACACACCTTAGGTGAGAAGGTGCTCCACCCAATGCTAAACTTGGGCAACCTGGACCTCTTGAGTAGAAGATAGATCCCCTATGCCGAACTCCTTGCTCCTCGCCTTCTTGGAACCTTGAATTCTTGACATGCCTTGATATGCAAACCGCATACCAACCCTTGTTCTATAAATCCCCACGTAGCCACCAACTTTGCTCTTGGATTTTTGAACTAACTCCTTCATTTTCATCAAAGCACCCATCGAACCTTCCTGCTTCATACTCCTCAAAGCATTCCGAAACGTAATTGAATCTTCTTTGTCCATCCATCTAAAACCTGGGGACGGGTTGATGAATTCCTTAGCCTCGGACCTTGCTTGTGATGAAGACTCCACCTCAAGTAGAACCCCTTTATGAGTTTATTGTTGATACTCATCTTCTTCAACCTTTGTGTCAAGCTTCATCCACCCTAGAGTCCCTTCCATGACCACCCTGGTAAGAAGTACCTTTTCGGTTGCCACCGGCCCAACAACATTCTCCCCATCATCCCTTGTCTTAACTTCAGCCTTGTGGACCTTGTCCTCCGACTCCGCCACTTCTACACCTTTGAAATCAAGCACCTTTGATGATGAACTTTTAATCACATAACCTTAATTAACCTTTCTTGCCCAACTAGTCTTGAGTGAACACGTAGCTTCATTCCGTGGTAGAATTTTCTGCTCCACCTGCTATTGTACCCCCAAAAAAAAAAGCTTATAAACGTTGTTAGGTTGAATCTCTCCGCTCATAATCACCACCGAACCTTGTGTGACTAAGAGTTTCCCTTCTTTGGCCTTATACGAATACCCTTCTCTATCTAGAGCGCCAAGGGAAATAAGATTCCTTTTTAGTTCAGGTACATGCCTCACCTCACTAAGGCTCCTAACAACACCATCATACATCTTTATCTTCATTGTTCCCACACCCAAAACTTCACAACTCGTTTTGTCTCTCAACGAAATCTTGATACCCTTCCTTTCTTCATATGTATCAAACTCCTTCCTATTTGAACACACTTGAAATGAACAACCAGAATCTATAATCCAAACTGAAATAGAACTCCTACCCGAAGAATTTGCCAAGACTTCCCCGTTACGCTCTTCATAGCGACCGTCCGTTTTGGCACAGTAACTTCTTTCTCCTTGAACGTTGCTCTCGGCCACGAACCAAACGGTCGCTTGATCAATGTGACCGGTTGCCTAGTGCTGCAGCTTCCACGCTACTTCTTCTTCTCCTTCCCGTTGCTCCTTCTTGCAACGCCTTGGATTCCTTCTTCCTTCCACGTATCAATGGTGAGCCAAAACACAACATGATTCATTGTTAACTTAAAGAAAATCGTCCATATTTAGGCAAGTGCGAGTAGATTTCCCTCCTACATTCCATGTTGCTAAAAAACTCGAAAGGACTGAACATATTGACTAGCATACATTTAAAGCTCTGTGCCACTTATAGATTGAGTGTCAACTGCTGGATTGGACTGTGGTTCAGGGAAATTAGATGAGCCACTTCCATCTTACTAAAAAAACTCGAAGAAGTATACACATTATGCAAAGTACCAAAATAACAAAACAATAGTTGTTTGGATTAAGTTGTATCCAACATGCCAGAAATTAAGTGAAGTAAAAAGTGCATACGCTTGTTCCCTTTATTGGAATCCTTTAGAATAGCCTTCTTTCTGGATGGCCAATAATGACTTAGGGAAGAAGACCCAAATTACCAGAATCTCAGAACTCAAACAAAAAAGTTATCATATTTTGTGACAAAATACTTTTTCTCTGCACTGCATCCCTAGCTAGCAGTATTAAACTGCGCTACAAAATTAAGGAGATGAAAAACATCCGTAACCTCTCCGGTTAAAGCATCACCTATGGGAACGCAACTGCTTTGTGAAGTCCTCTTTATTTGAACACCCACCTGCAGCCACTTTCTCATCCAGCAAACAAGCATCTTTCATTCTGATATATAGAGCATGACATGTTTAGATAATGTTTAGGTCATAATCTTACCAATGTCCAGAGGAAAAATGCCAATTGTAAAGAATTTTGGAACAAGATGATATGAATCAGAAAGAGAAGCAGATCAGGCCAGTGGAACCAAAGTGACCATCTGAAGGTTGAACAACCAAGTCCGGTTCAATTGCATTGTATCTCTTAGCAACCTCATGAGCCAATTGCGTAATTACATGCTCCAACTTGGTGCCAACCGCAAGTAAAAGCTGAAGGAAAGGAATCACCATAAATATTGAGTACCCTATCCTATAAGGTTCCCTTTTGTAATTATGAGATTCTTGAGGTCAAATAAACGAAAGATACAAGCATTCTGCTGATGCATAATTCATGCTCCACTAGCCATTTCTCGCCATACAAACATCATATGTACTTATTAAGTTTAGAGCGCGCTTGTATCACATCGAATGTGATAGTCATGCATGCAATATCATGTTATAATATCCAAAACTGTGATAAATACAAAATCATTACTGCATTATTAGAAGTTAGAACTATGGATTTAGAAAACTTACAATGAGGGGAATGAATGAGATCCATAAATAGGCATGCCAACCTGAATACAAACATCGGAAGTGTTGAGAATGATCTTCATGCAGCAGGCCAAAGATGCAAATGAAGATTATGTGGCATGTCTTTAGGGTGGGTATTGTGTAAACTCCAAATCCAATAACTTCTGATTCTTGTCAATAAAACATCAATCTCACTTTCAGGCCCAAAGATTGAGCATCTTATGGAAAGCAAATGAGTTGTACAATTTCCTTAGCAATGTATTCATTTGCATTCTAAACATGGTAATGACAGAGTAACCCAAATTTTTACTGAGAAAGAACAATAACCTTGTAGTCATTACGAACCCAAAAGTTAAACCAAAATGTAAAAGCTTACCCCAGACATTTAGCAACAAGAAGATAACCACATAGAGCCAAAGATACCAACTGCAAATGACATTTAAAAGTAGTAGTGTGATTTATTAACAGAGGGAACATTCCATAGACATCAATTTGAGCTTTCATTTATACAACAGCTCATAATTAAATAGGAAATTAGTTAAGTATAAACTTTTTATGCCTTTGCTTCATGTGCTTGTTTAAACTTTAAAATTTAATATATTTATTTTATGTTATGGATGGGAAAGAGTAAGGCAGTAAGGGTGGCCTGTCAATGAGGCTCCAGCCATCACAGGGTTTCGGACTTATCCCCATTTTAGCAGAGACTCAGTTTTCTGTTTCAAACATGCAATCTCTTGGTTGCTACTCATCCTCAAAGAGTGAGGCAGTGAGCTAACTACCAAAAAGAAGCAACTAATGAAAATTAAGGGCATGATGTAATCAAGGATTAAAATATCGGCCGTGCAGATAATATCGGGCCTCCAATTTACGGATATTTCGGGGATATATCGTTATCGGGAAAAAATGAACAAAAATGACAGATATAGGCATTGAAACACATAATTTTGGTGTCAAACTTTCATAGATGTTATGTACATTATCAATGAACGTGTTGAACAAATAAAACTCAAAATTTACCAATAATAAGATATACATATGATGAAATATAAGTGGTATGTAATGCACGTTAATGAAAAGTTTGAAAATAAAATGTTGATTAAAATGAATAAACCATGCACAAATCCATAGTTTGTTTAAACATTGGATTACAATTTAGATAAGTGTCCATGTACATAAATGAAGAGCTCCTATGAGGTTCAAACAATGAGGGACAACCATCGAGATTCATACAATTAAAAGTAAAGGCAAAGACCAAAAACAATTTTTGCAATGGTCTTAGAATAAAGTAGTTTCACATTGGCTTTTTGCAACTACAACCTGGAGTCCCAGGCTTAGATGTGCACGGTAACAACTCATGTTCACCTACAATCAGCATGCTGCAAGTGCATGATGTAATTAGGATGAGTAAACATCCTTATGCTGATTGATGATTGTTGAAATTATTTTCTGTACGCATGCAATTAACTCTTTTGTCTTTGCTGAAATCATCAAGTTGAGGCAGCTTGGGAAATTCTTGACCACACAATTTACAATTGTACAGATGAAATTGCTGTGAGTTTTTCAATAAAATTGATCCCGTGCCTATATGACTTTTATTTCCTTAGGAACATAATCTTGGAACACAGGTCAAACTATGAAAAGGATGCATCATTTTGCTTCAATTCCCTTCAAAATTTCTGATTTTTTTTTGGGTTTTGTTATGGGTATCGGGAAATATCGAGGATATCGGCAAAATATCAGGGATATCGGGGGATATATCGTCGATACGGGGGAAGATATTGCCTTAACCCCCAGTATCGGTGTCGACACTTCAAAATATCGACATATCGGCGACATTTCGGTGTTATCGGCCGACTTTTCAATCCTTGGATGTAATCTTATAACTTGTAACTAACCTTATTCCAACGACTCTCTTAAAATCTGCTTCAAGGACACACATCCATGTACTTGTAGAAATTAAACTTTAAACCTCTATGTAAATGGGCCTAGAAAAGAATTACCTTAAATCTTGAAATAGGAATTGTGTGTAGCAAGGGAGGAAAGAAAAGTCAGAATTAAATAAAAGGTATGATAGAAAATCTAAAAGTTAACATAACTGACATAGATGAAGCCTCTCCTCATCATCATATAATCTGCTTTTGTCACAGACCCAAAGAATTGCTTGAAAAATGCCAGCTGAAAAAAGAGGATCGCTATAAGATGGGGGAGAGAAATATGCAACATTGCTTATTAGACATTGGATAGAGAGGGATTTTTCATCAGCTGTTTGATACATCAATTATTGATCAGGAAAGGTTCCTTACTTGGTCTCTAACTACTTATCAGAGTCTCAGAAACTATAAGAATTCTAGACTGAAATATGACTAAATGATAAACAATACAAAGAAAAGGAAGCATCTTCCACATTGCCCTATGATGAGATTGATGAAGTACTTAAAGAGTGTTTTAGGTCCTTTTAGTTGAGTTTTAAAGTTTGATGCCCAAAGATGTCATGACTCACCAACCAACTTAGACAAGCTGGATTGTTTCCACCACGACCACGGATAAAAAGACGGGCGAGTGTTGATTGCCTTCTCCGAACTGCGCACATAATAGGAAAAGCAAAGATGAAGCAATTAGAAGTTGGCCATGAAAGGAAAGCTTAGAATTGGCACTTGATAATGATATGAACTTATGAAAAATGTAACATTGCCTTCTTCTGAATAGTACACATTTTCTGCGACAGAATCCTCCCAATGTTTCCATTCACGAATCTACTTCAATAATGAAAAGATGAAAAGGCAAATGTAAAAAGAAAAAGAAATGTAAAGAATTTGAAAGCACAGAAAATTATGACAGTATATATAATTAGTCAATTAGACAGACAAGAACAGGAAAAGGTAATAAATATGAGAAAGTTACCCTTGCCCTTGCAAAAAGAATGGTTAGGATAGAGAAAGTCGCATGCACTGTAGCTAGCACAAAGATGAACATCTGAAGATGCTGCCAAGCAGTTGCGGTTAGCAATGGGACCTTCCCCTGGAAAACAAATTAGATCAAAGGAGAAAATATATCAGATTCCCTAGTTCTTGGGTGTGTGACCACCCTTTGGCAGCAAGATATTTCAAGTACAAGGAATGAAGCAAGGGCCATCCAGTCAAGACTGTATACAACTTGATTAAATATGTACTACTTGGTGATGTAATGAAATCCCAAAATTCTTTGAGAACAACTTGAAGCACATATAAACACCCCACTTTTACTAACACATATAAGAAATAAAAAATATGTGTGTCCCACCTTAAAATTAGTAATCCAATACTGTCAAAAGAGGAAATTGATCAACTATGGGGGGTAGTTGATCAAATTTCAATTCGTTACTCCCCTATTCCTAAGTTCCCTAATTCCTTATTAGTTCCCACATTCCAAGTAACTAAACATGTCATTGATGTATTGTTTATCTTCTTGTACGTAATTTGTTTTACAAGGTTTACCCTTAGTAATTTTAACACTACTCTTTGTATCAAGAAAAATGACAACACTCCTCTATTAATTGGAATCATCCATTGTACCTGTGAGTGCAAAAATTATAGAATATTCAGCTTAGACTGCAAAAGTCACTAGTTTTAAGTAAGTCATTAATTTATATTACGAAGTTCCCTTTGATAAGGTACGAAGTATATATATAAATAAAAATCCATGTACTACAACCTTAAACTCATAAATAAAAGTTACAACATTAAAAATGATCAATAAATAAATAATTATTTGAAAAGATTATTTAAAAAGACAAAAATTAATGATAAAGAAGTACCTCTCTGAACAGTCGCCCTTGGAGAGAGGACCTCGTTTCTTACAACTTTACAAGGCAGCTAATGACTGGCCTGTTTCTCCGTCATGCAGATTTTGCCTAAACGATCTTGAAACACCGACAGCAGCAGTCCTATAATCCCCAAAACCAACTCTGCACAATATTAAATATATACACATCGGCGGTGATAATAAGTATATATGTCCATGGAGCTTCAAATATTCACTATCGATCAATTTGATATCAGTGGAGGGAGGAGGACCTTGTTTAATCTTATGCAACTCCTCAAACACATGTTCGTGGGTCTTTTTCTTGAGATACTGCATGCAAACAACTGATTATAAATCAATTAATCTCTCTCACACACACACAAATATATGCATGCATGCATGACTGATGAGATGAGAACTGAGCTATATGTATGTGGATATGCATGCCTTGTCAGTGTAGTAAAGGATTCTCTCAACAGCTAGAGAGATGAACTCTACGACACAAGACACCGCAGCCACCCATGTCGGCGTGTACTCTAACGTTGTTTCTCCTTGTCACTTCCAAACACATATTAACTGGTTTCTTGGTCCCCTATATATACTCCATCCAATTCTGGTTAAGGGAAGAGAAAACTGGAACTATGTCCCGACTTAAAAAAAAGTTTCCAAAACAAAACCTACATAAGCCCAGCCCAAACTTAAAAATGGTTCTCTGACAAAAAAAAAAAACTTAAAAAAGGTTCCCTATACACATGCTGCCCACCCGAGTCCCCTATCTTTTCCCTCTTGGCTATATGCAGCATCAGCTTCTCTCTCTTGGCTTCATATTCTCCTCTTTATCTTGGGTTGGGAAGCAAGATCTTGGGTTGGGCGGCAGCAACATCTTCTCTTCGGCAGTAGCTTCACTTCTCCTCTTGTCCACAACAAGTACTCTTCTCTCATTCTCTGAACCCTATATCTTTAATTTTAGTTTTAATTTAAAATTGAGTATTCTAGGGTTAAATTAGGAAGTTAGGGATTTTGTTGAAATTAATTAGGGCTTTGATTTAGGAATTTTGTTGAAATGTTTGATTTGTTGGGGATATTGTTGAGATATTTGATTTGGTATTGTTGAGAAGCTATTATGAGAATTTGTTTGATTTGATATTGTTGAGATGTTATTATGAGAATTTGTTTGATTTTTTGTTAGTATGTTTGATTATTTATAGGTTATCTTTTATTATGTTGGACCACAATTGGAACCTGAAGAGAACAAAGAATTTATTGTTCTTTTTTAAGAAAAAGAATGATGGGTCATCATCAAGTAAAATTCCTTCAGGCACTTCTACTCCAATTTATGATGAGCAAAATCTTCATGACTCTCCCATTGTCGAGCCTCAAGTTGAAAGAGTTGAGTCTCAAAGAGTCGATAATGATCAAGATTTTAATATCAATTATCTTGAGCGTGATCCAGGATTACGTCGTCTAATATGTAAATATCCGGTCAATGAACAAGATAATGTGCGAAGAGCATATATTCTTTTAAGACCATGCCAACCCGAGTTAGAAGATTATCCAAGCCACTTAGAAGGGCAGAACTTTCGTCGATTTAATAAAAAGTGGTTCGGCCAATTCCCTTGGCTTGAGTATTCAGTTGCTAAGGATAAGGCGTTTTGTTTTCCGTGCTTCATTTTTTACAGGAATCAGACACATCCAACATTTATTGTTCATGGGTATCAAAGTTGAAAGAGAATTGGTGGGAGTCAATGTGCATTTCAACATCATGTAGGCAAGATAAATTCACCGCATCATCTTGCTATGCAAAAGTGGATTAGCTTAAAAAACTCATCTTTTCATATTGAAAACTACTTTGGCGGAAAACCCCTTGATTAATAGGTTGATTAGATTGGTGTTGACTCTTCATGTTTCTACTGCAACAACGAAACGAGTTTTTTCGTAAAAGAGTTATTTCGAAGCGCCATAGCTGATAAATTTCTTGCTGATTGCATGATCCTCCACATTGAAACAGAATTCACTTATAATATGGATAATGCAGCCATAATTGGGGAATTTAAGACTTCTAAGCCTCACAAGGTAAATTTTTTTATTTAAATAGTATTGTTTTGTTTTGCATTACATTTACTTGTGGTTTTTGTTTTAGGTTTTTTTTTAAAGCTTTTATTTATGTATAAAGATGTATTTGAGGGTAAGGCTCATTACGTGCCCCCTGATTATGTGTATCTTTTTATGTTTATTAATGAAATTCACTCATAGAGTTTAGTATGTAAGTTTCGCCCACCCGACTTTCTAATCCTAGATCCACCACTGCGTTGGGACCAAAACTAATGCTTCAAAGTTGGCATGGTTGGTCTTGAGTTTTTTAAGTTCATAGCTAGGGCCTAAATTATGTTCCTCTATAGACAAAGTAACCACCGACTGCAGCAGCTTTCTTTGTTTACATTTAATAGGCATGAAGTCCACTCAAATATTTTGGTTATAACCATTTCAGTTTTCAGTTTTTGTTTGGTAACAAATTTTAGATTTCAAAAAAGCTGAAAATTTGTTTAAAAGTAATTTTGGTAACTGATTTCAGTTTTAAAAGAAAAAACGAAAAATGAAATGATTATCTAACGAGCCCTAATATTTTTCTATACAATGATTTTACAATTTCCTTTCCAATTAAAAAGATTAAACCTTTTTTTAGATAGATTCTCAAAACATCAGACCAAAAATCTCTTTTTTACAAACGCATGAATTGCAACCATTAGAATTTTCAAAGAAAATTTTAACAACCCCGAATCAACCAGACCTAAAATACCTTTTTATACACATCATTTCAGACCTCAAAACCTTATTGTAGTTTTTTTTTTTTTTTTTTTCTATATACCACCCTGCTCTGGCCCAGGACCGGCCTTATGGTTGGCATGCATGCATTAGCCATAATCTGACAACACTTACCAGAATAATAAAAGTTGTAGTAATCGTAAGTTATCTGTTTTTTGGTTGACTCAACATAACATCAAGAAATTTCTAAACCTTTTCTTCAGAATTACAAAAGCTAAAAAGATTAGTCAGGTTTAAATATTTTTGCTAATTTTCCAGAATGAAAAAACTTTGTTCTCAAACTTTTCTCTTCGACCAAATAAAAAAACAAGCATCTGCAAATTTTTCCAGCTCGAAACATGTTTTTTGGGGCAATTTTATGTTGAACAGTTGAAACAACCCGCAGGAAATACAAACCATTACATTGCATTGATAGTTTCTAATGTTGCACTGGCACAGTAGAGCGAATTACAAACCATCACATCCCAGCTAAATTATACGCCTTCTTTTTTCTTTATAGTCCTTAAAATGTCAAAAAACAGGGTTATACTAGAATGAAAACTGAAGATCTCTAACTGCTGCCTCTATGTTGAGGCGGCTGCTGCTGCTCCATTGGGAAAAATCCTTGAGAATTTTTAAGCCGAGACATTCGTTTGCGATGGCCACGACCCTGCTTGTGTTGTTCCCACTCGTGTGCTCCCCTGAGGATCTTGTCACCACAAGCCTAGCAATGGAAAAGTCATTTGCATACCAACTTAGCCAAACTCAACTGAACCACCAGTATATAAGCACAACCAACAATAAATAATAAAAAAACCAAAAATGAGGGATAGAGAAATTGAACGAACAGATACCGTGCCACTCGGTATTCAACCGTTCCTAACCTTGCATGTATACTGAGTCCATAAGTCCCTCTGAATCACATTCATCCCACTGCTGTTTGAGGTATCCAAATCAGGCACCGAACTTGCATCCCGATTAAGGAAAGATCTAATCATGTCCATTGCAGGTCCAACCACTTCTGCAGCCCATGTATCATCTGATTTGCCTATAATATGTTTTAAAAGGGCAGAAAATGTTTAGTTGATAAGTTCATACAAGAGCAATATTAGGCTCCAGCCCCACTGAACAACATAGAAACAACAAACAAACAAAAAACAGCAGGGCAAAGAAAAGGCCCCAAGAAGCCATACATAATATGAATTTCGTTGCATCAAGGAAATGTATGTTCCATCCAAACAATGCCTCCAGTCGGTTTATCCTTCGTTTCTGTGTAACAAATTGCATTATAAGCATTCTCACTTTTGTTTCATGAACTGATATTGTAAGACTTACAATTATTCGCAACATCTTCTCTTCAAAAAAAAAACTTAGCTTAGTGACTATCGAGTAGCCAATAGGTTCCATAAAAAGTTTGGGAGATCAAAGGAAATTAACAAAGAGGAAAGACTTTTGAAGTGCAAGAGATAACTTATACCTCAAAAGATCTAGAATTGGTTGTTAAAACACTGAAAATATCAAAGGGCGTCATGTTCATTAAACATATAAATCTTTGAAATATTGAAGGATTTCCATGGATGAATAACGGCAGAAAAGGTGCTCAAATAAACAAGGTTTGTTCATAAATTGGGAGTACTTGTACCGAAAAAGTACAATGGCCAGAAGTTAAGACAGTTTAGCCAGTGGAATGTTTTCTACGGTGTAAACATCTATATTGAAAAGTAAGAAAAGAATTTCAACAGAAATTCATACATGAAAAACTTCGGGTAAAATATGTGACAAAATCAATTTACCTGACGACGAACTAGTCTTCGGGTGTTCATTTTCATTTTATCAATAGCTTCGTTTAACGCAATTTTGGGTTGGCTGTCACTGAAGGACTTAAGGATTACCCTCATGTTCTCCTTCAGTATCTTATCAGGCAGGTCTACTGACTTCAAGGACATTGACTCATCTATCAAATTATGTGCTTCATCATTGGCTTCAGTAATGTAAGCTCTCAAAAAAATTTCAAACTCCCGAACCCCAATGGCCTGCCGCAGACCTCGAGTATAAACTGCATTCCGAGTGAAAATTTCATAGACTTCATTAAGCAAACCAGCATCAATCATGCAATCTACTCTTTGTTCCACAAATTGGTCCAGCACAGGGAGAGAAGCATCCACGCATATAAAACAGCAATTGTATCTGAAATTATCAACTCGACCCCAGTTCTGAAAGCCGCATGCAAGATTAAAGATAAAGATCATGTTGGCGTCATCTTATTAATATTATTATCAATATTAGTATATTGGCAATGTAAGGAGGTCCAATCTCAATGTTCACTAGAGCAATTATATTGCAACTTTAAGAATGGGAAGAGTATGAATCAAGAAAAATCAGAAAACTAATATATGAGCGATCAGGAATTTGGAGTTATATAAGCAAGTCCTGTTGCAATTCAAACTTTGACAGTGAACGCATTGGTTTAAACATAATGAAGGACAACAGAAATGGTGCATTATGCTCAAGCTAGAATGACGTCATAAATGACACGTCAAAATCCAAGGAAAAACATAATAAATGGCCTGTCCAAAATCAAACATAGCTCCTCTAGGAAGGACACAGAAGGTTCAGTTTGACAGTGAAACACAGATATATCACATTAATACAGACTAGAATATCACAGAATATACTAAGAATAGGAGACGGAAGATTACACACTTCAGCAGCCTTTCCCTGAAGAAGTTGGCTAGGGAGAACACCATGATGAGCATACAGACTAAGGTACTGACTAATCTGCAAAAGATTCAACCACATATAAGATGTGCCACTGAAATGCACCTGCCTGCTACAAGGCATCAGGTGTACCATACTTACAAATGAGCAGCACATAAAAGCTACTAGAAAATTTTGGAACTCATTACATCAAAGACGGGACTCCTAAATAACCATTTAGGACAACAAAAATTCTGAATTACTGAGTGACAACTCGCTTAAAGGCACAATTTGAAAATTTTATTAAACCAAAAGGACTACTCCACTCCACGCTGATTATCTACTGAAGGGTCAAATCTTTTGTAACCTTTATCCAAAAGTATCAATTTGAGAGAAAGAATCTAAGAAAACACTTATAAAGTTCTTGACTTGTAAAACGGTGATTACTTCAAAAGACAATCTAAATTGAAGGCATCGCTACTTCCCTATTTGATCACCTATTCAATAACTTCCACATGTGACGAGAAAGTTGGCAATTGGACCCTAAAGGCACAAAATGTTAAATCTAAAATTTGACTATCGTAACATGCATAATGTGCATAAAACATTTTCTGCCTATATATAACATTGACATGCACAATATATGATCCAAAAATCGGGGAAACCTAGATAACCTCAAGGCAACCCCATATTCATGATCACTGATTGCTTAATGGCTCTAGCAGAAACATTAAATTGAGTGTCCCATTTGCTAGAATGAGGCATATCCTTAGAAACAAGAAAAGGGTCAGACACACAAATCACTATTTACATACAACTAGAGGACAGTACATAATAATTCAGAAACCTACTTTTCTATGGTTATTTGGATGGATTCTGTTTGCTGCAATTGGATCAATGCCTATAAGATGGTCATAATTATAACTGGAACTGTCTACTTCAGCAACCAGGTCAGCTTGTGGTTGTCCATCTCCTGGGAGAATAAATAAATAAATAAAAGGCAGTGTGAGTGTATTTCTTTTATCCGAAAAAATCGTGTACTTAGAAAAAGTAAAAAATAAATAACTATGTGAAAATGAAATATTCTTAATTATGAAAAAGTAAAGTGAAGTTTGAAGTATAAAAGTAGCTATTCACCTGGTTGATCACCTATATAGCTTTCATCCATATCTTCTACTGTGTCGTCTAGAAGGAAAGGACTAACAAGAGCCTAGAGTAGTAAGAGGAAAACGCCAAAACAAAAAACAAAAAACAAAAAAAAACAGAATAAGTGAGCTGGCAAACATATAGGTTAAATGGAAAAAAGCTCTGTTGATTTTTCTAAAATTCCATGTCATCACTAAGATATGCCCAACATGAAATCACGACACACACATATAGGTAACAACACCCTTCTATTCATGAGGAAAAGAAAGTAGTCAGTGTTTAAGCCCTGTTGGTTCCTGAAAAGCAATCACTTTTCAGTTTTCAAAAAAATACTAGTCACTTTTGGAAAACCTTTTGGAACCCTTATCAAGAGAGAGCTCCTGGCTTATTTTGGGAAGCAAGCTACCAACAAGTACCTGGACTTGATCAAGAAGATGCACCAGCTCAAAGACAAAGACATGGCCACCGTAAATACTTCGTGCATGGCCTTGACTGGGACATCACCATCAAAACCCTGAGAACTGTGTTCAGAAAATATGGAAAGATTGAGGTTCCCATGGCCATCTCTAATAAGATTTCAAGCAAGTCCAAGGGTAGAGTTTTAACTTTGGGTCGTAGATATGACCGTCTTGTGCTTTTTGTGAAAGTAGAAGAATGGAGTCCTATATAAGAGTTAGGACTATGTTTCGTCTGGTTTTTATCCAACCGGTTAAGTTCCGAAGGACTTTGTTTTGGTTTTGGTAAACATTTTCACAAATCAAAGTTGAGAAAGCCAAAATTGAAATTTACCGAAACATTCAGCAATATATTGTGAGCATATGATATATGTATTACAAGTGTCTAAACCTCTTAATTGCCATAATACAGTATACTTAATTGGAACCCTTAACTTATATTAGACTCTTAATTGCATACAATTCTAACATTATCGAAAAAAAATACTGACATTTTTTAATATTTCAAAACTTGAAAAACTGACAGATTACCAATTGGTCTGGTAATCATTGAAGTTGTTTTTCAAAACCCAAATTTTGTCTTTGTAATTGATAACCATTTTCAAAAGGCAAAAAGTTCGTTTTGGTTTGAATGCCAAAAGCTAAATTAAACCAACCAAAAATTTGTTTGCTTTGGTTTATTCTACCAATTAACAGTTTTTTAAAGAATTTCAGAAACTGAAAACGAAAAAAGTTTTGCTTGATCAATACAATTTTCAAATGCCTTAGCTTTCTAAACGAAAACACTCTTCTGGATAATGAAAAATGTTCACTCCACAAACCAAATGAGGCCTTAGGTTTCTAAGCATTGGATCAATACAATTTTCAAATGCCTAAGAACAATTCTAGGGTATACAATTGGTGTTTTAAAAAATAAGACATAACCTTCAGATAGAGCCAGCACATCACTATACTCTAGATTCAAGAATATGCACAAAGAGATGGCTTCAATCATGTTTTGGGCCAATCCACCAATAAAATTTAACAAACTAACAAAAGTTGAACGTTATCCAGAGCATGATCCATCAACCATAAAATCGTAAAAAATAATAAAATAATATGGAATTTATCTACTACTGAATGACAGAATGAAACAGGCTTCTACCTGGATATAGTAATTTGTTCCCCCAACTATGACTGGCAAGCAGTTGCGAGACAAGATGTCATTGATGAGCTGAAAACCCATATGCTGAGTCAATTTAAAAAATACACAGACTGCAAGATTAATGAAGATTTGCAACATGAAAATAGAAGGAAAAGAGAGTGGAATGAATCAGAAAATATAAGACGTTACAAAGAATGCTCAAATGCAATCAAACATGTTTTCAAACACTAAAACTCTACATCTGCAGTTGTTTCCATAGAGAAGCTGACTACAGTCCGATCTGATCCATATCCTAGAACAGAAAATAAAGTCTTGGAAATAGAAATTAACTGTTTGCTAAGTCAAAGAAAATGGACATCGTGAACTTCATTGACCTAAAATCGCTATACTAGCAAACAGCACCAGATTGCGTCTAATAACATTGAATTTGACTGGACAGGATTCCAATGATGTTGGTGTAAGATTGGACTATACCAGATAGGGTCTAATTACATTTCACATTAGTATTTGTGATTTCACTTTTATAAAGATTGATGATTAAGACATAATCTTCATTAATTTATCAATACCAGACAGATTAACCAACTAAAAATTTACTCAACAATGTAAACAAAACCAACACCATGTTGCTTCACAAAGCCTTAGGAAAGAATTCAACTAGGATGGGTGACTTTTGAGAAAGTACCCGTCACAGCCCAGTTAGAAGGAGCTATTACCCTCACACCTATGACAAAAGTTCAACTCTTGCCTCGCTCCCCAGGTCTTAGGCACCTCACCAATAATTTTCTAGAGAAGTCTCAAACATTAGACTAATATCAAGAATGTCTAACCTGCAGCTACAAGAATTTGGCAAATGCCTCGAGTTCAATACAAAAATCAATATTATACCAACCATTATCATCGAGATGTCAGAAGTTGGTCAGAGTAAAAAACGTAAAGGGCTCCAACGTGTAGCAATTTATTACATATAAGCGCATGGGAATTGTTGGGTACCTATACTGTACATACATGAAACAACAACCCAAAAAACAAAAATAAAAATAAAAACCCAATATAAATACTAAAAACAGAAATGGGATTACTTACAGGAATGGCAAAGTCCCTGAACTCTTTAGCTGTGAACTCCACGTTTGGGCTTACAGACCCCAGAAGATGATGAGGCACTCCTACATTATGCAACCAACCCATTTGCACAATCAAAACTTACAATTTAATTTAACTTTCTTTAAATAAAAAAAAAAGGAAGGATGGGAAGAAAGTAAGGACCTTTTTGTTCATGCAGTGGAACCTTGTTGGTGAGAACATCCAGACCATTGTAGACCTGCATAGAATCAGCGTTGATGACCTCGATGGGGAAGTGGGATGCCAAATCAATGGCCAGCTTGGACTTCCCTGAGCCTGTGGGTCCCATTATCACCACCACCTTCGGCTTCTCTTCATTGGGTCCAGGGTTTTGAGTTCTCTGCGTTTCAATGGAAGCAACGCCTTTCTCCATCTCTCCCTCTTCTCTCTGTCTGCGTTTCAAGGTACAAAAGTTAGTTAGAGGAGACTGAATATGGACTTTGAATTTTCTACATGAACATTGGTTTTGGGCCCAATAGCATTCTCGTCTACTCAAGCCCGTTTCTTTGAATTTTTTTCAGTAAGGATCTACGCATGAGTCATTCTATAGTGAGGGCCATATATATGACACGTAGGTTAGGTCCTATCTTTCTAGGATTAAATTAGTTGGCCGTTGAATTAAATTGATTAGTATAATTCAATGATTAAGATATAGGATCTCACCTAAAGGCCATACATAAGGTCATCACTATATAATTTTTTGTCTCACCAGTCCCTAATAGTAATAAGAGGCTTTAAAATGAGTCCTTAACTTTGGTAGTTAGAGCCCCATTTAGATGAAATTCTATAGTGAGGGTGCAATATATGGACCCATCATGTGGACCTTCATATTAGCCACAAAATCATTTTATTAAACTTAAGTGAAGTTACTATTCAGATGAATCATGTGGCTAATATGAAAGTCCACATTTATGATCCATATATGACACCATTCTCACCATAGAACGACTCCCCCATTTAGAACCCAATTCAATTGGTTACGTGCTATTTTTTTTGTTAACTAATTTCATGTTCATGTTATGTTAGTTTTTTTATGAACATTTTAACTTTAAAAAAATTAACATTTGGACAAGATTCCTAAAACAACATTTTATTTCATAACATTGACGAAAAACACACATAACTTTGTCATGCCATAGTGAAGGTAGCTTCGTCTTTATGTCTATTCAGCAACATCTTAGCTACTTTGTCAGGTCATAATGAAGCCCACATTCATGGGGTGTTTGGTGGTCAATACGGAATGATAGATCTAACTAACCACTATACCCTCTGCATTGATCTGATTGGGCACATATGGACCAAATATGAAGCCGATAATTGAGTATTCTTGTTTCCAATTTCAATAATCTTTTTAGTATTTAAATAACTAATAAATAATTTTTTGTGTGGAAATTTTGAGCAAATTGAAGAAGAGTGGTGAATTGTTTGGATGGTGTGAAATTTTTTAAAATTGGGTGATTATTTATACAAAAATTTGGGTTAAAATTAAATTTAGAAGTTGTTGGTTTTAAAAAAGGCCAATTAGCCGTTCCAATTTCCAACGGCTAAAAAAAATAAAACACAAGTTGAGATTGTTAATTTGTTAACTGTTTTGTTAATGTTTTGTATTAACAGTTTATAGTAGGAGTCTGTATTATCAAAAGTATTGCCTTTTTTTTTAATACTATTGAACAATTTGCTCGGTTTTGCCCCTCAAGGAATTGTAGTGTGTCCATTCCAATGCATGAGTGTCATAGACAAGCAGTGTGTGGTGGCCGTCATCCTTTATTGGTATGAATACCTTTGAAGCTTTTTGATCGGTGCATAATTACATATCATTTTGTACCCTTCTAACTTATGATTTGGTTATGTTTTGAGTTAAACTTGTGCTTTTAATGTCTATTTTGTGTTTGTTTCAGTGTAATAAGTTTGAGACTCATTTAATGCATTTTTGGAGTCAAGTTAGCTCAAAAGCGGTGTCTCGCAGATCAGTCAACTTCACGGATTGGACTCTACTTGCTCAAGAAGAACCAGATAATGAGCCATACGTCATTGGAAAGATACGGAAGTCTATTTTCTGGATCATTTTACGATTCATGATTCCGAGTCCTCTAGAGGAAGTTATACAAGTTTTGGCAGCTTAAGGTCAAAATCGGCAGGATCTGCGTTACTGGGCCAAAAATGACTTTTGAAGACCTTCCCGAATTTTCCTTGAGTTGGGCTGCATATGCTTGGAAAGATAAGACAAAGAGCTTCAAGATCCATATTTTTGAAGATTTTTAGAGTGAAGGAACAAGCCCAAATCGAGCCCACAAGCTGACTGCAATGCATTGTCATGCATGAGCTAATCATTTTAGTGGTGAATTGAGTGGTGTAAATTGGTGAAGTGAGTGTGATTAATAAATTCAATTGTATAATCAGATTTATACTTCCCCTAGGCCTATAAATAGTGAGTTCTCCAAACATGTAAACACACCCCAAGAGAGGAGCTCTCAAACATCTCTCTAGGCTCCTCTCCCTTCTCTCCCTCAAATTCTCTTAGTTTTCTTTTAGTTCTCAATTGTTTCCTTTAAGTTTTTCTTAGTTGTAATTTATTTTCCATTGTAATGTAATTTCTTTTCTTTAGTTTTCAAGTTTAATTAGTTTCCAAGTTTCAATTATAGTTCTTGTTCTTATTCATTATGCTTATAAGTTAATATGCTTGTTTGAATGAATAATCACCATTAAAACTTGTATGTTAGCTATCTTGGTTTGAATTAAGAGTAGACACCATGCATTAATTCAAATTGAACTATGAATAGGAAGAGTATGTATGGACATTCGACAACATGGATTAGATACATGCTTGGTTGTTTAAAACATTCTTCTATGCTTAATGGATTTCTAATGCTTAATTTAGGTTCGACAAAGAAGGATCTAATTAGGGAATTAGGAATACAAGGTTAGGACAAATACCATGGCTTAATCATATTTTAGCTAGAATCAATCCGTGAATCTAAATTGAACTTGGTAACTAATTTGCTTGAGTTAATTTCTTTTCTTTCTTTCTTGTTTTATTTATTTTCTTTTGGATTTCTGTTTTGTGCGGGGAATCAAATTGAATCAATCTATCATCAATCCTCGTGGGATCGACCTCGTACTTACACAAGCTATACTATCCAATGGCCCGTGCACTTGCGAGTTAACAAAATTTTGGCGCCGTTGCAGTGGATTAATGACATAGTTTGGTTCTATTTTCTTTCCTACTTTGTTTTACTTTTGTTTTTCCTTTTTATTTAAGTTTTTTGTTTCCTAATCATTTTAATTTTTGTTTCAAGTTTTTATGTTTGTTTTAGCAATTTAGGATAGCTCAATAAAAAGGGAGAGAAGGAAACTTCAATCATAAGAATAGGAAGTATGGAGTAGTGGGAGGAGTAGCTACCTCCAAATGCATCCATGCTCGACCTAATAAACTTCAAGGGGAGTATTCCAATCCTTTCTCTTTTACTTGTATTGTTATTATTTTTGTAATTTTAATTTTCTGTTTCTTTTATAATTAAAAAAAAATTTCATATGAGCTGACTTTTGGTAACTCCGATTAAGCAACCTTTGTCTATGCGGTGTCTAGGAGTTCTTTGGCGACACCTTCGGTGTCTAAAGTTTGGGTTTTAAGCGGGACCATTGTGACCCCTCCAACCTTCCGGAACCCACTGTTTGTGTTTTACGAGAGCCCTTAGCTTGGTCATCCTAGAGTTGCTTGTATAATTGTGTGTTCTTAAAATAAATTTAAAAAAAAAAAAAAAGATTTCTTGTTTTTCTGTTTTATTTTATTCTTGCTTTGTTTTTATTTTGAGTCACTTTCCGAACACATATGATGAGATTGTGATAAATGTTTGCTTGACTTAAATGAAAATTGGATTTACACTTGCCATTTGTTTCATAGTTTCGGCATTAGAAAGAATGTGAAAACTATAGGAATATGAATACTTTGACATATAATTAACAGTGTACTTCTATGACATAGTATAAACAGTGTACTTCTATGGTATAGTATGAACAATATACTTCTATGACATAGTATGAATAGTGTACTTCTATGGCATAATATAAACAATGTACTTCTATGACATAGTATGAATAGTGTACTTCTATAACGAAAACCTGTGGTTTTTAAAGGTACCTTTGAAAGTTAAAGCTTTTTTTACTTGAAATTTTTCTCCTTTCTATGTTGAATGCTTTTGAATGTTGCTTCTCTATATTTTTTGTGATTTTGAAGGTGGAGGTGGTAGATGTGGTGGTGGTTTTTGAAAAAAAATATGAAGCTTGGTGGTTATGGAGTTTTCGGTTTGCATAGGTCCTATGTAGTGGAAGAGTCGTGGGGATATACAGGTAATGAAGAGCCCCTCCTTTGTTTTCACGAATTTGTTTTATTTTAATAAATTGTTTGGGTTTTTTTTTTTAAATCTGGGCTGGGCTTGTTTTGGGTTTCATTTTTAGTCTTTTGTGTTGGGCTTCTTTTAAGTTAATCCGTAGCAATCACATAATTTATAGGAACTTCAACACCCATTTCTTATGCAGTAAATGGGTTTTGGGTGTGTTTCTAAAGTGCATTCCATGAGGATTTTTATTTTATTTTATATAATTTGGGCCCCTATTAATATCCAAAACCCAATATAAATACTAAAAACAGAAATGGGACAATGGAAAGAAAGCTGCAAGACAACGCCCTAATGGAGGAATGAAAACTCTTACCACAATTAGCAAAATAGGACCAAGGCACAATATCTCCTTAAACTTCTCTATTGTAAGAAAACTAATCATAATAGGATTCGAAGAAAAGAAATTAACAATGATCACTCTTTTAATGGAATTTTCCTTCTGACCAAAAAAAGGAAAAAAAGATGTTAACAATGATTACATTGCATCAAACAAGTTTGAAGTATTGATAGCTAGCTAGGTATTACTTTAAGCCTTTCCTACACATTCTTTTCTTGTATAAATCTTGTCTCTATAATCATCTTCCTACACAAATCAGCCCTTCATCACTACTGTTTCCGGCATTCGATGTCAAATGGCATCTCAATTTCTTAACATCCGATAGCCGGAGAGGCTTCAGCAAGAACTCCTCAGCTCCTTCCTCAAGGCACCTAATATTCAGGCCAATAAATTTGAGGGATCAGTAATTAAACTGCTAATTAATTTCATCATTTAAGAAAGAAAAAAAAAAGAGAAATTTAGAATGAACGAGGGACAAAATATATAAATTGGTAGTTGATTGCAAGTTGCTTACTTCTCAATTCTGGTGGGTATGTTCTCAGATGAAACAACAATTACAGGTATCTGCTTCACTTTTGGTGATTCCTGTTTAGAGGGAGAGATAATTAGCAGGGTTAGATTAATTAGATTAATTAGTCAACTATAATGGCATACCAAATAGTTATCTCATGAATTTCATGTTTCACATGGAATGTTAAATGTTCAAGTCATGATTAAATGAGTGATCAGTTTTGCAATATTAGGGTTCAATCAAGAGTTAACATTACCTTAATTTTTTTAAGAAGCTCATACCCTGTCATTCCCGGCATATAGTAATCCGTGATTATCATGTTTACATTTGAAACCTGCAAAGACACAGATGTGCTCATTGAATTTCCGAACGTTCATTACGTGGCAGTGTGAGTTACACTCCCAAATATTTTCAAATGAAAAAATATAATAATAAAGGCAGATGAGATTGACAAAATCTACTTATGGTCAATTGACTTACAGTGTTGCTAAAGTTTTGTTGCCCGTCTGCCAGGCCCAAGAGTTCCAATGCTCCATGTGCGTTCTCCGCTGTGGTCACTGCCATAACAGGAACCCCAATATTATTACTAAAATTTATACCATAATTATATATATAATGAGTAAATAAATGTTCTGTTTCTCTAAAAAATAAAAAATTCTGTTAAATGATATGGCAAAGATCAAAATCATAGAATTAGCAAAATACCAACAAGAGATAGCTAGCTCCCTATTAACTGACGCCCCTCATATTAAACCATACTAGTTTGGTGGTGCTAAAGCTTCTTCTCTATTTTCTTTTAAAGCGACCGATATTCTTACGAGTTCACTTAAATTATATCATAGATATACAATCATTAAGACTAAATCTAAAATCCAACATATCTTATTTATAATTTTAACGGATTTGTAACACCACGTTACGGCCAACAATTAATTTTTTCAAAGGAAAAGAGATAGATTAGTAAAAAGAAAAAGAGAGAGAGATTATAAATATATACCTTTGCAAGCAGAGTGGGTGAGTAACTTTTCAATGATTTTGCGGTCCACAAAACTATCATCAACAGCCAAAACATGTGGTACTTTATCACCACTGTCAAGCCCCATTGATGCAGTAGCAGAAGAAGAAGGAGAAGGAGAAGGAGAAGCAGAAACAGCAGCCATTCTCAATTAAATCTATCAAAGCCCAAACAAATTAAGCCACGAAATAACAAACACAACGCTATAGCAGAGAACAAAGGTTGGGTAGTGAATATATAACCAAACAAGGCATACAAAATCAGGGAAAAATCAGAGAAAGATCAAATTGTCACAGATATTTTGTCACGTTTTTAGGTGTTTGTTGTGATATATATATATTATATGATATGATATGATATGATATAATGTGTGTTTTTACATGAACATCTCCGGAAGGAAGAATATAGGGCCTCCTTTCAGATTCACTGCTTATTAGAGATTTTGATAATCCACTCCAGCTCATCAAGATTTTCGTGTTCGTCTAATTCGTTGATAAATCGTAAACTTCTGGGATTATGTATCCTTAATTGTATCAACATATATACTAAGCAAAGAAAGCGATCGTGATTAATTCCTAGTAACGCAGATCAATAAAAATCTACAAGATACTGAAATATATAGTATCTCATAAATCCTAGTATCCCATGAGCCAGGAAACACAAAAATTAGAGGGCAAGCAAGGGAAAAAATCGGCTAACAAAAAAAACACGAGAAAAGAAAAAGCAATTTGTAACTAAGTACATTCTATTAAATCAAATAAAGGACATGAAAATTAGGCATTCTTTTAAGAACAATTGGCTGGTACAAACACACAAATTAGGTATGTGCTATTGCATTTTAAATGTACTAAACTCGGATTTTTTTACCATTGACAAAAAAAAACTGATTTTTTAGCATTTTATTAGGAAAATATTTAATAAAAAAAGGTTATCATATACCTGATGGCAACGGCGGAACTACCCTTGGGCTCCAAGGCAAAATTTTGAAATTGTATTTTAATTATACCACATGAGCGCTATAAAAAAAAGTGGCAAATATCACCAAATAATGACGACTGTTGCCACTTTATTTTGTAGTGGAGTCATGACTGTGGGATTTGGCATACTGAGCCACTGCGTGGTTTGTTTAAGATTTCATTGTCTCCAATTTAAACTATTTTTTAAAAGATATTAAGCTTTGTTTTTCCTTTGAATGATGCTTAATGCTTTCTAACACTCATAAATTAAGATTTTTAATGCTTTGTTATTCTCAACTGCGTGGTTTGAATGCTTTCTAACACTCGTATAAATTTTTTTTTTTTTGTCAAAGCTGTCTTTTTTTCCTTGTAATGGTTTCTTTTGTACTACTGTTTCTACCCACACCACATGCATCTTCAATTTTGAGATATATCAAATTAATAAAATATAGCCCACTCATTTGGAAATTCCTAATAACTCCTCATTTAGACTGAAGGGTGGATGATAATGGCAAAACCCGACCCAATCCGACTCGTTCCATTCCCATCTCTAAAGTATTGAGCTTAAATAAACAAGAAAAGAAAGGATTTATTTAATAAGGTTTCTAAAATGTGCAAAATAAACATAGTTCGCTAGATAAAACTGAAACAATATTGCGGATAATCAAATGGCTTAACAATTCCTGATTTAGCTTACTTTTTGCATGGGTCATCTTTGAAAGAGAACCTAAAAATTAAATCATTCTAATTATTAGATTCGTCCTGATGGTCATATTATTTGTGGATTACCACTCCATTCATGTTATACATGTGTACATATTTATTAATATTATTATACAGTAAGTCCATGACATATCAACCTCATCGTCCACCCATATTATAATTTGTAGATTACTAACACTACGTGGAGGTGTGACCGTCACACTAAAAAACTTATCTTAAATTACAAATTAGAAATTAGGTGTCCTTATTTTTCTTAAAACAAGGACATCCTAATCCTAGCCTATCGACCAATTTAGGGTTTAGGGATGATGTGTGGACATTTTCCAATTGTTGAAATACATTATTGGGTAGCCATAGGGATAGGGATGATGTGTAGACTTTTCTTACAATAAAGATTTCTTTAACATGGAAAAACTCTCTCTATATATACTTTAAGTTTATGGGTGATTTTATTGGCACCCCAAAATTTGCTCTTTGCACCCCACATTCTTTTTACACCCCACTGAATTTTAGTAAAATTTAAAATTACTCACTAACATTATCATCCTTTAACCCATCCAAAATTTGAAGATATTCTTGTTTAGTAATTGTTTCTTCAGTATTGGAGGGCTCGCACAGGAGTTTTGTCCATCCTGCCAACAAAGGAAACGTTGTTGGAAGATAATCATCCACCGGATTAACTCCATTAAAACAAAATCTCAGCAGCAGCGTAGGAATATGCTCCATTGCAAACACATGCAAAAAAGAAAATAATAAAATTGTTAATCAGATTTGGAACATGAAAATTCAATTATGGATTAACACTAACTAAATTATTGCTTACCATAAGAGAATAGTTGTGTCCCATCAATATGTTTCTTCGGCATGGTGAACAAGGTTGCTTAAAATTCTGCAAGAAGAGGGAGTTTTCGATGGGGTGGGGTTTGATATGAGATGGGATTTACACAGGTAAGTTAAGGAATGAGGTTCATGAGGGCATTTTAGGAAGAAAATGGGGTGTAGTGAGTAATGTTAAATTTTACTAAAAATGGGGTGCAAAGAGCAAATTTTGGGGTGCCAATAAAATCACCCTAAGTTTATTTACTAGTTCATTCAACCTTGCGAAAAATGAACAAAATTTTTTATCATGAAGATGAAGTTTTATACCGTAGGTACGTCTTGATAATAATAATAAAAAGCTCAAAGAATTGTGGTATTTTGGATGACCAAACATCTTCCAATCTAGAGTATATATGTTTATAGGGATCTTATTGTTCCACACTGCTTATTCCATTCGATCATTCTTTTTAGTCAGTTCATGACTCTTCTTCAAGATTGAAATGTGAAGAATAAAAATTCCAAGAGAGGATCCGTTACCTTAATTAATAATTATGCATGGATCATTGAAATTAAAAGCAGGTATATACATGTCATTGACGGAACTACATTAAGGACAAAAACAGGAGAAATTTTTAAATGTTCAGGCTACATCACGTGGCTGGTATCCAATAAACTTAGAACATGTGGTCCAATTTATTGCATTATTTTTATGACACATGGGCGGGCTGCATTGGAAATATTCCACATGTCCTAAGTCTAATGGATGATACACCAGCCACGTGGCGTGATGTACCGGGAACACCAAAAAATTACTCCAAAAACAGAGTACCTATTACGAGTATTACTTTTGTTGTGACTCAGCTGGTGTTATCAATAAATTCATGTTATATACGTGTTAGTACGTAATATTCTATTCACTAGGTATAGACCCGTCTCCAATTTCATGCCACAGTTTGAACTGAAATTTCAAAAATCAAATTATGAATCATGTTATATATCCTCACTCACCACCCACAACAATCAAATTCATTTGAAAAGGTAATATAAAGACAATCGGACTTATGATTGGTTCAAGATATAAGCAAACACATGATGGTTGGTTGGTGCTCATTCATCATCTCACTCAACTACCACAAACAAAAAATGACTTATTAGTTGAGAATTCAGCACACTTGAATCCAGACGATGCAATTATTTAGGGTTCCATTTAAAGCAAACGTCGTATTGGTTGGTATCAAACTTAAACCTGCATGGGCCATTTGGTCGTATCTTGTAGAAACATTTACTACAATTTGGTCCGTCTCTCTTGTCTATATAGACATCAAAATAGTGAGATGTACCTGGCCACTCAAAACTACAGAAGAATAGTGTATTCACCGTGAAGGCGTTAGGTCTAAAACTGAATTCGAAGGACCAATCAGGAGGGGGGAGCACTTTGACACCAAGATCGTCGTTTTTGGATTTGCAGTGAACGTTGAGGCGGTCAAGCCTCCGCCCAAATCATTTGTCACTCTAACATGTCTTTCCTTGGGACCAATATCTGCACCACAAATTGTAATTGTGAACAACAAAACCAGAACTGCCAGCAGTACATTTCTGATGAACGAAGCCATGATTGTGTTGAAGTTTTTGTTTTGGTGAAAAAACACTGAGACAAATCATGCTTTGTATAGTTGATAATTTGGTACCATATGGCCTCAAAAGAAATTGTGTATGATTTACATTTTTATGGTAATCCATGAGGTTTATAGAACATAGTAACAATTTGATATGAATATATGGAAAAATAAGTAAAAAAAGAATAGTAAAATTCCTTAGTATGTTTTCATTGTTTATTTTTATCAAAATTAGTAATTTATTCAAGTAGATAACACATCAATAATGCACATGGGTAGCACCAGAGTTGAAAAGTGGGCCAAACTCTCCCTCCCCCCAAGTGCACCCGAGTTCGATTCATATAGGAAACAATCTTGAGACAACCTAATATAATACTCCCCCCCTTCCCCTCTCTACAATTAGCATTCACGAATTTATGCACATTTAAAAGAATCTTAACTATTTGATTAATCTAATGGAGATTAAGTATTACACCTTAGAGTAGTTATATGTTATTAAAAACTCACTCGTTACACGAATCACTTACTTTTCTCTCTTACAGTCTTTCTTTATCATTCACTCTTATAATTATATAATTTTCATTATTATCCAAATCCGTAAATTGATCCTTTCATCCATATATATTATGAACCATGTATTTTTTGGTCGAACCACAATTAAACTAATTGCATATCGACCAACAAACCATACAACCATGGAAATATTTTTCAGATTCTCAAGAAGGGGGAAAGACACATGCTTCTCTCGTTGACTTGCAGGACCATGAAAAGAAATACAAGGAAATCACAAAACTTGCTATTAAAATATTAAAAATTATTGAACCGTAATCAATTGTTAGGCTTGATATCAAGCAATTAACCTTTTTGGGCTCCTGCTTTCTCTAAAGAAACCTTTTTTCGGCTCATCCATTATCAATATCATTATTACTATTTACCAAAACAAATATTGATTATTTATTGCCGTTTTGGTGCCATTATGTTCTTTGAAACAGTGCAAATTGTGAGTTTAAATATAATAAAACTATTCTGAGGTGGAATAATTAATCTCCATTAGATTAATTGAATGGTTAAGATTCTTTAAATGTGTATAAATGTGTGGATGCTAAATGTTAAAGCTCGAGATTCAGTATGGAGTTATTTCTTTCCACTTTATTAAAAGAGGTTTTCAAGTTCTAATCAAAAGAAAAGTTTTTACCAAATCTCATCTCAAGTAGTGCTATTGTGCACGGTGTTATTGCAATGAAGTGCTACTGTGCACAGTGCACGGTGTTAATTTGCAATGTATGTGAACTGCATAAAGATTAGCTAACATGTCAGGGCCTATGCTAATGGGGTGTAGTCCAGTGGAAAAGAGTCTTGACTTATAAATCAGTCGTCTCAGATTCGAACCCGCAAGGCACGTGATAATGTGTGTGAGCCCCCACTCTCATTGTAGTTTAGACTATCATTTGCATTATAAATATAAAAAAAAGATATCTGAGGACCAAGCAGAAGTCTTCTCTTAAGCTCCAACTTGCTTTGGTTTTTTGTCTGCTGCTTAGCCTGCACCTACTTCTCTCCCTCCCTTCAGAGCATCTCCACCCATAAGGGCTAAGTCTAGGGCAAGGGCAAGCAAGGGCTGCCACTATTCATGTGAATAGTGGCAGCCTTGCTTTGTTTCCACCCCAAAGGGCAAGGTTAAGGCAAACACTATTCATTTTAATATTTTCCCCTATTTTTTATACTTAAAAATTAATTTGGATAAAATTTAATAGTAATAAAATTGTTAGGTATGCATAAAAAAATGTTTCTGATTTTTTTTATATTTTTTCAGATTTTTTTGGATTTATTTTAAATTTTTTTGGTTGCTGACGTCATCGCTGACGTCAGCAAAACCGGGCTTCAGCCCAGGCAAGATTTGCCCTTGGGCTTGCCCTGGCTGGTGGGACCCACGCGAAACTGGGCTGGAGGCTGCAGCGCTGGAGTGAGTTGCCTGGGCTAGGGGGGGCCTTTTGCCTGGTTTGGGTCCAGCGGTGGACATGCTCTCATAAAGCAAATTAATAATTTACAGAGAGAGAGAGAGACTTAATGGCAGAAAATTGAAGCTTTTGCTTTAAAAAAAATAAAAAATAAAAAAACTCTCAGCAATATTCTTGATGACACATCACTTTGGTGATTAAGATTAATTTCATAAAAATAGCTCCCTTTTCATTTCATAATTTCATTAGCAGACAAACATATCTCACAATTCTACATATACATTCGGTAGCAATATTGATGGGGGTGTTTATGTCAATGACAGAGAAAACCTTTCTTGAATATAACCAGTGAAATAAAGCGACAAAAAATCAAAAAAATGATATCAAGTGTAAGCACAAAGGTCCTAATTACAGCACACATGCACAGGCAGCCCATCTTAATCCTTGATTAGAACATCTTAACGCAGAGTCTCTACATGTTTGTTCAGCTCCTCCAGCTTCTTCATCCTCAACTTCTCACTTTCACCCACAAGCTGACAGAAAACATGTACATGTTTGATATTATATGAAAGCTCTTATTAGATTTAATTGCTTGTATTTGCAAGCAAGAATGAATACTCACCTCCTTCAATCTGGAAACTAGTTGAGCTTTCTCTCTGTTCTTCTCGTTTAAAGCCTCGAGTGCTTCTTTGTATTCTTTCTCCTGTCACAAATTTATAGAGCCATCAAGGGGCTTAGGACACGAATAAAATCTTGCACAAAATGTGTTGGGGGTTGTGTGGCTCGATACAAGTCATAGATGTGGAAAAGACCATGATCCTATATCGGACGAGTACCACAATAATCTACAGCTTAAAAGTACCACAATAATCTACAGCTTAAAAGTAGGCGGTTCACCATTAAGTAATTTCAATTTCTTCTGTGATAACATGAGTAATTGCCATACAACTGAATGAGAGCTATAGCATAAAGAAACCAACTTATAGAGAAAATGGTGACAAAGTTTCACCTTCCTCTGGCAGCTCTGGCCTAGTGGCTTTAACTCTTTGTTAACTATGTCTATCCTCTTCCGAACATTTGCAACTTCCTTTCTCATTGGATCTGTCAGTGCTTCAAGCTCCTAAAAGATATCATAGAAACATAGTCTTGAAGCAACCTCCATATATCATCAATGACAAGTTTTAGATGAGCAAATAAATAATTAAACATATTTTTTCATCACATGAAATCTATATACTTCTTTTTTCTTTTTCTCAATCATAAGTCATCATTGTAGACAAGAGAAAGGCCAAAATATTAAACTCTTGAACATCCTAACTGGAAGAGATAGAAACTTGTAATTTGGAAAATAAACCATTTGAATTCTAGCATAGTTTGGCAATTTTAGTTCATCACTTACTTCTTGAATCTCAGCCAAGCGCTTAGTTGTTTCTTCAACCCTTCCCAACTGAGCCTGGACCTTGTCCTTCACCTCCAACTTCTTCCTCTCGATCTCTTCCTCCTTTGCCAGGAACAAAGCAACCGCAGACCTTGACATTTCTTCTTCCTTGTCATCATTTACAGGGCTCCCATTGTAACTGATAATACCGGAGTTCTTCACTCGCTGCATCTGCGATTGCTGCTGCTCCCACATCTGTTTCGGCGTCGCCATTTGTTCCTCTGCAACACTCTTTCTTCTCTCCCTTGCAGCACTACTCTCTCTTCTCTCTCTCTCTCTCTCTCTCTCTCTTCTGCTCTTTTTTCCTTCAAATGATGGCTATCTTTCTCCTGTTGGAGGTGGTTATAGCAAAGCTAGCTTTAAAGGTATGGAACCCCCCAACTCACTTTACAGTGATCTCAAAAGACAAAAAACACCTACCTCCTTTATAATGATAAAGTTTAAGGGTGGGTTTCACCTTTGTTGAACGAGGAACTTACTCAAAAACCTCTTATCTTCTTTTCCACCTTTACTCAAATGCCTACTTGATATATCCCCAACAAAATATTTGTAGTGAATAACCTTTCACTACATAGGAAAATTAATTATTGATAAAATGCATCAATTTTTCCCTTTTAAATAAATAAAAACTTTGATGAAGGGTCTAGATGGAGCTTGTTTGGTAAGGTAGCTATTTTCTTAAGTTGGTATATTGGCAGATTCAGCTAACCAACTTCATTTCTCATGTCTTTATGTACAAAATTGCACTGTTTTTTTTGCTTATACTTTATTAGCCCACTACCCACCTAGGGTGCAGATGAAGAAATACAGTACAGTGTAAAATACGCAGGAACAGTTTTTCATAATAATTCTAAAATGAAGTCTACTTGTATGCCAGATATGATTTGCATAAGTGAAAATTGGTTGAAGGGTCTAAACAGAGTATTGGTAATTATTCTTTGTCCTTGAAGAGAGGTGCTTGGGGTGGAAGTTTTGTTTTGAGGAGTGGACTGTAAGGGCTCACCTACACATCAATACTGATGAGAGCCTTAGGGAACAAGACAGATTAGGAGAGATTGGCAGGCTAAGATAGCTAGCTGCCTTTATTACATATAGGTCTCCTTCCAGCTTGGGCATACAAGAAAGGAGAAAGACTTTCATGAAATGGGAATAACACTATTTTCGCTATACCTGGTCAATAATGCTATGACACGTATAACACTTTTATGTTACATAAGATAGCAAAACAGTGTCATTGCAACTAAGTTTTTCTCTCTCCTAAAAGAAAGAATCTCCATTTGCAAACATAATTATATGGCTAATTACATCAAGGGTTTAGGTAAAATCATGAATGTTTGGAAAAGACTCAAAACACATCCGTTTGGTGTTCTGCGTAGGACACTAACAAAAAAGAGTGAAAACCACTGTTATACGGTAGATATTACATGATTGTTATTAGAGCCTAACGCAATGCGTCTACTATATAGAAACTTAAGATTTGATTTGGGTTTTGTAATTAACATTCTTAATTTCCAATTTCATTTTTCCAAACATTCTTAATTTGAATATATATATATATATATATATATATATATATATATATATATATACAAATTCCTCAAATAAGTTTATTTGAGGACACCTTGTAGAGGCCCACTCAGGATTGTATTTCACTAATCCAAACAAATCTGTTTGTAGATACTCATTCAAAGATCATCTCTACAAAAATCACTTGAATCCGATATCATTTGACCACTCAATTTAAATATTGAAATTTTAAGATTTTTGAAGCACCGTGTTCATTGATTTTGTATGACACAATTGGATGTCGAAACGGTTTTCAATTTCTCTAATGTTTTGCATGAATGATCTATGAATGTATATCCATGCATATTTGATATTGTTTTAAATTTCCAAAGCTAGGTACATCACGCGTTTGTACTATTTTTGATTCCATGATTAGTTGATAGGATTTGGGACCCTATGAGCACTTGGTTATGAGTACATATCATGCTAATGAAGACTTTCTAGCATAACACAATATGGTCCTGATTTTAAAATTAATCTTATAAATGCATCAATCTTTTCTTCTTTTTCATTCCATACAGTACAGGTGGTGGACTATATGATTAGTTTTGCGACATCCATTTTGTTTTTTTTTGGGTTTTTAATTTGTTTTAACTTTAAACCAATCTACCCATGGCCTTGTCTGCCTGTTGTTGGGGCCATATCAAATTTGCAATGATTCTGAAATAAAATAAAAAATAAAAAGAGAAGAAAGAAAGGAACAATTTGACCAGTTTGATTGAGTTTGGTGGTGGCGGGACTAAATTTTGAACAATGTGGCAAAATGTCTATGCTTGTTTGGTTGCCATTTCCTAGTGATTCTCTAGCTCTTTTGTTGGTGGTGGCCTGCTCTGGGCCAGGGTGGACAGTGACCAGTTGAAGCCAGCAGGGTCCGCATGTTCACCCAAAAGAAGAGCCAGAATTTGCTTGATTTCATTTTTGTTTACATGTGGCCAGGAGATTTAAACTAAGAACCTGGTTTGGAAGATTCGAATTAAGAATCTCGTTCAATTGGAAACTTCATCAAAATTACATTCAAATAAAAATCTATGGACCCTTAAAATTTAAAAGGTTACTAGGAACACTCAATTTTTCATAACAGAATAGACCAAACTGTAAGAAAAATCATCTAAAAACTAAAGCGAAAACGAACAAAAAGGCAAAGAGGAAGGAAGAGGCATCTACCGTTCCCTTGTTGCCGGCACCTCCCCCTCCGTCTCCTTCCCCTTCCCCCACTGCTGGTCACCCCTTCACCTTGTCCTCTTATCTTTTTTATAAACTGATCTTACTCATCACACCCTTAAAGTTTATGTAATATCAATTCTGTACTTGTTTACTTGTTGATCAATTTTAGATTTCATAAGAGTTTCAAAGGAAATGATGCTGTGAGATTAGTATTTACATACATGGATCATTGGGGAAGAGGGGTTTACACACATTTTTATTATTATATATTTATGGGTGAAAGTGAAAGAACTTAACCAACTGAGCTATACCCCACTGGTCATATTTAAGGAGAAATACTTATATGAAACGAGAATATCACTATTTTACTATCCCCGTTCAATCACGATATGCCACGTGTGATAACTTTTCCACGTGGCAGACTGTGATTGGTCGGGAATAGTAAAACAGTGCTATTCCCATTTCATACAAGTTTTTCTGCATATTTAAGTGTCTTTTCATGTTTAGGGATTATCTAGGTGTAATTATCTAATAGTAAGTAGATATTCAATAAGCTATATAGCCCTTTGTTCTTAGCTATTCTCATTATAGTCAATTAACAAGGCATAGAGCTCCTCTGTTCTTAAGCTATTCTCGTCTAGAGAATCAACAAGAATTCAGGATTGTTGTGCTGGTCAAATTTACGTTCTTTACCCCACCACCCGCGCTGTCAAAACCCACGGGAGGTGTATTTAAAAAAATTTGAATCCAAGTTGAAGCACCTGTTCTTCAAACCAAAAACAGATCAGCCACTCGGCCCAATCCTATGCGGGTAAAGCCAAACCAAAGCACAGCCCAGAACTGGTCCTCCAAAATCCAGCCCAAGTAGACGGTTGCCAGAGATTATCCGTCCATAATTAACGGCCTAGTCTATCCAGCCCGCCACATCGCCCAGATTCACCAATCCATCTCCAACCTGATCACCACCTCCCTCTCCGCGCTTCCCACAAATATTAAAATCGCCCCCCAAAAATCTATGGCAGCAGCAACAGCAACAGCTCTATTCTTTACCCAACAAAAAAGAAAACAACCGCAGCCCGCAGCCGCACCGCCCACAAAATTTTCTCAACTTTCTCTATGCACACGACGTCATTTAACACCCTTCCTTTTTCTAGGGTTTCGTTCCCCGTTTTCGTCGTCAGCTTAGGAACTCAGTCGTCCTCTTACGACGCCGTTGTTACGGTAGACTTTGCTGTCTAGGTGTACGGTTAGGGCTTTGCTTTTTCTCTCGTAGTGCTTTTCATGAGCAGGCGGAGGTTTGGGGACTATCCGAGTCGGTCTTCGGCTAGGGACCGCGAGAAAACCGACGAGAATTGTCGCTCGTACTCGGGTCGGGTTTCGCGTTCTTCACGACCCGAACCGGAAGCCCGGGTGGAGTACGATACGCGTCGTTATCATGACGGTGGCAGAGATAGGCAGCCGCTGAAACTGTCAGGGTTGAGCGTGGATTTGCCTGTCTCCCAATCGACGTCGATGAAGTTTCAATGGAACAATTTGCTCGCCCAGAAACCCGACGGTTCGAACCCGACCATGAATCCGGGTTTGAACCGACTCGACTTCGGTTTCAGCAACGACAGTAGCTCTTACAGGCTGAATGCTGAAAATGGTTATGCCGGAGGAAGCAGGAAAAGTGGGGTTTCGGATCCGGGTGTGGACCCCAGCAGGAAATATGGGTATTTTCATTGTGGCTTGACGTCGCCATTGGCAAAATCCCATGTGGGTGTTCCAAAAGTTGACGACTTTAGGCATGGGGACCACCGTCAATACATGGGTCAAGAAGATAAGACCGTGTTTGGCTCCGGACCTGGGTGTTCAAGAGGTTTAAAGGAGGGTTTTCGCGGCCTTTCAGATCAATTCAACAGAAGCAGAGAAGTGGCTGCGGAGGGACGTATTGGCCTTGGTGGGTATTCTTCTCAAGGTCAAGCACCACGACTGAATGAGTTGCTGGACTCAAATTGGGCTCAGCATAGCCCAAATGGGGACTACAATGTTCCTGGAGTGAAGAGAAGCGAGCATGGTGAAATGGGCACCTTTCCCATTCGTGACCTTCTCTGTAAAAATATGGCAAATGGTGTTGGAGAAGACACCAGACCTCCAAGCTATTTGAGGCCTAGCATTGTGGATTCCATTATGGACAGAATTGATGGTGCCAATGGCTCACTTCGAGCAGGTACTCAGGAGATTAGCCAGTGGAACCAATATCATAACTTTACAGAACAGACACAACCGACTCTACCCAGTTATCAATCCTTGGGTACTGAACAATCATTGCCTGATTATTCTGAAGCTTTGGGTTCCAGTTCGAGAACCCGGGACTTCGGATTTGGAGGAGATGATGCTCTTGAAAGAGGGCTTGAAGCTTTGTCATATGAAGGTGCATTGAAGAGATTAGCTCGGCTTGAGGGTGATCCAGGTTTGGACGATGTGACCACTCTGGAAATGTGCGCAATGAGAAAACGAGCTCTGGCTAAGCGACGAAGAGGGAATGACTCAAAATCTGAGTTGTTCCATGATTTGGGCGACTCTTGCAATGTACGTGACTTGAGTTATGGGGACAATCAGTTGACTAATGATGATATAGAACAATATGCGACCATTGGAGAGGCTCAGTGGAACATTGACCAAGCTCTGAATTTGGGAGAGGATCGGTTGAATATTAACCAAAATATGAACTTTGGAGAGTATCAACCGAGCGTTGCCCGAGATGTGACCTACGAAGAGGATCAATGGAACATTGACCAAGATGTGAGCTATCGAGAGGCCCAATGGAATGCTGAAGATATCAACGAATTGAATTCTGACAATGTGTTACCATCCTCTAAAATGCAAGAGCATCATGGCGAACAATTCAAATCTGCCAGGGTAGATATAAAGAAGCGTTTGGGACCTTTGACATCATCTGGCAGTATAAAGAAGCGTTTGGAACCTTTGAACACGCCTGGCAGTGTAAAAAAACGTTTGGCACCTTTTAAATCACCTGGCAGTGTAAAGAAACGTCTGGCGCCTGCTCAAAATGTTCCTGATCCCAAATTCTTAGGTCATAAACTTGAAGATCAATACAAATCTCGAATAAGAGAAACAGATGATTTTAGTGGAAGCATTCATCCTCAAGGGGGTGGTCTTCCAAAAGTTGAGGGGAAACCTGCAAAAAAAGCACTCCCTGAAGATTCTGAGGAGTTCAAGAGGCTGGTAGATAGCGCCTTTCTTAAGTACATGAAGGGTTTGCATGAGAACCCACCTCTAAAAAGGAAATTCATGGAAGGAGGAACTGTTACTACAAAGTGTTGCGTATGTGCCAGGTCTGTCATCTAAGACGTAATATGTTTCTATCTTTAAGTTTAAATTTTGCTCTTTCTGCTGGAACGAGGATTCGGGTATGGTTATAACTTATAGAAATTTAATATAGGATAAAACTGCCGTTAGGTAGGTTTAAGTTTTAGTTCTTGAATTTTCTGAGTATTGGCTGTCTTGGAGGGACTTTTCCAAATGTTGGTTGTCTTGAGGCTTTGACTTTGTGGCTCTTAATTGTTGGGTGACTGAAAATGCGAGTGTTAAGGTTAAATCTTTTTGAACTCTCTGCCATGGGAAGATAAGATTAATTATTGGCCTAGAAGATTTTTCAGGATGTCCAAAAATTTAACTCCCACTACCACTGCATGAGTTGCAGATTCCTTATAGTTGGTGAGTGCTATTGGAGGAGCAATCCTGAAATGGTTTTATTTTAGTTCAGTTTTTATTATAGTTTCATGATGCTCGTGTAACATGACCAAGTGTGAATTTTCCCATCTACAACCTATAAGATGAAGAGGATGTAAATTGTAGATGGAAGGAAAAATGACGGAACACATCTATTATTTTATTTTTTCATAAGAAGAAATGCTGATGAAGTTTATGGTCATGGCGGCAGCGTTAGTAATCTCAGGATGATAATTACAGTCTTGGTAATGGTGGGTAGTGATGCGTTGGCAGAAGGTAGGCAACCAGAGATGTTATTCCCACGATTTAAAGTTCATACTCTAACTGCTAGATTATTGAATTTTATCAGTCTATTTCTTCTTGTAGTAGTGACATTTTTGAAATTGCATTCGTGTGCATTGCACACAGTATTAAGGCTTTCTTTGGGCTACCAGAATTGGCATATGAGATCCTTCTGCCAGGGAAAATATTATTTATTGAACGGCTGATGCCAGAGTGGTACATTAGCATTTGGAATTAGAGCCTAGAAGACTATGTTTAGGTGGTTATGATGTCTGGGAGAATGTCCTTTCCTTTCTTTTGGGCATCTCTTTAGCTGAGTGTTCTATTTACCTCTATGCTGCTTGAAACCCAGGGTGGCGAGAGTGCCTTGTTTATTAATAAGGAATTTTTGGGCTTTCAAAGGAAGCATTTTTCTAAAACGTAAAGCTTTTAAGTAAGTGATTAATACATTTTTGCAGATAATCCTGCTTATGCATTTTATACTTGAATAGGATGGACTACTTTCATTTGAACTTTAGTGGCAGAGGAGAACCAATGGTTGCAGAGACTGAGATTGAAAGATGTTAGCTGTAGGTTTGCCATCCTTTAGTAATCTGCAGTTCCTGCTTGCCACTTTATAAAGAGATCCCTCCATGGCAATCCATGTTTGTTTCTTCGTAGGTGGCTACATTTTCTGTGTCATTTGTGGTGCCTGGATAACCCAGTATTCCGAGTCTTCAGCTTTCTGCACTTTCAAATCCTGTAACCTAGTAACTCTTCACTCTTCCTGGGTTTGAAGTTGGATTAGGAAGGCACTTATTTAGTAGTGTCACTGATAGTATAGGAACTTTATCCATGTACTACTACATGATTCACACTCTAGGGATATTTTTCTAATATCTGAACCAAGATATTGGCTCTGTTTTTCCCCATTTCACCTCATGTCCTACAAACTAATTTTGAAGTTATTCAGACCAAAAAATGATTGAAGTGATGCTGTAGTTTGTCCCACGTTTAGTTGATTTAGGCTTCAAAGGAATTGCTTAATGACTATTCAATCTGTCTGCCTGTTGTGTCAGCAACTCGAAAGAATTTGCAGGCACGGTACCCTTGGCAACACACGCCTTCATGTCACCTATGGTTGGTTCCAGAGCAGAGCACTTGGGTTTTCATAAAGCACTTTGTGTGCTGTTGGGATGGGACAGTGCAGCAGTCTCCTATGGTACATGGATTCAACGGAGTTTGCCTGATGCTGAAGCCTTGGCTCTGAAGGAGGACGTAGTTATCTGGCCTCCGGTTGTTGTCATCCACAACAGTTCCATAGCAAATAAAAAACCGGTTGAAAGGGTGATTGTAAGTATTGAAGGGCTTGGGGCTATTCTTAAAGGTAAGTAACTAATTAAAATTTCCTCATCTTCCACATATCAGTGACTCTATTTTTGGCTACTCTTGTAGCAGGTAGGTTTTATGTGATTTCCATCTTCTCCACTGAGATTATGTTTCTTGTCATATTTCTGTTTCATTCTATGATATCAACTTGTCTTTCACTTATCATTTCCTCCAAATTCCGAATTCTTCTCAGCACCAATTGACTTGCAAAAATCTTTTTGATCAGTTACAATATTCGGGGGAGGGGAATGGTTTTCCAAATTTAAAATCTTCATTATTATCCTAGTTTAGTAATGTCAATATGGAAATCATGAAGCTAGTCTGTAACTCAGGGCAGTTGCATCTGTCGATCTCAAGAACCAACTTGCTGCATTTATTCCCTTTTAACATGCTTCTGTAGTCGACCTTATAGCTGGTGTAATGCTTTGTTGGTTTTTTGCATGACATGTTTTTGTTTGCTTTGTATTTTTCATCCCAACTTGTTGTGTAGGTATAGGATTTGGTGGGGGGAAGACCAAGGTGTGCTGCGGGAAACCTGCAAATCAAAGTATCTTGGTAGTGACATTTAATGCCACATTTTCTGGTTTGCGAGAAGCAGAAAGACTTAACAAGCTTTTCGCTGAGAACAAACACGGGAGGGTTGAGTTCCAGAAAATCAGTTCTGCTGGCCTCGGAAACAGCAGCAACGGAAACCAAGAGTTGCTGGCAGATGAAGCAAATTGTTTATATGGCTATTTGGGAATTGCAGAGGATTTGGATAAACTCGAAACTGAGACCAAGAAGCGGTGTGTGGTGAAGAGCAAGAGAGAGATCCAGGCTATTGCTTGTGCTTCTCTTAGAAACGAATGACGTTAACTGTATATCTATGAATTTTGTTCAACTCTCAAATGAGCCCTTTTGGTTTTTGTTCAATGGAAAATCACAAATTCAGTTTATGAATGTAGCTCAAGGTTTATGAGCTGACCTATTTTGTTATTACTTGTGGTTATTTCATTGAGAAATAGGACAAAAGCACTCACAATGTTTAGGGCTCAAGGGTTGCGACATCCTCATCAAAATTTTATATTCTGAACTTAATGCTCATTTTTGAATGAATTTGTTAGCGCAACAAATAAAATGAGCAAAACAACATTTGTTTTCCTTTAGTTTCTCTCATATACAAAAGTTACATGCAAGAGAAAAATTGACTCACAAAAAGGCAGAAGAAATTACAGTTACAAATGAGGACATATACTGATACGCCTATTTGAAGCACGTGGAGGCTTGATGCCATAGGCAAAGACAAAGAAGAAGAGGAGGACCCAACCAACATGTACAAGCACTACAGGCACAAGGAAATCATAGTCATAGCCCAAAAATTCCTTAAGTAATGCATCCACTGGCTTTGGTGCTGAACCAGGAATTTCGAGTAACGTCTTCTTATCGCTGACTTGAGACGTGAAAATGCCATAGATTGTCCAAGCAACTGGGGAAGCCCAGTAGTACCACCACCACCATATTGGGATTAGCTGCAACAGTAGAGCATGAATTACTTTGGTCACAGATTAAGTTTGTTGGTACGGTTTGATTGTTATTGATTGAATGGTTACTGTGTTCCCGTCTAATTGATGATTAGTTGCTCTGTTTTTCAGACAGCAATGTTATATCCTATCTGCTTTCTCATCCTAATAAAGGAAGATTAGTTGTAATGACATACCGGCCTAGGAATGAGGAAACCTGAAAACAAGTTCCAGAAGCTGAGGAAGGACATAACAATGGCAGCAATTTGATGGCCAGGAGTTAGTGCAACCATCATACCATATATTGAGAAGTACGTTTAGCACATGAATATGAAGTAGTAGAAGTACAAGAACTTTTCCACCTTCCAGTCGTAACCAATCATGGAATAGAGCAGAAGAGCATAGATGAAGGTTTGTATTGCAACATAAATTGTTTCTATAGCCACCTGCAGCACCAAAATGAAGAACATATGAGTGAACGAATATCATCATCTACATTTACGGAGAGGATAAAATGTGAAACCGATAGACATGCACCTATCTATTACCTGAGCAAATGCATAAGGCAACTCAGAATACATCCCTGCTGCTCTCTCGCGATAAAATACTGTTCTCTCAATCGCCACAACAGATTGCACTGCAGAAGCGTTCGAGGCTCCAAGGAAAAGAACAGCAGCATAAGTAGCTCCCAGCAGATTGATCAGGTCTTGCTGTTTGTGTCTGCAGACATACATTATGCCATTTAGCTTCATATGAATTTCCATGTGCTATCTAAGTTTTTGCATCTGTTTATGGGAACATAAAGCAGTGTAGCTTGTTTTAAGAAACTTTGGACATACATCTGGTTTCCTTTGCCCCAAAAGATTACACCGAATAAGATACCAATCACAATTGTCATGAAAAACCGGATTGCATTGTATCATGAATTCCTCCAGTAAGACCAGTGCTGTTTCCAGAAACAAGCCTTGCACTGAGTTATGAAGCTTTGCGAGTACCGGGTGGCAAAGTGAAGATCCTTGGAACCTGGTTGGGGAGTGCTTAACTCCTTGATGAGCTCCTGATTTCTCCTGAAAAATTTGGGAAAACATGAAGAGAAAATTCAGGACACACACAATGGGAAGGAGGTTGAGAAGAATAAGATGCAGTATATTACTTACCTATAGAGGTCAGAATTGGCATAAACTTCTGCAAAATCAATTTTAAGTTGTGCCTCAACTCCAGTGGAGCTGATCTCTAACATCCATGTAGCAGGATTGTAACCCTCTTTTATTTTTTGAACCCCTGGAATAGCCTACAAGAGGTTTCAGATATCAGTCAAACTTGCATACGCGTTCACCATCATCATTCTTGCCTTGTCCTAATCAAATGAACTTGTCCAGTACGTGAAATCCCGTCTTCCATTTTAAAATAATACATTCAATATCTCCTATTAAATTAATTTTTTCATGAGATCTTTCGTGCTATTTCTTCCCAAGTAGTCTTTGTGGCCTCTTGGTCTTTATCTTCTGTTTTAACTATAGTATTTATCTTATCACTAATATGCTTGAAAACATTTATTTCTAGCCCATATGTTCCATCCAAAGTTTTTACAAAAACTCACCTCAAAATATTCAACAAGTTTGTGAGAATGACGACCTAGGGGTCCAGCATAAATAACTTTTCCTCCTCTTTTCATCAAAAGTAGCTGCAAAAGAAACAACATCAATTTGAGACAGAAAGCATAAAAACTGAAAAGGGTTGCGAACAGAACATTTACTAATACAATAGATTCTAGGGATGAAACTTACCTCATCAAAAGCTTCAAAGATATCTATGCTTGGTTGGTGGATTGTGCACACCACGGTTCGACCAGTATCTACTGTGTTCCTTGTTAGTGTATAAGCCGTGAGCTGACTAAGATTAGCTCATATATGTCTAGTAATTAATTGTGTATTCACTTTGGTAATTAAACCAAGTGTAGGGCTTTTATTGTAACTTGTCCAAGTGACATGTGGAGTGTGATCCACTATTTTAGAGAGATGAGAGGCTGAGATTGTTTTGCAAGTTGTAAGCATTTGAGCATCACTATGCATAACTAACCGTTATGCACTGTGAGTGCTGTAGTACGAATATACACACACATTCTCTGCTACTTGCAGAGTAGAGGTCATTTAAGAAATCTCTCTCTGAATTTCGATTCTCTTCTTCTTCTTCACTAACAAAACAAACTGAGAATACAAAACTTCTACATTCCTTACCACTCGCATTACAATTGCAGCAGCTCTAGCATCAAGGCCAGATGTGGGTTCATCCATAAAGATAATGGAGGGATTAGCAACTAACTCTACAGCTATGGTGAGCCTCTTTCTCTTTTCGGTTGAAAGACCATCTACTCCTGGACGTCCCACTAAAGCATTCCTCAAGGGGTAAAGCTACACTAGTTCCATGACTTCTTCAACAAACATCTATAAGATAGACGAAAATTACTGTAAGTTATGATATGGCATAGGCATATTTCCAATAGTTGATAATTTTTCAAACTTTAGGTTGGAACAGTAAGTTGTAAGTTTGTAACAGGATAAATTTTTCCATACAATAATCATTTAGTACCTCTCGTGTTTCCTTCTTTACATCTGAAGCAAGACGCAACCACGAAGAATACAAAAGAGATTCAAAGATAGTCACATAAGGCGAATGGATGTCATTTTGTTCACAATAACCGCTAACTCGAGCAAATGTAGCTTGGTTCTTTGTGTAGCCAGAAATGCTAATACTTCCTTCAATGTACCCGCCAGTCTTCCTTCCTGACAAAACATCCATCAAGGTAGTCTTTCCAGCACCACTGACCCCTACTCATGCGGTTAGAACACCAGGCCTGAAAGCACCGCTGACATCTCGTAGCAGTTGCAGTCTGCTCTCTACAACCCCTTGACTCTTCATTTCCTGATGGTAAAAGAACATATCTATTAGAGTTAAAGTTTATACCTCGTCTTATATAAAGTTTATATCTATTAGTATGTATTGTTGTTTTTTTAAGAAAATGAGCAGAAACTCTCATTTTTAATTTCTGTCAATGTTTTGTTTAAAGATGTAAGTTCTCATGTAGATTTCTTAAAATTAAAACCTCAAAGGAAATATGAGTAAAACATTACTTACAGCAGGCATATCCACGTAGTAATTCACATGGTCAAATGCAAGTGAAAGGGGCTGGAAGGGCAACACCATTCCTCTTCTAGATTGATTGTTTGAAGAACTGGTTGAGCCAGCAGTCCTTCTAGCGTTTCTCACCAGATTATCAGTGCCTACATTTGCAGATATAAATGAGAAAAGTTAGAACTAGTGCTTCAAATAAATGATCAATTACTGGGAGCAGAAGTAGCATAAACCACCAACCTTCTGGATTGGATGTCACTTGCTTCTTAGTATTGCTTTCAGAGTTTTCATCCGCAATTACAGCTTTCGAATCAACAAGTGCTGAAGTTGAGTGCAGGAAAGGAACAATGAGTACAGGGTTCCTCATTTTATTCAAAGCACAGAACCAAACTACTGAGGCAAAACCGCGACTTACGCTTTAAAAATGTCAGTGCAGCAATGAAAAGAATGTTAAAAAGGAGAGAATATCCCATAAGTGCTCCAATGCAAATCCAATACCAATATTCATCTACAAACAGTCCTCTTTCCTTAAGGAGGGTCTTTCCCACTGTGGGTTGGCTAGAACCATTTATGGGTTGGGACAAGAGAATAACATGAGATGTAGGCACTAGCCAAATATATGAGCCAACTGAAGTTCAAAAAGAAATATGAGGAGTGTGTTTTTCCCTAGGCATTAGGATAACTTACAGTGCTCCATCTTTTGTCGAGAAACTCATTGATAGCAATGGCATTTTGTCCATACATAATAGGAGAAATATAGTAGCCCCAAATCATCCATGGTCTAATGTCATCTGCACAAAGAAAAGTAATATTTATTCTTGCAACTCATTCAAAACTCTTATAGACTCGCCAAAGAACCCGCCATTGTGTTTTTTCTCTTTGAGTTGTGAACATACTGATCAATATTTGAAAGATTCCTGGTATAAAGCTGATATATGTAGCAGCTTACTTCAAATTCATGAAAACTCTAACCCTAAAAGAGAGAGATTCATCCTTACTTTTGGAAACTATGAAGCCTCCAAGCACAAAGACCATTAGCAAGGTAAAGGTGCCAATTGTGCTTGCAACTATCTCTGTTCTTCCAACAGCTGCAATGAAACGGAAGAGGGAGAGAGCCATCTGATGCACTCCAAAGAAAGCCAAGAATTGTTTGAAAAACCTGTAAATATTGAAAATCTTTCAGCAGGAGGACCTCTCCTTTGTATAACTACCAGATCCAGGCTGATTAAACCAATGAGCTAAAAATAGATAAATTAGAAGTTTAGCACCTACCTACTGGCAGCAGGTGCAAAACCGATGGTGTAATCGTAGGAATGATCCAAATGCCCGACTCCACTAGTGAAATGGGAATTCTGAGGAGACAAATGGGCAAGCCAAAAGCCCATGCAGGTTAGAACAAAGCATCCCTTTGTTTAAAGTATAGTGGAAGCCTGAAAACTGTCATTGCAAGCTCTGCCATCCCATTAAACATGACATTGATGAGACTGAAAAACAGTGCTCCCCAAAACTTTGGTGCATCTTCTAAATGGCCCGCTCTCATTGCGTTCTTTGGAATACAGTCAATGCAATTGTAGCCATGATTGTTATCTGGGTAGTTTTGAATATGTATACAAATGAGTTGCGCTTCATCAGCAGCCATTCCCTTGAGAAACATGCCTTGAAGAGTTCCCAATGGGAGATTCCATACTTTGCTCTCACCAATGCAGCATGATGGACACTGGATCTGTCATAAGGACTCTTAGATCTTCCGAAAGCTTTTGGAAAATATGGAAGGAGTTGAAAGCATGAGCAAACTCAGTTAAGGAGATGTATTTGTAAGGTAGATTCTTTCTAAACCAGTATTGCTCTTGGTCCTTCTTGGAAGTTACTTCTTGCAGAAAGTCTGCAACCCCTTTCCTTTGTGGGCATTTGAAGCCCATATGTTCGAAAAATTTGAGGACATTCTCACGGGGACCTTGGTAGACAATTTGGCCCTCTGAAAGTAGGATAATGTCATCAAAAAGGTCAAATGTCTCTGGTGCAGGCTGCAGGAGAGAAATGACCATTGTTACATCCATAATATGAACCATCTGCTTCAAGTACTTGATAATTTGAAATGTGGTGGAACTATCCAAGCCTGTTGATATTTCATCCATGAAAAAGACTTTTGCTGGTCCAACTAACATTTCCCCTGCATCCAGTGTAAAAGGTGATTGAATTAATCCTCATTAACAGCTAACACATAAATTCCTTCTAAAAATGATGCTAGTTATATGATACTGTTCATGTGATATTTGAGAACCTACATTACATAGAAACTAACTTGAAGGATCAGATGAGAATAAGATACCTACAGATTAATATAAAGAGAAGGCAAGTCCATATACATGTGTGTATACGTGCGTCTGTGCGTGTATGTGAGAAAGAGAGAAAGTTATATATCCTAGGAACTTTTTGTACATTACTACTTTTGCATTTAAAATACAGTGATCAAACATGTCCGAGAACTTTATTTTTAAAATGCATTCTTTATTACAACAATGCAGAAGTTCCCTATAAAATTAACAAGAACCAGTAGTTACACACTTCTTTTGTCCTCCAGAGATGCCCCGTCTCATGTCATCCCCCACCATAATATCAGCACAAATATCCAATCCAAGTATCTGTTAAAGCATCAATAGATGTTATGCTTTTAGAGCAGCAGATGAAAACACTGGTTTCATGTCAGGGCAACAAATTAACCTTGAGAACATAATCTGTGATCAAACTGGTTTTCTGGCCAGCCACTGCTGTCGCTTTCATGAATGCGTCAATCTCAGGATCTGGTTTTATACCTTCTTGTTTCTTGAGCCTTGATGCCGCTACCAACATCTCATACCTGGTTCCAACTCTGAGGCAACGTCCAGAGAAATTCAACATCTCATGAACTGTCATCTCACCGTAGTGAAGATCATGCTGGCTAATATAAGCATAAGTTCTCTTAGGAACAAATTCTGACAACTCATGGCCACAATAGGTGACTTTCCCAGTTACCTGTTCACCCAATTTACCAGTAAGTGGACTTGGAATTGTGGACACAAACACAAACACAAAAAATCTCATGCGCAAGCACACACATACACAAACACAAACAAATGACCTCACACAGTGAAAGAGATTGAGAGAGGAAGACATACCCTTAAATCATCATCAAGCTTCCCAGAAAGTGCCTTTAAAAATGTTGTTTTACCTGAGCTAGGCGGTCCAAGAAGCAGACACATTCTGGAACAATTCACAATAAATGAAGAAGGAAGTTCAGAATCCAAAATTGACAACAGGCAACATCAAGTCTATTTAAGTAGCAACAACTTCTGTTCTTCTGACAGGCAATGCTAGTCTAAGTATACCAATTGTAGCTAGCACAAGGTTTTTTAGCATCTACAACACGAAAAATTGCATCGTGAAAGCTAAAATGCTATTATAATCTTGCAAACAACTATAATATATCAAATATACCTTGATGGTCTCACTATTCCACTCACATCTTGAAGTATTTTGACTACCCTTTTCTTTGAAGGAGAGAGTCCAACAAGTCCAAGAACCCCCTATACAAATTGCAACTTTATGAGAAAAAGAAAGAACCCTCTATGCAACTAAAAACAAAAGGAATAAGCAAGAACATGAAACTACTAATCTGCAATTTCAAATTGTAAACTATCTGATCATTAAGGGGAATTCCATTTTGACTCATATAATGCAGACACAGGTTGAAGAATGTGAAAATTTATATCTCTATTGCATTAAAGGTGGAATTGTACAAAGTTGGAAGTGCTCTGGTCCCAACATATGCATCTCCCTCAACTGATAGGTGCTCAAATCTCACTTCAATCTTAGGAACCTCAATTCCCACCCTATTTCCCAGAAATAAAAATTATTCAAAAAAGTCAACAAGTCACTAATTAAGGCCCAAATTGAGACAACATTAAGAGCAAAAAAAAGAAGACTCACAACATTAAAGTTGAACTCCCTTATTTTTCCTCCATTCCTCACCACCCAAAATAACACAATGATTCAAAACATTGTAGACAAGAAAATACTAACCTGTCAGTTCTGTCCCTGAGCCTCTTGAGGAACTTCTCATTATCATCCTCCACGACTTTTAATATGCTGTCCATCAACTGCTTCTTGTCCTCAGTCCTAAGTTTAGTAACATCAACCTCATCATGCACCACTCGCCCATTGCTCATCACCTGCCTCATCATCCCCTTCCTCATCCTCTCATATGTAGGCAGCCGTTCTATGGCCGCCCACTTCAGCTCCTCCTCCTCCTCTTCAGCCGCCCCACTCCTCTGGAACATGTCTGGCTGCTCATTCCACATATCTTTAAGGCTTATCGTCCGCCAACTCATGTTACTTGCAGACCGCACCAGGCCATCTCCGGCCAATGCTCCTGCCATTTTTAAAGTTTCCGGCCACCAGAAATTCAAGATAGGTACTAACAAATCCAAAAGAATATCAGCTATTTTTTCTTATTGGCCAAATATATTCATGCACAATATATATGCATGTGTATGGGAATACATAGTGGCACTAGTGAATCAATAAATGAATAATGAAAGGGAAATTAACAAGTTTGGAAATCTTTACAGAAAACGTGACAGGCAGAATGTATATAGTGATCAGTCTTTCTTAGTCAGAAGAAAGTCTACGCCTGAGCCATTTGGACATATTGCTGACTGCTCAGAGAGAGAAGCAGCGAGAAGAGAAGGCGTATGGATGTGGAAGAAGAATCTCACTTTTCATATGCATATTTATAAAGTCAGAATTAGAGCAGGTGTTGGAAGACAATTCTATTTGAAATGATATTTATGGCTGTGATGGAATATGGTGCTTTTGCTTTATTTTTATTTTTTTGGATAAAAAAGTGATAGTATTTTATTGATAAGATAAACAAAAACAAGTACAAAGCAACCAGATTCCGAATATGAATACAACTAAAGTGCTTTTGCTTTAAAATGAAGGACAAATAGCTAGCATTATATCCAACTCACATACAATGATTTAAATGCGTGAAGTTACAGCAAAGCAATCGATTATTTTGCCTTGTTCTTTAAATCTCGCTGGGGATTTAAAGCATTCTAAATACATTACATTAAACAAGCTCTACTGGCAACATAAAAGAAAGGAAATGTAACAACACAAGAAAAGCACATTGATCAACTCGGGTCAGCGAGCAAATCCGTCACAAATTTTGCTTTCTGGAAATTCAGTCGTGAAATTTCATGAATCACAGGGCTGCTCAAGCATAATTATTGACACGTAATTGAAAACAAAGCGAAAGAAAGAAAGAAAGTGTTCGTCTGGGAATACTTCTGAACACCTTGTGATGCCCCTTGCCGCTGAGCAGGCTGTACTCTGGCAACTTAGCGGCTTTGTGTCGAGTTTGCTTGTGCTCCAAGGAACATGAGATGGATTGGGAGATTGTCCCTGGAACGGATGTGAAAGGCGTGCCACTACTAGTGATACTCTTCTAGTAGAAATAGGAAGGGATAGTAGATATGATTGCGCTCATTTATCTTTTCTTCTAACCAAAGCTACTGTGCTCAAACGAGGGGAATCTGGCTTTAGATAGGTTCTTTTTCTACCTCAATGAAGAGGACTTTTGGTATCTCAAGTATGATTAAGCAAATTGCAGGAAAGACAATGTTTTAGTCCGTTTATCGGTGTTGTGAATTTTATTGCAAGCGCACAATCCGCACAAGTAATATAGAAGTAAGTAGAGTGTCGTTCCCACAAAGACTTTAATTTCCTATTAATTACCAATTATGATTAATTCTTAAGTTTATCTGAACAATTAATTAGGAAGATTGATTGATTTAACTAAACTAAAACAAATATAAAAGACTAGCAATTTAATTAATAATGGAAAATCAAGTTGATGAGACTCTAGGACATCCGATTTCACCATAACCAATTCCACTTAATTCTTATAGCCAATTAACCCTAATTACTATCCATGTTGACAGTTGGTTTCTCCTAATTTATTTCGATATCCCCTCTTGGGCTCAACCAAAAGTGTTCTTAATTAACAACCCCCTCTCTCTCGAGCAATGAATTTAGAAAATCAAGAACCCATTAAGTTCTATGAGAACCTGCAAGAAAACTGCATGAGTCATGTTAGTCCCTCTCGGGCACTCATTCAAGTCATGGTATTTGTTACAAGAAGCAAACACCAAACATCTCCTCTCGGTCTCCGTTTGGATCATCAATTAAATATTAACTAGATATTTAAATCATTAAGAACAGTAACAAATACTCAACATGAGATAATAATAAGAAATTAATATAACTATAAAAATTAAGTATTCATGGTTAGGCTACATCGTAGCCCTAACAAGAGAAATTAGTTCATGACAAAAGAAAAGATAAGCAAGAGAATTGTTGTCATAAAACCGATTTGGCCGATGGACTTGATCTTCGGAATCTCCACAGCAACACCTTCGTAAGCTCCAAAAGCACAGCGGCAGCAACTCTTGGCTCTCTCTTTGATATATCTCTGGGTGTATGAAAGTTGGTGGAAAAATATGGTGTAGAGATCCCCCTTAGAAAGAGCTTAGGATGACCTTATATAGTGTAAAACAACTAAACCCTACTCTGAAAAGGTCTGGAAAAACTCTCCTAAAGCAAAACAAAATCCCAAAAAAAATTAAGGAAACAAACTAAAAAGGAATCCTTCTTTGACTTGGAAACACGTCAGCCAACTTGCATGCACGTTTTGGGGTCATTAAACTTCCTAGAAAACTCTGGAAAAATATGAAAAACATAGCTTGATCTCTAATCTTTCCAAGCATATATCGCACGCCACTAGGAAAAATCGGAAAGGTCTTCAAATCATCAATCTTCCACAGTATTGCAGTTCTGACGGGATTTCAACTCAGGCTGTGTTGACTTGCAGGTCTGGAGCAATTGGCTTGATAGAAAATTATGAAAATTTGACATAATGATCTTCAATGTCTTAGCTTTCTTCTCCAATTGGTCTTGCGCTAAAATTCATTCGAAAAGTCGATTTTCCGCCGAAATCCTTCCAAGAGCGCAGAATTGCTGAAAATAAGGAAAGTAAAGTAATAATGCACTTTTTAATTAACTTTTCCTACAAAAACCAAATATAAGAGGTATAAAAATATAGAAAATACTGCACTTATCAATCGGACTAGTCGCTTAATACCAAATTTTTGCATTAAAACAATCCAATAAGCATGATGTTTTCATTAATGATCAAATACAAGCCTGGACAGACCGAGACTGATTCGAATACAATAAAGCAATAACCAAGAAAACTGGAAATAGTACAATCGGGCAAAAAGTCTGCAGCATCGGACAGAAAAACAATGTTCTATTTGGGACAATGTCGCATTGTCCGATGCTAGTAAACTAGGAATACCTGCGACTAGAAACTGGCCCGTGCCGCAGGTAGGAAAGCTTGCTTTGAGATGGATGAGCTGGAAATCGAAACCAACTATCAAATCATACCAAGCGTTGCTGACAGAGCAAATAGGTTACAAACAATGGCAGTATTATTCCAATCAGGAGTTGTCAACTGGGAATTAGACAAAGCTATGTGTTTGGGAAAAGAATAGAGTTCCAACAAGGAGTTGTCAACTGGGAACTCAAAGAAAGCGAAGGGAGTTGATTCAAGACTTGGCTTTGTTTGCAGAGAGACACTTTGTAAGAGGTCGAATCTAAGACATTGAGTCTTGGTTTTGAGACGTTGAGTCTGGCTTTTTGGCTGAAGCTGTGTGTCCTCGCGCTGTCATTGGGACTTAGTATATATAGGCAAACTGGCCCTTTGCTAGCGGTGTCTTGGATGGCTTTTGGGAGTTCGTAGATGAACTCAGCCGGCTGCCACTTGTAGAAACCTGCTCCTGTTCTGCAAATGAGTAAGAAATCTTCAAAGTGAGGATTTTCTGGTGTGTAGTGGGATGATCTTGCAGGTTAATTTGAACTAGAAAATCATGGGGATGTCTTCCTCTATACTTAGCACTGGTGGGTTAGACCTCTTCTGATGGGAATAGTAGCCATACTGCATTAAATGCGGTCGCAATCGCATTAATGGTGGTGTGAAACGTCTTCACTTACTACGCTCCTCCACTTGCCGAATGCCATACTTCCACTGATTTGGTGGGTCACGCCTAGATTTTTCAGTGATTTAAACCAAATCGTGGTTTTACCAACTTTCGAAAAAAAAATCCTCCTTGATTTGTTTGTGAGAAAGATTTCCTTAAGGTTTTGTTTCAAACATTGTCTGTCTGAAAGGAGACGTGACATTTGTATTTAAGAAGAAGCATGTAACATCGGACACTCGTGTCCGATGCGCTGATGTCTTCGAAGTGCCTTGTTGACCATAGACTTTTGGTCAATAAATGCGGCTGGAGGGCCATTGGGCTCTACTGACTTTCATTTTTGGGCTTTTACGAATGTAAAATGAGCCTTTTGATGTTTTGGGCCTTTTGTCCAGCCGAAGATTGGTTTTCTAACTGTAGAAAATAGCTCGTGCTGATTTTGGTACGAATAGAAAGAAAGAAATAACACTAGTTCTTGAGTAGGGGAACATGTTTTGGCAAAATATTAATACAATAACACAAGAGGCACCAACTTTTTCCCCTAAATTTATTCACCAAATAATGCATCAATAATTATAAATGCCTTTTTAGAATGTGAAACGTTGGATTGTAATTAGGACAGTCATGCTGAGCCTATACCAAGATTGCAAGTCACTCTAACTTTATTTTTCAATTAGAAACTAAACATATAAGCTACTAGTTTAAGTTCTTTGAAAAAAAAAAAAGCAGAGGACCCATTAGTGTAGTGGTTTGGAGCATGCTCCACCCGGATAAGGTCTTGGGTTCGAGCCCTAGCATCGATGTAGTATGTGTGAGTTTAGTATATTATCGCCCCTCTCAATAGGAAAGGTCCTCAAAAAAAAAAAAAACTTGCTAATATCCATTTTAGCTCACTACTTTAACCCAAGGTGTACCCTCACCACAATTCTCAACATTTGACACATGTCCATAGGCATAATCATGGTTCCATAAATACAAAGCAAAAGTTAACTATGGTTATGTCTATGGACACATGTCAAGTATTGAGAATTGTGGTGATGGTACACCTTGGGTTAAAGTGGTGAGCAAAAATGCTCCCCTTCGTTGGATGTAAGAGTTATCGGGTTTGACTCGGTTCACCAATCACTGGGTAGGCTTTGGAGGTCATTGCGTCGGGTCTGGTGGTCTTGGGTCTAGCCAAGGTCTTACAAGTAGGGTTTGTCAATGGGTCTCGCAAGACTAGTTCACCCTAAAAGATTCGAGCTTGAGTTGGTTTTGACCTTGCCATTTCGCTCGCATGTATAACATGGACCTAATATTTACAAATTATATTTTAAGGTTATTGACCAAAATGGTCCCCAACTTTTGCTCCAATATCATTTTGGTCCACGAACTAAAATTTTCATTTCAATGGTCCTTCAACTCTTCATTTAGTATCAAATTGGTCCAACCGTTAAAGTCTGTCAATTTTGTTGTTAAAATGAAGGGTAAAATTGTCCATATAAATTAAAATATTAATAAAGTATTAAAAACCAAAGTGAGGAGAATGTCAACAGTTTGCTCAATCTGTGCTGGGTGAGGAAAAGGGAGGGGTTGCATTTTGGGGATGGTCGGGGAAGACTGGATTTGGGTGGGGTTGGTTGTTTTTCTTTTTATTTTTAGTTTTTTTGTTATTTTATTTTTGTATTTATCTGATTTTTAATTTTTTTAAATTAATTTAAACAATTGAGAAATTTTTTTATTAATTTTTAAATCAATCTCAACCAAAAAAAAAACTATGTGGCTGGTGAGTGGGTGGTGAGATTCAATTTTTTATTTATTTATTAATATTTTAATTTATATAGATAGTTTTACCCCTTAATTTAACAACAAAATTGGCAGACTTTAAAAGTTTGACCAATTTGATACTAAATGGAGAGTTGAAGGACTATTAAAATGAAAAATTTAGTCCGTGGATCAAAATGATATTAGAGCAAAAATTAGGGGACCATTTTGGTCAATAACCCTATATTTTAAATATAAAACAGGCGGCCCTAGACATGCCAAGTGGCATTGGGCTCAAATGGATCGGGCCATGAGATGTGGTTGGGTTTCAAACCCCGAACCCAATAAAAAAATGGAGCCGACACTCTTCCGTCGGTGAACACATGCAAAGCGATGATCCGTAGTTATGGGATCGAGTCTGACGATCATTGGTGGTCCGTGGTTATTGGTTCGGTCTCGAGGGTGTCCTGGTGGGTTAACCGAGTGTCATGAGTGAGGGGTGGGCAATTGGTGATCATTGTGTCGTGTTCGAGTATCGTAGGGGTGGGTATGTAGACAGTAAGTCACTATAGCATGAAAGATAGCATATTTTGATGAAGTTTTTGGAGTAATGGTGAATTTTGGGTCTGGACGTCCAGGGCCATACTTGGAGTCACGAGGTCAAGTTCTAGTCTGAATTAAGATGTCCCAGGTATCTGGTCTTGGGATTCACGGGTCATTTACAGTGGTATAGACTTGGCAAATAGGAAAAAAAAAGTTTCAAAATTCTTTTCAAAAATCAGTTTCATTTTTGAAACTATTCTTCTTTAGAAAGCAAAAGCAAAAAAAAAATAAAAAAATAAAATAAAATTAATTACTAATCATGTTTTCAATTTAGATTGTCACAATGGGTATATAAAATGTGGTCTCCCTAGCAATTTCCTTTGATACACAAATCTAGCGAGTTTAGCACTAGTGATGATGATATCATGTTCCTATTTAGTGATTGTCAGATTGGTTTGATGCAAGATGATTTGCAGTTTTGTGATGATGACATGAGCGATTTTTCGGTCCCTCTTGAAACAAAGTGGCTACAACATCCACATGAGCATCTCCAACAATAGTAGCAAATTAAAATCTTCAAATTAAAGTTTGTTGACCTATGTGGCAATTTGAAAAGGTTTATTTGCCACTTGAATAATTTTTGGTCCAAGAAACTCTTCAATTTCAATTAATTGAATACCATGGAAAAGAATGAAAACATGTTTAAAATGTCTATGTATTTATTATAAGAAAAAAAAATGCATGTTTTTAACATTTTCAAGGTAGGTTTTGTTTTTCCAAAGTAAAATTAAATGTTTGAAGAGCTAGCCAAAGTCAACTTACCAGTCTTGAAAAGAGAGAAAGATGTTGCAGCTTTGATGACTGAGGTTGAAGAGGCTGTTAGAGATGCTTATATAAGTCCAATTGAGTTTCTCATTTACTTGTTAGATCTATTAAGGATATAGAAAGGACACACTAGTCATTACCCCTTTATAGCTATACTTGCCCATTATGCCCTTTATCTTAAAGTTTATAAATACCGCCATAGCTCTCTGTCTCATCTCATCACATCGCAGTTGCAGTATCGCTAATCTCTCTGTTAATCTAATTAATTTCCACTCGAAATTGATTACTTAATTTAGAAATTGCTTTCCCTAAATCAAAGCCTAAGAAATCAAAAGCCATGAAGATGAAGAGGGTCGTTGATGCCATGAAGCCTCTGAAAATGGCCATGGTCAAGAGATACTCTACTATGAAGAAGAAGAACAAGGCCAGCGAACTCTCTAAGCTGAGGAGGGTTTTGAAAGGTCAAATTGAAAACAGCTCCTTCTCTACCTAAAAGGGTTTCTTGGAAATTGTTGAGGATCGATAAAATTTGGATTTGGGTACTCAAGATGATTGCTTGGGGTCCAAGTTATAGGCTTTGAATGAGAGGAGTGGAACTGTGATGAGGAAGATGAGGATCATGGAGATTTATGTGGAACCGGAAGCAGCAGATCAACAACGACAAAAAGTATATCTTAATTTGAAACTTGATCATGGTGATCTCATCGTACCTTGTAATGGTTTCGAATTCGATGATTATGAGCCAACTGTGGATACTCTTGATGATTATCTCAACTGGGTATTGGGCGGTGATCATCATAATGATATGGTTGTACTGGAAAATGATATGAAATTCTATGATCTTGACACAATGTTGCCAGAAGAACCACAAGAGTAGGAGCAGCAGCCACTTTCTGTGCCAAGTATGGAAACTAGTGATATGATATCAGGTTCCTATTGAGTGATTGCAAGATTGGTTTGATGCAAGATGATTTGCAGTTTTGTGATGATGACGTGACGTGAGCGATTTCTCGTTCCTCTTGAAACAAAGTTGCTACAACTCCCACATGAGCATCTCCAATAATAGTAGCAAATTAAACTCTTCAAATTAAAGTGTGTTGATCTATCAATTTGAAAAGGTTTATTTTTCTACTTGAATAATTTTTGCTCCAACAAACTGTTCAATTCAATTAATGCAATATCATGGAAAAGAAGAAAAAAATATGAAAACATGTGAAAAATGTCTATGTATTTATTATATGAAAGGAAAAAAATGCTTGTTTTTAACATTTTCAAGATAGGTTTTGTTTTTCCAAAGTATAATTAAATGTTTGAAGAGTCAAAGTCATCTTACCAGTCCTAAAAAGAGAGAAAGAGGTTGCAGCTTTGATGACTCAGATTGAAGAGGCTGTTGGAGAAAGTTTTTCTGATGTGGCTCACCTATTTAAAAATTTCAAAACTGTTGAAGAGGCTGTTGGAGATGCTTATATGTCCAATTGAGTTTCTCATTTACTTGTTAGATGTATTAAGGATAAGGAAATGACAGACTGGTCATTACCCCCTTATCGCTAACACCTACTTACCCATCATGCCCTTAATCTCAAAGTCTATAAATACTGCCATTACTCTCTGTCTCGTCTCATCACCATCGTTATTCCCTAATTTCCATAGCAATTAAATTTCTCTGAGTTTTTATAAAGTGGGTATTAATCGCACTTGCACCATTGCTAATCTCTATGTTAACTAATTAATTTCCACTCGAAATTATTAATTAATTCATTAATGGCTCTTCCTAAATCAAACCTTAAGAAATCAGAAGCCATGAAGATGAAGATGAAGATGAAGAGGGCCGCTTATGCTTTGAAGCCTCCGCAAACGGCCATGGCCAAAAGATGCTCGACTGCGAAAGAGAAGGACAAGGCCAGTGAACTCTCTAAGCTTAGGAGGGTTTTCAAAGGTCAAATTGAAAAGGGTTCCTTCTATGTCAAAAAGGGTTTCTTGGAAATTGTTGAGGATAAAAAAAAATTGGAATTTGGGTATTCAAGATGATTGCTTGGGGTCCAAGTTAGGGCTTTGAATGAGAGGATTGGAGTTTTGATGAGGATCATGGAGAGTTCACTACTATCGCAATAGACGTCGGTAAAATGACGATGGAAAAAATAAATACCGTCGTTGACTTTAAAAAGACGACGGTAATATAAAACTGACGTGGATCAGTAACTAAAACACCTAAAAAATGGAGATTCATTTGGGTATTTTTAAAACACGACGCATGAAACTTAAAAAGCATCGTCTTATGAAACATGCTATTCCGATAAGTAAACAGATAACAAATAAACAACGACGGTATGTATAAATATACCGACGTAGTAATTATAGACGACGTTTTACATATAATACCGCCGTTTTAAACTTTAAATAAGCACAACGGTAATTGTGTTCTTAACAGATGTATCAAGTATTATTTAATATGACGGTAATTTTATAATTACCGTCATGTAAAGTGAAAGTAACCACGGCTACAATAACATACAAAACGCTGTCTAATTTCAAAAAATATCCACGTCGGTCTTTTACTATTTTACGACGTATTAAGTTGTACACCACAACGGTCCTTATAAATAAACGGTGGTGGTAAAGTTTTTACCACGTCGTTAGAATATAATATAGCGTCGTGGTTTGTGCTATAATACGGCGGTTTCTTCATGTCGTGTTTCCGACGCCTCATGGATGATTCAATACACAATTTTCCATAACCCGTCGTCTGATGATAAATTAAACGAAACATCCAAATTAGAGAGAGCCAAGGCATGAAGTGAGGAATGGCAAGGGTGTGAAAAGAAAATTTGGCCCCCAAGGGCAAGAAGAATGCGACTTTATTTCTACTTGAAACCCTAGGTGAAAACTGGAAGGGAAGGAAACCAATTTAAAGAAATTATTTTTACTAACCACATCGGTTCCATTATAAATCGTGACATCTAATATTAAACATATCAACGACGGATAATATAATACTACTGTCGTATAGAGTTGTAGGAACCACGTCGGTTTCCTTCAATGAGCGTCGTATTAATTGTTTTATACGGCGGCAAGTATCTGTAAACCGTCGTCTTAAGTTTTTTGTTATAAGATTTTTTTTGGGTGCTTTGGTAGCTATGTCGGTAGATCATGAAAGAATAAGGAAAAACTACGACGGTTTATAATTGATGTCGTATAATACTAATAAGCCACGGTGGTTTCTTTATAAATAACGTTGTTCCAATATATTCACATGACCATATTAATATGTATACTACGTCATTTTTTATAAATAGCGTCGTCTTATTTAACATTTCGTCAATAGTTAATCATTTTGCATGACCTACTAAAGTTTCATTGTTTCCAATACCGAGAAAAAATTTCACACTCCTCTCATTTATCCTTCCCAAGGCGCCACTCTTCGTCTTCGTCCCTGTCTGAAACTAATCGTCTTCCCACTCTTCGTCTTCGCCCCTGACCGGAAAATACCACTTCAAAGATGAGAAAACCCGAGAAAACTTTCATTGCAAGAAAAAGGTAACCATTTCTTCTTTCTCTGATCCTCGTATTTTTTTTACACGATTTATATGTTTTATCTTCTGAAATTTTAATATGTTTTTAAAAATCTTTATACCTTTTTTCTTTTGAAAATCATTTTCGTTTTTCAAATTTACAGACAAAGAACGAAAGAGTTTTGTACAAATACATTGTTTTTTGTCACATTTTAATAAGAAGACGGTGGCGTCTTATTTGAGTCGTTTGAAATATAAAATGACGACGCTAATTAAATAACGATGTCATAAAATATTTATTACCTCGATATTTTTTATATTTCATCTTCTAAAACATAATACTACGTTTTGTTTTGAAAATAACCGTCGTTTTTTATGTTTGAAAATTCTGAAATATTCTCATTTCCATGTTTTGTTTCTCAATAGCAATAGATGAAAATCATTGTAAGTGTTAGTTTTGTAATTCATTTTACTTTTTTCCAATTTGATATAATATAAAGAAAAATAACTAATTAGAACGGAAACAATACTCTGCTTTTTGTTGTTCATATTAATAAGACGATGGTAACTGATTATTTACGTTGTTTTATTAGTTAAACCACGGTTGTAAGTAACTACAGAGGTGATAAACCTGTAATAATGTTGGTGGTTAGTATATAGAGTCGTGTGAAACTAAATACTACGACGTGTTTTTAAAATTACCGCCGTTTTTAGTATTGGAAAATCTGAAATATTTTCACTTTAAGTTTGCTTCCTTAAGTTCAGTTTTGAAAATGATTATATTTTTTGTTCCCATAATTATTTTACTTTTGTCCAATTTAAATAAACATACACACAGATTTTATGTCGTTTGATGGGTTCATCCACGATGGTAAATAACTACTGACGTGATAAATTTATAATTACGTAAGTTATTATTATATAGCGTCGTGTGAAGTTAAATACTACGTCGTATTATTAAAATTACCGTCGTGTTTAGTGTTTTATAATTTGAAATAATTTCACTTGCAGGTTTGATTTATCAGTAAACATGGTTTCTCAATCTCAAAGTAAGGCTGCTAGCTTGAACAAAAAGAATGCTACCATGGAAAAGAATCAAGGTAAGGAGCTTGAAGTTGCAAAATCTACAACCAAATCCTCTAAGAAGATGAAGTTTGTTTCTTATGTTGAGAAAGCTTCAGACAGCACGACTACTTTTGTTGAGAAACCAAAGTCAGGTCGTGGTATAACCACAATGCCCCATGTTGTGAAGAGAAAGTATCATAAAATTAAGCCAGTTATTGAGTACAACAAAAAGGGTCAACCATATGGCATTGCACATAAGGAGATAGAGTCCTACATTGGTGTCTTGACACGTTCCAGAGTCCCACTTTCTAACATTAAATGGAAAAAAGTGGACAACTATGTAAAAGAGCATATTTGGGAAGCCATTGACATGTCTTTTGTTGTAGGCAAGGGGGGCAAGAACATGGTCTTATCTTCTGCTGGTAAGAAATAGACGGATTTCAAGTCTACACTAACTAGGCAACATATCCTTCCATTCATCAATGAGAAGGAGAAGTTAAATGAACCCCCTAAACTGTATCCATTCATAGTGAAAGCATAGTGGGATGCCTTTGTAGCTTCAAGGTTATCCAAAGAATTTGAGGCTGTGCATACTGAACAAAAAGAGAGGAGGGAGAAATGCGAGTACAATCATCGGTTGTCTTGAAAAGGATATGTTGGTTTGGAGGAGCATTTGGAGGAAACCATGCCCGGGTAGAAATCGATCGATCTACCTTATGGACGAAAGCCAGAGAAGACAAACACGGTAACTTTCTCGATCCAAAGGTTGCAGACAAAGCAAAATTAATTGTAAGCTTCTAAATTCATACAATTTTTGTTTTAAATTTGTATTAAACTGCATTTAATTTTTAATTAGACTTGCATGTGGATCTGACTTCCTGTTTTTGTTGACTTTAATGTGTCTTTCTATTAGGATGAATTGCAACAAAAAGTCTTTGAAGGCACTCTTACTGTATCGAGAAGCAATGATGTGTTGACTATGGCTTTAGGTCCCTAGCATCCAGGGAGAGTTAGAGTTGCGGGGGCTGGGGTTTCCACTCTGCAATACTTCAATTTACCTAGACAACATAGGGTAAAGTTTGAAGATAAATTGGAAGAAAGTCTTAGAAATATTGTTAGAGAATAGAAACTGAAAATGGAGGTTAGAACACAACAATTGGTAGCAGCTGAGAGGGAGAATATACTGAATAAGGTGGGCCAACTACTTCCCAATTTTGATCCCACCATGATCAAACTGTCAACTCCCCCATTTCCAATCCAAGGTCAAGAGCAAAGTCCCAAAAATCCAATGTCCGACAAAGCAAGCTGCTCTTGGGCAATTGGTGTGAAAGCCCTCAATTTTGAGGATGAAAATACAAATGCTAAAGAAGCTGTGGACGAAAAAAATGGTAAGTTATCTCAATTTTAAATTTCTCTGTTTTCTTAATTTTATTTAGACGTCGTTATTTTTCGTAATAGCCGTTATAAATGTTATACAACGACGGTTATTAGTTCCCGACGTTTTAAATTACACACCACGTCAATTTTTTGAATAAACCGTCGTTGAGGTAGAAATTTCACGACGGTATAGAGGGTGTGACAGGACCCGACCCGGATCCTCCTCGGGACCCGCGCCAAATCCTGTGGTGTTTCCGACATTTAACCCATGCCAGGCCCGCTCACTAAAATACCTACCATCTTTCCCCCAAAGCACGAAAAAGATGGCTGGGACTTCTGCCAAAAATCCGGCAGAGTCTCCTCTGAAAAAGGGACTTTACCAAAATCCTTCACCCTGTTACAAACAACATAAATAAAACACCAACTGCAGCACGCACAAAGCAAAAGCACACAGTTTACACACTATAGGTTTAACTGAAATCAATACAGATAAAAGTGCCCTACAGAAGTACAAGGCTCAGAAGTGCAAGTCTTGGCTCGGGTACTCGGCTCAGATCGAACTACTGCCTGGGGGGCGCAAAACAGAAGATTGTGAGTGGACAAAAACAAAGTTTTATCATAATTGAAATCAAAATACTAACCCCACCGTTTCAAAACGATGTCAGAAACATGCAATTAAATCATTTAAATACATAAGCGATTGAAATCCAAGAATCCGTATAATTTCAACATAGTACCATAATATCCCAATAATAGACTTGACCTTTTCCCCATACTAAGAATCCTCTCTTTCAACGCATGTCATAAACCCGACAAGCGAGGAAGAGTTCTTACCAAAAGAATAAGAGAACTAGTATTAATAATATAAATAAATAAATACATATATATATATATAGGTACCCATACGTAAAGAGACTACTATACCATTTTGTACCGGGGAAACAATCCATCACGGGGATTGTTGACAGACCACATGGAGAAATATCCCTTCACAACCACGTGGCCAGGGAATAAGTCGTCCCAAATGGGGACTAACTCTCAGACACGCAAAGCAGAAAATGCCTCAATACTATGCGGCTGAATTAAGTCCTACGCGCGCAGACTGCCGGGCAAGGGCCTACAGTAACACCCCGTCAAGGGTGAACCGGGTTCCGTTATATCCTTTAACCATTCAGTAACCAGGTATCCGGGGAGGTACATAAAGTGGTTCTAATAGCACTCCAACTAAAACACATAATCCCTGACATACCCTAAATTCCAGAGTATTCTAACCGTACCCAAAACCCGAACACAAGAACACCCGGACGTTGGTAACGTCCAACATTCGACACAAAATATATAATTATATCCATAGCCAAAAAAATAACCAACCATATCCGAATATGTAAACCAGAACCCAACATATTTGTAAACAATTAAATATATCAATTAATTCCCAAATAAACCATATGTATAAAAATTCAATAATTAAACACATATAAACTCCGTAATTCAATTGATTAAATTCATATGCATAGTTTTCAATCTTTAAAAATAATGCCGATTCAAAACAATGTCCACTCACAAGTAATCCCACGCTGCTTGACCCTGAGAGGGTCCTGCCTGCTGTGAACCTCGAGCCTGAGTACCTATTACGGAATACGAGGAATAAATTAACAAAAGTCGACTGCAATTGAATTTAAATTCAAATCCTAATTTCCCGGGGTTTAAAGTGCACGTGAGATGTTCGGGGAGGTTCTAGGGTCAAGTAGGCTTCCTGGCAGGTAAAACCACCTTAGAAGACTAAAAGTCAACCGTGCGGTCAAACTGCCCGATCTGGTCAACCGGGGCCCGCGGGGTCCACGGACTCCGGTCTTGGATCCAAAAGTTCCTACAGGTTCTACACAGCTCACCGACCTATCCTGAAAGTTTGGTCACGATTGAACGGTCGGATCGCTCACGATCGCACGATCGGACTGTTATTAATTAACCTAACCCTAGGGTTAATGAATTGGAGTATCCAAGACTCCAATTCTCGATCCGTCAGTTTCTACACAGTCCTAGGAATACGGGGAACTACGTAGCCGAGTTTGGGTTTGATCCGACTGTCCAAACACGTCGAACACGGGTTACGCGCAATAGGCGCATACCCGTTCGACATCCGAACGACATCCGAATTGAAATCCGAAAACACCGACGCGCTCGGGACGACACGAGGAGCGCATCAGAACACAATGTGGCACCACTACAGTGCCCACGCGCCGGCCGAGTGTGGGTATGTAGAGCGATTCCGGTCACCGGAAAAACTCATCACCGCCACTCACCGCCTAGGCTATGGGTTCCTCTCAACTCACTAAGCATTTTATCCTACGGTGGCAACCTCTCAAAGGGCCGGCAACTGGCCGGAATTTCATTTTGAAATTCGGCCAAATCTGGGTTTGGGATCGGGTGTTCTAGGGTTGAAATCGATCGAAACCAAGGTTGCAGATGGCTTAAGCAGGTTGAGGAGGTGAAGAACCATACCTGATCCGCCGGAGATGGTTGCCGGAGCCGCCGGAACGAAGCCGTGAAAAACCAGCTTGAACCAGTCGAGATTGCCAGTGATTCTCGAGGTTACCGGCCGGGAACTTGGGTGGGTTAGGACCGTGAGCTCATGCCGGTTCTTTTGGGACCGGCCTCAGGTTCGGCCGTGACCGGACGGCGGTTCTGCGAAGGGTTGAAGGCGACGGCGTCGGGGGGAGAGAGAGAGAAGAGAGAGAGGGTGCGGGTAGTTTTAGGGTTTCCTCAAAAATTTAAAATACCCAAAATGCCCTTTTTGAGTTCTAGACCTCGGATCGGAACGTGCCGCCCGGTTACGAACTCGTTTCGACGAGCCCGTCGCAATGGCGCGGTCTGTTTCACGAAATTCCAAACGGATAAAAATGTGCCATTTACGACTCTAACCTCAGGGGCAAAATCGTAATTTCACATAATTAATTAAATTAATTTAATTTAATTAAAATTTGGTCACGGATGTTACAGGGTGACCTATTTAGTTTACTTGTTTTACAAGCTTTCTTCACTAACATGATCCCACTATCTCTCTCTCTCTCTCTCTGTCACTCTAATTTTCTCTACAATCGATTTTATCTGTATTTCTGCTAAAGCATGTGGATAAATCTGAAATTTGTTTTTCTGTGAATTTGTAAAAAAGTGTAAGTATTTTGCGTCGTAATAATAATATAACCCGACGGTTTTAAGTTACCGATGTGTGTAATGTAATTCAATGTTAGTTTTTTTAGGAACCGACGTCTGTATATAATTACCACGACGGTTTCGTTTGTTCAGTTAATTATTTTTATAAACTTCTTGACAAGCTGCCTTATATATCTTTCTATATATCTCTCTCTCTGTCACTCTATCTTTCTCTGTACTTGATTTTATCTGTACTTCTGCAAAGCATGCTGGATCAATCTGAATTTTGGTTTTTGTGAATTTTGCATGTAAATTAGACGACGGCTAAGTATTTTGCGTTGTAATAAATTTGTATACCACAGCGGATTTAAGTTACCGACGTGTGTAATGTAATTCAACGGCAGTTTTTTTTAGGAACCGTCGTTTGTATATAATTACCACGAAGGTTTCATTTGTTCAATTAATTATTTTTATAAACATCTTGTACAAGTTTCTTATATATCTTTCTACATTTTTAAAACAGAATGCCAAGGTCTTGGAGGTTCCTGAGAAGGAACAACAAGTGCCAAACTTTCCTTCTTCTCTATTAGCCCATTGTGCTTATGCTGAGATGACATTTAAGGTTCATGATAGGATTATAACCTTTACAATTGAGAAAGAAATGTTTGGATTTGATCGTGAAACCTTCGTCTTGCCTGAAGATATTACTCAATTTGCAGTAATGGAAGAAGTTGGAGCCACTGTCATTGCAGTATACATGAGGTAATTGTCCTTATCAAATTTTCATTTTAAACTCTGCTTTCTTTAAAAAGGAATAACTTGTTGGATCATTTCGTATATTTAGGTGCCTATTTGAGGTTTTGAAAACTTCAAATATGGTGAACATGGTTGGCCTTGTGGACCCCGCTCAAGTTAGAGCTAACTCTGGCTCATTAAGTCTAAGATCTTGTTTGTTAGCCACTAGACTTCAAAGGACAGATGGGGAACAGATTTTCTTGATGCCTTACAATCCAGGGTTAGTCCCTTGAACAAGATTTTCTTTGTATGATGCAGTGTATATATAAGTGTTTAACCTTTGTGTTTTTTTTGTGTGTGTAGCTTTCATTGGGTCTTGGTCATTGTGAGAGCAAAGAGAGAGACTGTTTATTTTCTGGATCCACTGCCAAACTGATCAATTGACGACGAGTGCAAAAACATGGTGAACACGTAAGTTGATTTACTCATGTCTGTTTGTAGCATAAAATATTTTTCAATAACACTTTGTTGCCTTGAAACAGTGCTATCAAAACGTATAATTCCCACATAGGCAGACATAGCAGGAAAGCACCCATTTGGAAAACTTTAAAAGGCACTCCAAAGCAACCAAGCAATGTAGAGTGTGGGTACTATGTAATACGCTTTATGAGAGACATCATCGAGGATCCTGCCCTGGAATTTGAGAAGAAGGTAAAAGGAAAAATTACATATTTTAATTTATGTGGTTTTTTAATTTACCACGTCGGTAAATGAAAAAACCGTCAATTATATTACTATACCACGACGGTTTTACCCTATCAACAGCTCTCGCAGCAACTGTCGATAGCTCTTTACATCCATCGACATTTAACATATTATTTTTTTATATTTTTTATGGCTATTTGCTTCCAGAAGGAAATACAATACCTTCCTCTATGTATGAGGCAAAGAAGACTTTGTGTGCATTGGGACTGAGTTATGAGAAAATTCATGCAAGCCCCAATAACTGTATCTTGTATAGGAAGGATTATGAAGATTCAACTAATTGTCCTACTTGTGGTATCTCAAGGTGGAAGGAAGGCAAAGATTCAGTTTTGAAGGAAGGCACATATAGGAGAATACTTTACACTCAGAGCTGCACTACTTTGGACAATAAATAATTTTCCCGCCTATGGAAACTTGTCTGGTTGTGTCGTTAAAGGATATAAAGCTTGTCCAATATGCGGCGATGATACGCCTAGTCACAAGTTGAAAAATGGCCACAAAATCTGTTACATCGAGCATAGAAAATGGTTACCAACATATCATCCATATCGGAGGCAGCGTGCAACTTTTAATGGGAAACCTGAAATGACATGCCTCCAAAGCCATTAAATGGAGAAGAAGTGCTACAAAGGGTTGAAGGTATTAATTACAAATGAGGCACGAAAAAAAGGGGAGGTGGAGATGAAAATGATGGTGACAGAGTTTGTTGGAAGAAGAAGTCAAAATTCTTTGATCTCGAGTATTAGAAGTACATTCTTGTGAGGCATTCCCTCGATGTTATGCACATTGAGAAGAATATTTGAGATAGTATCATTGGTACGTTGTTGGAGATCCCTGGAAAAAATAAAGATGGGATTGCTGCTCGTTTAGATTTATTGAACATAGAGGTCAAGACTAATTTGCAATCCGAGTATGGAGAAAGACGTACTCGCTTGTCTCCAGGGCCTTGAAATTTGTCAAGAGCAGAGAAGAGAACGGTTTGCAATTCTTTCTATGGTATGAAGGTTCCTGAAGGTTATTCTTCAAACATAAAAAAATCTTGTATCTTTACAAGATTCAAGACTTCTTGGCCTAAAATCACATGATTGTCATACCTTGATGCAACAATTGCTCCCTGTGGCAATGCGTTCGGTTTTGAAAAGCCTGCAAGGTATGCAATAACTCGACTGTGCTTCTTCTTCAATTCTATATGTGCAAAGACGGTGGATGTTTCATCACTAGATAAGTTGGAAGAAGATGTAGTAGTTACTTTGTGTTTGCTTGGGAAATACTTTCCCCCTTCATTCTTCGATATCATGGTTCATCTAGTAGTACATCTTGTCAGAGAAGTTTGTCTATGTGGGCCAGTTTATTTTAGATGGATGTATCCGTTCGAAAGATATATGAAAGTGCTAAAGGGGTATGTTCAGAACCGTAATCATCTTGAAGGTTGCATTGTTGAGTGCTATATAGCTGAAGAAGCTATGGAGTTTTGCACCGAGCATTTATCTGATATTAGAACAATTGGAGTGCCATTAAACCAGAAGATGGGACTTTCAAAGCCACTATCAGGTTTCTCAGTGACCTTAGTTGATGGGGACCTTTTAAACCAGGCACATCTATATGTGTTGGAGAATACGGAGGAAGTCCAACCTTATATCGAGTATGACTTTTATTCATTATGTTTTAAATCATTCCTTATGTTTTTCTTATATACAAGGGACCGTAATACTAGAATTTTATGTGTCATGTAGGGAACATATGATCCACCTCAAGACTACTTATCCAAAATATAAAAATAGAACAAAGTGGCTACAAGATAAGCACAACAGGACTTTCATTCAATGGTTACGCTTTAAGATATATGTTATTGAATAAAACATTGGAGTTTGATTTATTGTCCTATCTATGTTGCATTGAATTAACATATGATTAATTTGCAGGTTCAAAGGGAAATCAATGAGAAAGACAATCATGGCGTATCAGAAAATTTAAGGTGGCTAGCAAGTGGTCCAAGCATGACAGTGCCATCATATAAGAGCTATCTTATTAAAGGTGTTAAATTTAATACCAAGGCACAAGATGATGTGCGGGCAGTTCAAAATAGTGGAGTTTATTTACTTGCAAATACTATGGTGTCATTCAAGATATTTGGGACCTTGACTACAAAAAGTTTACAATCCCAGTCTTTAGGTGTGATTGGATAGATAGCACTTCTAGCCTTGTAGTCGACGAACTCGGATTTACCCTTGTAGATCTGAGTAAAATTGGACATAGAAATGACCAATTTGTTTTGGCTTCTCAAGTCAAACAAGTATTTTTTGTTGACGACCCAATGCATCATAGTTGGTCGATAGTGTTATCAATGCCTAATAGAGAATATAATGATGTTATTGGTGATGATGTCTTAGGTGATGTGAGAATTGAGTGTCAGCCATTTACTAGAGGGATGACAAATATTGACACATTTGATGAATTAGCCCGTGAGTTTGGGAGTGAAAATATTCGAGATGGGTGTGAAGATATATTGATTGAATGATGCTTGTAATTTATGACATTATTTATGCCCTAAATGGCTGTGTATGACATTAATTTTGCAAGAAATTGTAATGTATTTCTTTCACTTTCATTATGCAGGTTTTGGGCACACAACTTTCAGTACTAAAAAAAACTGGGTTTTAGATGCAAAACACGACGGTTCTCTGAAAAATTGCAAACCCAGACATCTAAATGATATCTAACATCGTTTACAACCACAACATGACATAAATGTACGTACCGACGTTTAAACCATCACTCACATGACTGCTTAATTAATTCAAAGAAATGTAGATAACAATTGAACAACGACGGTGATGTACAGCCCTTAATACTACATATGACAGAACCCGACCCGAATTCCACCGGAACCCGTGCCGAATCCTGCTGACAACCGTCATCAACACGATGCCGGGCCCACATACTAAAAGAATCCCTCTTCCCGAAACAAATAAATAAAGGGGTCAAGACTTCTGCCGAAAAACGAGCAGAGTCTCCCCTAGAATAACAACAATCCCAAAAGTTCAACCTGAAAATATACAACAGAATATGTATACACCAAACGTCAGCATGCTAAAATAATACAACCCAGGCCTAAGGCCATCAAATTCAACCCTAAAGAGCAATACAGAGCATATCTAGAGTACTCAAAAGTAAAGTGACAGAATAACCGTTTGCAGACAAGGACAAGTGTCCTACATCAGGTCAAAAAGCTAGAGAAGAGAGTCACCCAGCCGGACCGATCAGACGCTACGACTACGGCCTGGGGGGCGCAAAACAAAAAGAGTGTGAGTGGACAAAAACAAGGTTTCGTAGTTTAAATCAAAGTACTAACCCCACTGTTTCAAAAACAATGCAAACCATGCATATGAAATCATTTATATACGTACTCATTCAAATCCCAATAGTTGCAATATAATTACACCATAATTATATAATAGTACTGTTTCCCTTTCTTTCCCACACTCGGACAATCACGTGCTCGCGAGCACGAAAAGTAAGGAAAGATCCTCACTAAAAGAAATACAAATAGGAAGATAATAAGACGTACATATAGTCAACACCGAAACACGTGTATCGGGGAAACAATCCAATAGGGGATCATTTGACTGGACACCGGGACAGCATTCATGATGTGACCTGTGCCTAGGATTTAACTGGACACCCAGTCAACATCATAATGGCCTTGTGCCCAGGGTTAAGCCGTCCTAATGGGACTAAGCTCGCCGGCACGCAGGGTAGAGACAATCAATACCCGCACGTCCGTAACAAGCCTTGCGCGCAGACTCACTACCCAATCAAGGGTCTACAGCTACACCCCGTTAAGGTATGTACCGGATCAAATCGTATCCATACAAACCATATCAAGTGACCGTGTCACAAACAGGGGGAGGTACATAACAAGGTGCCATCTGCACTCAAATCAATCGCTACACGATAATCAATATATATAATTTAATCACATGTACCGGAACCCCAACATAACACACACCAGGACATATGTACGTCCCACAATCCAATAACATCATATATGTCCAATATAAGGACATCACCGTCCCAAACATACAATTCTATAGTTAAAATAGTACCAAGCGTCAAATGACGGCATATTAATCCATAAACAATTAAAATGTCATAACCATTGAAAAACCATATTCAAACCGTATTCAAAACCCAAGTCAAGAAAACGTCAAATCAAACCCCAAGTAGAACATATACTCCAAACCATAGTATAGGTACTATCCCTTCAAAAATATAAGGTCCCCAAACGTTTATTCAAAATATACATATCTATATATATATATATATATAAAACATAACGATCCATTAAAATACCAAAACTCAAGCCGAAGCATTCGAAATTCCCACGTATCACCGACATCCCTTAAATTCATAGTTAAAACCATATAAATAGTGATTCATTAAAATATAACCGATTTTCCAATCCCATATATATATATATATATATATATATATATATATATATATATATAATCGAAATATAAATAATTATATTTCATAAGGTTTAAACATCAAAACCGAATACGTAATCAACCGGACTATACTAACGTCCAAATATTACCGCCCAAATACTCATTTCAAAGTATAGGTATAAGTTTATCAAAAGGATATAAAGTATAAACTCCAAAACCCAACAAAACCATAAACTCATTTATTAAATATAAAACCAATGGAAAATCCATCAAATTCCCACCGTACCCAAATCCGTATGTAAATACTACCGGACGCTTGACTCGTCCCAAAATCAATACTTAAAGATAAGCATAATAATAAAATATAGCCAACAGGGCCCCATAAACAAATCGGCAACCCTAATCAAGTATAAAACTCAAATACAAATTATACCATAATAAACCCATCAACGGTCAAATCAAGATTTAAAACAATATTTAAATCTCATTTTTATGCATGTCATTCAATCAATCAAATCATGTTCTTTTGAAAACAAAGTCCACTCACCGTTGGTCCTACGCTGCCCAACCCTGAAAGGGTCCCACTCGAGGATCACGAGGAGCTTGAGAACCTAATTCAAGAATACGAGGATTAATTAATAATCCGAACAGAAGCGATAACCTTAAAAATCAACCCTAACTAATCCCGACTCAAGTGTACAATTATGTCGTACGAAGAATTCTAAGGTCAAACTATCTCTTTTAACCAGTGGGACCGCCTCGGAAGACTCACGGTCAACCGGCGGTCAAACACCCATTTTTGGTCAACCCGGGCCCGCGGAGCCCACGACTTCCAAAAGAATCCGGACATCCCTAGAAGTCCAACAAAGTCAACTATGTGGCAAGGCGACCTCGGGAGACGCTCGGTCAACCCCGGTCAAACTTGGTCAAACTTACCCGAATAGGTCAAACTGGGCCCGTGGGTCCCATGACCTCCAAACTTAGATCCGAAAGTTCCTATAGGTTCACTACGGCTTAGAGAACACGTCCTGAAAGTTTGGTCTCGATCGGACGGTCGGATTGTTCACGATCGCACGATCGGACAATTACAGTTTAATTCTAACTTCAAGTCATTGATCCGGAGTATCCGGGACTCCGAATCACGATCCGTCAATTCCTATAGACTCCTAGAAATACGAGGAACAACATACGTGAATTCAGATTCGATCCAACGGTCCGAACACATCGAACCCACGATACGCGCAATAGGCGTACGTTGGTTCGATCGTCAAACGACGTCCGAATCAGAATCCGAACATACGTACACGCTCACAACGACATGAGGGTCGCATTGGAACGGAAATGCCCAATTGCTACAGTGCCAAGATCAAATTCTGGTCATCGGAAAAACATCAAATCTTGGGACAATATATATACCAAAATGATCAGGACGTTGAGGGGGTTCCAAATCACCAGTGAACCGGCCCAGAACCGGCCGAAAACTGAGCAAATCACGGCCAAACCCTTGAGGGTTTTGGCCGGATTTTCAGAGCTTCCAAACTGCGGCCAAGCAGCCTGGTTTTGTTGCGGACCAAGGGGGAAAGAGAGAGTGAGTGCCGGCGTACCTTTTCCAAGTGGCGGTGCCGGTTGAAGTGGCCAGAGCAGTCGCCGCCGAATATGGAGGTTTCTGCCGGATTTTCTCTTCGACACAGCCGGCGGTCATGGAGGTTTCGACCAGTGATAGGGGTACGGCTGTGAAGAGGGGTGAGAGAAGGTTCGATCGAGGGTGGTGGCAGGTGTTGGCGTGATCGAAAACGGCCGCAAAGTCCGGCGTCGTTTCTGGTTCAATTCTGACGAGAGAGAGAGAGTTCGTCGGCGAAGAGAAGAGAGAGAAGGGAGGAGAGAGAAGGTAGGTGCGAAATCTGATTGCTCCAGATCATATTCTAGTGTTTTAACAAAATTCAAAATGACCATTTTGTCCTCCAAGCGCTACAAAACTCCTATCGAGGTGTGCCGCACGTCCCCGAACTCGTTTCGACGTGCCGGACGCAATGGCGCAACCCGTTTCGCCAAATTCCGTCCCAAAAATATTGTTGACCAAATTGCCCCTTTAATTATTAAATTCTTATTAAATTCCAATTTTATTATTTTAATTCATTTTTAATTCTTTATTTATTTAACTCAATTAATTATTTTCTTTTCTTTTATTTTTAGGTCAGGGATGTCACAACATATTCACGTCCGTGATGTCCAAAATAACCGACATTTAAAGAACATAACACGACAGTAATCATAGCGTACCGCCGTATTTCATGACTTAACGACGTCCTTCAACATATATTTCCCGTCGTCTTTTAGGGCCAAAAAAGTCATTTGCGTTAAAATATCTGACGTGAAATTTATTTTGCACGTCGATAAGACGTTAAACACAGACGTCTAATAATTATAAAGACGACACAATTAATTATATAAGCGCCGTATAAATTAGTCGCCACGTCTGAATTTCTATCATAAAGGACGTTTAACATTTTAACAACGTCGCCTTTATAACTAAATACGACGTTGAAAATCGTAATAACGTCGGTCATGGTGTTATTGATGACATGGATAGTACTAAACTACGTTGTTTATACATTATTAATGACGTGGTAATATCTAGACATACGTCAATTTTAAAAATAAAATGGACGTTCAATGTTCTTAACTACGTCGATGGGCCGTTAAATTACTGTCGTGAAAGGAATTGTCAACGATGGTCAAATTATAGTTTGTGTCGTGGTTAATTGATTTTACGTCTGTATTTTGGTAAATTACGTCATTGTTTCTTCTCTAAACGACGTGGATTTTCTAAAAGGGACGTCTAAGCTTATCCAGGTTGTTCTTTTTAGTTCCATTTTTAGTGAATAGACGTCGGTTTTTATTTGAATATGACGTTGTATGTTTTAACAACGTCAGGTATGTAAAACAAACCGTCGTCTTTATGTGACAACAACGACGGTTTTGAGTAAAAGTGTTGTCTTTCCATGCAATAGACGATGGGGATTTACCGTCGTGGTTTTATGCATCAAAAGATGTCGGTCGATTTCATGACGGTTGAAAAACCGGATACAAGACAGTGGATTACCGTCGTCTATTTCGATTTTTGTAGTAGTGGTTATATGGAACCGGAAGCAGCAGATCAACAACAACAAAAAGTATCTCTTAATTTGAAACTTGATCATGGTGATCTCATCGGCCCTGTAATGGTTTCAAATTCGATGATTATGAGCCAACTATGGATACTCTTGATGATTATCTCAACTGGGTATTAGGCAGTGATCATCATAATGATATTGTTGTACTGGAAGATGATCTCCAATTCTATGATCTTGACACAATGTTGCCACAAGAACCACAAGAGTAGGAGCAGCAGCCACTTTCTGTGCCAAGTATGGAAACTAGTGATGATTATATTAGGTTCCTATTGAGTGATTGTGAGATTGGTTTGATGTAAGATGATTGCAGTTTTGTGATGATGACGTGAGCGATTTTTCGTTCCTCTTGAAACAAAGTTGCTATAGCTCCCACATGAGCATCTCCAACAATAGTAGCAAATTAAAATCTTCAAATTAAAGTTTGTTGACCTATATGACAATTTGAAAAGGTTTATTTTCTACTTGAATAACTTCTGCTCCAACACACTCTTCAATTGAATTAATGCAATATCATGGAAATGAATGAAAAATATGAAAACATGTGAAAAATGTCTATGTATTATTATATGAAAAGAAAAAATGCATGTTTTTAACATTTTCATGGTAAGTTTTGTTTTTCCAAAGTAAAATTAAATGTTTGAAGAACCAAAGTCAATTTACTAGTCGTGAAGAGAGAGAAGGAGGTTGCATTTTTTATGTGTGACGTCCCGGACCTAAATTAGGTCTTTTAATTAAAAAATAAATGAGTTAATTTAATTGGTTAATTAAATTTGGAAAAAAAGGAAAATTAAAAGAATAAAATGATTAAAATTGGAATCTAATAATTAAATTAAAATTAAAGGGGTATTTTGGTCAACTATATTTTCATACACAAATTTGGCGACTTTCTCTCTCCACCCTGCGACTTTCTCTCTCCCCAACCTCGACGCCTCACCTTCTCTCTCTCAGATCTCTCTCATTCCGGCACAGCTGAGGTCGGCACCGGTCGGGAACGAATGCTCTCCTCCTCCTGGTCACAGCCGTACCCATCTTCCCCGACGTTGCTTCATCATTTGCCGACTGGGAGCAACTGAAAATCCGGCCAAAACTCCATAATTGCCGACGACAGCTCCGGTCACTTCCGGCCACGGTTCCACTTGGGTTAGGTACGCCTCATTCTCCGTATGGAACAGCTCAGATCCTGCCAAAAAACCCTAACGGGTTTGGCCGTGTTTTGCCCAGTTTCCGACCGGTTCTTGGCCGGTTCAGGGAGGATTTGAACTCCCCTCGTTGAGCTAATTCTAAAGGTGTATGGGTTGTTGCCCAATTCGAAGATTTTTCGGTGGCCGGAATTGCTCAAGACACCCACCACCCACGGTGGGGGGTGTCGCGGCGCGTGGTGGTGGTGTGATGGCGGGTTTCGGTTCCTACATGAACCTCGTGTCGTCGTGAACGCATACGTGTGCTCGGATTTCGATTCGGACGTCGTTTGGACCTCGAACCAATATACGCCTATTATGCGTTGTTTGGGTTCGATGTGTTCGGACAGTTGGATCGAATCCGAATTAACGTATGTGGTTCCTCGTATTTCAAGGATCGTATAGGAATTGACGGATCGTGATTCGGAGTCCCAGATACTCCGAGATCACCAACCCTAGAGTTAGGTTTATTAGAAACCGTCCGATCATAAGATCGCGAGAAATCCGACTGTTCAATCGAGACCAAACTTTCAAAACTTGTTCTATAAGCTGTAGTGAACCTATAGGAACTTCCGGATCTAAGTTTGGAGGTCGTGGGCCCCGCGGGCCCGGTTTGACCAAGGTTTGACTAGGGTTGACCAAGATGTCTCCCGAGGTCGTCTCGTCTTCCAACGAATGTTGTTGACCTTAGAATTTGTCGTACGAGCGTACGCTTACGTTGAGTCGGGTTTAGTTAAGGGTTTGTTTTGAAGGTTATCATTCAAAGGTTTGGTTGTTAACCTTGTATTTATATTCTTGAAATAGGTACCCAGGCACCTCATACTTCACAGGCGAGACCCTCACAGGGTCAAGCTGCTTGGGACTACCTGTGAGTGGACTTTGTTTTGAATATGCATATCTTTCAACTAATAAACTACCATGCATCTTGTTGAACCAAAAAAATTCACACACAAAAAATTGGCCAAGGTTGTATTGGTCAAATCCCCAAGTCCAACGAAACTTATCTAATCTAAGTTGATAAGTGTTCAAAACAAAACAAAGTTCCTTATCAGATAAAGGAAGGAAATTCCAAAAAAGAAAAAGAGAAGAGTTTGACCAAGTAGTGGCCACTCTTATAGGAGATTGGCAGTTCCGTTTTTGGAGTTGAACTTATCATCATGTTTTCAAATTAAAACATGCTATGATGGGGGTAAATATATAAACACAAGAAGGCAACCAAAAAAAAGGTGGGGGGGAGACGGCTGAAGAAACAGAGGCAGCCGTAGGGCTGCTGAAGAAAAAAACAGGAGGCCGCAGATAAAAAAAAAGGGCTCAACACCTCATCTGCAATAAGGCTTATCTCTTGAATTTCTCCATGCTTTGGGTATAAAACCCTTCAACCAAATTCTTTGGAGGATGAATCCAACTTGGGGTCAAAACCCACTCTACATGGATGATAAATCCAATTTGGGGTCAAAACCCACTATACATGGATGATGAATCCATGGGGTCAAACCCTAAAAATCATTTGGATGCAAAATCCATTTTGGGGTCAAACCCTTCAATTATATGGATGCAAATCCATGGGGGCAAACCCTTCAATTATTTGGATGCAAAATCCAATTTGGGGTCAAAACCCATTTTCTATGGATGATGAATCCATTTGGGGCAAACCCGTACACTTCCTGAATGATGAATTCGTCTTGGGTACAAAACCCACAAACAAAACCATGGGGATTTAATCTCACAGCAAATGCAAAAATGGGTTCATAGCTCTTGAGACTCTCTCTGAACAATTCTCTCCCTCTTTGCTAAAAAGCACATTAATTTCTTCCTTGTCTGAGAAAATTGCACAGACCCTTCTTTGTTTGCATACAGACAGAACAAGGAGAGAGTGGTCAGCAAAAAAAAAAGAGAATGAAATCTTCGAAGAGGAGGTCACGGTGCAGTCCACTTTTCTTGAAGTCATCTCCTTGTGCTTGTTTATACAGACAGAAAGAAAATGGGTGACTGAGCAAAAAAAGAAAAGAAAAGGAAGAATGCCACGTTACAGAGAGCCAGACCCATTTGGGGAAGGAGAAGATAGCAAATATATATAATAAAAAAAAGAGGCCATCAAAGTGAGAGTTGAAAATTCAACTCGAAGACCAGCCAAAAAAGAAAAAAAATGGCAAATGGATAAGGCTTGTGACTTCAAAGTTTGCTTTATTGTTTACAAACAGACAATAGCAAAAAAAAAACATTGGAATGGTCTTTCTGTTGTGTGCAAAAAGACAAAACAAAGAGGGAGATGCGATGGTTTCTTATCCCATGCCATCAAACTCTATTTTCGATACAAGCCTCCTACGGACTTCGATACAAGCCTTCTACAGATGATTTGCAATACTTTCTTGACTTTCAAGCCCACAAACTTTGGGCTCCTATTCTCAATGACCTGTCTGTTGGTCCTGTCACAATTAGGGCCACGCAGGCGCCTGATCTTCACTTCTGGGTTCCTTGGTCACGGATCAGTCCTTGTTTGTGGGCCAGCTTTTTAAATGACGAGAGCCTGAGAGCAAGATAATGGGTTGTTTAAAATCGCCCATTGGTCCTCAAAAGCCCAAAATGTTTAGTGGGGTGATTCAAATAAATGCCCATTAAATTTGCAGCAGCCAAAATGCCTATTTCATGGTTAATGGATCGATTTTAAATCCTTAAAGCCATATTTGGGTTCCAAATACAAATGTCAATTTTAGAAAATTAGTGAGTTCATCAAAATTGCTCACTCATTTTTCTTGGACATTGGCAACAAAAAAAATGGTACAAAACCATCAAATTTTTCCATGGGTCTTCTACCCTTGCAAATTTCAATGAGATTAAATCCAAATCTCTCAAACACAAATTCTTAATTAGTGGGCTACCTTTACCCATTAATTTCCAATTTTTCTCATGGGTCATCTACCTATGAAAATCTCCAAATTGTCACAAAGACACAAATTCTTAATTAGTGGGTCACACTTACCCATTAATTTCCAAATCTCTCAAATTCTAAATTAGTGGACCACACTTATCCATTAATTTCCAAATTTTGGAACTACGCCGGTTTGATCCCATCAAGGGTACGTAGGCAGTCTAACATATCAATAGACACAACCGCAACCAAATTCAAACTTCTCAAATTCTTAATTAGTGGGCCACACTTACCCATTAATTACCAAATTCTCAATTAGTGGGCCACACTTACCCATTAATTTCCAAATTTTCTCATGAGTCATCTACCCTTCAAATTGTCTCAAAGACACAAATTTTAAGTTGGTGGGCCACACTTACCCATTAATTTCCAATTTTTCTCATGGGTCATCTACCCTCTAAATTGTCACAAAGACACAAACTCTCAATTAGTGGGCCACACTTACCCATTAATTCCCAATTTCTCTCATGGGTCATCTACCCTTCAAATTGTCACAAAGACATAAATTCATAATTAGTGGGCCACACTTACCCATTAATTTCCAAATCTATCAAATACAAATTAGTGGGCCACACTTACCCATTAATTTTCCAAATTTTGGAACTACGTCGGTTTGATCCCTTCAAAAGGGTACGTAGGCAGTCTGACATTCTAATAGACGCAACCGCAACCAAATTCAAACTTCTCCAATTCTTAATTAGTGGGCCACACTTACCCATTAATTTTCAAATTTCTCATACACAAAGTCTAAGTTAGTGGGCCACACTTACCCATTAATTTTCCAAATTTCCGAACTACGTTGGTTTGATCCCATCAAGGGTACGTAGGCAGTCTAACATACCAATAGATGCAACCACAACCAAATTTGAATCCCTGGTTTATTCTTAACCAAATTCGCCCCCAAACACATATTCAAAATCGAATCCCTGGTTTATTCAGCCAAATTCACCCAAACATTTTTCAATCAAATTCATTGAAATTCCCCTTTGCAATAAGTCATTTAATCATTGCAATTCTTTGAACTACGAGTGGCTTGATTCCAGAGAGGGATACGTAGGCAACCCGAGGTTCGACTTGGGAGCAGCTGCAAAATCAAACACACACGTTCTGTTTCTTTATGATGGAATCAAAGGGTGTTCCCTTAAAGTAAGGGATTGTAATTAAGAGACACCGCGTCTTGAATGAGTCGAACCTAAAATGATAAAACCCCATTATTTAATTAGTGGTGGTGAAATTATGTTGGGAGGTTCACATTTTCCTTCAACACATCTGATTGTGTGTTATTGATGCTTGTGACTGCTTTTAGTATCTATACGATTATTAAAGTTTTTGGACGTGTGTCCTGATGTTTGATAATTTGGGGTTGGGTACATGTGTGAACTAGGAACTGGAAAGTGTTGGATTATGTTATTGTTTGGAGTGTGTTGGCACCTCTGTATGTACCTCCCCTGTTCTTGATATTGATACTGTGATACTGATTCGTTTACATTGGATACCTGGTACACCCTTGACGGGGTGTGACTGTAGACCCTTGATTGGGTAGTCTGCGCGCGTAGGACTTGTTTCGGAGGTATGGTATTGAGGTTCCTACCATAGAGACCTGTGAGTTTAGTCCCATTGGATGGCTCAACCCTGGGCACAGGGTCATTACGATGCGGTCCACGGCATCATTGATATGTTGTCGACGGGCCCATTGCGATGTTGTTCCTGTGTCCAGTCAAACAATCCCCTGTTGGATTGTTTTCCCGGTACTTGTATTTGGTGTCGAGGTCTTATGGTACCATATGTACTAGTTATTATCGTTATATTCATATTTCTTTGAGTAAGGATCCTTCCTTGCTTGTCGTGCCTACGGGCCTGTGATTATCTGAGATTGGGATCGAATGGGAAACAATATTATGATATGATTATCATGTTACTATGTTACAATTTTTGGATTTTGAATCCTGATTTGATTATTTATCTAAATGACTTGAACTGCTTGATTGCATCATCGTTTTTGAAACGGTGGGGTTAGTATGTTGTTTTGAACTACTAAAACTTTTTTTTTGTCCACTCACACTCTTTTTGTTTTGCGCCCCACCAGGCCATAGTCGTAGCGTCTGAGTGGTCCGGCCGAGCGCTGTTCTTCTCGGGACTGACTTGATTGTAGGACACTTCTGTCCCTATCATGTAAACTTTAAATTCTGTACTTGAATTTGAATACTCTTAGACATGCTCTGTATCGCCCTGTTAGGGCTGAATTTGATGGCCAGAGGCCTTTGATGTATACTGGAATTTGGGTATTGTATATATGTTGTGTTTATCAGGTTGAATTAATTTTGGTATGTCCATATTTTAGGGAAGACTCTGCCCGATTTTTTTGGCAAAAGTCTTGACCCCCTTTCTCTAATTGTCTGGGAAGAGGGAACTTGATTGTATGTGGGCCCGACATTGGGTTAATGTCGGTTTTACCACAGGACCTGGCACGGGTTCCGAGGTGAATTCGGGTCGGGTCCTGTCATGATGACTGAGGTTGAAGAGGCTGTTGGAGAGAGTTTGCCTTATGTGACTCACCTATTTTAGAATTCCAAAGCTATTGAAGAGGCTGTTGGAGATGCTTAATGTCCAATTGAGTTTCTCATTTGCTTGTTAGATGTATTAAGAATAAGGAGAGGACAGACTGGTTACCCCCTTATCGCTAACAGCTACTTACCCATTAATGTGCAATTCTGTGACAATGACTTGAGTATTTTTTGGCTCTTGACCCACAACAGCAGCCTCATTCTGAGTTAAATCTTAATTTCTAGTCTTGACATTAAATTTTATGTTTTCCTCTAGCTTAAGTGGTTAATGGATGGTTGAGAGTAGGTCAATTTCTGTTGTTTTTCTGTTTGGTTGATTGGATGGCCATCTCAGTTTCAGTCCTTATCAACCAAAATGTGATGTATATTCTGCAATAGTTTGGCACATAATGAAGACCAGATTATAGAATTCAAGTACTGTTTGTTTATCTCTATTCTATATTTTTCTTAGTACAGCTCAAGTGAAGAGCTTTTGGTGTAGATCCTTTTATTCATCAGACTTTCACACCCTCAGTGATAATGAAGAGCATAACCAGTATTTTCATATTAAAAAGAACAAATCACAAGGCTTTTTATTAGATATTGAAGAATAAAATTGATTATACAAATTAATAGGGAGAAGCTGTCCAAGCCAATCAAAATTACAAAATGTATATATAAAAGAGAAAAAAAAATGAGATTTCTTCTCTCGGACTCACTACTATGCGAATTTTACCCTGAACAATCTTTTTGACTTCCTGAAGGTTACTCAGCTCAGCTGCAGAGTGAAGTTGTTTATCTCTTTTGGAAGTTAAGGAATTTGATACCATAGGCAAAGACAAAGAAGAAGAGCAGGACCCAACCTATATGAGCGAAGAACACAGGTATTAAAAAGTCATGTTCATAACCTAGATTTTCCTTAAGGTATAGATCCACTTTCTGAGGTCCTTGAGGAGTATCAATAGGGGTCTTAACGTCACCAAATTGAGATGCAAAGATGCCATAGATTGTCCAAGCAATTGGAGACCCCCAGTAGTACCACCTCCACCACACTGGGATTAGCTGCAAAATTAAGCATGAATTATTATTATGGTTGCAATGATAAATTAAGACGACGACTCGAACTGGGTTCCTTAGAAATTTGAACATCTGTTTAACATTCTCAGACATGAAAATAAGAAGAATGACTGAGTTTCAAATGACATACCGGCCTGGAAATGAGGAAACCAGAGAACAAGTTCCAGAAGTTCGTGAAGAAAGATGAAACAATCGCAGCAATTTGATGGTTCGGAGTTAGTGCAACCATCATCATTCCGTTCATTGTGAAGTAGGTAAAGCACATGAATATGAAGTAGTAGAAGTACAAAAACTTTTCTACCTTCCAAGTGAACCCAATCATAGAATACAGAATACACGAGTACATAAAGGTTTGGATAGCAACGTAAATTGTCTCAATAGCCACCTATAACACCAAAAGATGCATCAATAATGAGATTTTAATGATATGAAAAACGAACGCATAACCGAGTATAATTTCCAGTATTCTTACCTGTGCAAATGCATAAGGCAACTCTGAATACATTCCCGCTGCTCTTTCACGGTAGAAAACTGTTCTCTCAATTGCAATCACGGATTGCACAGCAGAACCATTGCCAGCTCCAAGGAAAAGAACAGCAGAATAGGTAGCTCCCAAAAGATTGCTCAGGTCTTGTTCTTTATATCTGTTTACAAAATAAAATTAGTATAAATGATTGAACAAAACATGCAACTGAAATCGTGTATAATCACAAATTCAAAGGAAGATATTAACAAAAAATGTAGCTCATAATGAAGTTCTTAAACTTACATCGAGTCTCCTTTGCTCCAGAAGATTACACCAAAGATTACGCCAATGACAGCCGTCATGAAAAACCTAATGGCATTGTATCGCGAATTTCTCCAGTATGACCAGTGTTGTTTCCAAAAGCAAGCCTTGCATTGAACTATGAAGCTTTGAGAAAATTGGGTGGGAAAGTGAAGGTCATTGGAGCCGGGTAGTGGAATGCTTAGTTCCTTGATAAGTTCCTGATTTCTCCTGAACAATTGAAAATTATTGCTGAAGAATTTTTGTGCATACAAAGAAGGAGTTTGTGGGAAAAAGAAAATAGAAATTAATTGAATACAATACATCTTGCTTACCTATAGAGCTCAGAGTTTGCATATACTTCTGCAAAGTCAATGTTATTTTGAGCCTCAACAGCAGCAGAGCTGACGTCTAACATCCAGGTAGCAGGATTGTAGCCTTCTTTGATCTTGGGAACTCCAGGGATGGCCTGCAAGAGGATTAAGATATTATTCAAACTTCGCAACTCTAAAACTCATTGGTCCAAGGATAATATTTATTGCTGGATAAGATCATAGAATTGCATTGAGATAGAGAATTCAATCATTAATATATTCAAAAATATGCACCAGAGTCTAAATGCGTCGTTAGGAGATAGAGAAAGTTAGGGCTAACCTAAGAAAATTTAGGAAAAAAAGGGCTAACCAAATTCAGTTCCAGTATAATCTGTTTGGATATAATTTAATAGGAACTGAACATACAAGGTAAAGTATAAACTTACCTCAAAATATTCAACAAGCTCATGAGACTGATGACCAAGAGGTCCAGCATAAATCACCTGTCGTCCTCTTTTCATTAAGAAAAGCTGCAAGGAAAAAAAATCATAAATATGGTACATGAAATGACAACGTTACAGATTCAAAAAATTGTATTAGTTGTTCCTACCTCATCAAAAGCTTCAAAAATGTCAATACTCGGTTGGTGAATTGTGCATACAACAGTTCGTCCTGTATCGACTGTGTTTCTTACAGCACGCATAACAATAGCGGCTGCTCTAGCATCAAGACCTGATGTTGGCTCATCCATAAAGATGATGGATGGATTTGCAACCAACTCTACAGCAATAGTGAGCCTCTTTCTCTGCTCAGTTGAAAGTCCATCAACTCCTGGAAGTCCAACTAAAGAATTCCTCAATGGATTAAGCTCGACCAAATCCATAACCTCATCAACAAACATCTAAAGAACAGAAGACGAAAATCAGAGTCATCTACATCATCCATCTCATCCCGTTCTTATATGGAGCAATATGATTGTCAGTTCAGTGACATGCAGTTAGAAACTACATGTTGGAACAGCAAAATATTGAGGTGGTTAAATAAAAAACATGCCTTTCGTTTATCCTTCTTAGCATCCCTCGCAAGACGCAGCCAGGCCGAGTATACGAGAGATTCATAAACAGTAACATATGGTGAATGAATGTCATTCTGTTCACAGTAACCGCTGACCCGAGTAAATGTGGCTTGGTTCTTTGGGTATCCAGAGATGCTAATACTTCCTTCAATGTACCCGCCAGTCTTTCTTCCAGCTAAGACATCCATCAAGGTGGTTTTTCCAGCACCACTAACACCAACCAATGCAGTCAGAATACCAGGCCTAAATGCACCACTAACATCTCGAAGTAGTTGCAGTCGAGTCTCTTCAATCCCTTCGCTCTTCATTTCCTGAAAAGCAGAAAAAATCGTTACTACCAAGAATCATATTTGACACAAAACAGTGTTTGTCATCAATAAATCCAGGTCATAACGGTTAATAGAAAGTAACTATTGTGAAAGATGAAACAATTAATGTTCTTCAACTTTATAACTCTAGTTTGCTTTTCTTTTGATAAGTTATCATATAATAATAACTCTAGAAATATAAAGCTCAGTGGAACAAAAAGTAAAAGCGACTTACCACAGGCATATCCACATAGTAATTGACATGGTTGAAAGCAAGTGAAAGGGGCTGGAAGGGCATAATCATTCCTCGTTTGGCTTGACCGCTTGCAACATTAACATTTGAACTAGTACTTCCTTGAGCATTTCGAACTTGCATATCAATACCTGTAATTGTTCGTCATATATGAGACGAGAAAATTATTTTGTTAGCTAATCTGCTACTCGAGATGTAAGGTTTCTGCAGTAGAATTTGTACTACAACCACAATGTGATGACACAAAAGAGAAATATGCAAGTGGTAACTAGAATTTGCAGCTAGCAAAGGCTGAAGTAATTCTTTATCAAACATATAAAACGCATCTCATCTTGCAGAAACAGTGAAACCATCCAAGTTAAGATCCACAAGATATATAATATTTTAACCTTCTGAATTGGACAATTGCTGTCTCCTCTTTGTTTCAGAGTCATCAATCTCGATCAGAGTTTTGGTTTCGCCAAGAGCTAAAATTGAGTTAGAAAAAGAAAAAGAAATAATCAATGCTTCAATCCTTATACCATAACAATATTCCAATGAAAATAAATAAATTGTTTACTTACGGTTTAAGAAGGTGAGTGATGCAATGAAAAGAACATTAAAAAGAACTGAAAACCCGAAGAGTGCCCCAACACAAATCCAGTACCAATATTCCTCTGTATACAGGCCTCTGTCCCTGAGAATGGTCTTTCCCACAGTGGGCATACGGGAGTTATACATAGGCTGCGCCGGGGGATAAAAAAAGTTTGATTAAGCTTAAACACTAGTTGAACCTGAATGTAAAACTCAAAATTATTGTTAATGTAGAGTGAGAATTTAGTTGAGAGAGATTTAAGAGAAATTACAGTGCTCCATCTGTCGGCAAGAAATTCATTGATAGCAATTGCATTTTGTCCATACATCATAGGTGAAACATAGTATCCCCATATCATCCATGGCTCAATATCATCTGCACACCAAAATGAGAATATGTTGAACATTTCAAAACATAAGAAAAAATCTAGCAGGAAAATTGATCAAAACGGTAGCTTACTTTCAAACAAAATACTTTGACAGTAAACAGGGAAGGATTCTAACCTTTAACAACAATGTAACCTCCTAGAATAAAAACCAACAGCAGTGTAAAGGAACCAAGTGTGCCCGAAACAACCTCACTTCTACCAAGGCCAGCAATGAAACGGAAGAGGGAGACTGCCATCTGATGTATGCCAAAGAAAGCCAAGAACTGTTTGAAGAACCTGATAATATTGGACATATGTCAGACAGAAGATCCACCACCACTAAATTGTTTTGTTTTTCGTCATTTATTTAGCATCACAAAGCTAAAACTTGTGACAACAATGTGAGAATAAATTACAACTTACCTACTAGGAGCAGGTGCAAATCCTATGGTGTAATATGTTATGGCTGTCCATAAAAAAGATTCCATCAGCGAAATGGGAATTCTGGTTATCCAAATGGGCAAGCCAAAAGCCCACCCAGGATAGAACAAGGCATCCCTCTGCCTAAAGAACACAGGAAGCCGGAAAACTGTCATTGAAAGCTCTGCCACTCCATTAAACATGACGTTGATGAGACTGAAAAACAGTGCTCCCCAAAACCTTGCCGAATCCTCTTGTTGCCCATATTTCATTGTTGTCCTCAAGAATACCGTGAAAGAAATTGTTGCCATTATTGTTATCTGGGAAGTTTTGAATATGTATACAAAAGAGTTACGCTGCATCAGCAGCCATTCTCTTGCAAAGCATGCCTTGAAGAGTTCCATATTCGATATTCCATACTTTTCCTTCACCAAGGCAGCAGGATGGGCTGCTCTTTTATCATATGGAACTCTTAGGTCTTCCAAAAGTCGTTGGCCAACATGAAATGATCTGAAAGCCTGTACAAAGTCAGGCACTGAGACATATCTGTAAGCTTGGTTCTTCTTATACCAGTATTGTTCTTGTTCCTTCTTTGAGGTCACTTCTTGCAAGAAATCTGCAACACCTTTTCTTTCAGGGCATCTGAACCCCATATATTCGAAGAATTCAAGCACATTCTCACGTGGACCTTGGTACACAATCTGACCCTCCGAAACAAGGATAATGTCATCAAAAAGATCATACGTCTCCGGTGCAGGCTGTAAGAGAGATATGACCATTGTCACATCCAGAATATGAACCATCTGCCTCATGAACTTGACAATTTGAAAGGTTGTGGAACTGTCCAGCCCCGTTGATATTTCATCCATGAAAAAAGCTTTCGCTGGTCCAACCAACATTTCTCCTGCATTAAGAGCAACCACCACCAGTTATAATCATTGCAGAGAATGTTTGCACATCAATAATCATTCCTATTATTAGAAAAAAAAAATTAAAAAAAAATCATTTCTTGGTATTAATTGCATTAGCACCTACGTTTCTAGTAAAATATATTTAAAGTTAAAACTACATTTGCAGAAATATCATGGTCAATATATTACACATATTCATATTCAGAAACAGATTGGAAAGCATAGAGTAACATACCGGTAGTTACACGTTTCTTTTGTCCACCAGATATACCCCTTCTCATGCCATCACCCACCATTATATCAGCACAGATGTCTAATCCAAGTATCTGTCATAAGAACAAAAATTTGTTAGGCTTGTAGAATAAGAGAGCAATGATGTAATCTTGTGATTGGATCAACAAACCTTAAGAACATAATCTGTGATCAAACTAGTTTCCTTGCCAGACATAGATGTGGCTTTCATGAATGCATCGATTTCGGGATCTGGTTTGACACCTGAATCTTTCTCTCGTCTAGACATCTCTACCAGCATATCATACCTTGTTCCAACTCCCAGGCAACGTCCAGAGAAATCCAACGTTTCACGAACTGTCATCTCACCATAATGAAGATCATGCTGGCTAATATAAGCAGAGGTTCTCTGAGGCACAAATTCGTTGAATTCATGGCCACAGTAGGTCACTTTCCCAGTTACCTGTTTATAACCCCAACTTGTCAATACATATGAAAAGTCCCTACACATGTATGCACAGTAATACTGATAACTGGTGAAGAGACAGAGAGGATGGCAAACCCTTATATCCCTATCCAGTTTGCCAGCAAGTGCTTTTAGCAGTGTTGTTTTTCCTGACGATGGAGGTCCAAGAAGCAGTGTCATCCTGAAAAGCAAACAAAACAAGCACTATCATGGTTGGAGTTCAGAAACAAGCCTACTTCACATGAGTAGCATACCAATAAAATAGTTTCCATCTTCTTTCCAGAGAAACATGAGTATACCTTGACGGTTTAACAATACCGCTCACATCATGAAGTATCTTGACAACTCTTTTCTTTGAGGGTGAGAGTCCAATCAATCCAATCAGTCCCTATTCACATGTATAGAAATTTAGAAATCTAGGAATTCACTAGCGGAACGCTAGATCAAGAAATAAGGTTCGGCATTAAAAAAATGTTGAAACAATACCTCTAGTTGGTTCAAGGTGGAATTTAGCAGAGTTGGAAGTGCTCTGGTGCCAACATATGCATCTCCCTCTATTGATAAATTCTGGTATCTAACCTCAACCTTTGGAATGTCAATACCAACCCTGTCTCCCAAGAAAAAAAATTTCAAGGTAATCCAAATCAAACATGTTTAGCAAGCAAACTAAGCAAAAATACATCTTTCAATTGTATGTTTTATGAAGCCAAAGACAACCTAAACTTTCAAAGTCCAACACTTTTGTTTTCCTCCTGCTTTCTCATCAACCAAACAAACTATACATAACAGAAAGGGAGACAATACAAACCTGTCATTTCTGGCCCTGAGCCTCTTCAAGAACCTCTCATTGTCATCCTCAACAACCTTAAGTATGCTCTCCATCAACTGTTTCTTATCATGATCTCCAAGGTGTGCAACATCAACTTCTTCAGCTACAACCCTCCCATTGCTCATATATTGTCTGAGCATCCCCCTTTTCATCCTATCATACGTTGGCAACCGCTCTATGGCGGCCCACTTCAGCTCCTCCTCCTCATTCACCGTCTGCTGCCTGCTGCTCTGCTGGAACACATCCTGTGTATTCCACATTTCTCTAACACTGGTAGAACGCCAGCTCCTCCGGCTGCTAGTCTGCCTAGCTAAGTCATCTCCCACCAAAGCCGCCGCCATTTTGATGGCCCGAAACCAATCAAATAATTACTCTCAACTCAAAATTTCAGATGATGGGTTGGACAAGTATAACCAAATTGTTTGGGAAGTGATTGAAAGAATTGATGATCAAATATACTCCCAGAGTTGCCTTCTCAAAATTCTTCACACTCAGATCATTATTGTCTGGTGAAGAATGAGAACATGCAAGGAAGAAACTATATTTGTGAGGAGCTTTGCATGAGAATTTATAGAGACATAAGGAAGAAAAGTCTCTAAACTTTTTTAAGATATTAAAAAAGCAAGATATAAAAAAATACCAACGAAATGGGATTTCCTCGCGTTGTTTCCACGTTTCTTAAACATATTTTTACATGTGAAATTAATATCTTTGTTGCTGCCGTGGAGGTGTTCTTTATAGTAAAATTCTTGATAGAAGATATTTCATTTGACAAAAAAAGCGATTTATGATGGCTTAAGAATTTCAAAAGTGCAAAGGACTCATTAGTGTAGTGGTTTGAAGTATTTACTCCCTCAGACAAGGTTCTGGATTCGAGTCTTAGCATTTGTGTAGTGTGTGTGAGTTTAGTATGCTATCGCCCCTCTCAATAGGAAAGGTCTTCAAAAAAAAAATTAATAATTTTCTAAAGTCCCTTTAACGTTGGCAGGAGTAGACCATTTCTAGACCATTTCTAGATGGTCTTATTCATATGTGCGTAATTCAACTGTCACAATATTCATGACCTTTATTAAAAAGCTTCCGGTATTAACTAATTTCAAAATTGTAAGGATAAAATACAATTATTAGAGTAAGGGGTTTGTAGCTCTAGTGGTTAAGACCATTTATCCAAGTCCTAGGTTTCATTCTTCCTTCCTCCAATATCACTTGTATATAAAATTTAAAAAAAAACTAGCACAATGAGATTGTTTGAACGTCAGTATAGAAAGTGAACGTTTTCTTGTTATGAGCGAGATGAAAAGGATCTTAAAAGAAAAAAAAATCTGCCCCCATATCTTCTAACTATCAATTGTTTAGCTAACCTGTGATGTGAGACATTTCATCGAACACCATTTGATATACTGTGAATGGATGAAGATAGCAAAACAGTGTTATGCCCATTTCATACAAGTGTTCACCTATTGAGGACTCAAAGAATTGATGCCTATCGAGTAAAGTGAACAGTTGTTAGGTATTACAAATTAATTATTTTATTAGACTAAAACCCATGTCACACATGAGTGCCTTCGGAGGTATATAGTTGCACTATTAAATCATATCATCGGCAATGTGGCGCCCACATAGAACGAATCATAGTCATAACCCAAATAGTCCTTAAGGAACAGATCCACTCTCTGTGGATCTGTTCTTCGTCAATTGTTAATTAATTTTAAATTTGGGAAAAAAAATTAATTTTAAATTGGATATTCAGTAACTAATCAAATTTCAAATTTGATATTCATATTCTATGAATAGTTGCATCTGACTTTTTTTTTAAATTTTTAATTTAACCACAACAAATCTTCTAGAGAAGTTTGAACTTTTCCCTTCAATATGGGAATTACTATAAAATTTTAGTGTATATCTGAAAAACCAAGGATATTCTCAAAAAAAAATTAATTATTCTAAATTACTCCTTAATTAAGGGAAAAACAAAAGATTTTGGGGAGGGAATTCGTACTTTGAACCAATCAGGCAAAGAGTTAGTTGGTTCGTCTAAATTAATCAAATACTATTTGGATTATTTCTAAGAAAATGACGGTTATCAAATTTTACATGGTCCTTATTCCATGCTTCACTTATGTGAGAGAACTAAGACAATTGTATTATAATATAATACTTTAGTTTAAAAATTCTTTTTGATAATATTTGACTTCCTTTATTTGAATAGCCGGGCCAATTATTGACTAAACAAAACACAATGGTTTTATTATTTAGGGTAAATTTCACTGAAGTTTCTTGAAATTCAGACTTTATTACATAAAGGTTTTTTTTGTTTTAACTTCGTACCTAAAATTTGATTTTTCTACCACTTTCATAACTTCGTTAGTCAAAATGTTAAGTCATCCGTTAAATAATGATGTAGTAACCAATGGCAAAAAAAAAAAAACTGACATACTGTGCCACATCAGTTGATAAAAAGATAAAAAATTAAACAATTTAAACAATCTATTATAAAGGGTTCAGGGTTCAGGGTTTAGATTTTAGGGTTTGTTAGAAAAACGTTACCAAGATATTCAAATCTTTAAACAAAGTTAATTCCAAACTCTAGAAAGGGCGTGAAAAGTATGCAAGAGATGTTGAAAAGGCATGGGTAAAAAAAGTTGATGTGCTTTCATGTGAGAATTTCTCACTGAGAAAGAAATGGTTTTCATTTTTTTATTTTATAAATGGACGGATCACACACACACACGTAGTGAAAGTTAGAATAGAAAGAGAGAAGATGTGGGGGTTATAAAATGGGAAGGGTAGACTGGAGTTTCATCACTTGTTTTCTGAATGCAATAGCAACAAGGACACAGGGAATGTGTTATCTACTCTTAACGGTCAAGCAAACCCGTAATGTGAAATGAATCAAATCTCCCCAAGTAGAATTCGAACCAACAGCCTTTGTATAAATTTCCTTAGTCAATAACATCTGTTGGCTTGTGAGAAATAACAAAATTTAGAGTAAAGATTCATAGAGGAGCAGATGTTGGAAACAGTTATGAAGAAAATTCCCATTAAAAAGTAAAAGGAAAATGCTTGGAGACTTTGTGATCTGTTTAAATTTCCTTAGTCAATAGTTGCCTTGTGTAATATACTTTTGTTTTCTCTATCTCACATTTATGAAGGGTTCAGCTCACTGGTGCAGAGTGAAGTTTCTTATCTCCTTTGGAAGTTAAGGAATTTGATGCCGTAGGCGAAGACGAAGAAGAAGAGGAGGACCCAACCAACATGAGCAACAACCACAGGTATTAGGAAGTCATAGTCATAACCCAAATAGTCCTTAAGGAACAGATCCACTCTCTGTGGTTCTTGACTAGGAATATCAATAAAGGTCTTGACGTCACCAACTTGAGATGTGAAGATGCCATAGATTGTCCAAGCAACTGGAGAACCCCAGTAGTACCACCTCCACCAGATAGGAATTAGCTGCAACATGGAGATTTAAATGTTAAGGTTACAACAATAAAAGAGATAGTTCAGAACAAGATAAATGCGGTATCACAAAACTCCATGATTAATCTACATAAATTTCGTTTGTAATGTAAACGTCTTGGACGTTGCTCTTTAGAAACCGTCTGTTCAACATGCTCAGGCATGACCATAAGAAGAACAACTGAGTTAAATTCATGACATACCGGTCGTGGAATGAGGAAACCAGAGAACAAGTTCCAGAAGCTCATGAAGAAAGACGTAACAATTGCAGCAATTTGATGCCCAGGAGTTAGGGCAACCGCCATCATCCCATACATTGAGAAGTAGGTAAAGCACATGAAGATGAAGTAATAGAAGTACAAAAACTTCTCCACCTTAAAATTATACCCGATCATGAAAAATAGAAGACAGGAATAGACAAAGGTTTGGATTGCAACGTAAATTGTCTCAATAGACACCTACAACACCAATATATGTATCAATAACAAAGATATGAGATTTTAATGTTATACGAAAACTAAGACGTAAACTAGCATAACTTCCAATATCTTACCTGAGCAAATGCATAAGGCAACTCTGAATACATTCCCGCTGCTCTTTCACGGTAGAAAACTGTTCGTTCAACCGCAACCACAGATTGCACAGAAAAAGCATTGTTGGATCCAAGGAAAAGAATAGCCGAATAGGTAGCTCCCAAAAGATTAATCAGGTCTTGTTGTTTGTGTCTGTTCACAAGATAATATACAGTTAAACACAGCAAAAAACCTTTCACAAAAACAGATGATTGGAGAAAACATGCAACTGAATCACAAAATTCAAAGAATAATATGTACCGCTCATAATAAACTTCTTAAACTTACATCTGGTCTCCTTTCCTCCAGAAGATAACACCAAATAATACTCCAATGCAAATTGTCATGAAAAACCTAATGGCATTGTACTGTGAGTTCCTCCAGTATGACCAGTGTTGCTTCCAGAAGCAAGCCTTACACTGAGTTCCAAAGCTTTGGGAGTATTGGGTGGGGAAGTAGAGGTCCTTGGAACCTGGTAGTGGTGTGCTTAGTTCATTGATAAGTTCCTGGTTTCTCCTGAACAAGTGAAAACAAATATGAAGAAAATTTTAATACACACGGACAAGCAGTTGGCAATAATAGAAATGAAAACAAAACAAATTTATATGCTACTAACCTATAGAGTTCCGAGTTCGCATATACTTCTGCGAAATCAGTGTCAAGTCGAACCTCCACGGCAGAAGAGCTGACCTCTAACATCCAGGTAGCAGGATTGTAACCCTCTTTGATCTTGCTAACCCCTGGAATAGCCTGCAACATGTTTTGCATATTAGTCAAACTTTTAACTACAGAAACCATTGGTGTATAAAAAAGAGGTTTTGATGTTTCATTGAAACAGAGAATTTGATTCTTATTAAATCGTTCATGCTTCGAGAAAGTTGTAATGAAAACAAACCATTCATTGCTCAGACAGAAATATGTTGGAGTGAAATGTACATTGGATTACATGAAATCGATGTTCGAAAATATTCTTACTGAAGTAGATGTTACAGTTTGGATCATTGGAAGGAAATTTAACATAAAAGGTACAGCAAAACATACCTCAAAATATTCTACGAGTTTGTGAGACTGGCGACCTAGAGGTCCAGCATAAATCACCTGACCTCCTCTTTTCATTAAGAAAAGCTGCAATAGAAAACAAAATCAAGGTGAAATATGGCACATGAAAGAATAAACAGTGTTACAGATTAACAGAATTACAATCAAATAATACCTCATCAAAAGCTTCAAAAATGTCAATGCTAGGTTGGTGAATTGTGCATACAACAGTTCGTCCTGTATCTACAGTGTTTCTTACAGTACGCATAACAATTGCGGCTGCTCTAGCATCAAGACCTGATGTTGGCTCATCCATAAAGATGATGGACGGATTTGCAACCAATTCTACAGCAATAGTGAGCCTCTTTCTCTGCTCGGTTGAAAGTCCATCAACTCCCGCAACTCCAACTAAAGCATTCCTCAATGGATTAAGCTCGACCAAATCCATAACCTCATCAACAAACATCTAAAGAAAAGAATGAAAACATAAATTAATTAACATGACATCTTTTATATGTGAACGAATGAGATGAGACGGTTGTAGGGAGATAAAATGCATATAATAAGAAATTAAAATGGGATAACTGCTAAAATTAAAGTGATTAAATAAATAAACATGCCTTCCGTGTATCCTTCTTGACATCCTTGGCAAGACGTAACCAGGCAGAGTATATTAGAGATTCATAAACAGTAACATATGGTGAATGAATGTCATTCTGTTCACAGTAACCGCTGACCCGAGCAAATGTAACTTGGTTCTTTGGGAAACCAGAGATGGTAATACTTCCTTCAATGTACCCACTAGTCTTTCTTCCAGCTAAGACATCCATCAAGGTGGTCTTTCCAGCACCACTGACACCAACTAATGCAGTCAGAACACCAGGCCTAAATGCACCACTAACATCTCGTAGAAGTTGCAATCGGTTCTCTTCAATCCCTTGGCTCTTCATTTCCTGGTAAGGAACCCGAAAAAATGTTACCAAGGAGAATCATATTAATAAAGGTTCGGAGAATCATATTAGACCCATGACGTTTGGCATCATACATCGTGCTCATAGTTTCGAGACTATAACAATTAATTCATAGCTAATGACAATCTAACTTCAAATGACTTTTGAAAAATGCATCAAAATAAGATACTTTAGTCTTCTGTTTTTGCTTTAAAAAATGAGCAGAAACTTTCATTTTTCATTTCTATTCATGTTTTTTATAAAGATATAACTTCTTATATAGATTTCTTGAAATTAAAACCTCAAAGAAAATATAATTAAAACATTACTTACAGCAGGCATATCCACATAGTAGTTCACATGGTTGAAAGCAAGGGAAAGGGGCTGGAAGGGCAAAACCATTCCTTTTCTGGCTTGATTGTTTGCAGCATTTCTCACTTGCATATCAGTACCTGACATTGCTCATTATTTATTAGAAAAGGGAAATAATTTCATAGCAAGGGCACTAAATAAGATGTACGTTTTATGCAGTAGATTTGGTACAACCCCATGATGACATAAATGAAGAACGGTGCATGTGGTGAATAGGGGGTTTGCAGCGTGGACATGGGTTGATAATGCTTATCTAGCTTATACATTGTTTTAAAGCCAGGTGTGGTAAATAAATGGAGTGAGAGTTGGAGTAATTCATAATTTATAATGCATATGCAAGTTAAGACGCACAAGAATATAACATTATACCTTCTGGATTGGGTCGTGGCTTCCTATTGCTTTCGGAGTCATCATTCTCAATTAGAGTTTTAGTGTCACCAAGAGCTAAAATTTAGATAAAAAATAAAGCAAATAATCAGTACTTAAGTCCATAGTACCCGATGAGTAGTACACAATGAAAATTATTCACTTACGATTCAGGATGGTCAATGCTGCAATGAAAAGAACATTAAAAAGCAGAGTGAACCCGAAAAGCGCTGCAACACAAATCCAATACCAATATTCTTCAGTAAACAAGCCTCTTTCCCTGAGAAGGATCTTTCCAACTGTAGGCTCAATGGAGTTATTGACAGGCTGTACAAAGGATTAACAAATTTTGTTAAGCTCAAAGTTGATATTAATGTATAAGGAGAATTCAATTGAGATTTAGGACAAGTTACAGCGCTCCATCTTTCATCCAGAAATTCGTTGATGGCAATTGCATTTTGTCCATACATCATAGGTGAAACATAGTATCCCCATGTCATCCATGGAACAATGTCATCTGCAAACCAAAAGGAGAATCTTGTGAATGTCAAATCAAAAGAAAAAAATCCAAAACTTTGTCATTGTATTGATTGAAACATGACAACAATACTAGCATCAAAATGATATATGTGCCTGCGTTGGCAATGAAGGCAAAAGACTCCATACCTTTAGCAACAACAAAACCTCCAAGGACAAACACAATTAGCAATGTAAGGGAACCAATAGTGTTTGCAACAACCTCTGTTCTTCCAAGGGCAGCAATGAAACGGAAAAGGGATAGTGCCATCTGATGTACACTGAAGAAAGCCAAGAGCTGTTTGAAGAACCTGAGCATATTGCACATACGTCAGATGCAAGAATAACTAGATTTTTTTATATTTCATCACTCATATGTAGCAACACAAACAAGAAGCTTCCAACAATAACACTTTGGACAAATCAAAGCTCACCTACTGGCAGCAGGTGCAAATCCAATGGTGTAGTATGTCAAAATGACCCATATCCCAGAATCCATCAGTGACATGGGAATTCTGGTTAGCCAAATCGGCAAGCCAAAAGCCCAGCCAGGGTAGAACAAGGCATCCCTCTGTTTAAAGAACACAGGAAGCCTGAAAACTGTCATTGCAAGCTCTGCCAGTCCATTAAACATGACGCTCATGAGACTGAAAAACAGTGCTCCCCAGAATTTTGCTGAATCTTGTACTGTCCCAGCTTGCATTTCTGTTCTCAAGAACACTGTCAAAGCAATTGTAGCCATGATTGTTATCTGTGTAGTTTTGAATATGTATACAAAAGAGTTACGCTTCATCAGAAGCCATTCCCTTGCAAAGCATGCCTTGAAGAGCTCCATATTGGATATTCCATACTTATCCTTCACCAAGGCAGCAGGATGGGCTGTTCTTTTATCATATGGAACCCTTAGGTCTTCCAAAAGTCGTTGGCCAACATGAAAAGAGCTGAAAGCCTGTACAAAGTCAGGCACTGAGACATATCTGTAAGCTTGGTTCTTCTTATACCAGTATTGTTCTTGGTCCTTCTTTGAGGTCACTTCTTGCAAGAAATCTGCAGCACCTTTTCTTTCGGGGCATCTGAACCCCATATATTCAAAGAATTCAAGCATATTCTCACGCGGACCTTGGTAGACAATCTGACCCTCAGAAAGAAGGATAATGTCATCAAAAAGATCATACGTCTCAGGTGCTGGCTGCAAGAGAGAGATGACCGTTGACACATCCATAATATGAACCATCTGCCTCATGAACTTGACAATTTGAAAGGTTGTGGAACTGTCCAGCCCCGTTGATATTTCATCCATGAAAAAAGCTTTGGCCGGTCCAACCAACATTTCTCCTGCATTCAGACCAACCACCACCAGTTAAAATCATTGCAGAGAATGTTTGCACATCAATAATCACTCCTATTTGAACATACATTTATGCAGAGTTCTACCACTCACACTTCGAAACACATATGAAAGCATAACCATCATGGAAACCCAGTTTTCATTTAGTTATGTAATATGGCATAAAGTCTCATACCGGTGGTTACACGTTTCTTTTGTCCACCAGATATGCCCCTTCTCATGCCATCACCCACACTTGTATCAGCACAGATATCTAAACCAAGTAACTGTCAGAAAAACAAAAAATTGTTAGGCTTGTACAATAGGAGAGCAAGCACACAATCTTATGATAATCAACCAACCTTGAGAACATAATCTGTGATCAAACTAGTTTCCTGGCCTGCCATAGATGTGGCTTTCATGAATGCATCGATTTCAGTGTCTGGTTTGATACCTGAATCTTTCTCCCTTCTAGACAACTCTACCAGCATATCATACCTGGTTCCAACTCCCAGGCAACGTCCGGAGAAATCCAACGTTTCACGAACTGTCATCTCACCATATTGAATATCATGCTGGCTAATATAAGCAGAGGTTCTCTGAGGCACAAATTCATTAAATTCATGGCCGCAGTAGGTCACTTTCCCAGTTACCTGTTTATAACCCCATCTTGTTAAATACGTATGAAGTACTAAACAAGTAGGTGCACTAATGCAATAAAAATAAACCAATAAAAGGTAAGGGGATAGAGAGGATGGCAAACCCTTAGATCCTTATCAAGCTTGCCAGCAAGTGCTTTTAGAAGTGTTGTTTTTCCGGATGCAGGAGGTCCAAGAAGCAGTGTCAACCTGCTACAAAATTACTTCACTTGACTAGCAGTAACAATCAATCACTTACCCTTTGCAGGAAAGGAAATTAATTTTTTACTAGAAAAAAAAAATTAGGAGAGCAAAATTCTAAGGCAAGGAGAGAACTCGTGAAGAATTGCAAAAAGCAAGGTAGATGGCGGTTCCCTTCCATCTCCCTCCACCAGGTTCTTGAGCCAAATTGATGATTGCACGTCATCACAACAAAAGTTGATGCTCTTGAGCATCGAAACAAATTTCTTAATCCATTTTGCAGTGGACTTGTGCCATCATAAAAAGGGTACCTTATGGTACTGCCCAAATCTGGTCCGTTCCTTGATGCGCAAGACAAAGTTTCATAAGGACCCAAGACATAAAAGAAGCTGTTTGTTTTATCCTCCCTATTTTGGCACTGAAGCTGTAGAGCATAACTTTGTCACATGCATATGCACTGCAAGATGTGGGTCCAAACAAATAACACTAGCAGCAAAGGATAACTTAACGAAGCCAATAATTCATTGGGCAATTTCAAATACCACTATGCTGCCCAAGCACAAAAATGAGATCATTGCCGCCGGAAATTTTAAAAAAAAAAAAGTAGAAACTCCAAGAATTAATTGGATGTTGGACTAAAGGCTTGCTGCATTAACTTCTATATCCAAGAAAAAACTCATGGTGTCAGGAAATCAATGGAGAAGGAAGTAAATACAGTCTATGCCAAAGCAAACATTTTGGACTGAGTCATGGTGACCAATGGGTCGGGTATGAAGGATAAAAAAAATGGGTATGGAGATGGGTACGGGGATTTTTTTGGGTATGGTGTTCGGGGAGAGGTGGGGATGGTATTTTAATTCCCGACCCGAACCCTCCCCTTTTAGAATATATATTATATTATATATTTATATAATGTATACAAATCTTAAGCCTCACTACTTATATATTTAGTTAAGTTCTCGTCACTATGTAAACATTCTTATATTGTCTTATACGTATATTGTATATATATATTCATTATCTTGCCCTAATCCTATTTTTTTTTTCTTTCAACAAAGTAGTTTTATATTGATTTTTTCTTCCGTACATAATGGGGAGGGTCAGGGAACCCATTCCCCATCAAAGGCAAGGATATGAATATTGCGAGTATGAAGGCTGAGATGGTGATGGGAATGGCATACCCACCCCCGATTCGACCCATTGCCATCCCTAAAGAAACCCCATCAAGGGAAGAAATTTCAATTGGCAAACAATTGGTGCAAATAATTCACTCAATAGCCATTGGAAAAATCATGTCATTCTATAGTGAGGCCCTTAGGGCATCCATAATTAACTCCTTAAACCACCTCCTTAGACAAATTTTAGGGAGGAATTGGAAAAATACAACTCCAACTATTCTCTATCCACCTCCTAAAATATGGAGACTTCTAGGAGCTCCTGAATCTAAGGAGAGAGAAAAGACTCCTAGTGGCTCCTTATAATTTAATGATGCTTTGTTTTATGCATAGTTTAAACTTTTAATTAATGCTAACTATTTTTGTATATTATTTTTTTATAGAGATGGACCAATCATATTGAATTAAAAAATAACTAGAGTATTTATGACTCCTTAAATTAGGGAGTATGATTGGAGTTCAAATTTTATAGAGAGCTCCTAAAAGAACTTTAGTGTGTTTTTAGCTAAATTTTAACTTTAAAATAGGGAGCATGATTGTAGATGCTCTTAGGTGAGGTCCTATCTCTTAACCATTGGATCAAGCTAACCAATTTGATCCAACAACTAACCAATTTGATCCAACAGTTAAGAGATAGGGCCTCAAATCCAAATTTGTCCAAATTTTCAAATCCACAAATTTTGGATTAATGGGCTCAAATCCAAAATGCCTATTAATTCCCCAAATCAACTCAAAGCAAAGTGGTACAAAACCACCCAAGCTCAAAAATGAACTACATCGGTTTGATGCCGCCAAGGGTATGTAGGAAATCTAGCATCACACTAGACGCAACCGCAACCATATTTGAATCCCTGATTCCAACCAACCAAAGTCAAGCCCAAACAACATCTCATCACCTTAACCAAATTCGCCCCAAACACTATCCATATCAAAAACAACACAAATTTCCATCCAAATTTTCTCTCACCAAAAATCCCAAATAAATCCCAATGAAACTATGAGTTAGCCTAATTCCCTCAAAAGGAGACGTAGTCAACTTGGTGTTCGTTCCAAGTGCAGCTACAAAACCAAACAAACCATCTTTCCCCTCAAATCAGGCTCCTTTGTAATTTTAATCAAAGGGTCTTCTCTTTTAATTCATGACAAGGGTATAATTAAGAGATTCTTTAATCTCGAGTGGGTCGGACTTAAAATAATAAAACCCTATTCATTGAATGTGGTTGAAATTGTGTTGGGAGATTTTGTTCACATTTTCGCTCAACAAACACTTTGTGTTATTTATTTATAAACTTTTTAAAATCCATTTTGTGCGATTTTATTGGTGCAACAAATATAATACTAGTCCAGAAAAGAGGTTAAATTTGCAAAGTTCATGAGCAGACCTTGATGGTTTAACGATACCACTCACATCTTGGAGTATCTGAACGACTCTTTTCTTTGATGGTGTGAGTCCAAGCATTCCAATTAATCCCTGTTCACATTTATAAGAATTGAGAAATCTGTGAATTTACCATATATAGGAACGCTAGACTAACAAGGAAAGTTTACTGTAAATAAACGTTAATGAAATACCTCCACTGAGTTCAAGGTGGAATTTAGCAGAGTTGGAAGTGCTCTGGTGCCTACATATGCATCTCCTTCTATTGATAAATTCTGAAATCTGACCTCAACTTTAGGAACATCAATACCAACCCTGTTCCCAATCAACCAAAAAAAACAAACCAAGACTTTCAAAATCCAACCCAATTTTCCTCCTGCTTTCTCATCAACCAAACAAGACAAATATATCTCAGCAACCCAATGTAGCAAAAACAAAAACAATATTAAACCTGTCATTTCTGGCTCTGAGCCTCTGCAAGAACCTCTCATTGTCCTCCTCAACAACCTTAAGTATGTTCTCCATCAACTGCTTCTTATCTTGAGCCCCAAGGTTTGCAACATTAACTTCTTCAGTCACAACCTTCCCATTGCTCATGGCATGTCTCAACATCCCCCTCCTCATCCTATCATATGTGGGCAGCCTCTCTATGGCTGCCCACTTCAGCTCCTCCTCCTCATCCACCGTCTGCTGCCGCCCGCTCCGCTCTAAAACGTCAGGCGCATTCCACATTTCCCTCACACTCATCGACCGCCAGCTCCCCCGGCTGCTGGACTGCCTTGTCAAGTCATCTCCGGCCAATGCAGCCGCCATTTTTAACTCAAAAAACCAATCAAATCATTCCCAACTCAAGATTTCTGGTAATGAGTTGTGTTTTTCACCCAAACTTGAACTGTTCAAGTTCAAAAAGAATTGAATTAAATGAACAAATGTATACACTTAAAGAATGAGACTTTTTTGTTCTTTTGTCTGCACTCACTCCTGGTATTTGGTGATGAATGTGAAAATGGGAGAAAGCGAAAGAGATTTTTTTTTTTTTGGGGTGAGACTTGGGTCTCCCTTTTATAGACATAGAAGAAGAAAAACAGAGGAAGCTCATGAGAATCTAGGGCTGCCCAAACTGACCGATTCAATTCGATTCAATTCAATTCAATTCGATTCAATTCAATCCAATTTTAGTTGGTTTCGATCTCTTGGCATTGAATTGGATCCCTAATTTCCAAAACCAAGATGATTGGATTTGATGACAGATTTGCTTGTGAGAATCCAATCACATCAAATCAAATCCAATCCAATCAAGTTAATTTCGTGCTTAATTTGCTCATGTAGATAATTGTAATTAGAAAGTTATGAACATTTAAGTCATTTGGTGGAGTTATGTTTTATATGGTATAAAATAAAAATAAAACAAAAACTCTAGGATTGGAATAGAATTCATGCATTTAAAATAAACGTTTCATGCATAGATTCATGTATTAGCCTTTTAGTTCATGTATTAGCCTTTTAGTTCATGTTTTGGGGACTATAGGTTCATGATAGAATTGTCTATAATAAATTGGGGGATTTGGTTCAATGTAAGTGACATCTTCCTACTATCTATAAATAGTTGTTAGAGTTGTTAGTTTAGGATATGTGAGTTATAGAAACAAATTGAGTTTTTCTCTAATATTGAGAACTACACACTCTCTCCTTGTTTTTGGTATTCTTAGAATCAGCAAAGCTTGGAAACCTACATTGTCTCCTTGTTCAGGGTATTCTTAGACTCAACAGAACTTGGATTTGTTTCAACGTGTATCCTTTCCAAAACCACTGGTTCACTGAATCAGACCTGTCTCAAAAAAATTGCTTAATATTCAGAGGTTTTGAAGCCGTGGGAAATCAAACCCCTAACCCCTTATTTCAACTTGCAACACAACATCACTGCACTAACAAGCCTCCTTGTGTTTTTTTACCTATATTGAATCTACTCAAAGATTTCCTAGGGTCGCTTATCTTTAAAACATAAAACCCTAACTCCTTTTTTATCCTAGCGCCTCACTCTCTCTATTTCTCTGTGTCGCTTGCTGCTTCCTATTCTCTCTCTTCTTCTCTCTCTTCCTATATTTCTCTATTTCTTCTCCTCTCAAACCCAACCAAACCAGCAGCCATCATTTTCTTTTCTCTGGCCATAGATCTAGCATCGTCATCCGCATCTCCGTCGTCTTTTTCTTCATCTGCCATCACCGATCTGAAAACCGAAGCCGAACCAACACCGAACTAGCGTCGGCGTTCAAAAATGTCAAACCGTAAGGCTCGGTTTGGGAAACGATTTTCATCCAACGACGTGCTTTGGTTCGGTTGCCCTATCCTACCTAACTTTTACTCAATGTGTATTCTCACCATTTTTTGAAGCACTTATCATAATTACGTCCATTTTAAGGCATATTATACACAAACTCTTTATAGAGCCTATTTGGTTAGAAAAACCTAAAATTAGGCACTTGTCATTTTCAAATTGGTTCTTAATGTGTTAAAATTTTCTAAGAACCAATTAGAAAATGACAAGTGGTTAGTTTTTAATTTTTCTCTCCAAATAAGCAATCTATGAAGTTTTTGCATATACTATGTCATGCTAAAATGGGCTTATTTGTAAAATTCTACTTTTTTAAAACTTGACACATGTGTAACTATAGTTAACTATTGGATTAACGACATTTTACTCCATTAAAGTTTAGGTGCTGTATTGAAATGAGCCATGAGGTTTCAATTTCATCAATTTGATACCCAACGTTACAAATCTGACCAATTCACCCGCATCCGTTAGATTGACTATCTGGTCAAATGTTGTAATTATAGGACCCACAACATATCCTGACATCCCAATCCAACTAGTCCACATGAAGGGCATTTTTGGAAAGAAAAAGTAACAATACAAAATTTTAAAAATAATATTTTTAAAACAAAAAAATCCCAGCAACCCCTCTCTCCCTCCCCTAGCCACCCTTTGTCGACCCTCCACAGAACCCTTCCCACCCCCAAGCCCCCTCCCCACTCCACCTTTCCCCCTCCTCCCTCCCTCCCTCCCTCCCTCCTTCCCCTTCCCCAATCCACCCCAGGCCCTCCTCGACCCACTCTCTCTTTCTCTCCTTGTCTTCCTCCCTCTACCCCTCTCTTCGTCAACCCCATCCTCCACTCATCTCTGCACTCCATCCCTATTGTTCACTACCAGCCACATGACCACTGCCCAAACCCCAAAAACTCATTAAAAACAAAAAAACAAAATCATGGCGATGCTTTTTCATGACCTTTCTCTTAGCGAGAAGGAAAATCAGGAGGTATGTCCAATTGGAATAGAGCTCAAAAGGGAGAATTATAGATGCGACACTCGATGGGTGTTGTTCGTCAACATCTATCTTCAGCTCTTGCTCCAATCCATTTGAATCAATACTAGTTCCTCAACAATGGGTCAAGGTCCACAGTTATCTCATCAAGCAGAAGAACCTATTTGATTTGAAAAACAAATTATCAAACACTTGGTGAGCATTTAAAGAACAAACAAACAAACACCTTCCACTCTCTGTTGAGATAGGAGAGGTCGCCGGAACCGGTCAATCTGGTGTCATGAAACGCCAACCTCCGAGCACACGAACCTATGTGCTTGCCTCCTAAGATCTTCAAGATCGTGGTTTTGCCGGCACCGTTGGATCCGACGAGGAAGCATCGATCGCCGGCGTTGAGGGTGAGGTTGAAATCCTCGAGGATTGTAGAGCAACTTCAGTCCTTCACTTAAGTGACAGAATTCGAGGATTGCAAAATAGCTTCAATTCTTAAAGTGACACTTTCAAAACCTAAACTAAAGGTTTATGGAATGCCACCAACATAATATAACAAGAAGTTTTTTTTTTTTTTTTTTTAACTAGCATAATTTCATTAAAATACAAAAGATTTACAATAAGAAGACACCCCAAATGGAGGTTCTTGCATACAATAAATCTAGAGAATTAAATCCAACAAGACAATGAGTAATAAACCGTACAAGATCAAGCACATCTCACTCATAGTTGAAAGATAGAGGATCAAGAAGACTTCATCATTATAGAACAACATATTATGCACTAATAGGAACCATAAACACTAAAAGTGAAAGTTCCTTAACGCTCAACATCTACCTGGCCAAAGAAAGCTACAGTACCTCTACCTTCCCACATGATCCCACATCACCCAGTAATGAAAGATCCATTTAGATCTAACAACTCCACCTCCATAAAAACAAAGGAACCTTAAAAGCCCATCCAAAAACACTGGGAGAAAGAAAACCCAGCACAAAATTGGGGAGAACCAACACCCAGCATAAAACTGGGGGAAACGCTCCCTACAACATGGAGAGAGATGCCCAGTTTATTAGCCGAATGGGTGGATTCCAAGGGAGTGATTGCTTATAAAAGGGGACAACAAAGAAAGGAGAAGAAGGGGCGAGAGAAAAGTGGATTGAAAGTTGATATAATCTTCATACCAACAACTTTGAAGTCAAAAAAATGGTAAAATCACATATGATGTGTATCATGAGAGCATGGTTGGAATAGTCTCTTCAAAAAAGGACTAGCTAAAATAACCTTGTAGGAGTTTACTAACACTTGGTTAAAAATAATTAGGTTCTTATATTTAATGGAATGACCGGATTTAATTCAGAAGTGACACTTGATTATGTTTAGCTCTTTGGAAATGTTCTAGTTATCATAAGTGTAAATAAAATAAAATTTACCATGTACTAATACTAATATTGGTCATTATATTTAAGGAAATGGAATGACCGAATTTTTTTCATTTTTGGATTTTTTATTTATTTAAGAAGGACTAGACTTTAACGAGGCTGCACTTCTGCACTGGGTTCCAGTATTTCTTGATGTTTGTATTCTGGGTCTTCTTCTTTTTTTGGTCAAAGTATTTTGGGTCCTTGTTGAATGAAAGCTTCTTTTCTGATTTTTTTTAATTGAAAATTAGATAAAAATCCAAATGTTCTAGGGTTTATTAGGGAAAACTCACACGTTTTTTATTTTTGATGGAAACCCAATGATTAGCCTTCCACGTCCGCAAACTTACCATAACGAGATGATGAGTCAGCCGACATTTATTATTTCAATTGGTCAATTTTTTTGTGTTCCTATTTTACCAGTACAACGGTTTTTTGTGTTAACCAATATTATTGCATAATTTAATGCTATTTATGGGAATAAAAAGTAAGGTAAATAATTATTGAATTTGATGTAGCCAATTGACAATTGTTCTATGGATTTGGATCCTCTGTTTTGACTTTTCTGCCATAATTTGTTTTATTTTTGTTCTCCATATGGCATCTTATTAAAATTTACATCTTTTCTTTCTCCAACCTTAGAACACGAAAACATTCTTACCAAAAAGAGTATGAACATAACGAGTCGAATAAGTAACTAGCTCCAAGGGCATAGGAAATTAAATTATGTTCAGTCAAATACACGGCGGAACCACAGCCAAGGCTGTGGTGGGTTATAGCCCAGTAAATTTTGAAGAACAACTAATAATAAACCTATATCTACGTGGCCCACCAACAAGTTAGCCTTTTGGTTTTTTGGTGAAAGTATATGTTGCCTTTAGCAAAATGTTTTTTAAGAAGAAAACCTATATGGCCCACCATTAACTACAACACATTAGGGAAATATTATTTTCTCAAGTTCATTTGTATTCTCTCTTAAGAACGGAACAATATGTTAATCTAATTCTATTGTTCTTATGTTTACAACTAATATATATGTGAAAGTTAATTATTTATATGTTTGCACTTTGCATTTTAGAAGCTTGATTGGTTGATGCCAAGAATGGATTTAAAATGCAAAGAAAAAAATTTATTAAATGATAAGCTAAAAATTTTAGATAGTCCACACCAACCGAAAAATTCATGGTTCCACCCTTGCCAAATAATAGAAAACCTGGGGTAAGAAAGAACATAAGTCATGTAAAGAAAATATAGAAGTAGCAAGCTTTACGTATTCAAAGAAAGATTTTCACCGATTTTTTTTTTTTTTTCTAATTCTCGAAAGGAAGAAGGACTAGACTTTAAAATGCAGAAAGTAACCTTCCCAGGCTTGGAAGCCAATTCAAAGCATGCCAACGTAACTTGAATGAAATTTCAAGCGAGGCATTGACACTCCAGCAACAATTATGTATAAAACCAAAACTTAGGAAGAGACCAAATCACAGACCCAAAAACTTGTAAATTGGGTGACAAAATTAATTTATTGTCTACAAATTACACTCAGACTATTGCCTGCAAATTATAATTATGGAGAATGAAAACAAGAAGAGGTTGGCAGTTTTGGTGGGCTGCAATTACCCAAACACCAGAAATCAGCTGCATGGTTGCATAAATGATGTGGTGGCCATGAGAGGCACACTTGTGAATCGCTTCGGGTTTGATCCAGGAAATATTCAGCTGCTGACTGATGCTGCAGCTGCAGGTTCTTCTTCCTCACTCATGCCCACAGGTGCAAATATTAAGAAGGCACTTGGTGCAATGGTTGATCAAGCTAAGCCAGGTGATGTCTTGTATTTTCACTATAGTGGCCATGGAACAAGGATCCCTTCATTGAAGCCAGGCAACCCCTTCAGGCAGGATGAGGCTATTGTGCCTTGTGATTTCAATCTCATCACTGGTGGGTGCTTTTAATCTAATTGGTCAATTGTTTAATCTCTTGTATATACATGTTAATTTTAGTAATTTAATGTTCTAATGAGTAATTATAGAGGTGGGATTCCGCTTTATACAAACGGATCCCACCTCTATTATAGAAATGTGTTCTACAATGTGGTATCCTTTCTTATTCACAGTAAGACCTTATGCATTTTTGCTATTGTTTAATTAGTTAAATATAGGGCTATTCATTTTATTAATCCCTGAACTTAGACCCGATTTGCATTTGAATTCCTCAATTTCCAAAATCGTTCCCGTGATCCTTCAACTTCAGTTTCGTTATGACAAATGGTTCTGCCGTCAATTTTGTTAACTTTTCTGTTAAATGCAAGGCTAAAATGGTTTTTTTTATTTTAAATTGATTAAATATGAATAAAATATTTAAAACAAAAAAAATAAGAAAAAAAATTCAAATCTCTCTCTCTCACCTATTTCTTCACCCTCCATTCTCCCATGACCACCACCCTCCAACCCCCAAACCCACCCCACCGCCCCACCCTCCACCTAGAAATTATCCCAAAACCCAACTTTCTTCTCCAAACTCCAAACAGACAACGGCACAAAACCCCTTCAGCTTCCAAAACTCACCTTTATTTTCTTCAGTAATTTCCTTTTTGGCTTTTGAACTTGGAACCAAATATCAGTTTCCCTTTTCTTGATCAGAGAATCAAACCCAAAAAACCATTAAAGGAATACCCCATCATCATCATCATCATCATCATCATCATCATCTCTCTCTCTCTCTCTCTCTCTCTCTCTCTCTCTCTCTCTCTCTCTCTCTCTCTCTCTCTCTCTCTCTCTCTCTCTCTCTCTCTCTAATCTGGAAGATTTCAGTTGAGCCTTTCTCACTCCTTCTCCATCTCCACCTCTCTCTCTCTCTCTCTCTTTCATTTTTCCTGGAGAGACGTCTGATGGGATATGCCTATGGTGGTGGTGGGCATCGGGGATGAACAGGAATGGGGGAGGTTGTGACAAGGTGCGCTTTATGAGTGTCGGGGCTGGGCTTGGGGACTGGGGGAAGAGGAGGATTTGGGTGGTGGTCTTAGTGGGAGAGTTGTCTGGGCAAAATGGTGATCTTGGTGGGAGAATCGTCTGGGCAAAATGGTGGTCATAGTGGGACGGTGGGGTTGGGGACAAGGTTGCCAAGAAAGAATAGGAAAAAGAAGGGGCAAGTGGTGAAATTTTTCATTTTTTAATTATGATTTTATTTTTAGTTTTTAGGAATAAGAACTAATTTTTAATTTTTAGTTTGACAAGATAGGAATAAGATTTTTTTATTTTTAGTTTCTAATTTTTAATTTTATTTTTTGGGTGAAAGGAATATTCAGAAATTGAAAATTAAAAATAATACAAAAATACTATTTTACCCCTGCATTTAAGATAAAGAGTTAACAAAATTGACGGCATGACCATTTGTCCTAACGAAACTAAAGTTGAAGGACCACTGGAATGATTTTGGAAATTGAGAGACTCAAGTGCAAATCGGGTCAAAGTTTAGGGACTAATAAAACAAATAACCCTTAAATATATAACTAATTACAACATGCACGGATAGCAAGTATGAGAGTGAGACGAGTTGTAAACTTGGAAGTCGGTGAAAACAACGTGGTTAATTTATTGGTAACTTTTATGTGTAGATGTGGATTTCAGACAACTAGTAAACCGCTTGCCAAAGGGAGCAAGCTTTACAATCCTATCAGACTCATGCCACAGTGGAGGCCTCATTGACAAGGAGAAAGAGCAGATTGGACCTTCTCATGTCACTGAAATTAGTACCACATCCTCATCAGTTTCCTCTAAGCCTAAGGGCATCCCTTTTGAGTCCATATTACACCACCTCGCATCATTGACAGGCATAAACACATCTGACATTGCAACCCACTTGTTAGAGTTGTTTGCAGCAGATGCCAGCCTCAAGTTTCGTTTGCCTCCGCTCGAACTACTCAACATGTCCGAGTCATCACAGCCTGATGAGGGAATCTTACTAAGCGGGTGTCAAGCAAATGAGACTTCCGCTGACATGACGAACCCGATCATGACTGGAGGAAAGGCATGTGGTGCATTCAGCAATGCAGTTCAAATGGTGTTGAAGGAGCACGAGGCTGAACTAAGCAATAGACAGGTTGTGATGCTTGCTAGACAAGTTTTGAAAGAACAAGGCTTTGAGCAGCACCCTTGTCTCTATTGCAATGATGAGAATGCTGATACAACTTTCTTATGCCAATCTCATATCGGCTCAAGTTTGTGAGACATTGGTTATGCTATGATTTGTCTAATGAGTTATGTTAAGACCATGTCACTTACTGTTTTCTTTTTGTAAATAAAGAAGGCACTGATATTGCCACTTTCTTGTGGCAACCTCTCAGAGCTCAAGTTTATTAGAATCTGCCTAATTTCTACTGTTTCTTTTCTTTGTTCAGCTCAAGTGAGGCATTACTGAGTTCTTTGGTTGAATAAATTCTTACTCATCAGGCCTCCCGTGAGGGAAAATATAGCAGTAAAGCAAGAACCTTTATGCCAAGATTAAAGACAGGTTTTGTTGAAAAGAACAATCACAAGCTTTCTTCTATTAAACATTCAAGAATAAAAATAGCTATACAAAGTATTAAGGAAAAGCTATCCAAAACAAACAAAATTACACAAACGTATGAAACAAAAGCAAAAATGAAAGGACAAATAGAGGACAAATTGTCTCTCTAACTTACTATAATGTTGTACACTCAAACTACCTATTTCACATTCTGAAGGTTCTTCACTGCTGCACAGTGAATTTGCTTATCTCCTTTGGAAGTTCAAGAACTTTATGCCGTAGGCAAAGACAAAGAAGAAGAGGAGGACCCAACCAACATGAGCAACAACAACAGGGATCAGAAAATCGTAGTCAAAACCTAAAAATTCTTTAAGGAATACATCAACTGGTTTTGATTCTTCAATAGAACTTCGGATGGGAGTTTTCATGTCACCAACTTGAGATGTGAAGATACCATAGATTGTCCAAGCAACTGGAGAACCCCAGTAGTACCACCTCCACCAGATGGGAATTAGCTGCAAGAGTGAGATTCAATTGTTATCATTGCAGAAATAAAAAAGATGGTTTGGAACAAGATTCATCTTTGGTATAAGAAAAATTGAGTTTCAAATGACATACCGGCCTGGGGATGAGGAAACCAGAGAACAAGTTCCAGAAGCTCAAGAAGAACGACATAGTAATTGCAGCAATTTGATGGCCAGGAGTTAGGGCAACCACCATCATCCCGTACATTGAGAAGTAGGTAAAGCACATGAATATGAAGTAGTAGAAGTACAAAAACTTCTCCACCTTAAATTTGTACCCGATCATGAAAAATAGAAGACAGGAATAGACAAAGGTTTGGATTGCAACGTAAATTGTCTCAATAGCCACCTACAACACCAATATATGTATCAATAACAAAGATACAAGATGTAATATTATACAAAAACTAGGAAGTAACCAAGCATAACTTCCAATATCTTACCTGAGCAAATGCATAAGGCAACTCTGAATACATTCCCGCTGCTCTTTCACGATAGAAAACTGTTCGTTCAACCGCAACCACAGATTGCACAGCAGAAGCATTGCTAGCTCCGAGGAAAAGAATAGCAGAATAGGTAGCTCCCAAAAGATTAATCAGGTCTTGTTGCTTGTGTCTGTTCACAAGATAATATACAGTTAAACATCATAAATGTGACACTTACTGCAAAGAACATGCAACTGAATCACAAAATTCAAAGTATAATATGTACGAAAGATGTAGTTCAGAATAAAGTTCTTAAACTTACATTTTGTCTCCTTTGCCCCAGAATATAATACCAAATAATACTCCGATGCAAATTGTCATGAAAAACCTAATGGCATTGTACCGTGAGTTCCTCCAGTATGACCAGTGTTGTTTCCAGAAGCAAGCCTTGCACTGAGTTAAAAAGCTTTGGGAGTATTGGGTGGGGAAGTAAAGATCCTTGGAGCCTGGTTCTGGTACGCTTAGTTCCTTGATAAGTTCCTGATTTCTCCTGAACAAGTGAAACAAAAATGAAGAAAAATTTAACACACAACAACAAGTAGGTGACAATGATAGAAGTGAGGAAAAATGAAGTTACATGCAACTTACCTATAGAGATCAGAGTTTGCAAATATTTCTGCAAAGTCCACGTCATTTTGAGCTTCAATTGAAGCAGAGCTGACCTCTAACATCCAGGTAGCAGGATTGTAACCTTCTTTGATCTTGGAAACCCCTGGAATAGCCTGCAAAATGTAATAGATATTAGTGAAACTTTTAACTATAAAACCCCTTGGTAGAGGACAAATTTGTGTATGACTGAAACATATTTGACCCTTAATATTATTCATGGTTCTAGAAACTTGCGTTTGCATAACAACAACAAATTAAAGTCCACAATTAAATATGTTGGGAGTGAGATGTATATGGATTACGGGCGATTGATGTTTGAAAGATTTTCTTGACTGAAGTTGGGTCTTAGACCAAATATTAACTTTTGGATCCATGAATAATGATTTGAGTATAAACTTACCTCAAAGTATTCAACAAGCTTGTGAGACTGGCGACCTAGAGGGCCTGCATAAATCACCTGTCCTCCTCTTTTCATTAAGAAAAGCTGCAATGCGAAACAAAACTAATGTGACATATAGTTCATAAAATAATGAACAATGCTACAGATTTAACAGATTAAAAATCAAATCATACCTCATCAAATGCTTCAAAAATGTCAATGCTAGGTTGGTGAATTGTACAGACAACAGTTCGTCCTGTATCCACAGTGTTTCTCACAGTACGCATAACAATTGCGGCTGCTCTAGCATCAAGACCTGACGTTGGCTCATCCATAAAGATGATGGAAGGGTTGGCAACCAATTCTACTGCAATGGTGAGCCTCTTTCTCTGCTCAGTCGAAAGTCCATCAACTCCTGGAAGTCCAACTAAAGCATTCCTCAATGGGTTAAGCTCCACCAAGTCCATAACCTCATCAACAAACATCTAAAGAAAAGAAAAAGAAAATAAGGGTCAGCAATATCATCCATCTCATCCTGTTCTTAAATATGGAGCAATATGATTGTCATTTTGGTGATTAACTATGACTTCTTTTTACGTGAAGAAGACTGCTGTAGACACATTACATTGTATAATCAGAAATTAAAGGTTAGAACTGCACAATAGTTAAGGTGTTAAAAAAATAACATACCTTTCGTGTTTCCGTCTTGACATCCTTGGAAATACGTAGCCAGGCAGAGTATAGGAGAGATTCATAGACAGTAACAAATGGTGAATGAATGTCATTCTGTTCACAGTAACCGCTGACCCGGGCAAATGTGGCTTGGTTCTTTGGGTAACCAGAGATCGTAATACTTCCTTCAATATAGCCGCCAGTCTTTCTTCCAGCTAAGACATCCATCAAGGTGGTCTTTCCAGCACCACTGACACCAACTAATGCAGTCAAAACACCCGGCCTAAATGCACCACTAACATCTCGTAGAAGCTGCAGTCGGGTCTCTTCAATCCCTTGGGTCTTCATTTCCTGGTAAGGACACAAAAAAATTTACCAAGAAGAATCATATTAAACCCCAACATTTGTCTAGAATTCATGACTTAAATGAACGGAACTGTTCATTAAAAAAAGTCCACCTAAACTAAAGCGAATTATGTAAAATGCTTTAAAGTAAAATATCTCTACTATGAAGAGAAGACAGTCTCATTTCCAATTCCGTTTCTGTTTCTTTTGATAAGTTCCCATATAGATTCTTGAAATTAAAACTTCAGACCTCAGAGGAAAAACGAGCAAGTTACTTACAGCAGGCATATCCACATAGTAATTCACATGGTTGAAAGCAAGTGAGAGGGGCTGGAAGGGCAAAACCATTCCTCGTTTGGCTTGGTTATTTTCAGCACTAACAATTCCTTGAGCATTTCTGACTTGCATATCAATACCTGCCATTGATCACTATTTATTAGGTGTAGAAAATAATTTGATAGCAAAGCTAATCCTCAAGATGTAATTGTTATGCAATAGAATTTGTCCTACCACATAATGACATTAAGGAAGAATGATGCATGTCCTGAATAGGGAGGCATGGTTGAGATAATGGTTATCTAGCTAACATAATGTTTACAGCCAGAGGCGGCAAATTGATTAATAAGAGTTGGGGTAATTCATAAAATATGATGCAAAATGGCTACTTCACTGAATGTATAAAGCATTATTCACCTTCTGGATTGGATTGTCGCCTCTTCCTACTTTCAGAGTTGTCGTCATTCTCAATTAGAGTTTTAGTTTCACTAAGAGCTGAAATTGAGTAAAAAAGAAACAAATAATCAGCGCTTGATCCATTACCACAACTATACCTAATGACAAATGAAAATTGTTCACTTACGATCTAAGAAGGTCAGTGCTCCAATGAAAAGAACATTAAAAAGAAGAGAAAACCCGAAGAGCGCTCCAACACAAATCCAATACCAAGTCTCTGTAGTAAACAGGCCTCTTTCCCTCAGAAGTACCTTTCCGACTGTGTCACCAACGATACCGGTGCTGTTGACAGGCTGTGGAACGGGATTAAAAATTTCGTTAAGCTCACACAAACACATCAACTTAGATTTAAAAACAAAAAACAAATTAATCTTATTTTCAAGGAATACTGAGAATTCAATTAAGGCTTAAGAGCACTTACAGAGCTCCATCTTTTATCAAGAAATTCATTGATAGCAATTGCATTTTGCCCATACATCATAGGTGAAACATAGTAGCCCCATATCATCCATGGCAAAATGTCATCTGCACAGCACGATGGAAAGTTGTGAACATTTGAAAATACATGAAAGCAATTATTCAGAAGTCTATATACAGTGCTGGTATCAAATTGGTCAATGCAGTAGCTTTGACATTGAAATGAGAAGGAATTCTAACCTTTAGCAACAACAAAACCTCCTAGGACAAACACCAGTAGCAATGTAAAAGAACCAATTGTGCCCGAAACAACCTCACTTCTACCAAGGGCAGCAATGAAACGGAACAGGGAGAGAGCCATCTGGTGTATACCAAAGAAAGCCAAGAACTGTTTGAAGAACCTGAACATATTGACATATGTCAGATTAAAAAATAACTAGGTTGCAAAATCTTTCATCATTTATTTAGTATCAAAAAACTAAAGCTTCCGAGAATAATATGGCTGATAAATTAAAGCTTACCTACTGGCAGCAGGTGCAAATCCAATGGTGTAGTATGTCAAAATGATCCATATCCCAGATTCCATCAGTGAAATGGGAATTCTGGTTAGCCAAATGGGCAAGCCAAAGGCCCAGCCAGGGAAGAACAAGGCATCCCTTTGTTTAAAGAACACAGGAAGCCTGAAAACTGTCATGGCAAGCTCTGCCATTCCATTAAACATGACGTTAATGAGACTGAAAAACAGTGCTCCCCAAAATTTTGCCGAATCTTGAGCTTGTCCAGCTTTCATTTCTGTTCTTAAGAATACCGTCAGAGCAATTGTAGCCATGATTGTTATCTGGGTAGTTTTGAATATGTATACAAAAGAGTTACGCTTCATCAGCAACCATTCCCTCGCAAAGCATGCCTTGAAGATCTCCATATTGGATATTCCATACTTATCCTTCACCAATGCAGCAGGATGGACTGTTCGTTTATCATATGGAACTCTTAGTTCTTCCACAAGCCGTTGGCCAACATGGAAAGTGGTGAAAGCCCGAACGAAATCAGATACTGATACATATCTATAAGGTTGGTTCTTCTTATACCAGTATTGTTCTTGGTCCTTCTTTGAAGTCACTTCTTGCAAAAAGTCTGCAGCACCCTTTCTGTCTGGGCATCTGAACCCCATAAATTCGAAGAATTCAAGAACATTCTCACGTGGGCCTTGGTAGACAATCTGACCCTCAGAAAGAAGGATAATGTCATCAAAAAGATCATATGACTCAGGTGCCGGTTGCAAGAGAGAGATGACCATAGACACATCCATAATATGAACCATCTGTCTCATGAACTTCACAATCTGAAAGGTTGTGGAACTGTCCAGCCCTGTTGATATTTCATCCATGAAAAATGCTTTCGCTGGTCCAACCAACATTTCTCCTGCATTCAGAGCAAACACAACAGATTATAATACAAGGAAATATGTTTGTACCTTAATTATCATTCCTACCATGCGAAACCAGACTAAAAAGGGTTTGTAAGAAATAAAAGCTCCAGTGGACATAAACCGCATTGGTGCCTAAGCATATAGAAAATCTAAGAAATGTTTTAAAACATGCAAAAATTACATGACAGAGAGTAACATACCAGTAGTTACACGTTTCTTTTGTCCACCAGATATGCCCCTTCTCATGTCATCACCCACCAGAATATCAGCACAGATATCAAGTCCAAGTATCTATCAAAATAATTATAAGACGTTAGCCTTGTACAATAAGAATACGAAAACAAGGAGACAACCTTCTAACTGAATCAACAAACCTTGAGAACATAATCCGTGATCAAACTAGTTTCCTGGCCTGTCATAGATGTGGCTTTCATGAATGCATCAATCTCAGGATCTGGTTTGATGCCTGAATCTTTCTCCCGTCTAGACAACTCTACCAGCATATCATACCTGGTTCCAACTCCCAGGCAACGTCCGGAGAAATCCAATGTTTCACGAACTGTCATCTCACCATAATGAAGATCATGCTGACTAATATAAGCAGAGGTTCTCTGAGGGACAAATTCCTTGAATTCATGGCCACAGTAGGTCACTTTCCCAGTTTCCTGTTCATAACCCCAACTTATTAATAGATGCTAAACAGTGTACATGTATGCACACTAACACAATTGACATAAACTGATAATAAAAAACTTAAGAAATAGAGAGGATGACAAACCCTTAGATCCTTATCGAGCTTTCCAGCAAGTGCTTTTAGCAGTGTTGTTTTTCCTGACGATGGAGGTCCAAGAAGCAGTGTCATCCTGAGAAAAAAAAAAACAAGAAGCTCATGATGGAGTTCAGAAACAAAACTACCTCGCATGAGTAGCATACCAATAAAATAGTTTCCATCTTCTTTTCAGAGGAACAAATGACTTTTTTTATGATAACTGACTAGATTTTTTTCATTGATGCAAGAAAACTTGTACTAGCCTGCAAAGATCTTAGATATGAAAACCCATGAGCATACCTTGATGGTTTAATAATACCGCTCACATCTTGGAGTATCTTGACAACTCTTTTCTTTGAAGGTGAGAGTCCAATCAATCCAATTAGTCCCTATTCACACATATAGAAATTTAGAAACCTAAGATTCACTAGCAGAAGCAAGATTAAGAAGTGAGGTTTGGGATTAAGAAATGCTGAAACAATACCTCTAGTTGATTCAAGGTGGAATTTAGCAGAGTTGGAAGTGCTCTGGTGCCAACATATGCATCTCCCTCTATTGATACATTCTGGAATCTAACTTCAACCTTAGGAACCTCAATACCAACCCTGTTTCCAAAGTAAAACACAAATTACAAGGTAATCCAAATCAAACATGGTTAGCAAGAAACCAAAGGAAAAATACATCTCTACATCATCTGTTTTTATGTTTTATATTTTCAAAGATTTAAACTTTGACCTTCCCTGAAGGCAATAGTTGATTGAATCATGCACACAATTAAGCAGTGGTTATGTTTTCTCAAGCTCCAAACAATTTCAGATTGGAAATCTTAGTTCTTTCCCTTTTCTCACAATTTCAAATCCAACTCTAATTTTTCACTTCATGCTTTTCTGATCAACCAAACTACAGAAAACCGAAATAGAGACAAACCTGTCATTTCTGGCTCTGAGCCTCTGCAAGAACCTCTCATTATCCTCCTCAACAACCTTAAGTATGCTCTCCATCAGCTGCTTCTTATCCTGAGCTCCAAGGTTTGCAACATCAACTTCTTCAGTTATAACCCTCCCATTGCTCATGGCCTGTCTCAACATCCCCCTCCTCATCCTATCATAAGTGGGCAGCCTCTCTATGGCTGCCCACCTGAGCTCCTCCTCCTCATCCACCGCCTGCTGCCGCCCACTCCGCTGAAACACGTCCGGCGCGTTCCACATTTCCCGAACACTCGTCGATCGCCAGCTCCGCCGGCTGCTAGACTGCCTTGCCAGATCATCTCCGGCTAATGCCGCCGCCATTTTTAACTCCCAAAACCGATCAAATCACTCAAAACTCGAGATTTCAACTGATGGGTTTGAAAAACAGAGCCAAGTTAGGTGAACCCAATTTCAGAAACCGGTTGAACTCTATGTTCAAAGCACTTGGACTGCTCAAGTTGAAAAACCAATCAAATATGCACCCAAAGAATGAATTTGTAATTCTTGCCTTCTTAAAACTCTTCACACTTTTGCACTTGGTTTTGGTGAAGAGCGAGAAAATGTGAAAAGAAGAGAGGAGAGAAAGAGAGAGAGATATTTTTGCCATGGGTTTCAGGTCTGCCTTATATAGACCAACAAGTCCAGCAGGACAAAGAAGAAAGTCTTCTGTGAGACAGAGAGAGAGAGGTGAGAGAGAGTCGTCGTCTCCTCTCTCTCCTACTGTTTTTTGTTTTACTTTCTTAATATTTTTTAAGTCTTTTTTTTTTTTGGTGTTTTTAATTTTCCCTGTGTGTGTTTGATGGTCGTCGGTCAAACTGGGACTGCTTCTATATGTCTTCGTCCCGCGGACGGGTTCGGCGAATCAGCGTGGAAAAAGAAGAACGTCATATATATTTTCTGACCCTAGGATGAGGTTTAAAAGATTTGAATCTAACGGACTATAATGAGGGTGTACGGTGCAAGCTATGTGTCCTTTCCTCTCCTAAATTTTGACCTCTGAAAATTGTCGAATGTTGTATTTTGCTGACCAATTGTGGTTAGCGCCACACTCAATAATTCTACTTCTCTTGGAAAAAAAAACACATTAAATTAATAATAAAAAAATGCTGCGTATTGTCCTTTTCTGAATTTAATAAGAAATGCTATTTCTTGTCTTGGTGGAAAAAAGCTTGTAAATTGGATCATCCACGGGTGTTGAGCTCGTGGGAATATTCTTTTTGTGTTACTGTCAACCAACGGTTCGGTGGGGGTTGATTTTTTTACCTTACCTATTTATTACATGTGATTGTTAGAATACATCAGAATGCCTTCCATTTCCATCCAGAATTGCATGGCAGATAACAAGAATTCTACATCTGAATTAGATTAAGTGTTTAAATGGCATTTTCATATCAGATTGCAGTTATATTAAGATATATAAATGGCTATTCACTTGTGGCTGCTTAGGATTTTAGGGGTAGAAGCTAATCGGGTCTAGCTTAATAAAAAATAATCTTAATTTGTAAATTAGTAGTCTCATGTTTGAATCTCCATGGCACATTTGTAGTGTGTGTAAGAAATCTCCCTCCTCTTGTAGTTTATATTATAGCTTATATTAAATAAATTTTTAAAAATAATTTCATGGGTAGAATGCTAACCTACCCAGATATCTAGTTTATACTATAGCTTGTATTAAATAAATCTCTCTCCGTTAGTTTTTTTATTGCCCTGGATCTATTTAAATCCCTCTCACCGTATGTTACCTCTTTGTGTTGCGGCTTTGTCTTGGTGTTGTTTGGGTTCTTTTTTGTAGATATGTGGGTTTTGTGTTTTTTCTGTTGTAGGTTTCTACGTGGTTGCGGTTTTCCCCTCAACCTGGACTTCGACGATGGTATTCCTATTTTTCGTGGTGGCGACAGTAGCAACTCTACTTTCTGTCATCTCGGTTGGTTTTGGAGTTTTTTGGGTTGTAATAATTACACCACCTCTTTGTGAGTTGGGTGTTCTGTTTGTAGTTGAGTCTCTACTTGTATTTTTACTTGTGAGAGTTTAAAAGTTGTAGTTGTATTGGATAGTTTTGGGCACTATAGTCCATGTATGATTTGTTCAGGCTTGCGGCTTTCATGCGGAAATTTGTTTGGCTTTATGCCAGTATTACTATTAGTGGAGATATATCATGTGGTGTATTTCTATGTATATGGAATAACCTTGCGTGGTTATTGTGCTTCCACGTTTGTATTAACCTTGTTTGGGTAGTTTATGCCCTTGTGGCTGATGGCCTTAGTACCTAAGTTATGAATACAATTATCGCTTACTCTAAAAAAAATTATACCAACATTGTATTTCTCAAAATATTATATTGTATTATTTAAATTAATCTTAAATTGTGCATGTTTGTCTCTATTTCAGTAGAATGAGACTGGAGTGAAATGAGAAGAGTAATGAAATCACTTTCATTTCATTGTCCGGTTGAAATTTGGGATCAATTTTCAAATCAGACCTTTTACGTTACCTAATTTTTCTTTACTAGTCTCTTTCCCAATGACCCATGTTTTTTATATTATTTACTTTCTTTACCTTACTTATCACAAAGCATAGGACAAGAAACTCTTTGTAGATGAATTAGATGTTATGTTTTGAATAAGTTGTGGAGACTTTTTGGGTTTTCTGTGTAGTTTTTACCTCTCCTTTTGTGAGAGTTTTTCACATTTCTTTGTAAGAGCTTTCTATCTATTCTTTGTGATAGTTTTATTTGTATTGTTATGGCTTGGTTTTTTCAAACTTTATCTATTTTTTATTATTCTGAGTTTGCTCTCTTAGTTGGGATGCCTATTCCAGAATTTCTTCGATTTGCATGATCGTTAGTGGAAGAGCACTAGATTGTCTTAATTTTGATGTTAGATCGCTCCATTATTGTAATGGTCATTTGTGGCTAATAGCTTTTTTGGCTGAATTATGAATGCAATTCCAGAATTTCTCAACAAAAAAAAAAAATTTAGATGGAGAAAAAAGCTTGGCTCCTTACTTATCACAAGCCAAGCTCTTTAGATGAAACGACTCACTTTAATGACTCGTCAATTTTTTTATCGAAGAACTAAAAGTTGAATCATTCTAACTCTTCTACTTTTTTCGGATAAAAATGTCGCAACGTTCGAGCCTTGCTTCGACCATATAAATATGTATGTTTGACTCGTTAATTGATCATTTCTATATAAATATAGTAGTTCCGAGGGGTCCAAGAGATCGTGGTCACCCACCGTTATATTTAAATTCAACGGTTCAAAAAGGTTTCTTAAAAGGAGTGCAAGGGTGGATGGACCGTTAGATTTAAATCCAACGGTGAATGACCACAAATCTCTTAGACCCATGTGGTCCAAGAGATCGGGACTGATAAATATAGATGTTCGACTATTTATTCTGCCCAAAGTATGTGGGTCAAAAAAGTTGAGTTATTAAAATTAGTTATTTTTGTACTCCCATCTCTCCTTCTATGTGATTGCACCACTTCACCAAAAGAAAAAACCAAGTATTAACCACCTACTCTACATAATTAATTAGCTCACTTATAGTGTTTGTTTTAGAGCATCTCTAATTGAGATATCAAATGAATTGGTGGCTAATGGAGTCTATTCTAGTGTAAAAGAGCTTTGACTTGTAGTCAGTGGTCTCGAGTTCAAACCCCCATAGTACCTTGGTAATGTGTGTGAGAAACCCCCCTTTCCCTTCCTTATTATGGCAAAAATAATAATTCAGTGGACGAAACACAATAATTTTTGACATCTCAACTAATAAACCAAATGCGGACATGGATTAAAGGTTGAAGTCCTAGCGTCATGAAAATTATTTAATTTGAAAATGAACGTGAATAACTCTATGATGATATTAATATAAGAAGAAAAAAAAACCGCGTTCCAACCCTAAACCTTAAGCATGTTTATGAATCCGTAATCGAATTAGGAGGAATTGAATTGAGGAGAGTTAGATTCTAGATTCCTATTTGAAGTTGATTACTAAACCATATGAAATTAGGGTATGAATGGTACTAATTCCTTATAAGTTGTTTACTAAATTCACGTAAATTGGAATTGAAACCAAATTGACTACTAAAATGCCCTTGTTGTTGGGTTAAAGTATACGGCAAATTTGAAATTTTTAAAATTGTGTGAAGATATAATGCGTAAAAAAGATGGATTCCTAATGAGTTAGTTCTCCATGAATTAAAATACCACCTCCCACCCAATATTCCAATTCCTCCAATATCAGGAGTTGAATTTCTGATTTTGTGTTGGTCCCACTCTCATAATGATTCCTCAATATGAAGTAAACAGAGGAGTATCCATAATAGGAATTCAACTCCTTATTTTGATTCTGATTACAGATTATTAAACATGCCATAAATGCTAACCGTAGATGCAAATGATGAACTAATAATAGTTTAAAAGTGACTTGACTCTGTCATGATATTAATCATGTGACAAGTGGCATTGATATTTGTTTCATTTTCTCCCAAAAGTTCATATCAAATCGGTCACAATAGGAACACTGTCAATTTCCAATTAAAAAAAAGTACACAAAAAGTCGTAGACACCGTTCAAGAAGCATCAACTTTCTGAACAATGTAATGGGAACAAAGGTGTGCACGCTGTGTAACACCTTTTTATTGTTTGAATGAATCGCCAACAACGCACGGTAGGCAGATATAGTTTTCAACGCCTTCTAGAAACAAAAAAAAAAAAACAAACAAACAAACTGAGCTGGCAAAAGAAGAAGTTTACGTAGATTTTGCAATTTCATAGATAGCCACCCGAGGCTTGCCAATTTGTGGGTCCCTTTTCGTAATATTAAACTGGAAGAAAAAGAAAATGAGTAATGCTATTTAGACACACAAGATTGATCATATTTATTGATCACCTTATGTGATAGCTGATGTGATCATGCCACGTCAATTAATGAATATTATCATATAAATTTTATTTTTCTTTCTTTCTTTCTTTTTTTAATAATTATTAAAAGCAGAAATTAAAAAATAAAAAATCCTAAGCGTCCCTGGACTCTTCGTCTCCAACACTCCCTTCTTCCTCCATCAAATTTACCAATCCTCATCCTCCATTGTTACTGAGATTTGAAATAAAAAATAAATAAAAACCATAATGTCTGTAGCCTCACGTCGTTCTTTACTCTGTCTCTCTCATGCCCTCCCTTCCTCCTCCAAATCTATCCATCCTCATCCTCCATTGTTGTTGTTGAGAGTTGGAGTTTTTTAATAAAAAAAAGAAATTAACGTCCATGGACTACTGCCAGTAAGAACAATTTGGGTAGGTTGAAGAATGGAGAGGTTTACTTGTCAATTAATCTCTAAAAGCCTGTCTCACAAAGAGGTTGAAGGTTGAGGTACATACTCAATTTTTAGTGTAGTTAATTCCTTTCACAGTGGAACAATAATGGAGAATGGGTATGAGTCGATTTGATGGAGGAAGTGAGTGAAGGAGAAGAAACGTAGAGACGCAGGGTTTTTAAATTTCTTTTTTATTGAGAAAACTCCAAATCTCAACAACAATGGAGGAAAGGCATGGGTAGATTTGATGGAGAAAGAAGGGAGCAGTGGAGACAAGTACAAAGACATTTATTATTATTTTTTAAATTTCACTTTTATTTTTGTTTTTAATAATTATTAAAAAGAGGAAATAAATAAAAATAAAATTTACATGGCAATATGATCAATCTTGTGTGTCTAAATAGCATTACTCAAAAAGAATTAATCCAAAGCGGCTGCTGAATGGGTGAAAATAAGCCTCTATCGAATTATTTGTGGGTCCCAATCCAAACCCTTCTTATCCATAAGCGATTCATCAACTTGGATTTTTTTTAGCTGGAATTAATTTGAGTTGCTCTCTATTTATCCTGCTTGCTTCGTTTTCAAGCTGCAAGTTGGTGCTTTTTAACGTCTTCTCCATTTAATTTGATGGGGCATGCATATGCATGGGGTTGTTATATATATATATATATATTGTGTTCATATGGATAAAGTCTGCCCAAATCCAACGCTCTAGATGATAGTAACACCCCACATTTAGTCATGATCACATCCTAATTTATAGTATCCAGTTCATGAAAATCTTCGAGAAATTATAAGTAACATATACGAACACCTAATGCGAATCCGAGGCAAATTAGGGGGTACCCTCAACTAACTAGTCACAATCACATTAGAGGTGGCAATTCGAGTTAGCATATCGCATTCACGTCATATCATTTCGTGTTCATGTTGAAAATTATTTAAGTACAAACTTTTTAATCTCGTCAATAACTAACCTAACGAGCTTATTATTCATGTTATATTCAGACTAACAAACATATTTTTAAAACTAAAAACTTCATAAACAAGTTCCTCTTATTTGTTTAACGGAAATATTCGTACTACAGATATTGAGAAATAAGGTAAATGAGTCATTTTCTAAGCCCTTTTTTATTCATAATTATACACATTTTTTGTGTCAGAAATGTTTGTCTCATATGTAGATTCATGTCAAATATAGTAACTCAAATCCACTAAATTCTCAAGCCACCTAGGAAATTGTCATCCTTAATTCACACTCTATACATACAAGAATGCAAAGAAAATCTTCAACATTATTAAAAGGCACAGACAAACTTTTTTTGGTATAACTAAAAGCATCAAAGTTTTATTACTAAACAAATATTCAGTCCATAATTGAAATTTGTTAAAAGATGGTTGGCTCCTGCAAAAGGATCGATAGGAAAAAGAAGAAACTGGGCCCTTATGGCAGAAAGGAAAGTTTTGAATACTAATACTAGTTTTAATTATTCCAATTATGTAATAATAAAATTATTCAAGTTGATATATAAGTAATACTAAATTTTAACTTTGACTGATTCAACACCTGTCAATGGGGTCATATAACGCGTATTAATTTTTTTTTTATACAAGCGATATCATGAAGGGAAATTAAATTTAAAATATATGTTGTACGGATAAATACTCTTAATCACTTATGTTACAAACTCCTTTATTAATTCAATTTTTTTTTATTTCTTTATGAAACCGACAATCTTCACCAATCACCACCACAATACCGCACATGGCCTAATCTAAAAGAAATGAGTTATAATAGGGGCATGAATAAAATAATCGTCACCTAACTATCTTGAATAAAACAATGCGGGCACAATTATTTATCAGTCTTTATATGTATTTTATTTTATAATGAAACGAATTTAAATTACGCATACATTAAGCGTGGATAATAATGCTTAACAGCTAATTAACATTTGTTTAATGTGTTCTCGAGATTCTATCCCTTATGACAAATTGGTAACAAGCGTGGATAATAAAAAAGTTTATATGAGAGATGTCTCTTGGACATTAACTTTATAATCGGTTCAGATGAGAGTGCGTTGTACGTTTTAACAATACGTTTTTCAAGTTAAGTCTTGAATTCCTTGAAAATTACTTTATATTATACCACTTGAGTTTTTTTTTGGTCGAATATACCACATGAGTTAAGTGTCATGAAATTAGTTTTCTTCCATGAGTCTTCTTCCTTAAAATATATGTATAGTTGAGGATTCATTTGAGAAACTGTTTTTATATATGATAGGTTCTTTCTTTTTTGAAAAATATTAGACAAATTAGTGGGGCTCTGAGGCCTTCTCCAACCCATGAAGGGCTAAACCCAAATTTTTCCCCTCCAAAAAGTAATTACATGGGTTTTGTCCGGACTCAAATAGTTTTTTCTCCCAATCCTCCGGACTCAAATTTTAAATCCATAACTTTATTAAATTGTTTAAGAATGGTTTAAGTCTAATTTTTTTTTTTTATGGAAAACTTTTCTTCATTTAATCTTTTTAAATAACGTCATAATTTAATTTTTTGAACAATTTGATCTAAAAAAATTGAGAAATGGGTGAGTATTTATAGAGTTTGGAGTGAGTTTTGGGGTTGTATCTGATTTAGATTAATTTAAAATATTATTTTGATCGTTGGATTTAAACTTCAGCCGTTGGATCTTTTTTTTTTTACCGTGAAAATAGTTTAGATTTAATCTAGATCGTTGATTTAAGTTACTATTAGAATTTTTTTATAATAAAAAAACAAAATTTGAATTGCAACGGTAACATGTGGAGCCGACACGTGGCACTCTGCGTCGATCAAGCAATATTTGACCGCTAGTTGGGTCCAAGTTTGGGTTTTCCCAAATTTCGGCCCCTTCATTTTCTTGAGTTGAGAGAAATTTTGGGCTATAATTTGGGATATTTTGGATTTAGCCTCATGAGTTGAAGATGGCCTGATAGACGAAATACATATAATGGGAAAGCCAAAACTTGATAAAGGGAGCGTTTCATTTCCAAGTGAGCATTTTGTTAAGGGGGGAAGACATCCAAGATTAACACTTAGAAGAGCAAAGAAACTCTTCAATTTATGAGAAGCTTTAGCCTTACAAAACGAGCTACAAGCTTTGATCTCCGCCTACAACCTGAAATCAAGACTTTCTTTCTTCTGCTTCTTCTTCAACACCTCTTAACCCTAATGAGACATTCTCTATCTTGAGTATAAGTTTCTTTTCTTTTTCTTTTTTTATGCATGCAACTAGTTTCCTGTATCTCTAAATTATAGCCTTTGCAATTTGAAACTTTTGAAGCTTTAACTGACTCGATCATTGGAGAGCCTTTGACAAACACCAAAATGATACCCGCTTACTTCGAAAGTCTTTTTCTTTTGGGCCAAACAGACTTTTCAACTTAACAGTTGGAGGTTTGCGTCCATGGAAAAAGACTACCCCTACTACTATTATATGTTCATGATGCTCCAAGTCCAAGCCTCCAGGCATCGTTTCCCTTCTAAAGCCAAGGCGAAGACGAAGCCCAGCACGTGGGAAGACGCCACACATGTGGAAAAGTAGACAAAATACCATCTCCCATGATTTGCATCCGAATAATGCTACATAGGTCTTATATAGATTTCATACTTTCTCATATTATGTGAGAGAATTGAGACAAGAGTTGGGAAAATAGTTAGTGCGTCCAATAGTATTATTTAAATTTCTCCACATCCTTGATCTTTCCACTTAGATATCTCAAAGTGGTCTTGGCATGAGAAAATCTTCTTATTGCCTATGAGATATAAGCAAAAAGTGTTAGGAGATGAGGATGTGATTTTGGAAACATATCCAACTTCCACTGGTCAGCACCAACTAGCTATATATAGTCAACTGATATTTCTCCTCTCCACTTCAATATTGTAAGACATTTGAACATTCTGCTCCAGTGAGAGTGAGCTAGCAGAGGAATAAAAATGATAGTTGCTTCATACCGGCAGCTCATTCATATGAATATGATCTTTTAAAATAATATATAAAATTTTTAAATTCAAATTTCAATCATTGATAAACTTTGATTAATTTCTATATATATTTGGTCTGGCTAAATTTTTTAAGTGGCTGAGGAACCCTCCTTGGAAGCTTCTTATAGGAGGAGGATGCTTTTAAGTTTTAACGCCAAGTTTGACCAGAAATTTGGGTCCCTGAAATTGAGCAGAAATCAAAGAAAGGAATCAACCAATGGGACACTTTCATATATCTAGAAAGTCTCACCTGTGACTTGCGGATTTTGTACGCATCATTAGGCTCTCCACTAATTTTTTATTGGTTAAGTTGACACAAAAAGCCATTGGGAAGCATCAATATACAACAATCTTTAAGTTGTTAACACAGAAAAGCCATGGGAAAGCCTCAATATACAGAATCTTCGGGACGACGCGCGGTCAAACTAGCATATAGTGTTACATGATCATTTCACATTGTCATATAGTGTTACGAGTTTATTAACGTTATAATACGTACGTAATAAGTCAAAATTTTCCGTTCTTTTAAATTAATGAGTGAACTATCTAGTTTGTTACCACCCTAGAAAATCTGCCACTCATAGTGTAGAGATTAATCGGGCATTTGAGGGCACTCCCCCCAGTCGTTGTAATAGTCAAAAGCTATAGCTAAATTAAAAGGGCAAAGCCAAAAGATCTTGACATGGACGCATTCGAGAAAACTAGAAAGAAAAATGAGTAAATGAAATGGAGCAAATGAAGTAAAATGGCATAAGACAAGTGGTGCTAAAGGAGAAAATAAGCTTTATTTAAGACTTGGAGTTAGGACGACGGTCCACCAAGGGAACATCTCATGCACATGCAAGACTATTTCTTTTTTTTTTTTTTTTGGTGTCAAAAACTACCAATAATGTATCAAGATAAGATTAAGCTATACAAGTAGGCCCTTATTATAAGTTTGTTTTGTATTAGTGGCGTATTTAATGGATAATAGAGAATTAGGTTTACTATAATATTGTCTTTCTTCGTCTCTTCTTTCAACCTGTATTGAGTCCAATTATCTACTCTTCCCTTTCTTTCTCCTCTTCAGGATGAACAGTCCCTATCTAGTCAGTTAATAAAAAATGCCAATATCAGCTTCATAGCCTCCCTTTTAATGATTTGGCTAGTAATGTCACAGACTCATAGTCAATGCTTTGATTAGTGAGATTAATTAGAATTTCTCAACTAGTTTTTAATAAAGGAAAATACTTCTATCATTGCCATGAAAGTATGAGTTCCTACGTTGCTGTCAATAGAAATGTGACATGTATGCAGAAGTTTTTCCTTTTGTATTTTTTATGAATTATTTTTGCATATGTGTCAAACTATGATTCGCATAAAAGAGGAGTATCTGCTTACAGGGAAAGCAGCAAAGCAGTATCCTTTAACAAAAATCTTTATTTAAGCGTTATTTTTCTATACAAAACATATATTAATCCATATATATATATATACAAGCAACATGCATTCAATTCATTTGGACAGCTCTCCAAGTGGTTAACCATAGTAGTGCCCACTAGCCAATTGCAAGATATTTATCTTCTATTGTGTCTTTGTCAGGTTTTCATTGCATCTAAATAAATTTAAGTTTGTTAGGACATCAATTATTATAATATGGTAGAATTTGCCTATTTTATATTATAATTGAACAGAAAGTTTCAGGTTTTGATTCTTTCAATTTTGCTTTGACCTCTTAAGCTTCACGGAGAGTAAAAAGTTATTGGAGCAGAGCAGATATCAGCATGTAACATGTATTATGTATGTATCACACGTCTTAAAATAGGCATGCCTCACAAAGCAGCGTCAATGTTGTCTGTGACAGAATGTCATGAGGCAATCTGGGTCATGCCAACCATGACTCATAGCAGTAAAAAATTATATATATATCACGCCCAACATGCACAATAATTTGTTAGGAATTGTGAATCAAATACAAATGTCATATTTTTTTATTTTTTCAAAAGTCGACAAATGGATTAATTAATTAAGTGGAATAAATTGTACCGACATTTTTTGAGATGAAATCCTATATGTGGAAAAATTATAGAATACTACCAGATTACACGCAGACATCTTATACGTGTGTTATAATATGGGTGGACGTCGACAGGGTTTATTTTCCCTCTTTTAGGGTTTATTTTCCCCCTTTTAGGGAATAATATCTATAAATATCCACTAATATTATAACACGTGCACAAGATGTCTGGCGACCATACTACTAGTATTCTATAATTTCTCCTATATGTGGATGGGCTCGAGAGCCATACCACACCCTGACGAATCTATTTTGGTTAAATTGGGGAGAATGTCGGTTTAAATTACCTGGCTGGCTAGGTCTTTATTAATTTATCTAGTTTTGCATTTGTAGGATTTTCCCCCTTTGCCGTATGCCGTGTTTAAATTACCTGGCTGACGAGGTAAAGGCACTAATAATGATTGGATCCTGCTAAGCCCAAATGTGGGAAGATTTTGAATCCAGCGACCCAAATGGGTAAGATTTTGATTTCCTGAGCACAATACCAGGATCGGGAGGGAAATGTGAGAAGAAAAGCGTTGCATCTTTCCTTCCAAATCTCCCAACATATAATGCTAACAGATGCCAACACTTCCATCCGCACATGATTAGGAATTGCAGAATTGGAGCTCAGGCCCAAAAGCCAAACATCGAACTTGGAGATTCTCTGCATATCCGGTTTGTGGCTCAGAGGTGCGCCAAACCACACACCCTTCACCCACGGACAAAGAAATAAAATATGCTCCATAGATTCCTCATGTAGTTCACAGAACGGACATAGAGGATTGCAACTAACTTTCCTCCTATATATAAATTAAATTTGGTAGGGATGGCATTTGACACTACATCAATTTTCCAAATTGTTTTCCACATCAACTTTCCAAATCTGTTGAGAAGAATAGGCAGAAAGGGACTTTTGCCCAAGCTCGAGAAAGCCCAATAATAACAACTCTTCACAATAAGTATTCCCCTTTTTTTATCCCAAGACCAAATCAATCTGTCAGGTTCCATCAAATTGAAGATAGGAATAGCTAGCTTTCAACACACGAGCCCAAAAGGCATCCGGATTATTCCACAGTCTCCAGCACTGCTTTGCGAGGATGGCTAAATTGAAAGCCTCAATGTCCCTGAAGCCCATACCTCCATCACTCTTGGAAAGACCAAAATCTACTAAGATCCCCATTAATAGCTTTGCAAGTGGAGGAGGGAAATTTGAAACAAGACATAAGATAAGCAGGTATCGCAAGAGCCACAGATTTGATTAGAACTTCCCTACCAGCCATGGTCAAAGAACTGGCTTTCCAACCATGTACTGCAGTTCTGGCTAGCGGCTCTCAAAAAGAGTAAAGAGTCATCAGCTAAAAATAAGTGGTATGGAAATGGGCATTCCCTACTCAGTTTAATTCCCTGTAATGTTCGAATCTTAGATAGTTTGTTCTGTCAGCATTACTATTCTTTCAATAATAGTGTTTGATCTTTAAATGAAATGATTCAACTGGAACTGATGAATCAAAACATCTATTTGATAAAGTTTGTGGACATTTTTCACTATCAGTGATGATAAAGTGCAGGATGAGAGACAAAAAGCAAACATCCATATTTGAACAAGCATGAGGTGAAACCACAAATGGGAGGATCATGACATTTCGAATGAGCCTGAAGCGTTCAATGAAAAGGGTGCAGTATTTATAACCAAGCAGAAAATTCCATTAACAAAAATTTCAAAAGAAAAGTTTCAGCTTTCAAAGGAAGTACAGTATCTGCTACTAAGCAATTATTTGAGCAAACAAACACACAAAAATCAAGAGCACCACTTGAGACTAGCACATAAATTTAAGCACTTTGGTCGCCTGCCAATGGTCATTTTTAAGAGCTGCCTCATTCCTTCTTTCCAATCCCATGTGACAAGTTGTAGACTCCTCGTGCCTGGAGGAAATGTCATAAAACCTTACAATTAGATTGCAAGAAGTACAAGGAAATTTACGCTTTCCTCATAGATAGGGCTTAGAAAGCCTTACAAGACGTGAAATAATTAGAAACTTACAATAAGGAACAAAGAAGTTGCAGCTAAAGCAGCTGGAATGGCAACAGAGGTGATCTTATCATAGGGTCCCTTCAGATATGTGTATTTGTGGACGCTTTGGAAAAATTTTTGCTTCTCGATGAGCTTCTCACGTGGTCGGAAGGGTGCTTCTTCTGACATCCTGTATTATAGATCAGAACATTATTAAAGGTCATTTTATGAAAGCAACTTCCAAAAATTAAACTTCTCCAGAAGGGGAAAGACCATCGTGCACTCTCTTGTTTATTTTTAGGGTTCAACTGAAGTCGCACCAAAGAAAAATATCAACACTGGATACGCACCATAAACCCAGAGGGGGAAAGCACAAGGCCTCAATTGCTAAAGAGAGACAAAGGTTGCCCAAACTGTCCCATTAGACCATACGCTAATCCTTCCATAGTTACATTGACAAAGAAAATAAGGGGGAGGGGGCAGTCTACCAAATTAGGACAGGATGGACTTAATTCGACTTAATCAATAATGCACAAACTCTGCATCAAGCTTCTGCAGAAACGCAGCAATTAGCTACTTGTGATGTTGGAATTTATTAAATTTGGTTTAGGTGAATAAATATTTTCATATATTTCATTTTCAACTTGGGTAAATACCCCTCTTCCCACTTAGGCAATAATTCCAGCACTCATTGACCTATTCCAAACACAAAATGTGTACTACAAAATGGTACTGTAAACTAACAAGCACAATTTATACACCAGCATCAGTAGCCACACTACTTGTCCACTGTACAATCACTTTCAAATAGTTACACGAACAAACAAACTGGATTTATTAGATACTCATCTTTTCCCACACAACACAGCCAAGTTGAACAGAGAACAGATCAGCAAAACAATGAGCTAATTTCAAAAATAACATACATACTAAAATGAGAAAGAAAAAAAAGTAGGAATAAAGAAAATAGAAATACATCATCTGGCTCCATTCTATTTAAGCTTCATTATTTCTATAGAATTCTTTACACTGTCTTTATAATGATGAATACTCGGTGCATGCGCACACATAAATCATTATGAAACTACTATCATGTGCAGTTCAATTCAACTGATAATGATGTGGACAAGCTTATAGTTTATTCAATCATCATGATCATGAAACTAAAGCTCTAGAATGCTATCCAATACTGTGACTTTAGCAATCTTCAGGAACACCCTTAGGTGTCAAAAAATGGCAGTTAAGAATCACTTCACAGACAATAGTGACATACAATGCTGGCAATGCATCACGCTGGACTGAATGAATTATCTTGAACCATTAAGAAAACAAAAAGAAAATTATTCAAATATTTCATCGTTTCTATTCCCATCACATGCTTGCATTTCCAACAGAAATTCATGTTTTGTAATAATAAAAAATAGAAAACACAGAAATCGTGTTTACATCAATGCTATAACAAACAAAACTAACCAGTTCATGGAATACATGATCTGAAAACCAATTTTGTGGTTTGACAACAACTTCAACATATAATACATGAAAAACTGTTATAAACTCAACTTGGATGAATATTTGAAATTTAGAGACAAACAAAAAGTCATAGAAAGTAAAGAATGTCATTAACAAACTCATCATCCGCCCAGGACTGTTCCAAAAGGATGGTAATCAAAATTCATACACCAACAGCAAAGAAAAACCATAAATCCCCTTCTCAATCAGCCCACAAACTGGAAAAAAGAATCCAACATATTGACAATTTATGAAAGTTCAGTTAATATGCGCCAAACAATTTGCTAGTAAACTATCTTAATGCGCCAAGAAATTTGCTAGTACAGTATCTTAATGCCATTTTCTTAGCCAATGAAGCACCTCGAAATAACGATGGGTCAGATTCAAACTGAAGACTTCCGATCTTATTGTGTGTGCATAAAAGTGGTATTTCTGAGAATGCAATTCTACAAATTAATCGTTCCTCTCGATTCTTAAGTCTAAAACATAACACCATCACAAACCCAAAACAGTCGAACATGAATAACTGAAGCCCTAGTCCTTACCCCTCAACCTACAACTTACCAACCAAACAAAATTACTAGTTTGCAATAAACGCAATGGTCATGACAAATTGAATAGAAAATTGACATCCCACATCAAGATTGAATCAACGGAATTCCTTCTGAAATTTTCCCCCAAAATACAGGAAACCTTAATTGAGCAACCATCTAATCGGGTCATTAAAGAATAAAAATACAGCAACCGCTTAAGCAAATCAAATCACAAGATAGGGATCGATGAAATAATAAATGTAACGGGCAAATGAACACAGAGACAAGCAACAAACACTAACCCTAGATCTAAGCGTTAGCCCAAATCAGATTGGTGGGAATTCGAATATGGGATGAAGAAATAGGGGAAGAGTGGAGAAAATCTTACGTGTAATTGGGAGTGGCTGGAGCTCGACAATCACGTTTGGGAAAGCTGACGATGCCGAGGGCTGGGAGAAGATAGTAGAAGGTGAAAATGAGATGGAGATTTTTAGTTTAATACCGTATACTCACACTAGGTAGGTCACGTTTGGGAAAGCTGACGATGCCAACCGCGGATGAAATGTTGCGGATTAAGACGTCAGGGAGCAAATTGGGGAAAAAAAGTTAATATCCATAATTTTTTTATTAAAAAAAGAAGATAATTAGGTGTAAATCGAAAGTAGGTACGTGTTCTGAGGGCAAATTAAAAATTAAGTATTTGGATTTAATGGAAATAGAGATGTTAAATGAACCGTGCTAGGCTGGCCCGACCTATTTAGAGTTGGCCTCGTTCATTTAGGAAAATCATCAATTTCAGCCTGAGTATACGACCCGAGCTTATGTGGGCTCGGGTCGTGCTCATGCCAGGCTCCTAAACAGACCGTATGGGCCCACTTCAAATTTAACTTATGTATTGCATTTTTTTGTAATTTTTTTTACTACTTCATTGATTTATTTTTACAATTATATATATATATATATATTAATAATATTTATTATTTGTTATGAAAAATAGGTCAATAACTTTATTTAAATTACATTTAAATAAAAAATGGTTAGATTATTGTTTGGGTTTTAAAAATTGAAAATTGAAAAACAAAATTATTATTTTATATATAAATAAAACATTAAATTTTAATATGTATTATTAAAGGAAAGAAATAGACTTGAATTTAAGATATAAATGTAATAATATTATGTATTATTTTTCTCTAAAACAAGTATACTTTAATAAATGGGCTTTAAATGGACCGGGCCCATTGAATTTCGGGCCGGCATTGCTCGTGACGGGGCATGGGCGAACCCGATTCATTGAACCTAATTACCTTGTTCCGGCACGGCCCAAAGATACGGGCTATGCCTTGCTGGGCCTTACTTAAATGTGTCGTGTTAGGTGGGCCGGTCCATTTGACACCTCTAAATGGAAATGAGTTTTCTTTTCTTTTCTTTTTTAATTGGCCCATAATTTGAATGATTTTCACTTTGGTAGTGATTTCAATTATTGTGTTTAGGTCCGTGTTGTAATTGACAACAACAATAAAGGACAAATCATATTGTGACCCCCAAAATAGGAGAAAAGAGATAATAGGGTCCTTGGCACCTTCCAAGGCAAGAACGTATCAACCAGTTGACTTAGTTTATATACTATCAAAATCCAATTTGCATCAAAATACCGATTTAGTACAAATGGATATTTTGTATCATGCAATCATGGTATACTTTAGTCAAAACTTTTATGTGTTGTTGCTCTCAAACCCAAACCCTAGTCTCCCTATAATGCTGCAACAAGGGGAGGTGGTCTCTGCCGTTCTCCCTTCTCTCTCATCTCTTATCCCTCTTATTTTCTCCTCTTCCCTTTCAACCTCTCTCTCTCTCTCTCTCTCTCTTTCTCACTCGAAATTTATGGGGTTCTTTCTTTGTTCATGTAGGTTCTTAGGTAGCAACAGTTTCGGCGGTGTTTACCATGTCCCCATTGTGATACCGACAACAACAAATCTATTATTTTTCATTTTTGTTTTGATCTGCCTTCTTTCAAGCCTTAGTTTTGGGCTTGGGTTGGCTTTGTTTGGGTGTGAGTTTTTAGTGTTGAATAAGCGTTGTTGATACCATCATTGGCCTCGTGTGCTCTTTCCAATATAGTGGCCTCCCACGTGGATTAAGTCTCATATACCCTATCATCTGACAAGGCAGGAAACCCATCCACATAAAGGAAGGCCCACACCTCCTCCTAGCTAGCCTAAGATGCCCAAGCAAATGGACCATTAATGTTGGTCTCCCACATGCCGCAAGTACCAAGATTGGCCTCTTTCCTGTGCCTCAGGTGACCAACCCATGTTGCCCATTAAACAAGGGGCACGCATGGCTCCCCTATTCTTCCTATAGAATGGAAAAGACCCCTTTCCAACAGGAAAGACCCATCTACGATTGAGAGGGGCTTATGAGAGACCTTCAATAAGCTCTCATTTTTGTTGTTCTAAGGCTCTATAGCCTCTTTCCATGTGTATTGTAATACTCCTTCATAGTGAAATATAAATACCAAGCTCTACAGTGGATGTAGCCTTATTCATGGGTGAACCACTCTAAATCTATGCAATGTGTATGATTGTCCATATATCCTCTAGGGCTCGTGCTAAATCACCCGTTAACAGTTGGCGCCGCCTGTGGGAAACACATACAAAAGGTGTCGTTTTCCTTTATTATAATGAGCCATAGTCATTGGCCCAACCCCTAGGCAAAGTGTGCTCAAGACACCCATGTGTCTCTCCTCTGAAAATCAAGAACATCAAGCGAGAAGTAGATCGGCTCCGGGGAGTGGTTGTGCCACACTAGGGATGGAGCTGGGGGCTCCATTCTTGACGTTTGCAACAATTCATGCACCATTGCTGACCAAACCATATCTAATCCAAGTCAACCAGGTTTCATCGCCGCCTTTATCAACCTAACCCCGTGTCTACTGAGCCGACTTCTCCACCATTGCTACCGACCCGATCTTAGGGCCGTAAAGTGCCAACAAAGAGTCCACCAGCAGAACCTCCTGGGGGCCACAACCACCCCTGCGGCCAATGTCACGGTAGGTGGTAACTCAATCGTTACACCACCAGTCAATGTCGAGAAACACTCGACGTTACTCCTGAAAACTCGCGGCGACTACCATCCTCATTGACTTGCATCTTTCGTTACCACATCTTCATGGCGAAGTCACTGGAGCCAGTAGAGTCAGCGAGGTACCTCTATCACCGCTTAAACTGTGGCATGCCAGAGAACTTGCCACTATGTATACATGCGCCACTTCGCCGTTGTCACCATCGAATCGGGGCATCACTTCCATGGGCTCCAATGCTCTTGCAGTCCATATCGGCTACGCACTCCGCCGCCAGGCTCATATGCATGCCGTAGGGACACGGGTTGAGTGCGCTCTCATCGTCTTCCTTGAGACGCACTAACGAAAGAGATAAGAATCTCCTTTTTCCACCTTTTGTTATTTCACAATAAAATAACGTATCTCATTGCCATGTTATGATGTCAGCAAATTATTTAATAAAATCCATCGCGTGATAATTTAGCAAACCACATTTGGGTCTACAAATACTCGAGTCAATAACATGAATCGCACCAAGCTAGTTATACAATCCCAGATATATATATATATATATATATATATATATATATATATATATATATATATGGCTCCCTACAGTTGGAATATGTATCATTTTAAAACTATTATAAGGGGAGCTCGACTTAGCTTTACCCATGTGCCCACTAAAGAGAGAATAAATCTCTTCATGCCATGATATTTACATTATAATATTGTATACTAATACTATCTTCCTACTATATTATGCAAAAATTATAAACTAGTAAGATGCCTTGTGGCCATTGCCATCAAGAGACCCTTTATAAAGCCAACTACCTTAAGGCATAGCATATGTATATTTTTATATGTTTTTAAAATGAGATGCACAAGTCGACTTTATTATTGTGCATATTTGCGGCGCTATGCCACCTTCATCCCATATTCACTGCAGAACGGACCCAGGATTTCAAACTTGATCGGCTAAATTTACCTTACATATAAATATACTAAGTAAATAGAAAACTCAATAGTACGGTGTAATTTTATTGATAACAAAAAACTAATAATACACCTAGTCAAGGAGGGGACATAATGAGTCTTATCCCTCAAATAACACTATATAAGTTGCACCCTTCGAGTCTTCATAGAATTAAAATCATTAATTATCGATTCATTATCTATATTATCAAATTCTCTTTCAATGTGAAGTAACATACAATCAGCAAGAAACTCATCACCTATCTTGTTTTGAAGCCGATTTTCTATCAGTCTCATACAAGAAAATGCTCGTTCTGTTGTTGCCGTAGAAACAAGAAGAGTCGCACCAAATGAATCAATCACAATCAAGTAGTAGGTTTGAGCTAACCTTGTTTCCACTAAACACTCAAGTAATAGAGGAATGGAATCAAGATTCTTGAAGGTTGGATTGTGATCCATATCAATTTTATAAAATCCCAGTTGTTCATTTAATGCATGCAACTCAGTTGTAGTGAAATCTTGAGGATAAAATTTCTCAACAAGAGTGTATATATCATCAATGTTAAATCGCTTGAAAGCATCACGGGGATCCAATGTTGAGCTAAGACTAAGGAGTTCCATAGTTTCATCTAGAAATCTAGTATTTAACTCCCCCAGCGATAATCTATTACCTCATTAAATACATCTATATGATAATAATGCTCAAGCGTGATACAATCTTTTTGTTGACAAGAACGTCCAAAGGCCCATTTTATGACAGGCACCCATATCGTGCATACTAATTTCATGTTTTTGACAAAATGATCATACACTTTGTATAAAACCATCCCAGCCACTGTTTCTCAACTCATCAAGCTCCATTTTTGTACTTGCAACCAAATTTAAAGCACTTACAATGTCTTGAGATTTTCTTTGAAGTTCTTGACAAAGAATATCAGTGAATCCCATAGTTTTGTCCAATAAATTCAAGGCAAAGACAAAGTCAAAAGACAACATAGAAATTTTAATACCTTCTGCTTCCCCACGAAATTGTGAGGTCGGTCCATTATGACTGATATCCTTTAGAAGTGTCTTGGTTGCACCAAATAAATCAATCAAACTCCTAATAGAACTAAAATGTGAGCCCCAACGAGTAGTTCCGGGCCGTTGCAGACATCGAATTTGATTAGCCCCTTTACCTGTTCCAAGTCTTCTAGCTGCTAATAAGTCTTCGATTTCAGCTTGTCGGGTTAATTTTAACTCAGAATGGCGTTGGGCAGAAGCACCAACAAAATTCACAATGTTATTCAACATTGAAAAAAATCTCCAAACAAGTCCTACCTCTTTAGCAGCAGCGTTTAAAGCTAATTGAAGGCGATGAGCAAAGCAATGTATATAATATGCATATGGACAATCATTGAGAAATAATGCTTGTAAGCCACTCCATTCACCACGCATATTACTAGCACCATCATATCCTTGACCACGCATATTGCTTACTAAAAGACTATGCTTACTAAGCACTTTACAAATATCACTTTCAAGAATTGAGGAATTAGTGTCATGAACACTCACAATATCAAAAAACCTTTCTCTAATATGCCCATCACAACTAACAAACCTTATGATAATAGCCATTTGTTCCTTCTTAGAATCGTCAAGTGCTTCATCAACGAGAATACAAAATTTCTCATCTTCCCCAATTTCATCGCGTATCATCTTCCTCACTTTGTTAGCATAGATATTTAGGATCTCCTTTTGTATCTTATGTGAAATATATTGGGCATTTAGAGGAGCATTTTGCAACACAACTTTTTCAACTTCTTCATTCATTCTTGCAAAAGCCTTTACCAACTCAATAAAATTACCCCGATTAGAGAAGTCATGAGATTCATCATCACCTCTAAAAGCCATTCCTTGATTTGCTAGATACTATTGTGGTTGTAAGCCTCAACATATTTTTCGCAACTTCTTGTGGGGGTTGCACAACTCTGTCAATATGGTGAGTCGGGTTCTTTAAATCCATCCACTTTTGCATAGCAAAATGATGTGGTGAATTTATAATGCCTACATAAGTAAGGAAAGCGCACTCTTTGCCACCAACTTTTCTCCAATTTCTAAATCCAGCTACAGTAAATGCCTTATGTGAGTGATCAATGTCAAAAAGAAAGCATGGAAAACAAAACACTTTATCTTTATGAACAGAATACTCAAGCCAAGGGTATTGCTTATACCAACTACCATTAAATTGACGCATTTGTTTCCCTTCTATGTGAGATGGATATTCCTTTAGTTTTGGTTGACATGGTCCTACGAGAATATATGCTCTTCGAACATTATCACGTTGATTAGGCGGAAATGTGTCCATTTGTGGATGTAAGCTTGGATCACGCTCAAGAGAATTGGTATCAAATTCTTGATTACAATTGGCTCTTTGAGACTCAACTCTTACACTTTCAGATTCAACTCTTTGAGGTTCAGAATGAGGTTGCTCCTCACAAATTGGAGGAGGTGGAGAAGGGTTGGAACACATGCTAGTTGATTCTTCATTATTTCTTTTAAAAAAATCCCGAATAGTCTTTGATCTCTTAGGATTTGGATGATGATCCAACATTATAAAGTTAAGTATAACCTATTGAATAAGCAAGAACACCAAAATCAATTACAAATCATATTTGATAATTCATAACTCATAAACTGAAATTGATAAACTCCAATTGTAAATCCCTATTGATAAATAAATCATAAGCCTCAATTGCAAATCTCTAATTGATACTTAATAAACTCCAAAAAAATTCTCAAATTTCAACATCAACAAATTGAGAGAAGCTTACCATACAAATATAGGAGCTTGGTTCGCTTCTTGAATTAAGCCTTGAAGGTGAGTGCAATAGTAACAAGAGCATTCCTCTAATAAACAGTCAAACAATTTCTTCTAATTTTCTTTCTTCTTTTTTTTTTTCTACGGCCAGCTGTGTGCTTTTTTTTCCCCAATGTGCTGTTGATATATTTGTGCTGCAGCTTTCCTTTTCTCACTTTAGTTCTCCACGTACATGATAACTTGGCAAGCAAAGGATTCCTTTCCTTGGAAGGCTAGGTTATTTAATTAATGGATGGGCTATTAAAAATTTTGGGCTAGAAAAAGGCCACCTGGGCTGTAGCCCAGGTTAGCCATAGAATGAGTCCGTCCCTGATTCACTGGGTGTTTACATTTAGCTTGATAGTAAATGCCTATGCATGATAGAAATTACCACCTCGCCACCAATGCATATACTTCTTTGCATATGAGTGGCGAATAAATTTACATGCAAATACAACTACTCCACCATGCTAATACATTACAGACCTGCTTACATAATATGCATTGTTATGTGATCAGCTCGGCATCACAGCTCCAAGGTGTGCTCGGACCATCTCAATATCACCTCTCCAAAATGTGCTTAGCTCGGCTCAGTGCCACACCTTGCATGGCAAACCTTCACGTTGCATGCCGACCCAACCTCATTGCATGGTTGATCGCGACGTCGATGGACTAGCAAGAGATGAAGCCAATGCACTCTTAGACATACAACTTACGTGGTTGGCATACTTGTTGCTCATGAACCTCACCATTCTCCAAGTTCGTCGCTGGCCTTGATGCATTCTTGGACACATAGGTAAGGGGCTGCTCTGCACCATTCAAACGTCAAAACACCCCATGTCAACTACCTCATGATTTCTGTCGAGCACCACTCCACCGAGTCCCATATCGCCAAGAGCCACGTCGACGAGCCAAGCACTATGCGAACATCCAACGTGTCAACGTCCACCACACTATCAAGTAGTAATTCGCCCAACACCATGCCGCATGGATCGGGTATCTCTTGTCAGTTGTATGTTCCTTGTGACTAACAATCACCGTTGGGAGCACTGGTAGACCCATGAATTTTTTAGCGGAGGTGCAATACAGAGAGCTAAATAAGAAAAAAAAAACGCATAAGGGAAAAAAAAGGTGGAATTCTTGTCATGCACACACACTTGATAAAATTGGGTGATGTTAAATTGGTCATTTATAAAGAGAACTCCCAATCATTTAAATAAGGAATTGTGCAAGCCCTATTAAAACCCAAGCAATGACAGGTTTCCTGTTTTTGTTTAAAGCCTTGGCCATAGGATTTAAAAAAAAAAATGAAAAAGTGCGCAACAACAATTCTCTTAGGCTTTTCGTGGAACACATACTATGCAACTCCAAGGAGGAGGAGAGGTGCAATATGCATCACCTATGATGGCTTTTTCGGCGAGGGGAGGTACAGTTGTACCTCCTTGAGCCTTAATAGGTCCGCCACTGGTTGGGAGCTCCCACACATACTTTGGCACCCTCACCATTACAAGGAGCACCCGTTGGGCATGTGAAGGAAAAATATCCTTTTAGTATTGTTGCCGATTGGGTATCATTGCTTTCGACCATACATGCCGACCCCCAATATATTTCTTAGCGTGAATCTCCGAAGTATAAGGAACGGCTCAGCTCTCCCACTACCGACGTCACTGACATAAAAGACAAAGGAGAAAGCAAGAAACAATTCGGCTTAGCCCCAAGGCCTTCCACCACATTTTGTGTATATAGATCTGACCTTGTTGAGCCGGTTCTGTTGCTACGGACCAGACTTTGTCATCATGACACCCACCCGCTCACCTTGCATGCGTGGCATATTTCACGGTCAACTTCCAGGTTGGACTGAAGCACCTTGCATATGTGGCTCTTCACCTTGATAGGTTGACCACCACCTTACATGCTTACCATCAACGCCGTATGTCGAGCTGAGAAACTTACAGCAAATCTCCACGTCGCATGACTGGGCCGAGCAACTTGCATGAGAAATCTCCACATTGCATGGCCTACTCGAGAAATTTGCATGGCAAATCTCCACGTTGCATGGCATACCCGACCACTTTGCATGGCCATCCACCACGTTGAACGACCAACTCGAGTACCTTACATGCTCAATCTCCACGTTGTGGCCGACCGAACCAAATCGCATAGATGACCCAAGCACTTTGTATATATGGTTATCCACCACCTTGCCACCTTGCATGGCCAACCACTACGCTTGCATGACCAACCACATTGCATGGTTGATTCTCCATGGAACAAAAACTCTCCTCACCAAGGCACAGGTTGATCGGCTCGGCCAAACACAAGTTTTACTTTAAAGTTCCCATTCGAGAACAAATTCTCAACTAGAAACTTGGGGCTTAGGGTACACCATGTATATCGGCCTCACCAAACCTCCAAAACCATGGTTAAATAGAGACATTGAAATTTTTCCATGGTTAAAAAAAGACTGAGGGAAAAATAAATCTCCAAAGATGTGCTCGACTCATCTGCGTTATCTCTATCATGTCCCACCATGCTCGGAGTGGGGACTGTAGACATCACATCGGGTTGGATGGTAATTGTCCCAACGCCATCTATCTACTACGACATGTCCCACCATGGATAAAGAGAGGCGTCGAAGTCCCGCCATGGTTAAAGAAAGACGAGGAAGTTCTCCCCACCTTCAACATCTCCTACCATGGTTTAAGAAAGACAAGAAAATCCCACCATGGTTAAAGGGAGACAAGGAAAAATACATCTTCAAGTGGCGGATGACACGTCTACCTCTGCTAGTTAACAATAGTGTGTCATATCACACATAATCGTCATAAAACATCATCATAACATAGCAGACAACATCACCACACCATCATCCCTCGTCATGTCATCATCACATAGATTATCATAATGTTATACTGTGATATCTCATGCGTAAACTCCATTACATCTAATACACCCACCAAGACCTACAAAGGCTTGCCACCGACACTACTTGACCGAGACCGACATGACTCAGCTTCCCACTTAGGTCTATGGAGGCTTGCCATTGAAAGTTATATAGCTTGCCTGACCGCCAACCATTCATAGCAAAGAGCTCAGGACAGGTTATGACTCTTAGCACGCTGTTTGACTCGGCCAACTGTATTGACTTGAAATTTCCAAGTCAAGAACTCATTCTTAACTAGAAACTTGGGGACTCCTGTTGATACCATCATTTGCCTTAAGTGCTCTCTCTAATATAGTGGCCTCCCACGTGGGTTAAGTCTCATATACCCTATGATATGACAAGGCAGGAAACCAATGCACTTAAAAGAAGGCCAAGCCTCATCCTAGCTGGCTTAACATGCCCAAGCAAGTGGACCACTTATGTTGGTCTCCCACATGCCACAAGTGCCAAGATTGGCCTCTTTCATGTGCCTCAGGTGTCCAACCCATGCTGCCTATTAAACAAGGGGCATGCATGGCTCCCATATTCTTCCTATATAATGAAAGAGACCACCCTTCCAACAAGAGAGGCCCATCTCTGATTGAGAGGGGCTTATGAGAGACCTTTAACAAGCTCTCCCTTCTACTGTTCTAAGGCTCTATAGCCTCTTTCCATGTATATTGTAATACTCCTTCATAGTGAAATATAAATACCAAGCTCTATAGTGGATGTAGCCTTATTCATGGGTGAACCACTCTAAATATGTGCAATATGTGTGATTGTTCGTATACCCTCTAGGGCACGTGCTAAATCACCTGTTACCCTCTATGGCTCGTGCTAAATCACCCGTTAACAAGCGCTTCAACTTTTTCAAGTTTGATGCGTGTTTGTTGTCTTTCTGAGGGAGAGTTTGCGTTTGTAGTTTTCGTTGTGGGTGCTATAAACAGACGTTTATGCCGGACTGTCTTTGGCCATGTGTGGTTTTGAGTAGAGGTATATACTGTATGAGTTTTATGTTGTCAATGGATCTGTATTTGTTGTTACCATTTTGTGGGTAGTGGTTTTAACCCTTTTGTGGGTGGTTTTAGTGACACTTATGGCTATTGTATTTGTATTGTGGCATAATTTATGTATTTGTATTTGTATTGACCAACAAACCAACAAAATCGGGACTAATCGATTCAGTTTAATTTTTGAAATTTCAGTTTCGGTCTATAAACCGCACTAAATTGGTTCGGCCACGGTTCAAACATACTCAAACAATCAATTCAACGAATCGAACTGGCAACCGAATATATGGCAAAAAATCATGCACTGTGGGGAGTCAAAACTCTGCACTCCATGTTGGAGAATGAAGTCCTCCTACCACTGCGGTGATCGTTGTTTTGTGAATTAAATGTATAATCAAGGTATTTAATGACTTCCTAGAGTAATTAAAAAATATTCCCGAGCTTTTAACCTTAACCCTCTCTCTTCTCTTCTCTCTCCAACCACCTAACTCTTTTTTTCCTTCCTCCAAGTCCTTTCTTCTTCTTCTTCTCCTCCTCCTCTCTTTTCTTCTCCTCTTTATATCTATGTCTCTATCACCATGAAATCATCAACTCCTTTTGAAGTTCCTAAGGCTATTAATGCCTTCATGAAGAAATACTGATGCATGTGATGGTGGCTGTCGTGAAGATATTCTCTCTTTATTTCTCTAGTTTTGGGTTGTGGTCGTTTACCGAAACCGACCTAGACCTAAAAAGTCAGTAACCGATTGTCGGCGGTTCCATTTTAGGCCATACCGGCGCTTGTTGGTCGATTCGTTGGTTCCTCCATTTCGGGTTGGTTACCGAATCAATTCCACCCTACAAAATACCTTTTCTATACTCCTAATATGTAAAACTACATTTATGCGTATATTTATTTATATTATATTTTACATCTGTATACTCTAATTAGGCAATAACTACATATTTATATTTGAATTGAGTTATATTAGTTATTGAAATTTGAAGTTTTATGATATGTTGAGCTTTAGGATGGTTTTGTACTCTAGAAAATGAATTTTTTTGGGAGAAATACTTTAAAAAATGATTTAAGTATGAAGCAAGTTGTGAATTTGTTGGTTATAATTAGGACCAAGGTCTAAAATATCGATGGTATGGGAAATATCGGTAGTCCAAAAACACGGAAATTTCGATGGAAATATCGGGATATTATCGATATCGATAAAAATTGAATAAAAACCATGGAAATTGTAAGAAAATTTTGGAAATTTTTATTGAAACTTTGGAGGATGTTTATTTAGTCAATTATCTATTAGTTTATCACAAAAAATTGGAAGGAAATGCATTGCATGATGGATTTAACTGATTTAAGTTGATTATATAGCGAATTGACAAACACTGTGAACGTAGAAAATATGTAGTAATTAGTGAAAGAAGATTAAACACACCATAATTATTTATATATAATGATTTACTACAATATTTTACACTTTATACATTGCATGTTAAGATACATGAGTGACTTAGTACCACATAGAGTTCCTATGAGGTTCAAAATTTTCATTATCTTCTTCATCTCTATGTGTAGAGTATATGTATTGTGAAGATTAGTTGGAAAGTTGAAATTTGAAAAGTAAACTCATTCTCATGTGCAAATCAATATTTTCGATATTTTAGATATTATAGTGATATCATGGCGATATTTTGCCAAAATATTATTGAAGTCTGAGCAAAATTATAGACATAATATTTCCTCGACATTTCGTCGATATTATCGATATTCATACGATATCTGTATGGATATGTTCCAAAATATCTGTGACCCGAAAAAACGATAATATCGTCGATATTTTTGATATTTTGGTTCATGGTTGAAACCAAGTATACTAGACCTGAAACCAAGTATATTGGTCAATGTCTAAAATATCGATGGTATCGGTAATATCAATAGTCTAAAAACACAGAAATTTCTATGGAAATATCGGGATATTATGAATATTTTAGACCTTGATTAGGACTAACAATATTAAAGTGAAATATTAAAGTGAAATCAATCCAATCTTAATCTAAACCGTGCCCACCCGCTGCTTACTCACTTGTGGCGTCTACTAAACCGTAATCGGAATGAGAATTCGAATCCGATTCGATTACGGATTATACATGTGTTTACTAAAATTGGGAGGAATCAAAAGTGCGTGGGACCCACACGAAAAATGGAATTGAATTCCAAGATTTGGGTGATTTGGATTCCCTACATACATAAAGTATTTGGATTCCGGATTTCATCCGTAATCGGAATGCTAATTTTTTCCCTTTACGCCCTCACTTACTTTCATTATTTCAAGATTATCCTTAACCCTATAAATAAAAACAAAATCATTTTAGTGTTAAGGATGAACTAATAGAAATACTTACATTTATAATAATAAAAATACTTATTAATAGAAATACTTGCATTTATAAAAAATTAAAAATACTTAATAGAAATACTTAAATTTATTTATAAAAAAATAAACAAAATCATTTTAGTGTGTCTATGAAATAAAGAAACAATTTAATTTTTCTTACTATTATATACTATATCAAATTTTATTTAAAAAAGTATATAAAATATTTGATTTGGGACAGATTTTAGTAATCTTCACTTTATATTCCGATTCTCATTGAATTAAGAAATGTACTTTACGAAATTCTATTCCGATTCCGCATGCTTTTAAGAACAACTTCAATGGAATCTAATTTCGATTCCGCCTCAATTCAATTCCTCCTCAATTCAATTTCTCTCAATTGACATTGACAAGAACGCACTATCGAGATTAAAGAGCATTCATGCCTCTAAATAAGAAATAGTGATCGTAAAGCATCGTAGAAAGGGTTTTCTTAATTTTTTTGAAGTTATATTTTTGTTGAAAGCTTTAAAGAAGAAAGGGGATTTATCCAGTACAACTGAGGCGGTACATATCAACCTTCTCTCTCTTTTTCTTTGGAGCTCTGAAAATGGCGCAACCCCAGTAGCCATCATCTGCCTTGCCCTTCCTCCTCCGACTTTGGCAACAAAATGCGCTCAAAGGACAAAATCGCCTACTTTTACGACGGTACACTTCTCTCTCCTCCTCCAACCCTAACCCCTCACCCCAGCAAAACTTTCTCTGTCTCTTTGTGCTTCATAATCCCTTTTGGGTTTTCTTTAAATTATGGATTATAGATTTTCTTCAAACATTTAGTTTTTGTAATCATATAATTATGGAAAGTTGAGAAATTTAGTTTCACAATCAAAATGGGTATTGCAGGGGATGTGGGTAGCGTCTACTTTGGACCGAACCATCCCATGAAACCACACCGGCTATGTATGACCCATCATCTTGTCCTCTCATATGACCTCCACAAGAAGATGGAAATTTATGTTAGTATCCCATAATACTTCTGAATTTGTTTTTGTTTTTATTTATTTCCACTTTTGTTATTGTACTGAGTAATAACTGGTTTCATTTTTTGTGTCATTGGGTATGCAAGTTTTGGCTTTAAGTATCAATCTTTTTGTTGATTATTTTGGTGTTTCTCAGCGGCCCCATAAGGCGTATCCGGTGGAGCTTGCGCAATTCCATTCAGCTGACTACGTCGAGTTTCTACATCGGATTACGCCCGACACACAGCACTTATTCTCGAATGAACTGGCAAGATGTATGACTCTTGGATATGTATATATTGTTATTTTTTGCTTGTATGTGTGCATAGATTGTTCTTGTTATGAGCTTCAACACAAAAAGTTAAGTGAGGATATTTCGCCAGAGCTTTAATAGAAAATTTGATCATGAGATAGGATTGTTCACTGCACTTACAGAATACTAAAATGAACAAATCATGATTGACCCTTTTATGCAGAGATGGGGAATTTTAGAACTTCCTGAGGGCACGTTTGAGCATAAGTGGTGGAGTCAAAATCAATTGGATGACCTTTGACCGTGTTTCTGGTTTCTGATTTCTGGCATGGTCAACTTTAATGTTTAACAAGTTAATAAACCACAATATTGAAGTTCTCCTTGACCCCTTTAATGCTTACTGATTACTCTCATGCGAGTTAATGTTATCACTCAATTACATGTGAACCAACAAAAAAAGGTTGATCTGGTGTTAATCAACAGTCCATGTTAATTAGTTTAATTTCAATGAATAGGTTTTGCAGAAAGGAAATGTCATTGAATGCACAGTTAGGTTCTTGGAATCACCAATTCAAAATGCTTGTTATACCTTTCTGAGTTTTTGCTGTAATAGAGGATGCTCAAAAAAACCTCTGATTGGCTCTACAACATAAATGTTCAGTTATTCTTCTCTTTGATTGGCTCTCTTTTGCTTCCTACATGAGCACTTCAAAGATCTAACATGGCTGCAGTCACTGGAATCTCTATCTAATGTGCTTGTTTAATTTACTGATTCTTTCTGTTTTGCACTATGCCAGATAATCTTGGAGAAGATTGCCCTGTATTCGATAACTTGTTTGAATTTTGTCAAATTTATGCCGGTGGAACAATAGGTAATTCTAGTTATATGATGTCAAAAGTGTGGGTTCTGACCATTCTGCCATATATACTGATTGAATTTTTTTTTTGCAGATGCTGCACGTAGGTTGAACAATAAACTTTGTGACATTGCTATAAATTGGGCTGGCGGACTACACCACGCCAAGAAGTGCGAGGCATCTGGATTTTGTTACATCAATGACTTGGTCTTGGGGATCTTGGAGCTTCTAAAACATCATGCCCGAGTATTGTACATTGACATAGATGTGCATCATGGTGATGGCGTAGAAGAAGCTTTTTATTTTACTGATAGGTACATAACCTGTATATTATAATATGGTTAAGGAATGTGATAGTTGAATAACACTAGAATTATGACAATAATAAAGCTAACCTTACTGTTAGAAAAATAACCTCAAATTTGTAGATGCAATAATAGATGTACAATATTTGATTGTGTTGATATAAGTTTAATGCCTTTTGTGGACAATTTTTAACTTGCTAATTGTTGCATCTATGATGTTGAACTACAAGCAAAAGGGTGTTGGTAATAAGAGATAGAATTGTTGCTGGAGAAGATAAAAGTTTGCATTCCTGTATGTAATATACTATTTATAGATGAACAAATTAGTGTTTTAATATACTATTATGCATTTGGTATTTGGCAATTTGGTCCAATACTGAATTGTTAAATCTTCGTATAGCTTAATAAGTTATTTTATCAATCAAAATTCATCAAAACAAAAAGTTCTTATCAGAAAGTAATGTGATTCCTCAGATAAGACCTGGGTTGGTTAATTAAGGCATGTAAGAGTCAATAACACTCACCATTATTTATACAGTTTCTTTCTTTAGATTTTGATAAGCTAAGTTGTATCTAACCTATTTATCTTTTACTGAATTGTAGTCTTGGTATATGTTTTCTGCTTGTTGCCAATCCTATGATAAAATAAAATTTCAAAAGTTGATAGAACTAGAATTTGCTCTCCAATAGTCACACATGTTTTAATTGTTCAGTTACCAGAATTTTTAAAGTTGGTTTTGTGATTTTGTTGAACTCTAATCGAATCACTAGAATTTGATTGACAGGGTGATGACGGTTAGTTTTCACAAATTTGGGGATATGTTTTTCCCAGGAACGGGTGATGTTAAGGTAACATTTTAAATATTTTTGTTTGTTTTTCGTAGTATTTTCAATGGTGAAAATTGTTAATCGCATGTGACACATGGTAATAAGATAACAACTAGTTAGCATGCTTGCTTTTGTTTAACTCAAATTTTTGTTTGGTCTTGCATTCATGTATATGACAATATGGCATGAAAGATTTACATTATATAACCTGTTACCTGAGGTGTTATATTACTGGAAATGTTTTATGTTCCGTTGCTAGTCTATAAAGTTGAAATTGTAATGGTATTTATTAAAATTATTTATTTTGAAGGAAGTAGGAGAAAGAGAAGGAAAGTTTTATGCCATCAATGTCCCACTGAAGGATGGAATAGATGACGCTAGCTTCAATAGACTTTTCAAGACTGTAGGTTCATTTAGAAAAGCAGATTTTTGTCTTTTGTTTTGGCTTGATGGTATCAAGTGTAAAACTTTACTTGCAAACTTAAATTTTGTAGATTATTTCCAAGGTTGTTGAAACATATCTACCAGGCGTGATAGTTCTCCAATGTGGGGCAGATTCTCTTGCTGGAGACCGCTTGGGCTGCTTCAATCTCTCCATTGATGGTGCATATCTTATTGTGATTGAAGCATTTTTTTTCCCTCCTCTTCAAGCATGTCATACTTGTTTCTTCTTCTTCCATTATTAATGGTTTCAAGCTAGTTGGAACTTTTGGTAGTGGCATATGGTTTGTGGTAAAATTTACTCTGTGGTGTCATTTGAATCCTTCTTACAGGTCATGCTGAATGTGTTAGGTTTGTGAAGAAATTCAATTTACCCTTACTGGTATGTTCTTCTTTGGACTGAATCTTACCGCCTTTCATCAATGTCATACATCTAGCATACAGAGAGAATGTTTTCTGCCTACAGGTTACAGGAGGTGGTGGATACACGAAAGAGAATGTTGCTCGGTGTTGGACTGTTGAAACTGGAGTTCTTCTTGATTCAGAACTTCCTAATGGTAGAGCAAGTGATTTTTGTTTTATCAAATACACTCTATTTCTGCCATTTTCATTTTTAAAAAAATTTAATGGAACAGAAAAACTTCATTAACACGAGGTAAGAAAAAATCTAGGTAAGATAACCATGCTTAATATGATCTTGGCTTGATAAACCAATGCTGAACATATTGTTGTGCATTGTCTTTGTATAGACTTTACAATATAATATTTCTTCCCTCTTCTTTTTGGGGCTTGCTGGGAGGAGGTAGATATATTGCATAATCATGATAATTATTTTCTAGGTTACATTCTTGAAGCTGATTGTGACATTTTTAATGTTTCGGTTAATATATCCATAAGCATCTGGAATGAAATATTAAAAAAATTATTTCAAAAGCACTGTTATACTCATAATATTGACATAACTCTCACTCTCTGAGATTTAGAAAACCATTCATATCTAATTTGAAACTATAATGATATTTTGAGATTGATCCCCATGGAGAATTCCTGAGGCTGTTTCTCCTCTTTCTTATCTAAAATTAATTTGCTTCCAAGAAGTTTGTCGGAATGTGAAATGGCATTCAGCATGCATATCTTGATATTAATAAGGATTCGTGCTGGAATAAATCAATGCTGTTTCAAGACTCATTGATAAATAGAATTGGTTTTATATTCAGTTGCTCTTATTCTAGATCCTCTATGATATTTTAAGTTGTTTTGGGTTGTTATGCAGCTTTGTATATGACTTATCTTTTTTAACTGTCATGGCATCGGAGGGTTGAATGACTTATACCCTGCTGGTTCCTGTGTGCATATCTTCTCGCTAGCCAGCAGTGACCTGCATGCATGACTGTTGACAAGTAAATTCCTGTAATTAATAGTTTTATTTTTGGGAGTGTTTTATTTATATGTTGTATTTATTTAGGTAACTAGGCAATGATCATAGCATTGGAAGTTTGGATAACTCATGCTCTGCTGATTTGTGTGCATTTGTCTTAGCTGGCTAGCAACGACCTGCATGTGCTTTTCTATGTTTCTCTTTCTTTTTGCTATTGTCTTGTTGGTCATGGGCTTCTGAATGTATTTTTTTTTGGCTCCTGAACTGCTCATGTAAGATGTGTGCTTAGTTCAACTCTTTTGGCTTTTCATTAATATTTTATTCTCCGTGTATTTTCTGTTTGGATTATTGGTAATTCTTCTATTTGTTGGAGATTTTTATTTTTTAATTTTTTTGTATTGGATTAATTGAAAATGAAAAAAGAACAAATTCTTGTAAGGAGAATCTTACCACTCCGGTGATAGTTTGAGTAGCCTTTTTTTTCAAACATGTGGGAGTCCCTTTCAGTACTGTTCTATTCTGGACATGGATGTCTTATTTGCCACTACCGTTTTTCTTTCTTGCAGAGATCCCAGAAAACGAGTATATCAAGTATTTTTCTCCCGACTTCTCTTTGAGGATTCCAAATGGACATATAGTATGTCATCAATTAGAATTTATAATTTTGCATTATACATTATTTAAAAGGTTGGATTTTTTATTTCTTTGAACCAATTTGATTGCCACAGCTGATGTTGGTAGTATGTAAAAAAGGATCAGTTTAATAGGTGGATATTGAAATACTTAAACTTCGTCATTACTAGTTTTTCAGTTTTCCATGATTATTCAGAACAGCCTAAAGTCCTTTTCTTTCTTTTGGGTGTGCAGGAGAACCTAAATAGTAAATCGTATATTAGCACGATTAAAATGCAAGTCTTGGAAAATCTCCGTTGCATCCAACATGCTCCTAATGTACAAATGCAAGAGGTAAGCAATGTGTTATCCAGGTATCTGGCATGTTACCTTATCAGTGTCAATCTGGCACCACCCATCAAAAAAAAGAATCCAGCTAGTCACTGGTTTGGATTGACAGTCAAGCAACATAATATGTCAGACTTGCATAATATTGAAATCCTAGAAAGAATTATGCTCAAATGTGATGTGGTTCACTTATTTCAAGTACCATGAAGGACAATATAAGTTAAATCTATAATGCTCTGTGAAACTCATAGAATCTATGCTTGCATGAGAGATCCAAGAATCATGAAGGTCTGTTAGGTGTATTGATTGGGGCATTCCATCAACTTAAGTGACGATATTCTCTGTGTCATTTTCTACCATCCCTTAGATTATAAAATGGCAGCATATCATACTTAGACTGCAGTCGGGATATAAGTTGTCATGACTTAGGATGCGCTCACCATGTTAATATGATACCTCAAGAAAACTGATCGCCGATGGGTGTCCCATATAATCCAAATTGATCCAACACAACTTGTGCGACACTCAGTGCGCACGTTCACACCATATACATGGAACTGGGGTATCAAATAGGTTATCGTTAGGGTCTAAAGTCAAATCTCTAAATCCTTGTCATGACTCAGATTTGTGTTACGTGGCATGCAGTTTCCTTGATCCCACATGATGGTATTAGGTTGATTCTGATACCATTTATCACAACTCAAGGATCCATTCGCCCCATTGACGTGATATTTGAAAAGGCTAGTGACTGATGAGACTTCTGGTAATGGTTTACATAGCTAGGTCAACCAATGCAATAATTGTAGGACTGAACATGCACAGACACCGATATCCAAGTAGAACTAATATACCATATAATTTGACTTGAATCATTGTGTTGCCTATTGCAGGTTCCACCTGACTTTTATATTCCCGATTTTGATGAAGATGCGCAGAACCCTGATGAACGCGTGGATCGTGAGTTAAATTCCTTGAATTATTAGCACTTGCACTAGTGTGCACTAGTATGTTTAGGACTTGAAATCTGTTGATTTTCCTTCAGCTGACACTTCTTAATTTTATGAATTGTTGTCCTCCCAGAGCACACCCAAGACAAGCACATTCAGCGTGATGATGAATATTACGAAGGAGACAATGATAACGATCACAACATGGATGATGTGTAAAGTTGGCATGAACACCGTTTATTCTTTTGGACATAATTTACTTCCTTTTCAGTAAGGGAATGTTTATCTAGATACCGAATTATGTTAAAGCCTGTTCATCAAGAAACAAGGAATTCGCAGATGTGTCCATTCATATTGGTTTTGAGTTATTCCAGTGGGGTCAGAGGTGTTCATCTTAAGCTTTATTTGATGTACAGTTTCGGCATGTATGTGAAATTTTAGAAACACGGGAACTGATAGAAGCTATAGAAAGTTGGCGTTCTTGGCCTTTTCTTTTTGGGGATTGAGCACCAAATTGCTTCTTTCAAGTCAGGCAACTATGAAATCGAAGCCATTATAAATTAAATCCTGGTTCTTCTCCCCTTTCCTTGTGGGCTGTCATTTAATTCTTGCTTTGCAAGCTTTGATTTTATCAAATTTGAGTTGCAGCATCAAACATTTTATTTTATACTATCAAATGTGAATGATAATGAAAATACATTTCAGCTGATTCCATTAATTTTATCTGAAAAAAAAAATTGGAGATCGAATTTACTGTCCATGGGATGGCATGATCGCAATTTATATCACGTGCTTACACATAAGCAAAAAAATTCTTCAAATTTATGAATCTTCACTGAAAATTTGTAAATCCTATAATAATTTCCCAAAAAACAAAGCATGAAATTCAAAACTAAAAGAAATCATTAATCACCATACCTGTTGTTAAACAATTCGAACTTCAGCTATCATTGAATCATTGAGAAAGAATTGATAAAGCGAAAAAAGTGTTTGTGGTCTGGAAGTTTCTTTTCCAGAGTTAAAAATGTGAAATTAGGTTCAATATGTTTTATTTCTTACATTTATTGGAGTTTGGCTCTTCTTAATTTTGAATTAAATAATTAGCCTAACATAATTTATATATATAAATTTGTTTTATATAGTGGCATACTAGGTATATATAGGAATTTATATAAATTGGAGACCTAGGGTGGCCGCCTTGCCTGTCTGTGCGCAAGGCCTCATCTCCTGTCAATGTGCGTCAGTGTTCCCAACATCGGCAACTCCCCTTCACCAGCCTCTCTCTTTCACCGATTCCTCTCTCTTAATTAACAAGGAAAAGATAAGGAACTTAGAGCATGACCAGTGGGGGGTGTATAAGGAGTGTATAAGCGACATTTACATCTTATTTGGCGGAACGCACGATGGTTAGGTGTATATGGATGTAAAAATACATTAAGTGGTAGAGATGCAAAAAAAAGGATGTTTACATCTCTTTTTACATCTTCAAAATGGGTCCCACCGAGAGAAAAGTAGGAGAGAGAGAAAAGTATGAGAGAAAATAATTTTTCTTGTTGGTGGGCCCCTTTGCATGTGGGAATGATGTGTTTGTAGCCGTTGGATTTGCCAAATATGAATATACATCAATTTACATCTTCCTCATTGGAAGAAAATCACATTTACACTGAGTGTAAAGGGGATGTAAAAACTTACACAAAATACACCCCCACCTAGGTGATGCTCTTATAGCTCAAGTGGTAAAAAGTATTTACCTATGCGCTTGAGGTTCTGTGTTTGAATGTCCCATTTCTCAACATCGCTTGCATCCAAACAATAATAATAATAACTAGAAAATGGCATATTTGCAACAACTGTTGTTGACAATTGCTAAATGGGTATGCCTATGTCCTGATGGCCATTGTTGGTAACTTTGCTAAATGAGCATGCCTGAAGAATTCTATGTTTTTCTTTCTTCTTTTTTATGAAAGAATTATGTGAAAACTTTGTAAAACTTGGAGGCTATGTGAAAATATGAATAATCTCAAGAGAAGAGATGTACGTTTAATTTAATAATTGATGTTTAATTTGTTATTTGAGTAATTTTTTAACGAAGCATAAGTTCAGGAAAAGTTGAGAGGTAGGCTCCTCAGTTAGTCCGATGATTGAATCCGTATATGTAGAGACCGCTCACCTAATTTCCTGGACTATATACCCCACGCTATTTTTATACTCGTTTCAATCCATTTCATCAATAAAGACCATCGCCTTTCTCTAAAAATAATAATAATAATAATAATAATCAGTGTCTCATCTTTTGGAAAGCGAGAAAAAAGAAAACGGAAAAAGAAAGAAAAATCTTGCAATTACTGAATAAAAACTAGATTATTTTACCAAAACATATCTTTGCATATTGACAAATCCAAAGTATATATGCATTCCTCTTTTTCTGGAAGAGTGAAGAAGACCTTGTTATTACAGAAGCTCAGTTGTCGTTCGCTGCGTATGACCGTCGCTTTGGTGAGATGCTCGACAAAGTCTGCTATCTTTTGGTGTTTGGTTTCTGAGGTAAGATGGGAAAACAGAAGAAAAATATGGAATTCAACAAGCCAAATTCTTGTTTTTGCCAAGAAGTTTACTTTCTTTTTCCTCATCAGTCATTCTATATATTTTTGCTAAAGAAGCCTAATTTTTATAAACAGGGTTATGCATGAACTGTTGGTGTTGTCAAAATTTTATATTTTCTGCGTTTGATTATGCACAAGTTTGTACAACATTTTGTAGAACATATATATTTGTAGAAATTTTTAGGTGAAGCAGATTGAATTAGAATTATTGAGCACGTTCAATTCAGTGGTTCATGAGTGAGTTTCAGCTGATGTATTGATGTAGGTGCCTAAGTCAAGACAAGAAAAGGAATTGAATATCAAGTACTTAGTGGGGATTTCATCGTCAGAGGTATTAAATAAAAGGTTTTTGGAGTAATTAATCGTCTGCAACGTGCCTAATGGCTACTTCGGAAGCTGTTCGACAAGTTCTATCTGGGGCATTACCTCGCCTTGGCTGTTTTGATCCATCTTTAAGCAATGTAAATGGAGTAATCTCAGTTCAGTCCGGTGTAAATAATACGCGGAAAAGAAGTTCAGTGTGTGCCCAAGTGCATAAACATTCGAGAATTTCACAGGACCGCAGGAGAATATGTGTGTTCCCGGCTAGAAACGGTGTTTTTCATGGAAAAAATGATGTTAGTAGGTTGAATTCTATGAGTTGCAAATGTCAAAAGGCAAAAAGTCTTACTGGGGCAACGTCGATTCCTCCTAATGGTATAACTAGTCCAGGTATTAATGAATTTGAGGTGGATCAACAACTGAAACATGAAGAGGGAGGTTTTGGATCAAACGGTAAGCCGGCTACAGCTGGAAAACATAAAGATTCTACACAGAAGGTTAGGACCATTTCGATTGAGGACGAAGCATGGAAATTACTGAAGAACTCCATGGTCTATTATTGTAATAATCCTATTGGAACCATTGCTGCTAATGATCCAAGCTCTACTAGTACTCTGAACTATGATCAGGTCTTTATTCGTGACTTCATACCTTCTGGGATAGCTTTCCTTTTAAAAGGGGAGTATGATATTGTGCGGAACTTCATTCTTCATACCCTTCAGTTGCAGGTAAAGTATTCTCTTCCTTTAGTATCAAATCCATCATTACTAAATGTTGCTTACTTTTGACTTAAGTTCGTCTGATTTTCATGTTTAATTATTTGATTTCATGCGGTCGGTGGTTTTGTTCCATTTTCTCACAAATTTTCTTAGAATTTTGTTATAGTAAGGTTTCTACCCACAATTTAACCAATACAGAGTTTTATTTTAGTTACTTATGTTTGATCTGAAAGTCCTTTTATTACTACACATTTCAATCAGTTGATTCATCTATGCATGTGTGGTTGTGTAATATTTAAGATTAGTTTCCAATGTGGATGTTATGACTTAGGGACTTGCTCCCTACATCGACGCAATACTTCAAATGGGTTAGTCATTATTGGAGTTATTCATAATCACTTGTTATGGTCTAAATGGACCCAAAACACAACCAATATGAGACTCAGCATGAACTTGCACACATAGAGTTGGCTGTCATAATATCCCTAACATCCTTGTCATGGCCTACAATCGAAACTGACATCCTTATCAGAGCCCAATTTTGTTATGTTGCAATGTCTTCGAACCCATAGAGTGGTGGTAAGACTCCCAATATCTACAAGAGATCCCAAAAATCTAGTCACCTATGAAGCTTTCTATAATCACTTTGCATGGTTCCAAATTCCAATTCACCCAAATAGACAACCAATGTGGTCAGTCCACTACAACATAGGATTCAGCACACTAGCACAACCCACACACAAATAGAATTGGCTATCACAATGGAGGTTTATTCTTTTCTGAAAACTGGCTCAGCTGATGAAGTCTTCCTCTCTTCCTTATTTCCTTTAAATAAACTAATATAAGCATTAATATTATTTTCTTAACCGAGTTTTTGTATCCACTTTAAATTTCTCGTTATTTTTCCCATAACAATGAGTTTATTTAAAGTCTGCACACCAGATGTTTTGTCCATATATGAATGCTTTGACTTCTAACATATTGTTACAATATTTGGAAAAAAAAACACATACTAATAACATTTCATGCTTAAAGAGAGGCCCGTTATATGCAATCTGCCTTCAAAACATGAATTCTGTTACACATGTTGGCTTTCATTGTACTTAGTTTAATTTGTTTCTGTCATTCTAGTGAATTGCACTCCCTTTTAGCTTAATTTGTTTTTGACAATTTCCATTCTAGTAAATCACACTACTTTTTAAATTCAATTTGTTTCTGTTCTTCTAGTGAATCTCCCTCCTTTTTATTACAGAGCTGGGAAAAAACCATGGATTGTTATAGTCCTGGTCAAGGACTAATGCCTGCCAGTTTTAAGGTTCGCACTGTTCCACTTGATGGTGATGATTTTGCAACTGAAGATGTTTTGGATCCGGACTTCGGTGAAGCTGCTATTGGTCGTGTTGCCCCTGTTGACTCTGGTAGGAAGTTCATTGTATTTTATAATTTCTCTTTCAAAATATATCTCTGGTTATAGAGGTATTAACATTTTAATATTTCATAATTCAAGTCTCTCACAATGGTCAATGATTCAACGGATTTTGATCTTTCTGTTAGGGTTATGGTGGATTATATTGTTACGGGCATATGGAAAATGCTCTGGAGATCTTTCAGTCCAGGAACGAGTTGATGTGCAAACAGGGATAAAAATGATTTTGAAGCTGTGTCTTGCTGATGGTTTTGATATGTTTCCAACATTACTGGTCACAGATGGTTCATGCATGATTGATCGCCGCATGGGAATTCATGGCCATCCTTTGGAGATTCAGGTAAGTATTTCTCTTTATGTTCATAAGTGCCTTTTCAAATAATTTCTTTTATCTTCTTGTGTACATGGAGTTTTAATAAAACTCCTTCTTTTTTGCTTATTTCTTGTCAATACTGTTAGAGTAATTCCTATTTGTTTTACATCCCTACTACAACTTTGCTATTCATTGGGGTAACAGGGTGCTTCCCTATCTTCTCTCTATTTTGTTTCTCCATTTGTAAAAAAGTTAGCATGCTTTGCTTTGGGCTTGTCGCATCTGCATGCCTTCTGCTTTTGGCTCCTAACATTAAGGATATTCCGGAATTATCAGAGACGCTTAAATTTTCATTTCATGTAAACTAATAAATTTATTTTACTGGTCTAATCATAAGGAGAATTATTTCAAATGTCACAGGAAATTACTTTCAAGTTTCCCCATAAGCGTTGTCTGTTACAACCTCGGGATGCAATAATCAAATAAAATGGATGTAGTTCTGACCAAAAAATAAGTATAATTAAGTAAATAAGTGGATGTAGTTATATGATTATCATAACGGTATGCAACAATGGATTTCAAACAATTTGGAAAAGCAATAGTTTCGGGTATACTTATTGCTGCATAAGATGATAATGGAGATCATTGCATTACCATTGTAATTGCCAGAGTAGGTTTCAAAACATCTTTTGTTGATTACATCACCTATTCTCACATTGTGTCTGACTGGTCGTTGCAGTTCTTTAGAGGACTTAGTGCTTGTTTGATAGGGAGGACTAAACTAGACTAGCAGAATGCCTACATTTCATGTGCATACAAGGCATAATATGGATATTGTTGTCTAACTTGGAGGACTATTCATAAGAGGTTGATGACTAAAACTTATTCCCCCCCAATCCCCTTGAAATGGTGGGATTAGGAGGGATAAGTTTTAGTCATCAACCTCTTATGAATAGTCCGCCAAGTTAGACAACAATATCCATATTATGCCTTGAATGCACATGAAATGTAGGCATTTTGCTAGTCTAGTCTAGTCCTCCATAGCAAACCACCTCCTTAGACAAATTTTAGAGAGGAATTGGAAAAATACAACTCCAACCATGCTCCCTATCCACCTCCTAAAATATGGAGACCTCTAGGAGCTCCTAAATCTGAGAGAGAAAGTACTCCTAGTGGCTCCCCATAATTTAATGTTGCTTTGTTTAATGCATATTTTAAACTTTTAATTAATGCAAACTATTTTTTTATATTATTTTGTATAGAGATGGACTAATTATATTGAATTAAAAAATAATTATAGTATTTATGACTCTCTAAACTAGGGAGTATGATTGGAATTCAGATCTTATAGCGAGCTCCTAAAATAGCTTTTGTGTGTTTTTAGCTAAATTTTAACTAAAAAATAGGGAGCATGATTGTAGATGCTCTTAGGGTTTAGGCAGAGAGGAAGATTTTATTTGGGTATAGAATCTGATGCTTCTGACCCATGTTTGTTGACATGCATCTTTAAGTTTACAAACTTTGTGGCTGCATTGATATAACGTCGCATGTCACTGTTGTGTGCCCTTGTAGGCACTTTTCTACTCAGCACTACTTTGTGCACGTGAGGTGCTTGCTCCAGAGGATGCATCAGCTGACCTTATGCGAGCACTAAACAATCGTCTGGTTGCATTATCATTCCATATCAGGGAATATTACTGGATTGATATGAGAAAACTCAATGAAATTTACCGATACAAGACAGAGGAATACTCATATGATGCTGTTAATAAGTTCAATATCTACCCTGATCAGATTCCATCCTGGCTGGTGGGATTTATGCCGAGTACAGGTGGGTACTTGATTGGCAACCTGCAGCCTGCTCACATGGACTTTCGTTTCTTTTCTCTTGGAAACTTATGGTCTATTGTAAGTAGTCTTGCAACATTGGATCAGTCACATGCAATATTGGATCTTATTGAAGCAAAATGGGATGAATTAGTGGCAGATATGCCGTTTAAAATATGTTATCCTGCTCTTGAAGGCCAGGAATGGCAAATCATCACAGGCAGCGATCCCAAAAACACGTAATGCCTCTACCTTGACTTTTGAAATTTCCTCTATCCTGGTTCCTAATACCTCCTTTACTTGATTTTATGTTGTAGTCCCTGGTCTTACCATAATGGAGGTTCTTGGCCAACATTGCTCTGGCAGGTAAGTTTTTTATTTGGGTTTGAGTGAAAACTGTTTTTCCCCTGTTGCCCTTGATCTTGCCTCTCACTGCTGGATTTATAACTCCCGATTATGCCTGCTCTATGCCAGTTTTTTTTTTTTGGGGTCAAAACTCTGTACCAGTTTAGTATTGCATATAGTATCTGTATTACCTCACACGGCTTTTGTTTTTCGACTGATATCATGCCATCATGTAAGAGCATTCCAATCATACTCCCTAGGACTAGAAACTTATTTTAGGAGCTCGTTATAAAATTTCTACTCCAATCATGTTCCTTAATTTAGGGAGTTATAATGACTTGGAATCGCTAGAAATAAAGTGTTTATTTAAAATAATCATCATTAATGATGAGGAGCCACTGGAAGACCATTTCTCTCTCCTTTGATTTAGGAGCTCCTACAGGTCTTGTTATTTCATGAGCTGGATATGGAGTATAATTGGATATGAGTTTTTTTAACTTCTCTCCAAATTTTCAACTTAGGAGCTCATTTAGAGAACCCATTGGAGATATCTTATTTGTTGTACTTGCACTCTCCAAGATATGATGTCCTACAAACAAACCAGGTTCTCAATGCTACCATTTGGCTAGTGCGCCAACTTACAAGGAGGAATCACTTATTAGGGGAAAATACAAAAAACAAAAATTGGAGCCACTATATTTTTCTTTCTAAAATATGAAATTGTTCAGATTCACCATGAAACACATGGAATGTATACTGTGTAGCCCAATTTGTTAAATCTTATTATGCTTATGCAGAATCCCCATTTGTGTTGACCATAAAGCCAGATAACCGTAAAGAATCCTTGCTTTTGTTGAAGGGAATGCAAAAGTTCCCTGTTAATTTCCACAAGCATCTAGCAGTGACTGATTATTTATGTTGTTAACATCACTATGGGGCTTGTTTCAGCTCACTGTGGCATGCATAAAGCTTAACAGACCAGAAATTGCTGCAAAGGCGGTTGAGCTTGCTGGGAAGCGCATATCTCTTGACAATTGGCCTGAATATTATGACACTAAGAGAGCAAGATTTATTGGAAAACAGGCACAGCTGTTTCAAACTTGGTCAGTTGCCGGATACCTTGTAGCAAAGCTACTCCTCGCCAACCCAAGTGCAGCAAAGAACCTTGTGAATGAAGAGGATTCAGAGCTTGTAAATGCATTTTCATGCATGATAAGTTCCAGTCCAAGAAGGAAACGTGGTTGGAAAAAGCAAATTTTAGTTTGAAGCAGAGAGGGATCTGGTGGAGAATTCAAGTCGCAAACATTTCTGAAGTAAACCATGTAGCCGCAAATGAAGTGAAGCGTGGGACAGAGGTTTAGGATTAGTTCAACTGCAACCAAGGATGAAAATATCGGCCGATATCCCAATAAATCCCTTTTTTTAGGTGTCGATATAGATACAAGGGGGTAAGCCTATTTCTTCCCCCTTATCGGCGATATATCCCCGATAACCCCTGATATCCTCGATATTTACCGATGTTTACCGATATTTCCCGATACCAGACAAATAACCTAGAAATTTGTCCTCAGTTTTGAAAGTAATCATAGGTCCTAGCCACTGAATCAATGTCAAAAACCAAGCTCTAATACTTAGTAGCTTCTCCTTTCATCTCTTCTCAGTCATTTCGGCTATCTTTGGCTCTTCCCCTCCTCTCTTTGGTTGATCGGTTTCTTGTGTTGTTTGATTTATTTTTCACCTAATCTTCTATCTCTCATTTCCTTTATCATTAAGTCTGATTCTTGTAATATAATGTTGGGTTATGTATTAATAGGTTGCGTTGGATTATGTTTGAATAATGTTGTCTTTGTTGTGTGAAGTCTAATTGTATCTATTTTCAGGATTTTCATCGAGCATTATATATACACATACATTTCATCATATGCATATCATATATTTAGTATATTTTGAATTTTATTAGTTCAATACATTCATTGATAATGTGTTTAATATCTATGAAAGTTTCACTTCAAAATTCTGTGTTTTTAAGCCATCCTTTTTTGTCCATTTTTCCCGATACCTAAAACGACATCGATATATCCCTCGATTATCCCTCGAAATATCCGTAAATTGAAAGCCCGATAATATCTGTATCACCGATATTTTCATCCTTAACTTCCACAGACGAAGTTCATATCAGTATCATTGTACAGTTGCTTTAATATACGGCCATTTTTGTGAACACAATTTTAGTTTTCATAATGTAAAGAGTTGTAAAAATGATGATCTTGTGGCCAAGTAATATCCAATATTCCCTTGAATTCATCTTGTTTAGTGTGCTTTCTGATGGATCCAAAGTTGGTTAGATAAAAACCTTGATTATTAGAAACCCTTGATGGAAACAATGGTTTTTTTTTGGGGGGGCTAATGGAAACAGTGGTTTGACTACAGTAAATACACAGAGGGTAGCATGAACAGAGTTAAAGGAAGGTAACAGCTAGAGGGGTGAGCAAGAAACAAGGAAGTCCGAAGCCAAGGGAGGAAACATTGAGTAAAAGGTTCCTGTTGACAAACCAATGCCTACCAGATAGCAAAGAAAGCAAACTTAAGCCATCATAGCATGAACAACGTGGTAAGCAACTAAACCCTAAACTTGGAAACAAACTGACGAGAAGGAAAATGCTTAATATCCCAGTTTTTCTTTCCCAACTTAGGTGGTAATACAATGTAAGAATGCCACTTAGGAAGAAATCTTACACAATGCTTGAGTACAAGCCCTAATGGGAGACCAGAAATGTTAACATTTTGGAACAACGAGAGACAATCGTTCCAATTTATTGCTCCAACATGAAATAACAAGAACGGAAGCAAAAGACTTGCATAGGAAGTATAACACGCCCTAAGAAAGGTTGGATAGAAGATATAGCTGATGCATCTGATTCAGTTTAATTTAAACAATACATGTAAAAAGGATAACAAAAAACAAAGTCTAATAATTAGCACCACAAGAAAAAGAGGAGAGAGTCAGACAGAGATAAACTAGTAATAGAGTAACTTTTCATTTCTTTTTTTGTCGGGTTAAACTACTCGACTCAAAAATTGACAGCAATATTCCAGTTCCATGATTAAATCAAGTAATACACCAATTTTTACAATGCCCCATCGAAGGTTGCAATAAATCCAATTTGAAGCTACCGTTCACTTACAAATGGCAAGATGGATCTTATGTAACGGCTTCAGATCACGAGCAAAAAGCTGCTTTGCACAACTAACAAGAAGCATTATGCAAAATGGCAATTTTGCTGATCAATCCAAAGCCCGACAATGGGTCAACTGGCTTTCAACATTGAGTTCAGGAATCCAAAATGTGTTTGTTCTCAGCCAAGATGCTGTCCAACAATGATTCACATGCATCTTCAAGTAAATCCAAAACCTGCAACATGATGATGTTTCATAATTAGTATCAACTCTAAAAGTATCTGAACAATTAGCATGTGATACCAGTTACGCAGCTGAACTCTCCCTTTCCTCCTCGTTTGCTCTCAGTTTCTTCATGTATCTTCTATTCAAAGTAATATAAGCAGAATCCAATGGTTGATTGTTCTTTATTGAGTTCTTGGCTGTGACCTGAACTGCTTCGGATTGGGGTTTTACTTTCTTTCTACTTTTCCCTATGGCTTTCTGGGAGTTCTCTGATTCTCCCCTTTAAGCAATATTATGAAAAAATGAGCCACTGGATTCTAAGTTAAATAAAGTTAAACTGAAATTTGAATTTTGAAGAAAGGAGAGAAAACAGGTGGGAGAAAAAGGAGAGGATCATCTTCCTACTGTTTAATTGACATAAATCCGAAAATTTGGGATGTCTTGCTGAATAACGAAAAAGCCACCCGCTCTATCTCAATTATATTCTAGTAAATTTAATTTGTAAAACATGCTTAACAAAGTTTGACGGAACTTTTAGCAACAGGGTTGCCGCTTTAGACAAAGTAATTCTTGACAATTTCACTAAATTCCTCACATGCATTTCACAACAGATAAAACCATTACGATAATTGCTGCCACTTTAGATGTATGCGCTTTGATTTCCATTGCATCAAACATATATCCATGATAAGATCAAGAACAATGGTTAACAGGTATTGATATATTACCTTCTCAAAACCTTGTGGTCCACCATAATAAGGGTCCGGTACTTCAGTTTCATCGTGTTTCTTACAATAAGAACACATTAACTTAACCTGCATGATCATTAACAACATAAGACAAAATAATCAAATTCATATCAATCCACATTGTAGCATCATCCCCGTTCTAAGTACTAAATACAAAGTACAAACCTTTTTATGAGCATCCTCGGGTAGAGGTTCTCTAAATTTCCACCTATTAAACGCCTCTATTATATCATCTATAGCCAATATCAACACCACAAGTTAATAAAACACATCACACATATATAAAGTTATAAACATGTAGGACTATTTGAGTATAAAAACATATAAAGGGCTGATCCAAATTTCCAAGAAAAACAAAATGCATATGATGGTTTCTTATATTCCATGTATAATGAACCCACCTCGGTTCTGATTGTCCATTGCAAGGATAAGATCAAAATCTCTAAAATCAGGCAGCTGGATTGGCCTAGATAAAGAAGTTATCTCAATGCCACGCCTTTTAGAGGCTGCTCTCATTCTTGGGTCTGCTTGATTTCCCTTTTAACACCAATAAATACAATCAGAAATTTGGAATTATAATTCGCAAAAAAAATGAAATGAAATATTTGCAGCCAGGCTTTGTTTGCGACGTCCATTTTCTTTACCTTCCTATGTTTTTTTTCAGCAACAAAAACAGCGGTTATGGTTGAAAATAGCTCCTACCTCATGGTAATTAATGGTTCCAGCAGAGTCAATCTTGAACTTGGAATCTAAACCCCTTTTCTTCACCAAGTCCCTGAAGACCCCTTCAGCAGCTGGGCTTCTGCAGATGTTGCCCAGGCACACAAAGAGAACAGAGAAGGGCTTGGTCTCTGCCTCCGTGGATGGAGAAGAAGCCGCCATTGATGCTTTTGTCACAGACCCAGATGAGAAAGATGTGCTGGATTTGAGGGAATGTGAACGAAAGGTTGATTTTTTAAGGGATGGAAATTGGGGAAGAAGAAGAAATGGGGGTTTTAGATAGGGGTGGTTGGAGGAGTGGCAAAATCGTAAATTTGAAGGGGTTGCTACTCTACCGTGCAATACCTTCATTCTCCTAGGACTGAGAAAATACTAAATGGAAATATGTCGAGTTTCAGCTTGGGTAGATATCATAGAATATAGAAACGCTTAGCGTAAAAAAGAAAAGAAAAAGAAAAAGAAAAATATAGACCATACAAACATTTTGAAGAAGCTTATGGATGTATTGAATTGTGCATGCACATCACAAAACAAATGTAACTGGGGAAAAAGAAAAGGATTGAAAATCTTTGGAGCCATGAGAAAGTGGGTCTCTTGAGCCGTTTGGTTAAAGAAAAGTATTAAATATACGTGTTATAATATGAATGGATTGAATACACCACATCAACATGTTATTGGTGTATCGAACACAATAATTTCTCGTTTATAGGACAAGATGAAGCTGCAAACACGAGCACACCCTTTGTGATAGGATAAAAAGAAAAAAGGAAAATGCTAATCCGATTTCCATTTCTCTCAGCTACTGTATCAGTATCCTTATATCATACTCTACAACTAGCCACCAGTATTTTGGAGTTACATTTAATTTACACTATAAGCTATATTATCAGTTAAAAAAAACCGATGAGAAATTTCGGAAAAAGAAGATCAACTTTCTTCCCCATATGAAAGTTGAACTAAAACAGCTCAAAGTCTATATGCTCTCCTATACCCTCCAACTCCTTGCCCTCCTGTTTCTGTGAAGCAGAGGGTGCGCCAACTCCAACATCACACCACCTGGGAAGCTCGGGTGGTACTGCACACCGAATCAATGCCCAGTTAAGGCCTTCAAAGAAAGGATGCTGCTTAATCTCTGCAGCCCCTTTCACTGATCCTAAACGATTTTCAGGGTCCTTTATTAACAGGCCTCTGATCAGATCTCTTGCATGAAAACTCACTATAGGGGTATTTGGGAACTTGAGACTTTTTGACACAACGTTGGCCAATGTGTCCTCATTTCCTGACCCCTTGAAGGGTGTCCTACCATATAACAGCTCGAACAAGAAGATTCCAAATGTCCACCAATCAACCGCACTCCCATGACCTTCTCCTTTGATGATCTCCGGAGCAAGGTATTCATGGGTTCCGACAAAGGAGTTGGATCGGGCACTAGTTGGCTCCACTACAAGCTGTGGCAGTGGGCTGACCTGGGCAGCAAGCTCGGATTTTATTTTCCGAGATTTTGCAGCAGCAGATAGAAGTCTGGGAGTGAAGCATGAGACTTGCCAGGATGGTTGGAGGCAAAAAGGATCAATGCAGCTAGATTCAATGCACGGGCTTGACATCTTTTTTGTGCTCTCCAAAACAGGAGACGATGATTTAAGCAGCGTTGGATTGACAGCACATCTAAGTGACAAGTCAAAATCTGTGAGCATGATGTGGCCATCTTCTCGGACCAGGATATTTTCTGGTTTCAAGTCTCGATACACAACTCCTAGCATGTGTAGGTACTCCAAGGCAAGGAGGACTTCAGCGACATAAAACCTATAGATACAGGATCAAATGGCCGGAATTAGTTTAATGAACATTTAAAGTACGGGAGTACAATTATGTTGATGACAATCAATCATGTACTGAATAATAACCAAGAAAACAATGTCAAACAGCTACAAAGTCGGAAAATAAAAATGTCAAACAAACAGTGGTAGGACATTTCTTAGCTCTACCAAGTTAGCTCAAGCTACTAAAACAAACCCTAGTATTTGAGGCTAGTCATATGATACAATCTTCCTACAGTAATCACCAGATTCTCCATGAATTTGCTAAGGTATGTCAAACTAAGACAAATGATAACTCCAATGCTGCAAATCTAAAAGTCTGTGGGATTTAATATTAGATCCCAAGATTAAATCCCAGGGAATTAAAATAATCTATTTGACATACCAAACATGTGTGCACATGGCCAGAGTGTGCCATCGAGCACGAATAACATCTGCCTTGTATATTTTAATCTATTCTGACTGGTCAATATGGAAACTCAATGAGAAAAAGGAAGATAACATAGACCAAGTACTTGGATCAAACAACTATCAAATGAATTTTCCCAGATATGGAAGAGCAAGGAAGAAAACAAAGATTTAACATACTAAATACTAATGTCAAATGTATGCAACTTATCAAAGTCAAATTTTGCATTATTTTGCAAACCTTAAAAAAATTTAAAAAGAAAAAAGCACAGGCACAATTAACTAAAACTGGACCTTAAGAAGAAAATACACCTGGCTGCTTGTTCACAGAAACTCCTGCCGGGTTGCTTTTGCCGCAGGACATGCAAATCTCCACCCGGACAGTACTCCATAACCAAACATGAGAGCTTCTCTGACACACAATGGGCATATAACGTAGGGAGAAACGGATGATCCAGTATTTCCAGTATCTCTCTTTCTGTTTGAGCCCTAATCATTTTCTTCCTGGTAACCAAAAACTCGTTGTCCATCACTTTCAAAGCAAATACGCAATTTGTTCCAGTTAGCTCAGCAAGATAAACAGTCCCAATGTCCCCAGAACCAATCCTCCTAAGCAACTTAAAGTGCCTCAAACCTAAGGTACCATGCTGCTTCTGAACATGATGGATGGCTTCCCATCTCAAGTCTCTTGACATGTGAGGCCTCTTGCCGCTACGACCAGACCCACTTAGACTGCTTTCCTCACTAGTGCTTGTAGTGCTGCTATAGTCACCAATGCTACTTTTTGAGCTTTGTGAGAAATCCCCCTTTTCTCTTGATCTTGACCTCTCATCGACTTTCGTCACTATAGATTTAGTTCTATTACTGCAATTCGAAGGGAAATCTGGTTTGCTTGTACCTCTATTAACAAGAACTGAATTCATTTCTTTGCTAAGACTTGTACTGCTGGACACCAGAGATTCTTTCTCATTTCCTTCCCTTTCATGCTTTGGGGTACAGTTGTGTGTCTGGTCCTTTAACTTACTAGTACTAGGGCCTAAATCATTATCAACTTTCCGATTATCTGATGTGGAACTACTGGAGCCAGAACTTGAATCCTGCTTGACGTTTTTCTTAACAAAGCTTTTGCTCCCGAGGACCGGCTTGATTAAATGTGAACTACTGCCAGAGGATTTGCTTACCTTACTACCAGTGCTAGAGCAGGATGGAGAAGCAGCATAGTGCAGCCCCTTGTCTGAATTTGAAGTATTAAGTGGAACCTCAGTTGAGATAGAAGCAACCGCACCCATCTGCATAACTTTCTTGCTATCATGAAAGTTAGATGAAGAATCTGTGGATTCCAGTTTTCTATCTTCTCCCTTCAATTTCTCACTTTTAACTTCTGTTGAAAAAGGAGAAATTTGGTCTTGTGATGCTAATCTGGTCAAGCTAGCATCTGGCATCAGTGCATCAGCCAAAGTCGTGGCAGGATGAACCTGTGGCTCTGACTGCATGGATCCAGGATTCTTCTCAGAATTTTTGGATGCTTCTGGTACAAGGGAGACCTCTACATAATTCCCTTTAACTTGATTCATAGGAAGGCCAGACCCATTGGCCTCGTCTACCACTGCCCTGTACAACCTTTTGATAGTTCCTGCTTCTGAGACCCCAGATGAACGACCTGGCCTCGATAGTCGCTTCATGGCAGCCATCTCTGATGCCTGAGAGATACATAATCCTCTCAATGCTTGCTTCAAACTCACAGGCTCTGAAATTCCAATACCCGATGCATTTGATGAACTAACTCTCATTGGCCTTTTCATAGCACTCTTCCGCAAAGCATCTTTGCTAGCCTCATTCGACAGACCTGAGATCCTAGCTGAATTTCTACCGTCAATTGCCTGAAAAAGCTGATTGATATCATCCTCTATGGAATATTTATTTCCTGATTTTAGCATGCAATGCTTTCCACCTTTCTTGTCTGTTTTTGACTGAGAATCTACTTCGTCTCTTGATTCCACAATTTCACATGTAGGGCGCATTGTACTCATATTTGATGGATCAAATGAAATACTGCAGAAGATAGTAATAGCCCTGCAAATTCATACTAACCCAATTCTGACAAAGCAATGTGAAGATATCGGAACACAGAAATAGGAAACAGACGCACAGATCCTCTGAAATTCGCTAGAGCCATAAGGATGTGCAGACTTATATGGCCCACTAATAACCCTTTACTAAGTCCAAAAGGAAGCATCCAAGGCCTGCCATGATTTCTGCATTTCAGTTTATATCAAAGTTGTCAAATTACATTTTCTAAATGTAGCAGATATTTCTATGCTTTATCTCCACAATACTGCAATTAGCATAAATATACCACACAAGCAATTTATATAGGATCAAATGTCAAATCAGAAGGTAAAGTGAAATTTTCACTGATCTCACTCTAACCCCAATTAATGAGAGGTACAAAACCCTCTGTTTAGTTTTATTATTTCAAAATGTCACGAAATCCCCCGCTCTTGGGGGATGTCCTCAACGATGAGGAGCAGGTACTAGGCTACGGGTGAATGTGTTCAAGATTCCTTCAATTTTAAGGAAAGAGCCAAAAGGATAAAACCAAAGTAAAAATAAAAATCCAATTTGATCTCCATACACAAGAAGTATGACATCTGACACAATCAAATATTGGAATTTCCACGAGTTTTGACGATAACAACTTTGAATTTCACCTGTGCCTAACATTAATTGGCCAGTTACGGCTTTACAGAAAGAAACAAAAGTCACAAAGTGCAATTCCCATACTTTGGAAACTACGAAGAATGACATAGCATAGTCACTAAATGATAATACCTTCAGAACATAAAGCAAACAACAATCTTCCACACACACAAACACAAACCTTAATATCAATCAACCATAATATACACGCAGAAACAGACCTAGACTAAGATAGCCATGTCCTGTCTCTACGTTTTGAACATGAAGCACGATTGATGTAAATTAAAGGCCCTTTTTTTCACTCAGATCTTTCGACAAAGAAAATTTATAAATAAAAAATAATTAAAAAAACCCATCATATCATACTTCACTGTCAGTAAATCAAAATCATACAAAAAAGTTATATTAAAAAACAAGTATAAAATACAAATAAAAATAAACCACACCTTGAACATGAGCTCCTATGAGGAAGCAGAAAGAGGGAGATGACTGTGTACTGCTGTTGATGGAGGTGACGGATTTAGGGTTCGGAACTTGAGACCATTTTCATTGTTGTTGTTTGATATTTGATTTTATGGGGTGAGTTAAAGAAATTAAGGGGTGGGTGGGTGGGAGGGTTAGGGCACGAGAGGAGCAGTAGGGGCAGTGAATGAGAGAGAAGGAGAGCGGAGGAGAAAGAGAGAAAGAAATGGAACTCACGAGAAGTGTCCTGAGGGTGAGGGTGAGAGGTTGAGAGAGAAAGCAGAAGAGAGAGAGCTTACTGTTTGTTTAAGCTCAATTTTCAAATGGCGGAAAAACACTGTTTATATATATCTTTCCACACCGTACGCATGATGACTTGACTAGGATACAGTACACAAGGAACACATAGATTCGCTACTAGTAGTGTGGGACACACGACTCCTTTGTGGAACCCCCCGGGAGTCCTGCTACACTTGACCTACCTTTTTTTTTTTTTTTTTTAACTCGGCAACTACTGTTGCTCATGAGATTTAGACTCGTGACATTAAAAATGTGGCTGGAACACAGTCTTAAAAGTATTTACCTATCTAAAGTTCAGAATTTAAATATCTTATTAAACACCACCGTTTCATTAATAAATATAAATTATATTGACTTTGTAAGACTTTCTTTAATTCAATAATTTTTTTATTTGAACAATTATATATAACACCAATTAATTTTTGGTCTAAAAGTATGTTTTTGTCTAATGTTGAAACCCCCTATCCCACGGATTTTTTAAAAAGAATAACATAATCTAATTTTTGCCTTGACTTGAGCTTAAGATGTGTATCCAATTCTAACTTTTAAAGATTTTTGTAGACTTAAAAAGTCTGGATATATTTAACTGTGACTTTTAAATAGTATTTAAAAGTTTAGTGGTATTCAATTGTGATTTTTAAAAAGTAGTTAAAAGTATTTAAAATTTTGGTGGTATTTAGTCGTGACTTTTAAAAAACTTATTAAATAAATGACTTTTGCATACTTTTAAGGCTAATTGTTAATAGCAAAAGTCTTGTCAATTTACTAATGACTTTTATCAACTCTATGAAAATATTTAAGAGTTTGTCAACTCTATGAAAATCACTCACTTAAAAAAACCCCCTAAGTGTTCTACCACTCAAATAGAAGTTTCATTTTCTGTCTAACCATTTTTGCACAATTATTAGGCACATACGGACACTATAATGAACTTAGTACGCTTACAATACTAATATATTGGAAGTAATAGTCAAATGCTTAACACAAGAGTACTTAAGGGGGTGTATCCAATCCATACTTATAAAGATTTTTTAAAATTATTCTATTTTCTCTAACTTTATTTCTACCCCTATATGAAGGACTTAGTTGCAATTTTCCCATGTATATCTCGTCATCTTTGTCAAATCATGACTTTTGTTCGCTATTATGCAACTCTTATTCACTTGTATGTGCAGTTAGATCATTGGAGGTTGATGGGCTAGCCCGAACCCAATCTTATTTTTGGGCTATAGGTTAACTCGACCCGATACTATAGACGGATTTATTGGATCCTAGGCCGTCGTGTAAGGGATAGGGTCTAGGTCATGATTTGTAAGTTCATGGCAGCACATCCCAACACGATAATTAAATTAATAAATAAAATACTTATAGAATATACTAATAGCAATTACCCTTTCATTCAATTAGTTATGGATGAACTACACACCCATCTCCATTTGTATTCTAAAGTTCTCTAGTTCCTCTTTTGGGAGATGCAGTTTCTTGTCATACTCTATCCCTAACATAAATGGTTCTAAGGATTCTAAATTGTATTTGAGATGCCCACGGATGCACTTAAACATACTAGTCTTGTCCTCCACTTCTATAACACAGCTCCTTGCACATCATTCTCTTCAATTTGGTTATGCATCGTTGCCTACGTATTATTACTTCCTGAAAATTCTTGTACATTCATGTCCTGCTACGCTCACAACTCATCTTCCTACTACCAGTGGTGGAGGTATTTGAAGGCCTGAAGGGCCTGGGCCCTCCTAAAAGTTTGACAAAATTTTTATGTTTGGTTTTTTATTTCTACAGATTTTAGGAAGTATTTATAATAATTATTGCTTGTGGTCCCCTCAGAATAAAGAAAAAATGTGTTTCTCTTTATAAGTAAAAGACTGATTTCTTCACAAAATAGAAAGACCAAGTCATTTTGGGGCTCATTAATATATTAATAAAAAATAAAAGCAGCCAATCAAATAAAGTTTCAAAAAATCTCTTTTATCAAATAGGAAGTAGACTTTTACCCAAATAAAAAAGGATTGGGATTTTAATTTTTGTTCCTACATGAACTTAGTTTGAAGTAGCCGCACAAATCAAAAGAAAATAATTGAATTTGGTTGTTTGCTCTCCAACCTCCTGCTTCAAAAATTTTAATTCCAGGTTAGATGACTTTACATAGTCATAACTTTTTTCCTTTGTTTATTTACTTAGTCTTAGTTTTTTTTTCCTTTGATACCTAATTGGATAAACAATTATTTTATGCCTTTTATTTTTCCAAACATTGTTAAGGTTGAAAATTTGAAATTTTTTAATGTCTTGTTTGGTTTATATGTTGGCCCCCCAACACATAAATTCCTAGCTCCGCCACTGCCCAACACATAAAAATGAAAATTTTCTTCTAGTCGGTCTGACTATTATAGCTTTTGCATGAGCATGGTAACACTTGATTATTACCCGTGTCCTACACACTACACACCAAAGTTACAAACCATGCATTCCCTATAGTTATTTCAAATATGGGTTATTCGTTTTATTAGTTCTTGAACTTTGACCCAATTTGCATTTGAGTCCCTTAATTTTCAAAATCTTTCCCATGGTCCTTCAACTTTAGTTTCGTTAGGACAATTGGTCCTACCGTCAATTTTGTTAACTTTTCTGTTAAATGTAGGGGTAAAATGGTTTTTTTAATTTTTAATTTAATTTTAAATTGATAAAAAATGAATAAAATATTAAAAACAAAATATTTTTTTTCATTTTTTAATTAAGATTTTTATTTTTTTTAGTTTTTAGGAATAAGAACTCTTTTTTTATTTTTAGTTTGACTGAGGATAGGAATAAGATTTTTTTATTTTATTTTTTGGGTGAAATGAATATTCAGAAATTGGAAATTAAAAATAATACAAAAATACCATTTTACCCCTGCATTTAACATAAAAAGTTTACAAAATTGACGGCAGGACCATTTGTCCTAACAAAACTAAAGTTGAAGAACCACGAGAACGATTTTGGAAATTGAGGGACTCAAATGCAAATCGGGTCAAAGTTCAGGGACTAATAAAATGAATAACCCTTTCAAATATATACAATATAATGTTTTCTAGTTTTTTAATAGAAAATTTAAACTTTAATGTCAAATTCAAATCCATCCTTACAAATTTCAAAATCCAAGCGTATCGAATTTGGAAGATGTCCCTCTTAATTCGCCTAATAAAAAGAAAAACACTTTCTCCTCTTTCAAAAATATATGTGCGTTGTCAAATCTCATTCAATTTCATCTTTGCTATATTGTCATCATCGATCCTTATTTACTCGCACACCTATTTTTTTATCTCATAAAAAAGAACAGTAATTTACTTTTCTTCTCCTCCTCCGTTCTTCATACCCTTGAATCCAAAAAAAAAACCAAAGAAAGATTTTGTAGACTTTGACTCTTTTTTTATCGATTTTTTCAATGAGAAGTACGTCTTGTTCATTAACATCTCGGAAATATTCCGCTCTTTGATGATGAATTATTAAATAAATCAAGATTTTACCACTTACATTTCTTTCTGGTTTCTTTTTATGAATCCATCAGCAAAAATATTTCCAAAAAGTGGAAAACTATTGAAACATCTATCTAATTTGTTCTTTCAAGTAGTTTTTTTTTTTTTTTTTTTTATAGGAAAAGGAAATGAAACTAAATAATTTAAAGGAGGATGGGTAAATGAGAAGAGGGGAACAACAACACTACTCTTAACAGTTATAAATAAAAAAAAAAAAAAAAAAAAAAAAAAAGAACCAGCACTACTCTTAAAATTAATTAAGAAAAAATAAGGAAAAATAAGGAAAAAGTTTAGAAGTTTTTAAAAATTAATTAAGAAAAGGGATTTGGGATTTGAGTGGGTGAGTTCTTAATTAGTGGCCGATACTATTAGGCATTTTCAAAAAGAGTAGAGGGCATGTGAAGCAAAACGGTAAAAGCATGAGAGACAGAAGCCCCAATCCAAATGCATCCTGTGATTCTAGTAAAAGAAAGAAGACCTAGATCGATGAACTTAATCCTAATGATAATGGCAACAATGTGGCCAAACAAAGAAGACCCCAATGAACTTTATGGGCTGAAAAGAAACAAGGTAAGTTCATCTTTGCTTTCTTTTTCTCAGTTGGTGGAAGCTTTATTGTTTTTAACCATCATTATGCATGATTTTACCCCCTCTTTGACGGATAAAGTGGGATTAATTATGGGGTTTGAAATTTTGAATGCTGCTAATTCTGTAAAGGTTTATTGATCATGTCTGCCCTGTCATCATTATTAGAAGAGGGAAAAAGATGCATGGCTAACAACTAACAAAGCTAAGATCCATGAGGCAATCCTATAGTGAAAAATTTCTGTACGACTACAATGAAAAATCACATGTGAAACGGTCTTCGCTTGAATAACGAAAAAGAACCTTTCCGACATGATTTTATTACTGAAATTGCGTTTGCCTTTAAAATTTTACGGTGTGTTTGGATGAGGGAAATAAACTTGGGATTTTGACAAAAGTCAGAATTTCTAAATTGATATAAACCAATTTCTGTGTTTAGATAAAAACACAAAGAAATTTAGAAATTCCACGTGGGAAAAAACATGGAATTTGGAGATCATAAATCCCAACTTTAAATTCTATCTAAATAGTCGTTATTTATAACATTCCAATATAATAAACGTTAAATTTCATGTTTAAATCTGTTAGCCAAACGGTAGGCTAAGGCTAAGGCTCGAGCAACCCAATCGGTATCTAAGGCCCAAAAGGGTGATGAGAACCTGCAGCAATCATAGTTGAACACTATTCAATTGGAGATTGATACAGAGACGGGGTTAGCATGACTACCCCGTCAATTTCAATGAGACTAATGAATTGGAATTTGCGAGGGCTTGGAACCCCTACACATTCTATGCTCTAACACAATTCCTTAGAGCTCAAGACCCCGTTTTTGTGCAAAGACTCTAGCTAACCTCTTGATGATCATTTTGCCTAAGATGATTTCTAGTGTTCAAAACACCTTTGTTCCTGTCCGGTCCATTCTTGATAATCTCTTGCTTTTGAGCCCATGCTTCCAATCAACAAACAATGACGAAAAAAGGAGCCAAAGGTTGTTGTGATGCTTGATATCAGTATGGCATATGATCGAGTTGAATTTTCTTATTGTCTTTGTCCCCAGTTTGTGTCTTATTGTAGCCATGCTAAGTTTGCTATAGGTAGTGTGTCTTCAGGCGCTTGGCTTGAAGAGGGTCCTCCAAGGCCAATGTGTCTCTACTAGTTGATGTTGTTATTTTGGTTTTGTTTGTAACCTTTATGGATCGTATGACACTCTTTTTCTTTCATCTCATATTTTTACCACTAGATTTTCTGAGGCAAGGTTTTGATGAGGTCGTTCGCTAGAGTTCGTAACCTTTGAGAGTTGAATGAGACCTTACTATTTCAAACAAATAAATCTATTAGCCAAACAAAAAACTTTACAAATTCTAGAACATTAATTTCTGTCATTTTAAATTCTATCATTTGTGAATTCCTTAATACTTTTAAATCAAAACATCATGAGTTTTAAAAAAAAAAAGAAATGTTTGTATTTCATTAAACCAAAAGGAAGATTACATGGTAAAAACTAGCATATTTACCAGAGGTTGGTGAAAAACGCATCGTGAGTTAAGTATCAAAATCCTAAATATGCATATTGGTCTTGCTTAGGATTGGGCCGGACTATTACATTATTCAATATTGAAATGCCATCTCCAACCTTGTTTGGGTGCACAGTGAAGATGAGTCTGAAAATTTACAAGACAGGATGACAACCAAAATGCATTTTCCAACCTCCAGTAAATATTGAATGAGAAAAAAAAAAAAAAAAAACCATTAGCTAGTAACGATAACTATTTTCCTTGACCACTTGGATTGGACTGGATTATTACTCAAAAGTAAATTGAATTTGATTATTATACTAAATTAGAAATAATAAGCTTAGTATTGAGCTTTATTTAGTGCAACATGATTGGGCTCATTAGACCCAGACTCTATGGACCTCCAAACCCAGAAGGGGCCCAATTAATTCAAACACTATTTTGTAATTTGTAATTCTGTAGATTCTCAATGCAGAATCTACAATGCACTCAAAGCTTTATACTCTCACTAAGTTTTTCTTTTAGTTGGTCTATCTCTTTGGAGGGACAAAATACTCACAAAATTTTATCAAAGTAAACAAAGGGCATATATATAGGCTTTCCTAAAACCCTAAACCACATTCACATATGTGTTTCGACCCATTAATTTTGGATATGAATATAATGAAAAGAATTAGAAAATTAATGTGGAATAAAAACCGAAGCCGATCAACCCAAATAAGAATCTTAGGGCCCGTTTGATAACCATTTCAATTTTCAGTTTCATTTTTCAGAAAATGAAAACTCATTTGGTAACTTATTTCATTTTTTTTTTTAAAGTGAACAAAAGTTGTTTGGTAACTTATTCAGTTTCTAGTTTTCATTTTTACGTGGAACTTGGCAATGGAATTTAGAATCAAAGTGCATGTTATAAAGAGTTAGTAATATTTTTTGGTGAATTTTTGGGAATTATGATGATATTTTGGTGAATTTTGGATCCGGAGGTCCCAAGGCAATTGGACTGGGTCCGTAGCCAAACGCAAGAATCGAGCGGCTCGGTCCAAGTCGAGAGGTCCCAAATACCGAGTTTTGGTAATCAAGTGCATTTCATGCGTGGTGATATAAAATTAATGAATGAAAAACGAGCACAAAGAAAATGAAAACAAATACTGAAAATTGAAAACACTTTCAAATTATTTTTAAAAATAAGGATGATTTAAAAAAAAAATGAAAACCAAATATGTTACCAAACGAAAAATCAAAACGAAATATTATAGGACGCACAAAGAAAACGAAAGGATAAGGCCATGACAGATCCCATGGATTTGATGATATATCCTTTTCTGTGTTTCAAATGCGTGGCAGTTGGCAAACAACATTCCATACGCAAATTATACAAACTTTTATGTTTAATTGTGGGAATAAAGCGAAACATGCAGGCAAAATCAAATTATTTTTGTTGACATATGGACTTAGATCCCACCAGCTCTTTTGGCAATAAATGGTTAGCAGCACCAGGCTAGTCCACGACTTCACGTAATATTTGGATCTGTGAACCAAAACAACAATGGCGTCAATTATGGCCGGAATGCTGATGCGGTTGGTAGCTTGTCATTAATTTCATAATTTTGAAGTTGGCATGAGTATTTGGACTCACTTTTGGTGGCGATGGTGCAGATCGATATGGTGGTTGAATGGTTTTAAGGTTTCGATTAAGCACAGTTAAATGACCCCATTGTTATAATTCACTTGTCAATATTGAAAATGGAAAGCACTCTTGCAGAAACAATTTGTACTTATTGAATCTAAATTTGTTCTAGAAAACATATCATAATTTAACTCCATGGGGATAGTTAAACTCTCACTGACTTCAAAAATGCCAATTTTTCTAGATGTTGGTGGAGTTGGTTGGTAGAACGATTGTGGGATGAATTGTAAATTTAGACATCAATCTGCTCCTTGGTTTAATCGTTACACCAGTTGTGGTGTTGATTTGTGTGATCAGAGTTTGCCTTCTTTTTGGTGTATACACTTACTCCAGAATTACTCGAGAGTGCAAAATAGAAGGGGAGGATTTATCCTTAATAAAATAAAAAATATAAAAAAGAATGAATATGAGATGAATTTTAAATTCAGACATAAATAAGCTCCTTCGTTTAGCTGTTAAACAAGTTGTGGTGTCGATTTGTGTAACCAGAGTTTGCCTTCTTTTTGGTGTATACACTAACTCTAGAATTACTCGAGAGTGCAAAATAGAAAAGACAAATCATAGTTTGCCAACTTGAAAATGTTATTGAGAGGAAACTTCCTTTAAACAAGTGGCATTATTACTACAATTACTATCATTATGTGGGATCTCGAACCTCTCCATTTAGCATCCGTGCATTTGTGTGCATTTATTAAAATCTTAACTATTTGATTAATCTAACGAGGTTAATTAATCCACATCAGCATAGTTATATTTAGGGCTGCCAACGGATTGGAGATGGAGCGGATCCACCTATATCCGATCCGATCCGATAGATAAACATTTGGAACCCGATCCGATTTGATAATCTGACAGATCCTTCACAACTAGATCCATATCCGATCCGTTGGATTATCAGATATCGGATCCGATAACCCGATCCGAATTTCTTCTACGACTCAAATTGAACTTTCTCGATCTATAAAAGACAACTGAAGATTGAGTAGATGAAACACACCAAATCAGAGAGATAACAATAAACAAGCAACTCAAGTTAAAGATGGATGGCTTTGAATCCTCCATAAATGGAGACAGACACATAGGAGAAGAAGACGGAGACATAGAGAAGAGAAAAGTAAGGAGAAGAAGAATAAGTAGCAGCAGGAGGAGAGAGGGAGAGCTATGGAAAAAAAAATAGAAAAAAGAGTGATGGAGACAGAGACGGAGACGGAGATAATAAGAAGAACGAGAGAGAGATAGAGAGAGAGAGAGAGAGAGAGAGAGAGAGAGAGATGAAGTCTGAGAGAAGGAGATAGGTAAAGTCATGGGGAAAATGTAACATCCCGACCTAAAATAAGGACTAATTTAGAATTTTATTTAAGGAATTACATTTTTACCCTTAGGGGTAATTTGGGCACTTTTAATTTGGAAGGGATTTTGGGAATTGAGTTATGCCGTTGCGTCCTGCTCGTTGATACGAGTTCGTGGACAGACGGCACGCTCAATTTCGACTTGTAAGGAGCTCGGAAACCTCTGAAAACTAAAGGGGCGTAATGGTATTTTTTAAAAATTTAACTTAAAACCCTAAAATTCCCTTCTGCCCAATCAGACCCTTGCGTGCAACCCTCCCCCTTATCTCTCCTCTCTCACCCGATATCTCTCTCTTTGATAACTCAGAAACGGCGCCGCCATTTTCGACGTCATCCGGCCACCCCAACACCTAAAACCACCAACAATCTTCTCCTCTCTCTTCCCTCTACCTAGCCCAGCCATCTTCTCTGATTGAAAACTCCGCAATCGAGGTCTGTAACGACGTGGGTTTTGCTCGTTTTTCAACCGGCGTTGCAGGCGATTCCGGCGACTTTAACTGTTGATCAAGGTGAGTTTCTCATCCTTATGAAGTGGTCTAGGCTCAACTTAGAGATGAAGTGTGATGGATGATGATGAAGGTGAGGACCTTCAGCATGTGTGTGAAGATTTGGGCAAGCGATAAATATACAAAAGACAAGATATACGTGGTTCACCCTTAATGAATAGGCTATGTCCACGGAGAAGTATATTCTCATTATTATAATAATGTGTATTTTACATTTGTACAAGGGGCTGGGCCCAAAGATAAAGGGAAGAAGGGAGAAGCCCTATTACTAAAGACCAAGCCCAGCCTAGGGGATCCCCCTCTAAGTGGAGAGTGGTCTCCTCTTATAGGTGAGGGGAAGTCTGCACATTTTGTAATATTCCAATGTGGGATTCTTTGCCTTGCTTATATTTGCTTCTAGTTGCTTGGTTAGATATGGTATAAACATGAGTCCCCCAAGTTCTCAAGTAAGGAGGTACTTCTTGGTTGGGGACTTGTAATTTCAGTACACTAACCGAGCAACACCTTAGTCTTCTTCCAAGCCGTATAATGCATCATCTGCACTGCCGAAGGGCTTGATGTAAACTGTGAAAGGCAAGGGGTGTTGAAGGTTACCAAAACTTGCCGAAGGCTTAGGTGCCAAAGGTCACCATAACTCGCCGAATGATCGGGGGTGCCGAATGACATAATAAAATGTCGAATGACGGGGGTGTCGAAGGTTACCAAAAGTCACCGAAGGCTTGGGTGCTGAAGGTCACCATAACTCGCCGAATGATTGGGGTGCCGAATGGCATAATAAAATGTCGAATGACCGGGTGCCGAATGAACCAATATCAAGTGGCGATTACCGAAGGTATAAAGCTTGCATATTATGCCAATGTTCTATTACCGATGGTTAATAGACTTACTTTTCTTTGAGCTCAATGTGGAAGATTATTACCAATGGCTATTGCCGATGGCTAATAGGCTTGAGTTTTTCCTTTGGCGTATAAGCCGATGATCCTTACCAATGACTATTGGCGATGGCTAATAGGCTTGGGTTTTTGCTTTTGGCGTATAAGTCGATGATCCTTACCAATGAGTATTGCTGATGATCATATGTGCCAAAGGCAATGATGTTTATGTGATAATGCATATGTGCCGATGGCAATGATGCAAATGATGATGATGTAGATGTGCCGATGGCAATGATGCGTATGTAATGATGCATATGTGCTGAAAGGCAATGTGGTATGAGTCATACCACTTGGTCACTTTGTCAGTGATTGAAACATTCTATTGAACAGCAGGGTGCTGAAGGCACATTGATGCTAGATGGCGAATAGGCATGTTAGTACTAGCTGCCAAAAGGCAAGGTAATTGGTGCCGAACGGCATGTTGTACTCTTGGTGTTTTTAGAGAAAGTAACCATGAGGTTGTGTCTTGCAAAATTTAGTTGCCACCACCATTCGCAATAGACTTCAGAGATCTATGGGAGTTGGTTTGTACATGGAGCCACATGGAATGCCGTTTGGTAACCTCAGAATATTTCCCAAATTGAAAGCTTGATTTCGACACTCTTGCTCTGCCGTTTAACATTCCTATAGCCCCCTAGGATTCCAATTATTGTTCGGCAATTATGCTGGACATAGAGACATGGCAATTTATGCAAGAGATGAGTTGAAGATGTGTCAGCTCTAGTAAGCATTGGAATCACCGACCAACTACTTGTTGTTTAGCACTTGCAAGAAGGCATGAGTGTATTGATAAAATTCTCTGCTAGAGGTACCGAATGGCTTGAAAGCTATCGATTAATGAATTGCAGATCAATTGGGGGTATAGGCACATCACTTGGCTCAATCATGTCCTACTGAACAGTAGGGTGATTTGTCCCGTTGAGAAGGTGGCTCCCAGGTGAGTCATGCCTGGGATTACCGTTCGGCAATTTCCAATAAGGAGAAATTGTTGTTCGTCGCCAATTGCAAGAGGTTGTTTGGGAGCTCTCGCGGTTGTCATCGTTGGCTTGCCATTGCAGATGGCTTGGAGATGGGTTGAGGCTCTCCACACGATCTATCATCGGCTTGCCGATCGGCAAGGGTGTCGTCCGGGTTTACTCATGTAGACTTCAAAAGTACAGAGGTTAAAAATCATGGGTGTCGTAACAAATTTTGGCATAGGCCCGACCTTGGAGCTCTTATATGTCGTGGCTTGGATGGGTGTGCTATGCGGTAGTTGGTGTGGAGGCTCTGTTGGAACAATTGCCAATCGTTGGGTGTGACGCCACCCCTGCCGTTCGGTAGGGAGCGTGCCGAAGGCACCAAGGAGTCAGAGAGATTATGGCATCTGTTTTAGTCGGCAAGTGGTGCCGATGGCTTTGGAGATGGTTTGGGAATTTGGGGCTCCACATTCTGCAATTGTCTTACTGATCAGTAATGCATCACCTATAACTGTTGGGTGCCTTGAGAAGATTTGTTGAGAGAGGTGCCGAACAGTAATGAAGATGCCGATCAGTTTGGTGGGCTTGGGAGCTGCCGTATGAGCTGTCGTTGTTTGCACTTGCAGAGCCAAATAGCGAAGAAGAATGAGCAAAGATGAGCACTACGTCAACTTTTGGACCTGCGCATGAGCTACAGAACCAAGCGGAGCTCCTTGGGTGTCTTGAGAGTTTTTTTTGCAGAGAGAAATGTTGTCATTTACAGCCCCTCTTGTCGTCAACTTGCCGTTCAGCATGTATGGAAACCTTGTTCGTTCAGTGGCTCTGTTCTGTCCTGCTGAAGGTTTTGTTTTTGTTCTATTGGTGGGATAACAAAATTAGCAAGCTGGGAGGTCCTGTGGCTGGTACCCGTCATTTGTTGGCGGTGGGTGCAGATGCTTAGGTTTGGAGTCTTCAAATATGAGAGTCTGAAAGGACTTACTTTCATTGCATGTTGAACAACATGAGATATCTTTATTTTCACATAGATATTTTACTGAGGCAATTGGCAGGTGTTGAACTGCACCTAAGCCACAATTTTGAATTTATTAATCGACAATATGCTTTATTGTTAATGTGGTGGTAAGATCAACACTTGCCCATCACATAATAAAAAATAAAAAATAAATAAAGGTATTGTTTCTTATCTTTGTAGGTGATGCACGTGGCCTAGCCTTGGATTCCTTGATCCCAATGGTGGTCCACTCCTTCCAATATTAAATAATGTAGCAAATGATGAATACGCCATTAGCCTTGGATTCCTTGATCCTAATGGTGGTATTGCCGAACGACACTTTAAAATGAGATGGTGGTTTGGTGATTCAAGCCATGCAAAGTGATAGCCATATTTGGGTTGAACGGTGGCTGCTCCCATAGTCATGCAAGCCATGCAAAGCAGGGTACCGAAGGCATCTTGCGTGCCGAACGATGGCGGGGGGGCAGAAGGCATCGCACACGTCAAAGACTTTGTAGAAAAAGCTGGAGTCCCCACATTTCTACTATTCAAATGGGTGTCGAACGGTAGGCTTGCTTTGACAAATATAAGTCTTCTCTGTTTTGTGTTTTGAGGACTCATGATTGCTTCAGCATCGGTATTGCCGAACGGCAATTATGAGATGCTAATTGGGAGAGTGCCGAAGGGCACTCAAGAAGAGAAGAAATTATATAAGCTTTTTGTGTCGATTCCCAAATTGTTGAGCCCAACACACCTCATCTCTAAGTTGAGCCCAAATTGTTGATGCTCAAAAATGGTTCAGCACTTCTGGGCTCAACTTAGAGATGAGGTGTGATGGATGATGGTGAAGGTGAGGACCTTCAGCATGTGTGTGAAGATTTGGGCAAGCGATAAATATACAAAAGACAAGATATACGTGGTTCACCCTTAATGAATGGGCTACGTCCACGAAGAAGTATATTCTCATTATTATAATAATGTGTATTTTACATTTGTACAATGAGCTGGGCCCAAAGATAAATGGAAGGAGAGAGAAGCCCTATGACTAAAGACCAAGCCCAGCCTAGGAGATCCCCCTCTAAGTGGAGAGTGGTCTCCTCTTATAGGTGAAGGGAAGTTTACACATCTTGTAATATTCCAATGTGGGACTCTTTGCCTTACTTAGATTTGCTTTTAGTTGCTTGGTTAGATATGGTATAAACAGGAGTCCCCCAAGTTCTCAAGTAAGGAGGTACATCTTGGTTGGGGACTTGTAATTTTCAGTACACTAACCGAGCAACACCTTAGTCTTCTTCCAAGCCGTATAGTGCACCATCTGCACTGCCGAAGGGCTTGATGTAAGTTGTGAAAGGTAAGGGGTGATGAAGGTTACCAAAACTCGTCGAAGGCTTGGGTGCTGAAGGTCACCATAACTCGCCGAATGGCATAGTAAAATGTCGAATGAAAGGGGTGCCGAAGGTTACCAAAACTCGCCGAAGGCTTGGGTGTCGAAGGTCACCATAACTCGCCGAATGACATAATAAAATGTCGAATGACGGGGGTGCCGAAGGTTACCAAAACTCGCCGAAGGCAGTGGCGGATCAAACAAGAGTCCAGTGAAGGCCATTGCCCCTACTCACCCTTGTTGGTATCCAGGAAGTCTCCCATGATCTCCATTGAGGTGCAGCTGCAATGGGGGCAAGGCAGGCAAGGTGTTTGATGAAAGTCATGTGAGAACAAAAGGAAAGGGGCAAGGTATTTGACAAAAGTCTCTTCTGAGAGAAGAGGGAAGGGCAATAGGGGCAAGCTTCTTCTGGTTGTTTCGCCACTGCTTGTCTCTACAGATTTCTTGGGATCTTCCATTGCTTTGCTGGGCTTGTTCGGATTTGCAGAAAATGAGGCCACTGAAGCTAGCAATCTTCTGGGTTGATTTATGTATCTCACTGGAACTTGGGTCTCTTGGTGCAGTGACAGTGACAAACATGTCACAGCGTGCATGAGAATCAAGGCGAAGAAGGCAAGCACGATTCTCTGATTGGTTTTCATGGTGTGGTTTGGTTTGGTTTAAACTTTGATCTGATGAAAAGAAAATAGAATGTGGGTAAGATGAAAGGACAGGGTATGGTTACAACTTACATATGAAGATTTTCTTCTCTAATCTTTAATAATAAGAAGGCAAGTGGCAGTGCATTACTCTTGGTTGTGGGCATTTCCCATTGAATCATTGATTTGTAAAGTATTCATTAGTAAATTTTGCCCCCACCAAGAACAATTTCTGGATTCGCCGCTGGCCGAAGGTGAAATTGGTACTTAGGTGACTAAATGTAAACTACACATCACACAAACAATAGCTCAACAAACATCACACACTTTAGACATTGACCAACTGAACTTATGACTAGTCAACTACTAGTCATGCAAACCCAGACCAAGAAATGCACACATAGCAAACCAATGTACCTGCAAACCTAGAAGATAACTAGTGACAACCTAGGCACTCAGCAGAACCCATCAATCTAGACATCCCTTGTGCTAGCAACAACTAAGGTGAAAGTGTGTGTGAGCAGTATAATCAAGAATACACCAAGCAGCATAGAAATATGGCTAGTCAACCTCAAGAACACAAATCCAGAATATAAGAACACCAAATGATGACTAGTCAACTCAAGAACAGAAACCCGGAAAATGCGAACACACCAGAAATTTGTTTACCCGTAAACCCACCTATGGGAAAAAGCGGAGTCATCAACCGACCAGGCATTCACTAAGCAAAACAAGATTCTTACAAAGGATCACAACCAAGCTCAAGACAAACCTAGATCTATTTAGGAAAGTTGAGCTATACCTCCTTTGTGCAATCTTCTCCTCCACTTAGCACGACTTCAAGCTCAGTCATTTCATGGTAATGACAACTCCTTCTCACTCGATCATCCCATGACACCAGCTTGCAAACTCGGCCGAATCGAAACCAAATTTGGATTCAAGGATAATGAGACCAATTTCTTCAAGAAACCATACTCTTGAAGAAATCAATCTTGAATCGACCTAGAACTAAATGAGAGTGTCTTTGTTCTATCTAGATGTAGATTTCAAATATCAAAAGCGAGTTTTCAAAAGCATTTTAGAAAACCCATAGTTGATAATGGTGGTTTTCTCTTGAGGAAGAAGAAGAAGCAAAAGGATAGAGAAACCTTTTCAAAACCTCACCTCAGAAAAAAAATAAAAAAAATGGTTTTCTCTTTTAGGAAGAAGAAGCGAAAGCTACAAGAAAGCTTTCCAAAAACTCCTCCCAAAAGCCACGGCACCCAAATGAGGAATACCAAAGCTATATCACACAATTCCTAGGTCATAATTGTATACATGGGCAGCAGAGACAATTCGCATAATAGGACAAAAAAGTGGTTAGAGTCCAGTTGGAAATCTGTGAGTTGGAATTCCACTTCAAGCAAAGGATGACTAGTCATACGAAGGAAAGATGACTAGTCATACTAAACAGAATTTTATGAATGCAAAATGATGCAACACAGAAAATACCTTTGCCAAACACAATACTCATCCACCAGTTTGTAGCCAGATAAGATTACCAAAGGAAGCAATTCTAATATAACTTGAGCTTGGGAAATACAATGATTATCCTATTACAAACTTGTCAAGGGAAGCCAAAAGCAAATTACAAAATGCATACACTAACAGAAGGCTTGGGTGCCGAAGGTCACCATAACTTGTCGAATGATCGGGGTGCCGAATGGCATAATAAAATGTCGAATGATCGGGTGCCAAATGACACAATATCAAGTGGCGATTGCTGAATGTATAAAGCTTGCATATTATGCCAATGTTCTATTACCGATGGTTAATAGACTTGCTTTTCTTTGAGCTCAATGTGGAAGATTATTACCAACGGCTAATAGGCTTGGGTTTTTCCTTTGGCGTATAAGCCGATGATCCTTTGGAATTGGTTATCGTTTGATTATCGAACAGATAGTTCGCCTAATAGGCGATATCCGGGTTCGATATGTTCGGACCTTTGGATTGGTGCCAATTTCAAATATGTTGTTCCCCATACCTCTAGGATCGTGTAGCAACTCGCGGATTAAGAATCGGAGTCCCGAATACTTGAAACAATGAGTCCATGGTTAGGCAAAACGATAACCGTTTGATCGTATAATCGAGAGTAATCCGACTGCTCAATCAAGACCAAACCCTAGGGACTTGTTACTTTAAATTTTGTAGGACCTTTAGGAACCTTCGGATTTGAAAACAGAGGTCGTGGGCTCTGTGGGCCCGGGTTGTCCAAAAAGGGAAGGTTGACCAAAACGTTGACCTTTGACCCACCGAGACCCTCTTAACTAAAATTACACATTTAACCACGTGAATTAGGGTTTTCATTCTAATTCATTTCCAAATTTCGATTTTTGACTCACGTCGTAATTTTTCAATAGGTGCTCGGGTTCCGGGTAACCAGCAGGCGGGACCCCCACCAGGCCATACCACCTTGGATTTTCTGTGAGTGGACCTTGTTTTGATTTTACATTTCTTTACAGCTTTGGAACTTTCATGCATAAAAGAGATTTTTGCAAAATAATGTTGTTTTTATTGGGGCGTGGGAAATATTTAAAATTGTGCCTGTTTGCATGCAGTGTATATAAATGGTAGTCTAGAATTGTGTATTTGTTACTCTAGCATGTACCCTCCCTTGTATGATACTTTGGATATTATAGACACGCGATAACTCTTCGGAGGTGTGTCGGGAACCGGGCACCCCTGACCTGGTGTATTGAAGGCCTTGACGGGCTGTCAATGCCCGCATGACTCATTTCAACTGAACGTGTATTGAGGATTCTACCGTGCGTGTCTAGGGAGCACTAGTCCCCCGGCTGGACTGCTCATTCCCTAGCCACATGAGTATTGAGGAATCTGCCATGTGGTCTAGCCAAACAATCCCCGCGTTGGATTGTTTCCCCTTGGTACATAGCAAAGGATGTGCATGCTTTTATTTCATTTGTTCAAAAAGGGATTTTGGAATCAAACAGGTTTTATATGCGAGAATGCATTAAAAGGTTTATATGCATGGCATACAGGCAAATGTTTTCAAAAAGGCAGGGTTAGTAAGCTATTTTATTTACTTATAAACTCTCTTTTCGTCCACTCACTTTCATTTTGGTTTTGTGCCCCCATGCCGTGACTGGAGGAGTTTGAAATCAAGAACCGAAACAATCTCTCCATCGACCGTTCGCCATCGTAGGATTTTTTTTTTTATGTGACTTCTCTTCTATTCTGTTTGTAAACTAATGAAATTCTTAGTATGCTCTGAATACGCCCATGCAGGGTTGGAACTGTGGCCTGAGGCCCTGTGTAAACTGTGTGTGCTGGCATTTGGGAACTTTATTTGTGTTTTTTGGCAGGTGTAAATTTTTGGGTTTGTCCGTTTTTTAGGGAAAACTTTGCCGAAATTTTGGCAGAAGTCTTGATCCATTTTATTCTCTTAAGTTGGGAAAAAGGGTTATTTTTAGTAATTGGGCCCGGCATCCTATGGGTGTTGGAAGGAAGCAGGATTTGACACGAATTACGAAGGGAATTCGCGTCGGGTCTGTCAAAAAAAAGTATAGATGAGAAAAAAAAAGGGTTGGCGACGGCTAAAGGAAAAATGAAGTTAGTGTTGTTAGGGTTAAGCACATGAGAGAGAGAGAGAGAGAGAGAGAGAGAGAGAGAGAGAGAGAGAGAGAGAGAGAGAGAGAGAGAG